>OY855905.1:42643394-44125894 GCA_963693305.1 Meandrina meandrites | reverse complement strand
AACAATTGTTGATATCACTTGAAACTAATTTTTTTTTGTTCACCTTCAAAACGCTTCCTTTGAAAAGTATTTTCAGTCTCTTAACGGTAATAAAACAAAAACAAAATGCACTACAATTGTTTTTCCTCTCTCTACTCTTAATCGCGTAGACCACTAATATAACAACAAGTTTATTCAGTACTGCCATTTCTGTACACGATTTTACCGATTGAAATACAATAAACAACTGTGAGAGTTAAGAATAGTGAAAAACAAAATACAAATATAATTGAATGGTATAATTGAATATTATGATTGTTTCTTTCGTCTTTCAAACAATCGAAAAGTGAAACTAGGTAGCAGTAAGCCTGCTAAAGTATGAATCATTATTGTTAAAAAGAAAACATACTTTATCATGGTTATTGTAATTTGTAAATAACTTATTTCGTTCAGTAGAAAGCAAAAATGGTAAAAAATATCCCTTATGAAAAGGAAGAGGTGAACGAGGAGCGCTCAAGGCGGTTCTCTCCAAAATGGTCTAAACGCTTTTTTATGCCAGCCGGAGTTATTTTAAAGCTCTGTAGATTTATTTTAGCTGCGCTATAAAATTTTTATCTGTTCGGTCATTTCAGGGAAACTTCATCCTCAGAGACCCTGGGACGGTTAGTCGGTGTGACACGAAGTAAAGCGAGCAGGAAAGTTGGTGCGAACGGAATTGCAAACTGTTGTTCGCACCAATGTTCCTCCTCGGTTTGCTTCGTGTCGCCCTGACTAATCGCCCCTGGGTCTCCGAGGATGGGGAAATAAAACTTAAGACTCTGGAATTTTTTAGGGCTTTTTTTTCCGTTTCCCGAATTTGTGAGCTGTTGATGCCTTTTCCGAAAATCTTCCCTGGCGTCTTTGCACGGCATCCCCGAAAACAACACGCGTTAGAAATGACGTTTCAAGGATTAAAGGCCTGCCGAACAGATATTCACTGTGAAATAAGATTGCAAACTCATCTGAAAATTTGTGGCTCATCTTTCTTAACGATTTTGAATGATTTTGTCGTTTAAGATGTAGTTTTGCAACGGTAAATAGAGACCCAATAGAATTAAATTTGTTGTTCTGTTTAAAGAACCAGAAAATTTTGCCACGCTTGTTACGATTCCTATTTGTAATAACCACCTACAAAGGTAGTTGGAATCCAAGACTTTTAATAAGCGAAGTCATAACAGCTTCTACACTTACAAGTGAAGTCAATCTCTCCGAGCACATGGATTTAAACGCACACGATTGGCTAACACAAGTCACGTGATATAAAGCGATTGCGTGACATAATAACGTTACAACGCTAAGCCACGGTTTTCTTCCACGGGCTTGTAACAGATAAACTTGACGTAAATGATCACTCAAATTGCGTAAGTCTGGCTTCCTACAAACAGGACAATCCCTCATTAATTTGTAAGTCATCTTTATACCATGAAAACATACGATAAATTAAAGGAAAACAGTTGGTTGCCTTCTTAGATAGTGTGTGGCCAGGCAGTGCTGTCGTTACCTGACCTAACACAGCTATGATCAATTACGATTTCTAAGCCATGTGAGCGCAATCTCATCCTCGGAGACCCAGGGGTAGTTAGTCAGGGGCGAAAGAAAGTAAACCGGGCAGACATCGTAGCGGCGAAAGTTTTCTTTTAAGCTGGGAACGAGTCTCTCCATACCATTTCCACTAAAACGGCTCTGCGAATGCTCTGCGAACAGTCAGTTCAGAGTCCCTTTCGTGTGTTCTTACACGGCAGTTTATTTCAAGATCTACCGGGAAATTTTCATGTGGACTGATCAGAGGAATCGAAAATAGTGGCTTGTTTACCTTTATGCGACGCATTGGTCTGATCTCGTCTGGCACGTGCGGTAAAACAATGCACGCAGTGCGGAAAAATTGCAATCGGCAAGTGACTGACATCGATCGTTACACAGTTCAGCCGATAATTTAGGCAAAAAGAAGCTTGCACCAGTAAAGGCTGAATTATACAGTGATTTCGAAAGAAATAAAAAAAGAACTAGTACTGATTGCGCAATACCGCTACCGCCATCAGGTAAAAAATAGATTATGACATCATTGATCGAAAGCAAAGCCTGTCAAACCACTGATACCGATCAAGATTAAAATAGAACATGACAAGCCCGTAAAACCGGTTATTTTTTTGACATGATATTTTCTTTTTTAAGTAAAACCGGCCTTTTACGTAATGAGATTCCTCCTCATTTTATTTGTGAGTCTAAGCTAGACAATAGCCGGCTATTTAATATTTTCTACAGCATTTTATTCATGAATACAAGACAATAGCCTATGATGTCACTTATACTTAATTTATCCCCCCTTCTTTAATGAGATCCCCCCCCCCCCCAAAGAAAAAAAAGCTGTTTATTCAGTGCGCCCTATACTTCTAATTTCAGTCGTGAATTTAGTGTTCAGATGAAAACTAGCTCTACAAACGTGTTGATTTAATTCCTCTTTATGTTCCATTGGAAAAAAGCATCATCGCAGGGCCCGCGCAGCAAGATTTTGAGTGGGGGGCTTATTAAGCGTGAGCCAGATTTTTTTTTTTGGGGGGGGGGGGGCAGCAGAGGCATGCTACCCTGGGAAAATTAGGGTTGTAGTTACTCTCAATGTAAGCGCAATGTTTTTACAACTTGAAACAGCAACGGACGGCAACAATGGTGCTAACGTACCAGGATCTACAAGAGAGTATTGCAATTTATTTGCGCTGGCCTTCAAGCTGGCGTTGTTTAGTTTTGCTGCACCACGCTGATGAGTCCCAAAAAGGACGGAATGGCTGTCCGCGATTGTAACCTTACTTTATCGTTCTGGTCGTGTTGGTGTCTTGCAAAGTTACTTTTTTACATAGTACTTATCGGCGTTGCTATATTATTGTAATGCTTCAGGGATAAGCATACTAAACAATTAGAACCAGACCTATAGATTTACTATCAAATCCCGCTTGAAGCAATTTAATTTACTCCAAATCAGTACTACTGCCATTACCGTTTACAAACCAGGAATCTGACGATTTTTGCTATACTTCAGTTCAACGTTGTAAACGGTGCCAAATATTTCTCTTTCTGCTATTGCTACAATCTGCAAATTCGTTAGTGATGTCGAGAACCATTCTTCATGACTGTTTATCATTGTCAAGTTACTAAATCTCCCTTGCGTCATTGTTGGGCAAACTGTTTATTCTTCGGGCAGTCGAAACTGAATGATCATTCACCAGATGCACTCGATACATGATTAACCAAAATGGAGCTCAAAAACAAAATTTATCACCAGCTTCTGTAAGGCGTTCAAATGAAATACTTTTAGTAATTGTTCGTTCAATAATAAAAATAATATTTTTTCCTTTATTTCTTTCTTTACTTGCTTATTTACTTAAGTTCTTATTATTTTTCTTTTACGGTAAAAAAGTGTGGGGGGCTAAAGCCCACCCAGCCCCTCCCTCTGGGCGGGCCCTGCATCTATATATGTTTTCCAAGCGAGCGCATTTATGGATATCTGTTTCTACCGTGGCCATGAAAATGCTGGCAAAGTAGACTGGCATTTTTGTGCGAATTGCGACAACGTGTGTTTGAAAGTAATTTTTTCTCTTATTTCGAGGATTATCTCTACAATGACTAGTCAGGCAAACCTTTGAAAGTAACTAACCATGAAATATTGAAACTTGATACGAATTTTGGGAAAAGTTAAGAATATTTTTTCAAGGAAACATGGAAGGTAATTTCAGGGAACAGGGAACTTGATAAAAGTGGATTTCGGGAAACAACACAACTTCCTACAAATGCAGACTGCACTTTTTACTCATATCTTCGATTACAACAAAGGTACAAGATTCTGTTGCACTGGCAAGTATAGCACCCTAGTAAAACACGATACTGACCCTTCACCTCGAACGTTGGACCTTTATCCTCTCTTTTACATATAGTTTAAAATTGTGTATACATATGCAAAGTAAAATCGACAGTATGCTATAGAAGGTTACACTGCACAGAAACTAGTTCCAAAGCTACTACATGTTGTGATTTTGTGCTCCGTTGAATACACATCAATACTCCAGATCCCGATCTCTCTTCAGCTAAGGTGGAATCCGAATAATTCTGCGGGAAAAAAGTAACAACGTATAAATTACTTTGTGTTTATACAAGAGTACACTCTTTTCCTTAGAACTTTATTTACAAAATCCACTGAGGCAACAACAACAACAACAATTTTATTGGTATTCCCATGTCTTTTATAGGTGAAAGACGAAATATTCAGCATGTCGCGAGCCTGGGACAAACTGAAAAAAAGAATCTGAGTCCCCGAAGGGAATTGAACCCATGACCTTCCAAACACCGGGCGGCCGCTCTATCCACTGAGCTACGAAATTCATGGTGAGCAAGGCCATTTTATATATACCACACAAGTAAATAGTGCTTTCCGCGCGCGCTGATTGGTTAACCCGGAGGTGATTAGCAAAGTACTATTCACCTCCACCTCGGGCTCAAAGCACCCCGCAAAAAATCGCGAAGAAAGATCATACCCTACTCAGCGTCAGCTAAAAGTATATATTAAAGAAATAAAAAACGTTCCTGAGTGCATTGTTGAGTTATATAAGCACGCGGGAATTTTTAAGAACACGAGAGAAGTGCATAGAGAAGCACGAGGCGTAGCCGAGTGCTTCTCGCACTTCTCGAGTGTTCTTAAAAATTCCCAAGTGCTTATATAACTCAACAATGCACGAGGACAAGTTCTTTATTTCTTTTATAAAATGTTAAAGAAATTGCGCGCGCTAAAACTTGTGACGTAAGCAGCGTGCATTATAACTCCTTAATATACAATCTTCGTTCACTGTCCAAAATCCACGCGCGCAATTGGTTAAAATCGAACACGTGATTTTACTTTACCTGTCGTCAGCAAACTACGACAGTGCGTTATTGACAATAACGCATAAAAATCGTGCATTATTGACAATGGCTTCAGCTGACAGATTTGCAGAAATAGTGGAAGAACAAATATGAACTTTGAACGATTTTGTGAATGATTTTAAGCCCCACTTATATTTAATTTAGCTTTTTAATTTCTATATTCTTAAACTACGCCAATATAATTTTGTGCTACTTAGCTAGAACTGAATTCTTATTCTATTTATTAAAACTTCTTGTTCAAAGTTCGCGAAATTGTGTATTGCGTGCAGTGTACTCAGATTGTATATTAAAAGGGTTAGAGGCTGTTAGTTCGTGTTTTGTTTACAAATACACGCACTTGCTGGCAGCACAATGAACTCGAAATTTTCAATACTGCACTCGGCTACGCCTCGTGCAGTATTGAAAATTTCTCGTTCATTGTGCAGCCAGCGCGTGCGTGTATTTGTAAACAAAACACTCACAACAGTCTCTAACCCATAAATAAAGCACGCGCGCGACGTAAGCAGCGTGCTTTATGGAGCTATAATGAACTCGAACTGACCAATCACAGCGCGCGCAATTACTCGAACATTTTATAATATGAAATAGTATCATAATTACGTTTGAAACGGAAAAGGAGCAAAAGGCGTACATCGGAACATGCATCTGATTATAGAGTAATTGTACTGTACTCGAGGAATCGTGGGAAATGTAGAAACTCGATGTCTTATGACTAATCCTATATTGTAGCACTTTCATTTCTAAAGATTAATATTTAGCGTTATCTTCTTACATGGGACCCAGACATATACTGGGTATGCCAGGTCGGCCTCGTTAGTGTAAGATTCTATCAATGACGTATCTGTGCACTGGAAGCATGCCCAGTTGTACGCCTCCCAAAACTCAACGGCGTTGCATCCTTGGATGGCCTGACAGCGCTTCTGGCATTCAAGGTGATCTATTTCTTCGCCTTTGCTGATCTCAGATCTTCCATCGACGGTGCACCAGCTGGTAGAGGACGAGTGTTTCCTCCACACTAGAAAAGCAAATGCATCACGTGGTCAGCATAGCTCCATGTTGTTTTAACACATTGAATTTACATAAATATATCATTTGATCAGGATGTCTCGCATATTTTGAGTGTGCCTACACCTTGCGACGGTATATATTACTAATTTACAATGTTTCTTCGTTTCTAATTGGCTTTCTATCCCCGACCAAATTTGGAAGACACTTCTTTTATTGGACCGGCGACGTCAATCGTCCAATAATGGGAAAATTATTGGATGATTAACGTCACGAAACAACGGCTTTGATACCGCAGAGTTATAAAGCACGAAAATGGTCGCTTACGACGAAACAATTTCCATGAGGTTGATTGCTCCGTGTTCCCTCATAGGTCCGATTTGTTGTTGATCGGCTGTTGTGCTTTTTGATCGTAGGTATCCAAGCTTCAGGAATTTCGATTTCACTATCTCAATTGATGATGTTAGGATAATTAATTCTTATAGAAAGCCTCCTTGACCCTTCGTGTGGGAGCAGTAAGCTAGTAGGAGGGCTACGATCAATAAACTTGATTTCGTTCCAAATAGGAAGATGTCCCGTTTCAGTGTAGTCTTGAATTTCCAAACGCAAATCTATCAAACAGTGGAAGGAAAGCAATTAAGTTACAGAAAAGGTCTCAATCATGGAAGAAAAATAATACTTCATGTTTAAATATGCATACATGTACGGGTAGATTTCCTTTTCACCGCTATGCAAAATTACAATGAATACCCAATGGACGATTTGGTCTTGTCGCGTATACTAATAACACTTCATGCGACAGCGTTAATTGAAATGTATATGAAAGGGTAGTTACGAATGTATGTGTGTATGTATACACCTAATTGATGACCCAATGGGATTCTGGGTAGGCTGCACTGGAAAGTTAAGTTTCTTCTTTTTATTGACTATCAACATATTTTCTGTCTTTGAGATCCTTAAGAGCATGATTTATGTAACCTGCCTTATTACCATGCATATTCTGCTTATTCTGTTATGCTTATTCGCAATAGCCCAATTTCGATATATTAAAATTCAGCCTAAAACAATAGACCTCAGTACGAGGCTCCGGGGTCTAAACTATAGAGTTTGTGGGGTTTATTCCCCGGACCCTCGTAGTGATGTCTATTGTTTTAGGCTGAATATTAAAATATCGAAATTGGGCTATTTCCAAGGAAACATTTGGGTCGCATTGTTCATGGTTTATGCCTTTGGGTCAACGATTTTTCAATCAAGTGTATGTATGCAGCACTTGGGTTGAAGCAACTCATATCTTCCTTGAACGTTTTCAAAAGCCTTCGTTAATCTATATAAATGTCCGTCAAGTGATCGGAAACCATCGAATGACCCATGATTGGACAGTTTTCGAAAGTCTTAAACAAAAATATAAAAATTATTACAATATGACATTTCAATGTATCTAGCAAATCATTCTCAAGAAGAGAATAAATTTTTGGAGTGTTAGTTCTATTTCGCTCGAACAGATTTTTTAGAGCATTAAAAGAGCATTTGTACTGTAGCATAAAATATTAGCATTTCAATCTATCTTCATGAACTGTTGAAATATCGAGTTACACTGAAAGAGTAAAGACTAAATAGTTATGTAATGCTTTTTCATGGTGTACCTCCTCGTGGTTTGACACATAAGCATTCGTGAAATAATTAGTGCATGACTCAGTTATGACTTTTAGTTAGGGATGGAACATTTCATTCTTTTCATTTTTGTCTCTTCCCACTGTCAGAAAATGGTATTTCTCAAGCCCTGCATTCACGCACGGCAATACGTACAGTATAAATAGCGGTCACATTAAAAGTAGGATTATTCATGCCATCTTACAAGAAGCATTCTTCCCAAGTACTACAAATTTATACAATAATGTTGTTTTTTTTTTAACTCTTACCGCGAATCCAGACATATACTGGGTAGGCCAGGTCGTTCTTGTTAGTGTAAGATTGTATCAATGACGTATCTGTGCACTGGAAGCATGCCCAGTTGTAGTCCTCCCAAAACTCAACGGCGTTGCATCCTTTAATGGCCCGACAGCGCCTCTGGCATTCAAGGTGATCTATTTTGCCTATGCTGATGATAGATCTTCCATAGGTGGTGCACCAGCTGGTACTTGACGAGTATTTCACCCACCGGTCTGAAAAGCAAAAGGTTCTTATAAGTCTTGAGTTCTGGTCTAAGGCGACAAAATATACACCGCAATGTGTAGATAGTCTTAGGGCAAACTACATATTTAACCATTCGATGGAAGAGCTATCCTCGAGATTATTCGCAATCATACAGCTAATAATTACACGCCGATTGCACTTCTGCCTGTTGTAACAAAGATTTTCGAGAGGTGGAGTGGAACCTAAACTCGGACAAGGCCTTTTAGCGTATCGAAATAATAATGGATGTGAAATTAAATCCTACGGAGTTAAGGAAAACTGGAAACTAGGTGGATTTGGACAGCAAGAAAGTTTGTTGATGCTCGGTCGTCAGAAGCTTATTATTCGTGGTATTTACCACTGCTAATCAGCTTATTCCTATACATTCACTATTATCGTTTTAGTCCTACTTTTGACAAATAGTTAAAGGTAATAACAAGCCAGTGGAGACATATTAGAAAGGGCTGCCCACTAGATTTGGTTACTAACTCTGGAACTTATTCCAGAATGATCTAACGCGGACTACTGCTGATGCTTCTATGCATGGTGAAGATAATTTAACAGTTATTCTTCGAGGACACGCCGGATATGAGCTGATATATATATATATATAGGGTATAATAGGGTTAAATTAGAATCGACTAAAAGAGCGTTTTTTTACAAAGGGGCAGATATTTTTAATAATTGTATATGAATTCTAGTTTTAGGATAATTTCTCGATTTCTTATATAGCTTTTTTTAGGTCTAGTTTTTTTTTTTTTTTTTTTTTTTTTTTTTTTTTTAATCGCAGGACCCATGTTGATAGCAGTTTTTATAACTGAAATGGTCATCCTGCATAAATATGTTTTTATTATTATTATTATTATTATTATTATTATTATTATTATTATTATTATTATTATTATTATTATTATAACCAACGAGGCTGTGGGCCAAGTTGGTTATAATCAGCTCATATCCGGCAAGTCCGAGAAGAATATTTGTCTTTGTAAATTTTTAAACACTCAAATCAAGATTCATTTACTTTCCTTGAAGCGGAAAGTATAGGGAAACAAGTGTCACATGAACGCTATCCAAATCGAAAGCGAGCATGCGATTGGGAAGGAAGGAAGGAAGGAAGGAAGGAAGGAAGGAAGGAAGGAAGGAAGGAAGGAAGGAAGGAAGGATGGAAGGATCGTTTCCAAAATGTCTTCGTTCCCTTTACTGACCAAATCAATACGATGATGTTATCTTGCGGTTCTACTTACAGTTGAAATGATGTGTATGTCATGCGATTATATGAACTTACAACAACTTACAACTTACAGTTGAAATGAAGATTATATATATACTTACAGTATATAAGAACAGAACTAAAAGTATCTCAGTCAACTGAAAGAATCGACCCCGTGTATCCATGAAATCCGTTATGGCTAAAAAAGTATATGCAATTCCACTCCCGTTGCTAAAAGATATCAAATCAAACGGAAACATCGGAGATAGCGGAGAAACAACTTACAGTTCTATCCCATACTACTTCTACTATTACTACTTTGAAGCACATTGGTGTGAGGCATTTCAGACTGCCCGGGTACCGAACAATATATAAATATTAAGGGAGCTATGTACAATTTTCAAAAAGTGGGAGTCTGGGTTCAAGTGCGTATCTCGCGCTGCATTAAATGTGAGGAAGCAACAAATTACATGCTCGTAGATATTTATATGTTAAGTACATTTTTATCACTTTTATTGTTATGACGTCACCGGTCACGTGACCAGAACGGACCGCATTTTTAAATTCGCGTGAAAACTTTACTAGGATCTCTCTCTTAGGATTTTTTTAAGCGAAGTTGTAGATTTTTAAATAGTGTTTTTGAAAATGGCCATTATTACTTTTTTCTAAAAACGTACGGCAGTAAAATATACAATTGAAAAGTTTGTTGGCTTCCTACTCAAAGACCATTTGCGGTAGGAATAAAAGAAAATTTTGCCAAAGGCAGGAGTGCATGCTCTTTATGATGGCGTTGTCAGTTTCTTCTCATTTCAATTGCCTTTTGCGAGGATGGATTTAAATTCTTTCAGACGAAAGGAGTGGGCCTGGGGAGAAGTTAAGTAGCTGCCCCTCCCCTCCCGCCTGCTGGGGATCTTCCAGCGGATTCCCCGTGGTCCGTATTGCGGGCTCACGACAAGCGCATTTTCAAAATGGCGACGAATGGGGACAAGAAAAGGGAATCTAATGGAGTGATTTTGAGATATATAGGACAGTTTTGTCGATGTTGTTTTTCCTGTAAGTTGTTTCTCCGGTATATCCGATGTTTCCGTTTGACATGATTACTTTTAGCAACGGGAGGAGAGTGGAATTGCATGTTTTTTAGCCCTAACGTGTTTCACGGAGTCACAGGGACAATACTTCTTGTTGACTGAAACACATTTAGTTCAGGGTTTTTTACACTTAAGTATATGTAGTCTTATGGAACGTTCATGGTCTCAATTGCAGATTATCCCCTCGCTTTCCGTTTGATGTATATTAAATTGAACATGTTAAACACTATTTTTTTCCAAAGTGATTAGAATTTAAGAATATTTCACCCGACCGTAATCGATCTGCCATATAAATATATTGATTTTTGCTCGCCGGCATGCAAATCAGTGGAGCAAGCATTATTAGCTTATGGCATCATTTTTGTCATGTTTTTTTGTGACTTGTCCTTTGTTTGCATAAAAGAATGCACTTTTAATTGTTACAGCGCCTTTGTGCTTCTCAAATATTTATCAAGTTCATTTCATCCACTTTATTGAATTATAGAAATGGCATTACATAACTTCTCCCTAATGACTTTTGATTTCTCGCATATTTTAAACAGAACTGCTGTACCAAGTGGAATGGTACAAACATTCATTGAAACCCTGCTAATATAAATGTGTGAAACGTCTTTTGAAGTCACACATACTTTGTTAAAACTATTTAAATCTTTTGTTGTGTACAAACATTTATGAAGGTCACCAGTGGCATTACATAATTTTTTTCATCTTCTTGCTATGATTTTGCACACTTTCCTTTATTTTCCGTTACCGTTTTCCTGAAACTATTTTACCCGAGGCTATGCATACTTCAAAAAACAAAGACTGTGTGAACATTTTAATGAGCAAGGAACAATCTACTATAAAAGTCGTCTGCAAGACAACACTCTTTCTCAGTTCGCAAGTTGACAGCGTCATGGCAAGTGCTCCTGCTCGTCAGCTTAACGGTATTCACAAGTCGTACGCTCTCAGCAGAATCGGAATTCTCAGAAGCGACGCTCTCAGAAAGGTGACGACCGCACCACCCCAGTACCAAAGAAGGGGCGGATCACACACTTCTTCTCCCCCAGTCAGAAATGAGCTTCGAAATTACGTGCCCAATAGTCAAATCACGCTTGATTTGGTCTAGGTTACTGTATACATTTATTTTCGTTAAAACTTAAGGAACCTACTGAGTGTAACATCAGTGATGTCAGTTAACAAGATTAAACGTTGAAGCATTGATTTTGTCGGAGGAGTTTTTTGTCGCGCGTGCGTCTCTCTGTTGTCAAGCTAACGGCATTTTCATTCCAGCCCTTTTCTTAAGCGAGTCCGCCGTTCTTCCGTCTTGAAATTTGAAATCGGAATCTCTCAAAATCGCCGTCCACTCTCCAAATCCGTGCCTGCGTATGCCCTTCTTGAGAAATTCGTCCTCCTCTGCCGTTCCTCTGCCGTTAATTTCAAGACCCGACGAAAATTTCTTCGAACTCGCAATTGATTTGTGGGGGGGGGGGGGGGGGGGGGGATCCCATTTAGGAGCACCGCTCTTTGATTCTGCTGTTTCCACTCGTGCTGAAAGACTTGATGATGAACCATTGAACCTCGTGTGCACTTCCCTATCCACCTCAGAGCCTTTTGTGCCTTGTAGCTTTTGTAGACACTCGTGAGCCTTTACAGCAACTTCGCGCGATCTCTGCTTTTGATAGTGAACTTTTGCAACGGCAGAACTGTGCTGTTGGTCTTATGACAAAATCTGTTGCTCCTTTCTTGTGAGCAGATTGAGACTTTGCGTTTCAACAATTTGGCGATAGCGCGTCGGATGAATGTACTTTCCGATTGCATCAAACACTAGTTTACTCATGACGTCGCCCAATTTGCTGTGCTGGCCTCCATTCCTATTGACCAGTACAAAGCCGCACTGGGGTTTCAGCAGTGGCCTCGCGAAATCGATGTAACCTTCGAGCACCTGCATGCTTGTATCGGTCAGAATCAATGAGTCAAATCCATACTTGCTGGCCGTCTTGAACTTTTTCTGGTCGATAAATCCCCCGTTCTCCTTTGCTGTTTTAACCATGTCCACCGTCAAATACTGATACTTCATAGGACGAGATCCCTTCACTTTGATGAACAAATACACCGCGACAAATCTCGTGGCAAATGTTAAGTCCAAAGGATTAACTTGGCTTGGAATAGTTTTGCACGTCTTCACGGTGTTCTCGTAACGGGGCAAATGAAATGTCACTACTTCTAACAGTTCCTCCATTGTTGCCCAGTGCCCCTTAGCATCCAAAGTTTCAATGTCTAGGTCTTGTGTCCACTGAAGTCTCATCATCTTTGCCACTGTCTTTCGCGCTCTTTTAAGGTACAACTGTGTCGAGGACAAGTTTCGAAGAACCGTGTCTGACGCGCCATTTATTTTTCTGAAGTCGATCAATTCAGAAATGGCGTCAATGTAGCCCAATCTTCCACCGTGTCCGAGCTTGTATTTATCTTGCAAGTGGTCAATAAACTTGAACAATAAACTGTGTGAACACAGACTAAAATCGAGCTCTTCAAAACTTAATTCCTCCTCGTCTTCGCAGCAAAATTTGAGAAATTTGAAACACCTCTTGGCCATCTGCTGGGCTACATGATCTTTCTTGCAACCTCCGCCACTTCTAGTTAACCATTTCGTGAATGATTCGCCAATTTGGCTGGAAGCTGGAAATGAAGGCAATATGCGCCCAGTTTGGATTGCCATTTTACTCGATTTGTCATCATCAGCATCTTCTTTGGCACTTGCAACGAGTCTTTCCTGTTCAGGTTTTTGGTCAAAAAAATAAAACCAACCATGCTTGGTGTTAACATGTTTTCTGCACCCTCTCTGGCTTTGAAATCCATCATGGTCACACTCTTGTATTGGGCAATGGTACAAACAGTCGGTTTCATCCTTTTCCAAGTGAAGCCGTTTTGGTTTAGGCGATGCTCCGTCGATATTTGACCAATTGACTTTGCACTTCTTGCTCATTTTGCCCTTTGAGAAACATTTGTCCAACAGAGTCGCTTTTACATCTTAACCAAAAGCAAGGAACCAATGACAACTAAAGGAACTCTATGCAAGTTCAAACTTGCCAAGGGCATGCCCTCACTTGCCTGCCTTTATTACTATTGTGCGAAAATTCATGACAGGATATGTGAACAACATTGTAGTAAACTTGCCCAAACAGGTCTGTGCGCGCCCTATTGTTTGCCTTCATTCAAAAAGACAATTCATTCTAGGAACAAAATGGTCTACAAGCAAATAGGAACTCGGAACAGGATGGTCCTAAATCGTCAATTTGGGAACAATGAGTTCCATGCACAGATAGGAACTCGGAACAAAACGGTCCTAAATTATCAATTTGGGAACAATGTGTTCCATGAACAGATAGGAACTCGGAACAAAACAGTCCTTAATCGTCAATTTTCGAAGAAAGTCTTCCTTACACAGAAAGGAACTCGGAACAAAACAGTCCTAAATCGTCAATTTGGGAACAATGTGTTCCATGAACAGATAGGAACTCGGAACAAAGCAGTCCTAAGTTATCTATTTGGGAACAATGCGTTCCATTTACAGATAGGAACTCGGAACAAAACAGTCCTAAGTTATCAATTTGGGAACAATATGTTCCATTCACAGATGGGAACTCGGAACAACACAGTCCTAAGTTATCACTTTGGGAACATTGTGTTCCATTGCACAGATAGGAACTCGGAACAAAACAGTCCTTAATTAACAATTTAGGAACAAAGTGTTCCATTTACACTTGGGAACTCGGAACAAAATATTCCTATTTTATCTTAGAGTGAACGTTTTGTTCCTAACTTTGAAAAAAATCTGATCCTCTTAGGGTTAATAGGAACACAAAAACAGGGAACAATCGATATTAGAGGAACGTTCCTTACGAAAAGATCGGAACATGCCACAAAACTTAAAATCAGTTAAAACTTAAGCAAAGATTCGAGTTTAAAGTCACAAAATGGTAAGATGAGCGCTCAAGTGAAATGAAAGCTATCATTAAAATTTGGTCAAGTTTAACGCAGTCAAAGGCAGTGAAATATCTAATGAAAAATATTTGGGAAACGTTAAGGAAGGAATGATGGAATGAAGGAAAGTTTCGGGAGGGTATTTAGCTCATTACAGCTAATTGTGGACTTTAATTTTACTATCTTGAATTAGAAGAAATGAATAAGAAATGAAGAAATGAATAGGTGCAACAAAAGTCAAAGTTTCTTTCAAAATAATTCACACACGTAATCATTATGTCAAAATTTTAACATTTTAAGCGAACTTGCCGATGTCGTTCTGGATTTAAACATTACAGACATAACAACTGTGGAATTGATACTGCGGAGGATAGGGGTTGGCACGTTGTGGCGGCATAATTTCGAGCATAGTACTATAGGTGGAGCCTCGAACTTAATGCCGGCATAATAGTGCTATTTTGCCAGCATTTGTATTTTCTTTATGCATTATTAATGAGTTTTTGAAGCTATTTTAATGTTCTACTTGGTTTTCATTTTCGCCTCAAACTTGAATACCTGAGATATTTTACATGCTACTTGTACATGCCAGTTGACAGAAACTGAATGCCGCAAAATAAGCCATCGCGTCTTGTTGTAAATCGATTATTGAGAGAAAATTGTCAAACAAGCTAGTACATGACTAATTTTCACAAAAGCGTAAAACTAGACAGTACAATGACTCCGGCATTTTAACTAGTACATACACTGTAAGTGTTTATAAACAGATCTAAATAATTGTTGACACATAAACGTCATGTGACAGAAGCACATGATCTGTATGTTTTTAATGTCTTGTTAACAAAATTGCGACACGACTCGAATGGTGGACAAATACGACTTTTTGGTTGGTAGGTTATTGGCCATACCCCACCTGAATCAACTGCTTTGTGTATCTCATCACCAACTCCATTGACTTGACCATTCACCCCCCTCGTCACCAGCTCCATTGACCGGCGGTATAAAGGGTTGTGTTAATAGAGATCGATGTCACTCTGGCCCCGAGAGGTTCGTCGTCACACGAAACATTCAGAGGAACCACTCTAGCAGTGAAATTCACTGACAAGTTTAAATGTGTATCGAAGGAACTTACCAAGTTTTGCAGCATCCATCAGTGGCGCATCACCGTGTTGGCCGTTTACCGGTGCAGCACTGGCTGCACCTTCATCACTGAACTGTGCTTGTTCTGTAAATAAAAATATCAACATAAGCAATACATTTTCACTTCTCTTTGAATAATCTGTGTATAGATGAAGCAAAATATCAACATAAGAAGCTGTTCAGGAAAGTAAAGCAAAATAAAGCGTAGCGAACATGAACCATTGAGCGTAGCAGTAGTGTTACAAGTGATCTTAAGAGAAAAAGGAAATTCTTTAGACATGCTTAACAGTTCATAAAGATAATTTATTTGACACGCGTGGATAGTTTCTGAATAACAATCGCTTTGACTGTTTCAAGTGTGTCTCAACATGGTAACATATAATCTGGACATGAACTTGATAAAGAATTTGCCCGTGACTATTTGGTAATTTACAATAGCATACATACACGCAAAGAATAGTCACTATAGCGAGCTAGCGACCCGGAAAGAGTTAATCTGTGGCGTCAGCAGGCAGGAAAATTTTGACGTTTGTTTAATAGCTGGAAGAGGACACCAAATAAGTTTCCTACCTACCTACCTACCTATCTACCTACCTACCTACCTACCTACCTACATACCTACCTACCTATCTACCTACCTATCTACCTACCTACCCAAATGCTGATTCAGGAAAATCAACAAAGAACGTGATTCAATCGACTCATGAATAAATCATTGCATATTTTTCCTGTTTTGAGATCCATTGCAAAGACTAAGAGCTTTATCTAAAAGTAGAATGAAAGTGTCTCTATGATCAAATTTTTGATATTTTTTTCTTCATTTTCGTGTCAGAAAGTTTCGGTTCTTGAACAATTAGACTATCTGACTAATCTTGCCTGCCAAATTTCAATCCATGACCAACATCAGAAGCCATTTTATTTTAACATTTATTTCCTAGAATTCCTTTGGTTGTGAACCTAAAAGGCTAAAACATACCTCACGGGCTGGAATTATAATAACAATCAGAATAGAAAATTGTGACTCAAAGGGACTTACCATATTTTGCAGCATCCTCCAGGGGTCCATCACCCTGTTGGCCGTTAACCGGTGAAGCACCGGTTGCACCTTCATCACTGAACTGTGCTTGTTCTTTCAATAAAAATATCAACATAAGCAAAATATCAACATAAGAAGCTGTTCAGGAAAGTAAAGTAAAAGAAAGTGTAGCGAATATGAACCACTGAGGTTAGCAGTAGTCGGTTACCTTACAAGTGATCTCTAGAGAGAAGGGAAATCCTTTAGTGTTGACTTGCTTAACAGTTCATCAAGATAATTTGTTTGACGCTCGGGGATAGTAACATATAATCAGTGGACATGTACGTGATAAAGAATTTGTACGTGACTATTTGCAATTGGTAATTTAAAATAGCATACATCCACGTAAATAATAGTCACTATAGTGAGCAAGAGCCCCGGAAAGAAGGTAATCTGTGGCGTCAGAAGGCAGGAAAATTGTGACATTTATATAATAGCGGGAAGAGGACTCCAAAACTAGGTAAAGAGCACTGAGAGAACTTATGTCTGTGGGGGTCGCCCACTACCTTGGAACGAGTTACTTCATTGGTTCTTAAAACAATAGACAACAGGTCATAACAATGCCCCTAGCCCTGAATAACAATAGAGGTAGTGTTTATAGCGGGCGAATGAAAATAGAGGTTCCAGAGAGGTGGTGTCTTACTGTTCTATGGATGCCTCGTATAAATAGCCTTCGTGTCTACAATCCTTGTCAAAAGTCCTTGGGACACCTAATCAGATCGAATTAAAATGTGTTGACGACAGATTTCTCCCGGGAAAGTTAGTGAATTAAAAGACTCTAAGACCCCCCTTTCCCCCCGGTCAATGTTGCAGCTTGGGATAATAACATATGAGTGATCAACAACATTGAGAAGGGGTAGAGGGGATGAAGTTATAAATATAGGTGCTAATAGTGCGAAGCGTCCCAACACTTCTGTCACAGATTGTACCTACCTACCTACCTTCCTTTCTGTCTGCCTGCCTATCTACTTACGCAAATGCTGATTCAGGGAAATTAACAAAGTCCGTGATTGAATTGACTCATAAATAAATCATTGCTTATTTTTCCTGTTTTATGTTTTGAATTAGACTTTCTTAATCATCTTGCCAAATTTCAATCCATTACGAACATCAGAAGCCATTTTATGTTAACATTTCTTTCCTAGAATTTATGGTCGCATTTATCAACCCTGTTCCTCTGGTTACGAACTTAAAAGGCTCAAACATACCTCACGGGTTGGAATTATAATAACAATCAGCCTAGAAAATTGTGTATCGAAGGGACTTACCATATTTGGCAGCATCCTCCAGGGGCCAATCACCCTGTTGGCCGTTAACCGGTGAAGCACCGGTTGCATCTTCTGTGTACAGAAGAAACAAATATCAACATAAGTAGCTGTTCAGGAAAGTAAAACAAAAGAAAGTGTAGCGAAAATGAACCGTTGAGTTCATCAATATAATTTGTTTGATGCGCGTGGATAGTTTTTGACTAAAAATCGCTTTGACCTTCTCAAGTTATATAACATGGTGACATATAATCTGGACATGTACTTGACAAAGAATTTGCCGGTTACCATTTGGTAATTTATACAGTGGAACCCCGATTAGCCTGCGTAGCTGGCGCATAAAGGGGGAGGGGGAGGGGGGGTGGGAAATCGGGAGAAAAAAAAGAGCGGGCGGAGGGGGACTGGGGAGAAGGAGGGAGCGCCTGCAATAAAAGCCGTCTCTTTTGCACTTCCGCCCACTTCGTTTGCATAATTTGATTAACTCTACTGTCATTTCAACGTCCAATCAAAATTAGGCGCGCGCTTTTCCGCATGACACTTAAATAAAGTGATTTATTTATTTATTTATTTATTTTATGACTGATTACACGCGGGAATTTATCGCAAAGGCGTGAAAAAAATCTTTTTCGTAGCAGCGTGCTACGCTAGAGTACATCCCCACACGGAATGTCAACTCCAACAAAGCCCAGTAAACGAGGTAGAAAGCCCAAGGTAGACATCCGAAATAACAACTGCAGATTTTGTGGAGCGAGTTTTGCCTCTGACGGAGCAAGAGTGTCCTTTGAAAATTTATTTACGCCTTCTGGAAGACAAGAAACTGCGGGGCTTATTTTAGCGGAGTGTTGCGGGTCGATTGGGCTTCCTTTATCGCGAAACCAAAACTTATCAGAACGGGTCTGCAGACCTTGTGGCCGCAAAATTCGGAATGCAGCCGAGCTATACAGTTTTGTTGAGAAAGCTTTATTAGCTGATGAAGATTTAAACGGGGAAGCGGGCTGCGAAGATCGAAGCAAACGACAGCTTCCTACGACTGTTACGCCGGAAAGAAGCCACGCAAAAAAACAACTCCACGACAGTGAACAGAACGCCGTTCAGACCGTTCAGGCTGGAAAGGCTAGTTCTAGGAAGGCCTTGTTTACCGAGAATTTTGCCGGGAGTTATTCTCAGAACACAGAATCGATCAGCGATATCGACACGTTTTCGACAGAGCAAGTAACACCTACTGCTGCTGAACAAGATGCCGACGTTCTGTCTAACTTTTGTAATATTGACGATATAGACGGAAAATCAAGCTCCCAGCTCAAGGTACTTATCCTAAATCCCAACGGAGAAGTCATCGCTCGGAAAACGTTCGACAACACGACAAAATCTCTGATTATCAATTTGGCGCTCAAGAACTGGAAAACGGCGGCTAATCACGCATTCAGACACGAAGAACTCATTGAACACACAAAGGAAGCTGTCAGAATCGCTGTTTCTTCCGAGTTCAAAGCTCTGAGTAAATCAGATACCATTCTAAAAGGTAGAAAGCCTGAAGAAATCGCTGCCTTTGCTGATATCGACGGCTGAATACCCGATTGATTTGAAGTCTTGTATCTGGTCTTTTATAATACTAACCAACGGAGAAATAACAAGAATCGCTGCTTTGCCATTCATTTGATAGTCCTTGGCGCGGACAAACATTTGGCAAAACCGCTAAAACATCTTTCCTATGGAGTAGAGCTCTCACTGCTACCTCTTGTTCCGGTTTTAAAGTGAATTCGCGAGTGGCGGCGACGTTTAAATCGGCTAAAGCTTTTAACAACACGTCCACTTCGGTCGCCATCTTGATACTGCCACGAAGCCACTCTATTGTCTGATTGACCAATCGGAATTTTGCGGCCGCCAGCGACCGCAGAATTGAACCAATAGGGGCTTTTATTGCAGGCGCTCTCTCCTTCTCCCCAGTCCCCCTCCGCCCGCTCTCTTTTTTCCCGATTTCCTACCCCCCCTCCCCCTCCCCCTTTATGCGCCAGCTACGCAGGCTAAACCCCGATAAAACGATATGCCAAGGGAGCAGTAATATTATATCGTTATATTGAGGAATCGGTATATCGAAACTCTCGATATAACGATATGGCCGTAAAATAACCCAAAATATCGTTATATCGGGGTAAACCTAACACTTCGGGACTTTTTTTTACTGCATATTATTTGGGGATGAACAATGTGCGAGCCAGCGAGACATGTGAGGCAGACGTGCGAGGCAACTGAAAACACGCTAGGCACAAAGGCACATTATCAAAATTTACACAGTAAATTCTGTGGTGTGAATCCTACAAGTGCAATAAAACTAAACTTGAACTCGATTTCTGTAATGTTATAAAATATAAACTGAAATTTTCTCACCATTAAACGCCGCCCGTGAGATGCAGCAGGGGAGGAAAACTAGGACCAGTAAGCCCACAAAATGCATCTTGACTTCACTCTACAGCAAACAGGAAAAAAAACTCCTGCATTATGATAACGTCGAAAGGACTTAAATCTGGACGGCGCTAACTAAATTGGAATAAAGTAAAGTCTACATACGAGCCCAGTGGCCCATCAAGCCGGAAGTTATCCCAGTTTCCGTAGTATGAAGCGACTAGGAGTATTTATACATTCCCCTCCCCCCTTCCATGGGTGGTATGCCAGTGCATCGCAGGGTTAGGCCCAGCATGCAGTAAACACCTGCAGTGGGTGAAGAGAGGCACTTTGAGAGTAAAGTGTCTTGCCCAAGAACGCAACGCACTGCCCCGTCCAGTGCTCAAGCCTGGACCGTCCGATCCGGAGTCCAGCGCACTAACCATTAGGCTACCGCACCTCCCACCATAAATGATTTCCAAAGTGAAGACCAATTTCTTCGAACTCATGACCAGCCATGGTCTGTAATAAAGGTGCCTTGCTGTAAGCTTGTAACACGGGGTCGTGACGCACGGCTATTGCTGATTCATTCCATAACAATGCCTTTTTATAAGTGCTTTCAAATAATTTGTTGGGAGTGTCCTTTGGCAGCAAAATAATAAGTTAATAAAAATGATGTACCGCCTCTGTGCTTGTATAATTTAGCAGGTATATTTGTTTTTAGAGATGAAACACAGTAAACTTTATCAAAGTTTTTCAGCATTGCTGTTTATCACTCTCGCTCTTCTTGGAATTTGTACCGCTTCTAGTTTGTTTTCATAGCGTGAAGAATTATAGTTAAGGGTGATCCAATTTGTGCCCCTGGTGAAGTATGATTGCCAAAACATCTCAAAATTTGTACCCATATTTCTTGACGATTTTGGCGTTTAAAATGCCGTTTTCAACGGTAGAGACCCAATAGAAATAATTTTGCTTCATATGATCATGTCGTCCAGGAGTTCACCTTTAAATGACGCACACAGTCTTGCTGAAGAAAAAAAATAACTTGAAAACTAAATAAGCTAGATCAATGTGAAAGGTTTGTTACTGAGCGTATTTGGCAACAGAGGCATATCATCGTACAGAAGAACCCCTATTAAGCGGCCAACCCTTGGGATATGGAAACTCGCCGCTTAATGGAGGTTGGCCGCTTAATAGGGCGGCTCGTCAGAAATTAGCACAAGGCCTGTTAAAAAGGTTACGTTTTTTCAATACAAAATAGCGTGAAAAGGAATAATGGAACCACGTGAACACGACAATAAACCTGTGTTTGTGTTTGCCGTCACTGTTCTTGTCGAAAATAAATTCAAACATCATATATTACATTCTTACTGGCCGCTAAATAGGGGTAAAAACAATAGAAAAACGCTCATCACTCATCGCTGATTTGCACCATACTGCACAACCTCTCTCACTCTTGCAACCTCACTTCAGTTCCTGACAAGTCTGTGCAGATGCGGGGAGGAAATTTCTATTAACTCGTTTAGCGGTTTGATTTTCAAAACCGTTGGTAAAAGAAGCCCTGTTGATTAAGCCGAATTCTGAAATAAAGCATGAACATTTTACCTGAAAAAATATATTTAGGTAGCAGTAAAACATTCTTATCCGGCGCAACATCAGATACTGTGGCGTTATCGTTTTCAAAAAAATCCGTTTTCACCACCCACACGAAAACAGGAAAAACGGCGTATTAAAAATTTCCACGCTGGAGAACGCTTTCGAACAGAAGTTACGTTTCTTGTCAACGATTTTGCCTGTTACTTGTGGACGGAAGGCCAATATCAGCAAATTCAAACGAAAATGGACAGGGCCTAAACGTTTTTGCTGCACTTATATCGTTGAGTAAAGAAAAAAATGCAACATTACCTAAAATTCTTCTCTTTTGCTATAGACTGAGCATTTTAATCAAGGAGGAGAAACATTTTCTCCATAAACAGTGTGAGACCACCAACACCTGACGACAAAGTCGGTGTTGATTTTATAATTATCACCCAAAGACCTTTTAAGTTTCAATTACTGTTTTGTTACTTACTTTTAATGGATCTATTTCTCACAATCAGAAGAATTTAGAAGGCAGGGATTGACATGGATTAGGAAGATAAATGTTTTCAAACGCAAAGAAATCAAACAAATGTGATGGTGACTAAATGCTTGTTTTCAAGAAAGCCAAACACAGCTTCGATAACAACCGTCATTGGTCTTAAGAGCAAACAATATTCAGAAATTGAGAATTAAAAGCAGATATTGAAACACTAGACAAAGTACGCTTACTAAAATTCTTATCATGGTACAAAATGATATTATAAACCTGCCAGCAAGTATTCAGTAAACTTTGTCAATAATGTTATAAAAAGGCTTAAAAGATTTTAAAATTAAAAAACGAGAACGTTTTCGACGTACGGTCATCATCAGTGGTACATGGTTGAAAATTACATACAACTTTTTTTTTTCGATTAAGTAAATATTGGTGAATTTTTCTCGCTCTATTTACTCATCTACATCATGGAAACTTATGCCAAATAATTTAGGACAACCTCGTTACGGGAAGATCCGAAATAATTGCCGACTTAAACATGATATATCGTACTACAAGTCAAAAAGAGAAATGTCCAGGGTTCGACCTGCGACTGAGCAAGGCTGAAAATCACTGAATTGAGTTCAATAAAAATGAACTCAGGGCCGATCACACCGATGGAAAGAAAGAAATTGATTTGCGCTGATAATTCATATAATGTATATGTCGGTGGTGTTGGAGTAAGGTTAAATCGAAACTGCCGTGTTTGTCTCCGATATTATTGGGCTGGTTTGAAAATTTTGCCTGCAGAATTTACAAGAGGGTCGTACAGGGGGGGGGGGGGGGGGGGGGGGGGGGGTCTCTGGCACGATTCACGGACGAAAAAAGTAACGAATCACGGATCACGGATATTGAAATTTCATTTTCCCGAATCACGAAAATAAGTACTCTTTTATCCTGTTCTTACGCTACAAATAGTGTTTGAAGAAATCAAAATTGATTAAGAAATTACGAAAATAAGAAAGAAACATACTCTTTTATCCTGTTCTTAATCTACAAAGAGTGTTTGACGTTACGATAATTATACGGAGGTCACATTTGAGGTCTCGCGTCTCAAAATCACGCAAAATAAAGTCAATAAAGTGGTGAAATCACGAATATCGGTTATTAATTCAAGCTCTTCACGTTTCACGCAAAACCTTCTGGTCACGGGTCACGAAAAATAAATTTATTAAATTCACGTTTTAGGGAAAATAAAATCAGCTAATCACGCGTCACGAGAATACCCCTGTACGACCCTCTTACAAGCCTTCTCCAATAATAAGGTAACAAACGTAAATGTAAGCATAAGCCTAATTTTATATTTTATTGTGAGAATCTGTTTGTACTTCATTCATGAACGAATTTGAAGTTGTGTCGGCTTTCAGACCTTCCCGAACATTTCTTAAACCTGTTCATTTTATACAGACATTGTTTATTAAATATTTCGTTTAGACTAACTATTTTAAGTTTGATGTCATTTTTGGGTTTTAAAACAAGTTTAATTTAGCTTCACGGATCAAATTCACGATTTCGGCTCGCTTGCATTTGTTTTGTTTCTCTTATCACTGCTTATCAGTGAGTGTGTTGAAATATCTTCAGATGCTTTAACAAATATTTTATCGGTTTCGTTGCGAGATACCTGTGCTTGACTGAGTGAGTTCAGACTTTACCAACCGCGTATTTACTTAACAGAAATAAAGAAAATTCATTCAGTTTTCTACATAAATTCTCTTAGGTATTTAGCAACGCGTACGATAAAACAGAATTAGTTAAGCATGCAACCAAACCGCAACGAAAAGAAGGCGGTTCAAAACAGTCAAAACAACACTGTAAGCTTATTCTAAGTTAACGTGCACCACTTCCCAAATCACAAACTGCCACAATTCTTACACAAAAGCTGCTTTAAAATGACTTTCATATCCGGCACCATCAATTTGCATAGTTTTAGTTGTTTTGCCGCCGTGATTTTCTCAGTTTGCCGTGGCGTGGGTTCGTTTTGTTACTGTCGTTAGCAGCGAGTTCACTTCTTTTTGCCTTGAGTTGATTTTCTTGCCCTGACAGTTTTGTAGTAAATTAAAACAAGGTCAAGGTTCTTTCAGTACATTGAATAGCTCATAGAGGTCCTGGAGGTGTATTAATTAGTGTACAGAATTAAAACGTTTTGTTTTGCGCCTTCGTGCGTACGTGAGGAACCCAATAAAGTCCACTCGTCAATTTCAATTTTAGAACCACGAAATATATTGATGTCGCTTTCGTCAACAAAACCATGAGAGGTTTTTTGAGATATTGAGTTTAATCATGAGCGATTAAAATTCGTTTTGTACCTATATGGGCCACCATATAAGCTTAGAAATATAGTATATATATATACTTATTTGGTAACACTGCAGTTAACTCGGGCAAATAAATGGGAGCTCCGCTTTTAGGCCTGCCTAAATCTATATATTAACATTGTTTAAGGAAAACTGCAAAGACTCGTCCATCATATCTTACTAAATAGGGCGGTGCCTTGAAGATATACTCGTAAAAGCCACGGAAGGCTAAAAAAACGCGTTTTTGAGCGCGCAATAATAGGGTTTGGCTTTGGTTGTGTAATAAATGACTTCTTGCAGTAGAACATTAAGATTTTGTAACAAATGTTAGATTTTTAAGCAACTTTTGAGCAACTTTTTGAGAAATGTTGAAATGTTGTCTTAAGAATTTGGAGAATCTTGTGGACAGTGCTATTCATAAATAATGATCACTTTCTTATATCGGTGAGAAAAGCAGAAAAATATCAAACACCGCGCGAGAATTGTAAACGAAAAATTGCAACATTACCTAAAATTCTTCTCTTTGTCCTGAATGAACTCTTTGGGTGTCCACGGTAGACTGCGAGTATGTATTGAAGACAATGTATTCTTTATAAACAATGTGTGACTGCCAAGCTGCCAATGTTTACTTTTTAATTACCAAAGACCTATCAAAACTCGTTTTACTACTAAGTTTCTAAAAAACCCTTACATTATAATTTATATAGGACATGATTGGGCATGGCTTACGAAGATGCACGTTTTTAAACGCAAAAATATCAAACAGAGCTTGATGGAGCTATTATCTCGGGCGTGACTTGCGGAACTCCAAACAGATGAAAAATAAACCACTGACGTCATTTCAGAAATAATCTTAACATAAGCAAACAGTTCTGAGAAAGTGAGAATTAGAGCCAGCTGTGGTAAGAAACAGATATGATAATCTAGTGTGCTTACGAAACTTGTTACCACGTGTAAGAATTAGAGTTTTTTCACAAGTAAATCTGAATATATCGAGTTTACCTGAACATTACAAAGTACAAAGTGTTTAACGGCGAAAATAAATGTTAATTAGAGCAGAAGATATCTTTTGATGGATTTTCTAACAGTGTCAGACTTTCAGTTCCACTCAATTTGTGAGTTGTATAAATAAATACTAATATAATAATAACATACGCGACAACCAACTAACTTTTAATATTGTTGATTTTTTTTTTTCATCTTCAAAGATTTCTAAAAGATATTTAATTTTCATTGAAAACGTTTCCTTTGGAAAGTATTTTCAGTCCCTTAACGGTTATTAAGAAAAAACAAAACAAAATGGACTACATTAATTTTCCTCTCTGTACTCTAAATCGCGTAGACCAATAATAGAAAGCAAAAATGTTCAAAATGTTCAAAATGGTCTAAACGCGCTCTTTTATGCTATCTGGAGTTATTTTAAAGCTATGTAGATTTATTTTAGTTGCGCTATAAAATGTCTGGGTCTCCGAGGATGGGGAAATTAAACTTAAGACCCTCGAATTTTTTAGGGCTTTTTTCCGTTTCCCGAATTTGTGAGCTGTTGATGCCTTCTTCGAAAATCTTCTCTGGCGTTTTAGTTTTCTCAAAACGATATTTGCACGGCCTCCCCGAAAACAACACTCATTACATTTCCCATATCACGAAAGTTAGAAGTAACATTTCTTGGATTACAGGCCTTCCGAGCAGATATTCACTGAAAAAAGATTTCAAATTCATCTAATAATTTATTGCGCATATTTCTTAACGATTTTGAATGTTTATTTACCAACAGTAAATAGAGACCCAATAGAAAGAAATTTGCAATAGTATACGAGCGGCTGCGAGTTTCATTAAAATGTCGCACACAGTACACTGACAGTATTGCTGAAAAAAAAAATTAAAACTTAAATAAGCTAGATCAATGTGAAATGTTTTTTACTTGATTATTTTTTGGCAACAGAAGCATAACATGATATTAAAATGATATTAGGCTGCGCAATACTTAACCTAAACGAGTAAATAGATTTAACACGGCAAAAATATACACTAGTCTATCCGGCTACATCTATGAGACGAACACCACATCAGCCACAATTGGTTTCTATGCAAGTCTTCAAGAGTATCTAGCTTGAATCGGAACTTTTTTTTTTGCAATGATGAAATAGCACCGAATTTTCCACAGTGTTTAACGATACGTTAAAGTTGTGTTCTAGGTGGATTGCAAAAGACCTCTAAATAATTTACGTAAAAAGCAAAATTAAAGCCCCGTCCACACATACCCGTTTTTTTAATTTGAAAGCGGAAATTTCTTTTTAATTCCTTTTTTTTAATTTTGCGTCCACACGCATCTTTTTCGAATTGTTTTCGTCCGTCCACACTTGTCCGTCCTTGTTTGAAAAGAGAAATTTTTTATAAATCTTGGCTTGGAACCATTGAAAATCCCCTTCTCTTGCTATGAGTCTTAAAAATAGCCAAAGAAGTAGTAAAGCATGGAGATCAGGTACTGTGACGTCATCGTTGTCGAATAGTTTTGTCTACACGAAAACACGAAATAGACGTTTTCAAAAAATTTCACTCTGGAGAACGTTTTCAAGAAGCTGCGTTTTCGGTCAGCGTTTTCACAGGACACTTAAATTGTGGACAGAAGGCCACTACACAAATTCAAGCAAAAACGTATCTGACGTTTGGACAAGGCATAAACCTCTATGCTGCATGTTATATCGTTGAGTAAAGAAAAAATGCAGCATCACCTAAGATTCTTCTCTTCATCCTGAATAAACTCTTTTGGTGTCTGCCCAAAACTGCGCGTTTTAAACAAGGAGTAAGGCAAAACATGTTCTCAATTAACAATGTGAGACCACCAACAGCACCAAGACCTGACAACCAAGTCGATGTTAATTTCGTTATAATTTATCACGCAAAGAATATCAATTCCTGTTTTGTTACTTTTAAGGGATTTATTTCACACAATTTAATACGCAGGAATTGGCATGGATTAGAAAGATGAATGTTTTCAAACGCAAAGAAATCAAACAAATGTTATGGTTACTAAATGTTTGAGTCAAATACAGCTTCGAAAACAACCGTCAACGGCATCTAAGTAATATTAAAATGAGCAAACAATATTCAGAAAACTAAGTGAGAATTAAAAGCAGATATAGAAACACTAGACAATGTACGCTTACTAAAATTCTTATCATGGTTTAAAATGTGATATTGTTTACAAGTTAATTTTACAGGGAAAAAAGCACGGAGAGTTCTATTAAGAATGAGTCGGGCTGAATAAAACTGGTTTAACAGAACATTACAAAATCCTTATTAGGTTATTTACCGCGCAAAATGAGAAATAAGTAGATTATCATTGAAGAAACCGAATTGTGATGCAACTGTTCGCAGTGAATTGCAATCAACGAAATATCAAAAGGAAAAAGCCTAAAAAGATCCAGGGCTACAACGTGACCTCTGCGGTAACGGTGCGATGCTCTAGCAACTAAGCTTTAAGGCCATGCATTGAGAGCAAGGTCAATAAAATATTTCTGCTCTGCATACTGTGATAATTTCCTCCTCTTGTTGTTTGTGTGAGTTAAGGCTCGTTACGTCCAGTGAAACAAGTGTAGCATCCAGGCACTTGGACTTTCGTTTTCTCCAGTCTATAGTATCATTGTCGACAGATGAAAATAGATTCTCCCTATCTTAGTTAGGAAGTACAGTTCAGAAACGTGAGGCGTTTTACAAAAGCCATTGTTTGATTCTTTCGTCTATTTTGGTCCCAAAGCAGAGCTCAGTTCTAAAATAAATTGCCGAACGTTGTGTATTTTTTTAACTACCATCGGGGCCAAATGAGGTCTGCAATGGTCTTTGTTATTCTGGCTTTGTCTTGCGTACTGTCAACCCCACTTTATAGTATTGCTTAAAGAAAACTGCAAAAACGCGCCCATTATATATTAATAATTAGGGCGGTGCTTTAAAGATATACTCGTAAAAGCCAAACTATATGAGGCTAAAAACGCGTTTGGGAGTCGCGCAGCCGCGCCTTTTAACCCCACTTCACACCGTAGATCTTTGGTTTTGTAATTAACGGCTTCTTGCAGTAAATATGAAAAAAGAACATTAAGATTTTCTAGCAACGTTAAGATTTTTTAAGCAACTTTTGAGTAACAAAAATACCGCGCGAGTATTGTAAGCGAAAATTGCAACATTACTTAAAATTCTTCTCTTTGTCCTGAACGAACTCTTTGGGTGTCCGCAGTGGACTGCGAGCATGTCGCCAATGTTTATTTTTTAATTACCAAAGACCTAACAATAACTGTTTTACTGCTAATTTTTTAAGGAACTGTTACATTATTATTGATATGAGACATGATTTGGCATGGATTTCGAAGATACATGTTTTTAAACGCAAAAATATCAAACAGACCCTGATGGAACTATAATCTCGAGCGTGACTTTCCGAATTCTAAAAGATTGTTACCAAGACAGCCAAACACAGCTGAAAAAAAAACCGCCGAAGTCATTAATAAGCAATAAGCATTAAGCAATAAGCATTAGTCATTAATAAGCAAACAGGCCTGAGAAAGTGAGAATTAGAACCAGCTGTGGTAAAAAACAGATATGCTAACTCTAGCGTGCTTACGAAACTTAGAGTTTTTTCACAAGTAAATCTGAATACATCGAGTTTACCTGAACATTACAAAGTGCAAAGTGTTTAATTTCGATGGATTTTCTAACAATGTCAGACTGTCAGCTCCACTCAGTTTGTGAGTTGTATGAATAAATACTAATAATAGTAAATAACATGCACGACAACGGAATGTCCTGTATCAGTTATATCACTTGAAACTACAACTTTCAATATTCGTTTTCAAGGATTTCTGAAAGATATTGATTTTGCATTGAAATCCCTTCCTTTGGAAAGTACTTTCAGTCTCAAAAGTACAATGGACTTCTGTATTTTCCTCGTATTTTATGGTTTTACCGATTGGAATACAATAAATAACTATGATCGAAACTATAAGAGTTAAGAATAGTGAAAAAAGGAAATACAAATATAATTGAATGGTACAATTAAATATTACTGTTTCTTTCGTCTTTCAAAGGCTTGAAGAATTAGCCTGCTGATATATGAATCATGGTTTTTGTAAAATGTAAGTAACTTATTTCGTTCAGTAGAAAGCAAAAAAATGAAAAGGATCCCTTCTTAATGAGGAAAGACGTGAACGAGGAACACTCAAGGCGGTTTACTCCAAAATGGTCTATGCTATCTGGAGTTATTTTAAAGCTCTGTAGATTTATATTTGCTGCGCTAAAATTTTTTTATCTGTTCGGTCATTCCAGGGAAACTTCATCCTCAGAGACCCAGGGGGGTTATTCGGGGTGACACGAAGTAAACTGAGCAGGAACTTCCGCTAGCACTGATTTTCCTGTTCGGTTTATTACTTCGTGTCGCCCCAACTGACTAATTGCCCCTGGGTCTGCGAGGATGCGGAAATTAAACTTAGAGGACTTTCTAGTTTTTTTAGGGATTTTTTTCGTTTCCCGAATTTGCGAGCTGTTGTTGCCTCTTTCGAAAATCTTCCCTGGCGTCTTCATGTTCAAAAACCGATATTTGCACGAAAACAACACGCATTATATTTCCCATATCATGAAAGTTAGAAGTAACATTTGAAGGATTACAGGCCTTCCGAACAGATATTCACTGAAATGAACTTGTGAAATAAAATGGCAAACTCATCTAAAAATTTGTAACTCATCTTTCTTAAACGATTATGAATGATTTTGTCGTTTATTTACCAACGGTAAATAGAGACCCACTAGAAATAAATTTGCAACTGTTTGATCGCGGCTGCGAGATTTTCATTAAAATGTCGCACACAGTATACTGACGGTATTGTTAAAAAAAAAAAACTTGAAAACTAAAATAAGCTGATCACTGTGAAATGTTTGTTACTTGTTTGTCATTTGGCAACAGAATCATATCATGATGTTGAAATGATATTAGGCTGCGCAGTACTTAACCTTAAACAAGTAAATAGATTCATCTATAAATTAGTTAAGACAAAAATATTTTAAGCTTAAAATTTGATACATTTATTATTGTAAAAAGACTAGGCTGATCTATCCGGCTACATCTTTCAGACGAACATCATATCAGTCGAAGTTGGTTTTATGAAGTCTTCGAGAGCATCTAGATCGAATCGGAATTTTTTTTTTGTCATGATGAAATAGCACCGAATTTCACAGAAAATGTTCTTACAAGCATCTGTTAACAAAACTATCGTCAAAACGATACGTTGAAATTGTGTTGGAGGTGGATTGCAAAAGACCTGTCAAAATTTCTTACGTAAAAAGCAAAATTAAAGCCCCGTCCTCACGTACCCGTTTTGAAATTTGAAAGCGAAATTTATTTTTACTAGTTTTCTAAAACTTTCGCGTCCGCACGCATCTTTTTCGATTTGTTTTCGCCCGTCCACACTTGTCCGTTGCTGTTTGAAAAGGGACATTACATTTTTTATAAACCTTAGCTTGAAGCCATTTAAATTCCCCTTCTCTTGCTACAAGTCTTAAAAATAGCCAAGGTAGCAGTGAAACATTTTTATTTCAGCATTTTCAAATAATTTTAGGTGTTTTCAAAAAAATAAGCATTACCTAAAATTCTTTTCTTTATCCTGAATAAATTATTTGTGTGTCTGCCATGACTGCGCGTTTTAATCAAGGAGGCAAAACATGTTCTCAATAAACAATGTTTGACCATCAACACCAAGTCGCTGTTGATTTTATATTCACGCAAAGCCCTTTCAGTTTCATTACTGTTTTGCTACTTTTCAAGGATCTCACGAAATTTTAGAGGCAGGAATTGGAATGGATTAGAAAAATGAATGTTTTCAATCGCAAAGAAATTAATAAACAAATGTGATGGTGACTAAATGCTTGTTTCCAAGAAAGCCAAATACAGCTTCGATATTAACCGTCAACATCGTGTAAGCAATATTAAGATGAGTAAACAGTATTAAGAAAGTGAAAATTAAAAGCAGTTACCATTGGAAAAATTTGTAAACAAAATCGCCTAAGAGAATTTATCTACAAACTGATCCATCGTAGTAACAAAGGCCAAGTTCATACATCGTGCTTCTGCCGTGCCGAACTAAATTCAAGAATTAACTTCGACAAAAGCACGGCAGAAGTACGACGTCTGTATCAAACTAAAAATTAAGCTCGGCAGAGCAATTATGTTCCACAAGTTCTGTCGTGCTACACGACTCTACGCGACTCAAACGTCGCGCTTCTGCCGTGAACAACAACATTTATAAATTATATTAAATGTATTTTGACGGGGGTACTCACGGCGCCATTTTTGTTTGATCACCGCCTACACATTGTTACGTGAGTTCAGCAAATCCTGAAATTCTTATCATGGTTCAAAATATGATATTGTTTACAGGGAAAAAAGCAGGGAAATTTCTATTAAGAATGAGTCGGTCAGTTGTTGTTTTTAAGAGTCGGTCTGAATAAACCTGGTTTAACAGATCATTACAAAAAAACTAAAATTAACCGCGGAAAATGTGAAATAAGTAGATTTTCATTGAAGAATTTCATTGAAGAATTGTGTGATTTAACTGAAAGCAGGAATAATTTATTGATCTAAGTGAAAACCTTTCATCAAGTATTCAGTGAACTTTGTCAATAATGTTTACTTACCAAAATCGTTTGAATACGTAATAGTGGAAATCACGAATATTTCATTTTAAATCAAAACCGTTTGGTTTTTACAAAAAGAGTAGAACAAAAAGTAAATAAGGAAATAAATAAATTAATAAATAATTTTTTGAGGTGTTAAGCGGAGGTTTTACGGCAGTGTAATTCGTTTCGTTTTAATTGCAGAGAGAGCGCAGCGAGCGAGCAGCAGTTATAGTCAGAGTATTATAAATGTGTGCAAAATCGAGATTTTCATCGTTGCTAAGTTATAACCAGAATGCACTGCGTTGTGATGGAGCCTAATAAACAAGTTGTAGCCATTTTCATGACGTCATTGGTTACCATAGCAACATTTTAGCCTGTTATAAACACCCTTAATTTTGCCTTTAAGTGCTTGTAACTCCAAAACGAGCACGGTGACCCCCATTTGAATAATGATCAGCATGTTAAGATGCAACTTTTTGCAAAGTTGAGCAAAATTGTATCTAGCGGTTTCAGAGCCACCTTAACTTTCCGAAAATTTAAGGTGGCTTTGCAAAAAGTTGCATCTTAACATGCTGATCATTATTCAATAATAACCAATGGGGGTCACAGTGCTCGTTTTTGAGTTATAAGCACTTAAAGGCAAAACTAAGGGTGTTTATAACAGGCTAAACTGTTGCTATGGTAACCAATGACGTCATGAAAATGACTACAACTTGTTTAGTGATGATCGGACGTTTGTTTGATATCCTTATTCTAGTAGGAATTGATAACAATTTGTAGTACTGACCCATCAAAGTTTAAGAGCTGGAAAGTGCTGGAAACCATTGTGAGCCTCCTTAAGCGGACCAGAATGTACTGCGCTGAAATGGAGCCTCGCATTCAGCGGATCAATGCACTGCGTTGTGGTGGAGCCTCGCTTTAAGCGAACCAGAATGTACTGCGCTATAGTGGAGCCTTGTATTCAGCGGAATAGCCACAAAGCACAAGGAGGTATTTTAATGCGAATACATGAAGGTCTGTCAAAGCCGCTGAGGGGTTAAGGTTAAGTCCAGTGCGAAATCCAGCAAGAAACACATGGCTGCTGCACAAGTATGAAGCGACACTACTATCAGAAAACACAGTCAAAATACTTATAGAATTTTTGTGCGGCAAAACATGAAAGCCCGTTCGATTAAAGTTCTTAAAATGCTTGTAAGTTTAGTACATAAGAGCCTGTCAAAGTCGCCGGGGTGGGAGATCCAGCAAGAAGCACATGGCAGCTGCTCCTTTTTGATTTTCACTTGGTCGAAAGCGCTCTTACGCCTCTGCGTACGCCTCCGAGTTCGACCCCGCCGCTACACGACGTAATAATCAGGTCACTGTCGTCACGAACGGAATTTTTCAGTAACAGAAACACTCGTCCGGTGTTGACGTTGAATTGACCATTACACTGCCTTGGTCTGCAAATAGAAGTCGTTAACCAGTTGCGCTTTGTTCAGGTGTTACACATTTTCATATGGATGGTTTCGCACGTAGCCTCGTTGTGACACATAGAAAAAAACTCGGAAATGGCCTATTACATCACGTGGTGGGGTGTGAACATTACTGTAGCCTTGACGTGCTGCTAAATGCCGAGGACAAACGGTTGTTTGTTACTGGTACGACTTGCAGGATTTCAAAATGCTTCGTTTTATTTCGCATATATTTAAAATACATTTGAATTGCTCCTATAACGTACTACCAGGTTAACAATTTTTAAATCAATAGCTATAATAAAATCTATTTGTTTTCTGCTTATGCTTTAAAAGCTAGAAATATATTTTTCCCGGCGTTCTGTTATACAAGTCGCGTTTCTCAATGACTCAGCACGAGTCTGACTGTCCAATAGGTTATGTTCTTTTTTTGTCAACATTACACTCCGTGAAGTGAACGGGGTAAATTGAACATTGGCTTGATAAGTTTCTTATGCATATCCGATGTATAATCTGTAGCCTCGTCGGCCATTGTTTCTTCGTTCGGCTGACTCTTTGATGACAGTTAAGACATGCACACGTAAAATTAGCGTAACAAACATTCTTTTTGCACTGTACAAAATTATATTTAAATAATATAAAGCAATGAAGGAAAAGCAGTGGTTTAGATTGGGGTAGAGTTTTTAACATTTTCGCAGCGGACTTGAAAAAATTATTAAACCAATTCCAATATCTGACACCAGTGACAGATCACTGTCGTCAAGAATCCAGTTTTTTCATTGTCTCAGTCAAGTCTGTAACGTTACTCTTGTGAGTAGAAGTGTTTCTTGAGGGCGCAGAGACTGGAGGAACTAGGACTTCAATGTTTTGGCCTATTACTTTGTCAAAGAAGCTGTCCATTTCTTTAAGAGGAACTGCATTGTGTAACGTACGAAGGGGATTCAGTGATTCCACTTTGGTCATTTCTTCGTAAAATTCTGCAACTTAAGATGAAAGAAAAAAACCATCTATTAACATGGGACTACAACATTGTTAGAAACGTAAAAGGAAATACTGTTTCTGGCAAATCTCAGATGGTAAATTGAGCGGAGGACAAGGTCATCAAGCAGGTTGCTTTCACAGGAAATAAAAATACCGTGAATTCTTTCAATATTTGAAGTACCTGAAACATTTAAACATCGTAAAGAGACTTCTCAAGTAGGAATTTGACGGTACATCAAGGCAATAAATTATAATATAGTTTACGAGTTTCTTGATCCTCATCGCCTTTGCGTTTGACAGCGTAGCAATAGTATAAAGACGAATTTTATGGCGATCCTGATCTAACGGGTATCAGAATTAACGCTATCAGAATTTTATACTTAATTACTGATTAACTGCAGACAAGACTTCATAAAAATGATCAAGTTCTTCAGTTATTGTTACCTCCCGTGTAACTTCGTCGTGTAATGCCTTAGCTAAAACACGATTCATGCTGGATATTACATGGCCGCCGGGGACACAAAATTTCTCTTCGGGTGTTGAAAATATTTCACTAGTTCGCTGCACTCACCCGTGAAATATTTTTCAACATGAGAAGAGAAATTTCGTACCTCCAAGCGATCATGTCATTTTCTATTTATCAGATAATATTAGTTGTTATACAGAGTGCCAGGACATCGATAAAAACGCCAGCCATCCGTTATCCACAAATGTGCTATATCGTCGTTAAATATGATATTTGATACCACTCGGTATACTACCAAAGTTTTAATAATAACGAACGTTTGCTGTTCTTACTTGGTGGTTTGCGACTTTTCTTGGTTTTGTGCGCAACAGAATATGGCCTAACAACCCAAGGACGTTCAATGGCGTAGGAAAGCTTTCTGAGGGCACGGATGGCAGATGTTGCAGACCCTATACAAAACAGCAATATATGAAAATTACAGAAATGTTGGTAGTGATAAATTCCTGCCGAAATAAACTTGACCTTATCGTCTCTCAGCTTAGCTTTCAAAGAGCGACCTGCAAGTCGTGTGATACTCGCCAGGGTCAAAGATTATATTTTTTTAACCTCGGAACCAAATTGATTTAAAGGGCTAGTAGTCATCCGAGCATTTGGGCGCATATATTTGTTGTGGCTTAAATTGTCTTAAATGGATTATCGTAATCTAAAACAAAGGAAAATAAAACCTCAAACTGGTTTGAAAAATTTTATACCAAAGATAAATTGACACCAGAACATATTCACTTCCTTACCAGTACTGTATCTCCCTGATGGAGGTTTTTTCTTTACCGGAGACGACTCAACAGACTTGACTTGTCCTTCGTTACGCCCTACGTCAAAGCTAGCCTTTCGTGTAGGTGCATCTGGAGGTTTTAAGGTTTCTGTCGATGAAGAATTTCTATGTTCAAAATGTACTGCATTAACTTAAACTGTCAGTTAGCCATCATGAGATGAATGAGTGTGCTAGCTAAGGTTGGTACGGGGTGCGGAAAAGAGGACGGAAATCCTGGTCAATCTCAAAAAATTGTTGGCAATATAAAGGAATACCTAATTACGTGTTAAGTGATGATGTGACAAGTCTAAGCAATGCTGCAACCATTATTAATCAACTATAGGTGCCTGCAACGGTTAAACATCACTCTGCAAGTCACCCATTTTGAATTGAAAAAAATCAATCAACAGAATTATCCCTCTGTTTATAACATGTTTATGTATTACACAATACACAACGCGTAAAACTCTTGGCCAGTGCAGAATATCAAACTTAACTGTACTTCCGTTTGGTTTTTGTACCAGTCCGTTCATTTTTCAAAGATGCACTAAGAACCCGCCAACACTTGTGGAATTAATACCCATTTATAACCTCGTACACGTTTCATTCACAAACCGAAGAAAGCAACTTACAAATTTACGAAACAGTTATCAAGGAAAACAGACCAAGCTGGCGATTCAATCAAAGAAGTGCACTATTTTTGTTGAAATGTTTGCTTTTTCCTGGTTCTTGGAGAGACTGGAAAGCATCTTTGTGTAGGTTTTCAATACTTATTTCACTCACGTTACTCTTATTCATGATAAAATAGTTATTATTAACTGCATACCTTGTGAATCATTGCAAAATTTTAAGTTTTCTATCATGGAAACGGAATTTGACTTAGGTCTGCCACTTCTTATATGTGGTTCTGATGCATCTTCTTCCACAATACAGGTAACTGAATTGAACTCTCGTCCTCCCTTTTCTTTTTGTGTTATATCTCTTCTCGCAGTTGCAAAATTTGACATAAAGTCACTGTCAGATTTGCATCTCCTGCCTTCCGTGACTTTTTTTCTAACATGATGTTCAGGTTTATCACAAGTTACACCACAAAAACGGGTTAGTTCACTTTCACTCAGGCTGTGCCGCTCTCTGGTCAACACCTTTTCCTCTCTAGGTAATTCATCAATGGACATACTGGAAGAAACAGCACTGGCGTCCACGCTTGCGCCTAATGCAGAATCAGAGTAATCATCAATTCCAATTGCACATCGTGGTAGCTCATTTCCGGTGTAGACATTGTCATCATAAGGCTGAAACTCCTCAGTTTCTGTTGGTTCCCTTTCAGCTGAATTGGAGTCTAGACTCTCAGAGGTTCCAACGGTCCATTTAACAGTTTCTGTCATACACTTCTGTGTATTTTCTGCAGTGTCATACTGTCCAGGATTTGTGTTTGTACTTGCATAAGAATGAGATGACGAGTTAAGATCACAAAGAGATGTATCTTCACTGATGGCGCTACCAGACAAATCCTCACTTTGGTGGCCACTATCCATCACAGTATTTTCGTCAACTTTGCTTATTTTAGAAGCAGGTTCTACATCTAAGTCATTCCTAGGGATACTAGCAGAAGATCTCACATCCTCCGAACTGGCTTTCCTCGGTGGAGTAGTACTTGATAAGAACTCTGGATCATCCATAGTTTTTGCTCCAGGGCTGAAGTGCAATTCCACATGAAATCTGTGCTCAGACAGAGGGTCAGCTTTAGGATCTTCATACAACAGAAGCACAAGCTGAGTCATGTAGTTAAGCTCCGGTACCTCTGCTAAGAATTCTACAGCACTCTGCCACTGGTCATCTGGAATATCCTAGAAAGTATCAAAACCAGCAAACAACGATAGTAAAGACATGAACAAAAGCGCACAAATGTCACCTACAAAATAATGAGAAATCCTACAGTCATTATCTGTATTGTGGCGAGCACTACAGATGCTAACAACACATCAGACAGTCTTACAAAAAAGGTCTTAGTTTATTCCATATTTAGTCCTGATCAGGGGAATAGGGGTCGCTCGAGAGCAAGAGACAGTTGGAGAAGCACAAAAGGACCATGTTTTGGAGACCGAAGGAACGTCAGGTTTTCACTGAAACTGTAACTGCACTGATTGAGGATGTATTTAGTTGGCGCACCTACGATGCTCGGTCACATTCCAGGGGACATTAGTGATGTCGTGGAAATTGTGGAAGTTGTTGCGCCTTTCAATAACATGTGGACTCTGAAGTTCAAAACCCAACTTGTTTGTTGCTGCTGTCAATCATAATTATGGCGACAGCCAACGAACCTTGAAAAACAGAAACAAACAAAATGGATTGAAATCTACCAATGAAAACCGACAGACGTGACCTTTTCACCTGGCTGAAGTGAACTTCTGTTTCCAGAGAAGTCCGCTTAGATGATTGACGGCAGAGAAAAACGTAAACCGTTGATCGAGATTTGAATTTCAGAGTTCGCATGTCATCGAAAACCGCGATAACAGCATTATGAAAAAGAGAAACATCATCAGAGATACTGACTCACTTTAAAAAGCTTTCCATATCTAAGAGCATTCACCACAGTGTGCACATGACTCTCGCTAGTGAAGTACAATCTTGTCAGAACATGACGATGAGGAGCTTCCACACTCTGCAGGTAGCTATGAATAGACAAAATGGCTAGAAACAAATGAACATAAACTTATCCAACAATAATTTTTACAGCCACAAAACTGTCAAGAGAATGAAAATGTCAAGGACGTTTAGCCAATCCATACATCGCCAAGCATGTTGATCAACTTCGATATATTTCTTGGAGATGGAGCAGTGCTGTTGTGACAAAACCCCTTTTGGAACTGGAATTGACTAGACGTTATTGCATTAGATAATAATATTAAAGAAAAAAACACTGTAAATTCACTCTTATGAACATTAAATCATGCCCACCAGCACGAAATGAACAAAGATATCTCATGAGACAACCTTCTTCCATGATAACGGTAGTTTAAATCTCTTTTCAAAGGAAAAAGGCCATTTTCTAAATGGAAAAACTTTGAGAAATTTCTTAATATCTGAGATACATTGGTACCAAACTTGCAACTTGTTTTATTATTCAACAAGTTTGCGCGATGTCCATATATGGTCTGGAATCGGTTATGCGTACATAACAGATATCCTGCGATATACGTAGGTTGAAACAATTCGTCGTAGTATCGCAAAGCGCTGCATATTGTCAGTATTTTTAGCTGTAAAATACCTTTAGTTGACAATTTGTTGAATAATAAAACAATTATCCTGCTCCATCTTGTGGAATATCGTCTGATTTTAGCCCACTCGGCCTACGGCCTCGTCGGTTAAGTGTCAGGCGAGATTCCGCGCAATTTTGCAGGATAATCGTTAAATATCGGTGCACAGTACCTTTCTTTGGGATATAATAGATAATGTGATCGTTGTGTCTGTTTCAGGACCACCAACATGTTGCCCGGTGTGTAAGGTAAGATTATTTTGTTTCTCTAAAACCATGCAAACATTGTAACAGCAAGATTACAAAGGACCCTTTCTATTTAGCCACTTCTATTGTGTCCAGGAGAGATTTTCATCTGTAACGTACGTCTCCATTGAGCAGCAAATCAAGTGTGAACTGCGAATGTAGTTAGTCTCCGACTTTGTGTAAATGTAAATGTAACGTAGTAGTTAACGTAGTAACGTCGATGTAAGTAGGTTTGAAATGTAGTTGTATCTATGTACCCGTATGTAGTTGTATCCATGTACCCGTATGTAGTTGTATCTATGTACCCGTATGTAGTTGTAAGTACTATAATACAATAGAAGCGTAAAAAAATAAGTAAGTTTATGTAAGTGTGTGTAAAAAAAGTGTAAAAATGTTATACAATAATAATAAAAAACTGTACACGCATCTATTGTTTTGTCTACTTACTCGGTGTTTAGCCGAGTATGGATGTCTGATGTGTCCGCATGTCGCAGGTCTCCTCTGATTTTCTTCAAGAGCCTTGCACACACACTTTGAGCAACGCCTAGCTTCTCGTTAGTTGTAATTCCATATTCCTGTAATACGTTTAGCCCGAATTAATTACAAGTTCTGATAGAAGGAAATAAGCCATAATGTAAATGGTTGTTAGGTTACACTACATAAGAGAGGAACGAGAGAGTGTAGACAACAGGAACAGCAAACTTTACAGCACTGTGGTGGTTAATCAGAGTTGGGCTACGATCGTGTACGAACTGATTACCAAGCAAGTTGATAATGTCTTTCTCTCGATACGATCTAAAAGAATTGTTGGGATATCAGGAAAGAGGATTTGTACGGTAAAATCTGTGGTTACTAGACTAAATTGCTAAGTCACCAGAAAAAAGATAGGTCATCTGACTGGCTGTTGTTGGATAAGAACCACAAGAGTCTTAAGCTTTCATATGATAATTTTTTCTACAGGTTTTCGACTAATCAACCCACCTGTGGAATAACAATATCTGCAAAAGCCTTGGCACACTTGTACAAATCCAGACTGTTATTCAGGTTCAGTTGACTAAATTTAATAATAGATTAAACAAATCAGTTTGGTGTATAAAGTTTAACCTCCTATAAGTGACTTTTACCGTTCAAGAGAGGTGGTTACTTAAGAGTAGAATCCACTAAAAGAAAACAAAATTTCCGTCTCGAAAAGCCTGATGTTAAGACAACGCCATAATTCTTTTTACAAGTTTACCATTACATTCATTCGGAGAGTTTGAAACCACACAGAGACTAGGATTAACACAAACAGTGAGTGGGTAAATGATGCCAAAGTTTTTTTTATCCAGAGAATCACATCTGTAGCCTATTTGGTACAGGTCGTAACTTCCAAGTCTTCCAAGGGCAACGGCCATGATGATGGCTCTCTTGGCGGTCACAACGATATTGAGGTTTTGGCACCCATCCTTTCGTATAATACAGTGGTCTTCTGCCAGTCGTGATTAGAAGCGGTGTCTTCACTGTCAATTTGGGTCTCTCTCATACCAGGGGTATGCATATCTGCTTTCATGACGTTGGGGTTTTATCTAAAACATTCAATTTTCAGTGGTCTTTTGCAAGGTATGGTACAAGCAGTATCTTCACTCAAACGTTATTGGCACCTTTGCTGTTGTGCGCCATGAGGTGTTGTAAGATGTGCTTAAAATCGGTGTCTTTACTTTCAATACTCTCTCAATACCTCTCATCCTCTCATACTAGTACCATGCATATCTGCTTTCATGGGATTTTTTGCAATATATTTACATCCACCGTCTAACAGACGAATCTTCAATAACATTGCTGATCACTCAGCGAACGACTACACATTAAAAGGCATCAGTAATGTACTGACTTAAATGTTCGTTGCTTATCGAATGACAGTTGTACTTAATGACTGACATCCACAGCCTGTACGAACCTGTTATGCTGCACATCATACTTGATACAGTCATAGATATCTGGAATAAGACTTATATCAAACTGCCCACTGTTCAGCTTGAAATCCTAGGAAATAAACAAACAACGATTTTATAATTAACCGTATTTTGTGGAACTATCAAATCTAAACCATCTGCAGCATTTGATGACATACACAAAAATAATAAATTTCATGCTATTACCGAAGTTCACCTAATCAGTTATCAGCATTTGCACGGGTTAGTTAAGCAAACACACCAACGTAGTGAAATATTTACTACAGATTAGCCAAGAAGGGTCAAAATATTAAAAAAAAAAAACAGCCCAAGACCCACAAGGACAAATTCCGATTGCTACCAACAGAAGATCATTACGACAAACTGACAAAGTAGTTATCCAAGTCAGACAGCTACTCATTTTTAAGCCACACTTTCTCCAATGTAAGTCGGCACCTTTTCTAGTTTTGTCCATCTGTGTATCATTATTTCAAGTGTTTCCTCCTGGTAAAGAAATGGATCTGCAATATGAGAACAAAAAACAAAAGTGCATTTACATTAGTGATTAGCCACAAGGTAGCAAAACGATTGTTTTATTCTTAATTGTGAAAACATTACAATAGCGCTGTTTAGTGCGATCGTCTAAGTGAAAGAAGTCTTGACAAATGCTGTATTGGTAGCTGACGTTTTGACACCCTGAGCGGTACTTTATCGGTAGACACCTTCACGTGAAAAACCGTTTTGAAACTGCTTAGCCCATGTTTGTTGATCTGACTGGTACGTCTAGCCAAAATATTCAAGTTGGTTTGTAAAATTTGAAACGTATTTGCTCGTTGTTGGCACGTTTTGTCCATCTATCATTAATAATACTTTCTAGGCGTCTGTTTAAAGTCTTGTAGATGTGAGGAGTCACAGTTGCAGTAGTTCCGAATTTTATCACGCCGGGGTAAACGGCAACGCTTTGATGCATAATAGGGGATGGCTACAAAAAAACTGATTACCCTACCTCTTGGATCATAAACTTTCTGAGCAACCAACTCTTTCAATTGTCCTGTAAGAGTCTGCACCAAGTTATAAATCTTCTCACACATTGCGTACGGATTCTTGACAAAATTCATGGCATTGATCACTGAATTACACCTGGTTGGCGCAAGCTATTAAAAATAAATTGTACAATAAGGAGCCTGCTAAGTGTGATCGTCTCGAGAAAGACCGCAGTTGTTGACTTTTTCAAAGGAGTAGGAGTATTTCTACTCCCCCCTGGATGGGATGCTAGGCCATCGCAGGGTTACCCCCAGCAGTAAATTCGCCGGTACCCATTTATACACCTGGGTGGAGAGAGGCACTATGAGAGTAAAGTATCTTGCCCAAGAACACAACGCAGTGGCCCGGCCAGGGATCTAACCCGGACCGCCCGATCCGGAGTCCAGCACACTAACCATTAGGCCACCACGCCTCCCACAAACAGCCTAAGATTCACAAATTTTTCTGAACATACAACATTCCAGACCAAACGAGTCCAATTTTTTTTTACAAACCTTGGCAAAATCTGCCTCCCTGAAATCTTCATCAGAATGAAGCATTTCATGAAGCCTGTGCTTTACCCTACAAAGGAAAATTGGTTGCGGTAACGAACAGTGCTCTCACTTTGGCCAGCTGGTAGACTATAGCACACCAGCACTAACGATAGTAGCCTGTTTCAGCTCTCGGAATGTGACTCAATACACAAAAGAGATCAGTTACTCGTCACCCAATTTTTCCGTATATGAACTTTGACACCCAACATACTGTACCTCCTTCGTACTGCAGACTAAGCGTTTTGATGATGTTTAACGAGATAACTAAACCTTTGAATATAGAGTGAATTCTTTGTCAAATGGAACTGTACTTAATAAGACTACTCAGTGGTTGAATTATCAGACACAATGCTGTGTTTTCTGTATCTCTGTTTCATCCATTATGAACACTTATGATAACACTAACTGAATGAGCCAGAATTTGAGCTTTAGAACTTTACAATGATGACATTTTTGTAGTATCTACAATATGCAGCCATGCAGTCAGACTTACTTTCCAAGTATCTTAGCAGCGTCATTGGAAGTGTCTAGCATCTCTGTAGTGTTCTTGTCACTCCGTACAAGATGAACAAGAACGGGCGCAAGTTCACCTTCAAGTGCAAGAAAACCCTACAAAAAACGGATGAAGCTTGTTAAGTAAGCTTGTTAATTAAAATACCTTCAGCTCCAACCTTGAAACATTAGAAAAGTTCGTCTGTGCAATAGCCCAATTTCGATCTTTTAAAATTCAGCCTAAAACAATATACATCACAACGAGACTCCACTATTCCCTGGAGCCTCGTATCGAGGTCTATTGTTTTAGGCTGAATTTTAATATATCAAAATTGGGCCATTTCGTGATGAGGAACATACGATCCCTTAATTGATTTTCTTTTGTCTTTTGCCTTTATATTTTATTATCTTTATAAACTGATACTGTACAAAGAAGTTAGATATTTATCACTTGTGGCAAGTAAGCAGTGAACAAAATGACTTCTATCGCATGAGCAGCAGCCTCATGCGAATATGTTACATAAGAAGCGTCAATCAATGCGATTTCTGTGTATTTCAACTACGACTGACATTAGTTTGAAATCAATGATTTTATCACAAACGGTTATATTTAATTGTGGTAAATGTACTAAAACTTTTCTAGCACCTTTTGTACAACAAAAGATGACTAAAACGTTTCTAAGCGCGCGAAACTGACTGGTTCCAGAGTTGATAGCTTTATGCATTACAACACAGGGTGACTTACACGGTACGACTTTCTCGCATTCGACAAGCTTACGACAAGCCTACGACATCACTTAGGAGCATTTACCCGCGCGCGTCTGTCCTAAGCATGTGGTAGGTTGATTTACATGACGCGATTTGTGTTATATCATGGCGTAAGCGTGTCGTATGCGATAATTAGGCAAATTCGTACCGTCTTAATTGCCCCTAACAAAATTAATCAGAGAGGCATAAAGTAATACCTTTGCAAACGCTGCAGCTGTCATTTGCACTCGTCCCTCATCTGATGCATAAATCTTCAAATCATGCCTGTATGTGCTGTGAAGCCGCAGCAAACCACAACCTGAAAATTTGGAGTACTTTCCTTGGCCACCAGGGTAAATACTCCTGTTAACAATATGAACAACAATGCAATGTTGACAAATAAAGTTGTAAGGGTATACACTGTGGTAGAATGGTAGAGGTGCAGAAATTTAAAGTTGTACAAACATAGAACGGGTGTAGAGACTGTGTAACAGATGGCATTTGTAGCTGCAAGAGCTTTAACAACACCACTGCTGGCAGAGCTGGCAGAGCTTTAACAACACCACAAAACAAGCACATGCCATATTTGACAAATGTGGTAAACAATTTTACCATTACAGTACACTCCTTCAACAGCACTTCTCTTTGCTTTTCTTACACAGCATACAATCGCTATTTTCTCTTCAATTGTTGAGCAGCAGGCACGAAGGAAGATCTTGTGTCGCTAAGAGAGCTCGAAGAAAAATGGCGACCGCTTTACATATAAAGAACCATTAATGAACTCTGAGAGCATTGGATCAATATATAACTTTGCTTTTCCAAGGCGTCATTTTGTTGCCTATTGAATTCACATCCACAATGTGCACAGTTTCCACATTTAGCTCTTTGTGTCTCAGTCCTACAGTACTTTTGGGAAGAGAAAGAACTGTTAATAATAGAGCCAATAAATTCTTTTAATACCTAAAAGCACGACCAAGCTCCAATGCCTGCTCTATTCCCATCGTTGTCAATTCTCCACCCCACTTGACAATTAACAGCAAAGAATGGTCTTTGTCAGCAAGAACCTTCAGCTTGTCATCCTCTTCTTTCTGATCAGCCTCCTCAACCTCTTTCTTGGTTTGAGTTTTGTCTTCTCCACTTTCTTTTCCCTTCATCTCTTTTTCCCTTTCACCCTCGACACTTTTTTCACCGTGCTCACCATCTACTCCATCTCGAGGTTTTCCAAGATACTTGAATTGAATTTTTCGGTTAATACCAGAGAAATAACCATACCTAGCAGAAACATGAATAAACAAAATGTAGCAATTAGTTGCAGACAGATTATTTTCAGACAGATTATCTTGCAGATGTGTTTTGCAAAACTAACCCCCATAGTCAATAAAATAACTTTGCGGCACACAGTGTGTACAAAATAATCAGCACCTCTTGAGGAAGTTATAAAAGTATGTAAAATCATTGATACTATAAGCATTCTGAGACGCATGCATCCTGTTTGAACATTCAGCATTTTAAATTGTGCAAATCCTGGTACTCGGAAACTAATTTTGACAGGTAAATCTGAATGACAATGTCAAAATTAGTTTTTTCTGAGTTCCAGGATTCGCAAAGTCTAAAATGCTGAATGTGCAAATATGATTAGATCTAGTTGCCTAAGCCGAAAGGAATGCTTCCGACCCCTTACTCCTATTTAACTTTCTAGTTAAGGTGTCCTTACATTTCTAATACAGTTATGAGTTGATGGATCTTGTTTGGCTTTTCAAAGACTGGTTTCCCTTCCTTGACGTCAGCTAACAAATCTCTAGCTATATTCAAAACCTCCTGTAATTGAGTTGGTCTCTTCAACTTGAGCTTATGTTCATCAAAACCATTGTACTTCCTAAACAGTTCAATAAATCTGCCAGTAGAAAAAAAGAAATAAGGTCTCGTATTGTAAGTAACCTAAAATACATTACTACAGTTTTTGACAAAAGTCCCTGGCACACGTCCATGCATATAAAGAAAAGGTTGATTGCTAAATATTCCAACTACAGTTTCACAAGATGTAACCTCTCTTCCCCTCCCGCCTTCTTGTGGGAAAGAAAGGGAGTCACACTCCAGGTTCAACTTAAATTGGCTAAGAAGTTCAACTGAAAGAGAGCAGATTAGTCACCTATTTGTGCCAATTAAAAGTTGAGCATGGGCCATTGATTTACAATGGACATAGTGGTCAGAGTGCAGCACTCGACTTAGATACCAAAAATTTGGTCTGCTGCCTTGAATTGTCTTGTCTTGTCTTTGGTTCCTTTTCTCCCCCATGTTGTAAGTAAAAAAAGAAGGGCAATATCTACAGGTTCTGTGTTGATTACACACAAGTTAATGCCACACCATTAAAATGCCTACGCATTCCACGCATTGATGCGTTTCTATGTGCATTACCAGGCAAAATTGATTTTCTATGTTAGACCTTTCCTTGGAGACTGAAAGACCCAACTAACAGTGACAGTGACTCTATGACAGGACCATCGTTTACTTACCAACGATGTTTCACTGAAACCTGATGAATATATCTGAATGACATGGTTCTCAGCTGGAATTCGGTTAAAATTAAACAATCTTAACTAGACAGGGAGAAGAGACATTATGTTTTGTGTAGAGAAGTGTGAATTGTGGTGTATCTGGGGGCAACATGCCGCTCTCACCTTGGATGCCTGACTTCCATTTTCATTTTCTGTTTGGGAGTTCGGTCACCATGTCTGATGATGCCAACCACGCACCTTAGCTCCAGCATGGTACCTTCCAGTGCTTCAACAGTTGGAATTTCCTCTTGCACATCTAGATTGTATGGCTTGTATAACTGAGGAGCGAGTTCTTGCACAACAAGACTCATCAACACTTGTGCAGCATCATCGTAGTACTTCTTGGATGTCTTGACAAAACTGAAGCCATTCACATCACAAACATACGACTTGCCTGGTGTACGAAGCAAGTCACAACCACAGACTGTTTGCTAAAAAGGAAAAACATCCAATTGAAAACAGTAAGAAGATTGTTGTTACGATTTCTTTACGAAGTTTTATGACATCTAGAAGATCCAAATCAATTTACGTCATACTGTTTATGAGATCCATGTCACGATTGTTAAACTGATTATTATGCTTGAGTATCGAAATCTTTAAATCATTGCCACATATTGATACTTTACCAGTTATCATTAACATTATCAGCAACCCTTTTACTTCCAGGTCCTAAAAATGAATACTTTATTACTTCTTGATAGGGTACGTTCTGAGACATTGCAGTTGTACCCTTAATATCTATCTTGCCAAAAATTACAACCTAAATAACTCATGACTTGCTCCTGTTTGGTCTTGAAGCTCAGTCGTTAGAGCAACTGTGATCTGTCCTGGAGGCCATGCATTTGGATCCCACCGAGATAAAAATACTGTTTTTTCTTGAGTTGTTCCTCCATTTCCTTTCGTAAGCCTAATTCTCAATGGAATTCATGGGCTTTTTCCAGCACCAAAAATCACTTCTGAGTTCAATCTTCTAATTTCCAGCATGCACCATTGTTCCAGGCAAATATCACCCTATACCTTAAACAGTTTGCAGACTTTGTGAGCCAGTTCCTTCTCGTGTTGATCAAGAATAACTGGGTAGCGTATCTCCTTTCCTTGGCTATCCCTTTCAACTTTTCCATCAAGTGATGGAGATTTGCGCGCTTCAGCATGGGCATACTCTGGACCCACCGTGTACACCTTCAAACAATAGTTAATAATTCAAATTACATGAAAATCAACTTATAGTACTGATCACTGTTTACTAGCTTAAATTGGATTCCAATACATCCCCTAGGGGCGGCTAATCTGCGGCTAATTCTCATTTAATTCATCCATAGGTTTGCCATCCGTTATAGTAGCAAGCTGGACGTGACTTCATCGTAGGTGATGTTACCTTCCCAGAAATATATGGGAGTACGCTTGTCTAACTGGATTTGGGAAGAGATCAATCCTGGTATTAAACCTTTATGTAGACCTTTTTCCAGTCACACTATTTCTTGACATTGTTTTTTGCAGCAACTTGTAAACAAAGTTATAAAACGTGTGCTCTGATCACCAGCTATTAAGATGACTGCATGTTATTGTTGCAGTAAAGATTACAGCCTAATCTAAAGAACACTTTTAGACGACATCATCATTAGTTTACTTATAATAGCTATTTAATAGTTTTTAGCTATAAATAATAATTTTTCTGGTTCATAAGTTCATAGGTTTGCAGGATGCTTGACTCTGCAACATGTCATGAACGCAAGGGTAAAAATTTGCATTTTGCACGCAAAAAGGTGTGGAATCATCCCTTTTATAGTGGAACTTCTTGTTTAAATTAACGTGTCTTGGCTATATGAGACTAGTTGATGTCCAACCTGTTGAAACATGTCAGCATGATTTAATACCATATGTTTACAGTTTCAGTTATCTCTTTCTCGGTAACGTATTTTCAGAGGTTCAAATTGCAGATATAGAACTCTATATGCTATTAGGCTTGTACAAAGAATTGCCCATGAGTGACTTGTAATCTGAATCATGAAGCAAACACGATACATACAATTATTAACATGCACTGAAAACAGCATAATTAATGGCCCTCGAGTGCCACTAGAAGTCTCTACTCAGCCTTAGGAGCAATGTGTATCACACTATTAATATGCTTATATTTTGTGAAATGACCATTCCCTAATTAACTGCATAATTTGCTGATTGGTCAAACAAGTTAGTTACAACACCATAACCAGTAACCTGCAATAAAGCAATTTTGCATTCACTGGTTGTGAATGATGGTCATTGCCTTGTTTACCTTCACATCTGTTCCATCAGTGACCACAAAGTCTTCATAGATGTATGAACCTTCTTTCCGCACATAGCTCTCTGCTGAGTACACACTACTTCTGTCTCCAACCTTTCGGAACAATCTCTGGCTCCCGCCACCAGCTCCTGAGGGGAAATAGATATACACGTTATGGTCTTCTGCATCCACTGGCTTCTCAACAAAGGGCTTTTGGAAGACCATATCACCGATCTGCACCGAATCATCTAGTTCAACAAATTTTGTGTTTATGGGATTTCCATCCTCATCTCTTTGCAAAATAGCGTGTCTTGGTGTTTCTATTCCTGCACTCTCCAGAAGACTGTACATTGTTGGTCTAAAGAGAAGGAAGAAGCAGAGTCAAAATGGGCCAGCATTAGCTTCGAGATTTATGTTTGAATATCAAAAGGCACCACATAAGTTGGTGGTCAGTGTGTGTCACTGGTTATTAAAAAATAATTATTAATTTTGTTGCGGCTGTGTGACAAAAATTAATATTAGGTACAATTAAGTATTTAGAGAATTTCTTAAAAAATTAATTGGTGTTGTTAACACCACAGAGCATCATTGCATTAAGGTGGCTCGAAGGGGTTTAGATATTCCGGTCTTTGGTATTCTATTGCAGCTACACCAATAACGTTGAGGTTAAACTTTTAATACAATTTTGTAAAGGTTTTACCAATGAACAAATTTCAGTTGCTATGACGTCAAAATTCGTTGCCATGGCAGATACCTTATTTTCTACCGTTTGAGGCTAATAACTTAAAAACTAGACGGTGGAAGTTTTTGTTTTTCATATATGTTTGCCTACTGAGCGAAACAAGCAATTTAACAATGTTTAAAAAAATTCTGTAGGTAGGGTTCAGAGCCACCTTAAATTCGTGAAAAAATGACGTAGCTTCGAATCCTACCTACAGATTTTTTTAAAAATTTTCAAAAATTTTTCTTTTGTCAGTTGGATAAAAATATATCAAAAACAAGAACTTTCACCGAGTAGTTTTTGAGTTATTAGCCTCAAAAGGTCCAAAATAGGGTATCTTTGACCTCATATGGCGTTGCCATGGCAACGATTTTTGACGTCACAATGACGTCAATTTGTTCATTGGTAAAACTTGTACAAGTCTGTACTAAAAGATTTTTCTAAAAATTATTGGTATAGCTGCGATAGAACACCTAAAACAGGCATATCTAATTCTGACTAAACTGTTAAGAGCCACCTTAATCTCTCAGAAGTTGTCCATCATCATAACTGACTTTAAAAAAAATGCAGGCTCTACCTCCAAATAAACTGCTGTGGAACATTTGCAAGATCCCTGTTGTAAAGCTTGCTGCCACAATAATGATAAATGACCATGATATATAGTTCTATGATTTTCTCGCTTACAGCAAATGTTTCAAGGTGAGGTGCCTGGTTGGGGGGGGGGGGGGGGTGGAGGGGGGTACTTGGGATTTCAAGTTGCAGGAATGGCAAGAATCAAGACCCAAAAAGTTCCTAGGGCTTCCAACAAAACCAAAAAAAATCCCTGCACCAAAAATTAACCAAAAAAAAATTCCATGCCAAATTTCTCACACTTAAAATCTCCAGCAAGGGTTGTGGACTATTGTACATACAACCGGGTTTATCAATGCCACATGCAGTGTAATTGCGACACCATCATAATCTTTGAAACAACAGCAAAACATGTTTGTTTGTGCTTTATTCGCAAAACTATATAAGCAGCCAAAAAGTACTTGCCAAATTTTCCTACCCCAAAAAATCCTGGAATAAAAAATTTCAAACCCCCAAAAAACCTTCAATCATCTCTGTCACATGAAATCCCAAGTAGCCCCCCCCCCCCCTTGGGTGAAGTGTGGGGGGAGATTTGGTTGTGCCAGCACATGCCACATTTAATATGTGGTCATGTGTAATCAATACTATTTTTCTTGTCAGTTTCTCAGCTAGCAGTAAATATTCACCCAAGTAGCTGTAAAACGTGAATTAAGTACATGTAAGTATAAATGCTTCACCAACCCTAGAACAATGTAACTTAAACACACATTCCACCATTTAGTAAGTAATGTAACTATGACTCCCGTTTCTCAGCCTATAGCTAACAAAGTATCAGACTAACTCGGTGTGAGATTTAAAGGATACCACATCACGTCTACAAACCTGTGCATTAGACCATACTGCATCTCCAGGTCATTAAGAACAAAAGGTTTCCTTAGTTTGGCATATTCAATTGCTTTCTCAAGAGGAAACCCACTGGAGTAAAATGAAATCAGGCAGTCACAGATGGGCCATTCTTCAACTGGGACATTCATGATGGTGTCATCAGGAAACACAAAGATGTCCACACAGTCAAACACAGACATCCGACTCAGAATCTCTTGCATTGGCGGAGATTTAGTCTAAAAAATAAGTAATTATAAATTTTCTGATCACTTGTTGTTTATTCTAACTTTTAGGTACTTTTTTTTCTAACTCCGATCCCTAAACAACTTCTGCGTACAGCAGCATGTTAAGAAAGCCAGAGTTTTAGAGTGCAAGGCAGCAAGGCATGTGAGCCATTCCGGTTAGCCTGCATAACACTTTGGTAAGCCTAAATGGCAATCCTGTTAGCCTAAATAGCACTTTGGCTAGCCTACACTTAGCTTAGGTAGCATGCGGCAGGGTTGGAAACTAAAATTTTGGACCACTCGCCATTTGGGCGAGTGACCTTCAAGTTGCACTCGCCCAGATAATTTTTCACTCGCCCAGTCTCCTAGCTCCATACAAAGACAGAAAGCATTAACCCCCCCCCCCCCCCCCCCCCAATGCCCACGAACATCAAATATCCAACTTTTTATCCAATTTTTAATCAAGAGGGTTTAATTAAGAGAGTTTACAAGGTTTCCGTTGAGTTTCCCAGTTCATTTTCAAGATATTCAGCACAATCATATTCTTCGGACATCTCTGGTTCTGACTCATAATCCAATATCATCCCCTCATCATCTCATCATCTCTGCCTAGCTTTTTCTTCATTTCCCAACGATAGGCGGTCAATTGTCACTTGGATGAAAATTTCTGTGTCCTTGTCTTTTCGTGTTCGTGACAGATTCACGGACCGTTGTTGACGTGCTGTTATCAGGAGCGGTATTTTCTTGCTAGCGGACACTCCAGGATAAAATCTCCACATTCTAACACTAAGTGAGTTCACGGGAAGCTTTTTTTGTATTTTTGCAAACCAGAAATTAATTTGTGACAAAGTGCCAGATTTGTGAGAAATTTCAAAATGTTAAACATCGTAAGCCATTAGCTGTGGGCAGTAAAAATTATTTCAAAGTGAAAAGTAGAAAGTTACGCTTATTTTGAATAATATATTCTGGAGCTGAAAATCGTACTCGCCAAACCGGGCGAGTGATCGGTGATCTGTACTCGCCCGACAGTTTTGACACTCGCCTGGGCGAGTGGGTGAGCGCTAATGTCCAACCCTGATGTGGTTCGCCTTTTTATTGTGGTTAGGGATTTTTGCCTTGTATGCCTTACATGCCTTGCTTAACCTTGCACACCTCGCTGCCTTGCATGTTTGCAAGACTCGATTTTTGATAGTCAGATTATCCAAAACAGCCTTGCAGTTACATGTACATGTACTAAGCTGTGTGTAATATCTCTTGTTATTTGTATTCGTGCAATGCCCATATTTGGTCAGAAAGTCATTGTTTTCTGCATCCTGATATACATAGGTTGGCAAGATTCATCTCAAATCTTGCAAAGTTCTACACAGAAACCAATGTTTTTCAGTTATAGCCAACTTGACCTATGGCCTCATTGGCTAAGTATCAGGCGATATTCTGTGCAATTTCGCAGGTTTATTGTTTAATATCTGTGTTTCACCTTTTTATTCATAGCACAGATGCCAATCCTGATCTTAGGTATTTCATCTTCGTCATTGTCATCATCATCACAATCCTCATCCTCTTCATCATGTCTGTTAAAAGGTGTTGGATAATCACCCACTTGTTCAAACAATTCAAGGTGAGCCACAGACATGACACTGATTGACAACTGTCATTTACACACCATCCTCTTATATTTAGAAATACATTATGTAACTGCTCTGCAAGAGTAACAACAACAATTTATTAATTTATAGTGTGCCTTTTAACATAGAAATGGTCAAAAGTGCATTGCAAAATTTAAGCCTTAAAATTTTAAAATATACTGAAATATATAAACATATTATTAACAAGAGTAGGATAAATGCAAGTCAAAGTGAGCATTGCGTATATTGACAAACTGGACCATGAAATGGGCATTGGTTCCCGGAGTAGTTCTGATTTATTGGAGGTCTACTCCAACCAAGACCACCCAAGCAATTTTTTGCAAATTTACCACTGTCTAGCAAATTGCCTGTCAAAAAGATAAAAATTGTCACAAAAGTATTGATTCTGTGGTGTGCAGAATATTTAGCGTTTTTTAGCTTTTTCTTAGCTTTTTATCGTTGTAACAAATTCCTGAATAATTCTTGTATAAGATGTTATAGAATAGTAGTTTATGAATTTTTAGCGATTAGTTAAGCATCTCTACCTAGTAAATAGTTTAAGGCCTTTTATCTACCAGTTTTATGTTTTATTTACTATTTAGTGACCCCTCAAGCTATGTAGCCTTTTACTGCGGGTGTCTAAATAAAGGTTTTGACTGATTGATTCATTGATTGCAGCTTGCTTGGATCGCTTATTTTTATAAATAAAGTTTTGACAAATGTCAAAAATTTATTGTTAACATCGATCCAAGATTTTCAATCATCAATTTGCAAAGAATTTGCTTAATAGGTGGCCTTGGTTGGAGTAGTCGCACGGTAACAGTAATTAGTCAACCAATCTGATAATGCTGTGGATTGCTGTGTTTAATGTTGGCCTAGATGCCAGCACCGCAAAATTTTTCTTCATCTTCATTGACCAAAACTGATCTTGTGGTACAATCTTGCCTTGGCACAAGTGAGAGAATGCCCCATGGTTTACTATCAGATGATCAATAGTGCCTGCTAAGCAAAGTAGCTACAAATAAAAGCAGCTTCCTACAGAACTTTTTTGGTCAAGAAAAAATTACAGAATTTACTCTGACTTGTAAATGGATTTCAGTTATAGTTAAGGCCTTATTAACCATATGATCATGGGCCAAGGACAGTTCATGTTCTACCCTTGGTTTATTTTTTGTAGTTTTGTCAGTGACCCAAACCTCCACTTGGCCAAACTGTCAAATCTCCCAGCACTCGGGGGAACTGGTTGTGGTATGGCAGCAACCATACTATAGCACAGCAGTCACACCAAATGAGTGGTTTATGTTATGTATAGTTTTGGTTTGCGATTTCAGAAATTTCATTTGCACACGCTCCCAGCGCACTATATGGAAAACTAGAATGCCCTTGCGTAAGTAGCCAATAATTAACAACTATTCACTTGCAGCAATTGCATTAGTATACTATTAAAATAGTATACTAATGCAATTGCTGCAATCCGATTGGCTGAGCTATTGAACACTATCAGCCATTAGTGTGCAGTGGCTGAAGGTTGTCTACAGAATGGCGACATTTTCTCGTTTCTCCGAAGTTTCAGAGGAAGTTTAGAAACATTATTGGATAATTCAATTCCCGAGAAGACAAAAAGGAGGAAAATCACCATTGCACGAGTTTAAAGCGTTAAAATTACTGAATAAACTGGTGAGCGTGAGTTCACAACTGAAAGTTTCAAATGAAAATAAAGTCTGTGCACGCAATTTTGCTAAAGCGTGAAGTTTAATACTTGTTCATAAAATAACTAGAAATCATTATTTGAAGGAAAATGAGTTAGAATTCTACTAAAAATAATTAGATTATTCACTCGCAATTTCTATCACCTCATAGAAATCTGGAGCTCATAATCTAATTGTTAAGGCTCTCATAGCGCACCCTGCATTTAATATATATATTTCATTAATGGAACAGTCAGTCAGTTATGCTAAAACAGTCAGATGGCTCACTCTCCATTTCTATCAACTTTGATACATGACTCGGTGCTTTGCCCCTCGCCAACCATCAGCAATAGAAATCTCAAGGTCTAATTGTTAAATAGATGGCAATGTGTAGCCAATCAGATTGCACATTTTGCCAATAGTCAGTCACCGGGTTATGCTAATAGGCCCAGCGATATCAATCATTGAAAATCAATAATCAATAAAATCAATAATAATCAATAACAATTAATTGATTGGTATTGGAAATTAATAAAAATCAATGCCTAAAAGTTGAGTGAGTATCGTTTTTTATTGATTATCATTGATAATTATTGATTAATATTGATTTTAATTGATTATGAAATTTGTTATTTATTTTCAATAAAGCGCACCCTATGAATTAACAAACCATTCACTAAACTTTATTTGCTATGCCTTATGCGATTACAAATCAAATGTGTCAAAATTGTAACATTTTTACTACAGTTTACTATTAAAAGCTTACTAATTATTACTAAAACGTTTGATTGTCTCGAAACAAGAACATGTTATTACTGTTAATTTCTACTTTCTTCAGTCATTGGCAACTTTGATTGCATTCCCACGTTCTCCTCTCTTCTTCAATGCGTAAAATGTTTCCAGTATTCACTTTTAAAGATAAAGATAAAGGCTACATTTGTGGTAGCCTTTATCTACGCAGCGTACAGATAGTTCCACTTGCATCGCCATCATTAACATTAACAAAAGTCTGGAACAAGTGAAGTCTGGAACAAGTGTGTTGTGGGAATCCCGGTGGGAATGCAAGGAATTATCAAAACACGGGCCAAAAAAAAGGGAGTGGGGAAATCAAAATACCCTTGACACATAAATATGCCCATGATTTGTGACGCACTTCCACACTACCACACGCCATAAAGTTGCGTAATCAGTTATTGATTATCTATAAAAATCAATAATGATCAATAGTAATTAAGACGATTTGGTGAGTGAGTATCGATTTTTATTGATTGGTTGAACCAATCAATAATAATCAATGGATTATTATTGATTACTATTGATTATATTGATTGCAATCAATGATTGATTTTCATTGATTGATATCGCCGGGTAATAGGTGATAGAACACCTTCCTGTCACAATAACTATCCGGTCGTGCTGTACCACATGACCAACTCTGACCAATATTATGAAACAGAAAAAAATCTATGGCAGATTATTACTTAGCTGTAGTATGCAGAAATTAGTCTACAAGATCAGCGTTAATTTGAAATATTTCATGTAGTGTTGAGAGATGATTACAATCTCTCCTGCACTGTGTTCCTTGTTGTAAGGCATAGCGTGAGTATTTTTCATTCAACACAGAGGGGATTAAGTTATTAGCTTCATTACTGTCAAATAATTTACACATGTCCTAACGATAATCAGATACAAAGGAAAAAGCACTGTTATCTATGAATATGACATGGAGCATATCGCAACATCTACATACTTACGTTCGTCTAACTGAGAAGTTACACCACATGATTAATGAAAGAGAACAACAGAGTCTATTTCTCCATGTTTACGTTTTCTTCTGCGGCAAGGAGGTACTGCGTTATTATAAAAGTGTTCGCGATTGGTTCATTTGTCATCCAATCAAAAAGCGCGATTTATACAGATTCAGTAAATTACGTCATGTGCCAATTTCAATATGGCCGCCATCACTTCCAGGAGAAAAATATCTTGAAGGTTGTCGTCAAAATGTTGAACTAGTTATGCTTAAATGATAACCTGTCATGCCTTCGTCAGACAAGAAAAAGGATCTGAAGGATTTACACGTGGCTTCTTGTTTAGGAGAGCTAAACAAACTAGCCGATCCTGGTCTTCCTGCTGACAGAAATGCTAATCCTTCTCCGTAAGTAAATTTATGTTTTTGTTTCAAGCCAGTGCTGCCACAGTTATCAGACCAGTGCGCTTACATCGCTGTGTTACAAGGATCTTGTAGATGAGGCGAAATTATTGAAATTAAAAGCTTATGTTCGACTGTACAGAATTAATACAGTAAATTGTAAATGTGTGCTTAATTCATCCAATATTTCAGTAATTACCACTTTATTAGCCTCGACAACTGTATGATCTTCGGGTAAAAACGACGAAATAAGTTCACAACATTATCTTAAGGTAGAAGCTCTGCCAAGTCATGCATCTTATATTTAGAAAATGCATTGACATGAGTATGATTTCGTGCCGCATCTCACGTAGTTATCCATCGTCTTTATTGTGCATCTTAACACATTCTGGTTCTGTGCTTGATTAAGTGAGAGAGCCACATCATATTTTGTACTCATACCCAGTAAAAAATCTCAAATTTTCCACAATTTATGCATATACCTAATCTTCACCTTTTTGGCACGCTTCGGCTGCATATCATTCGATTTTGGTCAAGCCATGGTTTAATTTTCAACTGGCAAGCCGCAGTTGAGCTGATATACCCATGACGGGACCAAACATATCTGATGTGCCACCAGTGTCATGTAATAAAACCCGAAACAACGAAATGAAACCGGTGAAACAACCGAAATGGCCAAAACAAGTGAAACGATTATTAGAGCTAACCATAAACAGAGCTAACCATAGACAGGCTAACCTGAGTGATATTCAGGCTAATCGGAGTGCCACTCAGGCTAACCGGAGTGTACCTTGCACTTAGGTTAGCCTAAATACCACCCCAGTCATCCTGAATAGTGCTCAGGTTAGCCTGAAAAACCTCCAGGATAGCCTGCTTAGCTCTCAATAATGGTAAGTGTTGTTTTCCGCTGGCTGAGGCACGAAAGAAGCGGAAAACGTTTTTCTCACACACATCTGGGAGTCTGGGTGCAAGTGTGCGGGGGGTATAGGTGGTTCGGCTTGGCATGGCTACCAGTTGTGTGTGAGAATGGTTCTGCTTGTTTCAGTGATTTTGTTTTGTTTCGCTCATCTCTGCCGTTTCAGTTGTTTTGGCGATTTCATCTAGGTGGTTTTGCTTGTTTGGGTCATTTCGTTTTGTTGTTTCGGATTTTAGTATATGCCGCCACCAGAGCTGAGGGTATAAAAACATAGGCACGCTAAGCGTGCAGGAGTTATTTTTTCAATTGATTGGGTGGCTTGGGTTAGAGCTGGGTGTTAGTCCTGTTGGGATGGTTTATTTCATAGGTTGAGCTATTTGTGCATGGTTCATGTGCACGGTCCATCGCGCCGACTAAGAGCTACTTTTGGAAAAATAACTCAAAAACAATTTAAAAAGAAATTGTGCAAATGTTCTAAAATTAGGCTGCTTTCCCTTGTAAATATGACTATGGTGTGCAACCGATCGATCGAACCATACTGTTGAAGACAAAAAATACGTCAGTAATTTCTTCAAACGTAAACAGAAAAAATATCTGGTAGTCACTTTTAAGGTTACCTTGATAGTTAACTATCCATCCCCTTTCATTCCAGGCCGAAAGAAAACCGCTAAGTACATCAAAACATGGATTGAAAACTGTTGACAACATTTACCGTAAACATGATCACAAAATCGCAAACACGCTCACTAAGAAAGCCAAATTGACCCAGAAATTGCAAACGAATAGCCAGATGGAACAAGAACAAAGTATTCTCGGGTTTCTGAAATGGCTCCATTATTTTCATCATCAATATAAAACAGAAACCTTTCTGCAAGCAAGGACGACTTTCTTTCGACGAACGCGAGAAACAAACATGTCTAGTCACCAGTGCATTTCGGCCAAACCACGTGACGATTTTACTTGGACTGGTACAATATTAATTTCGCAACCAGAAGCAGAAACGTGCCCTAACTTGTAAGCGTGACATAATCAGTACTCCCACGGCCATGCTAAAAATAGCTGTCGATGAAGTTGTGTTACACGCTTGACTGCACACCCAAAAAGCTAGTTTTCTTTTCAGCCGTTGTTTTTTGCGTGACGAGCCCAAACAACGGCTGTAAAGGAGACTACCAAAAAGCTGGCTGTCTTTTTTTCTTTTGCCTATGAGTAAACGTAACTGCAACCGCTTTGCGTTGGGAATATAAATACACTATTAAAAAAGGTATTGCATCAGCCATGGAATGCGCTGACGTTGCAGCTTTCACTTTCGGTACGTGACAAACAAGAAATATGTTACTTTGCATGTTTATTTCGCCAGAAGCGACGGTCGTTAATTTGTTTGCAATCTTGCGACTATTTCTTGTCGGTTTAGCCAGTTGAAGTGAATCTTTTGGCTGTTTCATCGAGGCGAGTTCAGAGATCTGAAGACAATAAATTTGGCCGACGTAAACACTTGCAAGCATAACGCCATTTGTACGGAAATAACCGCATTGCACCGCCATACTACTTAAGATAGCCATCAATGCGAAGCTTGAAATGCGAGCCTCGCACAACGACTACTATACCTTTCTACGGCCCCCACTCGCGGAACAAATGATGATTTTCTCTTGCTGTGCCATCCAACCACGCTGTCAAAACACCTAATTTAATATTTGCCGAGCAGACAAAACGTGCCCTTGTAACATCATCACGTCATGAGCTTTTCAAACGATAGTACAATAAATAACTCATGACCGCCCATGTGAAGTCGTACTATTCCTAAGCAGGAAACATCAAACCTTCTCCGGCCACATTCCAACCTCACTAAAATACCTATTATTTGGCAACTCTCGAACCCAAATAAACGCACATGCCTCAACCTATTACAATCACGTTATTCTTTGGGGGAAAAACCTTGAGAGATTTGTTGTCACTCGTCTTATTACTTAGCCAAAGCTCCTACTAATGCTATACTTTTAACCGAGAGAAAACAGAACACCAGAACACCGCGCGGTTGGTATCTCAAATCTTTAACACTCGCCCTTACAAACAACAGCGTCAGTTTGTTCTCATTTGGGGACCAAAACAAAACGTTCGGCAAACACACAACACTCACATTAAAAATGGAAGTCACAACATTTATTCTCAATATACATACTTATTCTACTCAAAAACATCAAACATTTTAATATAAAGTGGTCAACAAATACTATACCCATATTGTGTCGTCAACTGAACCAGTTGATTCCGTAAACCAAGAGAATCACTATCACCACGATGAAATTTCCAAACACTTTTCGCTTTCAGAACCCACACACAATGTTCTCACCCAAAGCTACATAAAAATCAAGACTTGGAATAGAGACTTCAGACCAACACGGCCCAATAAGGTCGAGTCTATAGCAAAACAAAAATGGCCGTACCTTGAACAGAAAACAGATATTCATAAAAACGATCCATATATACAAGCCGCAATTTGATTGGTCCTTGATAGAATCCCAAATCTGATTGGTGTGAAATACATACATGAATGATCCACTCAACCATCCATCCACTTAATAGCCAAACACGTCTTCATGCCGACTAAGAGTTATTTTTTTAAAAAAATAACTCAAAAAGGTATGATTAGGTATTTACAGTAACTGTTATTCCGGTGTGTGACAAATGCGGATAGACTGCAGACTTGCACTTCAGTTAGCTTGAATAGCATTCCAGTTAACCAGAATAACATTCTGATTAGCGTGAATAACGTTCTGGTTAGCCTGAATAGTGCTCTGGTACGGCTGTTTATGGTTAGCTCTAAATGATGGTAGTGGTAACAAAAATTAATTACACTGAGAAGTCTGCTGGTCTCCTCAAAAGAAGAGAGTTTGTTTTCAGACATTTTGTTTGGCCAGTGGGGTTGCCGGGAGTTTTACTTTTTGGCCAGTGAACTGGCCATTCATGGTTAAAGGGTTAAAGAGCTAAAAATAAAACTTTAGGTAAGACTTTGTTCAGTATTTTCCGTTTCAATGTTAGCAAGTTGTTCGTTGAAGAAGACTTCAAAAAAACCCAACTTTGGATTAATTTCTTTCAAGAAAACTTTTTCCCAAACTTTAATTGATAAATTCAGAGTGCGGCTCATCTGTGACTGAGTGTTTACAGTAATTTAGAGAACTTTTTTTTCTGCACCTCTAAAAATCCCCTGGGATTAAATTTGTTATCTATAATTATAAATCTTAATGATGGATAAAATATTTTGGATTTACTGTATATCTGCATGTTCATGTTGTGGTTTAAATTTTACCTTGGTTTAAAACTTTTCAAACCAGTTTGATTTTTAGTTTCTTTTGTTTCAGATTATGATAATCAATACAAGACAATGAAAACTAAAAATCAAACTGGTTTGAAAAATTTTAAACCAAAGAAAAATTTAAACCACAACATCCATTTATCCTTTTGTGACTGGAGAATTTTTAATATTATGCTTGATTACTCTTATGTTAAAAACTACGTGTTCTAATCTTTGTCATTTCTTGTTTAGTTACATCAAGTCAGCAGATAAAGTTTTCTTAAAAGCTCAGGATTGTGACCTGGAAAGTGATGAGGAGTATGCATATGTGTACTACATGCGTTATTTTAACATCATCTCCTTGATTAAAAAGAGCACCAAATACTCTGATAACAAGGTGAGTGCACAGGAGTAAACAAAATGCCTCTCTTTTCTCAGTCAATCAATCGATCGATCGAACAGTCAATCAAAAAGTGTTTGGGAATTAGCATGGTGTTCATAGCATAGGTGCTAGGGCAGCATATTTGTTGGCAAAATTGAACATTGTCAAAGCAACTCCAAACTTCACATGTAGGTTTGCTTATATATGTGTAATTTTATTTCGCTGGTCTTCAGAGTTATTTTTTGACAATGTTTAATTTAGCCAAAATTTCCTAAGACCTGTCAATTTTTCTATGTTGAGCCAGCTCTAGAACATGTTAATTTAACCCCAGACTAAATTTATTGTTGTTTTTTGTTTTCTTATTTTATAGAAGTATTTTGACAATTTGATTGGGAAAACAAAACTCATCAAGTCTATAGATCGAGCAGAAGCACTTCAGAAAAGTCTTGATGAAAGGTTAGTTTCTTCAAGATAAATTGATTTACATTACACAGTCAACTCTCGTTGTAGTGGACATGCGCAGGACATCATTTAGTGTCTTTAACAGTATATGTAAATGTTTTTGACTACGATGAGCTTACCAGCAGTGGTGCATGCAACTGCTAAGCAGTTGTTGGTAAAAAAGGATGAAGGTTTGATCTGTCCTAAATAATCTGGAAGGAAAAGCTGCAAGCTGAAGTGAAAAATCAAAGTCTTTTGTGCAGCTACTGATTAAGAAGGAATTTATACAAATTTAAAATAAATATTTCAGAAGTTTTTTGAGGTGCCTTTTGAGAAATAATGAACAACAACAGAATGCAATCTTTTGTAATAGTGTTATATTAGAAACTCATGGCAGCCACTTTATCAAGTCAGAACAACAATTAAAAAATTGTTATTTTGGTACCACAAAAGTGTCGGTAATATAGCGAGACTCTACACAATGGGAGTCATTTCTAATAAAACCTCTAAGTATAGCTTTTGCTGGGGATCTGGATTTTTTTCTGTTATAGCAAGTTTCCATAATAGCAGGATGTCTGTAAGGTAAGAGTTGACTGTGTGTTGCCAGCTGTACCTTTTTAGTCAAATCGGCAAAAACATGTAAATCATGTGATGTGGTAATAAAACAAGCAAAGCAAAATGAAAAAGGGACTATACTCTCTTCTGTAATAGATGCAATAATAATAATAGTAATAATGTAATATAAATAATAATAATAATAATAATAATAATAATAATAATAATAATAATAACAAATATATTAATAATACTAATAGTAATAATGATTAGTATTTAAAGAGGGAATCTCACTTGCTGACAGAAGTGGTTTTCTGTGGAGCCCTCTGAATTAATTCATTCAGATACTGTAACTCTGCCCACCAAGTCTGGAACCAATAATGTTCAATTTGTCAAGTGAAGTTAATAAATACATGTAATCACACTGCCTCTTTTTGTCCCTTGTAAACACAGAGAAATAGTGACATGCATACATGATAATAAACCAAATGAAGAGTGTTTGTATAATTCAGATAACTCATCAAAGTTGCTGGCAGTTGCCTGACAGCAGCTTATACACTACAGCTACAGCTACAGCTGCAGGAAATTCAAACTTATTATAATTATAATTAATATGTAGTTAATTCCCAAGTACCATTAATAATACTCAAAATTGAATAAAAGCTTCTGTATTCTTTTCCTTGTGACAAACGCCACTAATTGAAATACGTATCAGTGCACTGAGCTTACACACTTGGAATATTTTTTTTTGTCATGAGTGAAATATACATACCTGTATAGTGCTCCAGTGACTTAATATTTCACCACAGTCAAACCTCTGAGGCTGTTTCCTTTGGGGGAAATCAATCACGATGACGTGGAAGCATCAGCAAGGATATATAAAGTAGCTTTGAATATATTTAATTTTTCACTTCCCAAAGAGGATTCTTTACTTTAAAATGCTCTGCACCTGAACAAAATTGCTTTGACTATGTTGCCGACAGTCTGCATTTCCCCATTTTCAAACACCTTGAACTTTTTAATTAGTAGTGTTCCAAAAAGATTAGTGAGTCAGCAGAATACTGGTCAAGTATTGAACCTTGAACAGTGAAAATGAAAACCTTATCTTTGAAGTACTTTTCTTGCCGTGGTCAAACTTAATATAAACATTAAAGGGTGTATGTAACATGTTTCTTCAGGTATGAAAAGCTAAAATCTCAGAAGGAAGCTGACAAAAAAGCAGAGGAAGAAGCAAAACGAAAAGAAGAGGAAGACAAAAGTAAACATGTCTTTGCTTGTTACTTATTGTAAATTAAACTTATTATTATTTTTATAATCAAATGATGTTGATTTAGTAGACAGCAGTTTAAGCCACATTTAATACAAGTGTGTATTGAATATACATTTGTATGCCATTTTCAAGCAAATTTTGCTTGAAAATGGCATTGTTTTGTCATTGTATAATTCTGGGGCATTTACCATTTGTCGTGATAAAGTGGAATTTTTAGTTGAAAAGTCCAAATCATGGTACAGCTCACTCAAGTGAAACCTTTGTGGAAAAGATGGAAATCCTCAGACATACTCCTCTTTTTCCATTCCAACCGAAATGACTGGAAAACCCCTGTGCCATTTTGTCAAATCATACTTGCCCGACATCTCGTGTAGTATTTTAGCAGACTGTTTCATTCTCAGTTGATTCATTCAAATGATAAATACCCGAACTAGCCAAACTGCTTTGAAAGGAGTTTGTGTACCGTTTTTTTCGTGCAAATAGTAAACACTCCTAGCTAGTAATAACTAAAATAATGTTTTGAACATGATTTACAATTATAATTATTAATTACTCTTTCAAGCATAGGATTATATTCATTTTGGTCATTTTCATCTGAACAAAGCAAGGAACTCTTGACTGAGAAACTTTTAAGTTTTTGATTACTCTAGAGTGAATTTCAAATTTCAGAGCAGACATTATTTTTGCAGTGTGCTCTTAGAAAGACTACTGTCATTAAGTATTATAATTTTTAATTATCAAATATTGGTTATTCATATTTTTTTTGTTACATGTTTATAGCATTTACTATAGTTAAAAGGACTGTTTTATTTTGTGCATTGAAATCCAAAACACTGACACTGACTGTTCAAAGTACTATAAGCTTTCAGCATTACAGCATGTGAGCCTCTCTATGGGTATTTCTGAAGAAATCGAAGACGTGAAGATCACCGCGGAAAAAAATGAAGATCTCAAGATTGAAGCGAAGATCTGTAATCAACCACAATTCGCGTGATCAAACTGAACACTCAGATAAAAAAAACTGTCAAAACTCGTAAACACTACAGAAAATATATCTGCAGTAATAATTTCTGAATTTTGGCATTTGACCACATTTCACTTCGATTTTGACAACAGTACGTTACTGTCACTGCCACGAAACCACATGAAGCCATTACACGGCTGAAAACGACAAAAATACTCCTCTTATAATGTCATCATTAATGATATTAATGACGTCAAAATAATGAAGATTTGCAAAAAAAAATTGCGAAGAAAACGAAGATCATGGGTACCCATAGATAGGCTCAGCATGTATAGGTAATGTAAGAGCTGTTGGTGAAGTTACATGTTTCTTGCCTGATATTCATCCTCAGCTGTAAGATCATTGTTAATAGTTTGTTGAATTGTTTTAAAAATGCAGGTAACATACTCAGTTTTAATTCACATACAGCATTCTCCTGTTTTTTTTGTGTGTGTGTGCCTGTGTTTAGAAAAGTTAGAAGCTACAAAGGCAAAGCATGGCAGTGGTACAGACAGGTAAGAAACTTATGTATTACAGCTGATTTCAATGCAGTGTGTAGACCCAGGTTTTTCAAAATATCATTCACCCATCGATCATTTGCCCAGGCGTACTGGCTATGAATGAAATTCATTCTGCAGCTACAACTCTTAAAAGTATTTTTAACTGCTGCAGATTGAGCCCTGTGCTGTTAAGTTGTCAGAAATGGCTCTGCTTTTTTTTAATTTGCTAAACTCTGCTTTATATAAACTCCCTGCTCTGTGAACTCTGCGTTATATAAACCAGTGAAAAACACAACAGACTTTCATTATGTTTTGAATGTAAATTAAATTTGCTTGCACGAATGATCTGAAGTTTGTTGTTTGTGTTTTTCAGTGACAGTGGTTTTGACAGCGATATAGATTCTCTATTGAATGGAAATAGCATCAGTTCATCCTCTGATGTCTATCAAAAGCTTAAGGTATCTACATTCATGATGATGCAGGAACTTTATTGAGTTGGCTGCTTTTATTATTTTCTGGTCCTTGTAAGTATTTCATTTGCTTATTTTGTAATAACTAGCTTTTTAAAATGGCTTGTTCATTAAATTTGTTAATTCACTTTCAGATCAGTCATAATTCAATCCTTACACCAAAAACGTCGGAAAATGGCAGTGGTAGGTATTATTATTAAATAGTCTTTTGACTAATTGCAAGTTACTCATGTTAATGACCGCAACATGCCATTAAGAAATAAGGTAATTTGACAGATTGATGGCAAATGGATGGTTGGGTGGACGGAGGGACAGACTGGCAGACTGATGGGCTGATTGGCTAAATGACTAACTTTGAAGTAAATAACTAACTTGTTAATGATTATCGATTGACTAACTTGTCAAACCAATTTATAATTATTATAATAATTACTATTTTTAAGCCTGATCTGTTCACTCGTACAATTAATCCCTAATTGTGTCTTGAACAGACCGTTTTCCTATACAAATTGACACTTCTAAGATTCAGTGATTTGTTATGTTCTAAGGTACACTGATTACTGGTCTTGAATCTCCAAGTTCATCTACCAAATCAATGGAGACAGGTGGTTCACTCTGTATATCAGCACAAGATCTGTACAATTTGCTGGCGCCACAGAATGAGTCCAAAGTTCTGATCCTAGATTGTCGACCCAATGCCATGTTTCGTGAGAATCGTATCAGGTGTTCTTGTTGTATAAGTATACCAGCAGAGCTGCTCGATCAAGGGTACGTAATGGTACATGAACAAACAATATTAAACTAATACTGACCTTCACTTCAACTCAGAATATGCTGAGTACTTTGACAAAGTAGATCGCTCTGTTTTCAGTGTTCACTCATCAGGGACTAGTGTAGTAGGTACAATTATTTTGTATCGGGCTGGAATCCTATCTTGGAGATTTGTGCTAGCCTGTGGTTCTCTGCTTTTGGCCCAAAGCCAAATGTTTGACAATAAATGTGCTTTAATTTGTTTCTGAGTATTAGACAGCATCATATTTCAAATTATTCAAATGTTTTTCACCAGGAATTTATGGTGGCAAATTCCTGAGGAATGTTATTTCAATATAATTAAGCTGTAAGAACATGTAAATTAAACAAAACACGTTATATAAGGTGGGACAAAACCTGCAAAGAGATTTGTGACAACCCATAAAAATGTGTGAAATCACCGTTATGTCTAAATTTGTTTATAGTTCCCTTTTTTATGAATTGATGTATTGTTATAACAGTTTTGCTTTTTCTAGGGTGTCAGTAGGTAGCATAGAAAGAAGATTGCCCGAAGCAACAAGAAAGATTTGGAACAAGAGAGGAGAAAAAGAGTTTGTTATTTTAATGGATGAATCAACCAAGGTTGCAGACATTTCGCCTGAATGCCAAATTCAGAGGCTCAAAGATGTGATATTCACTTTTGATTCATACAGCCCACTAAAGCGTGAACCGCTATTTCTTGATGGTGGATTCCATAGCTGGCTTTGGCATTATCCATCTGTAGCCTTGAAAGCAGAACTACCAAAGGTACATGTTGCTTGAAACTAGGGAGGTTAAGTAATGATGACAGCAATACCAAGGACAACATCTACTGAAAAACAAATTTATATTTTACTTGAAAATTTTACAATTATCCATATGTATTTGATGTATCTGTTAGGGTTTAATTTTATCCTTGGTTCAAATTTTATTTTCCTTTGTTTTAAACTTACCATACCCAAAAACATAGGAAATAAAATTTGAACCAAGGATGAAATTGAACTACAACATATATCTATTGGTTTAAGAACGTGAAGAAAGTGTTCAATCCCAAATTCAGAAATGAAAAATCAGCTGTAATGGTTCACATTGTACAAAATGTGCAGAATTTGGTCATTTCACATTTCTTGTTTTGCAGAGGATGGCCAAGAAATGTACCGAGTTTTAAAATGCACATGCAATGCTATTGTTCTGCTCATAATTATTTTAAACCTTTTGTTTGGTGATATTCTAGTTGCTGTTGCCATCATAGCTTGCTAAAGCTCCCAAGTATTAAAAGATATAATGCATAATTGTGTATTCAAAACAATATACATGTACGAGAATTGCCCGAAAACTTGATATGAAAGGCAATCATATCAAGTTCATAATTAAGTTTATACATACATATACTTTGGGTTAATTTTGTCATTAGTGTGTACATTAACTGTTATTCTAATCCATTGCTGATGAACAGAAACTGAATTCAACAGAAAGAAAGTTAGCAGCAAAACAATACTGATGTCTGCATGTGTGTTGGTTTGCCAGCTGCTTTGTTAATGTCATTTATTAACACTGCAGCCCATCTTTGAGGTAGAAGGTGTTTTCCTTCCAGCAAATGAGGTCTTCTGTTTTTTTTATTCTTCATTTATTCTTCATTTTTAGGTGCAGTCACAACCTAAAGCTGTAACACCTGTAGACCTATCATCGCTAGACTATCCTGAACTTCCAGAAGAGAAGATATCACCACCTCAGTTGCCACCATCTTCTGAAACTGATCACATTAACAATAGCCTCCAGTATCCAGTTCTCCCCACTGTAGGTCTTGAAAATGTGAATGGCCCACTTGTTAACCCAAAAGGTAGTACTGAACAGAGCAATTCAGTGCCATCATCCTCCCCAGCACCTTTCCAGTCTAATGCTAATATACCAACACCAGCACCTCTGCCCGAAGGTAAAGCTCCTTCAGCAGGTTCTAGTCCAGGACACAAACCTGGCCCAAAGTTTAATCAGCCAGGATATCAACCAACAGTCCCATCCTCGCAATCTCAGCCAGGTGTTACATTGCCAGAGCTATCTGAAACAAGATCATCCCAGATCAGCCCTCAGAAAATGGGTCCAGTGAACATACCATTCTCACAACCTGATGGTCCATCATTTCAACCTGCCATGACACCATTTTCAGCATCAGGACAGCAGTCTTCAATAGGAATGGCCCCTCAAACAGTTATTCCAAATCCAACAGGACCAAGGACACCAGGTTCTCCACAGAGTGCCACATCCTTCAAGTAAACCAATTTTTCAACCTACTCCTAACTCAGCTTCTCCAGTGCTGCCAACTACCCAAACACCTTCTTTACCAAGTGCAACTGTTCCAAAACCATTTTCACAACCTGCTGTGCCATTCTCAAGCTCTCCAAGCGTGCCATCTGCTCAACATGGCTTTTCACCATCACAACCTATTACATCACAATCTTCTTTGCCGTCAAACATGTCTACTTCTGAGGTCCAGCCTGCAGGTGTGAGTTCTACATCTTCTTTAGCTAGTCAAGTGCATTCCATGGCTCCACTGCAGGTTACTCCGACAGTATCACCTTCATCTTCCACTGAAGGACCTCAGTTGTCTGCAAAATTGCCCCCACAAGGCCCCAGAGGCAGTGTGCCATCTGTTCCTGGCCAGGTGCCTCATCAAGGGGCACAAAGTGTACAGCCAGGAAACCAGCCACAAAAACCAACAGTGAGCCCTGTGCCTCAAGGTGGCAGTCGAGTTCCTGGACAGTCCTCCCTTTCAAAAGTACAACGTCCTCAGGTGACCCCCACATCTATCCCCAAGGCAGATCCAAGAGATACCCATAGTGGGAGCCAGACATCTGTAAATGCCAGTCAAGTTCCTCCCCCAGGAGGTGCTCATCATTCACCCCAGACACCACCTCAAGCTGGTTCTAGTGGAGCTACTAGACAGTCAGATAGTGACTCAGGACATCCAGTTGCACAAAGTGCTTCAAAACCTTCTCAGCAGTCAGTTCCCAAAAAGCCAGCTACCTATGTAACTACACCGGGACTACCAGCTGGATGGGAAAGGGTTGAAAGTGAAGGGAAAGTCTATTATAAAGATCACAATACACAGTCAACACATTGGCAACCACCTACAATAAAGTCAAATTCTGTTGCTCCACAGGGTGGTGGTACAACAGGATTGCCACCTGGTTGGGAGAAGGTTGAAAGTGGAGGCCAAGTTTACTATAAAGATAACAATACTCAGTCAACACATTGGGAGCCACCCACAACTGATTCAAAAGCTGCTATACCTCAGTCTAGTGGGCAAAAGCAGCAACAGCCTGCTATGAAGAGACAATCGTCAGTAGATCGGCCAACATTGCGCAGGTCAAATTCCTCACCAAACCTTAAGAAGCTCAATGATCAAGGCACTTCTGGTCCAAAGACACCAGTAATAGATCGCTTATCAAAACCAGACTCTGGACAAACAGGTCCAGTGAGGCCAGCTATAAACCGCAGTGCCAAACCTTTGTCAGCCAATCAGCTGGATAGCTTTAACCCCAGCCATGGTGGTCTGGGAGCGGGATTAACAGGACTCCGTAACCTGGGAAATACTTGCTATATGAACTCTGTTGTACAGTGCTTGAGTAGTGTTGCCCCGTTGTCTGCCTTTTTCATTTCAGGTGCATACAGGGAAGATATCAACAAGAGTAATCGAGATGGAACAAGGGGTAGGTGATAGCAGTTGCAATGCAGTTGTTAATTTATGATTTTTTTCATAAGAGGACTGTTATGCGATGAACATTGCCAAGTTTGTCATGCAAAACCCAAAATGGTATTGATGTGCTATAATTTGACATGCACAAATAAGCTATGAATGTAAGTACATGTCTGTGGCAGCCATGGGAAACCTTCAATTTGTTTCCACATTATAACAACTTCATTATTGTGGTTAAGCTGCCAAGAAGGCAAAACGCCATACAACTGAGTGTGTGCACATGTCATGACATTTGATGACACAAGTGTTGATAACCACAATTTCAAAATAATTATATGTGACTTTCTAAATTTATTTGCAACTTAATGTACATAACATAATTATTTTACAGCACAACATTTTATGTTTACCATATTCAGAATCCTTGAAAGGGCAGTATCAACAGCATCACTGCATCAATATAACTAAGCAATATTTTTCAGGGGAACTAGCTGAATCCTTTTCAGTACTTGTCAGAGTTTTGCATTCTGGACAGTTCAAGTGCGTGTCTCCGGGAGAGTTTAAGCGAACAGTTGGAAAGTTCAAGTCCCAGTTCTCAGGGTATGACCAACAGGATTCCCAAGAACTGTTGGCATTCTTGATGGATGGCTTACAAGAGGATCTCAACAAGGTATTGTTGGAATTTATTATTAGAGACTTATGTTAGGCATGGTGCAACGTGTGCCAATCAGCTAGGCTAGGTTTCTTGATATTAATGTTTCCTGCAGATAGTAAGCAAGAAGCTCTCTTGTAGTAAAATCATAATGGAGAAAAAAAGAAACTGGTATAAGCTCTGACAGAAACCAGAATAAGCCCTGGTTGGTAGCCAGTGGCATGAGTGTAACTTTTATACGTACCTACCTATCTACATGTACTTACCTACAGGTACCTACCTACCTACCTACCTACCTACCTACCTACCTACCTACCTACCTACCTACCTACCTACCTACCTACCTACCTACCTACCTACCTACCTACCTACCTACCTACCTACCCACCTACCCACCCACCCAGCTAACCAACATACAATACCTGCCTACCTACCTACATATTTGCATATGTTCCCAACTAACCTACCCACCTACAGTGCACCTACCTACCTACCAACCAATCCACCAACCTGCAGTAACCACCTGCCTGCCTGCCTGCCTACCTACCTACCTACCTACCTACCTACCTACCTACCTATAGTACCTGCCTACCTGCCTGCCTACCTACCTATCAACCTTCCTAGTACCTACCTCACTACCTACCTACCTACCTGCCTGCCTTACCTCCTTCGTTCGTTCGTTCCTTCCTTCCTTCCTTCCTTCCTTCCTTCCTTCCTTCCTTCCTTCCTTCCTTCCTTCCTTCCTTCCTTCCTTCCTTCCTTCCTTCCTTCCTTCCTTCCTTCCTTCCTTCCTTCCTTCCTTCCTTCCTTCCTTCCTTCCTTCCTTCCTTCCTTCCTTCCTTCCTTCCTTCCTTCCTTCCTTCCTTCCTTCCTTCCTTCCTTCCTTCCTTCCTTCCTTCCTTCCTTCCTTCCTTCCTTCCTTCCTTCCTTCCTTCCTTCCTTCCTTCCTTCCTTCCTTCCTTCCTTCCTTCCTTCCTTCCTTCCTTCCTTCCTTCCTTCCTTCCTTCCTTCCTTCCTTCCTTCCTTCCTTCCTTCCTTCCTTCCTTCCTTCCTTCCTTCCTTCCTTCCTTCCTTCCTTCCTTCCTTCCTTCCTTCCTTCCTTCCTTCTTTCCCTCCCTCCCCCAGACAGAAACCAGAATAAACCCTGGTTGGTAGCCAGTGGGATGAGTGTAACTTTTATACACACCTACCTATCTACATGTACTTACCTACAGGTACCTGCCTACTTACCTACCTACCTACCTACCTACCTACCTACCTACCTACCTACCTACCTACCTACCTACCTACCTATGAACCAGCTAACCAACATACCCACATACCCTAGCTACCCAACTACAGTGCACCAACCTACCTACCAACCAATCCACCAACCTGCAGTAACCACCTGCCTGCCTGCCTGCCTGCCTACCTACCTACCTACCTACTTACCAACCAACCAATCAACCAACCTACAGTAACTACTTGCCTGCCTACCTATTCCTATTTACCTGTACCTACCTACCTACCTACCTACCTACCTACCTACCTACCTACCTACCTACCTACCTACCTACCTACCTACCTACCCACCTATCCACTGTCCTACTGTGTACGTACCTACCAAACAACCAGCCTACAGCACCTGCCTTCCTACCTACCTCCTATGTACCTTGGGTTTAAGAGAATTACCATTTTATATATCCTGTAGGTAAAGAACAAGCCATATCTTAAGGCACCTGCTGATGATCTTGACCCTCAAGCAGCTGCCAAGATTGCTTGGGAAAACCACAAGAAGAGAAATCGATCAATTCTGGTGGAGTTGTTTGATGTAAGATGACATCTGAAATGTCAGTTTATGATCATTGACATAGAAGTGTTGGTTTAATAGTGCTGTAATTTTTTCACAGTCAAGAAAAAAATTGTTCCCTTTTGCAAAAAGTCCTGCTTTGATGCAGGGCAATGGCCTTTTTGAACATTTGTCTTTGCAGAAATTAGTACAAGTAGATTGTCCTTGGCATATGCATGGCCAACTTATGAAAGAAATTTTGATTGCTTAAATTTCTCCAGGCTGATTTGTGTGGCCCAGTACATGCAGGAGTAACCAGAAACAAACATTTTAGATAATTGTACGTCTTTTAATTATTTGTATACTCACTTTGTATTTTCAGGGTTTGTTCATGTCAACTGTGAGGTGTATGGTTTGTCATAAAGAATCCAGGACTTTTGACACTTTTTCTAACCTTACCCTTCCACTGCCATCAAATGCAAGTCGTTGTACACTTCAGGTACTTGTATTAAGAATTATAACCACCTTCCATGTGTTGGTACAACAATAGTATGCCTTGGATATTCTCTGCAGCCATTATCTTGTTTCAAGAACTGAACAGTTTAAACAAGAGTGTAGCCTGAGGAAAGCAGTCAAGGAACACGCACAAGGTTCTTTTTCAGCAAGATCTCAGTCAAGCTGTAAAAATGTAGCAAATGTAAAGAAAATCTGCCAGCATTCATAAAGTTTGTCTGTTCAATCCTTTCAGTTCTACTAAATTTAACAATATCTCTGGGAAGAAAACTGAGTATGCAAACATAAATGCAAGCTTTTAAAACTGCTATATATCAGGGTCGCTCGAGTACAACATCTGGTGTTTCAACATCTTGTTCAAAGTGAAATAAGGCAAATAATTAAACAAACCATAAAGCATCATACTTTTAATTAACTGATCACTTCGCATTCTGCACTACCCTTTGAGTCTGAATCCATGCACCTGTCTGTTGCCGTGTTCCTTCAGTTGTCAAAATATTTATTCAATGATTTTCCAGTAATTCCTAATTGCACATTTTATAAACTTTTAAGTCTAGTCTTTTTATTACAGTGACTAATTGGTAATTATCATAATAATTAGTGACAATAATAGTGGCCGATATAAGTAAGAATTAAGGTTTAGTTTATATAATGCACTGTTATACTGCATTTGAATATGATAGGGGCAAACTAATATAAGTTATTTAGTTAATATTTATTTTTATTTTATCAGGATTGCCTAGCCTTGTTTACAAAACCTGAGAAAATGTCCGGAGATGACAAATGGTGAGTGAAGTAGTATTGGTAAATATTGACCATAGTCCTAGCACGGAGTGTTACTCACGAGGCAACTTCATGTTTATATCTAAATGAGTATAAGGGAGAGTGGTGGCTATTGTTGCTTCATCACTGACAGGTTTTCTTTGTAATTTTCGTTGCAGGTTTTGTCCAAAGTGCCAACAAAGAAGGGAAGCCAGTAAGACAATTCAGATCTGGAGACTACCAGCCATCCTTATTGTACATCTCAAACGGTAATAATTGTTGTTAAGAACAACTTTACTTCAACTTTGTTTGAATGATGCCATGTGCTTTTCTGGAGTGGTACTTCTGGAGAATCACAGTTGCCTTTAATGCTGTTAACTTAATAGTAATTCACCAGGTCAATACCCTGTGAGGCAGAGGTTCACTTCTCTTGCTGCTGTTAGGTTCTGATGAAAGGAAATCAAGTGGTTATGTGCACAGGCTCCTTTGACTGTGCAGAAAGAGAAAGGAACCTCTGTCTTGCAGGATACCAGGCCCACATAGTGATTTTTAAAATTTTTCTGTAGATTTCAATATGAAGGAATGTGGCGTCAGAAACTTCAAACAAGTGTGTCCTTTCCAATGTCACAGCTGGACATGTCCAGCTCTGTAGTGGGTCCAAAGTCCACAACACGCTACAACTTACATGCTGTATCCAATCACTATGGGACAATGCATGGTGGACACTACACGGCATTCTGCAAGAGTGTTTACGACAGGAAGTGGTACAAGTTTGATGACCAGTATGTTACTGAGATGTCGCCCAGAGAGGTTGTGGTATGTCTGCTACATATTATTTTTGTTTTGAACACTATTTTTTTAATACAGTCTTTTCTGTGGCCTGTTGCAAATTTACAGTGTGATAACTGACAAACTGAGCACACAGGCCACCATAATTATGTGTCTGGTCACCTTAAGCCATGGAATGAATTGCCTTTTGACATACGATCAAGTCGTACTGTTACTGTTTTTAAATCTAAGTTAAAGACATACCTTTTTAACATAGCGTATGACTTGTTTTAATATTTTTAATTCTTGATCGTTGTAAAAATTATTTTAATATCGTTAATAGTTTATCTTTTTTATATGTTAATTTATACGATTATTATTATAAATATTCCCATCGTATTTTGAGTGCTTTACAAGATTTTGCCATGGGTGATAGACTAAGACCCATTCAAGGCAATTCCCTTTTTAAAGTGGAATGATTTATAAATGTATATTAAATTTTGCATACGTACTGAATTTCCTTCACATATTTATCACAGAAAATCTTTTTTTTCCTTTGCAGACGTCAGCTGGTTATCTGTTGTTCTACACATCATTTGATTTCCAGCCCCCAAAGTACTCAATAATCAAGTCTTAAAAATCAGTGGGGTAAAATAAATTGTAAATAAGATATCTCAGAGGGGAAAAATGTGATGAACGTAACTCCATTATTTTAATCACACAAATTTTGTTAGCGTGGTTCAAATAAAATGTTAAGATTAAGGTATTTATAGTAAAGTGTTAGTGCAGGGATGTTAGAGCTGGCTAAGTCCTGTCTAATTTCATGGCTGAATGGTAGCTTATTATCACCGGCTGAAATTTCAACAGAAAACAAAGACTTGGGACAATTTTGAAGACATTAAAGACCAGAAGAGCCAGCTGGGCTTTTTAATGAGCTGTTTCAGTTTTTGTAAGCTACATCCTCAAGTGGTAAGTGTCCAGACTAGGTCACAAAAAACGTATTATTGAGGTAATATACATGTACATATAAAATAATTTATGTCGTATACTGTAGATATTATCATGTACCACAGAAATAACGAAAACAGTTGTCAATAGGATTGTTTGTACAGCAGTCTGGGCAATTGCAAACTGTTCAACATCATCTCAAGACTGCTTTCAATAATACATGATAATTTTTATTTGATGTCATCATGAATTAAAAATTAATGATCAATCTTGGTGATTAACACTGGCAGATCCAGACCTTCAGCTAAGGAGGGGGCCCGCTTGACTATGAATGTTGAATTCTGCAAAGATAATTCCTGCACTTCAAAGAAAATGCGCTATTTCCGAAAACATAAGGTGGGGGCCCAGGCCCCCATGGCCCCTCCCCTGGATCTGCCACTGATTAATAAATGAAAGTTGTGGACTATTCACTGGTTTGTTCTTTCTCAAAAGTCAACAGTTGAAATGCACACACAAAAATTTCATTTGACTGACAAGGAAGGATATTTCTCAAATGGATGCAAATTTGACAGCTCAAAGCATTTTGCAGTGTTGACAATTTCAGTGAACAAATGCATGTTTTTTTCAGCTGAAAGAAAATTTAGTGGTGAATAATAAACTCAGACAACACAACATACTTTATTTTCAGTTGGGGATATAACAAACACTTAATGACTGCCACCATGGGAAACAGTGAGTTTTGTTTCCCCTCAACCAGCTGCCCAGACTCAATAAAAAAGACTTACCGTTTCACTTGGGCCAGCTATTAAGTGTTTATTGATGGTCTGGAAATTAGCTTTTTGGTAGGTTTTTCAGAGTTTCACTTTCATAACATGACTTGATAATTTACTGTTCAAGTGAGATTGTTGCTGCAGTGTCATAAGAGGGTGGCAAGGGGGGGGGGGGGGGGGGGTGGTCCTGATCCCTTTCATGCACATGAACCGAATTCACATGTCAAGTATACTTGAAACAAAAAATTCAAGAATCCAGCTTCTTTTCTCGCTATTTTCACGTCATGGTCTAATTTTTTTCCCTTATCACGCATCACGCAAAAGCCCTTTGCTACCCTCTCCTAAAGGTCAATTTGTAAAAAAACAGTGATACACTGTGCTTCAGGGCATGTATATAAATTATGATTAATGTGCACTACAGCACAGGAGGGGGTAGGGGGGGGGGGGGGGCTTGGTGAAGAAAAGACCGGTTTTATGGAAAGATATTTTTTTAATTGAATCTGTACTTATTTGATGTTTCTCAAAGGTGGGGCTGTGGATTGCTTTTTTTTTCTGTCAAAGGAAGGGGAATAGGCGTGGTAGGTGGCCATGGAACACTTGCAACAGGAATTAATTAGCCAAAAGGTGGAGGTCCACATGTTTTATGGTTCAAGGGCAAACAGAACATAAATCAATGCCATGGTTATTTGATTTAACATCTTCCTACCAGAATGCCGCCCTCAAATAAATACCCCCACCCCTGCGCCTATTTAAAACTGTTCTATCACAGTCCCTTCCAAATAATGCCCCATTCTAACAAATCTCCCCATTCGATAAACAGTTATAGTTTACGATTTGCTCCTGCTTCAGATATTAGCACTGAGAATAGTTGAGAATAATTTTGTTTTAAGAGTTAGTTTTGATCCACTATGCTTTGTACAGCAGATTTAACCAAGTTCGAGGTTTGTAGTTAATGGGCATTTTGGAGTTAAGCCTGGGTCGCATTAATAGTGACATAATAGCAAGGTCATGCTGACACAAAACATCACCTTTGTTGATGTTTTATGTCACCATGCAGTGTTCAACACAACATAAGAACATAGCACAAACATAATGACTTGAGGAATAAAACTGTTCTTTTCTTATGTTGCTATGTCCATGTTGTTATGTTGCTTGGTGAACCAGGCTTTGTGGAACAAGGAAAAAAATGAAATTGATAAAGGCTCTCAGACCAAAATACATGGTGTAACAATAAATTTCCAAACGTTGTCCTCCTTCAGACTGCTGACATTTAAGAAGTGATAGAGGTGTTAACTGCAATGATAATGGTAAATCTAGCTACAAAACTTGGAAAATGTATCTAGTAGACTATAGTTTAAGAATTGTATTTATTTCAAAGAAAGTTATGTTATAGATATTAATTTTGGATCCGAAGCACTTTTAGAACATTATTAGAACTGGTAGTGTCAGCCCTGAAATGGGTCTTTGATCTGGATTGGAAATACCGAGCGAGGGCTGCTGAATTGCAGCATTCAGTCTCAAAGTAAACCTACAAAAATTTCCAGAGAAGGGCCTGTGCCAAGAAAGCAAATTAAAGAGGGAGTAAGACCACCAATTTGGCAAAAATACAACTTAGTGAGAAAACTTTACGGCAAACTTACTTAAGAAGGAAATCAGTACAAATAAATTTAGTCTTAAATAATGCATACTAATACAGTAAAATGTACCTTGTGTCCATGTAATTTCCCACCAAAACCTGACTTGTTGATTCAAGTTTCTAGTAAATTTATTTGTCAAATGAATGTAAAATAAGAAAGTTATATAATAAAGCAATATTGTAAGCCATTTAATCTGGTGTTGTTTGTCTCAAATTGAAGGCCTTGTTCAATTATTGGGAAGATGCTGGCAAGTGATCTAAAATGGACTGAAATGGCTGTTTCTTCGGGTGACTTTCAAACAATTAAATGATCATGTAAAATGTAATTTAGAAGCTGGACTCAAGGGTTATTTCTCCAACCACTTTTTCTGCCAGACGTGTCTCAGTGACTTATTCTTTTCTTCTGTTAATTGACAGCAAGTATTGAAACAAGATGCTCTCCAAGGAGGGGGGGAGGGGGGGAGGGGGGTTATTGTTGGCATCTCTCTGGAGTTGTTTCAAATTCACCTAAATAAACAGGCTTTAAGCTGTTCCAAAATAATGCCCTTCAAAGTGTAACCCTTTATATTTTATCATGAACAAATCATGAAAAGAATACCCCACAACCAAAATGCCTCCATGTATGCCTGTTTAGAGGAATGTCTCTAAGTCAATTCATGCAGCGGAAACAAGAATGTAGCATTGGCAACAATGACCTCCTTGGGTCTGGACAAGACGGTTCTTTCCTTTACCACAGGAAGAGGTGTAATTTTTTAGCTTCCCACCCAGAAGTGTTATCCTTACTATATCTTGTATTTCACAAGATTTTAACACCACCATATAAAATTATGATGAAGAGGAGTTGGGGGAGAAATCTGCTGAGTGAAGTACACGTGAGAGATAGTACAAAAACTCCACCTGAGATCAACTTCATCCAGCAGATTTTCTCCTCCCTTAACTCCCTATCAGCCGAGGAAGGAACTAATACTCGCATCTGATTTGCATTTCTGTAGCTTAGAGGCCTACTTAAAAATCAACTACATTCCCAGCTGCTTGTTATGAAGATTTAATACAATTCACTAAAAATGTTGTTTTAACATGTTTTCAAAGCTAGAAGTCCCTTATAAAAAATACCAAAAAAATGTGATAAAGCTGTCCTTTAGTTATCTAAATTCCAAGTAAAAATTGTAATACACCTGCTCAATTTATGTTAATACAAGAGAAGCTTTTTTCTACTGCTTCACAATGGTAGGAGCAATCATTTTCTTGTGGCTGTAGTAGCGGCAATCAGGAGACACATCGACTTCAATGACTTCCGTTGATATGTTCTCTTTAAGGAATCCACTCTTCACCAACTCTGGAACTTGCGTTTCCTCAAACATCTTCTCAATGTTGTCGTAATTTGTCTTAAGCAACTCTCCCCACGAAGTCAGGTTACAATATGTTAGTACCCCGCCTGGTTTGAGGAGTCGAAATGCGTGATCCTTGATAAACAGGAACTGATGCGTGTGCCATGTTTCCTCTGTAAGTGGATATGTGTCATACATAATGCCGTCAAACGAGCCATCATCTAGTCTAGGAACCACATCTTCCCACAAGCCTGTGGAAATAGTGCTCTTTTACTAACATAAAATAAACATTATAGATGCAGAGAGTGATAATTTAAAAGTAGTTTTCTGTTTTGGAGACATTGTGTTCCTGGCCTATTATTTTTGTTTCATGGCTTTTGCTTTCTTGCTCTTTCTTTGTTTTCCATCACTGGCAAGTATTACACTTTGTTACACACAGGATGAATTTGAATTTATGCTTTGAATTGCTCATCACTGAGATTTACAGCTGTCTCTATTACTACATTACCTGGCTGGTCAACCAGGTCTTCTGTTAATTGGTATATTCACGGAAAAAAGTCGCCATCCATTGTTCTCAATTAACATTTTGATTGGTTAATTTTCTTCTAGGTGGCCTGATTTAAAGAAGTTGCACTGTGACTGTAAGCAATTGCAATTTTCAGCCAGAAAAATGTTTTGACTTCAACATGATTTAAACCCATGACCTTAACATTACTAGTACCTTGCTCCCAGTGCTTCATATCTCAGTTGGTAGGTCATTGTACTCTGTGGGAGTTTGATCGTAAAGTGTGCATACGAGCCTAGGGGCCCATCAGGCCGGAGCTTATCCCGGTTTCCTTAGCATGAAGCGACTAGGAGTGCTAGTCCATCGCAGAGTTTGATCGTAACACGAGTCAAGTTCGAGCCCGAGTCAAGTTCGAGTCACGAGTCAAGTTCGAGTCAAGTCAATTTTTTTTGTTTGATGTTTTTGGTAGTTTTGTTTTTAATTGCTGTGTGAAAATAATGAACCAGAGGCACAAAAACAGCAAAATTTGACTGGTTTTTTTTTTTTTTTCACCGCCGGTTACGACAGTTCAGTTGCTGCATAAATTTGATTCGCAGCTGCTTTTCAAAGAAGCAAACATCCCTCAGCAGGCATTAATTTTCCACACAGATTCCTACCTGCATTAATTACACACAACTGAGACAGAGGTTCCATTTCAACAGCAAAACATACATTTATAGAGCGTTTTCCACCGTTTGCATCGATACCTGACTTCAGAAATGAAATCACCCGCGGAAACGTTTCCGCAATCAAACTTTGAAATGACGCGGTAAATAAATTCGTTAGCGATTTTTTTTGACGGGGTGTTTATTGTAAAGGTTTAATTCTCCGAATTTTGAATATCGATTCCTTCAAAACTTATCAAGGATAATAGGGGATGGTGGAATTTTATCATGATTGTCGTTTTACCGAGAGATGACCGCTTACTTTGATGTTACAAGCTCTTAAATGTTAATCTGCAGATAATGCAAGTTTGTGTCCAAGTTTCCAGCTAGAATAGCTCACCAAACCTAGTGGTAAATCATAACCTCTTTTGTGTTCTGGTCAGAACGAAATTCGCGAATTTAAAAATTGCTCGGAGTTATTGTCTCCTAAGAGGGTAAAAATGTGAAATCTAAACTTTGAAACGTGCTGTCTTCTTTTTGAAAAGGGATTTTAAAAATTCGCTTTGACCAGAACACAATAGAGTGCACTACGTTTATGTTCCTTGCGAATCAACTCATGAAATTCTGTATCGGCGGAGAAAACTTGGACACAAAATTGCAGGTTTTGCCGCTTTCGAAGACCTTACGAGTCTATGTTTACAACAACGTGCGCAAAATTCAAAGCTGTGAATCTAATTATGATAATTCGCTACGTTCCAGGGCACGGGACACAAAGCTGTCAAAGCTGAGAACAATAACGTGTAATTACTGATACAAAGAACGTTTAGAAATAAATTTCATGAATATTTCGTTTACCGTCGGCTTCAGTCGTCGCAGTTCGTGCATACTCTTTAAATAAATGCATACATAACGATAGCATGGGTCCTGCGCGGCCTTAACATTAAAGTTCTGTACGTTTTATTTTTGTGGTTTATTCCGACAGTTAAGTGAGACAAAACCCTTTAACTATAAAAGGGTTTAATCTGCCCCTGTTAAAAACAGTTTAAGTAGTTTTTGCCGCGGAATAAAATTTATTTATCTCCAGTTCACTTTCGTGATGGACTCGATTGCCAGCCACTGTTCTCGGGGAATGAGTGTTTTCATTTCTAACGTCGCGAATTAATGCAAACAGTGGATTCGACAGGGAAAATATTGCTTACCTTTCGAAGCCATGATCTGTCACACGAGCGATCTGGCAACTCTGGGGGTGAGCAGGTGTGTGCTTACATACATAAGACGTCTAAAAATGGCGCGAAACTATCCGTCTCCAGTTGAAAACTGTCTCCGGTTGAAAACCAAACTACTAATGTTTATTTTACCTATCTGAAATTTTTGATGATAATATTTAAAGCACAAAAATAAACGGTATTTTTAAAAAAATGTAAAAAGAAAATTGACTCGAACTTGACTCGTGAGTCGAACTTGACTCGGGCTCGAACTTGACTCGTGCTACGATCAAACTCTATGGAGGTCTTGGGTTCAACTTTAGCCAACCGATGCTGCCTAACCAACAGATTGAGGGAAACGGCAATGGGATATTGTAAATATCACAACTGTCTGTCTTTTTGTTAACATAGGCAAATGTCGCCAAAGCTTCAAGTGTTCCCTGTATGGTTCTACATCCTCAAAAATAACCAAAAGGGTAGTTATAAATACAGTGTAAATATTGTCTTTCCTTTCCCATTTGTTTTGCTTGTTTGTTTGTAAGACTTGAGCTTATATTGCTGGCTTGCAACTGACGTCACGGCAGCCATGCTGGGGGACAAGAACAAAGCGTTTTCCCCGGCTGGGAATAAACTTTTAAATCATGCAAACCTGCGAAAAAATTTTTTTATTGTTTTGACCACCAACATGGCCGCCTTGTCGAGTGGTTACAAGACGATCGCTTACCTTTTAACGTAGTCACTTTTTGCTTGGCTGCTTTAGCAAACGCTTCCAGCCGTTTGAAGACATCGTCATTGCATTCAACTATGACGTGTTCGTCCACAGGAAAGGACTGAATTTTTGTCGCGGAAATTGCCATTCCAAAGCCAAGTTCGAGAACTCGGCCTCCTTTCGACGCTGCTATCGACGCTAGTTTATGCATGTATGGGGTTTCCCATCTCTCCATCACTGGCTTTCCCATTATTTCCAAATGCTCATCCGTATCGTCGTATTTTGCTCCTGCATCTCTCCATGATGACTTGCAGTCTTCCCCCGAGCTAAATATTTTACCTTCAGCCATGATGTATTCGAATTGAACTAGATGCAAGTCAAGATTGCGTGAGCCGGAGAGCGGCAAAAAATTCCGTCGAGCTCATTAAAAGTAGGTCTGCAATGCGTATGTTCAACACCGTCGCTTTGGAGAACGTAGCCCGAGTTCATATTCGGGAGCGTGCGAACAGAGGAAGAAAAGTAAAATAAACCACAGGTAGCCAAAGCTTAAGATACGACTAAAAATAAATAAAATGATCTAAAATTGTCAAATGTTTATTGTTTTATCAATCTTATATTACATATTCTTGTGAGCTTTGAAAATTAGCATAATATGCTAATTCAAAAATTGCTCCCAACCATGAATAGTTACGCAGCTCTCGTAAGTCGTAAGCTTGTAATTCTACTGGTCCTCTGGTGTAGCAGCTGCTATTGTTTTGGGGGCTAGGGGCATTGTTCTTGTTGTTTGTTCTATTGTTCTCTCAGCCACTCATGTGAGACCTTACGAGAGCTGCATGGCGACCCCCAACCATCAAAGCGAAGCGAAAGGTTGCACACTCGAACCGCCAGAATGCAGACCCGTGTTCATGAAATGAGCTGTAATTCTCAAAGTTTGCCATCTTTCCCTCAAAACGCCTCAAATAGCGACGCGCACAATTACTAAAAATAGATTTGTCAGCGTGAGATCCCATGACACCCCCCGCACAGAGTCAGACAAACACTGCGATCAAAACAAAGCAAATGTATGAGCGGGTGCTGCGGTTGTGAACCTAGAAGCGAAAATTTTAGTCAATTCTTCGGTTTATCGTTCTAGAAATAAGAGAAATGGTGGGCACTAAACCATGCTGTTGGGGTGAGTGCAAGACAGACTCAAGATATCAAGAAAAATGGCCGGAATCGCTAAAAGAGTTGGAGAATTCGGGGCAGAAAGTCCCGGGGGGGGGGGGGTACTCCCATATATGGGCTATACAGGTATGTGCCGCTCAACAGGGTATGGTTTTTGGTTCTCTGACTCTGGAACTGGGTATAAAAATCGCCCTTTCTCTCTGGAACAGGGTATATTTTATTTCAGGTTTGACTCTGGAATAGTGTCGAATTTCCCCTAGAATCCTGATTAACCACGGTCTAGTATAGCTAACTCCGCTCCCCTCCGTCTCTTGCTTTGTGATATCTGCTGTTTCCCGTGGTATTCCACAAAAAAGGCCATTTTTGTTGAGTGATCGGTCACGTCACGTACGTTATCGATCGTGTCTCGCATTTCTGTAACCTATTTAACCAGTACATTAACCAGTTATTCATTAAACAGTTGAGTTAAATAAATGTTCATTTAACTATTATAAGTCGCTCTGATTTCACTCTGGATGCCAATTTCACTCTGGATCACGTATGCAGTAGTTGCTTTGCTTCGAGTCTGGAACAGGGTACCTTTTTTGCAATTTTTCTCTGGAACAGGGTCGCAAATTCATCATTTTTACTCTGGAACAGGTCAAGAGTCTCAGGGAGTCAGCGGCTCACTCCCGTAGTAAAATTAAAGGAGTAACCCCCCCCCCCCCCCCCCCCGGCAGAAAGTATTCATACCTTTCCCGAGGCCGGTCACGTACTCTAGACAAGAAAAAGAGTCGAGAAAGGACATATTCGTGGCTTAGACTTTCGTTTGATAGACTTGAATAATGGTAGATAACGGACAATGTTGCAGCTTTAGTAAGTGCAAAACAGATTCTAGGTATCGAGAAAATAATCTAAAATTAATAAGTTATTCGAGGATCCGGCAACGACGTCCCACTACAAAGTTACTCAGGATGCCGTAAAATTTTAGCGGAGGATAGCGACTTACTAGAAGAATACAGAAAAAGGGATTGCGAATAATACTACATGTCTGTTTGCTTCATTCAGGCCCTAGAATGAACAACGATTGCCTGAAATTCCCGAATTTGACGGCACAAGCGCGAGGGGCCATCTGTTGCGGCGAATGATAGAGATAGAGGGCGAAAATATTACGCTACTCAGACGCCTTCATAATAGAACGATTTCGCCTAACTCAACTTTTATATGCTAATGAGTCCCGTTTAATGCTAATGAGGAAGAACAATAGAGAATAACGTGCGATGAAATAAGTGTACGGCTGTTTACAAATTCTGTACTGCTGTAATATGGGTGTCGGTAAAACGCCGACTCGGGGCCGGGGCCCCGGCCCCGGCCCCGAGTCGGCGTTTTACCGACACCCGCTTTCAAAAGTGTTTTTATTTCTTTTTTAGCACTTGGTATATGATTTTTTTTGTACTTTAAAGTTCTACAAGCATATTTTGGTTTTCTCGCCAGATTGGACTGTTAGACAGACAGATTTATTGTTCTCTCACCCTGTTCAGCAATAATAATATTAAAATAAAGAGTTTAAGAACGGCATCTTTTGTCTGGTGTTGTTTGGCATATCTGGGACATTAATACGCACGTTAGCATGAACGCAAACCGAATATTTCTATTGTTCTTCCTGATTAGCATTTAATGGTACTCATTAGCATATAAAAAACGAGTTATGCGAAATCGTTCTAATGATAAAATCAGTTAAATCGTTGCAGTTTGAAGGACTTTGATTTTAATAAAGCTGTTTTCATTCCCATAATTGTAATAGACTGCAGCTATTGATGCCCGGGTTCGACGTTTCTTATACTTGCCGCGCAACTTGTGAAAATTGACCTCTCGGGTCAAGGCAGCACGAGCGCTTCTTTGTTTAATTTTAGCTTAGTGCAGCTTAGTTCAAAACCTTGCTCAGCTCTGTTGTGTTGCACAAATGGACCTGTTAGGACTGCGTGAATGTTCTGAATTTCTCGTACAATTTTTTTTTCCTATGAGTATAATTTGGCAGGGCCTACATGCAATTTAAATGCCGAAATGTGTAGACATCCGCTCTGTCCGACAAACCTTGAGATTTAAATCAACGTTTTAGGACTTTTAGCTCTTCTCAGCGGAATAATTAGGGTATTCTCTGGAATTCTGAGCCAGACTGGCCATAATATTATGAAAACAATTGCTTAATATGGCTCTGAATTGCTCGTTAACTCTTTCGGTGCGGTTGTCGAGAAAACTCGACATCCCATTTCGTGACTCTGAGTGCGGATGTCGAGTTTTCTCGACATGATAAACAATCCCAGATTTCCTTTCGAAACTGCCTTCAATAGGGACGCTATGATTAATAATTGCTTTGTATACCCTCTAGTATTATTAGAAAGCGTGACAAGCACAATCCTTTGCCGTTTGCACACGATGGCGGAGTTATTTTGAGAAGTTTATGTTACAACGTTGTTGTTTACGGCTAAAGGACATTTAAACATGGCGTCAAATAAGCAGTTTATAATCGAAGAGTGCTTCGGAGAAGATTTTTGCCGACTTTGGCCGAGAATATAATGGTTCTGGTTTAGGGATCAAGCGATTTCATTGAACAGATTGAGTATTGAGATGCGACTATTGCAAAACAATGGTTTTCAACCTTCACGCTTGGGAAGGAAGCTATCAGATGACAAGCGAAGGAGCTGCACAGGGCCCGCGCAGAGGGAGGGGCTGGGGGGGCTTTAGCCCCCCCACTTTTTTACAGTAAAAATAAAAATAAAAAGAACTTAATAAGCAAGTAAAGAAAGCAATAAAGGGAAAAAATATTATTATTATTATTATTATTGAACGAACAATTACTAAAAGTATTTCATTTGAACCCCTTTCCAGAAGCTGGTGATAAATTTTGTTTTTGAGTTCCATTTTGGTTAATCATGTATCGAGTGCATCTGATGAATGATCATTCAGTTTTCACCACCCGAAGAATAAACATTTTGCCCAACAATGACATAAAACAGATTTAGTAACTTGAAAATGATAAACAGTCGAATTTGCAGATTGTAGCAATAACAAAGAGAAATACCGTTTATAACGTTAAGCTGAAGTATAGCAAAAATCGTCAGATTCCTGGTTTGTAAACGCTAATGCAGTAGTACTGATTTTGGGTAAAATTATAATATGTTGTTTCAAGCAGGATTTGATAGTAAATCTATAGGTCTGGTTCTAAATGTTTAGTATGCTTGTACACCAACACGACCAGAACGATAAAGTGGGATTACATGATCGCGGACAGCCATTCCGTCCTTTTTGGGATTCATCCACGCGGTGTAGCAAATCTAAATAATGCCAGCTCGAAGGCCAGCGCAATAAAATGCAATAATCTCTTGTAGATCCTGGTACGTTAGCACCATTTTTGTTTGCGGACCCTTGCCGTTTCACGTTGTAAAAAAATTGCGCTTTAATACACTGTTTGTTAATTTTAAATCCACCTTCCGATATCTGAGAGTAACTAAAACCCTAATTTTCCCAGGGTAGCATGCCTCTGCTCCGCCAAAGCCCCCCCCCCCCCCCCCCAAAAAAAAAAAACAAACAAACAAACAAACTCGCTCACGCTTGAGCCCCCCCACTCAAAATCTTGCTGCGCGGGCCCTGCTGCAAGGGCCAAGATGCAATGAATTTGTGTAAAAGTTGCTTTTTCCGATGTAGAATTATGTTGGGCACAACATCTGAAAATCTTAATAAAATTGCTTGAAAAGAATGAAAGATATTGTCAAATAATGAAGCGTGACTGTTTTATTGAGCGCCCTACGGAAAAAAGCAGCACTGCGGGGGAGGAGGTCAGCAGAAAAGTCAGCACCGCCGGGGGGGGGGCTCCGCTTTCCCATACATTGATCTTACGGAGAGCTATTTGTTTGTCTGAGTCACACCGGGGGATCAAAATTTGTGACGTCATTTGTGCGCAACGCATTTTTTAAGGTGCAACCGCTTGCAGGAATTTTTTCGGAAAAAGTCACCCCCTCTGGTTATTTCTTATGGTCCGTCCGGGTCCGCGTCCCTAACCTTTCGAATTCATGATGGAAGAACAAATAACTTAAGTCACCTCATTTTCACGCAATTAATGATAAATCACTGGACAAAAGACAATTACTCCGAGTAACGCGTCACGCTTAAGGCGGGGTTTTACCTGAAGTTGAGTGAAATTTTAAGAGGTTTAGAGAAGGGATAGAGGAAAGAAAATTATTTTTGGAACACCACCAGACAGTTGACCCCAACGCAAGAGCATCCCAGGTTGTCAGGGGACTGTTTGGGTGTCCATCTACTAATTTTTAACTTCAAATTCCAATTTTAAAATCACATTAAATCTTTAATATTTCTTATTTCTCCAAATTTTACTATTCCTTTGAGAAAAACTATCTCTTCCCAAACATCCCCAAAAATCACCAAAAAATTTACAAAACACCGCTAAACATAGCTTTGTGAAAGGAGCAGAGGGTTTTGGGAACGCTTGAAATGGGAGCGAGAAATTCGCATTAAACCCAAGTTAAGCGGTGTAAAAACGGGCTTCAGGTGAACCCCCGCCTTAATGCATGATTTTATCGTTTCCTGTTGTCGCGAATGCTTTTATCGTTTCCTATATTTAATACCGCGAACCAATCAGTTTTTTTTTGATTGACAGTTTTACGAAGTGTAGTCGAGCACGCGGTGTGAATTGAGATGTGATTTTCCTCGGTCGGTACTCGCTTTGTTGTCAGTGTTGTAAGGAATTTCTCGAGAATAACCGTCAACTTGATGGAATCATTCGCTTTGCCGTCGGGAGCGATTGCAGTATACCCGGCCCACTTATTTATTGTGTTGTGCTCGTTCTTAAAGCGTTCCGACACATGTAAATAAGTGGGCCGGGTATACTCAGAAACTCATAAGGAGTTGAAACGTGTAACGCGCGTTCACAGCGTTCGAATATTCAGTTTTGCCAAGTACCATATTTGGCAACACAAAGAGTTTGTACGCGAATGATTTACACACGTAACGACACACGCAACAAAATTTTCGGTTTTGCCACAGGCAGCCCAGGCTCCTGATAAGATTACTCGAGAACGTGACTCGATCGAGCGTTACAACGGTCTGAATTTATAAAGGTTTGTATGGGAGAAAACGGTTTCGAAATTATTCGCAAATATATGTACATTTTGAAAATAAAATCGACTTACCTCAATGCCTTGTTGTCTTTCTTGTTGTCATCTCGCTTCTCAAACCGATCGGACGCCTTTTTGGCGAGTTTTAGCTTTTTTGGTTTTCCACAAAAAGGCGTCAGATCGGTTTGAGAAGCGAGATGACAACAAGAAAGACAACAAGGCATTGAGGTAAGTCGATTTTATTTTCAAAATGTACATATATTTGCGAATAATTTCGAAACCGTTTTCTCCCATACAAACCTTTATAAATTCAAACCGTTGTAACGCTCGATCGAGTCACGTTCTCGAGTAATCTTATCAGGAGCCTGGGCCGCCTGTGGTTTTGCGTTAAGTCACTTGAATCTCGACCAAAACGCCGTAAATTATTCACAGAAACTAAAGAAATTCAATACAGTATCAAGTGAAGTTCTCCAGACTACTGAATGACGACGAAACACAAGAATTTAACCAAATTTAACTTTATTTAACCCAAATTGTTCAAAACAAGATAACGCCATTTAGCGCGACCTAGCGCGCGCTGTGAATTTAATCCAGATATTGCAATTTTGATTGGTTGAATTTTTTTCTCGTATTTTCCAAATATGGTACTTAATGAAAACGAATGTTCAAACGCTTTGTACAATGCGAATCATACGGAGTTACACGTTTCAACCCTTATGGGTTTCTGGTATACTACAATCGCTCCGTCAAAAGCAACATCTACAAAACAACGTCTGCAAAACGTAATGTTTGCAATCTTCCATGTGACAGAAGCCTCGATCTTATGTGAAAAATTTTGAGATTGACTATTTTTCGCATTTTTATCGTTCTTGGAGAACAAATTTTTCTCTTCCGGTGTTACGGCAAACTGTCGTGATTGACACATTTTTCTCATTCCGATCTTTCTTAGTGGAAGAACAATATTTTTAACTTCCGCTTTGTGCATGTCTCTTATTAACGTGGCGCGCACGCGCAAAACGCAATCCGCTGGTCACTGTCGAGATTAGGGTTCGAAGATTACAATATGGTTGAGAACTGTGTAGCGCCTTTATAGTCCAGGGCCATTTGTAATTCCGTGGGCATTTCATGAACATTTTTGTTTCTTTGCAGAAATCTATAGTTTAATAGGTGGTGAATAGCAAAAAAGTTGTCTGCAATTTTTTCGAAGTCATTTAAGCCTAATTTATGCAAATTAGATTTTTGACCCCAAAACCACAGGGTGCCCAAGTCTGGCATTATTACACGTACCCGAAAATGCTTCCATAATCCACGAACCTTTGCATTCATGTACTCTTTAGTCTGTTCTATTAAAGGCAGTGCTTATTGGGTAAAGCCAATGTAATTATTTTTCCGCAATTTTAGAATTCTGGCTCAAATTACTTAGGGTCATTTTCTGTACATGTATCAGTAAGAATGCGTACAAACCATAGGTGATTTTGCATAGTGAAGCATTTCCTTGTTTCTTTTAATATCCAAACTTACTTAAATGTCATGGTCTGAGTTCCAAAGTAGCTGATGGGCCTAGATATGCAGATCCTCATCGTCATTGATATCTCTTGTAACATACTCAATAGCCTGCGTAGCAAGCGTTCCCGTACGAGCGAAGTGCTATGTGTCGCGTGCGAGCGAAGATTCTAGTCGCGCGAAAATTGGGGCGAGAGCAAAAAAGGGAAAGGAGCGGGGAGGGGGTGGGCCACCCCCTCCCTGCTCCTTTTCCTGTTTTGCTCTCGCCTCAATTTTCGCGCGACCAGAATCTTTACTCGCGCGACACATAGCTCTTCGTTCGCACGGGAACGCCTGCTACGCAGGCTACATACTCAACTGCATAAGTGTTACTGTTCCTGTTCGTACATTTCACTTTACATCAACCACATATTTCTGTACATCTGAGGTTGTGCTTCTTACACGTACAGCTCATTGTGTTGCAGGTTCCTTTGCATCCACACTGGATCTGCCGATCGGCCAATTGGTATCGATCACATCACTGCCGTACAAACCTTTAAGCAGTTTACAATACTTTATCAAGGTCCTAAAATTTGGAATTCTCTCCCAAAATCCATCACTGGTTGTTCAACAAGCTTTCCTACTTTTAAGAAAAACACGATCGGATTTTTAATGAAATGATAGTACTGAATTGGCCAAGCCGCACACTCACAGCTCAATTAACAATTATTCACCGAAGTGGAGGTGAATAGCGGTGGATATTTACCGAAGCGGCGAGGCGGCGAGGTAAATATCCGCCGCTTTTCACCGACACTGAGGTGAATAATTGTTTTAGTATATACCAAACCAGTTGAATAGCCGGCCTAAAATTGAAAGTTTTACCGTGAAAGAAAGCAATTCAAAGGACTGAACACTGCGCACATGAAAAGACGACAGCACGGGAAAAGTCACATGACAACACTACACAGGCGATCGACCGAAATAAATTTGCAACTGTGTTTCGTTTGTTTAATGGATTTGGACGATTTCAAGCGGAATTCTTTACTTTATTTTCACTACTGAAGAACACAAGTCTTTAATTTACTCGTGAATACAACCTGTGCCGGTCACTATAGCCTGGGAAACGTCCGTGAAGTCATGAAACGTGCTGCAAAAACTGTTCATTGAATTATGTTGACAAGATGCTGCGAACGACCGCGAATGTCAAGAATACGTGGGGTGTTACTAAACAGAGTAACGGAGTAACGAGTAACGAGTAACGGAGTAACGAGAAACCGAGTAACGGGAAAAAAATTCCATAGGTAAAAAAAATACAAATTCTAAAAAAAAAATTACAAATCAAGCCTTGGAGTAATTTCATTGATAACACGACTACATGACAACCTTTTGTTGCAATGCACAACAGCCGAGAGGATTTTCGCGCTAAAAATGTCAAGTGACTGCGTCTCACTCAGTCAGAGCATGGCTCGCCTCGGGGAAGGTAAGAGTTTTTTTTTCTCTTTTTATCGCTCATATTTGTGGAACAGCCGATATAGTCCGCAATAATTACAAAAGCAATGAAGAAAGATGCTGTTTGGGCTGCCTTATTAAGGGTTATGGACTGTTTTCTTTGCCGGTTTTCCTGCCACTTTCACTGTTTGTTTTTGATTACCTCCAATTGGGCTTTCTGCCTAGTATAATTTCTCTCCATCAAAACAACAGATGACTACGATGTCATTATTATATCGGATAACTCGGGAGATGAAGGTAAGAGTATTTTATAATTGTCTTTATCGTTGCCACTGCAGGTCTCCTTTGAGGCATTTGCGGAAACATCCGTGTTCATAAAACAAACACTATGCAAGGAATTCGAAGATACTATAAATAGACTGGGACTTTTATTTGGTACAACGTCCGTTAGGTTGGATTTCTGTGTTACTTATAAATTACAAATTGTTTTACCGATCAAATTGTAACCATTATGGCCGAGTGGATAACACATATTCGACTTTAGTACTATATTTTCATGATTAAATTATCGCGGTAAATATTCCCATCGGCGCCAACTTCAGACAGAATTAATGCACGAAAAACTAAAAATACCATTACCGATTTCCCTCGGTTGAACTCGAAACCTTAAGTTCTTAATTCACATCTATTGCAGAAACTGAATTAAATAAAGAAATGTTGGTATTCCGGCCATATATTTTTTTATGCGTTGCGCGACCTTTTTCCTATATTTCGATAAGACGATAAGCCTAAAAATATTTAGCCTGCAAGCAGGCTCTCGTATACTCAAAGTGGTCGTGGAATCGATTTAAATTCCATCGCATGTTAGCTGCACTGAAAAAAAACGTCCTCGCTTACAATATCGTCCGTTTTAACTTCAGAGTCGTCGAACAAGTACAACTCCAAATCAGGTAAAAGGGACAACGAGTCCGCCATTTGTTTTGCTTTCTTAATGCAGCCAACCGGAAAATACTGTTCCATTTGCCACACGGAATACCCGGAATTCCCTATTTTTATGTTTTATTTGAATGTTATTATTATTATTTTTTTTTTTTACCTATGGAATTTTTTTCCCGTTACTCGGTTTCTCGTTACTCCGTTACTCGTTACTCCGTTACTCTGTTTAGTAACACCCACGTTGAATCTATACCGTCTTCCAAATTGCCGGCCGCCGTTTGGTAAATATTTATTCGAAATGGACAACATTACATTTTTGCCGTTAAAAGCAAGCTTTCGCATTCCGTCGCAGTTAAATTTGCCCGTTATCGTGATAGGTCCGATGAAGGAACTCCAATTCTTTTGTTCTGAGCTTGTCTTGTGATTGGCTTAAAAACGTTGGGTGGCCCCGGTTGAGTTCGTTTCACTGTAAATATTTTAGTCTCCAGCGTGACTTTATATGGCCGAGCCGAAAACAACTTGCCAAAATCGTTTATAGCACGACCAAAACAACTGCAAGGATTTACTGGCTTTAAAACAGAGATACAGGTATGAAATGTACTTAATTTTCTTAGTTGGACGGTGTATATTTGGAAAAAATTCAGACTTAAACGTTTTAATTTTGCGTACGTGTACGCGGCGAAGGTAAACAAAATATTTTGTACCACATTTTATCAATCGTTTTGTTGAAGGAAACGCTTAAAACATTTAAATAAACATCGCTACGTATCGCTAGACCTAGTATTGTTCTGACCTAGTAAAGTTGACAACACATTAAAGTACAACGGCTTCTTTTATGGATCAAAACTCGCTTTTTTAACCGAAGTTACTCGTAGAAGTCATCTTACTTTGCTCGAAGGTGAATAGTACTTGCTATTCACCTCCGAGCTAGCCAATCAGCGCGCGCGAAAAGCACTATTCACTGGTTTGGTATATACTAATTATAAATATATTGATAACCGAGGTTGCCTCCCCTATAAGCCTGGTGGTTTCTTGGAGGTCTCCTCGCCCTTTCTCTTTCTTTGATTCTTAATAATTATTCCTGTTCTTTTTGTGGCGAATAAACCAATGATGATGATGATGATGATGATGATGACTAGAATCATGGCGACCCTCCCCTCAGAAAAAGTCGACCTTCCCCTCACCGAGGTCGACCCCCCCCCCCCCCCCCTCTCCAAGATCGACTTTCCCCTCACAGGTATACTTTCCCCTCAGCCAGTGTGGACTTCCCCCTCAGCTGAGGTCGACCTTCCCCTCATAGGTCTTCCTTCCCCTCTTATAGGTCGACTTTCCCCTCTTATAGGTCGACCTTCCCCTCATAGGTCTACCTTCCCCTCTTTTAGGTTTGACTTTCCCCTCATAGGTCAACTTTCCCCTCATAGAAGGTCCGCTTGTCTTTTAAATGTAACTATCAACGATCTATATATTATTTAATAAATGCTTGAGTTCTATGGAGAATAACTCCAATTTGTATGAGTAACGAAATAGTTGTGGTGTCTTATTATGCAGCAAGGAAATTAATCCTGCATCCTTTTTTTCATGCACAAACTTTCAAAATGACGAGAAATAATTAAAAAAAGCCTTCAATATCACAAAATGATACACTTGAGTTTATCCTGTTCATTTGAATTAAGGAAATATATATTCTGCTTTAAAAACGTTCGAAATACTCGCTTTTTAAAACTTTATACAACGTATTATAAATTTACAGCAGTAAACATAAGTATTGACGCGTTCTGTTCACCATTACACCTTCTATAACAGAAACGTTCTTGTTGTTAATGTATTACGCCTCTTCGTTCTGTTTTAAAGGTAATAATAACCCATCGATCAACATTGACGTGGCTTCCAGTGGGTGGGAGAAGTGTTCGAAAGCCAAGAGCAAGTTGCCTTAGCTATGTGATGGTCGAAAGGAAAGGTGTAAGGAACTGGGATGAGAAAGTTTGGACAAGGCTTGCCAAGTTGCTTACCATCGAAACGAGTGGCTACGAATGGCAGTTAAATATCATAAGACTTTGACTCAGATAAAATGAAATGTAATGTGGTTGTCTTGTGTAATTGCATTTAGTTATAATTATAGCAATAATAACTAAATACTATGACCGATTTAAGTTTTAGTAACCATTTTGTATCTGTATTAATATATTTTTGTTGTTTATTAGTTAGTTAGTTAGTTAGTTAGCTAGTTAGTTAGTTAGTTAGTTAGTTAGTTAGTTAGTTAGTTAGCTAGCTAGCTAGCTAGCTAGCTAGCTAGTCAGTCAGTCAGTTAGTTTAGATTCTGAAACGTTAATGTATGACGCCAGATTATGTTCTCAATTAAAAAGTTTGATTTAGTCTCTTTTGTTACTTTGCTTCTTTACGACCTGCTCACATTATGGTTTATAGAGGATATAGTGATAGAGGATTGGATTTCTACAATGACAAAACGCTGCTATTAAAATGGTTGTGGCTTGCTTTGTAGTATTATAAGAGGGTCGTACAGGGGTATTCTCGTGACGCGTGATTAGCTGATTTTATTTTCCGTGAAACGTGAATTTAATAAATTTATTCTTCGTGACCCATGACCGGAAGGTTTTGCGTGACACGTGATGAGCTTGAATTAATAACCGATATTCGTGATTTCACCACTTTATTGACTTCATTTTGCGGGATTTTGAGACGCGAGACCTCAAATGTGATCTCCGTATAATTATCGTAACGTCAAACACTCTTTGTAGAGTAAGAACAGGATAAAAGAGTATGTTTCTTTCTTATTTTCGTAATTTCTTAATCAATTTTGATTTCTTCAAACACTATTTGTAGCGTGATTCGGGAAAATGAAATTTCAATATCCGTGATCCGTGATTTGTTATTTTTTTCGTCCGTGAATCGTGCCAGAGACCCCCCCTGTACGATTCTCTTATAAGAGAAGACATTGACTATAGATTTCGGCTGGCTCACCCTGGTAAACTAGAAGATTTCGGGTTCCACCACGAGTCAGAAAAGTAGAATTACTCAAGTGGTTGGCCAACGCTTTTATTCTGGTACGAGCCCTCTGCATTCGGCTTGCAGTACACAGCAATTTAACTAGAACTACACTAGCTTTAGTGCTCATAGATGATTGACAACTTGACAGATAACTCGGTAATCTATCTTAAACACAAAGCAACAATCAACTTAAGTCATAAGCTCTTATAATAACTTGTGTAATTTCATTGCAGTTGGAACCGATGCTTATATATAATGTGAGCGTTGCCTTGTCTAAGCTGTAACTGGCTGGATTCTACATTCCTAACAAAAATGGCGATAACGTTTGAATTGGACAGCTTTGATGTGCTGTTCGCCTTTACCGTTGCATTACAAAGTTAATGTTATTCGTCTTCAAACACCATTGCCCTGTTCTAAATGGTTTTTCCCAGGAGGAAATTCCATTTTCATGCCAACCACAGCTTAAACCGGCAGAAGGGGGTGGCATCCAACACCTCCCACACCACCCACCCCCCCCCCCCCCCCCCCCCTGGATGTCCGAAAGTTAATGAACACTTACAGTGGTTTGCAGAACAAATAAAATGTGACTCACTTTATTAGAGATTTTTCCAAGTATTTATCCGATGTAGACTGGAAACGGCTAGTTCAAACACAAAACCGAGGGGAGGGTCGACTTTCTCTACCAACTTTGCCACTGTGAATCATTTGTTTGCTTTACTCTTATCCTTGGTACTTTAAAAATTATTCAGAACTGTCTTTATCGTTGTCTTCAATGTATTTTTAGTCGCAAATTTTGCTTAGTCAGCAGTTTTTGTTACCGTTTCAAAGAACGAAAAAACTGAGTAATTTAAATTACCGTGATTTTGTAAGGGACCACCATCAAAGAGATTGACAGGTAGACTATCTTGGATTCCATATTTCAAATTTTGGGAAGCTTCGATAAAAAGTAATGCTAAAACCAGAGGCAAATTATCAATTCTGGGAAAGAAGCAACTCGAAATGTCAATGATACAAATTTTTATTAAACTTTTGGTTTTGGTCAGCGGTATTTCATTACAGAAAATGCGCACAAGCAAACTTTTACATACATGCAATGTAAAACTATAATATCTTTAATTTCATGGGTAAAAAGTTGTAATAGGCTCAGATTTGACTTTTTGACGAATTTTCTTTCATATTTGAAAATGGCGGTTTCTCAACTTCCAAATATGGAAAAATGGCAAAAAAATGCTTAAGGTGCAAATTTCTTGTGGTTTCATTAGCTCGCTATAAAAAAGGGGTCTTGTTGTAACTGCTTGCCAAGTTCCAAGTCGCTCAGTGTTCTGGCTCCAAAGTTACGGCAGTTCAAACTTTTGCAGGGTCAGCTGCAAGTAGAAATAAGTGGTCGACCTTCCCCTCCCTTTTGTATGAAAGAAGCTTTTGTTTGGCAAATATAAGATGATTATTTCTTTCAAAATCTACTTAGATTGTACCCCTTATAGTAACCATTTAAACACACCAAGCATTTCTTATAAAGACATAATTGCTGATTTCTTATAGCTGCTATATGATGTCTCTCCATTGTCGCCATATTGCAGATTAGGGTGGGGCTGGAAGACAGAAAACCTTCAAAAATCACAATTGGCTCCACTCGAAGTTAGTTTTTGAAAATCAGTACGCAAATTGTTAAGAACTAAGGCGATTGCCCTTTTAAGAGTGTAGCTGTTTAATTGGATGATTGAGAGCTGTCAAAAATGCCTCTTGTACAAAATTTAGCTTCTCTGAGGTGTGTAAATTTTGACTTTCATATCTCAGAAGCAATTTCATTTGATAAGGCTTACAAAGCATAGAAAGGCGCCCTATGATTGAACTTTCGAGAAATGTAAAAATGAACATCGTCGCTAAAGCACATTGGTAAGACCATACCTTCGAAGAAAGAGCAATTTTCTTAAGAAAAGGTCGTCTCTCCCCTCATTTTAGGGTCTTCCAACTACAGTTGCTAGGCAACAAAAAAGCTTAACCTTCCTCAGACAAATTGAATGTCTACCTATTTAATAGTTCTAAAAATCTGCAAGACAGTTTATCAGATTCACCAACAATAATTAAAGCCACTGGAGCCAATTATACGTCCGTGGACTTCCCCCTCGGTAAGGAAAAGGTGGTATTTTGGTAGAATTTGCAGTTACTACGCAGTAACCACGTGACCTTGTGCGGTCATACTCTATGTATAGCATCAGCAAACATAGATACATATTGTGTAAAAATTTGAGTAACTATCTGTTAAAAATGAAAACGTTATAAGTGTTTGAACTTTAACTGGCAATTTTCAAAATCAAGGTTGAGTTGAGCGAGCTCAAAAGGTGGTCTAATATATAGACTTTGACGGCATTTTTTTGTCCGCTCCAAAACCGATTTCCCAAAATAGTGGTGATAGTCATGATTATGAGGGGATCATGGGTGATCGGTCTAAAAGTCATGTATGCCAAAAATCGCCAAAAAACGACCTTTTTAAGCTGCATTCCACGTCAAGGTTGACTCTCCCCTCACCCCCGAACTATAAATGATCATTTCCGCCAGTTGTTTCAATTGATCAGCGCCAAATTCTTACAATTTGTTGTTTAGGTACCAATAGTCTGATGCCGAAAGTAGTAAGTCAATTAAAAAAAAATGCTTCACTTTTGGCCATTTGAAAAAAATGGTGATAGGGGAGGGGAAAGTGGACCGTGGATGATTCTAAGTAGGATGATGACGATGACGATCAGCTGCAGTACGGCTTAGCCTTGGATGCAGGTGGCAGTGTGGTAGGAACAGGCTGCAGTCTATCTCCATCTTGTTGGGTCGCCCACTACCTTTCGGAACGAGTTATTTCATTGGTTCCTAAAACAATACATAACAGGCTATAACAATGCCCCTATCCCTGAATAACAATAGAGGTAGTGTTTACAGCGGGCGAATGAAAATAGAGGTTTCAGAGAGGTAGTGTCTTACTGATCTTGTTGCCAGTCGTGTAATGTCGGGCCAGGAAGGTTTGGATTAGGGTTGTCGCAAGACTTCCAGACCAATGCAACGAAATTAGCACGCCTTGTCAACTGTTGTAGGACTATATAGCTGTTCATCTACGTATTGTTTCTTGCTGAAAAGCAGCCATCCGACCTCTCCTAGGTTTCTTATGTAGCTGTGTCAATGGGATGTACAACTGGCAGACAAAGCGCTCTAGCTTCATATATACATCATCTTAGATGGTGTCGCTGCTTCCCAGGCTAAAAAAGGCACCGAGTATTGGTCTTTCGGCGTTCTTTAGTGTATTCATACAAGACACTTTGCTTTTTCCACAGATAGTACTTGTCTGATCACAACCTGAAAAAACGTGCAAAGAGAGCTCTGTCGTCCTTTAAGGGTGCGACGCTACAAGTTGTCTTGTTCTTCAATGTTTGCCGAGCAGACTTCCAATACTTGAGATTTGCCTTTTTCATGGGGCTCCAAACCCTTATCTTGGCGTCGACGACTCTCTCTTGGAAAATGTTGCAAACAACGCCTGACCGAACTCATCTCGCGTTAGCAATCCCACCTTGATGTCATCTTGCATTTATTGTTTTTAATCATGTGCAATTGTAAGCGCATTGAGAATTTTAAATGCGCAATAAGAACCTTTTTTGTCATTATTTATTATTATGCTGTTCACAAGATGACTGTCCGCTGTCGCGAAAGGATCCCTCGCTTTCAGCACATCTTTTAGCTTCTCTACATTCTCGTTATAGCGATTCATTACCGCATCACTTAAATCGTGATGGTGCGATGATGAAGCTCTTTGTACTCCCACCATGTCCTCAGCTTGCACCACAAGGAACCACTGTGCCATGGCTGCTAGTTGCTTTGTTAGACCTTTCAGTCCTCCCCGAATCTTCATTACCTTGTTGACCACTCTCGTCCCCAGAGGCTGCGATCCTTCTGGTCTGCGATTCCTGACGCAGACCAGAAGGATCGCGGCCTCTGGGGACGAGAATGCTTGTTGACATGTTCTATAGCGTGGTCAGGACCAATTGCGCAGAACGGGATTTCATTCTAGTTTACAGAAAAGCTTTCGTGCATAAATTCGTGGTGAATGTCGGGATCATCGATTCCTAACCTGTGCATCTGCATTAGATATAGTGGCACATGACGCGCATAGTTCAGTCTGTCATGAGCAAAGAAATACTTTGCCAATGCCATGAGGGACTCAAGGTGGAGATTCCAGTCTCGCTTTCTTTAGTGTTTCTTGATGCGCGTATGAACATCAGGATACACTTCACAAATGTCGTGTAGTCCCGTGAAAATTTGAATAGCGGACACTGAGACCACATGACAGTTTCAAATTGCTCAAGCTTCTCCTGAAGGCCTTCGGTTTTCATTGCGGTTGGAAGGTCTTTGTGTTTTGTCTCAAGCTCACTGTATCGACCTTCCTGGCAGATGGTGTTCATGGCAAAGGAAGCTTGTTTTGCATTTGTTTATTCCTCGGCATTACTTTTAGCACTTCGCTCTTCAAAAACGCCTCCGTATACAAATCTTTAAAGCAGAGTTCCTTATGCTGTGTGCTGTGAATGCACGCTTCGTATGATTCCCTTCAAGAATCTGTTGCGTTGTAGTTGAGCCATACAGCCCCGCCTATATCCACCCTCGTCAGAGCCACTGTCCCCTAATGATGGCCCAAGGACGCGCAAAGAGGTCATTACCGTATGCACTTTGCGTTCTACCCCACAGGATGACAATCAAAATGCACGCCTTAATTTCTATTTGAATTATGACAGGATTATAACCATTTTACTATCTGGAGTAAAAGAATCGGCTAAAAAAAACTCTAAAAAGCTCACAAATTAGAATAGTAAATTCAAAGGAGATCCATTAGAGATATGTAGTAAATAACTGAAGTAAATAACAAGTATTTCTGAACTGCTGAAATAAAACTGCGTATTATTTTCCATTTTATTTTCGTTCTATTCCTTCAAGCTTTGATACATTCGAAATGTGTTTCGACTGCAATTTTATATGTATTTTATCTAATTCAAAACAAGTCCCGAATAAAAGTGAAAGCATTTTTGGTCATATCTAATTTGCATAAAACAGGACTAAATAGCTTTGAAAAAATTGCAGACAACTTTTTTTCCAATTCAGCACCATTTAAACTATAAGTTTCTGTAAAGAAACTAAAATGTTCATGAAATGCCCACGGGACCAATTTTTCTGACACATGGCCCCGGACTATTATGTAGATTCGCTCTGTAGATTCTGTGTAAAAATGATTTTTTTTTGTAATCTGGCGCTAAAATGTTAAAAAATATTTAGTCGTTCCGGGAATACTGTCCCAAAATTGTTTTTAGACGCTGAAAAGTTTCGCTACAAGTATATAATACCGACGCTGTGGCATTACTACGTTCATCAGGGGGTGAGCTTTTTGATGTGAACCCCGGGCCGGGATGGGCTACCTGTGGTTTTTAGGAAATTTAGGCCAGGTCGCTAACCCACGCTATGAAGTCTCCAGTTTTTCCCACGTAAGCGATCGATCGTTCCATTGATCAAGAAGTGAAGTATTTTATATTTATAAAGTTTTAAATTATTTTTCTAAGATGGTTGACTTAAGCGACCCAAAGTCCCATGAAAAATTTGCTGTAGACGTAAAGCTTCTGTTTATACCAGGAATTCTTCTGTTTCTTTTAGTGGGTAAGTTGAAACAATTTTTTAAATTTATATCCTAACATAACTTATGACCATAAAATATGCTATTCTTTGTTGAATTCAGTGTAAGGTTATATTTATTCTCCTTGAATTAACAATTCTGCAAAATTAAAAGCAACATCTTACTTATTGTTTTAGTGCCCGGCGTTTTTATTTTCGCCCATCTTTCTTTTTCATAACAAAACCCATGCTAACAAAATATTGAAGGAAAAAGATCCGCTTGCTTGTTGGAAGTGATTACGGACAAAAAAAAATTGCCCAGCACTTTCAACTTTCAGTCGCAAACTTGACATATCACTCCTCGTTACCGATTGCGTTTAGCTTAGCAATAAAAATGTGGTGGTTGACATCAATATAACTTGCTTTTCTTTATTCACCTGCTTGTTAACAAATTCAATTCATTGTTACAAAGAGAAATACGATGTTTATCAATATATAAATTTATCCGAGGGGAGACTTTCGGACCAAAATGTGCAAAATCCTTACCAAATTTTAGATCTAGACCTAATCCCACAATTGATACCCTATTTAAAAAGGTAAAAAGGTAAAGTAAAAAGGTTTGTGTTTTAAGCTAGAAGCTTGTGCGGCCGTGTATATGAAACAAATATTAAATAAACATAACATGATTAAAAATCCTAACTGGCAGGAGGCAGACCAGTCGGCTATTTACAAGCATGACCGAGGATTTGAACTCGGGACAACCGAGAACAAATTCAGATAGTGGTCAGAACGGGACTTGAACCCGGGACCTCCAGATTTCAAGTCTGGTGCTCTAACCACTCGGTCATGCTTCCTCGTTATTTCAGACCAGATTGTATCCATGGCCAGAAGTTAGGTTTATAACACAACTTAAGTAAAGCACACGTTCTGATTGGCTAATTTAGCATCTACTATTTGCCCATGGGTGGGTGCTGACAAGTACTTTCAACTTCAGTGCGTACCCAGATGTGATGTGATCGACGTGACGCAAGCAATCAATGTAGAAAAAAAAGAAAGTGTACTTACCACAAAAGTTTCTTTTTACATTTCTACAATTTTCTACAAGTGAATTTGAAAAGCTACATATCAAGAATACCTTTCTCCATAATACTGAAAGATTTTCAGCTGTGTGCCACGTCTGATACCTTTACCCTTTAGGCTTTGTAAAGGGATTGCGTGAGTACTGCACATGTTACTTCAAAATTCAGAGAAACCTTAGCATGTGCAGTTGTGATACAGAGAAAATGTAGTAAAACGCTTTGAAGTTGTGCTATAAAACAAATGGTAAATGCCACAGCGTACACTATTGAGTTATGAATGCACTTGGGAGGTTTGCTAAGCACTCAAGAAGCTAGAGTAGCTCTTGGCTATTGCCTCGAACGACTTAAGGTCGTCACACACGAGGGGACCAGTCGCAGGGACTGGTCGCAGGGACCGGTCGCAGGGACTGGTCCCCTGTAGAGTTTACACGATGGAATGAGTCGCGGGGACCAGTCCCTTGAAGGGTTCACACGCTGGGACCTGTTTCGCAGCAAGATAGCAGTATTTATGACGTTTTCAATATATAAAACAAGATAATCACCTTGTGGAGATGGAAAATTATTATTATTATTATTCCTATTATTGTTCATATCTGAGCGTGCTTACTGGACTGTGTTCAACAATTGTTTTAAAAACATGGAATGTTGACAATGTTCGAAATCCGGTCGTATTTTATAATTTTGATATCAGGTTTCCTTTCGGTGTTTTTATACCTGAAAAAAAATAAATTGCATCATTTCATCAAGCACTGCAAAAGTATAGTATTCTCCAGGCTAGCTGAAAAAAACATCCGATCAAATTTGCATAACATAAACCGGATGTCACGCATTCTCTTCATGAAATGGCGCAAAAACATGCTAGCGACAGCGCGAGAAAATTTGGCAGGAACTTTGTTTTCATCGAGTAAAAATGGCTTCGAAAGCTGCGAAGAAAAAGACTCTGTTGCTCCTGATGATGATGAAAGACGAAGAATTGCCGGTTTCTTATGAACGAAGAATCAATTACCATTCGTGTACTGGTGACGCTCCAATCTTCAATATTAATGCCAACAGTCTGTTCAGTAGTATTCTGTTCAATCTGTTCACTACTCTGTTCAGGCATCGCCATCTTCAAACACGAACGTGCAGAATTGTGGGAGCTTAAAATGCTGATCAGCCATTGGTTTATTTTTAATTGGTCGCAGGGACCAGTCCCACGACCCTGTTCACACGAGGGACCAAGCAAAATATTGCGGGGACCAGTCCCTGCGACTGGTCCCACGAATTCAAACCAGTTTGAATTCTTGGGACCGATTTCGGGGACCAAAATTCAGTCCCTGCAACCGGATTTTTGACGAAAATTGGCCTGTTCACACGATGGGACTTGGTCGCAGGGACTGGTCCCTGCGACCAGTCCCCTCGTGTGTGGCGACCTTTATGCTTCTTTATTTCATGTTTAGCAGCCTCCTGTATGCATCCATGACAAGCATGCCGTGGTGATAATAAAAGTATATGGAACCAAAAATGTTTATAAGTGGCAGTTTTGGTGGGAGTTGCCGTCATACAGTGCATATTTTGACAACTGCATGGATGGCAACAAACTTGATTTTATACAAGTTTTACATGTGTAGTTAAGGCTGCGCTGGACCCTTGCTCATTAATAAATTCATTAGCAATTTATTTTGACGGGGTGTCATGTTGTAAATGTTTAATTCTTCGAATTTTGAAAACCGATTCCTTCAGAACTTATCAAGGATAATAGGGGTTGATGGAATTTTATCATGATTGTCGTTTTACTGAGAGATGACCGTTTACTTTGATGTTACAAGCTCTTAAGTGTTAATCTGCAGATAATGCGATTTTGTGTCCAAGTTTCCAGCTAGAATAGCACACCAAATTAAACGACTATATAACCTAGTGGTAAATCACAACCTCTTTTGTGTTCTAGTCAGAACGAAATTCTCGAATTCAATAATTACTAGGAGTTATTGGCTCCTAAGAGGGTAAAAATGTGAAATCTAAACTTTGAAACGTGCTATCTTCTTTTTGAAAAGGGATTTTAAAAATCCGTTTTGACCAGAACACAATAGAGTACACCAAGTTTATGTTCCCTGCAAATCAAGTCATGAAATTCTGTATCGGCAGAGAAAACTTGGACACAAAATTGCAGGTTTTGAGGCTTCCGAAGACCTTCCGAGTCTATGTTTACAACAACGTGCGCTATATTCATAGCTGTGAATCTAATTATGATAATTCGCTACGTTCCAGCGCACGGGACACAAAGCTGTCAAAGCTGAGAACAATAAACATGTAATTACTGATACAAAGAACGTTTAGAAATTAATTTCATGAATATTTTGTTTGCCGTTGGCTTCAGTCGTCGCAGTTTGTGCATAAATGCATACATAATGATAGCAAGGGTCCAGCGCAGCCTTAAGCATTGCTGTTAAAACCACATGTAGCAATTCTGGTTTCTTTGTAACCTTGTTGCTTTTGCAGAACTTGAAGTTAATTGCAGATTTCCTGTGTTGGCTTGAACATTTTGTTCAAGGCAATGCCTAGCGGTGCTTCCTCATACTGCTTTTTCTAGTTATGTACTGATGCCCTGTGATCACCATCTTCAGAGTTATAATTGCAAGACAGGAAGTATATTTCAAAAATGGCACCTTGACTAGAGTTGATCAATGCACCATGTAATTTACATATTTTAACCTTCTGCATTTGGAACTGAGTTGCAGTCTCACAATAGGAATATTGTTAAAAACAATCTTGTCAGACTTGAGTGTTGTGGTCTACTGGGAAAGAAGTAAATGATCAACTCAAACTTGTAACGTTTTTTATGTTTTTCTGGTTTCAGTGTTTTTTATTTACCGGATATTAAAGACAAACCATGATAGGGTGAAAGCCAAGGAAGAGAAGAAAAAGATGAAACAAGAAAAGAAGAAGCAATAACAGATCTAGATGGAATCTGCATTAGGAATAATAGTACAATTTTTGATCAGTGCTTTTCAATTATGGTATGATCACAAACTGGAATCTTCAACATTTTGGATTTCACCGATCTTCTGTTTATATTCTTGAACTGCAAACTTGGCACATAATGCAAGCGGCTGATTACAGGCTTTTGGACATTCAGTGGTGTACAAGGAAAAACTTTTAACAAGAACTTTTTATACTGTCATTAAATTGTTTAATTTCATTAAAAACACTTCTTGTTCATTTAAACCCAGGGGGATACTTGGGACAAAAAGATACCAGAGAGGTTTGAACCATAAATACCTCAAAATAGCTATTAGATAATAGCATGTATTAAACATAACTTACAGCAACTCAGTTAAAAAAGCACCAGCCTGCGCTCCTCCCCAGGGAGGGACAAAGGCCGGACTCGAGAGAGCAGCAGAAATTGAACCCACCTGATCCCTTTCCAGAAGATAATGGACATGTTACTTTTTTCCTCTAAGTACTCCCCCCAAAGACATTAACAAAATGTTCAGCTATAATTGTGTCACTCTATGGCAACTCTGCTAATTAAGAACAAATTGTCAAACACTGTCTCTGTTATGATTTTTTTTCATTATTGAGTAAAATGAAAAAGAGTTCCTTATGCTCTTGAAAAAGGCACTTATAATAAATAATGATTGTTATGTTTCACTTGTTTGTGAGCTGTTGCACTTTGCTAATTGATCATCAAGTTCAAGTATGAATTGTCATGCTAGCCCCTTTAGGAACTTCTTATTCTTGATTAAAAAATTCTCCTAATGACTGGTAGTCTCCACATATTCACACCAAGACAAGTTCTCAATTCCAGTGTGATCAAATGCTGTATTCTCATGATGAGACAATGTATTGTGAGAAATTAGCTATTGATTACCAATACCTGGTCTGCAACAGCTGACTTTTTGCTTGTTTTTGGTCACTGAACAAACACTAAAAAAAAACGTTTTCAGAGCTTTATTGTGTTCAACATGGAAAAAGGTAGAAGTTCCTCACTACAACTCTCACCAACTAAAGAACATACTGTAATAACTGTAGTCAGGGAATTGGTTGGTGGTTTGACACTGACTTTTTTATGACTAACCAAAATGTCTAACATTATCATCGTCATTATCAAAAAAATCGTCAGCATCAAAATACTAACAAACTAAAGAACATACACTGGTATCACGATAGAATTCTGACTGTATAACTATTTACTGTTGATAAAAAAGCTGCATCAACATGAACTTGATATTTCTAACCAAGAACCAGCTCTGACCCTAATAAAAATTATTACATGTATGCTCAGTTACTTAGGTCTTTTGGAAAATAAATATTAAATAATTTCATTGTACAGTGCCAGTAACTTCTTATTCAAAGAGAACCGTCTTATAAACCGTCTTACCAACACTTGCCCTTGGAGATAATGTGACCCACTCACCATTAAGTGATGACATACTCAAATAATTCTTTAGTGATGGGTCTTTCTGTCGGTTGAAATTTTACATAATTATTAAACACTTTTATTTTTAGTAAAATGTCGCTAACGGGAAGAGCTTTGCCATCCAAACTGACCCAAGTTATCAAAAACCTCTGATAGTGTACCTTTACAACACATTCTTGAGGGATCTGAGACCACATGACATCCAAGTGCAAGTGCCCATTTGACTGGTAAAGCACTTTCAAATTAAAAATTCAACTTGGTAATAAATCCAAATCAGAAAAGTTTGCTTTGATGTGCACAAAATGGCAAACAACATGATATTCCACATGCATAAATTTTGTTTCAATTATTCAATGTTTGCACACGAGCACTGAAAAATACTTTCTAAAACTCAGAATATGCTAAACACATTAAAGAACAAACTGGAAACCTGGTTCTGTGAAGAAAATTAGCCTAAAATGCAAACTGTCCAGCAATCTCTTTTTAGAGAGAATGAACATTGTACACAACAGCATTTTAAAATAAAGCAAGAACAGCTTCTCTCAGAGCTTGAAATACTTTTTCTCAAACAACAGATCATTCTATCTAACAAAAGTACACCTTTCATTTTGCTCCAACTTACAAATATTAACAAATGCTAGTTCCAGGGAATGGAAGGAGAGAATAGTTCAAGGATAGAAAATAGTTACAATCACTGTGCAGTTGGCCTAGAACACTACTGTGGAACAACACCAGGTTTAACTGGTAAACCAAGATGCATGCATGCAATTTTTTTTTTCTGGATCTGCACCTGTACAATTTTGTGAAAAATGTGCCTGCACACAATAACAAATCTTACTTGATAATATAACTTAAAAGCACCGTTCAAAATAATATTGCACATGGGTCTTTGATCATTTTATGCTAAGAATACAGTTCATCTTGTATTAAGAACGTGTGTTTGACCCTTGGCCCTTGGCTGCCTTGATTGTTTCAAAAAGTCCTTTTATCTCTGCCATGCTTTCATGCAACAACTTGACAAACCTATCAGAGTTTGACTGTTTTGAAGAGAGCTTAGATGAAATGTGAAAGAAAATCTTGTGATCATCAGGAACCATGTAGGAAACACCATAGCCATCATCAGCTACTGGACCAAACCCTCCACCTGGAGAAATCTGTTGACAGATCAAATCCACTACATCTTACGATTGTGTTGTTCCAGAAAGTATCTATACCCCTCCCACGGAAGGCTTTTTGGTTTGAATCCCCCCACCCCTCTGGAATTTCCAGTAAAGCCCCATACTTTCCTTCTAAAAATTTGGCTTTTGAGACCCCCTACCCCCTTGGAATTTCCATTGACCTTCCATGGGGTGGGTATGGATATTTTCTGGAACTGCACATTCAGAGAATGTGTTGCTCCAGAAAATATCCATACCCCTCCCATGGAAGGTTCTTGGGTTTGAATCCCCCCACCCCCCTGGAAATTCCAGTTAAGTCCCATACTTTCCTTTTAAAAGTTTGGCTTTTGAGACCCCCACCCCCTTGGAATTTCCATTGACCTTCCATGGGGTGGGTATGGATATTTTCTGGAACTGCACAATCCAGTTATACACATTTACACAGGGTGTGGGACGTACTGTATCCAAGTTTCTGTACCTTGAGGTAATAGAGAGCTTAAGCAGAGATGTTTTTGAGCCACGGACGGCAACCGGAAGGCGAATGTTTTAGTTTCTGGTAAGAAGTAAGAATTCGTTTTAGCACCTACAACTTGAATTTAAAAACAAAAGGCCTCCACTACAGGCCAAAGACCAAATCGCTCCACTTCCAGTTGCTGTCCATGGCTCGAAAACATCTGTGCTTAAGCTCTCTAATTTACATGGACATTGTTTTCATTGATAGCCCATGAGTTTTGTCTAACTGGTATGAATTGTCTGCATGGTGTCTGACCCAGTCTCCATGTACCTTATTTTAGGAAATTAATGCTCATGTTAATTAACATGAAGTGAAGGAAAAGTTACTTTACAATAAAGGAAATTAATGCGAAAGAGGTGCTAAAATTTCAAAATGAAGGAAATTAACGCGACCACACAAAGAAAAAGACGACAGGAACAAATTTACTGTAACACAATGTTAACAAGTAAACAAAATCCAAAACCCAAACGAATCTGGCTTCTTCGAGCATTTCTTTTTTTCAGCGCCAGCAATACCAGTGGACGCTCCACTTAATTAATGGCACAGAAATTAACACTCACAAAAATTAATGTGACTTAAATTAACTGGAATTTTCTGAATTCGCGTCCTATAATAAAGTAGTTTCAGTGGATCATGCTTACTATAGGTAGTCTCATTTGATATGTCAGTCAATGTATCAGCTGACTTTATCAGTTGTGAGTGTGTCAAAACTTGGCCCATAATCAACCGACTATTGACCAAGCATCAGCCAACTACAAGAGTTGGCCTCTAGTTGGCTGATAGTCAGACACTCAGCTCATATACTGATATACATTGTGCAACCATCGACTGGCTATCAGACCACTGTTGGTCAATCATTGCCTGACTGTTGACCGATTTATATATAGAGTTCCCAGTACAAACACGGGGTGAAGTGTACTTGAGGTTGGTCAGGACAGCCACAGTGGGGCAAAGGATGGACAGCAATTTCAACGCATTTATTGGTCTTAATACTGGAATCAACTAGTTGAGCCGACTATTACAACCTTGTGGTGAAAACTAAAAAGAAATGCACAATTGTCTAAGCAAGCTAAGGGAACAATTAAAATTACAAATTTGACAATGCAAAATGAAAAGGAAAACAAGTATAACCCTAACAATTTTGACTAACGTCTGATCTTGACTCCTGGGTGAAAATGACTTCATGTCCCTAAGAAACTTTGTTTAAATTTCCAGACTTCTCCTTACAGTAGGGACAACTCCTACATTGTAGGCAACTAAAAGGGTGTGCTCAAGAAGAGAGCTTATACATTCCTATGACATGGCGATGAACTGAATTTATAAAAAAAAAACGCTTTGTGCAGCTAGCCAAAAAGGTTATTGAATAATCATGCAATCAAACGAAATAGAGCTACAATCAAAGAAAACCAGTAGTCATTAATATTATAATAAAAGCTTCTCTGTAGTCACTGTGATGTCACAATATATATCAACCAACGTATCGGGTGTAACGGACTACACATAGTAAACATGATCCCTTTCATTTAAGTACATACAAATAGATTGTTCTATAAAAACCTACCAAATGCGTAAGTTCTGGTTCTGTAACACTGAAGTGCGTACCAGCCATTTGTTGCTGAGGTTGCTGGCTTGTTGAGAGTGTCCATGGAAGAGTCAAGGCACTCTTCAGAAATTCACTTTCCTGGAAAAAAGTAAACAGCAGTTACCTCACAGCTGCGAACAATAATTTTATAATATTAGTACACGGTCTGGCCTCAAGAGCCCTTATGGGCCTGATGAGGATAAGTAATAAGTAAGTATTAGTACATAGCAAAGCACAAATTGAAAATGTGCCAAAGATCTATTCTAGGAGTCGACAACTGAAATGAATCAAACGGCCTTGAATTTTTGCAGATGAATCCACATTTTTATATACTGCATTAACAAAAAATAGCCCTCTGTGAGGACATGTGGTTACATTTGGACTACGTGGCGGTCAGCAGTTACACCAATAAAAGCAAGCACCTTGCATATTTTAAAAGTTGAAATTGACCCGAAATCATTACCTGTAGTAGGTAGTCCCATGGTTAGTATTTTCGTTCCTGACACGTTGGATCCGGGTTCGACTCCCCCGCGGCGCATTATTTGTTGAACATTTTATTTATTTATTTATTTTTTTCAAGATGTCTAGTACATTCCCTGTATTTAGCTGCACGTCCAAGTCCTGAAAACTCCATTTGAAGTTCATAGTTTGGGTTAAATTTCATGCCGTGTGTCTTGAGAAAATCCTCCTTGACAAACGAATCGGAAACGAAGATTTTTAAGACATCAATGTCCACTTGTTTCTGCCGTTGAGTATTCTCCAGATTCATTTCCTTCAATTCTAGACTTCAAAAGATGTCTTGCAATAGTTAACGGAGAAAAAACATTGCCTCGAAAGAGCCTACAACAGATGCCATTTTCTTTGTTTGGTCAACCATGCATGAGAAAACGAGCCTGCAATGTCATATACGTTCTGACAACATGGTAAAAAGAAAAAAAATTCCGTGTATTGCGTGGTACTTGTAAGACTAAAAAAAATAAAAACAAAGTTCTTACTAAATGAGTATTAAGTCCCTTTCGAAAAAAAAAAAAAATCTTCCATATGTTTTGGGCTCAGCACTTCTTCTTCTTCCACTAAAGAAGAGTTCTGACAACGTGACGGTCAGCAGTTATTCCCATGAAAAAACTTACGGACTTACTTACTGACCCTTTAGCATAGTACGGTTACTGACGTAACCACAAAAATTAAGGTGGTACTTACCGGTCAGATGGGTGTAAAATGAGGCCATTTTAAAATAATTTATCAACTTTGTGTGAGTTCCTGGTAACACTACACCAAGGTAATTTTTACCCTAGAATCCGAATTTGAAGTCAGAAATGTCAATTTCCCATCAGAAAGGTGTGAAAATTAACACCTAAAAATGTCACGCAAATAAATACTTATGTGATTTTCTCCATAGCTTTTCTTTTAAAACCTTTCTACTTTGTAGCATTTAATACTTGTAAAAAAAGGATTCTTGTCTGACTTAGCCGCCATCCAAATGTTAATCAAACAAAAAATAACTGAACCTTTCTAAACCAAACACGTGACATACCGTAATATCGATCCGAAGCAACGATACATGGCGGCTAAGTCAGGGAACATAGCTTCATTTGTGTTTGTTAACTCTGCCAAATTTCAGAGGAATTCAATAAAACCTGTGGAAGTATTTTTATCTTCGCGCCACACGTGCCGAGAATCCGTCAAATTTTGCTTGTTTTTGCGTCCTCGTACGCACAATTCTTGTCCGCCATGTTTGTTTTCTGTTGTCTACGTTGCATTGGCTTCTGGGACACGTATTTCGTGGAAGAAACGAGGGAAATGACGTATTTCGAGCGTGCTACGTGTCCTTGAAAGAAACAAAACGGGAGTCCCTAGCAACTGCCATAAGCAATGGCACTGCGATCCTTTTGTCAGCAGTAACAATGCGCACTCACCATTACGCATAAGTATCGCGCGCGTTCGAATAACATATCGAGTGTACACGTGGGGATTTTTGATGCTTCGTCGTGGAGATTCAAGTTCTGCTGTTATTCAACTTATAATCTTGTAATTCTTTTATTGGAAATAGACTGTGAAGGATAAAAGAAATATCCAGTGACAACAGTGGTTCTCTTGTGTTTACAGCTCACAATTTCAATGCACGAAACACGTTTGATGCGTATTTTCGTACGATCGTTCTCGACGACATGAAAAATATTCTGGCTGGTAAACGCTCAAGAATGCTTCATTCGCTGGAAAGAGTTCAAAGATGGATATTTGGGATTCTTAAACCAGCTTCGAGTAGTAAATGTATGTAGTTTATTCTTTGCTGTTGTGGTGTAATCAGCATTCGATTATAGCTTATAATGTTGAGAAGTTGTGAATCGCCCGGTCAAGGAAGCAAAGACCAAAGATTGATCAGGCCGCTTTCGATACTTTTGAAGATACTCTAATGCAAGCGGAATGTTTATTCACCGAAATGGACATGCGAGTAGTTGTGATATAAACTTGTCTAAACCTACATTTCTCAACTATGAATTTGACTTGTCAGGTTCTATGATTTGTGATACGCATTTTGTTGCGTGATTGTGTACATTTAGGTAAATTAAGTTTGGTTCTTCACCGTTTGAGACATAAACAATACTAGAATATTACAAAATAGTCTGTTGGTATTCGCTTTTGTTATAGCTGGTCGGTTTGGTAGTTAAATTTGCTTTCAATGCCTGTTGTTGGTTTGCTGTAGCTTTGATGGCAGCCTGCAGTGCGCGAGACCGGAAGGGAGTATACGCGCAAAATTTCAAAATGGCGGCTCAAAATGGTGCCCGTAACAACGAAATCTATCCTTTCATTACTCCGAAACCAGTGAACAGAAAAGCTACCAAATTTTGGCACTGTTCCTAGATATGACAGAAAATTAATTTAGCAGAAAATAAAGGTACGTTGTATTTTTACCCCTGACTGGTAAGTACCACCTTAAGCCTAATATTATTGCTGTTTTACACAATAAAAAAAAACTAAAAAAAAAGGAAAAAACCTCTACTTACATATCCTTGTCCCCTGCATACTACAAAGAGTGCAAAAAGATGTCTGTCAATGCCCTTGCCATTCATGCAGTCCTTGTACATCTTTGCATGAAGCTCTGCAGCTTTGAGAAGCAGCCTGTACTTCTCTTCTGGAGGAACTGTTTCATCTACAAATGCTGTTACAAACGCTTTAGCCTCTATTGTCAAGCTGCGGACAGTTTCTGTCCTTCCTTGGAGATAGAGCCGTGTCATGGACGACTCATATGTGAGCGGGTGCCTTCCACCAGAATCTCTGTAGTAGGCAATTTGTAAAGCTAACTGGATGAATGCATCAGGACTAACCTGTCACAAACAACCAGCAAAGAGTATTTATCAGCAAAGCAGAACTTCATTTTTATTCTGTGTTATAAGTGCACAAGCTGCAAAACCAGTTTTGTTATTGTTTGAAGGAGTGTTATCTTACTTTTCCTTAGAAATTGTTTCGTTTGTTTATAAACATTAAAAATACCAAACGCTGTCAATTAAGTCAGATATCTGTGTTTATACATTATAATGAGACCCAGGTATAAAACTTGAACATTAGTTTAAGATGCCAGAGCCACCACAGTGGAGATTGAAGACTGTAGAAACTTGGTTAACATTATTTTGCCAAGATGTATCATTTTCAGTTGTTCATTCCATAACCCATAGAGGAGAGTTAATGTATTAGAAGGGGTAAATTTATTGTTTTTGGTTTAAGTGTTTATAGCCATTAAACTGACCTTCATAGTTTTGATGAACCCTTTTCCAAATGCATCATGAACTATCACTTTATGCTGAATGTCATCATTATTCTAGAATACAAATTAAACACTTCCAAGTTGTTAGTTTAATGTGCAAACCCTGAAAAGTAATTTAAATCAATGACAAAATTATGTGTACAGCTGTGCTCATATATTTAACCTATTTTCAGAGTTGCACATGGGAGGATCTGATGAGTCATATGATATAATGAAGGAATGAAAAAATGCTTCCAAAGCCTAAAGCTCTCTGGCAGATAATTATTATACTGTAAAATTCCAAATGAAAGGACCCTCAAAAGATGGAATAAAATATGACAGTTGTTTGTAAATCCCAGAAGTACATGAAGCAATGGATCTGAATTCTGATGTTTGTTTTAGATACAAAAATAATTCATTTTCTGAAAGTTTATCCCTTAGTTTGTAATAATATTGTAATAATATTTTTAGCAGGCTTATTGTTTTGACTAGGAGGGTTGTTACCTGTACATCGAAAAAATAGCAGTACTATTACAATAAGTTATTTTACCTTTTGCGCAAACTTGACAGCATTTTCAATAATCTCTGCCAGTTTAGGAGTCATATCCCAGTATAGTCTCGAGGGCTTCTGAAGGTTATGGGTCCTCAAACTGGCACTCCTGTGAGCCCCACCAATGGGGGTACATTTACCCTTCTCATTGTATGTTCTATAAATGTATCTAAAGGACCAAACAGTAAAAAAACATCAATCATTCTCTTCTCCAATAATAACGTATTTTATTTAAATGTAGAAACTACTTCATATACACTTTGATCCAATATGCTGTAAAAGTTTATAACCTTATTTCAAAGGCCTTTTGAAGTAGGAAGGGGGGGAGGGGGAGGTGATGTCATGGAGAAAGGCTTAATGATTATAACAGACTGGCTCCAATAGGGAAACAAGTTTTTTCCCTTGAGGCTGGTTATTAAATGTTTTGCTTTACAATGCAACTGGCAAAATAGCAGTTTTACTCAAAGGCCATTTCAAGTCAAGGATGAGCTTAGTTGTAGGGTATAATCATGTTTTCTCTTTTTCAGTAAAAGGTCAATCAAACATACTTGGACTTATTGATGGAAAATCTGAAATTAACTCATCAAAAAATTAGTTACAACCCTCCTTATAAATATTGACAAATGGTAAAACATTGATCAAACTTACTCAAAAGTAAGAGCATACTCAAGCATGTGCCCAATAACAGGTGCATCAGCCCAAGTATGCTCAGCATTGATGCCACATTTGCCATCTGAAAACACCATAAAGCAGAAGCTTTTGTCAAACCAGAAACTACGGCCATCACCATGAAGAAGATACTTGGCACGGTCACTTAACTCGGTGAATGACTTTTCTTCCAGAATCACCTGCAAGTTCAACATAAATTTGTCACATGGAAAAGACTGCATGAAGCTAATTGCAGAATCATGGAATAGCTGGTTGTTCTATTTTTCCGTTTATGAGTAAAATGTTCCCTCTTCTTAAATAACATTCAGTACAGTTTAAAAAAAAAAAAACATGAATTATGCTGATGATGGGTGGAAACTAGCATCTATTGCACCTTATTTTATTTTCTTGAAAAGGTCTGCAGAATTTGCAATTATCGTAATTTCTTCCAAATACTAATAAAAAAATGCATCCACAAAAAAATTCCCTGCTTGAAAACAATACAACATCTACGAGAGATTGTGTGACAGGTGCAAAAAAGGCAACATGTACTAACAACAGGTGAAAGCATGAACTGTCAGTTGTCTTACCACAAACATGGCCTCTTCTATGGCCTCCAGAGACTGCTGATTAAGACTCTCTGAAAAGTACTCCTTTCTGATTTTGGCCCATTCTGTTCTGGGTAATGCTGTAAGAGCTGGTACACTGCCATCTGGCTGGTCTTTAGTAACTACAATTTGGTAAATGCAACAGAAACAAAATTGATTGAAACAAAATCGGGCCGCAAAGAAGTTGTTCGAAAATTATGAGAATTAAAATTGAGTACCACATTACAGGGCATCTTATTAATTTAATAAGTTTGGAAGCATTTGTACACAGGAATACAGAAAATGAAAAAAGGCTTGACTTGTAAAAAAGTGTTATCAACCATGCTAAAGGTCACCTTTCTTTGATGGGTCAATTTTTTTCTTGGTTCATTTAAAAACAGCATACCAGGGTTCTCAGAAGGAGGCAGAAACAGGCAGATTTCCACGACTTGTCCTGGACTCAAAACACAAGGCTCTATTAATTTATGAAGCTGCCTGTAACATTATCTTAAACTGCATGTACCTGATCACAAACCTACTGAAAACCCTGCACCCCAAAGAAATTATTGACTTTTTTTCGATTTTTTCTTCCTTTTGGGCCAAAAACCTAAAAAGATAAAAAGATTTGATGGAAGACTAAGTGGAATTTAAAATGACTGATTTGTTGCAGTAACAGTTGTTTCACATTGCCCAGTTTTAATACTCTATTAATATATAGCACATAATTGTGTTTTAAAACAAATTAAAAAACAAAAACAAAATATTCACACTGAAGAGATTACTTTTCTCACCATCAGAATGTTTTGCGTCTGCTATAATCCACTCGAACTGGCTCTCCAAATCCAGCACTGATATGAATTTACCTCGGCTATTAGTGACAGGTAACATGTAGAAATTACCTCCACACAACACAGCTATGTGCTAGCAAATTAAAAAAAACATAATATTTGTTAGTTCTCTACCCAGAAAAGCATAAACAGTAACACAGTAGGCAGCATCGTTTGTTCCACTGATATGCATACGTACATGTATTTATAGAGAATTGTAATTTTATTAATTTTTTTAAACTACGTTATTTAGTGTGCTAATTAGTTGGTTAATTCACTGGGATTTTTATTCAGACTAAAACTGGAATTGTAATAATTTCAATTACTATTTAATCTTTTTTATTTATTTTTTAGTGGCATACCTGTGAATAGCTGGTGTACCCATTAGATGCACCATAAATCCTTGTTAAGTGTGTAGGGTTAAGTCTGTATATGAACCTAGTGGCTCATCCAGCCGGAGCTTATCCCAGTTTCCATAGCATGAAGCGACTAGGAGTATTTTCTACTCCCCACCTCAATGGGAATCTAGTCCATTGCAGGGTTACCCCAGGTAGCAAATTCGTTAGAACCCATTTATGCACCCGGATAAGTGTTTGATCCACTTAAAATAAAGTTAGGCTTATGCTTACAATGCTTATGCTTATAAATGCTTCTGTATGTTGGTGTGAGAGGTGCAGCAGTCTAGGAGAGATCTATCAGGATTAAAGCCCTGAATTAGGGAGGCAATTGTCGTCTTGAGCAGGACAACTTCACTTTCTCAGTGCCCCTTTCCACTAAAGAATGTATCAACAGGGCAGGTGCTATAGTAGTAATAGCGTGTACACAGGGCAGGATATCGCTGGGGCAACCTGATAATTATAATGCTGGGGGTGACTTGCCGGTGATAGACAACCATCCCATCAAGTTGAAGTAGCAATATCCCTAGTCACCTCACACCACAAAAGCTGGAGATAATAAATACCAGCCGGTTGAACCACGAAGCTCTAGCCCATGGGATTGCAGAAGGAACCAAGCTGGATTACTGAAAGTACTGCCTTCTTCACCCTGAGCATGACCCCCTTATCATGGTGATGAAGCTTACATGTCTCATGGTGCTAAGAGCTAAGTTCACTGGGACCTTAGCCCCTGGTAGATTCAACCATGTCACATTGGTCAAAGGGGAGAGGCCTGATGGATGAACAGTCACTGGCCCTCCATGTCGGAGGCTGAGTTACAAACCAATTGCACCACCCTGTAAAACCTAGGGCTGCAACGATACACCGGTGCACCGGTGAATCGCGATATTTTTTGTCACGATACGAATATCGATATTTGAACGGGATATCGCTGTATCGCGACACAACGAAATATTTCTCATCAAAAATGAAAAATTACTTTACCAACATTCAGAAATTACTGTTTTAATCAGTTTTATGACTCCTTACCCAAGTACAAGCCTTTTTTTAGCCACAGGGCTTCGTGGTTGCTTAGTATCGTTTCGCATGCTTCCAGTCACTTATATTTCAAGATGGCGGCACGAAAGCATGCGTAGTTTCAATAAGTTGTCAGCTGACACAGTCTTATGCGCCCGCAACAAAAACATGCGGTTCGTTCGTCACGTTGGTTCTTTCGTCAAAATGTCTTCCTCTGCAGTTGAGTTACAACTGGCACCGTCCTCTTGTAAGTCAAAGGTATGGAAAGACTTTGGATTCAAAGTTTTTTACGATGGCCAAGGAGTAAGACACTTCTCGTTATATTCTTGTGTTATTTGTTACCATTTGTTAGCAGGTCCACATCAATGGCGCCTTTGCGAATCCAGCAATACACATCTATAGTTGTTACTTGGCCCACAAAGATTTGGTATGGATTTCCTCCGAAATTTCTTTCAGCATAGGAATATCTTCTCACCTCGAGGATATGTTTACAGTCCGACGATCAGACAATAATGAGTACAATCGAAAATTTCTTCCGGCATGCTTTGCGAGTCGTGTCCAACACCGCCTGGTGTATGTATGTATGTAATTGTTGTCAATGGAAATTAAAGATTCCAAAGCAGTTTAGTTACATTACGTCACTTGTCAGTTGTATGTTATGATGTATCGTATCGTGTATCGTATCGTGGCACTTGTACCGAGATATGTATCGGTTGCTAAGAAAATGTATCGTTGCAGCCCTAGTAAAACCCCTAACTAATTACTCCAACTTGTACTGGTCATAGTACGTGTAACTCGATACATGCTGATACAGTAAACACCCGCGTATAAGAACCTAGAATTTTTGGGTTCAGGCTAAAAAGGTTCTTATATTTTGGGGTAGTTTTTCCGAACTCAGGCTGATTAGGTTCTTAGTAGGTTCTTATTTGTAGGAGTTGTCATAGTGATACCATTCAGAGAGCTACTGTAGTACTTGTATGTCACTGTTACAGTTGGAATGAAAAAGACAAGCAGTAATGTGTATTTCACATGAGCAAAAGTCAGGGCACTCTACAGATTCATGTCCCAAGGCTACACCAGTATAATTTTATACAGTATTCTATACTCTGTATTTAAAAGATTTTCAATATTTAAACAAATAATTTTCATGGTGTTTCTCAGAAATTTCACAATTTCTATCAATTAAAATCCAGTACTTTGGCTACAAAATAAGAGTGTTTTTTTGTATAAGAACCTATTGTTCTTTGCCAGCCTAAATAGGTTCTTATATATTTGGGTATTAAAATGCCCAATTTCAGCCTGTAGGTTCTTAAATCACTGGGTTCTTATACGCGGGTGTTTACTGTAATATGATAACAATTGTCAAGGTCAGACACAGAGAGCAGTACTACATTAACAATAACACATTAACAAACCTCATGTTCTTGGTGTTCAAAATGAACAATTTCATCCGCACCCTCTTTTGGAATCCTGAAAACAGACAAAACAGTAAAAATCAACATTAAACAGGTGCTTTCATGAATCTGATACTAATGGAACAATGCCCACATGATGCACATTTGGACTATAGAGTGCACTGCATCACATAGGTGCACATCATTTCAAAGTGTTAAGACTTCTAATACCTGGTTGTCTTAAATGTCCTTTCATACTGCCACATACAGATAGGAATGGTTTTCCTGATTAGTAGAGGTTCCAGATCCTCTGTTTCAATCTCTTGATAGTACTTCAGAAAGAAGTAGCACATGGTTGCAGCTCTGTGTTGGTAAAATGAAAAAGAATGTACTTGAGGAACATCTACTGTATTCTCCCAGTGACAAAAGCTCCAGCTAGTGTTCAACTAAAGGACCCCTTTAATACCAGTGCTTATTGCACTGACAGGGTTATCCTTAGGGAGGAATGCACAATGTGTGAGCCAGAAAGCCATACAAGGCAGACCTGCGAGGCACTTGAAAACACATTGGTTAGACTAAATCATGTAAATAGCACTCCAGTTAGCCTACAGTTAGCTTGGCTTGTGGTTAGCTTTTATATTGGGACAAGGGATTTCATGCTCACACGGTTCACATGGCTTGCGAGTCATACAAGGCATGTGAGCCATTCTGGTTAGCATAAATAACACATTAGTTAGCCTAAATAACACACTGGTTAACCTAAAAAGCACTCTGGTTAGTCTACCAATCGTTTAGGAAGTTTGCGGTTACTTTTATTATTGGAATTAGGGATTTCTGGCTCACATGACTCGCACAGACAAATTGTACCACACTCTACTGACAGGGTTCATCACACCAAACCACAAAATTCCAATAAGCCAATGTGAAAATAAAAAAGTAGCTACAGAATTCAGTTCATACCTTGATGCTTGGTTTAAAGTAGGATGCCAGTTCTGGTCTAGACAGTAGTAGTTGCTGTTGATAGGTAGTGGAGAGCGGCCCATGCAATACACATATTTTTCCCACCAATCTGTGTGATAATTTGGGGCCCACCATGACTTCAGTTTAAGGATAAATTGGAGCTTAGGACCCAGGTTCTCTTCAAAATCCTACAAAAAAGGAACAAAACCAAGATTTTTTTGTGCACTAGCCAAATGTTATAAAAAGTTATGTTGAATTGATAACTACAATAACTGTTTCTGGTTAACTAGACAGTTTAGAGACCATCATGTATGACAAATCAGCTGTACTGAACTCTGTTTGGGTGGTTTACTGTATATTATAAATGACAAGCACCTTTTGTTGTAACTGTAACATTTTTTGGAGCCAGGTAGCTCAAGATTCTAGTGCTTACACAGTACATCTAGTGTCCACAGCATTAAGCAGATACAAGTACGTGTACAATGTACGCCAAGAAAAACACTGCCTATTGTCACAGGTTAACCCTGTTCCTCCCCTTCATGCTAATTGTTGTCAACAATGACAACAGTTTGCCAGTAAGAGGCAATGTGAGAGAAAGTGTCTTACTCACAAACAAATATGATGATGACCCAAGCTAAGCCTGAATCCTAACTGCACTTTCCAGAGCTAGAACAGCTGTACATAAATCATTGACCTTTCCTATCACATCTCCTGACAATGTACATGTATGAATGTTATCACAGTATTGACACTTTCAATAAATGTGCTTGTACATGTACATACATGAGCAAATAAAATGGGCTAAAGAAAAGAAATTTATAAAAGACTGTTCACAAACTAACCAGCCTAGCAATAAATTAAAATTTTCACTAGGCTTAATTTCAACAGTGCACCGGTTAGAAATATGCAAACCAACCTTGGCAAGTGCTTCCATCTTTCTGTACTCATCTTCTTCCAAGATCGGTTTCACAGACCGTAAAAGTCCTTTACATGTATCACTCAGATTTGGCACAGGCATTCTTGGAAGAGTGTTTTGATAACTGTACAGTTTGGGGTGATGTCCAGCACAAAGCTTTACCATTAGACCCCACAGCAATGTCAATTTGCTCTGTGATCTTGGGGGCTCATCTTTAAAGTAAATTATTAATTACAAAATGAGTTAAATCTGTATTAATTTATAAAAGAACTCAAAGCTTACAAGAAACCATAATATTCAGGACACTGGTCCCTGGGTGCAAATTTAATTTCTTTTACCTTGACATCTCCAAAATGCCCAACTACAAACCATGAACTTGGTTAAACTGCGTAAAATTGGTTTGTAGTAGTAATAGTAGTAAACTTTATTAAAGTGTCAGTTGTTCTTACTAGCATTTCAAACTAACTTCAAACTAACAAAACACATCATTTTAAACTCAAACCTAAAGTGAACACTGTACTTATGGTACACCAGCTATAAAGGCACAATTTGAAGGCAAAAGTGTATTACTTTTTATTTATACTGTAAAGTGCATGCAGTACTGCACTTGACAGAATAAAAGGTGTTTTACAGTTAAAATGCACCTTCATAAGGTGACACTAATATTTACTTCAGGGCCGGGGGGGAGGGGGTGATTTTGAACTTCGGGAAAAATTGGACAATGAAGTACACTATGTATCAATTTTACAACTGATGTAGTAAATTAGTGTAATTTATATAAATATATGACTTTTAGGAAGACCATAATTATAAAAATTATTGTGAGTAAGACTTTGTATTAAAATAAAGTTTGATGAGATTGATGAAAGAATTGGTGAGCAAGCGTTAACTTACACATCCACTGCCTGTAGGCTAAAAGCATCCTTAATGTATACTGCCGCAGATAGAGAAGTGTAATAAAGAACACCACTCCGACCAGAACTGATACAACAATAAGCCTGAAGTTGTAAGGATAGGCTTCATTTAAATTGAGCAGATATGTCAGTTTCCATAAGACTGCTGCAACTGGCTGAAGAGAAGATAGCTTATAGAAATCTGTTGCATATAGCAGAGCGGCAATAACCACCACAGTACTCAACAAGTTGGACCAAGTTGTTGGCCATAAACCATTAGCTATCTGTCGGCTGAAATAAAAAAAAATGAAACAAAAAGGATTAAAAATCGTAAAACTACTAAAATTGGAAAAAGAATTGAAACAGATTGCCAGACTAATTAAAGCAGTTCAAATCTTAACATAGATTTAAAGATGGTTTGCCACTTAACGTAAACATGTGAGTGGAAAAATTAACCACATTTGCAACAAGTTCAGACAAATTATTTGTTTTTCAGTAGGTATTTTCCACTTCAAAACCTTGCAAGTTGAGGATTTTGCTTGCTAAAATTTGATGAGGTCTTCAAGTTTCTGTTGAGTTCTGTTCCTTTGAATCTCAAGAATAGAGTTATGTTAACAGAGGGCTATTAATATAATTTTCTTCGTTCTCAATTCAAATGCAAAAGTGTATTTACGTAACAAGCATAATATGCATATGTGGTTTCACGGAAAAGCGATACAGACTTGTAAGTGATTCGGCCCTTTGCATTGTTTGGAAGAAGATGAGATCTGGACTCCCAAAATGGCTGGAAATCAAGCTCAGTTCCTCCCAGAAAGATTCCAGTGGAATGAACTAAAAGGTCGTGTTTCATTTACACTTCCAACTGGAATTTCTGAAAACTTTTTTGGTAAAATTATGAAAAGAGATTTTTATTTGGGAAGAACTCTTCCACCCATAAAGGAACAGGACACTTGACAAACAATAAGGGTTACCATCAAATGTAAATCATTGATGTATGGGACAGAATGTTAATCTTGTAATCTTGACATAATTACATGTATAGTCTTACACAGTAAAATTAAAGGTAAGTCTCTAAAAAGAAGAAGCAAAACAGAAATTTTATTATGACTTGGAATAAAATGGGAATTGTCATAACTGGACGCACAAGGAAATTGATGATCTCGGAGAACAGCGGGATACCGACATTCTGGGGTTCAAAGTTCATTTTTGGAATCTCTCAAATCACGCGAAAAATATGATGCTTCGGTGAGTTAAAACAATTAGATGCACTGAGCTTCAGACTTGACGTACATAGGATAATTCCTCTTCCGCATAAAAACAACTGAAAGAGGAAATAAATCGAAGTTTTTGCAGAAAGGAAACTGAAGTTCCTTGTCGCTGCGTCATTTAATACAATATTAAACACAGCAAGTATATACCGGTACTTGATTTTGCCCATCCACATAACTTTAAGCTCCTCATTTCATGAACAAATTACAATGATAGCTATTAATTCTTGAATGCAATGGTATGAAACTGAAATCAGGAAATGGTAGTGAAGGCCATTTGTGCTCTCAAGTTCCCAGTCGAATTAACTCAAATCAAATGCATGCACTTAACTGTAACTACTAAGCCGGGAAAAAGTTTGGTGTAAGGCTTTACAGTATATAAACTGCAAAGTTCAGAAGTTGCTCTGTTTGAAAATGTAAGAAGACTCTTATTCAATCGAAAGCGTTATAATAGATTTCCTCAACTTTCAACCGGAAATTTTGCTGGCAAAGTTAAGCTTATTAGCTTAACCAAAATGCAAATGACGTAAACACGAGTAAGGTTGTAAACTCGTGTTACTGTACTGAAATAACTGGCAACCTTTCGACGTTAAAGAGGAGGAATCGTAGATCGTGAGTGAGATAAAACATAAATTTCAATAAAGCAACGGTGGAAGTGTCATAAGGTGATAAATATAAAACAATAATAGTATTGTAGCCCATGTGCTTCAACTTACCGAGTTCTGAAAGCGCATCTCTTGAGGGATGTGAAGGTACTTTTCAGCAGTTCGACTTCGCCTTCTGTTGTGCTTGTCCCTTCGGCGTGAAGGCGAACATCGGGCCTCGTTACTGCCGCCCTAGCTTCAGCCATCGTGCCTTATGTCAAGACTTATCCAAGTTGAGAGTTCGCAGTGAAGACACAAGCGTTTCGATCCGGCGCACTTCTTCACTCAAATCACAACTCTTGGTTGTCGCTTCGCTGAATGTTTTGGTTTGATTTGCGAACCAATCGTTTTTGAGCTAAGAAATACAACTTGGTTAAAACCAACCAATCATATTTGTTCTTAGTTGGTGGACATTGCACGCTACCCTTGATTGACCTTCGTTTCGCTTCGTTTCGCGCCAAAATCTTTTGAACACAGTGGAGTGCGGAGTGTGGACGAGAAGAACATGGCTTCAGTTCGAAAGTTTGCTTGTGTCGTGGCTGTGGCGAATGGTGGAGGAATTGGGAAAAATAACTCTCTTCCGTGGAAACTCCAGTAAGTTTGGTGTAATTTTAGCTTAGTAGCGTTCCAAGAATTCAAAAACAACACCATTGGTATATTTGCGTGCAAGTGCGCCGAAATTTAATAATAGTTCAACATTCAACACAAACTTTTAATTAACTCAGGTAATTAAGCTGAGCAAGTGAAGATTTTCCTCGGATGAAACCTGAAAAGTGTGTAAGAAACATATTTCTACGTACAGAAGTTACATTTTTGCCTCATGTCTTTGCACGGTGTTCAAATTTCATCCCGTGCATGACTGCACGTTCGAAATTCAATTAAAGTTTTACAGACATTTTACCTCATTTCTCGTATTTGGAAATTGAAATCTTATTATTCGAGCTCGCTCGTTTCCCTGTAAAGATGTATTTCTAACAATACGAGATTTTGAGGTGAAATTTTTACTTTTCGGATGTATAGTTTCGTAAAAAAGCAAGTTAGAGGGGAGTAAGATGGGGTCCAATACACTGAAGAAGGGTGGAGAAGGGGTGTGGGGAAGGAGGTGTCACTGTTTCCTGCAAATACTATAACATGGCGATAAAATGTACATTATACATAAAAAAGACAAGAAGATTCATATTTAGGGTAAAATCAAATTGAGGTTGAGATCTATAAAATTTAACTTAAAAATATGCGGTACAGGGTAAAACTAAAGATGGAGTTGATCTCGTTGATCTCGCTGCACCCACTTCAGTATGACCTCTTGGTTATCTTTGTTCTTTCTTGTCAGTAAATGACTGACTGTTACTTAAGCATTTGTTTTCATTACTTTTAGTCCAAATGGTTGGTTCCATGTAACAATGTATAATTATTTTATTTATTACGACAACAACAAATATTCAGTACCAGTATTAAATTCACTGGCAAAATTTTTCAATTTCAAGGAGGAAAACAAAAAAATAATATTTTTATAGATCAGTAATCTGAGACAAAGCAATATGCTAACATCAACCATCATAATAAAGCTAAGTTGGCAGGTTTTAATTTATGTTTAAAAGCTTCAAAAAACACATTTCCAGTACCATAATTATTAACCTAATATTGCAGATTGATTCCAGACGAACTTAATCATTTGTGAAACCTCTTTTTGTTCTCAGTGGAGATATGAAGTTTTTTTCACACCTCACTTCAAAAGTATCTACTGAAGGTAAAATATCAATCTTTAACCCCAAAAGTACCAAAGTGATTTGCCTTATATATATATTTATTACAAAATGTGTACTTTCATAAATTATCCGTATCTCCCCCACGGAAGGGATTTTTCCTAAGACCTTCCACGCCTAGATGGAAATTTCAATTGAAGCTTCATACCTTTCCTTAACGTTTTTGGCCTTTGAGACCCCACCCCCAAGAATTTTCAATCCCTTCCACAGACCAAACCACAGAATCTAGATAGAAAAGCCGGGGAGCAAAGACAAGAACCAACAACAAACTCAACCCACATAACTATGATACCAGGTTCCGGAATCGAACACAGGCCACATTTGTGTCATCACTGCGTTATCCCTGCTCCCTACCGTATTATTCTCCTAAAAAAACACTTTACTCTCACAGTGCCTCTATCCATCCAGGTTTATAAATGGGTTATGCATCAGTCAATTCCAGCAGTGCCCATTCCCCCCCCCCGCCCCCGGGCAACCGCGGGGCATTTCAAAATGTTGCCCGTCCCAAGGGTGGGGCATTTGCGTACCTCGGGTTGACCCCCGGGCATTTGACACGTGGTTTCGAAACCGTGGAGTGAGTTGCGTATTCGTGATGGAGGCATTTATAGGCCAAGACGTGGACTACGTTGCAGATTAGCTAGTCCATGAAGGACTAGAGAGGCTCGTGGATGTTTTAAAGGTATATTTTCTCAATTTAAGATATTTCTTCATTGCTAAGAAGCAACAACTTGTATTATATTCTTATATCACCTATCGAGAGATTGAAAACAATCAACCCGGGAGCGGGGCATTTGCCCAGTTCCTTCATCCCCACCCCGGGGAATTTGCCAATTTTTTTTAAAGAAATGCTAATGCCTGGGGGTTAGCCCAGGAGGGGGGGGGGGGGGGGGATGGGCACTGCTGGAATTGACTGATGCATTACCAGCAAATTGAATGTGCTGGGGGTAGCCCTGCAGTGGACTGGCATCCCATCCAGGGAGGAGTAGAATTATTCCTAAGTTGCTACATTATTGTATGCATGTAAACTTTACAGATACAACATGACTTTCTATTTATCTTTGTATTTGCGTTTTAACAGGTAAGCAAAATGCTGTTATCATGGGTCGAAAGACATGGGAATCCATACCAGAAAAGTACAGACCTCTTCCACACAGACTCAACATTTTGTTGAGTGAAAGCATGAGGTACAGTTCAGAACTAATCCTTCATTTAACCATATTAAAGCAACGATGTTTCAGTACAATAAACTGTGTTTATTTAAAACTACTTCCATGTTAATGTAGTCTCTAAGTACATAATTTGTCACTTCATTAGTTAGCGCCTATATGAACATGCATGTGCTTCAATAAATGACATTTTGCCTTGTTTTGTTTACTTGTAGTACAGCACCTAAAGGTGCCCTCCTTTGCTCCAGTCTGCAAGCTGCTTTTGACCTGCTGTCTACTGCACCGTACACAGACACTGTGGAGAACATCTATGTGATTGGTGGAGCAGGGGTCTACAGGGTACGTACATTCACATCTGCAAACAACAGATAAATTTTGGATATACAGGAGGCTCTTCGCACACATTATATTCTCACATATATTGTCAATACATGCATGTACAGAGAGGAATCATAGAGATATGTTCAACAAATCTGTGTTTTTGACTGACTGACTGACTGACTGACTGACTGACTGACTGACTGACTGACTGACTGACTGACTGAATGATTTTTGGCAGTGTGATTGAGGAAAATCTATTCCGTGTGTTGACACTATGACTAAAATAGTTCTTAAAATGTCGTACATGCATTTCCAAGTAGACAATCAAAAACACAAAGACACTTTTCAAATAACTGTCACCTGTCACACAAAACCTGTTACTGTGTTACTTCACAAATTTAATTCATTTGTTAAAGCTATGATTTTTACACTGTGAGTGCAAGGTTTCCATCACCTGCTGTACAGGCAAGACTGTGAAGGGGAACGGAAAAGTTCCAAGCCAACAACCAAGTCAGTTGAAACAGAGAGTGCAATTATAATTGTCTGATATTTATGCCAAGTTAAATTAATAACAAATTCTAAGAAACAAATAATTATATACGTGGAGAAGTGGTCTCAAGTCTAATACTCGGAAAAAGGATTTTCCGAGTTCCCCCAACGGGAGTCGAACCCATGACCTTCCAGAATACCGGTTGGAACGCTCTAACCACTGAGCTATAGGGGACTCATGGTGAGCCACTTCTCCACGTATTTTCACTTTATCCAAGTCACAATTCCACTTATCTTTTATTCACTTATCATTTGGACATATTTGAGCCTTGCAGTTAGCAGGACATGTGTCACATAAGAACCCAGAATATCACCTCGCTCACCATGAGTCCCCTATAGCTCAGTGGTTAGAGCGTTCCAACCGGTATTCTGGAAGGTCATGGGTTCGAGTCCCGTTGGGGGAACTCGGAAAATCCTTTTTCCGAGTATTAGACTTGAGACCACTTCTCCACGTATTTTAACTTTATCCAAGTCACAATTCCACTTATCAAATAATTATATGTACATTAGTACTGTTTGTAACTAAAAGCTGTTACCATCATTCATCCTTCAGGAAGCCTTGAAGCATCGTGGTGCACACCGCCTGTACATTACACACGTGTTGAAAGATTTTGAGTGTGATGTACACTTCCCAGAGTTTGACAAAACTGTTTTTAAGGAAATAAGGTCAGGAGCCAGCCACATACATGTAAAACAATTATTTTCTTTTTTGCATTATAATGGTGAATTCGTCAGCCTCCCACCAAAATAACAAGCTTAAAATTTGGTACTTAATCAACATTATTGCCCAAGGGTAAACATGTCCAGCTGATATTTTTGAGACTGTCAATGGCAAAATTCCCCAGGTGTTATCATTACTCAGTGACTAAAATCTGCTTATTTTAGAATATCCCACTGTATGTAAGAGTATGAAGAAGCGTTACTGTCATTGCATGAACCAAATGCTGGCCCAAATGACAGAGTAACAGGGTTTTGTATAGTCATACCTAAGTGTAGAACTTTACAATGAGCACTGCCAGTAGACAAAAAAGCCATTCTTTTAGAATGAATCCCAGTCAAGTTGACAGACACAAAATGTTTTTTAATTTTTATTTAGTGACCCAGAAGTTCCCAGTGAGAAGCAAGAAGAAGAAGATGGAACCCAGTACGAGTTTCGAGTGTATCAGCAAGATATCTGATCATAAAAATTGATGGCAGCATTAAATTGCATACACTAGCAATAACAATTATTGAAGTTAATACGAAACTGAATAAAATGGAAATCCAATGGAAAACAGCTGTGTAAGCCTTAAAGGCTTAAAGCACACATACTTTATAAAGCAGAATATACTTTTAAAGCAGAACTCTTTGAGTGTTCTCTTTGATTTGGCATCCATCCAGGGGGAGAAGCAGTAACACTTGTAGTCACTTCCTGCCATTCACCTCATTGTGAACAGCTGGGCTTATGGCAGGAAGTGGGGGTGGGGATGCAGACAGTGTTACTTACCCAGAATCAATTCCACAGAGCAGAGAGCCAACTGGTATTATAGCCCTAGAGTGAGTGAGTGAGTGCACGGTGACGGTGAGAACGGCGAGAGAACTGGATGCCAGTGCAAAATGGAAGAAGCATTTCCTTTTTTGCGTTGAAAAATCAAGAAGCTGTGGACAGTTTAATAGGTCCCCTAACAATTCAGTGGTAACCATTTATATGCAAGCAGAAACTTTTTAGAGGTTGAAACATGTAACACGCGCTCACAGCGTTTGAATATTCAGTTTTGCAAAGTACCATATTTGGAAACACAGTTTGTACATGAATACTTTATACACATACCACACATGCAACAACATTTTCAGTTTTGCAGTAAGTAATTACTTACAGAAACTAATTTCTCCAGACTACTGAATGACAATGAAATGGAAGAATTTAACTGAAATTATTTAACTTAAATCAAACAAGCTTGTTCAAAAAGATTATGCCATTTAGCACGCACTGTGAGTTAAATCCAAATATTGTAATAATTTTGATTGGTTGATTTTTTCTTGTGATTGACCAAATATGGTACTTAATAAAAACAAATGTGTGAACCCTTTTGTACAATACAAATCATAACCCTTATGGGTTTCTGATGCAAATCCTGGATTGAGAAGAGCACCACAAGAGTAAAGTGAATGTAAGTTGCTCAAGATCACAACAATGACCTGGACTGAGTGCTCCAGGTTCAAGCTATGGCAAAGTACATAGCAACCCTCCAAGTTAAGACCATTTTAGTCACCATGGCGACTAAATTGGAACCCAAGTCGCCAGCGTGGCGACTAAAATTGAGAAGGATTGAAAGCGCGAGCTTATTTAGCAACTAACTACTAGTGAGATTATTTAGCGACTTATTTGGCGAACAAACTTGAGCAGTCGGTGGCCAAATGGCCACTAAGGAAAAAAATAAACTTGGAGGGTTGCACAGTACAACATGTTAGACGGAAGACCTTCTTTATCATGCATGAAAATAGTCATCAGTGGTAACCAGTGGACTAGCATTCCAGCTGGGGATGTTGGTGACACTTCTACCTAATAGACCTTATTTGCTTGGGTGGTTTGTTTTCCCATTACAGACCACATGATATTGTATAGAGAATTGTTCTTTTATCCATCTAAAATTTATTCATTCATATACACGACTATTCTAAGAGTATTATCACATGGTCTGTAATGGGGCAACAAAATGCTCAAGCCAATAAGGTTTATTCACGGTAAAGGGAATGGAATTACACAGCAGAACTGGTGACCTATATGTACCAGTTTCACAATCCAAAAAAATAAAACAAACTCTAGCTATAAAAAATCTGAAGCTGGTCCAGTATTTTACTTTTTTTGTATTTATTTACTGCATTTTATCAGCTTGGCCACCAGATACTTTGCACATGCACACAAATGAATATAAATTAATTAATACAATCCTTCTTCTCTCCCCAATCCAAGAAACCTTTCTATGAAGATTACAAGTATCATGTCTATTAACAATCTCATTTCTTTACTATTATTATTTTTATTTTTTTTATTTTATGCATAAAGTAAATACAATGTATTTAAGAAATTAAGTTGCTATTTGCAGCATTGTTTGTTTTTCTAGCTGTTGTGTTTGAACATGTGAAGGGTGTATTTATATATGCCTCAGTGACCTTTCTCCATAACACTGAGTGAGTGCATGTTTAGTTCTAGCTTGTCAGTGCCTGTTCAGTATTAAATAAGTACACAAACAGTACACAGACAAATTTAATTTCCTGTATAACTCTTCTGGTCCATTGCAAGAAATTTTTCAGACAAACGGCATTAGCACAAACAGCTCTGTAAGTCATGCCATAGGTTGTCAGAAGTCAGAGTCGTATTGACTCAGAGAAAATAAAACACCTCTGATTTAATGCCGGAAGAAACATGTCTGGTCAATGTGAACCTCAGCAATTTTTTTTTTTGGAAGTGGAGGCTGCTACTATACTATATCTGACCTTTTACATTTGTTTGGCAAAGAAATTTCATTTTTAACAGGGAAAAGTCAGGGAATTTTGAAAACTGATGTCTATGGCAACCATGTTAGGTTATAACCACGCAAGACATGCATTGAGTTAGCTGACATTATGTATACTGCCTATGGTAGAATTTTGATAAAATACCAGTAGCCTAAGACACAATAGGCCAGTTTCGTACTCTCGGTTTTGAACTGGAACTAGCATGCAATGGAGGCTAATGCGGGGGAATATCATTAAAAACAGCTTCATCTCATTTGCATTAGAAAAGATTTACCCGCATTAGCGTCAATTGCAAGCTAGTTCCAGTTCGATACCGAGAATACGAAAACGGCCTATTGCTAAGAGTTCAGCTTGATGAAAGGTAAATGTGACATCAAATGCTTCCAAGAGCTTCGTCAGGCAATGTAGAAGAAGGCTTGAAGTATTTGTATAACTCGCACAGAGATGATATTGTCCCAAGAAGTCCAACAGATCCAATTGAAAGCTTTCCTGACCATAGAATTCCAGAAGGTGCCCAGTTGATTGCCATCCCTAAATCAGCAGTAAATCCAATGACAGAGATCATAAGCCGCTTTTGCAGAAGTCTTATTTGATTTTGCCTGGCCTGTGGAGAACTGCTGCTTTGTGGAATGCTGTTATCAACTGACTGTGTCCTAAACAAAGGAATGTTGTACTCAAGTTCATTATTATAAATCAATTTTTTAGACTCACATGAACTAATAAATTAGATTTGAAAAAAAAAACATGGAGAAAAATATGAATTCACACTTTTTGGGACAACCTTCATTACAACATACTAAGTGAGACAACCAACACTTCACAAGTTCCCTTTTTTCTCCTTTTCCTTCTTCTACTTCCCAAGTTCCTTTCTTTGAACTTCTTTTAATAAAAAATACAGTATCCAATATTTTGCACTACCTTTAGCTTGTGGTATTGAAAAAGTAGGGCTTGAGAGAATACTTTCAATACAAAAATTTCAAAAATAACAAACGACATTTCAACATCTGGGAAATCATTGTGGAGTAAAATGTGTAGGTAATAGTTTCTGCACATTATAAAAAGATCTACAATTAAAGAAAGTATGTAAGATAACAAGAAAAATGAGAATTACTCAAGAAACTGCGTTAATTAGTCAAACAATTTCGCTCTGATTGAGTGACTGCTATGTAGTATATCACACAAAATAAGAACAACTTATATTGCTGCCAAGTTAACGACGTGTAACTTCTAAACACTTCAAACAATGCAACTGACCTGGATATCTGCTTACTCTTTTCTTGTTGATGAAGCTTTTTAAGAAGCCATAAGTCTCTTAAAATGCATGCTATGAGTGATCCTATCCAACAATAAAGACCCAAGTCCCACAGTTTCTCAGATTTCCCTTGAAGTAATTTCTTGTCCCTTGCCCAGGCAATGTGCTCAAAGGGATAAAAAGTTAATCCACAGAAAATGTCAACAAGGTTGGTCCAGCGGACAATTTTATCTTTTTCCTGTAAAGAAAACAAATTGCACCCTTCAAACAGTGTAAATTAACTCATATATTGTCATGGTTGTGGGGTGCCCCTTGGTTATTGGTCATCATTGATTTATACTGTAACCTGCTGTAACCTACCTCTTTTCCAGTTCCATAATTGCGTGCGTACGAAAACATGGCAGCATCATCGAACAAGCGAAGAACCGTGCGACACTCGCTTAGTGCTTCCGCCAAAATTCGAAACTTTGCCCCACTGGACTCGAACGTGAACTTCTGTAACCCTCCACTTGCCAAAAAACTGGCATATTGAATGAGTCTCATTATCTTCTCTCTTCCCCTGTACGTTTCTAATACATTCGCAAATCCCTCTATCTCGGCTGCCATGTTATTCAGCTGTACTTTGACCGGGACACGTTTCTTCAAGGCGTTCTTCTCTGCTCGGTAAGACCTGGAAGCGAACGTGCAATCTCATCCCCAGGTTCTTCTCGGCGTCCGTTTTTTATGTGAAACGGCCAACGGTCAGGTCAAGAGGGTTTAGTTCCTGTGGTGCATTCCGTGTACACCAGGAGCCATTCTCGGGGGCGATTGTGGCTCCTGGTGTGCATCCCACGCCGAAGATGGGAAGGTTTTACATGTAAAAAAGTCTACGCTTTGCAAGGTCCTAACGCCAAACACGCGAAACGGGAAAACTGTTCGGCGTACTAAGAGAACCATGGGTAGAAACTCTGGAAACTCCCCCAAAAAAGGCTTCCAGGAACCTTTCAGAAGCAATAATACATAGAAAAAGACAAAAGTCTACATACAAATTTTAAAGTACACTGATGGCAGCAAATCTGGGTTGGAAAGTCTTTATGAAGTCTAGATGAAAGAATAATCGGGGTTTATCAAAGTCACGACCTGTACCAGGTTCTAACAGATCAGTGGAATTTGAGCTTCCTTAAATTCAGAAAAAAAGATGGCAGCGTGCGCTTTTTTATTAGCCTCCAAAAGTCAAATTTATATTGTAGGGTACGTTTGATTTCTTTCTGAACAGCTCAGGCAACCAATTTTGACGTCATACGTATCTGATTCTCAGTCGAACATCTTCGTCAGCATCATCGCACAAGCAAGCTGCTGTTATAGAATTCCAAAAACTGTTGGATATATTAAGATAATCAAAGTGCTGTGGGATTGCGAGTCACTCAAAACGAATGAAAAGACCTCAACGTCCCTTTCGCGAGCCTGTCGGTGCCGTTTTGTGGCAGATTGTCCATTGCAGCATGTCACCCCTGTACGAAGGTCATCACTTTACTAAAGGAAAAAGCTTTGCATATGTTTAGAAGCCTTGTTACACGAGGCCATTTTCCTTGACACTTGCAACGCAGCGATGACGACAGAAATTCAGAAAAACATTCCAAGTTGTATGCAGAGTTGATATTACACGTTTGCAATTGTTGTTTGCAGCTAAACTTGCAACCCACCGGTTGGAGATTATGATTTTGTGAACTCCCGCGAGCAAAGGACGTGCTCTGATTGGCTCATTTTAATAAAATTGCGTTGTAAATTGAGCTTGACATGTCTGACCAAGAGAAAATGAGGGTCCCCTCATTTTCTCTTAATCTGACGTAGCAACTTGTCTCGCAACGTTCAAAAGTAGAGGACAGTTCTACTTTTCTTGCAACTTGCAACGCAACCGGGTGTTACACGTAATTTTTTTTTTTTGCAACTCAGTACAAATGCAACGATTTTTTTTTTTGCAACTGGAAATGCAACGTTTGTTGATTTTGTTGTGTTGCAAATCAGCAAGGGAAATTGCCTCGTGTAACATGGCCTTTGCATATAGTAACCTAAGTTCACTTTATCCCTGGACTTCATCTCGAGAGGCGATTATTTTAAAACAGTAATGACGGCTTCAAGTTGAATGAAAATCCGGTCGAATGCAAAAGCCCTTTTCCTTTAATTCGTTGTTGGTGTGCACGGTTTATAAGACGTAAGCAGTAACCTAGTAAGATAAGCCATGACCCATGATGATCTGATTCAAGTCCAACACTGAAAAGGAAACCTTAAAGTCTCTTTCTTTCACACCGCAAAATTTGGGAAGTCTTTCCCACCGATCTGATTTCTACTGAATCACGTTCGAGTTAACCAAAAAAAAAGAAAAAAGAAAAAAAAGAAGAAGCAAACACTGGCTAAATCACGCGCTGTTCTTTCGTTTGAGAAAGTGCGTGATATGATTTTGTGAAAGTTTGCTGATACGTTTTTTTTTCCGCCAATAAACAACCCGTCAAATAACAAATGCACATGCTATATACCAGCAGCTTTGTCGTCTCGTAGAGCTTGTTGGGCTTTCTATGAACCAAGCGTGACAGGACCAGGTGGCGGGCACAGCACTTTATCAGTGACAGAGCAGTAAACGAAAGCTCTGAAAGCTTAACAGTATCCTGGCAAAGCTCAAAATGCCCTCCATATTGAGCGAAGGTAAGTCGTTGTACATAACCTATACAGTACTGTAAAATGAAGCACTTTTAGTAGTAACTATATGAGAACTGACGTAGACTATTGTAGTTCAACATTTCGTTCATGATGATACTTAAGACGTAGCTCATACACAGGGCTATAAATTGAACAAGACGCCAAAATGTCACGGTTAAGCGAAAAAATGAAGCACCTTTATCTCATTTTCTAAATATTTTTTAGAATTTTCATCGATGGCATTGATGCTCGTGTAATAAATGGGGTGAATTACTGCTATAACTCAGTTTTTCACACAAGTATTCCGCCGGCGTTTTATGATCGAAAGACTGAGGTCTTCATCTTACATGCAAACGAGGTTTATTTAAGCTTGCTATTTGTATTACTGCTGCCAGCAGCTATTTCACATTTGAAGAGTTGAGAAAAAATATTACCACCAACTCTTTCCTGATAATTTCATTCAAGGTTTTTCAAAACGTCTTAGAAATCATGTGTGTACAAATGAAGCCGATTGATCACACCCGCCAATTAACACTGCTCTACCTGTCATTTCATAAAACACACCTGTTGATAGCAAGGAAAAGCATCATTTAGCGATTGTCTACGAGAAATCAATTTGGTTTTAATTTGGTGTCACTGGAAAAGTTCAATGTTGTATAAACAATAAAAAAATTCAAGTACCCATTTAAAATCAGGAATAAATGTCACTTTTGGGCTTTGAAGAGTTCGACCGGCTGATTTGATTAGTAATAAAATCGTTTGATTTATCAGTACTAGGGACCAGTCCTTAAAGTGTCACGCTAGTTTCACTAAAATCGACAGCAATACTTCTATATAAGAAGTTACCTCAATAGTACGACATATTTGTTGCGACGAACAGTGCGTGTAAATCCTTATGCACGCGGAGGTCAGTATTTATTGTCCGCCGGATGCTTGGAAATAAAGCAACTCTAAGTATCCGGCAGTACCATGCCAACGAATCATAGGTAATTTTGAGCGATTCAATAGACCACATGTACATTTCTAAGATGTTACCAGCCATCAAAGAAACCAGATCATATGGCAAAGAACATGCAGGAGAACCCACAAGCACTGTGTTTAAAATCTGATCGTGTTCAAATAAAGGATATGATGATGATGATGATGATGATGATGATGATGATGATGATGATGATGATGATGATGATGATGATGATGATGATGATGGAGACTAAGAGAGCTTGAAAATCATGAGACTCATCGACTCCGTTCCAGCTTTCTGTTGTCTGAATAACTGTTCAAGTATTTCCTAAAGAAACCGATGGAACCTCCTTCGCATGCATGACGGACCTATATTAACAATAAACTACTACAGGCTTTTCTCTTGAGTAATATTAACCCTAGACTGAAACATTGTCCAAAAAAGTAATATCGTTGGTGGCTTCCAAACGTGAAGATTCCGACCTTGCCTTGTCGCCGAATCCCAGTGGACTGTCTGTTGTTTTACCTACTGTTAGCAAGCACTACGTTTTACAGAATCTTCTGGGAAAGCCATGAAAAAACTCGTCAACTGATTCAAGACCATTCAACTATGTCATCAGATTTTATCTTATTATATTAAATTATTATTCGCATTAGAAGAGGAAGACCATGCATCATTTTACACCGATAGCGAACAACAATATGTTTTAGTTATCTTCGTTTCAAAGCTAAGGGTAGCTTTTCTTTTTTAACCTGCATATGCCGTTAGTTCCTGTCATAGAGAAACATCCTGAATCCTGCACAGTTCAATTAGGAAGAGATTGCAAGCTTTTCTGTCATGTTATTGGCAAGAACCTCAAGTATCGCTGGTACAGAAGATCCAGATGCCTGGAGGGAGAGGTGAGGTTACTAACTGACTGACTTGACACAAAGCCAATAACTACGACTGCATACAAAGTAATTAACCAATCGCAAGTCGAAAAAATGTAGCCGCGCCGTGGCAAGCGCGAGAAAAGAAAAAACGCGGGAAAGGAAGCGCAAGGAAAGCAGGCTAGCGCCGGGAGAAAAAGGTGCAGGTGCGGGAAAACAGCCGACGGGAAAAGTCATGGCCTTGCTTCAGATTGGATGGAAATGCATGCAAACTAGCGATTTTTTATCATGCTACTTTGTGAGAGTTTTACGAGTGGGTTAAGCAAATTCAAACCAGGGAGGCGCAGGAACCGAATAGCTTGTACGTTGGATCCGTTCGGATCGACTGAGGCCCCGTCCGCACTTAAGCGTTTACAAAAGTTTTCGTTACTTATTTAACCAACAACGTATGGAGATATTTTTTTCTAATCTACATGACCGTTATCGTGTCGTTTTTACTTCTCCATGCCAATGTGCATACCATTTGGTGCGTTTTTGCCTATCGTCTTTACTAAAACGGATCCCAAGAACACGTTTTAAAATTGTCTCCGTTTACACTGCGCCCGCACACAAAAGTCTCGACTTTTAAAACATGTTTTATTAAGTATTCGATTTCATCGATGTTTTTAATTGTTTTAGTATTGACGATGAGCGACAACGCATCAAAACGTATTAATGTTCAAACGAAAACGCAAGGGTGTGGACTGGGCCATAGAAGTCCTGGGTTCAAGTTCCTGCTGGGGTGGTTGCGTTTTAAGGTTGCGTTGGGTTCTTGCGCGAGAAAATTTGCTCTCATAGTGCCTCTCTCTCCACCAGGGAATGTAAATTGCTAACGGTAAATTGTTTAAACAATCTGAGAAAATTCTGGGACAAGCACCCAACCCAGGGAGAATTAAAATACTCCTTGTCATTTTATGGACCAGATTGGAAGAGCAGCAGCGGACGGATGAGCAATCTGTCTTTATTGACTTTATCCTCAATGTAGCTTTACTGTAGCACTCAAAATAAACCCTAATAACAGAATTGACCATTTGCTGTTTCATTTGTTACCAGACCTCTTCAGTACTCCATATAAGGAAGGCGGCCATGAATGACGCCGGGCAGTACTCGTGCATTATTTCAAATGACAAGGAGTCTGTGATCACGTGGGCAACCGTAGATGTGATATCAGTCATCTCTTCTCCCAAAGTCAGATAGCAGACTAAAACAGTGAATGTTTTCCATCCTTCTTCTTCTATTACAAAGACACTTGAGAATGTTGAAGGTATACTCTTCAAAACTGCATGTAGAAGTACGTTGCTAAGCTTGCGTTTGGAGATAAACTACACTTTCGGGAAGCGTGTAGCCTGCATGCAAATACACGCGCGAGTGGCGACGCTGCGAGCATGAGCGTGGTTTCGCCACTCGCGCGCGTATTTCCAAAAGTGAACTTGCTCGCAGACGAGAAAAACATATTCCAATGTAGACTTCTAGCTGTAGACGATGGAAGAGTTTTTTCCAAGGTAGAAACTCAGAATTGTTGTCAGAGGAAACATGTCGCTGCCCAGTCACATTATTGCTCCGTGTTATATTTTTGAGACTACCTTTAAAGCTCTTTTAAAGGTAGCCTTGCAAATATAATATGGGGCGATAAAAGATTTCCCCACTTCCCACTTCCTATTCTACAAATGTTAAGCAAACTTAGAAATCTTACAGTTACAATTTCTTCCATCCATTTTGGGCGTTTCCTCGCTGACTAATGATATGAAAGAAATCTCTTCTGCCTTTTTCTGTTACACGCCCATCCAAAACGAAATAAACATACACACGCACACAAACAAGCAAACAAAACACACCTTGAGTAGAAATAAATGTCCACTGTCTAACCTAGAAACAAACAATATCGTAGAGGTTTTACAGTATCTTTTTAAGTAAACTATAAAAAACTTCGATAAAATATTTATTTAAACGGCATATAAAGAAAGTTTGCTAGAAAACGACATTTCGACCTCGAGCTAACGTCATTAACACGTCAAAATGATAGTTGATAAAAATGTATTAAGTGTAAGTTAAACAATACTTCAATAGATGTGTTAGAATGTTCAACCAAACAGAGTTTCACACAGATGCAGTCATTTACCGTATTTACTCCATTATACGCCGCAGATGGAAGTAAAATAAATTATTACCAATAAGCGCCGCCCTTGAATAAACGCCGCACCTTATCAGGAGAATGCGGCGTTCATTCGAGGATCATAACAAGAAAAAATACGGTATAACTGGGCAACCTACACCGTAGTTACACAATTTTTAATCTACACCATTCTTTGAAATTTACTCAGTTCCTATATAACAATGTTTCTAAGCACTTTGCATCGCTTCCATCAAGGTCTCTATTCAGAATCGGTGACAGTGATTTAAGAAATCATGGATTTTAAAACGCCGCCCTCGAATAAACACGCTAAAAATTTAATAAACGCCTTGGCGTTTACTCGAGTAACTTCGGTAGCTACCTTTCCCGCACCAACAAAACAAATTTAGTACAATTAACGTTTGTTAAAGAGAAGACGTACGGCCTTGAGTAATAATTGGCTTCCTCTTAAATTTACAGAAGTTGAATCAAGCTAGTGCTTATCAAGGTTACATAATGAAATAATATAACAATATTTTTTTGTTTTGTTAATAAAGTCTTATCAAGCATAAACTTATTTATGCCCAGATCTGGGACATTTTAATACACAGCCCAGAATAACAACTAGAAATAAAATACAGTTGACAACAATCACAAAGAGACGAGAGTTTTACTCCGATTTAATGGAAAGGATAGTGTTAACGTTAACTTTTAAACGGCACCTTCCTTCCCAGGGCCTTTCGGATTCCAGTCCCCTCTTTCTCTCACTCCACGGGACAGGAAAGAGAGAACCCTGGCGCGGCAAAACGCACGCAACATAATTACAACAAAACATATTGCAACATTGTTGCGCGCGACAAGTTCCACACAGTGTTTGACCACCCTATTGTAATGTGTTACAAGATATTGGATGGCGATGGATCAAGTTTGAAAATGGTCAAAGTTTTCATGTAACATGTTTTTGGATATCGCATGATGTTATGCTGCAGCGGATATGCGGAGCATGCCCACTAGTTCGATTTGCTATTTCAAAGCCATTCTCGTCCCCAGAGGCCGCGATCCTTCTGGTCTGCGCCAGGAATCGAGACCACTCGCCGCCTTCAACACCAGAATACCGCAATTCACGGACTCATTGTCAAAGCTGAAAAATCTGATTGGCTGAAACATACTGAGCGAGTTACTCTGCGTATGCCCCGCTGGAGGCTATAAGGACTAAAAGGACTAATCATGATAATGACTCTGCGCATGCTTAGAAATTGGGAACGGCCAGAGGTCTAGTTCCCTGGCGCAGACCAAAAGGATTGCGGCCTCTGGGAGTGGAATATTGGCCATTTTATTCGCCAAACATTTTGTAATTCGTCCGGTTATTCGTCTCTAGTGTAAAGACGGGCACAAGACGCGTTACTCGTCTAGACGACCTACTTTTCGAAATACGTCTAAAGCGACGCACTACGAAAATTAGCTCTTCAGGACGTGTAACGCGTCTTGTGCCCGTTTTTATGCTAGACTGAGGCGCATAACTGGACGAATTACAAAATGTTTGCCGAAGATCGTCCAGATGGGTAACACGTCTCTAGTATAAAACGGCCAACGTTTCGAAGTGCCATCAAACATATTGCAACACATTGCAACAGGGTGGCCAAACTTGTGCAACATGTCGTGCAAAGCAATGTTGCGTTCAAATGTTGCGTGCGTATGGCCGGGCCTTTATAATGACGTGATGCAGTGACGTGCTACCAGGCTGCTATCTCCTTCTACATTGTGACTACTTGAAAACAAAAACGTGAACAGAAATAAAAAACATTATCCTCTGGCGGCGAGTAACTAAGCTCTTACGTGGAAATGAAAACGTAGATTATCCCATTTTCTGGCCGGATGTATGAACAACTTGAAAAAGCAACAGCTGGTAATGCTAACTAAATGCGAATTTTTATTGAAGCGAGATAAAACTTGTGCAGGACCATCATTATTACATCATGAATGTGAAAGGAAACAAACGAAATGAGAAGCAAAGTCTGAAGTAAATTATTTTTCTGAACTTCATTGCATCGTTACTTTTTCGTCTCACCCGCGTAACGTTCATGCTCATATATCTAGTGTATAGTTTGATACTTAATTATGCATTATGCATATTCATACCAGATTCTTTTTACACGTAGCCTCTCTTAACTCGATCAGAGAAGACGCCTCGGAGGCTATATCAAAGTGAAGGCACAATTAAATACGTAATTTTGCGACGATAAATAAAGGAGAAAAATTAAACAAAAACCGTGGCACTTTCCGGCTTTGAAGACAAAGCGTTGCCGACGACAATCCGGTTACAATTAACCAGTTTGCTAAGAATGGCATCAGCCAAAATTTAGCACCCCCTCGATCGAAAAAAATTTTTACGTTCGGAGAGCTGTAGATTTTCTCAAGAATGCAGGAGAGGTGACGGATAAGGTTGTACTAATGCAACTCTAACTTCATTGCCTCGCTAGCTACACCGTCAGATAAGGGAATTGAAAACTAACACAACATAAACTAAGGTATAGTTTTATAGCATTCCAAGATCAGACAAAAAGTTGTTTGGCGTCTAAAATTTATTGGTACCGTCCAATTTTATTCATAGATTTCAACTGAAAGGGTAATTAAAAACTGGCTTTTTTATAGTCGTGAAAATGTCATTTTCAAAGTGAAAATAGTCTGAGCCAAATAGTTGCTTCCATTACAACGGACAGCCATCCAGCCTTGTTTTGTAAAAACTCAGTTTGAGCTAGTTTTTAGAACGGGACTCAATGCCACTTCATTGTCCACCCCTCACGGGGATTTGATCTAAGCACTAGGGTGGTTTAATCAGCAGAAGACGCAGCGAAAGTGTGCGATCAAAATTCCGGCGAAAAAATCGGAATAATAACTCGACAAATGAAACGTTATTTTTATTAAAGCTTACGACAAAATGCATTTTGAGGCAATCCATATCCCAGTCTGGCTAATGAGCAACGTACGTACGGCTCGAGATTGGATTGCATTTGCGCGAAAGCTATTTGCACCCGTAGCGATAATTGAACATATTTTTCTATCCATGATAGAGAACAGCATATTGCATACTTTGCGGACCGCTTGCTTGGCCATTAACATTTCCATGATTTGAATACATAAGATCCATCGGTCTATACAAGCTCTCGTAGCCAATGATAACTGCAGCTAGGAAGCACGTTCTTGAAAACATCACTTATTAAGTGTGTTGCTTTCGTCGGTGTTTATTTAAAGTTCTTAAAAAGCCAGAAAATGGAAATTTTATACTCAACTTGCTATTCTTGCAGACCGGACAGAGTTAGCAGCAAGCGGAATAACAAAAGGTACTAGATAACAAAAGGTGGGTGAAAAGTAAATCGAAACGTATGATAATCTTTGTGTTAACGGTGCCTTGGGAATCAGATTCCAAGCTGAAATATATGACGCGTCAAATTTATGCCGATTTATTTTTTTAATGTACACATGGAATATATCAAAGAGAGGAAGAAAAACACGTTGGTCGTTTCAGGGTTTGCACTATTTTTAAGAGTTGTCTGTTTTCCGGGATTTTTCCGAGGCTAAAACTAGTTTTAAATCGACGTGTCGACCGGTTTCATTGGTCTTCTTCAGGCTTGATGATTTACAACTTTTAATTTCTTAGGAAATGAGAGGCGAAAGTTTCAGACATACGATGCCATTATTTTATCGTATACAAATCGTTTCTCAGGCTCTTTTACTGGAAAGGCTAAAAAAAGAAAACGAAATAAATTTAGGAAACCACTTTTTTGAAACGTCTTTGTGCTCAGCCATTATGCGTGGGCTTTGAGAAGAATTACTTACCAGGGGTCGCTTATAACTTTCGGGCATTGTTTCTGTTATTTGATTTTTAACCTTACTTTCCCAATAAAGTTACTGAATTTATTCAAAGTTGTTTTTTCTCATTCCCTTGATCTCTGAAAAATTGAATTCGACCTTATAACCATACACCTGTGTTATCTTCGGCGAAAATATTGTTTATTATGAGGCATTCGAACGTCTGTGAATAAAATAGAAAATTGATGTTCTATTTTTATTGACTTCTATGATCTTTCTGGTTGATTACACGAGTTGACAAACTGCAAAAGATAAAATGAAGTGAAATATTGTTTCCCGTCTTTATTCCTTGGTTTGTTTACGACTCTTAAGATCTGAAGCCATTTATGCGAAATAAAAGCAGGTTTACAAGTGGCTTTACCCGCCTTCGCTTTAACAAACTGACAAGAAAAAAGGTCTGTCTATGATAACACTGTTATGTTCTCTATCAGAGGAAAGCAGTAGTCTTAAAGCATTATAAATATGGCGCTTTAGTTTCTTTTGAAGAAGAAAAGAGATGAGGAAATTTCTCGGAGGAATATGTCAACCCCCAGCGGAGAATTTGATAAAATGAATGTTAAAGAACATCTGTCTTGTATTCAAAAGTGTCCTTATGTCAGATGAACACACCGCGTTTATTAGTTTTTACCATACATGAATATTTCATTTCATACACCAGCGATCTTTTCGAAGACCAGTATATTGCTGGCACTTTTAATTAGCTCTTTGAAAGACAGGTGTGTTTCGGCGATGTTTCTTAGTCAAGCTTAAAAGGCCTGTCACTCCGGCGTTGAAATTACATCACCGTAGGCTAATGGAAGACGGCTCGGCAGATGATCAAGCTAGAAGGTTTGAGACTGGGCATTTCTACCTTAAATAAGCTTGGGAAAACAAGGGTAAGGTTTACGTTTAATATTGTAAACTGACATGATATTATCTCCTGTTGCTACTACTGGTTTAAAACGCCCGATAAAAAGTTCAGACCAAATATTCAACTGTCACAAATATAAACAGAAGTTATTTGAATGTATATTGGCCCGGATTTTACAGTCTCTCAAGTGCGATTTCGGTGTTAAATTGGTGTGTTTTATGGTCATTTTAAGAACCGATCATTCGGCGAAGTCATGTCTTTTTCTATATACTTTTTCTCTGGCAGAGAGTTTGTTGACCGATTTATTCATCCTCTAGACCCAGATGTCTTTCTTTGTTTTGATAAGCAAATGAAGGGAACATGTTGGTCAAACAAGTCAGCATTTAAGCGAAACGTGAGCAAAACGGAATAAATATTCAATCTTACGACGATTTTAGGTAAACATCCACTATTTTTAGTTGCGAAAGCGAGACTGATTCTAATAAAGAGACCTTTGACTTCATAATCGAACTCGGCAAGATTTGAAGTTTACATTGACTTTGAAATCAAAAAAGCTCAGCGACATCAAATCAAAACTGAAATTAGCATGAAAAAGAATAACACTTTTCTAGCTATACTGAATAATTTCTTAGCTCCTAAACACCTGTCCTGGCTGTTCATTAGATTTGTTAACATCAAAGTATACACTTTTCAGTTATTGTCAGCTCATCCGGAGATAGCCAATCAACATTACAGGCTTTGATCTATAAATAGTTCTGTATATTTGGAATTGGTATTCACTGCGCATTAGCAAAAGTACAAGTGCATACAATAAACAATTTTTTTTCTCGTTCTTATGCTTATGCCTATTCCAGGGGGCGAAACCATACAAAGAATGGCTGTGTTTGCTCTTCTTAAGCAGTTTAAAATGCTGCGTGTGCTTTTCTCAGTAAAAATTGAACCAGTTATTTATAAATTTCGTTCTCTGTCAATAAAGAACAGCTTATAAACCAAACACTTTTACTTTCATCAAAGGACCGGGTAGCGTCGCACAAAGGACCGGGTAGCATCCGGTTCCGGTGGAAGGCGTGGGAGTCGTCAGCGACAATGCAGTTTTAGTCAGTCAATTACAATTCATTCATGAGACGTTCGCTCTGATTGGTTCAATTGCAATAAGAAAAGAAATATAACGGTCTGAAAGGAGAACGGTAAATTAGCACTCTGGCACAGATATTTTTTTGTCACCCATCCGTTATCCTTTGATTCGGTTTTCGGTTGATCTCAAGAGAAAACTTTTGGTACCAAGGTATCCTTCATGTATGCAGATACGAAAATGGTTTGATATATGTGTACAAGAACATCGATCAGTGCGACCGTTAGTTAATAGGTTTAACCTACCCAGCCAGATTGTTTAAAGTGTGGTTTGAATGATAAATATATGTTATTCATCACTTACTTAACTAAACTTGGCACGATAAGCAATTTATTACTCTTTTTTGCAAGAAACATTTTCTAAATTAGAGAATGTAAGCACGACGTCACCAAGCGATTCGTCTGAACCAACGTGACTTACATGAAGAGAGAGATAACATGATAACATGCTTATTGACTGAGTAAAGTCGGACCAGACGGATACTTGATTACGATCCCAACCTACGACCAGACCTCGAACCAGATATTTTTCTGTCCGGCACTCCCACTCGGACAATAAGTACATATTATTTTCCAGTTGTCAATTTCTTCTCAGTAAATTCATTGCCTTGAAAGGATGTCGTTTGAAACATTTTTAAAACGAACTGATCTAAAATATAACAAAGCAGAAAAATAAAACGAAACAAAAAAACTCCTCACGGAGTTTTGTCAGTCGTACATTATTTAATTTCTGGGTGCTCTTCAACGGCTTCTTGCTCTGTATTTATTTGTACCACGAGATTTGAAAGGCCTTGTTCGGCACCAGTCAATGTTTCGTATAACTTATCTCGCAATTTTGGTGCGCCTTTGAGAGGGACCTTGCACGCAGAAAACATTGCTTAATAAAGTGTAGCACTCCGAGGCAACCCATAAAAAGGTTTGTTGCAGCGTTTCCGCGATCGTTTCGAAAAGTAGAACACGATTCCACTTCGTGCAACACTTTCTACAACGAATACGTTGCGATTTTAAGATGCATTATATTTGGCAATGCGATGCCATGACTCAGACAAGACTCAGACAAGCAAATCGGAATAGCGGACGATTTTCCTAAAACACTTTCTGAAACAGCCGGTGTTCCTTAAACACTTTTTTGAAACGAAAACTTCGCCTAGATTCCCTCTATTTCTCTGAGAACACGCTGATGTTGTCTGAGCAACTTGGGTGGCATAATCATTGGTATTATATTTTTAATGCTACGTTTACACGGATGCGGTTTCCAATCGACACGGTTTCATGACAGCGAAGCCGCATCAAAAACGACACGTTTTCGAAGTTTTTACACGGAGCCCATTTAACCTTGATGAGTAATTTCTTAGATATTGATTTTGTTATAAAAGTTAACGATAAAAAGTCACGACGTTTCGACCTCTCCGAGGTCATTTTCAAGTGCGAGTAAAAATATAAAAATTAGCATAAATATATTGAAATAGTAAAATCTAGCCTGTGAACAGGCTCTCCGGTCGAGGATGGGGCGAAAAGAAAGCGGCAAGAAAAGGTGTGTGATGCAGGGTATGTCGGCTATACGTGCCGACATCTTCACCAACGGATTGAAGAACACAAGGGATCGACCATTGGAAGTCACCTCAAGGAACAACACGATATAGCCCCAGATGACATTGCACAGTTTTTTAAAATTTTAAAAAAGTGCCAGAGCAAGTTTGATTGTCTTATTTTTGAAATCTTTTTTATCAAAGAACTGAAACCATCTCTAAACAAACAATGCGATTCCATCCGCGCAAAATTATTTGTTTAGGTCGGTTTTAATAATTTTAATCGTTTTCAATTGTTTCCGTAGTATTTTTAGTCTTTTCAAACTTTTAACTTCATTAATATTTTGTCACTTATTTTTACATATTTATATATTTTATCGTATTTCAGCGTTCGTGACATTTTTGCCTGATTTTACTATTTCATTAATTTATGCTAATTTTTATATTTTTTACTCGCACTTGAAAATGACCTCGGAGAAGTCGAAACGTTGTGACTTTTTATCGTTAAGTTTTATAACAAAATCAAAAGCCCATTTAACCGTTTTCCATGTGAATGTATAGTCTGTATAAGCAAGCACTGCACTCCGTGTGAGGTTCACAATGTTTACTATTTGCATGCCAGCCAATTTCGTTCCAAAAAGCGCAAAACCGTTCCTAAATCGATGCGGTTTCACTGTTTACACGACCAATGAAACCGTATCGTTTTGAAAACGCTCCACTTTTGACAGCGTTTTCAAAACGATGCGGTTTCAGTATAGGTCTCGATCGGCGCCGTGTAAACGAAGGACGTAACCGCACTGATCGCTTTCGATGTGGTTAAAAAAGAAACCGCGTTCGTGTAAACTTCGCTACAGCAGTATTGTTCTTGAACCTAGTGTCGCAAAGGTTGCATGAATAATTATCTAGTGTAACAGCGCCTTTTGTTTTCTACACTTTTTTTCTACAAGTATTTTTTTATACAAATATCGAGGTTGAAAATGGCGAAATTTTAAGAATATACCCAAGGTTGAGTTTTTATTTAGAAATTTTTTTTGCGTGTTGATAGAAAATAAAATAAAATCACAAATCTTTTAAGTGAATTTTTATTTCACCATTGAAAAGTATGGTTGATTCTTTGCATTTCTAGCCCATTAGACACATGATCGACATGTCGGCGATTTAGATAAAAGGTTCAAAAGATATCCATGACAGTTGGTCTTTTAAATCATATTCTATGGAAAGTTTGTAAATTAACGTACACAGGTGACAATAACATCGGCAATTTATGCAATAACGTGAATCTAAGAATGTGCACAAGAATATTTTCGGTCTAAAGCGGCAGAAAAATTATTTTCGTCGCGGTCAACCAGCAGTTCCCCCCGTATACGTCACCAAAACGAGTAGTGACGTCATATGATACCGCGAAGGTCTGGGAGAAAGCCGTACAGGAACTAGGCAAGCCCGGCCCGTAGCCAGACTTTTCTGATAACCGAGGCAATTGCGAAGGGCTGAAGCAAGAGGGAGGTGGGGGGGGGGGGGGGGGGGGGCAACTTTCGAAGTCTAGAAGCCCGGAAATGCCATTTTTAGATGATATCAGAAAAGACAGAAAAAGAAACACTTCTTTCATATTAACCTCTTACAGGAATTAACTTGACCGAGGCAACTGCCTCTGTTCACCTGTTAGAGCAGTTTTCAAATGAGTGTCGTAAAACTAAAACCAAAGTAATCACTCTGGCCAATCACAAATGACACAGACAATCCAGTGAACCAATCAAAACTCGCAGCAAACTCATGTAGCCGCCACAAAGCGCGGGAAAACGTGCGCGAGCACGTCGCGATTAGTTTTGATTTTACTTCTGATTGGTTGAGAAAGTGGCGCGAGAGTTTTAAGCCAATCACTGAGTGCAGTAATGCAAAACCAAAGCAAACACGAATTACTTTCGACACTCAAGTGAAAACTGCTCTACTAGCTATCGCCCTGTCTACGAGTGAAAACAAGCTCTTTTTTTCCGCGAAAACGGGCAACTGCCTAGACTATGCAACCACCGTAAATATTTCAGTGTCATATGAAGTTGGTTTCTTTGCTTGTAGATCGCCTTGCCGAATTCTTTGCTGTTAGGGCTGGTAAATTCGACTAGTCGTCGAAGATCGATTAACTTGTGGTAAGCCTAGCCGGTGTTATGTAACTTGATCAAACACAAAATAACAGATCACGATGGTTAACGCGTTATGATGAATTCTCTATTAAAGCTATTAAAGTTGTATCTTATAAATTTCAGTTCATGTTCTGCCAACGATCGGAAGGCCAAGGTTACTTATTTTTTTTGGTTTACAATTTAGTAATTATAAATATCGCCAAAGTTAGCAAGGAAAGTAGTAGAAAACCGGTTTTCGGTCCTAGTGGCTATAGGTCAGGCATCCTTCAACTCCATCCTCAATAGCATGTTTCTATAGCTACTAGTATATATTTTGTCCAGATCTCAACGACAATTCGCAGGCAGCAATTAATATTCAACCATGCTGTACTAAACTTTAATTTACAGTAATTTTCTTTTAATCTGAAAATGTTCTTGTATTATATAAATATAATTAAACAAAATGACATGCACATTGCTGTGTTATATATACAGGCCTTTAGCGATTACAGTGGCGCTAAATTCAACACGGCCTGTCAAATTATAGGTATTATGTTTATTTATGAAGCTAAATTTGCACGAATTCTAATAATTTCCTTTAATCAAGTTTTATACATCAAAATACAAGCTAGGGCAATTTTGACAAGCTTATTTTACTTGCTAAACAACAGCTGCATGTAATCTCTCTTGAATTGTCAATTAAATTTCAAGCTACAACGTTTTGATTGGTGGTTCTTCGATCCAAATTTGTTTTGCTCTAAATCCATTAGAATGAAACAAAATGGAACTGATATGTTTATGACATATAGCATTCACATCACTCTGATGGCTGGAAAGAAAAGAAATATAATTGATTCGAGGCCAAAAGTGAAGAAACACGGCGCCTTGAGGTGGAAAATGTTGGTTAATTTTTACTCCTTTATTTAAAGACTTCTTTCCATTTTCTCGACACAACGCGAAATATGAATAATATTCGGGGTCGAAAACAAAGGCAACATTTTTATAGCTTTTAATCTACGACAACAAAAACACAATTAAGCCTATACGTTCGCTGCAAATCTCCATTCGCAAGCGATCATTTGGCCATTACCATGAGCAACCACAATTTCAAAGGCTGGTGAAGAAAGAGGCGTACTTTCACTCAAGTAGCAGTTTTTGAGAGTTGTTATAATGCAATGCCAAGTCTAAGAATCTTTATTCGAACGTTTATTCCTGTTCAAAGTGACACAATCTTTCGTCTTGCTTCCTAGCGAGTACGGGACATGGAAAAATTATCAAGCGCAGCTTGGGACACCGCCATGTTTGAGGTCTGAAGTGAACGGCCAACGTTTCATCACCAACGTGCACTTCAAAGGAAGAATTCCTGTGGCTTTCACTTCCCTTCATATTGACAAAACATTCAATTATTTTACGGATTTATGACTGAATGGAAAAAAGGGAAAAACAAAACAAGAAACATTATGTTCGAGGGTGTTACCACATTCGGTCAATAACACTCTATTTTTTCTCCACCTTGAGTTCACCGGTCTAGAACGAGTTTAAACGAGGAATTAACTACAGTGCGCTCTGTCGCCGGTATATAGCTTCGAGGTAAGTCGCAAAATTATCAAATCTAAAATTTTTATGTGCGGTTCGGCTAGACAAAGTAATCTTGCATGTGCACAGTATGCTAGTCCAATAAAACTCGATAGGGGCGGTAATAACCTTAAAAAACAGTCGGGGACGTTTACTTCTTGAATAACTGTATTAGACCAATTTATTTTTATAATTTTCCAAACCCGTTGTTTACTTTAGCCTTCACCCAGTTTAGTACAAAAAATATTTTATTTTGTGCAGTTTTCTTTGTCAACACGCAATGTTTAAGTAAAAACGCTCGCCGAGAAATTGTCATGGCGCCAAAATTTGGACTACGATACTCCTTTAAAATAAGGAGTCAATTCCTTTGGGTATTTACTGAGTACAAATACTAATATCGACTTATTTCTCGAGGGAAGTTCAAACCATGATGCGTTAATTAATGTAATTTCAGTCTTCCCGAAATAACTTCTGATGTTGCAACGAAGGCGACCATTTTCTTATATTCAACATTATATTATCGATTAATAATGACTACCATAACATATGAAGGGAAAGCAACGTCGGCGAAAAGTTGGAAAATGTAAAACCGAAGAATACGGACGCTTTCTTCAGTGGCAAACATTACAGTTTGCATAACGCGTGGGTTTTTGGCGCCAAAACACCTGCTTCACGTTTGCAACAATAATCATGGCGGAAAGGAAAAGAGCCTAGCGTGAGCCGTGCGGGTGTCACAAAGATTTGAAAGAACATCCTGTTTCCTGTTTTAGTAGACATCACCGAAAGACACTTTCTCCAAAGAAGATGCAGAAACTCTTCCGTCGGCTGAGACAAAACCCCTCAGGTACCCATTTTAGGGCCTTCAATTGTCAAAAGAAGCGAGAAAAGAAATCAAAGATTACAGTGATAGCGACGCCATGCAGTCTTCATGCAACTAAAAAGCAGTAAAAAATAAATTTTCTTTCAAATTTTTCTTTGGAAAATTCATTTCTGCTAACATTCGATATTGTGATATTTGCTAATTATCTTAAGTCAAAGATCACGTACAGGTCATTTCTTAAACTGTTTAATATTTATTTCCTGATCAGTCGTCGCCCTCTAAAGAGAAAAATGATCAGTAATAACAAATTAGTTTTCTGAACAATCTTGAAATGAGGAACAAATATAAAATTCTTAAATAAGCTGGAAACCTCGAAATTTATAAACCAATTTGAGAAAACAACGAGAAAAATGTTTATCCTGCATATTTTTATGCCCGCCATTCTAATTTGCAGCATAAGTAGGGAATGCGTAGTAGGCTTGGAATCTTTTTATCTTGTGTGAACCTTTAAAGTAAAGTGCCCAAAATGCAGCTTTTAAACTTCATTATTCTCAAAAGAACAACGATAGATCTACACTTGTATATGAGGTAGGCTCCTGGATCAAAAATCTACTTCACTGAAAACATCTTAGGCCTTTGTTTAGATACAGCATGTCTAAACACCTGCCTGAGTCTGAGCAAAAGGAGCCTAAATAACTAGTCTGAACGCAACTGACTTCCAAAATTTATTCCACAGCGATGAACAACAAGGGATCAGAAGCTCTGTTCCAAGCCAGCTCGACTTGCAAACTTCGTCTCGTGCGCATGCTGGTGGAAGGTGGAACGTCGGTAAATGTTCGTAACGAGCGACTTGAGACGCCGCTAATGCTCTGTTGTCAGGCTAAAACTGACATGGAAGAGAAAGGTCGAGTTGTAAATTACTTACTCAACAAACAAGCAAAGGTAAACTTGCAAGATATCGAAGGCCGCACCGCTCTCATTTACGCCTGCATGTCAAACTCTGGGAAAGAAATCATCAAAGCTTTACTTGATGCAAAATCTAATTCGTGGATAGAGGATGAAAGTAAAAATACAGTGTTTGACTATGTAATGAACGCGGAGGATTTGGAGACCACTAGACTTTTGATAAACGCCTGTCGCGAAAGCATGATCGCAGATGCGCGAGATAATATTCAGGTGAAGCATTTGGAAGAATGTTTGGCTAATATTCAGGACATACGCAAATTCTCCTGGCCGCTTATGGGTCCCAGACTCCGCAGAGATCACTCGCATTTGTACGCCGCTGAAAAGGAAGATCCGCCCATCTCCGGCAACCTTCTGGTCGCTGAATTAGGTGGTGACGGTGGTGAAACAGCACAACCCGAGCGTCGAAGAAAAAGATCTGTGTGCCATTTCGATCCCCTAGATATTCAAGAAATATTAAACTGTTCAGAAGAGGCTGGAACAAATACGACAAACACAGAAAATGACCAAAATGATAAACTTGAATCAGAGGAGAAGAGGAAAACTTCCGTTCGTTCTTTATCGGAGGAGGAGAGGTTTAGTTTTCATATCTCTGATGGTGAGAATGCACCACACGACCCGTCGTCAGGGTTGGAGAAACTTCTAAAGCTGCAGGATTCGTTTTGCTCCTCCTTCGATTCAAACGAATTTCCGTGTACAAGTGATTCGCGCAGAAATTCAGAGGATAAATCCCCCACCTCTTCCGTAAATCAACATGTTTGGGAAGAACCTAACTCAATCCAAGAGGAGAAAACCGTTTTTAGTCCTGACAAGCTAGAAAAGAGGGATCAACAAATTTGCAAAGAAGCAGACTCAACCCAAGAGAGAAAAAGTGTTCTTAGTTCCAGTGAGGTAGTAAAAACGATCGAGACCAAAAGTGATATTGAGTCCGGGGCTTCCGAAGAGGAAAGCAAGAGTGAACACTCTGGTTCGTATTCACTTGTCGAAAAAAGCAAGACTGTTATTTCCAACCAATATGAAATGTTTAATGAGGAGAGCAGCAAGAGCGAAAGGCTCTTCACGTTTCGAGTTTCCAGCGCTTCACTAAGCAAAACCGAAAGTTACACCTCAGTTTCGGAGAGTTCCATTCAGAGACATGTGGTTATCAACTCCGCCATAGATAAAGCATTTGTGCAAAACACAGAAAGCAGGTCAAACCGGATTATATCTCCTGTAAGCAGTCAACAGTCATCACCCGTGATGAGCCCCTTAGCATCTCCACGAGTGACGCGTCGTGTAACCCACACGTCAGCTACTTTAAAACAAAGTCCCCGAGCTTCGCCTGTGCCAATTTTTGAGAGCAACCGACGGGAGGCAGTGCCCATTGTTCGACGATACACCCTGTCCGCGATGGACATGGGAAAGTTTCAAACCGCGGGCGTTAAGACCCTCTTAGCGCTGCCAAAGCACTCTACGGGTGTTGAAACAGATGCACGGAGAGGGTCAACCGTGTTAGAATCTACAAGCAGAGGGGGTCCTGAGGGGGACTTTACCCCTCCCGGGCTGAGAAAGAGCAAAAGTGATCTGACAGACTGGACGTCTATGTCACGCAACCTTCAAGAAATTGTGCCAAAACAAGGGCCAAGCGTACAAAGTTTCCAGCAGTTGACTGACTATGGTAAAGAAGGAAGCGATGTTCCTGAGTTCCTGTTGCCGAGCATATCTTCGGCGAAAATGGGAAGGCGTTCGCCGAAAGACTTTGTTCAGCAAATGCAGGTTAGAAGTCCAGCTGTCGAGAGCAAAGCTCTCAGTGCAGACCCCAGGATGGAATTAGCCCTACCTTGGAAGAATAACGGCGATAAACAGCGCTTCTATCTTGGTGGTCAAGAATTGCCTTTAGACGAACAAAAACGCTCACCAAGTCCGGGTCGTACTTCATTACCATCATCACCAAAGGAACTTGCATTCTCCTCGCCTGGCAGCCCCTGTGATGTCATCGCTATAGCAAAAGTTGCAGACCTCTCTCCGAGGAGCTCAGATAACACAACGGGAGATGTCCTTCCTGACCTTCTCTTCAACTCCGCTACCAAATTACAGCAAGGCGAGGAAAGTAGTCCCAAGCAAGGAGGGAGTTCCGTGGTGACCGCTCATAATTTCAACACCAGAACTTTCAAAGACGTCCTTACACCAAGCTCAAACGTGTCCGAGGAGCGAAACACTGGCTCTTCTCACATTCAGCAGCGAGCCACAAGCCGCAGACCTCGCCCAGGAACTCTACTACCACCGCTGACTATAAACAACAGGCGATCGCCGACGTATGACTTAGAAGATGGGTATTTCTCTGGGTCGCCTTCTCCAGCGGACGTGGAGAGTCCAAGAAGAAAACTAAGCAATGAACAGCAGCGGTATTCATTTAGGCCGATATCTCCCCGCTCGCCCGTTCGCTCGCCAAAGTCGTTGAACTCACAGGCAGGAAAACCACCTCCATCGCGTTAGTGAATTTTAAAAGTATCCCGCAAAACAGACAGTTATTTTTTTTTTCATCCGTTATTTAACGAACAACAAAGACTAGTTCTTCAAAGGCAGACTAGTCCCTAGGCTTTCTCCGCCCATGGGAGTCTGGCTTCATCGTCAGCGGTAACGTCACCGAAGAGCACAAGCTCCAGTTCCAGGCTTTGCGCGGTCGCCGAAACAAGAGAGAGCGCCTAGGGACTAGGCTAGTGGATAGAGTTGATAGCGAAAAGGGTGAGAGCACTATGCACTCCACTGGATGAACCGCTTGCGGAAACAGGCGAATAAATTACGGACAGCATAAAAAGAACATCAATTATATAAACATATATACATATATAAAATAATTAGAGTCATTACTAGCGAATAATTCTTTTTAAAAGGCAAATTCAAAAGGAAAATTGAACAAAAAATCAGACATAATGCGATACAGTGTTACTGTTCACAGACAGACTTACTGTTTATACCGTCCCTTTCATTCCCAGGAGGACCAGACAACAGCTACGTTCGTGTTCAAGGCTCACAATATTCTCCAATTCGTCTGTCGAATCAGGACAAACTTGATTAGCTAGTATGAACGGAGACACTCGTCTCAACAAAGACCAAAGGAAGTGATTTTGAATGATCGTGTACAGCAGTCAATAAATTAGTTAAAATCAATTTTGCCAGACTGTATTATTTTCCTATTTTCTTTTTACAATGATCGTTCGCCCACAAACGTCAGTTGCAAACTGTCTCTTTCCCAGAACCGTCTCTCTCGAGTCTCTCTTCTTCCCGTCCCCAGCAGCGAAAGAGAGCTTGGGAACAACAAACGCGCCTTTATCACTTTTGTTTCATCAGGCGAGAAGGAAGCAATAAAGTGTATTGAACTCCCTATAACGGCTGAACAAATTTTCCCTTCGCATTTCACCGTAGATCCCTCAAATCATGATTCACGTGTACTATTCGTCGCGAGATGAATTTTATGATAAAATAGAAAACAATAAGGAAGGAACGAAGAAATTAAAAGGGAGGATGTAAGAAACCGATTTCTAAGCACTTGGGTGATAATCAACTTGATGTGAATGAACAACCGTATCGAATTTGGCAAAGCTGACATTTCGAGCGTTAGCCCTTCGTCACAGCGACTTCTAAGCGAATCGTTCTAAACAAATGTTTCTAAGGACAAGTGCCCGCGATGACTCCTTTCGTGCGAACATAAATATAGGTTATTCACCAGCCGGGAGGTCCGTATTGGGAAAAACTGTGCCCGAGGTCTTTGATACCGCCCGAGGCCGCAGGCCGAGGGCGGTTCCAAGACCGAGGGCACAGTTTTTCCCAATACGGACCGACCTAGGCTGGTGAATAACTTTTTTATTTTTTTCTAAAAGCCGGTAAATAACTTATTTATTTTTTTCTTACTTGGTTAAAAAAAAAATCAAAAAAGATTGTCTTGCAAAATGTAATTTTAATATACGCGCGCATCCAATGTGCATGTTGAATCGATCGCTAAGCTACGGCTAAAGTGAAGAATGATTTGTTTTACGCCAAACAAAGTAAATTCGCGAAACTGAACAGTACTCGCGGAAAAGGTCATCAGAATAAAAGAGAAAAGTAACTTTAATATTAAAAAAGAAGCACAATGCAGCAGTAAAAGAGAGCATAAAAAAATCTCGAGTCACGAAAGTGAAATTGAATGAAGTTTGTTTGTGTAGTTTGGTCGTCTGCACACGGCACAATTTTGCGAGAATTAATTTGACTGTTTTTAATCAAAACATCTCCTTTTCTTGAATGGTGATAAGCAGTGTTCGGTTTTGGGAAAAAGTAGCAGAAAGGCAAAGCGTTTAAAAGGATAAATCGAGTCTGTAAACCAGCGACTTGCAGTAAACCGCATTACGGAGTGAAAACCAGTGCGAATGCACAACAACGATCGACAAACTATAACTTGATTTTGTAAATAAATACAAAAAATACCCGCCTATTGGAGAACTTCAAGGCGTTTAATTCCGTTACTAAGTTAGCTTTTGAAAGAATCAATCGGGTATGTAAGCCGGCGACTTGCAGGTAAGCGCAATGGCGTGAAAATCAGTGTAAATAATGCACAAACAACGATCGACAAACTACGGCCATAAAACTCGGTACAACTTGATTTTGTCAATAAAGAGAATCAATACTCGCCTTTTGGAGAACTTCAAGGCCTTTAATTCCACTGCTTACTTTTCCTTTCATATTTACAACGGTTGGTGAACAACTTCATTAATTTTGGAGAGCAAAACTTTCATGGGTTCGATCGTCTCGCCGCGAAATGAAAACACAGCGAGCTAGCCGGGCGGAATCGCTCCGTGAGCGGGCCGGATGGGAGAATACCGCCCGCTCCCGAAACCAATCAGATTGCAGGATTTGTAGAATACCGCCCGCTCACGAACTGAGAAAAAAATAACAACGGATATTTTTTTTTGGACGAGTTCCCTGACATGTAACAATCTCTTTTAACAGTAGAAAGGTTAAGCATGACGTTTATTTTTCCCGCGAACGGCAAAAATTCTTCTTCTGCCGTCTGCTGTTTCGCGTTTAAACGCGGAAATGAGCAGGTTTGTGTTCGTCGCGAATGTGTGATTTTTTCCCTATCTTTCTGAGGGATTTATTTTAGAATTCGATAAAAAGGGAGCGAAATGAAAGCAAAGCTCGCGTTTGCCGTATAATAGAGGTTAAGCATGACGTTTTCGGCAAACGGCAAACGGCAAAAATCGAACTTTTGGTGTCTGATTTTAGCCGTATGCACAATTTAGGGAAATTGTTTGCATTTACTGTGATTAAGGGATTTTTTTCCTATTTTTTGACTGGCTTTATTTAAGTGCTAAAGAAAAAGTGAGCAAAATCAGAATTATTTTTGCCGTTTGCAGTTTGCCGTAAACGTCATGCTTAACCTCTCTAATGTCATGCTCAATCTCTCTATTAATCAATCACTCCAGACTTCTATATTTGGATGTTTTTTTATTCGGTCCGTCTCGGGTTCTTTACGCGCCTCTCTCGCTTTAGTAAAGGAAATGACAATGAGAGAGACTGAACACAAACGAGCGACGAGAAATGGCGAGGTCAACAATCACATTTTTGTGCATCATTGGCTTACTAACCACAACATCGTCTGGGACTCTGTTGAATTCTTAACCTACAATATAATAATAAACTCTTTTAACGACCGACTCTAGAAAGCTGGTACATAAACTTAAAACAAACGCTTTACAGCAGATGTCAGCAACTACCGGCTCCTTACAAACAACTTATTCACGACGCAAAAAAAAAAAAAATCGACAAACGGACCTCAAGCCGAGTGACTTAATTTGAATGACCATAGATGGATCAAAACTTACTATAACTTAACAATCGTTGACGAATTTGGCACAAAACTTACAGCTAATAACATCACGGCTAAACTGACCAATCAGCTTCAACGCCAAAACTTTTCAACTTGAGTCCGACTTCCGCTCAGGTTGTCGTCACTCGCCAACAGCAGTTCTTTTCAGAACTACTAGAGCTCACCCGAGACGATCACAGTATACAAACTGAGGAGGTCTATACTGTTAATATTAACTTCCTCTGTTCGGATCCTCAGCCTTGCTTTTCATACTTTTTCATAAACACAAAATCTGTATTGGATTTGATTTTCCTCGATGACGCCCTGAGGTACTTCACTGGGGGCACTAAAATAAACAAAAAATGCACCAAAAGAGTATTATAAAGCGAAAACATAATCCTTGTTGTAGTATCTGCAATTTAACCAATTTCAAAAAAGTCCGAACAGGCTCCAACAGAATTTGAATCCGTTTTGTTACCAGCACGATGCCCTACGAACTGTCAGGTTCTTACAGGGGTTTAGGCCTTCCGGGCCCCCAAGAAAGAAAAATAGGATGTCAGGATTCCAATGCACCTGCTTGCGGGAAATGTAGTGTGAAAAGCCTTGGGCTGCAGGCTCCAAATCAAAAACGGGCTCCAAGACTTCAGAGACCTTGCGTGACCACATTATGTAAAAGATACAAGGTTGGCAAGACCGTGCAGCCTCTTTGGGAAAATCTCTCGAAAGTCCCCTGAAAAGTTTCTGATTACAATAATTGGTTAATTAGAGCAAATCAAGAGCATCCTAAACGGGGCTCATCTGAACTTTACATGAGCTATTACTTTCTAAACTTTTTAAAATTATCATACCTTTGTGTGAGTTATACAAGTGGGGAATCATGTACCTTACAAGTTTGTAGGTATTCTTGTCAAACGTGGGAAAGAATGTGTCTGACTCAAATTCCTTGTTTATCTCTGTTAAATATATTCTGTAACAGTAGGAGGACTCGATTGCTTCCTGGAAACAAACAATGAAGTACAATATTATAGTTGCTGGTGTTACAGATTGGCCAGTGAGGCCACACATACTCAAGGGTTGAGTGGGTAGGGTTAGATCATGAATTGACTGATTGCAGCTGACATAGGCACCTTAATAGTTTTGCAAAATATAAGGTGCAGCATACCCTGTGAGCAGTTTTTTCGATAGGAAGACTGAAGACGACTCTGCTCGCAGGGTAGGTCCAACAGTGAAAAATTTAATAAAACTACCACTCAACAAAGTTTACGATAACTTGGGGTTTTGGATTTGTAGCTCATATATCCCTTTTTCGCTCAATAAGGTACATGGATGTGCCTCGCTGGGTATGATCACATATGTAATGTATACTCATGACAAAAAATGTTATAACATGTAAACAGTGTATTTACCCTGTATACTTCAGTACCGCCGACAACAAAAATTTGTTCCACTGTGGCGACCAAAGGAGGATCAGATAACATGTGCACTGCTGACAAGACACTGTCACAAACATGATGAGCACCACATGGAGGAACCCTGTTTAATACAAAGACAATAATACAGTAAAGTGAGTCATTTATTAAGAGTGTGAAAATGTGTTCTTCAACAGTGCTGGGATTTGCAGACATCTAAACTTGAAGGGTTAGAAGTGTCGGCTGGGGAGTGTAAGTTATCCTATACAAAAGTGATGAAAGGCTCATCAGAATTTTAATGGCAACTTTAACCGAAACATTCTGTCAACATTCTTTTATGGACAAAACTAACAATGGTGGATATTTTAAACTTAGTAAAATTTTTTGTACATTATATAAGGGATACATGCTTTTTCACGTGTGACAACCTTGTTGACAATGCCCAGTCTAATCATAGCTCATGATTTGCTTGAAAAAATAGCTTTACCAAGGCTGTGCTCTAAGAAAAATTACAAGGAGCCCAAAGGTTCCAAACTATGAGATCCAGGGTGCCCAGCATAAAGCTTATATGAAAGAAATAAGATTATCTGGTCGCCCAAAGGCAAAAATTAATCGCCTGAGGCACCCGGGCACCCTTAGAGCACAGCCCTGTTTACTAAATAAGCCTTGATCGCTCACTGTAAACTTATTTCAATACTTGCTTAGACCATTCTCTAGCCATCCACACCTTCTACTTCAGAGGTGGTGGAGCATTTTGAAATGTGGGGGGCTTATTGTACACCAAACCAAGTGCATTTCACTACTCGTAATTGATTTGTGACAGTGCATCAATTGGCAGTTGTACAGATGATCCTGCTTCATGGTGCTTCTGTGGGTATTCTGTAAGTAGTTCTTGATCATGAGTCATTGGGGGGCAAAAAGGGACGCTGTGAGACTGAATATTTTGCCAAACCAATTTTAGCAAATTTCGTTTGGGGGGGTCTACAGTACAGTCCCCCTCCTCCTGCCCCCCCCCCCCCCCCCCCCCCTGCTCTAATGCCAATGTACTTGGTTAATAATGAAATTGAGCGCATGCATTTCTGGTAAATTATATCCCTTCAGTTTAACACCAAAGCACTGCCAGGGTTGCTTTATCTTGGGTGAGGTATGATGGGAACAGTCAGTTTCCCTTGCTGTCTTCCTCTAGGAACTTGGCAAAGAGTACACTAGTTACTCGATGCATTACCTATGATAGCTGAGTAACCATAACTGCAACTGCGCAAGAGTTTCTGATACTGCTCAGCTAGCCAAACCATACCCAGCATGACTGCGCACCAACATTTCATTTGTTTTCTATTCTACTGTCTGAATGTAATTTATTAAAGAAATGAAGTGACAGAGAAACCAGCCTATGAAAACAGTAAGTTCCCAAGAGTCCTTCAGAGTACTTACTTTAGTGTGTTACTGATGACAATGTTTAGTCTGCCAGGGAGGGGTTGCTGAGTAGGATCAAGAGATTCCCATGTTTTTCTCCCCATCAATACAGCATTCCATTTACCTACATTGTATTCAGACAGTCAGACATCCAAAACCTCACCAAAGATCATTAAAGCCAGGTTGGCAGATATCATTAAGCACATAATGACTGGCACCAATGGAAACATCAAGCAGTAGCTTTATTTGTATGACCATAAAAAAATCGTTTCTAGTGCCAGTCATTAGCTGTTTTGTCACACCCCACAACTGAAAAGAATTTGGTGTTTTAAAATTTAAATATTGTTCAAATCATTTCAACATCAACAAGGACGTCACCAACTACACTGGTGACTAAATGATCAAACATGTCTGCATAGTCATTTGCACTTGTGTTCTACCCTTGTGTTCATTACTTACCTGTCCTATACAAATAACCAAGTTTTCCATTTTTCTGTTTTTGGGGTATTACAAAACAATAAGCAGTTAATAATATAGGGGAAGGAATTTCATGGCCCACGGGGAATGGAAATTGAAATGACAGTGTGAAAAAAGTGAAATAGTTAGAGTCCTGATCCTGCAAGAATCTTATTGGTTAATTTATGGGCTAAATTGTTACAGTATCCTTGGTACAAATGATTCAGTAGTAAAGGTATCCTCTATTGTTTGCATGCAGTGGTATGAACTCCTCAGTCTAATCAACATCTTAATTCCATTAATTGTTATCTACCTTTATCTCTGACCTCTGTTGTAATTCTCCGTAAAAACTCCAAGTCTGTCCTGCATTAAAACAAAATATTAAACTTTAATAAGAAAGCAAACTTTACATTACCTGCACATATATTTAGCTTCAACTCAAAACATTGATTCTCCTAACTGAGTGTTATTTCTTTCTTTTAAAGTCAGTTGTGAGAATTTGGTGGTACATCAATATAAAAAATCTAAAAAATGCAGTAAGCTAAGTAACTTTGGATGGATTCTGCTCAAGGTTTGAGCAGTGCAATAATTAATTACTAAAAATCTGCTCATTAGTCTCATAGCGTGGTAGCATGGTAACATTTTATTTCAGTACTATTTAACTTATAATTTAACCCACTTTAATTCATGGATCATTTTCTCTAACTTATCACATATGGGGCAAAATTACTGAACGCTGATTGGTTGAGACAGAGGGCATTTTTTCTTAATCACGAGGGCACCTTTTGGTAATCAAGAGGACATGATTACTTGATCCTGATTGGCTGAGTGCGCGTCGTCTGCACTGAGTTGGTTTCCCGCTTGAAACGAGTTTGAAAAAAGTTCAGAACAGTGTTCAGAACACAATGCTTCCGAGTTTGATATAATTGCGGTTATTTCATCAAATGTGAAAGAACATCGGCAGGCAGAAATGAGTGGTGCCAATTGGTGGAATAGAAAGAGGACTTTTCAATCCAAATTCGTTTGTCACAGCCCGAAAAAACTTCTGAACGGTTGGCGCTGTACGAAGAATAGAAATTCATGGCGGCTGAGCTGATTACTGAAAGATAACACTTCTTTCTGTTCTTAACATCACGCTACAACTACCACCCCTCAAACCAATCATGGCATAACAACGAATATAATAACTGGTGTATTGTGCTGTAGTAGGCCGTTACACTAAGTTTATTGCACATGAATGCCGTAGAAGGCAAGGATGATCTACAGCTATATGACAAAGAGTCGAACGCGATTAAATCCTCTGAAATAGCATATACGAAAAGCCTATACAGAGAATTGAGTGCGCATGTGAAGACACTCGGAGGCCAGGAAAAACCTACCTAAACAACCCGCAACTGAACGGGAAAAATGTAGGAAACCTGGGTAGGAACCAAAGCTCAAAACTCCGACCCTTCCTACGGGGCCAAGAACAAAAAAGAACTGCTGCAATTAAAATTAAGCAATGACCCAGCCGCAATCAATAAACTAAATAGCTAAGATAAAGTAGACGACAAAACTGACTTAATTAACCAAAACAAACCGATGGAACAAACCTAAGTAAAATGTTCGAACTGTACGTGTAACGACCGAGAACTGACTCGCATACTAAAGAGCGTACTATTTATACCAAATACATTGGACGCATAGTCAATGCACATGCAAAAGCATGCCTACATTCCTCATAACTGTACATCATCATAACACTTCGCAACTCATTACAAAACAGCTCTAAACAATAGCGAACAGAAATCAATTCTCTTCTAATGCGATGCAACCGAAGAGAATTTTCAATCGTTTTGCTTTCAATTGGTTCGCCTTAGAAACAGAGCCTGGAAATGGCATAAATTTTGTTGGTACTTACAGTTACCGCAGTGAAAAGGAGAATGTTGGGTTCAAGAAGTTATTAAAGCTCGTCCGGACACTTTGTTTATGACTTTCATCGATGCAGCATTTCCGTGCGGCAAGAAGCCTCGCAAACAAAGGTATTAAACTAAAATTTAAACTGCTTTCATTTTTATCTGTGAAGGGACTATTATGAGTCAATTGCACATGCTGTGTTATGCTTACTTTTACTGTAGATTTTTCCGTTAATCGACATCAGTTGATTATTTATGTGGTCATTTTGCTACGAGCGAATTTTCTTGTGAACTGGTTTATGCCATGGCGGACCTTGTTTAAGCTTTCTTGTCCAAAAAATTTTCCTTTTATGTGATAAACACGTAATCGCAATGTGCCCTTGTGCAATTAAGGATTAATTTCACTTGCATTTTCAAAGTTTTCAAAATTGCTCTCGTCGCTTCGTGACTCGGGCAATTTTGTGAAAACTTTGAAAATGCGCATGAAATTTATCCTTAATTGCCCTCAGGCCCATGCGATTACATATACTAAGTGACCCGCAAATATTTCTCAAGCACTCTTGAGAAAGTTAATGTTAAACCTCGTAAAAATGCTGAAAACGCATGTTATTTTGATTTAAACTGGGAGAAATGTCTGTTTTAATTAAAATATGGATAACTTCAAATATTATTAAATTCTCTCTCACCAGGTCAGCTTGAGAACTGAAGTTTTGATAAGTTCTTACCATTGCTGAGTTTTTTATTTTAAGTACTTAATATTTTTGCCTTTAAAAATTTGCTTGAATGATCAGCAGAAACCACAGACCTGTTAAGTCTCAGTACCATGTCACCAGAGAACACTGTGTTAATTGATCAACAACCTGTGACATCTAAACAGCCTAAACTGCGATTTTAAGGGCTCCTTTTTTGGCTCAGCAAGTAAGATGTACACTGGGTGTAATATAAGTGAATATCCAAGCCTTACCAGAGATCTCTAACGTATCTCTACAAGCTTTGATTTACTTATGTTGTTAAAAATTTAGCTTGTACTAGTTGTACACTGTAGATTTTCCCCGGAGGGTGGGGGGGGGGGGGGGGGTACTCCCATATATGGGCTATATAGGTATGTGCCGTGGGATAGGGTATGTTTTTTGAGGTTCTCGGTCCTTAAATAGGGTATCACGTTTGTTCCTTTTGCCATTGTGTTCCCGGTGTTATCCTTAGATAGGGTAGCTAAACTCTATCAGCTCAAATAAACGCCCAGGTAAACGAAAAAAAAATTGTCTGTTAAAACTGAACTATCCGTCATCAAGTATTAACAAAGCGATTTTGAAAGATTTGAGCTTTGCCTTGCGCGGTTAGCCGTTATTTGAGTCGTCACGCAATGCTTCTCCTCCCCTTGAATAGGATGTCAATTTTCAGGTTTGGGCCTTAGAAAGGGTATTAATTTTCGTTTTCTTTATCCTTAGATAGGGTCAGGGTTTGCGAACGTTCACTCTGTCTCAGTTCTTACTATAAAAGATCTGAGTTTGCCTTCCGAGATCCTGACTATTCTACTAAATTATCTCAAGAAGTGCTGACTGCCTATATGAAAAACACTGTATTGTAGATGAAGTCACCATCTTTCTATTCTTAGTTGACAAGCCATGTCCTATATGATAAGATGTTCTGGATTTTGGTTTTGGGCTGACAATTAATACGCAAAACCTGACTGACCTTAGTGATGGCCAGGGCAACTTGCCGTTGTTTCCAATTCCTAGATTTGAAGCTATAGCAGCTACACAGCTTACATGGCGAAGATTCTTTCTCGGCAAATTTAAATCCATGGGAAGTTCTTAAACCGTAAAGCATTTAACCCGGAAATTGGGCTTTTAATTAGAACGAATCAATCCGACAATTAGTCCGCCATTTTGAAAATTGTAGGTAGTTACTTCATGTATGGGTACACATATTGTACCAAATTGTAAGGTATTGTCGCCGGACTCAAGACTGCGGGCGCATCCAAGTGGAGCTGAGGCTGGGAAATCCCGAAAATACTAATAAATTGACCATGAAGGAAAAAACTGAATACGTGATGGGAATCGAACCCATGACGATGCTCATAAACTGAACTACAGGGATACTTGCATCCTTGTTCCCAGGATCTCTTTTCTTCCGCTCAAGGGGAGGGGAAGAAGAGAGAGGCAGGTTCATATGTGACTAGACTACTTGTAGTCGGTCTTTTCTCTAAGGGTCGGAGGAGCGCTTTTATATCGGGAACTGGGCGAACCACCAGGCGGTATGGACGGGAGGGGCTTGGGACGAGACGAGAAAAAACCGACTACGGACTCTTTTGTCATTTTTGAGGATATGCCCGTCAGCCCAGCAACGGAGAAGCTGATTGGTCAATTTAAATTGTGCGCGCGGAATGGCGTCAAAGATCTCACGATTTTATTTGCATGCGTGCTGCCTTAGCTTTTTATAAACTTTGCTTCAAGACATTAAGAAAATTCTGCTCCATAACAAGACTAATAACAAGACGTTAAGAGCCGCTTAGTTGTATTGGATGAATTTTCAAGCTCATTTAAAGGAACTTCGTGAAACGAAACACTGCGTTGACGTGTTGACGCAAACACATAAGATCCGTAACGCCATTGCGCGCGCGCAACTTTTGAATGCACACATTGGCCAATCAGCTTCTCCGTTGCTGGGCTGACGGATATCCTCAAAAAATGCATAAGAGTCCGCAGTCTATTCTTCCGCGCGCGCTGTTGTCTCGCCACAATCTCCCCGTCTCGCGTCTTAAACCCTAGTTTACAGCATTCCCTTTCTGAATTTCGAGAGAAAAACAGACTGCATGCAGTCTAATATGTGACAATCCGAAACAACGAAACGAAACCAGCCGAAAAGAAACGAAACTTGCCTGCGGTTAGCTTTTACTGCGGCTTGCTTGCGGTTAGCTTTTACTCCGGTTTGCTTGTAGCTCGCAGACGTATTTCCGGCTGTCGCTTGTCTCCGCCGAAAATAACGACGTTCTATTGATCACTGCTTTTTTTTTTCGTCCAAAAACTCTTTTCTTTAGTGTGGATTGAAACAGTGTGAGCGTGCCTTTCTGCACAAAGCTGCACGCATGAAGATGAATAGAAAATGGAGGCCCTATTAGGGGTTTTAGGGATACGGGATATTTTGGGAAAAAATTAACGCGATACGGGATATTTAAACAAGAGATTTGGGGATATTGAACATAAAAGTTGAAAATACGAACCACCGGAATTTACGGGATTCAGGATACTTAGGCCACACCCTCCCTAATAGGGCCTCAAAATGAGCGCTTTTTTAACAGCGCCATCATTGGCTTCAACTAATCAAACAAGAGTTTGTTTGCTCTACGAAAAAGGCAAAAGTTCGAATGGAAAGGACACAAACGGACACAAGTCTGCAAACCAATTTAAGCTGTTCCCTTCGTATCGTTAGCTTTAGAGTGCGATCGATTTTCCCGATCAATGGCTAGAAATCCAAAGAGAGAAAACTAAACACCATGACTGGAACCAAGTCCATGTATCAGTTGTGCTACAGGCCCATGGCTTGGTGTTGTTGCTCATTCGAACGCTGTTCTTCTTCGGGCTATTACCCGCATTACAAATTCATCTGTGTGCGACATGCTTCTATCTGAACTGATTTAAACTTTTTGGAGCACACTGAATTGAATGATCTAGCTACAGGGAAAGGTAAGTCCGGTTATCAATTCCTAAATTACAAATCATATTAGTTTATGCCATCAGACTCATGCAGCTTGGTGAGGTTTAGAAATTTAGCAAGAAAAGACATTTGTGGTTTTAGTAGCTATTGTATATATCATATACTCCTATAAGTAACCAAACTTTCCCTTATTGTAATGATTAAAAGCTTAGCGTTCTAAGCCTCCGAAATATTCAACATGCTTGAGTTGCTACGCTGCTTTGAAGCCGCTGAAAATATAAAAACGCTAAATGGCGGATGATTTCAAGTAATCTATTTAGTTTATTGAGAGAACTGTAGCAGAAAAAAAACGATTAAACTTTCCCAAGATTCGAATATGATAACTTGGAGTCTAAGTTTGTAACAATTTCTATCGCCAAAAAACTTCAAATTTTGCAATAGAAGTGATTAAATATTCACGCCGAACACGAAAACACGACGGGTTCGTTGACCTGTCACTTTCAATGCTGTACCTCAAGTCAGTGAAATGACTCAGCTAGCCGTGGTTCAATTCCAGACTTAACAAAGTGCATTAAGTGTGGCAAGCCATTAGAGTTTTAGCAACTAATCCTATAAATAATTTGGTCTAGGATGTTTACCGAAATCATAAACATCTGAACTGTATGACGAAGCATTACTTTCTTGAATAGCTTGGCAGGTGAAAACTTGCAATGAAAAGACACAACTCTAAATTAATATCGCTGCGATTTTCTCAATGTTTTTTTTTAATAAGTCGAAACGCTTGGGTTCGTTGTTGCTTTTAATTTATTCGCCAGTCCTTCCAACTACCATTTGTCTGTCATTCAGTATTATTTTTAGATGAGAACTAGGGGAACAGTTGTCAAAGAGTTACAGTGAAATGTCTGAATGTAGCCTGTGTACAGTCGTCCCGCTCCCCTAAAAAAAATCCCCGATTTTTTTGAGGGGAGCGGGACGGCTGTACACAGGCTAGTCTGAATGTTGAAATACCTTTTTGACTATACATTCATTTTATTCAAGCATCTTTGGACAGTTTTAATACTAAATAAAATGTAAATGATTTAATTTAAAATAAATGGCTAACCAGACTACAAGCTAATTTTATAACGTTTTTAGCCAGTTATCCTGGATTTACCACGCAAGTCTTTAGGAAGTTAAGTTATATTCTGGTGAAGCCATTTGTATTCAAACACCGATATGTATCTTTCGACATACTTGCGCGACAAAATGTTTAAGTAGTAATGTCGGTGTAATACAAATACCACTTTGGGTTGGGGCGGAAGTTGGGAGGTTTGTAAACGTCTGTTAACCAAAGCAAAAGCTAAACCCCGCTCACTTTGCTCGCGTGGTTCATCTTTTGCTTTGGTTAACAGACGTTTACATATTTCCCAAGTCAACCCAAAGATAGTATTTGTATTACACCGACATTACTACTTGGTAAGATAGGGTCAATTAAAAACAAGAGCAACCAGGGTTATATAAGAAAATGGTGCGAGCTTATAACAGAAAAGTGGCGCGAGGAAAAAACAACTGCGGGTGGTTAATGTTAAGCCGAAAAGAAACCTGCGGGCGGAGGTGTATGGGAGAGTACTGCGCGTGGCACAACTATCAGCTAAAAACAGTCCCATGTCGCAGTTGCGGTAAAGGTGTAATGTGTGACTATCGTCTGTGTATGGCATGCGGTGGAAGTAAACTAAAGCACCGGCTAATCAGCAAACACAGAAAAGCGAAGAAAAACTTCGAGCTGGTCTTGATGGGGCTCAAGAACAAGCAATTAGATAATTGACACCTAGCATTATATACAACGATGGGTAGAGGAAGAAACAATGGTCCTATTGATCAAAGCACTAAAAAACCAAAGACAAGGTCGATTGGCCATTTTTTCAGCCACAAAGAATAGAAGAAAATACAGAATTGCCAATACTTGTATCAGAAAAACTTCTTGCAGAAATGAAAAAAATGAGTCCACAAGAATTAATGAATAATCTTTTGCCGGATAATGCGAACAATATGAGTTCAACATCAGAAAAAAAAAGTGTCAACTTTCTGAGGGAATAAAAAAACTTCCACCAGAACTTCGTGAAAAAATCTACAATGAGTATATTACCATAAAGCTCAGAGAGCGAGCCGCTCTTGGCTGGGACAAAGTGAATGATTCCATTGCCAAAGCCCCGTTTTGCAAACACAATGAACAAATTGTAAAGGTCTTGTTTTGTCATAAATGTCGCTATTGCAGGCGAAATGGTCTATGTCATATGTGTAGCAAAAAAAGAGTCGAACACTTTCTCGGTTATCCTGTTTATGATGAAAAAGATTACGACGATATGTTCAAGAAATCTTACTATAATAGTTGGTGCGGAGCCGTTGCGTGAAATTTTTCTAAGAAAGATACCGGAAACCAATATTTAAGTGAAATTTTCGAACAAATGACTTAAGTGAGCCTATTTATTTTTTTCAGCCTCTCGCATCGCCTCCACGACTTGATATGTTATATGTCTGACCTCATTGTGCCAAACGGGTGTAGAAAGTTCATTTATAGCATACATAAGAGCATGAAATAGTAAAATCATTTTGCGTGTTTATATTTTGTAAAGCAATCATTCTTTAATAAAGTGAAAGAGTGTGCGCTTCGACTGAATTTTTATTTCGAAACGTCGCCGATGCTGCCAAGAAGTTTTTTTTGCATGCGCATTCTTTCTTCGTGCATTGCCTCTTGTCGTATTTTTTCGATGTCAGGGCTGCTCTGTTTATTTTTTTCCTTTGGAAGTGTGCCTTTCCGTAGAATCTCCTTCTGAATACGATAGCTCTCTTTTTCATCAAGAATGCTTTGAAACTCAGCATGGCTTATTTTACCGTCAATGAGTGATTTTGACAGTATGCGGTTGACAGTATCACATTTTGACAAAGCCAGCGTCATGATTTTGCAGTGTTTGATAAGTTTGGGCTCTAGCTTTTTGTAAAAACCGGTTAGCCCAGCAGCTGTTAGCCCAAATACAGAGGCGACACAGCCAATTGGTATTGCCGCTGGAATCCCAATGCCTGTAAACGCAGCTGCTACTCCACCTGCGGATAGAAAACCAGAAATACCGCCAGCAGAAAAGCTAGCGTAGTTGATAATGGTTTTAGTTCGTTTATATTTTTTGGCAACAAGCCTATAATGTGAAACTTCGTCACTTAAATATTTTAAAACTTCGTTTGCTTTCTGCATACGAAAATTGTTATCTGGTTGAGTTGGTAGAACTGGATAGAGTGTTGTCTGAGTTTCTGTTTGTTCATAAGCTGGTGCAGTTGGTAATACGTTGGATGCCATGGTTATATTTACAAAATTATTTTTTGTTTAATTTATTTCAATTAGAAACTGAAGAGGTTCCTGATTGAAGTTGAAAAGGTCATTATTTTCTTCTCTGACTGATATTGTCATATTTGTGATATGTTTATCAGCAGAAACTTCTCGTAAGACATGTTCTGGGCCACTTTGATAAAATACTTTTTCATATGCCTTTCCTGTTATGTCAAAAGTTTGTAAAACAGTAGACGGTTTTCCATTTAACAGATTCTGTTCTTTGTCAACTAAATCGCAATGAATGTAATAGGTCGTGGGTGACTTTAAACGTTTGACATATCTCATAAATGGTAAATCTTGATCAATGCCAAGCAGTTTGGATAAGTTCTTATCGAACTTTATTTTTTCATTAAATGGATCCACTTTTTGTATAACCATCTGACCGACAGGAGTATTGATTTGTGTTGTTAATACGTCACCATATTTTTTAAAAGAATTTTGAAGTGTTTTTGCCATTTCTTCGATTGTGTAATAACCTGGCAAAATGGATTCAGATCTTTGATTTTTTTTATCATCAGTGTAGAATATTTTACCACCTTCCTTTAAGTTAAACCACGAATTGTAGAGGGAGCATGAAAGCAGCCGTATATAGCTTGGTTTTGGAATAGGATAGGGTTCAAAATAGACCGTATGCGGATTTTCTTTTGTAACAACAGTTAGAATGACCATTTTATAATTAGAGAAAAATATTTTGTTTAAATATAAACATGGATGCTCTTCTAAAATGGATTCAGACATCACAAGCTGACACCATTGCCAAAGTGGCAGAACAGAAGGCATGGAAAACCTTTAATGCAAAATACCCGAAGGCCGATAAATCTAAGTTTGAGCCACAAACCGATTTCGCCAAAGACCACACAGCAACCTCAGAAATTTATTTCAAAGCAGGGCCAGGCCATTTGATAAACGTTTTTGGTTCAGACAGCAAATATTGGAGCCCGGAAATGAAAAGTGCGCTGGGTGTTGGCCAATCATCAGAAGGTTTTCCACAACAGCTTACACCAAGTGGTTTAAAAGGAGACTCTTTGCCGATTCCTGCTGTTGGCTTTCACGATGCCGCCCCGAGTTTAAAAAAAATATTTAATGACCAACTGAATATTTACGTAACACCGGACCAGTATTTCACAACAAAGTTCAGAGAGGTATTTCAAAAAACCAAACTCACCCACCATTCAGGGAAAGAGTCCAAAACATGGCTAGCCGGCCCAAATATGAAATATTGGCCACAGCAGCTGAATTTTGCTGTCTGGTGTGCGACAACGGGCTGTGGTATCAGTCGCAAAATTTTCGATGACAACTCTGCTATCCCTTTGCCAGAGAATGTGCGAGCTTTTTACAAGTATATAAATAAATATATTTTACTGTCAGGCGAATATTGTTTCAGATGGGAGGAATACAAAGCATAAGCGCTTTGCCTGGCGACCCTACTTTTGACCAGTTTAACAACAAATACGACGTGGCTTCATACAAAAGAATATGCAATGAGTTCGGAGTCGACCCGTCAAGCGATTTTCGTTTTAAAAGAGGCGCAAACCACGGCCTGGGAAGCGTTTACATCTATGTCACAAACGTTGGACCTGATAAAACGTCAGTCAGTTACCCTGGCCACGATAAATTTTCTGACGAAGGCGGTTCAGGCTCAAAAGGTAACTTGATTTATTATATCGAGCCGGATGACGCTGCCTACGGACAGGCAGACTGGTTTTGTCCAAATGTAGCAGAAGGTCTGACCCAGGCGGGTTTGGCGCGAATAAACCAGTCTATAGAAGCATTCGTTTACTGTGTTTTGGGTTCACAGGTTAACGTTAGAAGCAGCATACTTGGGTCAGGAGGGCGCGCAAAGGAAGCGCAAAGTGAGTTCCTTGTGCTAATGGAAGACTCAATAAGGCAACCGGATCTGGCAAAGTCAGTTCAAAGGTACCAACTTGCTGTCGACGAGGCAAAGGTGAGGCTTAACCTTGCTGTGTGTCCGGGGGCCTGGCTGATACCTGCGCGGATGGTAATAAATTCGGGAAGTGTTATTGGTTACAACAACCAGCTCAAACAAGCTGTGCCAGGCATGAAGCTCGGGGTTAACGACGAAGTAAATAAGGGCACAAAAAAAGCAGCGCTAAAGCTGAAGGCAGGAGGACAAACAAAGATAAACCCACCAAACAGCCACCCCTCAAACCCGATACACAAAGAAGCAACGCAGCCTGAAGAGCAAACACCTCAGCCTGAAGATCAAACACCTCAGCCTGAAGAGCAAAAACCTGATAGCACTGAAACACATGAAAATAATAAAGCAGCTGTTGTTATTGGTGCCGTTGGGATTGTGGCTTTTATTTACTTTATGCGCTAACGCCGCTTCTTGATATATTTTTCGACAAGAAAGGCAACCACAGCCAAAATAATCAGCCAGGTGTGCTCAGCAAGAAAACCGATAGCTTGACCGGCGGCTTTGAAAAGAAAGCTCACAATTGAGCCAATAAGACCTGGCAGAGCTGATGCAATCTTTGAGCCAATATCTTTCAGACCTTTTCCCAACGCTTTACCGGTGGCTCTCAAAGCGTTTGTAATAGCCCCAATGACTGCACCAATTGTGACCCCGGCAGCAAGAACGATAGCCGTAACGGTCACACCATATTTTTTAAATATCTCCTTTACCCTCTCACGAAGTGGAAGCGCTCTTTCTCTTTCATCAATCTGCGTTTGCAAACGAGCAAGCTCCTCTTGTCTTTCCGCTTCTCTTCCTTCGGCAGCTTGTTTATCAGAAGGTGATGTGTTTTCATCGTCGATAACTGCCTGATCTTCCTCATTTTGGCGCTGCAGTTCTGCTTCTTGTTCTTTCAGCTCATCTAACGTTCTTGTGTCATTGAGCCTTGCTTCCATTGTATTTCTTTCACTCTCTTTGGAGGCTATTTTTGCTCTAAGTTGGTCTACACTTTTTTGTGCTTTAGATTTGGTTTTTGCTTGTTTCTCGAGAGCCGCCACCTCTTTTTTTGCATTTTCAAAATCATTTTGATAGTTTTTTATCCGTTGCTGCATCTCCCGCAATTCTGATTCATTTTCAACGTTTGACCCAAGTTGATCAATCTTGGCTTGAGTTCGCTCGATTCTTATTCTAAGATCTTGGACTTCTTGGGCGGCTTTTTCTCTTTCAGAGGCGAGTTTTTCTGCATCTCTAAGTTCTTTTTCAGCTTCTCTTAATCTCTTCCGGTTTTCTCTTATTTCATCATTGTCTTGAGCAATCAGAGATTCAGCTTCTGGACCAAGGGATGTTTTGAACTTGTCTGTGAATTTTTTCAGAAGACTTTTCCCATCTTTTTTGAAAATTTCAGTCTCACCACCTTTTGTTCCAAATGAAACGATTGTAGTGTCATTGCCAGGCTTTTTGCTGAAACCGATTGGGCCTAATTTCCCAAAGTCAACTTTTGGAAACCTGTCTTTAATGTATTTTCTTGCTCTTTCAAGAAGCGCTGGTTTATCATCTTGATGAATAAAGCTACCCAACAAAGGTATATCTTCATCAAATGATGTTTCTGGAAGTCCGCTCTGTTCATGATGCATAGTTCGCATTTCATGTTGTTCACCACCATGGTAGGGGGTGGAAACCGTGCCAGGCTGAAATGGCTGGGTTCTGTTGGCCTCTTGTTCATCGTCATCATCATCATCGTCATCATAATCAAGTCTGTGGTCAAGATCTGGTTGGTCTATATCAAATTCGCCACCTTCTGCCATCGAATATCAACAAAGTTGATGAAGTGATTTTATATTTACGATTGAATTTTTTTAATTGAACATTTTATATTCTTTGCAATAATGGACGGTGTACAAGAAAACCTTCGGCCAACACGCAGTGAAAAAACTCTCGGCGCTTTAAAAGCGGAGCGCGCGGTAAAACGAATCACTTTCGAGCGCACAGAAGCCAATCCGCAGGAAAAACTTTATGTTTCGGTGCCCTAGCTGAATGAAAACGAGGTCATTGTTCCTGGTTCACTTGCGCTGCGCTTCAACATCGCTTTGAACGGAGGCCATGCCAACAACTTTCTTGTCGACAATGTTGGACGGGCGCTAGTTGAAAAACTTGTTGTGAAGTACTCTGGAACAATCCTGCAGGACACAGTTGATTACGACGTTTACAAGATATTCGAGGACCTCTTCCTATCGCAGGAGGAGCGCGACAACATGCTGCAAGATGGAATCCAGAGTGAGGACCTCAACAAAATTCGCTCAAACTCGGGTGATACGAAGACCTCAAGCGTCGCTACAGAAAACAAACTGAACGGGATTTACGGAACCAAATACAGGATCCGCCTTGACCACCAGATTTTGAACGACCTGGGGCCTTTTATCCGCAGGCTCTATTCAACGATCTTGTGTTCGAACTGACACTTGCGCCAGCCTCTAAGGTCGTCAGAGGCTCAGACCCCTCGAAGCTTAAATACAAGCTGAAAAACGTCCAGCTGGAGTACGAGATGATAAGAAGCAAAACACTGGCAGATGAAGCCCTCAGCGCGTACTCAAGTGGAAAAGAATTTGCATATGACCACATTCAGCGTGACGAAGTGGTTACCTTTGCCAAAGGCACAGACACAAGGCTGAATCTTAGAGTTAACCCACAGAGAAGGTCCCTCAAAGGCATCTTGCTACTTTTTGTTGAGCCCTATGTTGCTAGAGCAAGGGAGGCAGAAACTTACTTAAACCCAGACCTGACGAAAGTGAGTGTCACAGTAAACGGCTCGCCCAACAGGCTGTACAACAACGGCCTTGAAGGAATTGATGTCTGGGAGGAGGTCAAACGCTTCTTTCTCAAAGCCGAAAACAAAACACAGCACATGAATGCAACAAAGTTTTATACAGAAAACAAGTTTGGGCTTATGATAGATCTGCGTTTCATGGCTGACCACTCTATGCACGGAAGCGGCACGCGACTTGTAAACACAAAGGATGGGGTACAGCTGGAGCTCGAGAGGAATGCAAGTGGCTCTGGCAATGTGAACTGCCACATTTACGTAATCAGCGACGCGCAGATGAATATATTAGGAAGGCAATTAGAATCTGTGCAGTACTAATAGAAATGGATCCGAGCAAGATACCCTTCAACGCTCTGATTGTGGGCCCGACAAATTCAGGTAAATCTAAATATGTGGTTGACCAGATCTATGGCCCTTTCCGCGGCACGTTCGACTACATCGTGCTTATCTGCCCAACATTCACGCACAACAAGACCTACCATCGAATTGGTGAAAATGATCCAAGAATGATTGTGATTATATGCAAGCAGGATGAGGTTGAAATTTTTTTGAATATCGTGACCTGGCTGTTTGAGGGCACCAACACGCTCATAATCCTAGATGACTGCGCAGCCTCCAAAGATGTGAAAGGGCGCACAGGCCAGCTGGTGAATCTTGGCTTTTCCGCCCGACATATCGGCATCAGCGTTTGGGTGCTGACCCAGAAGATAACCAGCATAACACCTTCCTTCCGGGAAAACGTGGCGGCTATCGTTTTATTTTACACTCCCTCGGCCAAAACTACGAAGGCGATCTTTGATGATTACGCCGGCGAACTCTCCCACGATGAGTACAAATCTCTGATTTCAAAGCTGAAAGAGCGGAAGTTCTCTTATCTCGTGTTCTCGCTTCGCTACCCCTACGGTATTCATTTTGAATTAAAAAAATAAAAGTTGTATATAGTATTATCAACAAAGTTGATGATGGCTGAACAAGAGTTCGCAGAAGTTATAAACCTACTGGAAGCTGAGCCATCAAGCAGCCCAGCTGGTAGCATTGTGCCAGACTTAACAAGCTTAACCGTCTCCGGACCTAACATTCCTGCTCTTCGTGAGCAGCTGGCCGTGCTTGTATCAACAGGCAAATCCAAAGAGGCCATCGGAGTGCAGTTAACACATGAGCAGTTGAAACGCTTGACTGATAAAGAAGTTGAAAAGTACTACAAGAGATATGAAACCTTCGTTGGCAGCAAGACAACCGAAAGCATGGTTGACAGCCTGCTTACGCTTCTGACAAGAGGCCTGCAAATGGTTATTGAAATAGATGACGTTGATGCAATGAAAAAAGAACTAAAAGAAGACTTCATTATTAACAAAGAAATGACAGATTTTGTCGGCAGTCTCTCTTTGAAATATGGAAAATTTCTTGCTCCTATTTCTGCTGCTTTGATAACGGCGAAGCACATTGATTTTAACTCACATTTGCAGAGAAAGGATGAATCAAAATTAGAAGAAATTTCTGAGCATACCTCACCAACTGCTGAACAATTACAGACAAATTCTGAGTAATTTCTAAGTATTATTTTATTTGCTTAACATATACGCTTTGTTTCAAAATGTCAACCGAACAATCCGAGCAGGGTGATACCCCGCAGGTCGATATCACACAGCAAGCAACAACTCCAACTCCAACTACAGCCCCGCATCGTGCAAAAAATCCCAAGCGTGTGGCTGCAGGCAAATTGGTTGCTGAAAGAACGCGGCTAGCCCGTGAACAACAGAAAAAAGCTGCAGCTGAGGCTGCTATTATAATCGCAAACAACAAGACAAAGGCCACTGCCCCGGTTTCTGAGCCAGACTCGCCTATTGCAGACGAAACACCAAAGAGTACCGAAGAAAAAAATAGCAGTCTCAGCATCACACAATGGCTTGGTGTTGTCAGCATAGTCGTTTCACTGATCGGGATTTATTACAAACGCGAAGAGCTCAAGGCCGTATTCAGCAAAACGACACCTGAGCCCGCACGTGCTGATCCACAACCTGTTCGCAAAAAGACACCTGAGCCACAACCTGTTCGCGCGAAACAGCCCAGAGGTTTAAAACATTTGGATTGAATATTTACGAATTAATATTATACCTGCCTCTTATACCATGAAAAAAGTTGACGTTCCCCAAGTTCTTATCTCAACCGCTGCCATTTTTGGAATCGGACTGATATGGTACGACTTCAACGTGAAGGTTTTTAATACAGTCCGCGATCTTTTGAATGCTACATTATATGACCCGGACGCAGAAGAAGAGACAAATAATTAATTTTGATTTAAACTTTTGTATGTTTCCATTTCTATACTTACAAAATAATGTCAGACAACAAGCTTGTTAAAACAATCACAGATGCTGCTACTATCACTGGTTTTGCCGCCGGCATCGGCTGGGTCGCAAAAAAGGTTGTAAAAGAGAATTTTACTTCTGACCCCAGCAGCAGTGCAATGAACTACGTGAAGTTTACAGCCGTCGTGGCGGGGAGCATTGCGCTCAAACAGTACCTCGAGGATCAAAAAATCCTTCCCATCAGCGTCTGAAATTAATGATTTGAAAAAAACTCTGCTCTGTTATATATCACAATGGCAAGTATCGCGATTATGGCTGGTGGGGCTATTTTGAATGCTGCGGCTTTTATCAGTGGCAATTATCTTGCGAAGGCACTTGGCGGAGGTGACGCTGCACTTGATGAAAAAGTACGACATGACAAAGCTCTCGAGGCGTATCAAGCGGCTTACGCCAAATACTCCCGTGACCGAACCAAACTTCTCGACTGGATTGCGACTAACACGCAAATAAAGGAACAAGCCAAGCAGAACTTTACTAACACTGACTACGCCTTCAAACTGTATAACCAAGCGCACCCTGACAAACAAATGATACCCCCCAAAGAGCCCAAGTTCTCAGATTTCTATCAACCAAGCGAACAGCAGAAAAATGGTGAACTTATGTTCGTAGGCGCCGGGGCTCTTGCTCTGGGCTACGCTGCCTTCCGTTTCCTTTAGTGGGGTAAATCCCACACCCCAGGGTTTTAAACTTTTTTAATTCCTTACTTATATTACACGATGGATGCCAAACTCGCAAAGATATACTATAGTCCTGGGGGCTACTGGAAAGGTTTTGCCGCAATCAAAAAATTATCCGAAGCTGCTAATGTACCAGAAGAAACCGCAAAAAAGTGGCTGTTCAAGCAAGCACTGTGGCAGATATTCCTCCCAGCACCAAAGCGCATTCCTCGGCCGAAATTCGACGTTCCTACACCAAACAAAGTGCATCAGGCGGATCTTCTTTTTTTGCCACATGACAAACTACCTCGCGGGCGCAAAGTTTTCAAATACGCACTCATCGTTATCGACGTGGCCAGTAGATACAAAGAAGCTGAACCCTTAACCTCTAAAAACTCTGATGAAGTTGCCCTTGCTTTTAAGAGAATTTACAAACGCTCACCTCTGAAATGGCCTGAACTGCTGCAGGTTGACCCTGGGCGTGAATTCATGGGCGCTGTTACAAAAGAAATGGAAAATCACAAAACTTACATTCGGCGCGGGCGAGTTGACATTCACCGTGACCAGGCCATTGTTGAACGTTTTAACCGCACCCTGGCTGAGCGCTTGTTCGGGCATCAGTACGCCGTTGAAATGCGCCTGACTGAGGGCCAGCGGTCCACTGCGTGGGTAAAAAGGCTTCCTGAAGTTGTAGCCGCTCTAAACAACGAAGTCACAAGACTTATCGGCAAGAAACCCGCCGTTGCCATCAAAGAAAAAAATGTTTATACACAGCCATCGACACCTTATTTGAGGCCTGTTGGAGAAAGGGAAAAAAAGCTCCCCTCTCTTGTGAATGTTAGGTATTTGTACCAACCTGGCGAGCTTGAAGTTGTTGTGAAAAGAGCCACCGATCCAATCTGGTCTTTGAAAGTTTTCAACATTGAACGATCTTTTACCAAACCGAATCAGCCCGTTCTCTACTATTTGCACGACGGGCCCAAGCGCGGCTTCGTGCGTGAAGAACTGCTAGTTGTACCTCCAAACACCACTCTTCCTCCGGCTAACGTGAACTAAATGTGATATTCGATTGGTTCGGTGTGTATCCCGTCAGGCAGCACCCATCGTTTGTCATAATAAGCACTCAACCCCAGCTTCTGCTGCTCGTAAGTTACTATATTTCCATCCCGCATTCTGAAACCTCTGTTTGTTGCCATATCCTTGCTTCCTTCTAACGCTGTCTTGAAACGCTGCCAGGTTATATCGTTTTGCTTCTTTGACATACCCTTTGTACTGAACTTCTTTTTTTCACCTTGATCGTCAATGAAATAGCATTTTGAGCAGAGCGCAATCATCCGGTTCCCCTCACACTCCATCTTAAACAGACCTGGGATCCTTCCGCTCCACTTGTCCCATGCCAGCCAATTCTTTTTTTGCGCCTCGAATTCTACTTTCAGCTCTGGTCGCACAATGTCCTCTAGTTTCTTACCAGAGATGGCTATGTAGTTGCTGTCTGTGTCCATCTGTATCAGCTCGAAATCTTTTCTGTCAAAATACCTGTCTAGGAAGTCATAATAGAATTCCAACATACGCAGCTTTGCCAGCTGATAGACAGCGATTCCAATCTGAAACGGTCTTCTTATTGTGATCCGTGGCTTCCGGCTTTCTAACTCATATGCCTCCCCAATCTCATCTAGATCTGAGAAATACGCGCTTCGCAGGGCTCTGTCGACTACCTTCTCATCTTTTGTGTAAATGACGTTTGTTTGACGCTCCAAGGCTTCGATGAGCTTTCCGTACCCACTGTTTCCCAGCAGTTTGAAAACCTCCGCCAGCAGTGCCTTGCTTTTTTCTACATCTCCTGTACGGCGAGCCTCCGTAACTTGCTCCACGAACCAGGGAAAGATCTTTGCCGGTGTGTAGTCAATTGTCCGATAAACCCTTTTGATAACTGCACCATGATCAATATACCAGAGTAGCAGAGGGGCGTATATTAGTATCTTCTGTGCAGATAAAGTTCCCATTAGTTTTTTATCATCTCCGCGCTTTCTACCTGTATTCCGCAAGTATTTTAGCATATGCTCGGGGACAGCTTTAGCAGGCACCACTTTGTTGTGGAAGAACGGGCACATTTCCTCGAACTTTTGGTGCAAGTGCTTTGGAATCTCTATATCTACTTCAGCAAACCCGAACCAGCTTCCTTCTTTGAGCCTGTGCGTTAGTACAGGAGCCCCCTCTGTTTGGTACTCGTCTTCGTAGTGAACGACCCTTTCCTTTCCGCAAGGCATTTCCCTTAGCATTGTTGAAAGATACAGGGCGTTGGCATCGTATCCGAGTATATTTTTACAAAGTTGTGGTTCTGCTATTTGATGTGATCTAATTCTTGTTTTACCAACTTCGTGGATCCTTGTAAATACTAGGCTTGGACCACCGACAACAGCTTCTTTTAGCATATCATATGCTTCTTTGCTTGGACTGTAAAGCTCCGCGTTACGATCAATAGCTCCCTTGAGTAAGTAATGTGAACTCACACCTGGGATGCTGACAGCGTCTTTCATGATGCCGATTCCCTTCTCAGTGTAGAATTTTCTCATCTTTTCCAGAGCCTCAAGTCCGGGTGCCACATCGAGATTATTGTAATAACGCACCCAGTCTTTGAAGGTTTGCATTCCCTTTTCTCGGAACAGCTTCTTGCAGGCTTTCCATTCTGACAGTTTCAGCACAAAGTCACCTTTCAACTTTGAATACCAATCAATATAATCTGACAACCCTGGGTAATCCAGCTTTTCTGGTCTGTCAAACCACTCGTATGGGAACCATGATTTTACTGTCTTACATTCGGAGGCTTTCACCCATTTCTCGTAGCTGGTCCCTGGGCCAAGGTAGTTGATTATGTCAAGGAAACGGAAGCCAGAAGTTAACAAGAACATGATTTTGTTTCCGTTCTTTGCCACTCTTACTTTGCCAGTTGTGCTCGCAAGGTGCTCTGCGAAGTAGTTTTTGATAATATTCAGATCGTAAGTCCCGGAGTTGAACCCGGTGACTGGGACCTGGTCACACCATTCTTCTATTTTTTTCCTCTGGTCTTTTGGCAGCAGGTTAACGTCTGCTGGCATAAACTCATCTCTTACTTGTTTTCTGATGTTTTTCCCGCGTCTCTCCAACTCTTCCATAAACTTACGGACCAGCTCTGCGGGATCTCTATCACAGATGTGGGTTGGCTCTCTTTCAAGGGTGTCACCGATGCTCACCGAGATTGGTACGTGTGCGTTCTCAATCGTGAGATTGTCTGTCGGCTCCTTTCGCTTATTTTTATCTCCGTACGCCTCAAAATCGTACAAGATCGTGTGCGGGTAGCTTTTTGTTTGGGCTTGAGGTAGTTGTTCTACAAAGTTTTCCCCAACTTCACATGCCCATGCCTCAATCACGCAGTAGCCAGCCTTTCTAAGATAAGCTGTGCGCCTTCTTGTGGCTATGTAAAGGTCTTCACGCGTTTTGTCACCGCGGTCAATTATTTTGTCACGATCATTTGGGTAACATTTTCGATAACCGTGCCAGTGGCAGCCGTGATATTGAAACACTATCTGTTTCTCTGGGTTGTAGCCATCAACTGGTGCTCGCTCAATCCAACGCTCGCCTCCATGCCCAGACATTGCGTGGTGAATTCGGATTTTCCAATGCTTAGCTACATACTCAAGCCACCGAAGTGATTCTTTGGATGCTTGATGTTTTGGGTAAAAGGCTTTCTCATAAGCTGTCTGCGGGGCTTCGACCTTTTCTCCCGGGCATTCTATTTTTGTTTCCCCTTGGGCACACTTTTCTGCATGACGTTGAAGAGTGTTATTTCGTGTAAATCTCGCGTTGCAATGTACGCATGCATAAGTTTTCGCCAACTTTGCAATGTCTTTTTTTAAGAATGCGTGCCCCCCAAAAATACCAATTGTCATAATATTTTTTAACTGTGCCGCAGGGTTTCTTGTGAGATGCCATACAACTTCGGCTCCCCCCTGCTCGGGAACATAAACCCTGATGCCAAGCCAATCAGAGAAAGCAGTGCCCTTATTCAGATGCATTTCTACCTTTTCTAATTCGTCCAGTGAGGTTTTTGGACAGTCAGTCGGCATATTCCTGAGCTTGAAGAAACTCTTGGCTAGACCTTGCGCTACTTTTGTGCTTCGATCCGGCCTAGCTCCTCTGTGGACAGCAATGCAACGCCATAGACACAGGTTATCTTGATAGGTATCCAGTGCCACCATTGACCGTCCATGTGCAAGGTTGTGCAGCCAGTCTGGTAAGGGTCCTGTACCCATCAATGGTTGACGGTCAAGAACAACCTTTACATCAACATTGAAGTGGCTATCGAATACCCACTTTGTGTCTGGTCTTTCTTTACTATCTGTATCAAGGCGTTTAGCCTCCTTCTCACTTAACCAATTCTCCGCTTCTGCATATGTGTTCATCCAAGGGGAGCCGAGGTTGGTGTAGTAGATAATTTCCGTACCGTCTTCAATGTTCCGCAACTTATACGAGTAAACATGCGTGGCGTAAAATGATGTCCGCACGTTCTCTCTGATTTTTTCCATAAATTTTGGTGTGAGGTCTTCATTAAGATTTTGGGTAAAGCGCCACCGAATGTAACGCCGACCTTTGCTCTCTTCACCCTCAAATCTTGCGACATCGTACAAATTCAGAATCTCATTCTGGTAGTCTGTCACATTTCTGATGTTATGGGGTGGATATGGATCAAATTGTCTCAAAAGTTGTTGTCTTCTGTTCCTTTTTCTAGGTGGTGCTATTGGTTGGTAAAGTTTTGGCTGTAAAGGGGGTCGTAATCGCTTTTTTGTTTCTTCTGAAATAGGTTCTTCTAGCACATTCTTAATTATCTTTTTAACCGCAGGCACGTTTTCTGAAAGTAATTGCGATAAATAATGCAACTCTGCTGGGTCTATTTTCGCAAGTTCTTCTTCCAAAGATTCGAAGTCGATTTTCGCAATATCTTCTTCCAAAGATTGTAAGTCTATTTCGGCCATTGTATATAATAGAAAAAAATATTTTTTGAAAAATTTACTTATATAATCCAAAGTAGATATTTCTCTAATTGAGAAAACTTTTTTGTAATTGCTTGTTCTTGAGCTCCATCAAGACCAGCTCGAAGTTTTTCTTCGCTTTTCTGTGTTTGCTGATTAGCCGGTGCTTTAGTTTACTTCCACCGCATGCCATACACAGACGATAGTCACACATTACAGCTTTACCGCAACTGCGACATGGGACTGGTTTTTTTTTTACTGTTTTTAGCTGATAGTTGTGCCACGCGCAGTACTCTCCCATACACCTCCGCCCGCAGGTTTCTTTCCGGCTTAACATTAACCACCCGCAGTTGTTTTTTCCTCGCGCCACTTTTCTTTTATAAGCTCGCACCATTTTCTTATATAACCCTGGTTGCTCTTGTTTTTAATTGACCCTATCTTACCAAGTAGTAATGTCGGTGTAATACAAATACTATCTTTGGGTTGACTTGGGAAATATGTAAACGTCTGTTAACCAAAGCAAAAGATGAACCACGCGAGCAAAGTGAGCGGGGTTTAGCTTTTGCTTTGGTTAACAGACGTTTACAAACCTCCCAACTTCCGCCCCAACCCAAAGTGGTATTTGTATTACACCGACATTACTACTGTTTAATTACTGATTAGCTTACTCAAGCTCTATTACCATCATACCATGATCATTTCAAAGTTAACTAAAAACTCTAAACACTATCTCTTTCCATTAAACGCTTTTGAGCCTTCCCCAAATAAATTCAGTGCAAAAGCGGTGACCAAAATAATGGCTGAGTGTATATTTACAGAAGAGCAGTCCTGAAAGACCAGTTTTACGTTCTGTCTTACCTTAGTCACAATACTGTATATTTTAATGGTATATATCGTGCGGCAAAACGTTAGCTTGTTGTGGATTGCTGGCGGAGAAATAAATTCTTATCACCCCCGCTAAGTACGTCAAACGACGAAACAATTGATTTTCTTTTTGCCAAAAAAGTGCAGAACCAGCCTTTGCTGCGAGTGCAAAAGCACGCATCCGAGAAGTACGCTGATATGTTTCAATGTAAAAGTGAGATCGCGCTCAATCAAAGAAATCAAACACTGTTCTAAATACACTATTAACATGGCGATTGATGCAGTTGGTTAAAAAATAAATCGACAATTGAAGAATTTTCAGGATTTGTTTTCAAAAGCAAATTTGTCTCATTAACACCACTGAGGATAGCCAATTTTTCGTAGGACGAGTGGAATCCGTATTTATTTAAATTATCTGGGTAGTTCTTGGTACAATTGTTTAGATCTCTAGTTAGAAGGAGTTTGTGTGAGAAACTTCTGTGCCTCGGTTGTATCATTGTTTTAGAAAAGCCCAGCAGCATTTGAGTAAAACAGATAATTCTTTAAGATGATACTACTAGACAAGAATAGTTTCAACGAGTTTTAGTTTGATGCTTTTCCTGCGCAAATGAAGAATAAGCATTTGAATATAGTGTCAATAAAAAGAAATTGAAATACTTTCTCTTGGTTTTAAAACTGTTTCTTCATAAAGCTGTCATTATTACGGATCTGTCAATATTACACAAAAGATTGCCCAACCCTCTAGAAACACGAAAAATGTCTTGAACCGAACTCAGTGACGCAAACACTTTGTTGTACTAAAGATGAGTCACATCCGCTTTTTCACCACTCCGTGACACAGTTAACTACGGTTAAGTTTGGCTTTGATCAAATTCGCACAATGATTTGCGTTTCCTCGGGTTTTCGTTGCAGTTTGCTGTTCTTGGCGTTTTTTGTGACGAGTCAAACTTTAGCTAAGCCGGGAAATAACGCTAATAGCACCCCAGTCAGTTCTACAGGAACAAAGCATTGTAACAACGTGTACAACAGCTTCTATGCAGGGCCAAACAAGAAGATTGAAAAGATCCTTCAAGAAATGAAGAAACAACTCACTCAAGTGCAGGATGACATCAACATCCTCAAAGGGAATAAAACGTCCGTTAAAGGTAAGAACAGATCTGTTGGTGTGTGGAGATTTGTATTCGGAATATTTTCCTCCTGGACGTTTTACTACGAATCCCAACAGTAGTTGATTCGCTTCAAAGCAATTCTATTTATTTATTTATTTATTTATTTATTTATTTATTTATTTATTTATTTATTTATTTATTTATTTATTTATTTAAGGATTCGTACAAAGTACAGGTGCTTAACAATAGGACGTAGGTCCCCTACTTGGTTAAAACACCCACACCCAGCCCCCTAAAAAATATCCCGAAGAAACCCTTCCCTGACCCGACTAAACTACTAATCAAATAAATCTAAATAACACAAATACAATCTGAAATATACTAATCAACTTAACAAGTACAGACAGAGAAAATATTAACACGGCGACACTTAGGACAAATTAATTTAAAAGAACGAAAATTGTCACCATCAAAAACATTTAAAAGTCTAGTAAAATAAAATGACTTGAGTTTACTTTTAAAAGAGCTTATAGTGTCGGAATCTTTAATATTTTTAGGTAAACTGTTCCATATCAAAGTTATTCTGTTGAAGTAAAAGTCTCGGAAGGAAGACGTACGACAAGCGTTTGTCTTTAAATGCAGCCCTGATGAAGCACGGCGCGTGTTGCCCTTTAGAAAAGAAAAATAATAACTAAATTCACGAGTGAAGTCTATATACCCATGAAGGCACTTAAAAAAGAAGACTAAGTCAAGATATTCTAACCAGTAATTAAGCGGTAATAACTTAAGCTTGATTAGACGAACCTTATAACATAGGTTACTATTCCTTAATATAAAACGAGTAGCTCCCCTTTGTATGTTTTCTACAAGTAATAAATTGCTGATAATTGACTGAGGGGCCCATAACTGAGAGCAAAAACAAAAATGAGAGCGCACTAATGAGCAGTAAAGACGCAAAAGCGCTGTACTACCAACAATACCTGCGCAGTTTCTTTTGAGAAAACCGAGCATTCTGCTGTAATGATCAGTACAAATGAAGTAAATTGCGAAATTTTTATACACTGACAAAGCCAGTCAACCTGTAAAGCCACTCGCTAAAAATTGTTGTTCTGTTGGCAATACTGAACAAACTTCGGTCTTAGAAATTAGGCTAGGTTTGGCACTGCGATTGATGAAAACCACTATATTTTGCTCAACAGCCAAGAAGAATTGTGCTGAGTTGTACAAATCTGGTCAAAGAATCAGCGGTGTTTATACAATCGACCCTGATGGTTCAGGTACCTTTGATGTGTTCTGTGACCAAACAACAAACGGTGGGGGGTGGACAATGTTCCAGAAGAGACTGGACGGCTCCGTTGATTTCTATCGCGGCTGGGCCGACTACAAACGTGGCTTCGGTAACCTGAATGGCGAGTTTTGGCTAGGACTGGACAAGATACACCGCCTGACGAAAACAAAGAACAGGCTTCGAGTAGATCTGGAAGACACTGCAGGCAAAACTGCTTACGCCGAGTACGACATGTTTGCAGTTACGAGCGAAAGGACTAAGTACCAGCTGAGCCTTGGAACTTCCTCAGGCAATGTTTTGATTATTTTTTTTACTAATTATCTGTTATCTGTCTGTTGTCTTTGTTTTTTCTTGCCTTTCTAGTTGCCTTGACGTCGTAGTTTGGTTTTAGCAAATTTGAATCTATAATTAAAACATTTTTAAAACCTAACTGAATATTGAGAGAAAATCAGGATCATGCGATGAAAATTTGAGAAGCAGTTTTAATTTGCGGCTTTGCAATAACACACCCGATGTCTGAGAATCTTTGGAATGCACTCTTTTTTTATATAAGAACTTCTAATTTTGGGGCTGTAATTTTTTTTACGATTTGAGACTGAAAAGGTTCTTTGTTTTAAGTCTAAGTTGGACTACAAACGTTCTACATAATGTATCATGCAATAAGAAAACAACATTGTTAATGTTAAGGTATTTCCTTTTAAGCATTGAGTTAATTTTACTGTTAGACTACAGTTTTTCATTTATTTATACTGCTCATGTAACAAGAAATTAAAACAAATGGGCATAATATAGACGTTCTCCGACTCTCAACCTGGGGTATATTCTTAGCATGTTCTTAAAATTTTGGTAAATTTCAGCCTCACCGTTCTAATAAAAAATGATCTTATAAAAATAAAGAGTGTACACTATTATGAGTCATCAATATAACAGCTATACAAATTTTTTATAGAGCGTTTTATAACTGAACGCATTTCATCTTTAACATTTGAGGTCACAATGTCATGTTTTGTTTTCAGGAACTGCTGGTGATTCTCTTTCTTATTCTCGTGGTCACCCCTTTTCAACCAAAGATCAGGACAATGACACCTGGGGCAGTAACTGCGCTGTGTCATATAGAGGAGCCTGGTGGTTCGCTTCCTGTCATCACGCCGACCTGAACGGTGTCTATCATCATGGCGCGCACTCATCTCACGCTGATGGTGTCAACTGGTATCACTGGAAAGGATGGAAGTACTCCGTCAAGAGAGCTGAGATGAAAATCAGACCAGTGCACTTTTAAGAACTTTCTGTGTTTGTTTCTTTGCTGAGCAATACGAATGAGAGTTTGTTAAAGAATCACAGTGACTGGGTGATTAAAATGACTAAAGAAAAGATTAGTTTTGTCTCGAATTTTTTTTTTAATATGTTGCCTTTTCTACACTCAGTTATCCTCTATCTAGCTCCTCTCTCTCTTTTCTTTCCCTTATCATTTTAGTTTGCCCATTATCGTGTTCGGAAGACAGCCCTTTTGAAGAGGAACACAAAATTCGTATCTGGATGAATAATTGTCTGTAAGCCAGCTTTCCAACATACAAAGATTTTCAGCAATATAACTCTTTCAGAATTTGTTCGATTTCCAACACGCCAGCAAAGAACGTTCCTTTGTTCATGTGCTGCTCATCAAGGTAATTTTGTGACTTATGACGTCATCAGTGATTACTAGCTGCAATGTGTCAAGCCTAATCATGTACTTGCGCTTAGCTAGAAGCGCGCTTGCGAATCAAATGCAACCTCAGGTTTGAAGAGGTTTAGCAGCTCCATCGAATGGAAGAAACTCAAAACTTCAAAGTGCCTCTCGTGTTACAGTCAACCATTTTCTGGGCTCCTTGGGGTGAAAACTAGGCCTTCTTTTGGACTTGTTTGTAACATTTGTTGATTACTTCGAAAGTGGATAGTTAGGAGGCGGGGAATGAACTCAAACAAACCGTTTAATAAACAACAGTCGCCATCTTACACCGAGCACATGGTATATCTACGACCACAAAGTATCGTGGTTAACTTACATACATGTAGGCATGCAATGTGAGCGTACTTGTGGTTCGGCTAGTATATCAACACACTCACTCGGAGGTTTGAAAACGAGGTCAAAGAGAAGTCACCTCTGTCTCTTTGACCATTGTTGGGGATGAATAGGCTTAAAACAGGGCTGAGAAACCAAAAACAAAATGATAAGCAGTGCGAGAGGGTTAAAAAGTGAAAGGAGAAGAGAAGAAAAAACTGACATTCCTTTTATATCGACTACTTTGGAGAGGAAAAACACGTTTACGGCGATTTTTGCTCTAAGCAGTGAAAATTGCGTTAACCAGGTTTTGAAAACTTCAGACATTTATACAGATCATCAAAAGACCAGGAACCCAAAGACACAGAGATCACAGGATAGGTCATTATAATGTCGATGGAGGGAATACTGGAGAAGACTGGTCAGTGACAACCAATTTATTATATGGCTACAATAGTACGCGCGTTCTGATTGGCTGATGAGTGGGCAAGATTTTCTTGTAATGACCGGGCATTATGAAAATTTTTCTAGCCTTAGCTTTTTATAACTTTTAAGGGTCAAACACTTGTAAACACAGGTCAGCTTGTTTTGTGAAAATTAAAGTGATTAAATTTGCCCTAGATCTTAGCGTAAGAAGGCAAAATTTTGCCTCATTGTCAAAGAAACCGTTTCTTCTGGTTTGGATCGCATGACCTCGAACGACCTCTTGCGCGCGCAAGCGGATATTGAAAAACGTTTTCCTTTTTTCAGCGATAAAAAGGCCATATAATAAATAACTTATTAACCTCGTCCGTTCGGTCATTACCGGGAAATCTCAGACCTCGGCCTTGATGTATTGACCTCGCTATCGCTCGGTCAATACATCAAGGCCTCGGTCTGAGATTTCTCTGTAATGACCTCACTCTCGGTTAATAAGTAGTATATAATAAACGACAGCAACTAGAGTTATATTTTCTCTTCCTTTTAATGACCTACAAAATGGTCCTACAATAGTTACTTTGACATTTCTTTTGCGAACTCGGAATTTTTTTGTCAGAAAACAAACAAAGAAACACAGGAACAAACTTCTTAAAAGTGCACTGATCTGATTTTCATCTCAGCTCCCTTGGCGGAGTTGTAATATCCTTTCCAGTGCTCCCAATTTAAACTAACACCACCCGATGAGTGTTTTCCGTGACGATACACACCGTTCAGTTGGGAGTGATAACAGTTCTTGTACCACCAGGCTCCTTTATAGACCACAGCACAGCTACCACAGGACTTGATGTCATTATCCTGATCTTTGGTTGAAAAGGAAGCACCACGATGATAAGAAAGAGAATCACCAGCAGTTCCTAAAATAAAATATGAGAATTTGATCATTTCAAGCAAACCTTTGCTGAAAGAAAAAAGTATTACACACTTTTTTAAATACCCAAAAGGACTGGCATGGACTCGTAAAGCTTATATGTATCTTGTTGTTACAGGATTGATTAGCACTAAGTAAGTACCTGAGTAAGTTCCAAGGCTCAGCTGGTACTTAGTCCTCTCGCTCGTAACTGCAAACATGTCGTACTCGGCGTAAGCAGTTTTGCCTCCAGTGTCTCCCAGGTCTACTCGAAGCTTGCTTTTTGTTTTCGTCAGGCGATGTATCTTGTCCAGTCCCAGCCAAAACTCGCCATTCAGGTTACCGAAGCCACGTTTGTAGTCGGTCCAGCCGCGGTAGAAATTAACGGAGCCGTCCAGTCTCTTCTGGAACACTGTCCACCCTCCACCGGCTGTTGTTTGGTCACAGAACACATCAAAGGAACCTGAACCATCAGGGTCGATTGTATAAACACCGCTTACTCTTTTGCCAGATTTGTACAGCTCAGCACAGTCGCCTATTGAGGAAAAATGACGAGATTTATTGTTACAAAAATAAAACTTTTACAAGCAAACATTGGCATATGTCCTATAGGCTCTCTAAAGTGTTCGGGAATATTCTGATGAATCTGCAAAGTTCATTGTGCAACACGAAAACTGAGGTAAAAATAAAATTGTCAGTACATATACGGTGAACAGAGCTGTACTTACTTTTCACTGAAGTTTTGATGATGTTAACGCGATCTTGTACTTGAGTGAGTTGTTTCTTCATTTCTTGAAGGATAGTTTCAATCTTCTTGTTGTTTGAGTCTGTGAGTAATTAAAATGAAAAAAAAAACTCATCAGAGTGGATTGCATCGTAAGCCACCGTTTTTAATAATATCCCTTTTAGACGCTCAATAATAACAATCCGTAGGTCCTACAATTTACCACGAAATATCAAAACTGTAAAAACCTAACAATATTTGTTATAACCTTTCACCCGAGTTTTGTTCCCTTTCAGGATATTAATGTCATCTCGCATATGAGTGAGTTGTTTCTTCATTTCTTGAAGGGTAGCCTCAATCTTCTTGTTTGGCTCTGCAGCATATGATGAAATTAAATTTTAGTCAAAGTGGATTACATGAGAAGCTATCCAGGTATCGTTATTTAATTTTTTCTGGGATTATAAGTTTTCAGCTGAACCCTTCTCGTAATTACCTTTTTCCAAAGTCTTGTTCCCTTTGAGTATGTTGATTTCATCTTGTACTTGAATGAGTTGTTTCTTCATTTCTTGAAGGATCGTTTCAATCTTCTTGTTTGTCCCTGCATAGAAGCTGTTGTACACGTTGTTACAATGCTTTGTGGCTGTAGAACTGAGTGGGGTGCTATTAGCATTACTTCCTGGCGTAGCGAAAGTTTGACTCGCCATACTGAACAACGCCGAAAACAGCAAACTGCAACGTAAACCGGAGGAAACACAAATCATTGTCCGAATTTGATCAAAGCTCAACTTCACCGTAGTTAACTGTGTCACGGACTGGTGAAAAAGCGGATGTGACTCATCTTTAGTACAACAAGGTGTTTGCGTCACTGAGTTGACCCTGTGTTCGGTTCAAGACATATTTCATGTTTCCCGAGTGTTGGGCAATCTTCTACGCATTATTGACAGATCCACAGAAATGATGACGGCTTCATCAAGAAACCCGAGTTTTGCGAACAAGTGAAAGTCTTCTAACTTTTTATTGACGCCGTATTAACGTTTAAGAAATTTTGTACAAAATAAATTGTCTTTTAAAACGATTATATATACCAACCTCATTTGCGAAAAGTAATTTCTCTCACTGTACAACACCTCTTCACTATTCCTATCCAGCTTTATCATCTAAAAGAAATGACCGATTCTACCTAAGTTAATTATGCGGGCTTTCAACCAACCTGGGTACAAACATCTCACACACAAAATTTGTTCCAGTAAAGATTCGAATTTACTTTCGTACTTTTTTAAGAGAGTAGGTCGTCGTTTGAATAGTGTATTTAGTAGCCTTTTCCTATCTTCGCAACTTTTGGCAGTATGTAAAACGTGTACCACATGTAGGCCGAAAATTAACAACAAAACTGACTTCGCGGAAAGAATAGGTCTTTGATCTATATATAGAAATGAACAGTGCAATAAAACTTGTTTAAGAGTTTATATTATATCAGAACATTGCATTGGGAATAAGCTCCCTGTGAGGGTCATGTAAGACAAACATGACGGCCAGTCTGGTACAGCTTGTTGTATCTGTTATGTCTATTGCTTCTTAAAACAAGTCATGTTGCGTTTAGTTTTGGGACTTGTTAAAAATTGTGGGTGACGGGACTTTCCAGTATAATAACCTTTGGCGGGTTAATTTCTCTGTTACTGAGAAGTGCAATGGCGAACTTTTTGCGGCGGCGGTGCAAATAATAATTCATCACCGTTATAAACATTTTAGATAAAATTGTTTGAGTTTACTTATATAAAATATTTCCAGGTGAATCAAATATAACGTCCCAAAGACTAACATAGTCAAAATAATGTTCAGACATTCTACTGTATACTTTTACTTCCGGTCCTTCATTGTCAAGTTTTATAAACAAGTGTCTCTACTATTAACCATCATGAAATAATATCAATAACAGAAAACCCATAAAGCGCTTAAAGAAATTCCAAAAAACAGTGAGAAAAATCGAAAGGATTTTTCATTTTTCAGTAATTTCACTTTTCTGTTCAGTTTCCTTGTCAAGCAGTTTCTAGAAATTTTGATTCTTTCGTTAAATATTCTGTTTCAATATGTATCGATGGTTCATATTTGTGTGCAACTGTAAACATCTAAGAGAAAATTATTATTTCGATGTTAAAACCATAAAACACCGTTATTACTCTGATGGTTTTCCATATTTTGTAAACTAAATTTTGCTACCGAACGCTTAGCTGATTTTTTTTGTGCTTAAGAAGAGAAATGTAACAATGAAAGAAAGCGTACAATGACAGGTCAGCGAACCCGTCGCCTTTTCGTGTTCTGAATATTTAATCAGCCACTGAAAATTTGGATTTCTTTTTGGCCGGTGAAAATTAAATGCGTAGACTCTACATTTTTATATTTGAGGCCTTATATGAGTATGTAAGTATTTTATGAAGTATTTTTGCCCGGCGACAATTCTCTCAATAAACTAAAAGTGCGGACTGTTTAAAATGATATGTACGTAGCCATTCGTCGCTTGACGATTTTTTATTCAAAAAGAAAATAAGTGAAGACCCTAAGTACTCAAATACATCTAATATTTCAGAGGTTAAACTTTCCGGTCTGGTTACTCACAGGAGTATACAGCGGAATCTTGGTTTCCCGAGTCTGCCGATATTACGATAACCAAAATTCGTTTCTTCTGAATTTGCTTCGCTCAGGCAACAGAACACTGCAATTTTTTAACCCTGAATTCTCGAATTGCCCAATTTTTGTTTCTCTTGGAGGCTTTCACTAAAGCATGCCTGAACAACAGGCTACAAAGTAAAACTACGGACAAGCTCCGTACCGAGTTTTGGTTCGATGTTACTCATACGTCTTTGCTTGTGGAATTTCTAAACAATTAAGTACAAATTCACCTGTACATTTCACGATGATCAACAACGTCGCTTTTAAAAATATTGTCCATCTTACAAGATCACTCACCTTTTCCCAGAAGTTAGACCTTCCACATGTTTCCACATCATTTTGCTTCGTTTCTGATAGAAGTAATGCCACCGAGGAATAATTTTGTTTTGTGATAGTCAGAAGTCGACCCTTTAATTGTATAGGAACAGTATTCGAATGCGCCAACACGTAGCAAAGGACCGGAAACACGGATAAAAAACGATTTTGGTTCTCGATCGCCAGGACGTAAAGTTTTCTCTTGTTGGTTCCTCAGCTTTTTCCCGGGAAAAGTCGTATTTTCGCGAGTATGTTTATATATTCGGTACGAACAAATTAATTTCCCACTTCACGTCGTCTTCGGCTTTGCATAAAATTTGAGCACAAAATTTGATGAAATGAAAACCAATCTTGTCCCGAGAGCCCGCTTTTCTTTTGGTCAGCACCAAGAACGGGGACTCTCGCACAGTCCGATGGTAAGGTCAGCGATTTACGGACTTCCGGTCATTTATGCTCAAATCGTACGGAAACGCTATTTTTTCTGTGCTTGAGAGAGATTCACTGAGACACGCGGAGTGTAATCAAAACCTATGCAATCAACGTGACGTCACAATCTGGATAAAAGTCGATCCAGTTTCCGGACACTTTTTGATCGGAAAGACGGCATTTTTAACCCCATCAAAATGGCAGAAATCTTTGTTGGATAGAATTTTTAAGTTTACAGTGGTTTTGTATACATATTAAAAACCATAAGACGGTAGAAATATATGTCGCTTCATATGCACTTTAAAAGTTGTTTGTTGGTAAAATTTGATGAATGATTTTATGTTGGAAGGTGGCTAATTTTATTCCTTTCGTATAGCTTTAAATGGTAAGAGGTAAATTATATTGAGGTCGTTCTTCTCGACGCTGCATGCTGAAAGTTTTTCTCAGAAATGGGACGAGAAAGATCTTCAAGGTCTAGTAACATGTCATATAATGTCTTGGAGCAGTTTTTGCAACTTTGGGGAATAGAAGAAAGAAGGCTAAAATACCGAAAAAAGTTACATTTAAGTATGAATTTATTGCAAAAAAGGATTGAAAGGAAGAAAGCGGCTTTCAAAGAAGTCGAAAAGGTCAGAGATTTGTTTTATTCCTGCTTGAAACCAGAGGGGAAAGTATATCAATTTCTCATTCACATGCGTACAGTTATAAATCTAGATCTGTTGTTCCAGACTGTCTTTGAGAGAGCCTCATTTTTACGACTAGTTTACATTATACAAAATAGGAGTATAGCATTTGGTGGGGGTTTCTTTGGCTCGCCATCCTTCGCTTCCTGTTAAACCATTAATTTATGAATTAAACCTGGATTAAACGCGTCTACCCCTGCCTCCCCTTCTAGCTCTTCGTTTACTCCAAAGCCGTGCGTTAGTGTTCTGTTCATATATTCGGGAGGGGTAATCCATATTACTTTATAAAAAGGCATCCAGTGAATCAACTGGATAAGTAAAATTCGTTCCATTCGTGATAAAAATACACCCGTTGCCTCTGAAATGAAAAAGAAATATTTTGAAGTAGACGCGACGGCAGCAAAAATGGACCTCAAAAGTGTTTTGGAAAGCGACAAGACCTAACAATCTATCAATGAGCAGCCGCAGAGAGAATGCTGTTAAAACCCGAACGAACGCATTACCGTCTGGCCTTTGGAGCAAAGCAGAGCAGAGGTAAGCACTTTCTCCCTCTATCGTACAGCATTTGTATAGTTCTTTGTGCTTCAATAGTTTTTTAAAACTATACCTTTGCGTGACATGAGCTGACCCTTGAGCTGACCCTCAAAAATTTTAGTGAGTAACATGATTAATAGAACTATAAATCTGCTCTTGAACCGTTAAAAGTGTTTTAACGTCAGTCAAACGACAGTCGACAAGGGATCACAATGCTTTTACTGCTTCCTCCGGAAGTAATTTCTCACCAGGCGAGAAAAACACTTGCAAATGTCACTTCACACTTGCTATGAAATAATGTTGCAATTCTGACCCCTGCAAAATCAGCAGAAAATAATGACAGCTTCTGCAAATTGCGCCCAAACACAAATGAACATAATGAAGAAATAATTGCCTATCGAAATTCTGAACGCCAATAAAAATGATAAAAGCAGTAATTTTAATTTTAAAATACTTTAAGTTACAAATTCGGAAATTGAAAACGTGACTAGCCAGATTTATCACATGCTTACATCCGGGATCGGGAACGTCAACACCGCATTACCGCAAATATCGCAATACCACAAAAAAAAATCGGAAAATGCCGCAATTTCATAGTTGGCAAATTCGCTGATAGCTAGGTTAAGTCTGCATACGAGCCTAGGGGCCCATCAGGTCGGAGCTTATCCCGGTTTCCGTAGCATGAATCTAAACTTATATTGCCTTAATGATTTTTTTTAATGTCAGCAGTTTTTGAACACTGATATTTTTGCTAGTTTAAAGAAACGAGCTGTTTACTTTTTATGACTATTATGCAGTGCAAAATACGAGTATGGTATAGCTGAAGGCAGATTCACTTCTCAAAAGGTAATCATAAATTCTGATTATTTCAAGCACTTTATAACTTGCGAAAGCCCTTTCTGGTGAACCAGATCCAAAATGGTGAAACAGCTGATGAAAATAATGTTATTTTGATCACCCTTGTAGTGAAAAACACACGCATTCTAGTCCAAGTGTTTCATTGTCTTCATACCGCTGCTCATACTTCATGCAAAATAGCCGTAGTCTCGAAGAGACCTTTGATTATTTTTAGGCATGGTCGTTGCAATATCCTACCAGGGAAGATGGTTATCAAAGTTAAGAAAGTATCATAATTAATATTGCATTTAAACAGTTCCGTACCGCCAACACCGACTAAAGGAGCGATTTGGGTATGTACTCCCATGGAGCACGCATTAGAGTTTGAACATACCCGTTTGACCCAGTTCAGCTTTATCACTTTGTCGAAAGGAGAAAAGTCCTTCATGTCAAAGCAAGCGGTAGTTTTCTGCCTGATAAGAGTAGTGTCTTTATAGCAAGCAAAGGCACCTGGCTTTAAAAGGGCAGTCTCAACAAGATTTAGTGCTACTTGAACTCCAGTGAAAGTATTCGGTATAAATTGGGGGTCCACTAATAGCTGCCTTACCCTGCTAAAACACACTGTACTGGCCACAAAAGTTGCTTAAAACCGGTGTGGCTACGGACGGGTGGGAAAGAAGTGGTCTAAAACTTGAAAACGTCAGGCCGATGTTTTCAAGTTTGACAGTGGCACTTGGAGGAAACTCACTAAAAAACCATTGCTTATGGTTTGCATACATCTTAGAGAGTGAATTTATACTTTTTTGTCGTTTAAAGTTATTTTGTAGATCAGAGAGAGCACTTACTAATTATATCCAGTAAATGCTTGAGCTCGGCCAAGGAAAGAGGTACAATGAAGGTGGGCAGCAAACGTGATCATAGATTAAAACGTGTCTGAATAAATTACAATAAGTAAGAAGTATAAAGAAGACGATCCGCTACCTCAAACATATTTATTGTTTTATTGCAAAGGTAAGGTAAAATAACTGAAAGCTTCGCTTCTTCATGATCAGTAATTTATTATTTCGTATAAGTTGAAGTCGGCAATCAATATTCTAAGATCGTGATAAAATCCTATCGAGCGAACTCTATCCTGGGGCATTTTGTAAAATGAGATGTTTGTTGAAGTCAGAAAGTTTGCTTTATACTATCTTGTATCACGGAGAGTTTTTCAAATGAGTTGTTGCACTAAATTTTGAAACCGTCAGTTTACTGACTTGAGGTTTAGCTTGTCTACACAGTAAAATCTTAATTTATTCACATAGCTAAAGCCATCATTAGAAAGAAGATTCATTTTGTATTTCAACAGAAGTCTACCCTTTAGCGTCAACGAAAACTAATGCGGGTTTTTTTTCGCGTCCTTGAGCAACATTATTCCACTACTGTTCCACTTGGTGTCACTTTTTCTTTTGCCCAAGGAAAAACGTGATCAACAGAGATTCTTTTTTTTATGTGTTTTTACTCTGTAGACAACCACGACAACTAGAACGGCACAGGCAAAAATGCTTTGTCTGTCTTTTTATGTGACAGTTAGAAATTTCTAAGACTGTTAATTTTGTATTATTTAGTATCAGCGGGGTAAGTTCAAGTTACGATACTACCTAGAACTAATTCCTTTCAATTGATGTCATACACGGCCAATTTCAGATGCAGAGAATAAAACTGAAATTTTTACTTAAACTGGATACAACTTTTATTTAATTTGATGTCTATTTTAACTTATTACTACGTTTGTTACTTGTCTCATCATGGGGCGAGTGTTCGCATTAACGGGTTATTGTATAAAGGAAATACAGGTCTGGGTCCAAATGGTGGTCATTCGCATTAACTAGGTTGACGGATTATAGGGGTTTCACACAAAAATATACTTATATTTTTGTTTGAGGCAAAAAAAAAACGGTCCTAAAGGCAACGGCCAACCGTGGGTACTTCATGTTTTTTTTTTCGTTTACCATACTTACATCATTCTTTGGCATTCTTAGAATGAATGCATCTTTCAAATATTTGTTCTTCCCTCTGTTTATTCCTTTAAGAATACAGTGGATTTGCACACACAATGTAATTTCTATCGTAGTTTTAAACGGTTTTTGACTTAGGGCATGTTTGCTTTTTTATATGTATTTCAGTTCACTCTATATATTTTAGTAATTTTTTATTTTTAGTTTTTAATTCTTAGTCAGCAGGACCCCGTTAATAACAGATAATATTATTATTATTATTATTATTATTATTATTATTGTCATCTTCATTACATACTCAGAAATCGAGTGACATACAGCCTTTTACTTGTTCAACAATGTTGTAACAAGCTGACAGCATTCTCGTTTACAGAGTGCGGTAAGACACTACCTCTCTGGAACCTCTGTTTTCATTCGCCAGCTGTAAACACTACCTCTATTGTTATTCAGGTCTAGCGGCATTATTATGACCTGTTATCTATTGTGTTGAGAAGCAATGCAGTAACTCTTTCCGAGAGGTAGTAGGCGACCCACGCGGAGAGGGCCACACGGTTATGCAACGTAACTCTCTCGGGATACGACTCAGAAAACACTTAATAATAATATCCTTTCTTTTGCACAATCAGTGCGCCCTTTTTATGCGTGAATCTGTTATTTCGTTATTTTCGTTATTTATTTTACGCTGTATATTTTATTCATACGTAACGAGAAGACAATTAGAGGTAAAAATAAAGCAAACTAGTGAGTAAGGATGTCAAAGACACACTTGTTGGCTGTTGTTTCTATGTGCAACTTTACATCCATTAAATGTTTGAGCTCGGCCAAGAAAAGAGGTACAACAAAGATTGACAGTAAACTTGATTATAGATTCAACCACGAGTGAATACATTACAACAAGAAAGAAAGAATTTTCAAAACGAAGACGATCCGTTAACTCCAAAATATACAACGTGATTATTTTACTGCAACGATAAACGCCAGTCGAAGTTTGCCTTAAAACAAGCTAAGCGTCTAAGAAAATGTGAATCGTGTCGTTGAGCAACACCTAAGATTGAATGCAATTTCATACATCCCGTGTGTTACTTGCGATCTTATTTTTTTGTTTGTCAGCTATGTAGTGCAGCATAGTAACTCGAACGGGTTAAGCAAAAATGTATTTCCATCGTGAGGGCATTTTACATATTTACCTTGCCTTACTACACATTGACTGTTAATATTTCCCTGTGCAAAACCGACTCATAAGATGTAGTTTTTTGGTGACCGAATTAAAAACTGTGAAACCCAGGTAATATGACTACCGATGGGTTATAAAAAATATCTTCGTATTGACGGGGAACAGCTTCAAATTACCATAAGTATGCTAGTCCTTTTAATTCCCTTTAATTGATGTTATACAAGGAATAATTTCAGCGAATGGAACTGACTTTTACTTAACCAGATACATTATTTGTAAAGTAATTATTTTAAAATTTATATCTTCGTTTGTCTCATCATGGGTTTGAACGAGTGTTCGCATAAACGGGTTATTTTATTAAGAAAGTAAAAGTTTGGGCCCGAATGGTAGTCATTCGGCTTGGGTTAAGGAGGTTGTTGGAATATGACTGTTTCACATAAGAAATGGACCAAAATACATTTGACACATTAGAGACAACATTACGACGGGATTTTGAATAGCACATTCCCTTTTTATTTTCACCACAAATTAGCACAAAAGTCATTGTCCTGGTTTACCATAATGACATCTCTTAACATTAAATCTTTCAAACATATTTCATTTCCCTTATTTTATAAATAAAGAATACAATGGATCGATTTGTTTGCACCGTTTACTACATACACAGAAATCCTGTGCAAATGTCCAGCAGTGTTGCCCTATGCCCGTCGCCTGACTCTGTAAGCTCCAAAGAAGGTGTGTGCATGTGACATCAATATCCTACTTGGATACTCGGTCTTCAAGCTGATGTAGTCGCCCTCCTCCAGATAATTTACAACACCGGTAGAAACGCTACCATAGTCCGCACGTCCCTCTCCGAGCCCGGACTGCATCAAGCTGACTGCATGTCCATTGATGGAAAGGGCCACACGGTTGTGCAAGGTATCTGCCTCGGGATACGTCTCAAAAAACACCTGGGCGTAGATATGATAATATCCTTTCTTTTGCGCGATTAGACGGCCATTTTCATGTGTGAACTTTCTTAAATTACCGTCCTCCCTAAATTGGGTAAGTTCTGCCAAATGAACGTAAAAAAGTGATTAATCAGTAATACATGCAAACTGTGTGATTGTAGATAGCAGAATAAGCTGAGTAGTTTGCTCCTCAAATGTACTAATAATATTATCAAGGAATCGAAGAGCTGACTGAATTGGGAGGATTTTAAGTAAATGATACCTGTATTTGCTGGAAATGATGGACTCGCGGTTATATTTCCCGTCAGCTGTCCTACGGGCTACAAAATAAAGAGACAAAAGGTATGTTATTTAAAATCAGTTTAGTAGCAACACAGGCTTGAAAACGTGCAGGAGTGAGCATTGAACAATACAAGGTATTTGCGGTTAGACGCAACGGCTTTTTAAATGTTTTCTGGGTAACTTTCAAAGCGAACTTATCTAAAGCGGTTCTAAAGAGGATACTAAACGCTTTGTCACAAAAGGAAAATATTTTGAACAATTGTTGGCAGATATAGCAATATTTCAGTTCCTCCACGGGCTGATTAGTTTCTTTGTTTTTTACTCGATGGTAGAAAAGGAGTTTTATTGCTCAAGATCAACTAAATTTTAATATTATTCTTGATGCATCAGATGCTTCGGTTAGAGAAAAGTTAGAAATATATTCATTTTGGACTGTTTACTCTAATCACAATTCCGGAAAAAGATAAAGGAATTGGCCTGATTGATATTTTTACCTTCCATGCTTGGGCCACCGCAGTCAGAAGACTGATAAGCAAAACGGCTTTGCGCAACATGATTTGAACTCGAACACAAGGGCAACCTGAATAAAAAGAATATTGATATGAAAGCATTATGAAACACTGATTTCATCGAACTAGTTACCGTTTGTTTTGTTAGTTACGTTTATTTTTTGTAAAGCAAATTAGAAAATTTAGCTTAGGATAGAAGACAAACTGTTAACTACCTTTTCAATTGAATGTCCACATTTAAAAGTTGCGACTTGCTTGCAGAGTGTAGCCAGATAAAATAAAAATGCTGTCAGTTTTAAGAGATTTTTTATTGGTTTGTAAAACTTGAGGTGACCAATCAACATCCCAGATTAAATGGACGTGTTTATCCATTTTAATGCAACAATCCTCAGGCAATTATTTATCATTTTGTTTTTGTTCCTTTCGTACCTGCGGAGGTCGGGCGTGATTCTGGGACGTTTTCTGCAGTCAGCCGGCACACGGCCTAAAAAACTGTTTTATTATTGAGCGCTATAGTGGACCCTTTGAAACTCTTTCAAACGTTATCTATGGTTGCCCTGCCGCAGCCCAATATCAGAATTCAAATAAGCTATTGTGAGATAATGATATTGTTTGGATTCTACACAGAAGACCATGACAGCATGTAGGGCTAATGAAAAAAAATGTTTTTGTTTCTAAATTTAGGCATTTACCATTTACCAAAAAATACTTAAAGTAAAGCAAACAAACTTATCCCTAAAATAAATGAGAATATTTGCCAAAATTAAAATTGAATGATTTCTTTCAAACAGAGACATATTGTACATAAAATAATACTTCGATATTATTTTACAGAGCTGCTAGAGGTGTTGAATATATTACAGTGCTGAGCGCTGTATATTGCCTGTGGTGAATTTTTTGAATAATTCCAAAACATTAACTGTTTGACATCCTTTTGACGTCTTTCTTATGGCTTCTGTTTAAACTGACCAATCAAAGTGTTTGGGCCTAGGGGCAAAGTTAGCAAGTTCTACGCACTTTTCAATAGCTTTCAACTACGCCTCCTACAATTTGCGTATTTTGTGCAGTAAATTGAGACACAGTTATCATAAAGGTGTCAAAAGGTCTTAAAAAATTAATAAAGAACCTTTGCAAGTGGTAACGCTCTAGAGTATGGCTGCTGACGTATAGTTAAAAATTGGTTACGCTTAGCGTGCGTCCGTCGAGCCAGTGATGAACGAAAGTGTTTGAACAAAAGGCAGGCGTAAGAGTTACTGGAGGCGTAGCTGAGAACAACTCTACCTTGCAGCTCTTAAGTACAACCATAACCCAATAAGAAAATATAGACGGGGATTGGGGATAAAGAGAAACACTTTTTATTTTCGATTGAAATCTAATTCTCATAAATGGTTAATATTTGGGTAGTGCCGATTAACACAATATTCTCTCTGCTCCGTTTTCATTGTTAATACTGTCTGGGACTATAAAATCCACTTCCAAAGACCACTACTGTCCCTCTTTAATATTGTAGTCAAAAAGAAGAGCGAACAAAAAAATGTTGATGACTTCCAAGGTTTTGTGCAATGTTTATTGACGTTTTCCTCGATTTCATCAATGTTAAACTCTTAGTAAATCCTTATATATTTCCACTCGCCATTCATCGCGCTGCTTCTCAAATAACCGAACGCCTGGAATAGGCTTAGAGAGCTTTTAGCTTTTTGAATAATCAGAATGATTTATTAACTGATTATCACCTGGCAGAAGGTAATAAGCTAGAAGTCTACATCTAGTATTTGGTCGAGTGGTATGTTTTTCACGAGTAGGCTATTTTTAGAACAAACCTTGCGCGTAAGTAAATGATGTAGTTTATTGCGAAGAAATGATGGCGTGTGCACGTGCAAGAAGATTTTTGCAAATTGTTGCAAATTACGGCTTTCAGTCGCTGTCGTAGTTGGTTTGTGAGGGCCCGTCATTTTGGCAGACTATGAAAAGAAATATAGAAATTTAGGGGAAACAGGCGGAAATGTTTTCACAATCTGCAAAGAAGGTGTTTGCCGACAGCGACGAATTAAAGGGTAGTCAAGACGAAGGAACTTATTAGGCATATGAGCCAAGTCTAACCTGAAGGAAAACGCTTCTCGCACGACTTGCCTAGCGAGCCAATCGAAAGCCGCGAACGGCATATGCTTCAACGTGATTGGCTACTGTTAAAAAAAAAAATAGCCTACTCGCGAAAGACATATCTCAAGGCCCGTGACCGGAGATGTAACTTCTGCACCTGGTTACAATTACAGGAAAAAATCCAGGATGTTAGTAAGAAAAACAGAGTTTCCATAGAAAACTCTTTAACCAGTTTCGTGTGGCAGTTATATTTTTATTAAGGGTTATTATAGTCTTTCACTATATTTTGTTCAAATTCTACATACTACCGTGGTGTGAATTCAATTTTTCTATTACAAATGCACTATTTACCAGTTTTCTTTTGGATAATATTCAATTGCCTTACTTTTCACCTCCTCACCCCTCGATGTTTTAAATTGTAGTTACAATCTTAAGCTTGCTATTGGTAACTTTCAAGTGATATCTAGCAGTAGTTACAAGGAGATTTGATGTTATATTATTGCGTAATATATATTTATTATATTTTAAAACTTTATATACTTTTGTTCGATAGAAGACTAGGAAGTTATCAGTAACTTAAGTTACTCTGAAGTGTTTACTTCACAGCGGAAGAAAACGTGGGCCACATCAATTTAGTTCCAGTCTAACCGTCCACCATAATTGTGTTGATGTTTCCACTGCCATCGTTTCCGGGCTGTACTTCATTTTTGGAATCTCTATGTATCTGTTCCATTATCAATGAGAACTTCTTTTCTTTAACGCTATCCTTCGTATTATTGTTGGATCTTTTAGTAAAATCTGTGAAAGAAATAATAACAAGCCACAAACAAGTTATAACTGAATTGTTTCTTAGTAGGCCTCTTTTAGAAACTTTTCCTTTTCTTGGAAATGATATAAATTCTTATTAGTCAGTGACGCAAGCTTCTAAGAAAGAAATTTTCACGTCCGACAGGAGTCGCACATGCGACCTTCTGCACACCGGACAACACTCCTCTTGGAAAGTGTGTGCGTACGGACAGTATTTAGGCACAAGCATGGTGACGTATCACAAATCAAATAGAATGGTCCTTGAAAAATCATGGGTCTCGGAAAATTTTAGGCGTAGCACGTTTCCATTTCGGAAACGGTCGGTGCCATTTAAGCGACACTTAGAAATTTTTTCACAGTCATCTAGTAATTTTTTTCTACTAAAAAGAAAAATGAAAATTATACGTCAGCACCCAGAATCGATCCTGGAACCTCTGACATGCTAGCATACTTCTCTCACCATTACACCACCACGTTGATCCGCCAAACCCCCGAAAAATTTAATGGTATTAGGTGACTTTCTTACTGTTACATCTATAATAGATGACCTTATCCCTATCCCTAACGTAAGCGTGAATCTAACTTAGATTTAATAATCGTCTTCTCTAAGCCTAATTCCATCTAATAGTCAAAGCACAGTTTCGACCTTATCCAGGCCTAAACTAGAGCAGATATGGCACTCTCCATTCCGAAAAGCTTGGTTACCAATGATGGCATCGACCGTTTAAAATGGCATCGACTGTTTACGAAACGGAAATGAGCCTCGGCGTAGCAAACTAGAGTCTCGAAATCTCGAGCTCGCAAAAAATAACGCTCGTCTCGGAATCTCGAATTTTGAAATTGAGTCTCCGAGTCTCGCAAACCAAGCGAAAGTTTTAATCAGTTCGAACCGTTACAAAGCAACGGCAACAACAACAGCAAAGCAGAGAGCTACAGAGCATTAGACTAGCGTTACGTAGCGTTGTAATAGTCTCGCGCTGGGATTTCTAGATCACGGAGTCTCGCGCTCGGATTTTTGAATCGCGGTGTCTCGGGCTCGGATTTGAAAAAAAAAGCAAGTCTCGGTCTCGGATTTAAAATGAGGGTCTCGGCGTCTCGGCGAGTCTCGGATTTTACCATTCTATGCCCCTATGAGTGAGTGCAGCGAACGAGTGAGATTTCTGATACAAACCAACGAGTGTATAAATACCGTACAAAGCACTTTCCATGTGCAAATCCGAATTGTGGTTATTATATACGTACTGAGAATGAGCGCCCTATTAACGAACAATTCAGTCGAGGATACGTATACTTCAACAGTCAAAGCAAGTTATTTTCGTAAACAGCGTGAAGCACCTAGATGTCTTCGTTGGCCAACGGCACAGCAGCTTTTTATATTGCTTCCACGGCGTTTTTTTCGGTTCAAGCCGTCTAATGGAGCGAATAACCTGTGAGATCAACATAATGTTCGCTAAGAAGATAAAAACTTTAAATGTTCAAAGGCTATTATATACATAAGTTAAAATGTAAAACCGAACGTTTTCGACTAAAAGTCATCATCAGGGTTGAACCCTGTCATCATCAGGGTTGAACCCTGATGATGACTTTTAGTCGAAAACGTTCGGTTTTACATTTTAACTTATGTATATAATAGCCTTTGAACTTTTAAAACCTGTGAGATACTTGTCCAGTTCTTCTGATATTGTTCTTCAGAGTTTATGGTATTTCTGACAGTGTAGCATCGCGGAGTAGGCAGAAATTCCATCAATCCCCTCCTCTTTGTACCACGGTAGGGGTACAAATTTGTTTGTACGTCCATTTGTGTAAATTAAGATTAATAAAATTGTAAAGATTATGTCTCCGGGACTGTCTGTCAAGTGAACGTTTACACAAGACAATCTTATATAACGCTTATCATATTTTCAGGTTTTCCCTGAATAATAGTTTATTCTTACCAGGCAAGTTGTACGATCTTGAGATTCTTTTGCGCAGAGTCACTACCAAACTTGAAAACCAGCCTCTCAAAACGCTTTTTACCTAACAATAGTCACCAAAAGCTTGTTATGTCACAGCTGTTTTAATTACCGTTTTACCATTGCTTACCGCATTGCTACACTGGGAATGACTTAGCAATAAGGAAGTGAGCTAGCTCGAAACAGGGACAGGCTTAGGTAGGATAGGTAGGATAGGTAGGAAGGTAGGAAGGAAGGAAGGAAGGAAGGAAGGAAGGAAGGAAGGAAGGAAGGAAGGAAGGAAGGAAGGAAGGAAGGTAGGAAGGTAGGAAGGTAGGAAGGAAGGAAGGAAGGTAGGAAGGTAGGAAGGTAGGAAGGAAGGAAGGAAGGAAGGAAGGAAGGAAGGTAGGAAGGAAGGAAGGAAGGAAGGAAGGAAGGAAGGAAGGAAGGTAGGAAGGAAGGAAGGAAGGAAGGAAGGAAGGAAGGAAGGAAGGAAGGAAGGAAGGAAGGAAGGAAGGAAGGAAGGAAGGAAGGAAGGTAGGAAGGTAGGAAGGTAGGAAGGAAGGAGGAAAAAAAGACGGTAGATAGGTAGGTAGGTAGGAAGGTAAGCAAACGAGCAAGTGGGCAGGCAAACATGCAAATAAGCAAGCAAGCAAGAAAAGGAGCAAGTAAGTTAGTTAATGAATAACTACATAAGTTGAGGAATGCATTAACAGATAGCAGTCTGACGCCAATAATGTTAATCAGTTTGAAAACTTTTGGCTAAACTTGGCGAAAAGTACCACTTTTATCAGGTACTCATACGGTAAAAAAATGCTTTGCGCTTTACTCTTACCTTTGGTGTGGAAAACGTGTAGAGTACAGGATTGATAGAAGAATTAACCGGCAGAACAAAGACTGCAAAAAGCACGTAAACCACTCCTTGTTCGTCACTGAAACGACCAACAAGAGCAAGAATGCTAACAATTATTACAGGAACCCAACAGCTGAAGTCCGTCAAGATAATAGCGAACACTCTTCTTGCCAAAGCAGATTCTCTTTTGATGTTATTCGAACTCACTTCAGATTGCCCGTAAGCCTTGACTCTTCGCTGCGATTTAGAAACTTTCACAATTATGGCGATGTAAGCTACCATGATTAAAAGGAATGCTGCGAGATTTAACGCTATGAACACGCCAACTGAGTACTCCCAGCCTGCCAGTCTTTCTGAGGACAAATGGAGAGGTAGACATACCGACGACCGACCTTTATAAGAAGAGACGTAACACTGTTAGATTGACATGCACTGTGATAAGAGCCAGGCTTTGTAAGCTAAGACGAATATATTCATATGATTGCCATCGGTTAAAAATCGAAAACATGATTATTATAATGTACATTCGCCGTGAAAATCACAAACACCGTCGAATACAGGCTGGAAGTGGTTGGGTATTAATCTGCCGTTATAACCTTCTACAGGATTGGCTTAACAAAAAATAAATAAACAGCAGCACCAAAACCCCTGGCCATAGAAACTAAAGTGATACCTAGCAACGAGTTTACGCTTGGAGATAACAATAAGGACACTAAGGATCTCTTTTTCCACCAAAATATGCAACTTTTTTTCAAGCACGTTCTTGTTAATCTCCGTGTTAACGTATACAGATACTTGAGCGAGTTTAGGGACGGACCATTATTTTTCTGGAGGGGGGGGGGGGGGGGGGGGGATAAAAAATATTGAAAAAAATTGCTTGCAGGGCCTAAAAAGACAAAATAAATTGTTTGCAAACATCATATGTATTAAAAAAAAACAGTTTGCATAGAAGTCAGAGAAACTTTTTTTTTAATTTTTTAACGAAGACTAGTGAGCAGCACAAGGAAAGACTTCTTGTGGTTGTAAGCTTGTCGTTTATTTCCGCCGCGTTTCGTCTCTAACTGAGACTTCTTCAGGGAATGAATACAACTAGCAAAGAACAGCATATATAGCACATTCGCGTGCCTAGCTACAACTTCCCATGGAAGTGAATAATAACTAAAATATGCTGTAAACGAACGTTACAGAAAATGCCTTAATAAATATGTTATTGCGTGTTGTTATATTTTGGGGGCCATACGATTAGCGCTAATGGTCCGTCCCTTAGCTCTTTTAGTATATCAAGCTTTGTGAATACATGTGCATTGTGTTATTTATTTCTAAAAAGTGTGAACGCTACTATCTTAAAGTGGGCAAGGAGGTGCACTTGCATGTAGTCAGCCAATGATATGACGTTAGAAATTTCATACCATAATAACCATAGTGCCTGTTCTCATTGTAAAAATATGGAATGTCAAAACTTGGTACTATGGCTATGATAGCTCCACAGATCCAAACTGCTGCACAGAGTATATAACTGCCTTTTAACGTCAAACGAGAACAGTGGAATGCGAAGGCAATGCTGATCAATCGGTCAGCGGTGATTATTGTCAGCATTAGTACCGAGACCTCGCTCGACAGGACTGATAAAGGACCGGCTAGTTTACAATACTCTGACCGCCATGTAAGATCGTGAGCGAAGTAATCGCCTGTGAAAAAAGCAAATAAACCAATAAACCAATAAACAAACAAACAAACAAACAGACAAACAAACAGAAAGCGTCTCTGGTAATGGGCCTTATGATATGGCTTTCGCAAATTATGATATAGTTAGGCTATTTTTAACAGCTTTTCTGCGAACAAGTAGCCAATCGCGTTGAAGCATTTACCGTTCGCAGGTTTTGATTGGCTTGCTCGCAAGTCGGGAGAAAAGAGCTTGCCTTGCGGTGAGACTAGTTACTTCGTCTTCACTGCCCTCGATAGCGTCGCTATCGACAAACACCTTCTACTGGTCGGATGGTGAAAAAAGAAATTCGCCGGTTTCCTCTATATTTCCTTTCATAGTCCGCCAAAATGGAGGGCCCTCACAAACCAATCACAACCGCGACTGACAGCCGTAATTTGCAACAATTTGCAACACTTTCATTCACGCCATCATTTCTTCCCAATAAACTACTCCATTTTCTCGCGTGCAAGGTTTGTTATAAAAATCCTAATCCTAATCCTAATCCTAATCCTAATCCTAGAATGTAGGCTTCTAGCTTATGAACTTTTGACTGCCGCTGTAGATATGGAGCGACACACTTTTACTTTTACTCATAGTGACTCCTGTTGCTTTAGAGAGTATAAAGATTTTCCATAAGGAGTTTTAGAGCTTTGAAGTGCAGTAAGACACTACCTCTCTGGAACCTCTATTTTCATTCGCCCGCTGTAAACACTACCTCTATTGTTATTCAGGGCTAGGGGCATTGTTATGACCTGTTATCTATTGTTTTAAGAACCAATGAAGTAACCTGTTCCGAGGGGTAGTGGGCGACCCTTGAAGTGTGTAACTTGCGAAGTTTTAAATTACAGATTGAAGGAATTTCTGAAAACAATACGGTATAATTTTTTCTCGGTGATATGAAACAAGTTATTTATGAGATAATTTACAATTTTCGGCGTATCTGCTGTTGAATAATTTATAGTTTGACAGTAAATAATTGTAACGAACTGCGATCATGACCATATGAGCTGTGGTTATTTGTTATGTTTCTTCCATACTTTCTCAGCCGATAGTCGAGATTCTAAAAACATTACATAGGCAGGGAGGATTTACCCTTCCAGACGTGGTCCAAAATGGCGATGATCATAAGATAGATTCCCATGAGGAAGTCAGACACCGCGAGATTTGTCAGAAGACAGGTTTGAACCGGATGATCATCACGTCTGATCAGGCGCCATGCTATCACGGCCAGGTTACCGAGCATAGCAAGGACACCGAGCAGCCAAATGCTTCTTCTGGCGCTTGGGGCTTGGATCATTCGCTCACAGTTAGATACAGCATCTCCTTCTCCTTTAGGATATTCACACGATACGTTGTTATGGTACTTATGGACGTAGCAACACAAAGAGGAAGCGTCGACTTTTCTGCAATAGAAACAACAAGTTAATTTATTTAATAAAAGGGATCTGTAGTCAAGGCATGTTGTGGATTCAATTGTGCATGTTTTGCATAGTGATCATACATACAAATCTCAGAAATAGTACTATAACATTGAGACTGAAAATATGATACCACTTGCGAATGTTTTAACATAATACTCTTATGATCAGTAACTGCTTCAGCTTCGGTGGTTGAATGACCTGGAATAAAAACAGGGAGTAAGAATGGCCAGACCAGGCCTGGCCTGCAATGCAGGCATTTTTGATGAACGGACGCCGAATAATTTAGGGTGGAGACGGGAGAACGAGCAGGGAGGGGGAGGACTCTTTTTTACTCTCTCCCCAAGCCTCTCCAGAGTTCGAATCCAAGATGGCGCTCCCCCCATCAAAATGCCTCACCCACTAAATACTCCTGCAGCGCAGGCTAAGCCAGGCCCCTTTTATATCATAACTTTTTGCTTGTAGGTTTTTTTAAAAAAAACGCACTGCGAAATCAAAAGATACATGTGATGCACAAGGAGAACATTTATACATGTCTTGCAGTTGTTAATAGGGAGAAAACTGGTTGTTTTCAGGAGGCTCAATAAAGTATCAAATTTAACAGTTAAGTTGTATTTTAATGTTTTTAGAACTTACATGAGTTCAAGGCTAGAAAGACGTTTGAAGGTAGATAGCGGAATCTCTTTCAACGAATTTCTCTGTAAGAACCTGTAAATGAGGGGAAAAGAACCTCTGGTTGGACAGCACACCAAGAGTTCATCCTGCGGTATAGTTACACGGGAAAGCAGAGCTTAAAGCCGTCCTAAATTGTACAGGGCAACCAACCTTACTTTCTGAGAAACGTTTCAGTAGCCTCCCTGCAGACGTTCAGTTGCCAACCAGAAATTTAGTAGAGTTTGTTAACAATTCACTTTTTTTTAATTTTTTAGAAATAGACACATAATTTGGCATATACACAGCTGTTCGATTGTAATTAGATCAAATATTAGGCTCTGGCTAGTCATTTAACGACATTTCTTAGTATGTTTTTTTTTCGAGGAATAAAAAATTGATTTCATTTTTCTTAAGTATGCATGGTATATATTTGTCAAAATTTTGACCTTTGTTGAGATGCTCTTTCGTGTTATGAATGGTTTCTTGTCTATCGTGGCAACTTTGCAAAACGAAAGTGATCAGTTAAAAAGTACTGAAGAGTCGGATCGCTGTGCGAATGCGTGTGTATGTAGCTGTGTGTTTGCATAAAAACTGAGGCGGCATTGAATTTCCATACAATCTTTATATGTCTTGTACAAACAAAGCTACTGGTTATAATTAAGTGATGTCAAATGTTAAATTATAGATTCTTCCAACAGAAATAAAATAATTGCTTAAATGCCATTGAATGTGGTCATCAGTTTCAATCAGTTACACTGGAACTGCTATACACACATGAAATAAGTGGTAGGAATAATAGTTACTTACAAAGTTTTTAAGTTACCAAGATCGTCAAAGAGGTACCAAGGAATCCGAGAAAGGTGATTGTTGGACAGGTCGCTGTAAGGTGAGAACATAAATTCAGTGTAAAAAATATTAAAAGGCATTATTAAATTTTTATTATTAAAAAAAAATCAAACTCGCTGGCACTTTTAAACAATATTTTGAAACATAGTTCACCAAAAGGGTCTTTTTGACAAAATAAAATAAAATTCGGATTTTCGGTCCTGTCGCGAGATTCTCAATATTGACAGTCCGCTGGTAACAACTGTAACCGGATTTGTGATTTGTTATGCTAATGGCAAATGGAAAGTATTTGAGGATACTAGAGAGGTTAAGCATGACGTTTACGGCAAACGGCAAACGGCAAAAATAATTCTGATTTTGCTCACTTTTTCTTTAGCACTTAAATAAAGCCAGTCGAAAAATAGGAAAAAAATCCCTTAATCACAGTAAATGCAAACAATTTCCCTAAATTGTACAAACGGCTAAAATCAGACACCAAAAGTTCGATTTTTGCCGTTTGCCGTTTGCCGTAAACGTCATGCTTAACCTCTCTACTATCTAAAATAAGCAATTTAAAGTATTATTTTTGACAAAATTATGCACGAATCATCTATAGGATTTACTTAATCAATTATTTAATATTTCTTTCTTATTCTTTTCCTTTGCTGTATGTACTTCTCTTTTCCTTATGCGATATAAGTGTAGTGTAATACATTTTGTTACTGTGTACAGTGAAAAAAAGAAGAAAAGAGGCATGTAAATATAAGGAGATACTTTAAAAATATAGCTAATAACGGCTTAATCTTCTATTTATGTAATGTAATATGTTGTTTATCAATAAAAAAGAAAAAAATACGTATTTTGTGCACTCAAGGTAAGTAAGAGGTGCTCCCTAGAATCATATTGATCACGTCATCATTAAAAACAGATGGAGGGGCAGGGGGATGTTGGAAGTGACCATGCTCTTATCACAGCCAAAGTAAAAGTCAAAACTACTGCGGCGAGCAGCGAGAAAACACCATAGCGCACCACCATTGGTTGCTGGTAAGTTAAAAGATCAACGTGTACAGCTGGCTTACCAACAGAGATCAGACCAACAGGAAATGGACTTGTGTCTTTTTAATCAAACCGTGGAGGAGACAGGAATGAAGGTATTGGGTCGAAGTGCAATACATGCAGAATGAAAATCGTGATTAAGATAAGTAATGAGGTTGCTAAAAATGTAAGTGACATATTAACTAATTATAACAGGGTAGGAAAGGGTGGATGTTAAACACAATCCGAGCTCGGGCAATATTGATTTGTCTGCTAAAATAATTAAAAAAATGTGCTCATGATGTATACGTACAGAAATTGAAGATTGTACAGGCCATCGAATACTTTTGGAGAAATCTTGTTGAGACCGCTTTTGGAAAAATCTCTAGAAAGAAAATGTTAGTTGACATGGTTATACTTTGAAAAAGTGACTTTGATAAAACGCATCTTTCAAAATAAACAATAAGTGGGGGAGGGGGGAGGGGAGGCCTTGCGATGTAAAAAGGTTTGGATGCAGAGGATCATGCAGTGAACAGTGAACAATAAAACTACTTGGTTTGTCTGTTGCTGCTGGATCTCTTGTTAAAGAAATGCTCGTACCAGACGTCACTTTTAGTGTATATAAAACGTAATTCATTGCAAGACTGGTACTACGGCAAAAGGGCAGGGGCATCCATGACGGAGTAGAAGACACTTGGTTTCTTCATGCGACAGGAACCTTGATTAAAGCTCTGACGGAATGGGCCACTTGTCTTGACGTAGACTTTACCAACACTTTCATGACAGCAAAAACAAACAAGCAAACAAACAAACAACATACTTACAAGAACACTAGGTTGTTAAATCCTTTCAAAGCTCTGGAACCAACTACAATTGAACTAATTTTGTTCTTTGATAGATCCCTGCAAGGAATGCAGTCCTTAGTAATATTAACAAGAACAGAATGCTTCACACTGAATGGTGCTAAATGTACTCAGAGTAACTCCATTGTTACTTTTAACGCGTCGTCATAAAAATGCTGTTAAGTACCATCATTAAAGAAATAACCTTTGTAGATTTACGAGCCAGGCGGATAAAGAAGAGTCATTCGAAGCATAGTTAATAGAGGGAAATGGTTATGAAACCCGGCAAAGTTCTTTGTTGTATGGTTTTGTTCGATATTTTGGGAGTTGACCCTGTACAAAACCTGAAAAAATACAATAGGTGGTTACGTGCGTTCATACAAATATAAAAAACCTATAGAAACATTGCGATTACGTAATTCATGCATAGTGTATGAACGCAAAACCAAAAATGTGCAGAGTCTCGGACCTTCCAACATAAATCTTGGCCTATTTGTTTGCCCCTCTGATGTTTACCGCGCTTCATAACCATTTCCCTCTATTAACTATGTTCGAAGGAATTCGTTTTCTGAATCTCATTGCTAGAACCTGAGCATTGTCGCCATCAGCGCATCTTGGAAAAACAGTAACCTAAACTTTCACCGTCCATAATCCGTCTCGATCTTCCTCAATCCTAACCAGCCTAGTTCCTTTTTGGTTAAGTATTACCTTTATGCTGTTGACATTAGTAGAGCATTACTAGTCCGAAGGTGATCAGTTTTGAATCGAAAGCAAAAGCGACTGAAATTGCATTGTTTAACCGCGAGTAAGCCTTTACGATAAAACTTACAGGTATCTTGCCTCACGTGGCAGGTCGTTTGGAACTGTTGCTAATTTCCTGTTACTACAATTGACGCGAATCCAAAATGGAGCTGTACGAGTAAAGGAACAACTGCAAGCTTCAGAACAGCCTGCAATTAATATAATAAATTAAAAAAAGTATTTTCTTATGCTTTAACCGATCAAACAAAGGACCTGAATATTAGTAAAATAATTAAATATATAACCTGATTCTTAAAATTTACTGTAAGTACCTTAAGAAATCAAATATCACAGTAACATGCTCATCAGAAGTGTCTGGTTTTTTTTCCAACTTCAATCGCGGCAATATGGTGTACTTTTGATCAGTGTTACTTGTAGATTGGAAAAAGTCGGTAAAGCAAGGCTTTGACCAAAGCCATAATTTTTTTTTTACGTTCAGTCAGTCTTGAACTTTTAGCAAGAGAGTATGACTCATAAATATTACTGCCGTAGTTGAACCGATTAGAATGGTGGCTTCAGGCTAGCTTATGTAATTTGGCTGTGTCTAGACTAGTAGTGAAATAAGAAGATAAAATAACAAAAAAAATGTGAAACTCTTAGTCTCTCACCTCCGCAGAGGTTCCATGGGGCGTTCGTTGTGGAAATCACCTGGACAAGGTGAGTGTAGACGAAAAATCCGCTGGGCATGCGCACCCTCTCCGTTTTTTTGCGCCTGCACTTACTTCACTCAGCGGATTCACCCACACCGGAAACCCCTACGAGCTTCTTCGGAGGAGACATATTCTGCGTAGCTATGAGTTGTACTGTGCAAGCTGTCGGTTTTGTTCGAATTAAATACATTTATTTTCCAAGCCTTTGCTCAAGGTAAACTGTTATTTTACAAAATCCCAGGTCCAAAAAGGCATTACAAAAAAGGATTAAATACTGGTGCTGTGTTTGCTTCTATTGTTCGATAGAATTAGTAAATCATTTTTTGACGAAAGGAAATAACGTCTTACTTTGTGCTACAACTGTTATCATCATTGTGTCTGTTCCAAAGGAGTTGCTTGCAACACAGTTGTAGCGCGTATAGTTATCGTATGATGTCAGATTGTATATCACACTTGTGCTGCTTTGCAAAACATCTTTATCTTTAAACCACGTGATCACCGGCGCAGGGGCACCCAGCCCTTGACACCACAGCGGTGACCGCTGGCCATGGAGTATTGTTTGCGTTGCGTTTGCTGTCTTGTCAAACGAGGGAGCAACTGCCAAGTTAAAAAAAAAAATACAATATCAATAATTGGTTCGTATAGTGTGATCGTCCGGGTGAGTGTAGTTCTGAGAAGAACTGTTGTTGGTGACTGACGTTTCGACAACCTGTGCGGAAGTCATCTTCAGAGTCAAGTGAAAAGTTGTTGTCAGTTGGTGATGTTATAAGTCTGGTGTGTTGTAACTGATTGGTCAGTTTAGCCGTGATGTTATTGGCTGTAAGACTCGTGTTAAGTCCGTCAACATCAGTTAATTGGTCAGTTTCGATCCGTCTATTGTTAGTCAAATTAAGTCGTTCTGTTTGTGGTCTCTTCGTCGATTTTTTCAATAATTTAAAACATTGTAATATTTTAAAGCAGAACCATGCAAGATTGAACAACTACAGGTATCGCTGTTCTGAAGTTGTAGTTTTAAAATTTCCAATAAGAGGAAATTGTATTTACGCCAGTGAATCAGAACACAAAACACGTGACTTGTTATGTTGAAAGAGGCAGGCTCATAATCAAATCAACCAGGAATGGTCTATAGCTGTAGGTGTGCATTGAAAAATTAAATCATTTGAGAAGAGTCTTTTTTTAAAAGATACGAGTCAGTTTTCTCCAAAAAAGCCACTGACTTTACAGGCTAAACTACTGCCCGGTAGTTACCGCCAGCTAACTATACTTACCGCCTCGGTTCAGGTCATAAGCCTGATAACGAGCTTTAAAAGTGAATTCTTTCCTTTTGTTAACAATCTCCACAGACACCGCATTCGCACTGGATCGTAATGTGGTAGGAAAACTGTCATGTTTGTGACAAAGAACCGCAAGGACGTTGCCTGAGCTGTCCAAACCATCCCGTATAACTACAAAGGTTTCTTTGAGACACGACCATTGGCCCGCGTCAAAACGTGTAATATTTAACTCCACGTAGGTCCCCTGGGGAGTCTTGATCTCCCATCTTTGCTGGTTTTTACACGACGTAGGTGGGGAGGCGGATGACTGAAATGTTCCTTTTACTCTTTCCAAAGTTTCGCGACAATGACTGGAGGACCACACCCAAGCTGTGTTTGGAACAAGATGAAAATTGTTTGTCAGCCTTCGAAGAACCAAGATCATAGTTTTACATCAATATGTTATTTTTTTAGGATGCACTTCTATATAATTGGCAGATATCACATCTACTCCTCGAAAGTAAAGAAAACCCTGCCGAATTTGCATGTATTTTCGCAAACTTTCTTAAAGTGCCAAGAAATTGAAAAATGTTTGGCATATAAGACGAAGGCTGGTCAAATGAACTGTAACTTTTAATCTACCAGCTGTTTTAAACTAGTCCTCTATTGCTACTTAATCTTCTTTTTAACTCCACTCTTCTTTCTAAGACCTCTACATTAGGATTGCGGCCTCTCTTTACTTTTCTCTTTCTTTTTCGTGTTCTACTTTTTCTTAGTCTTTTCAATTTTTGTTTTATTGTTCTCGTCCTTACTTTCATTTTATTCGTGTATATAATGTCCTTGTCTCTGTAATTAGTAATTAAAAAGGAGGTATATACAAGCACCATAATACAAGTAGTATAAGTACAGTATTGTGAGTAGTTTTTTTAATGCCTTGTAAATAGTGTAATTGATTTATTGTAAGTAGTTTAAGGCGGGGGTACACCTGAAGCCCGTTTTTCCACCGCTTAACTTGTGTTTAATGCGAAAATTTCGCTCCCGTTTCCAGCATTCCCAAAACCCTTAGCTCATCTCACAAAGCTATGTTTAGCGCTGTTTTGTAAAGTTTTGGGTGATTTTTGGGGATGTTTGGGAAGAGATAGTTTTTCTCAAAGGATTAGTAAAATTTGGAGAAATAAGAAATATTAAAGATTTAATGTGTTTTGAAAATTAGAATGTGAAGTTAAAAATTAGTAGATGGACACCCAAACAGTCCCCTGACAACCTGGGGTGCTCTTGCGTTGGGGTCAACTGTCTGGTGGTGTTCCAAAAATTATTTTCTTTCTTCTATCCCTTCTTGAAAATATTTTCCGTGACTGGCATCGCTACTGCGCAGACTCAGGTACGTCACAATATGATGTTACATGTTATACCCCGTTCAGTTACAAATTAATTCACAAATTAATTCGTTCAATTCACAAATTAAACGGTCGTAGAGCAAAGTCAAGAAGAGTTCTGCATTTATAAATGGGCTTAAGGTGAATCCTCACAAATAAAACTGCCCGATCGACTTTTGGGAACCTTTTTCATAATGTTCTCTACTAAGCACTGTTTCGGAAAATGCAATAGATATAAAAAGATAGGTCACCATGCTCACAAGAGAGATATAATGGGCCAATCTTACCCCATTTGTGCCTGTTCTGGTACTTATTGCGCGCGTTATTTCATTGCTTCACATTACATTTTACGGTAGCTGGAAGAAAAGTTTAATAAAGTAATACAAGAAAAAACTCGATAGGTAGAAATTCCCTAGCATAAAGAACAATGCTATATATATCTTATGGAAAAATTAAAACAAATCCAAACAACATCGAATCAAAACGCTCCTCGGGTCGTTGTTTTCAAGGTCATAATGTACGTCCTCGAGTAACGATTTTCTGCACGCATTCAGCTATATCTTTTTTATCTTTTTTTCCCTGATGATTTTCTTTTAAATTGTCGAGCTCAAAGAGGACAATTTGCACATCAAAATTCTGCAGTAAAAATATAGGTTACCATGCTTGTTTACGAGAAAACGACGATATATCTCTCTCGCGAGCCAAGCCGTATAGAAAAAAGCCGCCGTTTTGTTCATGTGCGCGCGCTAATCACGCGTAAAATTCTGCACAGAAGGGATGCGCAATGCAATACTTAGGAATCGCCTTAAGGAGGCTCGCAACGGTTTCCAACACTTTCCAGCTCTTAAACTTTGATGGGTCAGTAACTACAAAGTTTTATCAGTTGCTGTTACAATAAAGATATAAAACAAACTTCCAATCATTGCTGAACAAGTTGTGGTCATTTTCATGACGTCACGGGTTACTATAGCAACAGTTTAATCTGTTAAAAACATCCTTAACTTTCCCTTTAAGTACTTATAACTCAAAAACGAGTCCGGTGACCCCCATTTATTATTATTGAAAAATGATTGCAAATAATAATGCTGTGCTTTCTCTTGAACGGTTTCAGAGGCACCTTAAATTTCCGAAAATTTAATTTTTCAATTCCGAGTGAAATAAATTTAAATCAGAAGAGACTTTATTTGAACGCACACAAGGCCTCCTAATTTAAATTTGACTTCCTTGTCGCTCTTCAGTCTGCATTTGATGTTTGTCATTACTTAATTTCATCCCTTTAAGAAATAGCGCTTCAAAGAGGCAGGTTAAAAACAGTTTCTTAAAGTTTTTTTTCCTGCTGTTCGCTCGTCTGCAAAAAAAGAACAACAACATTGTCGACCAACATATGCTATCTTTTTTTAAAAATTTATGGGCCTGTTGACCTGCGTGACCAGTTTTTAAATCTTACCATAATTTCAGAGCTAAACAAAACCTAAATGTTTAACATGTTAGAGTGTTATGAGCACGACTCAATGATATTTTAGCAGTATGAAACGTGTTAGAACTTGCACATGTTATCGGTTAAGTCTTGTGTTGTGGAAATATGTATTTGCTTTCCTATATATCGCTAAAATAAAAACTGTACCTTGCAATATTAATTTTGGTGGAGCACACATATTACTATTCGCAATGGGGTCTATATGCCCAGACATCACCCAATATAAATATAAACGTTTGTAATACCTACCATTTTCCCAATCCGATATTAAAAACCAAAACCAAAGCGCATAAACTTGGTGCCGGATTTTCTTGTCCATAAGGATTGTGTTGTCATTTATTTATGGCAGGCAGATAGAACACTGGCCTGGGAAATTTACATAAGTAAAGTCTTAATTTCATTTTGTCACCCATTACAGCTGAAATGATGTTAGTGGGAGACAAGATCAATACTGTAATGTATTGTTGAATGCACCAATCAGAGAAGGATAAAATTATAGCTGTGTAAAGTGTGTACATGGATTAAATCACACCTCTCATTTTCTAAAAATGAAGACACGCCATATTGACATTTTAACAAGCCTGAACTAAAAGGTTGATTTAAAACTAATTTTAACCTCTGATCGAAAAATCCCGGGAAACAGACAACTTTGGATTTAATTATTTTATGTCATCGCTGAATATAACCAGAAACGTATAATCAGGTGAAGAAATGGTAACAGACGATTTGCATAAATGGTTAAGAAAAACAACACATTCTACTAGGTTTTGAAGTCTTCAAAAGTAATTTTAAGAGGCCCCCGTAGTTATTGCGGGCCCACTTGTCCATGACAAACTCTGGGTTATAACTTTTTAGGCCCTGACGCGATGGCTGTGAAACTTCACCTCCTATCTATCGGTAATAATAAAATGAAATTCGATTTTTAAAAATGAAAAAAATATTTTTAATAATATTGGCATTTAACTGGACCCCACTTTTTTTAAACTGCCTCCAGTTTTTTAGCTTTTCTTTTTTCCTAAATTTGTGGAATCAGCTTATATTGACTTACGTAACGGAAAAAGGAAAATTGAGAAGGATGTACCCTTTTTTCGGCCAATCAGACTTCCGTTCAGTTTTCGTAATATTTACCCAGCAGAAACTTTGTATTTTGTACTTTTTTATTTGTTTTGATGCGGACTCTTTACATTTTATGGTAATTACACGACATAAAAGAAAATAGATTTATACTTCTCCTTTCTTTTTCACTGTTCTCACTGGTACACTGTAAAAATATAACATGTATGAGGGTAAAGGAAAACCTTACCTAACCATTCAAATATTTACTTTTACAAAAATGCTGACTTTAAACAAAATAATGCAGATTAAGGCTGGAGGCTAAGTGTATTTCCGGACTAAATAATTAAAGCCCCTTATACAAAGCACTACTCTTCATCAAATATTTCAATAATAGGGACAGTCCACCCAGGGTGCTATGACATGAAGCGGAATTGACAGCATAACAATAATTTATAGTGAAGACAACGTCAACTCAATCCATATAATGAGAAAAAGCGAATTATAAAATAAAACAAAAAAAGGTCAAATAGAAATCGGTTCAGGAAAAAATATTAAAAAAGAGGTGAAACATTAAAAACATAAGATGATATGTATAAAGTATGATGAAGTGGAGAAATAGAAATACCAATACAATGATGAAAGACTGTAGCCAGGGTTGGACATATAAAAGCGCTCGCCCACTCACCCACGCGAGTGTCAAAACTGTCGGGCGAGTACAAATCACCGATCACTCGCCCGGTTTGGCGAGTACGATTTTCAGCTCCAGAATATATTATTCAAAATTAGCGTAACTTTCTACTTTCCAATTTAAAATAATCTACACTGTCCACAGGTAACGGTTCGCAAACATACAAAACGGAAACCTTGTAAACTTTCTTAAAATAGCTTAGTAAGGAACGGTGTCAAACGTGATTAAAAATTGAAGTTGAATATTTTATGTTCGTGGGCGGAGGAGGGAGGAAGGGCTTAATGTTTTCTGTGTTTGTGTGGAGCTAGGAGACTGGGCGAATGAAAAATTATCTGGGCGAGTGCAGCTTGAAGGTCACTCACACCCACATGGCAAGCACACCAATTTTTATTTTCCAACCCTGTGTAGCGGTACCGACTGAGGCTTTGCCAATAACAAGGGCTTTTATTCAGGGTAAGGCAAACTTGCGCTTCCCGAAAATCCTACAACAGAACAACGCTTTACCAAGCCACCAAACACAAAGCCATCATGAGCCATGTGCTCAGCGAGCTACTTACCAGAGGGAACTTACAAAGTTATTACATTAAATTACGGTGAGGCCTGATTGCATGGCTGAAGTCATGCTCACGTGATGTAAGTAAGCAACAAAGCTGTACCACAAAAAAGTAAGAAAATGGCCCCGCAATAAAACTATTAAAAAATAAGCACTGAAAAAAAAAAAAATAACGAAATTAATTGAAAATAGCAAGAATAAACATAACAATATAAATAAAAACAAAATAATTAATGAAAACCTCCTTTACCCTGTCGATGATAAAAGCGAGCCCTAAATCCTAATTTAAATACATATTTTAATCACACTACCTCAAAATAGAACTTACGTAACAACTCATCTTGGCTTCACTACCAAGCTGTTGTCTGTGGTCATGAACAAATGTTTGGTCTGCGTTGCCTGGCAACGATAAACACTTCACAACACTGATCCCATTTGACAGTAGTCTGAGCACGTCGCGCCCTCTAATTAAGCTTGAAAAAGCTGGAGCTTTTAAAGGGATTCTCATTTTCGTCTCTTTTTGAAATGCATATCTGTGTTCAGTCAGCAATAAGTCTTCTTTCTTACGGGGACGTTTTCCATTTTCCATATTTCGCTGCTATTGGCATCTAGGGTGTAAGCTGGATCAGCGCGCTATGAAGTTCTATGATAATCAAGCGCCAGTGTTTTGAAGTTAAAATAAACATCTGCTTATTGCAAATAAACATTAAAGTATGGTCAAAGGTTTTTCCTTTGTTCAGTTAAATTGCTTTAAGGTGGTTTTTGAACAAACGCAGCAAAATACTGGGTAGAGGCCAAAACGATATAACGATTATACAATATAGTTTTCCCAAAACTTTCAACCCTAAGGAAAGCGGCTTTTATTAGTTTGTGCTTTTCGATAAACAAATATGAAAGCCATTGCCAGTTTCGTGTTCTGGTTTTTGTCGCACCTTCTGTGGAACAAAGGTAAGAGAGCTTTGCTATTGTTGGTAATCAGTAAGTTAAAAGGCAATATCGCAACTACGGCTAAAAAAAACGATCTTTAGCTCACAAATAAATAAGATAAACTACGAACCACTTTTTCTTTGTGTTAATCGTGTATATTTTAAAATCCTTTTTATTAGAGCCGGGAATGATCACATTATGACAAAATTTGACGTTTTATTAACTATACTTCTCGAAGGTTTAGAATTACATGACGACTGTGTGATTCTTTTTTGTAATATATGCCTCTCAAAGGTTGTCAATGACATTTCTTGAGATATTTGCTATGATTACCCTACTTTCAGTCAAAGCGACACTGACGAAACTACGCTAGTAGCTTTTGTCGATATCGACCTCTGTCTTTATCGGCGTAAAGATAAGATTTAGATTTTTAGCTGTTTTTTTTTTTGTATTTCATTTCAAATTAGTGTATATCGGCGCGCTAACATCAGTTTGGCCTTCACGTAGATTCAAACGCAAAATGGCGCTCGAGCTAAAATACCTATTTGTGTTAACTGTCTATCCTTAAGCATGTATAAAATTTATAGCTTGGAAAAGTTAAAGAAGTTTCCGATTGAATCTCTATATATTTGTTGATTAGTTATTTTCTTGTTTTTCCTTTTTACGTAGAACATGTTGGTTTGGGGTTTTGACTCTGTACGAATTTTCATTAACATTTTTAAAAGAAAACTTTCTCAACATGACTCGAAGTTCATTTGTTTTATTCTGCCCTCAAGAAAACTAATTGCTATTTTTATTAATTTCCATCATAAAACATGCGCTATATATTTTGACATCTCCAACTGTTAAATATCATCTTTAATTTAAAATAACAAACAATCATGATCTGTACAAAAGAATTCTTTTTCTTCAATCAAATGTCCTTGGAAACGGTAAATTACTGTCTACCTACTGCGTGCAGAAGAAGAATGTTATTAAGCATTTAATGTCATATTGAGGGCCAACCCTTAACTAAAAAAATTAATGAAATATCAAGATTTAAAAAGTAGTAAATGGTTCCAAAACAAAGTTAAATGGTTTTAAACGATACACTAAATTTTCATCTAGTTGACTTGAGTTTGGTGTCTAGAAATACATCGGCGTACAATAAAAAGAATAAAAATTTTATCGTTATCTTATATTTTTACATCTTTTCACCTCTTGAGCAACTTGACCAGCAAAACCTAATACCTAATTTTCTCGACTTAATGTTGGGCGTTTATTTATATAACTCGAGTTTGTAGCCAGCGTTTATTACGGACCCGGCGGTTATTTAACATAAGATTTGTTTTCTACAATTTCGATAGCCCCCTTTTTTTCATTATTACCTGATGGTAACTGTATTAACAATAACTAAAATCTCAACAGCCCACGAATAAACATTATGTCTCAAACTTCGTCTGTAGTCATTAATTAAAATCTAAAACAAGCCGCGGATAATTTGTTATTCAGTGAAGTCTAAGGAGGAGTGTAGAGAAGGGTATTCCAACGCTCTTTATTTGGCATACTGATTTGAATTTGGATAATATACCTGGGTGCATCATGAACCTATGGCGGGCATATTGACCGATGGAAATCAATTACTCAAGGCCCGATTTCAAACAGTCGCCGGTTATATTTTTAAACAAGGGACATTTATTTACTGAAGTGAGATCGTATAGATCAGGCGATTGCTAGAACCACGCGTTTACTTGGAAAATAGGTAAAATTCTAACTGTTTTGGTAGAAACTTTGCACGTTTTACAATGCAGTGATGACCGGAGATGGCGTCACTTTTTAAGCCCTAAATATGTTCAAAACACGGCAATCCAAGAGCGAAGCTAGCGTTTACTGTCAAACTGACACAGTTGCCTTTTCAGTTTTGACTACTACAAGTCCGCCTTCGGCTGGTACTAACTATCCGACTAGGACGACCACATACAAGTACTCGACATCGTACGCAACGTCATACCCGACATCGTTCGGTACTTATCCACCTGCGGCCTGCATCATTTCTCTTCATGGAAAGGAGGGAACCTTTGGAGACCACCCAACTCTGGTGACAACAAATCCTGGTCCGTCTGTAGGCCCTACGTTGCTGACGACTACCCCAATAACTTCGCCTTCGACTACACCCACGGCGTTGCCCACAACCTCATCCACGGATGCATCTACCTGCATTAAATACAAGCAATGGAAAATAAAAGTTCCTAAGGGGCACTACGTGGAGATGACTCTTGAAAGTATCAATCTAGGGCCAGGAGCATGCTTGTACGACATGTATGTGATTGTAAAAGATGGGCACTCCACGTCAAGTAATGTGCTCTACATTCAATGTGAACCAGATGTGGTGCCTCGTGCCGTATGGTCAAGTGGCAATGAAATGCTAGTGGAGAGATATGGCAGTATTTCGCGATCAAGTGCAAATACAGAATTTAAAGCTCGCTACAAGGCAAAACTGTTGAGTGAGGGAGGTCAGTATACCGCTAGTTTTTCTTACGATGATTAAAATGATTACAGTGATCAATATAATTGTAAAGTGGTTTGCAGACAGCAGATTGTAAGACAAAAAGATAGAAAGCCTCTGTCTAGATTATTGCTTTAGTTGACCAGCTCGAATATCGTTGGGTGTGTTAGGGTAAGAGCTGTTCAGCACTGTGGGGATGAAGAAGAAAAAATTGCAAACTTTCTTTAAATTATATGCTTTACTGTGGGTGGGCTGAAGGTCATTTAAAACGTGATAACGTTCAATTTAGTTTTTTGCATGCAGCATAGAAATAACAGTGGATGTCGCTTTAGATAACTTTCATTAAGGCTTTTTAAAATGTTTCTTTTTTTTTTCTACAGACTCCCCAAGCTTTCAATCTTCAGTGGAAAATGTAACACTTATTTGGGGTCAGCCGTCAAGCTTGTTGTGCCAAGCGCGGGGTGCCCCTGCTCCTGTTATAACGTGGTTCAAAAATGCAACTATGCTTCAGAACAGCACAAGTGTTATTTACGAGACGAAATCGTACTCACAACGAGAAAGATATGCCTGCAATGCAAGCAACTCTTTTGGTTTGCAAAAGAAAGAATTCTTGATTAAAACACAGAGTAAGTTTTTTGGCGCTTTATTATTTATTGGCGAATACTTTGTTATCTACATGTGTCACGTCTGCAAATGTGTTAGCCCTGGCGCCGTCTGCTGCATGCTTCACTTTGTCTGAATTTAGCTGAAAGTGTGTCACCTTATCTTTGCGACCCGAGGCTAGACATGTGGTGATACTTGTGCAGACCTTTGCTCAACATCTGTGATTTGTCTTGCAGAATGCTCAAGGGTATGCAGTTGTTCCACGCCGAAATCACATCCTTTCTGGATTCGAGTTGAATGCATAAGCTCGTGGTACTACAATGTCCCAAGAGACATCCCACATGTGGCCAAGTACTTGTAAGCTTATCTATCCAAATGTTTACGACAGGCCTATTATTGTTGGTTTTGAGACTTAATAGTATACTGTTAACTTATAATATAAAATAATTTTTGCAAGATGCGTAGTATTAAAATATAAGCAATGAGCAAAATATCCGCGCTTAATATATGTTAAACCACCGAATAAGGGATTTATTATTCTAGTATCTTTTTCGCTACCTTTGGGTCGTTTGGTCCGGCCCGTTTCGTTGTCACGCTTTCCGTCCATATTTTGGCCCTGTTCTACGTGTCATATTTTGGGCGTTCTCGCGAGTCCTTATATGGTAAAATGGCGCAATAGTGGAATAAAAAAGTTAAGCAGATACAACCTTGCATCATAAAACACACCAAATAAAATTTAGTTGGGATTTTTTTCTGTTATCACTATCCTTCTTACTTTAGTCTGTCCGATAGATGGAAGTCGAAAACAGGATGTGGTAGAAACATCAACAGCAGTATATAACTATACAACTGTAGAACTGTATATTGGACCTAGCCGGTGAGAAAATCATGATCAGTAGCAACAATTTATAAATATCGACTCATTGTAGGTGTTGTTTGTTTTCAGGGTTTTTCGCTCCAGGAGCAGTTTGCTGCATATCCTCCCAGGGTCGTTTAGAAACTTAACAAATCTACAATACTTGTGAGTGAAATTCCAAAAGGCAAAGTTAAAAATATGTTACGTTTTAAGTTGTGTGACAGCAAAGCAATCTTTAACGACACATATATATCACTTTATCTTTGGACAGATTGTTAGTCAAAACTTCTGTAGTCAACTTGACAAAGAATGCGTTTGATGGACTCAAACAGCTGAAGTATTTGTAAGTAAAGATTTGCTGTTGCTGTTATGAAAACCTTTAGCATAGGCCAATTGATTAACGTGAATTAAATTCCTAAGTGCGAATTGAATATAAATTAAATTAATGATGCTCACACTCGTTTGCAAATCACGTAATTGAAATTGATTAGAAGAGCCTTGGAAAAAATAAGCCATTTACGAGATTGAAGCATGACCTCTTCGTTACCGGTAGGCTGCTCTATACTTACATAGGTCGGGATCGTAGTCGAAACGCATGACCATACACCCCTCAAAACTGGCTGTTTAATGAAAACAACCAAGATATTATCAATTCTAACTGTGAGACAAAATAAGGCAGTTAGAAAATAATTATTTATTCTCATGATTTAAGATTGAAATTTGTAAAGAAACAAACACTTTTTAATGGCTTTTCATCTTCTTTTTGTTTACTTTAGGGAAATAACTGAGCATGATCGTCTAATTACAATCTCTGAGGGAGCATTCGACAACCTGGTTTCCCTGGAATACCTGTATGTTAAACGGGAATCACAAGTAACACCACTACGATGTTTCTAACAAATCTTCTTATTGACATAAGAGCCTATTAATTTCTTTTATGGAGTCGGATTCGAGAAGTGGAACTTGGTGCATATTCCCTGTAATATCAACGTTTATAATCCATCAAATATTTTTCGGGCGCGCGATTGGTCTAAACTGGTCAGGTGATGAAGCCAAAACTGGGGATATTCCCCAAGAGATATTCCCCAGTTTTCGAACTTTGCGATTTACGTTCTCACGTTTATTTTTTATCCCGAGTAAATTGTTAAAATGAATAAAACTCAACACTTTGAACAGACTAAAAATATTTTGAGCCCTGACAGAATTTCTTTGACGTTTAAAAGCTTTGAAAAAAGGTCTCCCGAAATGCGGCCTTGTAATAAATATTTGAAGGATAATAAACACAATAGCATCCGTTAGTCTTCAAAAATATGCACGGATTTTTGTCCTTGGATATTATCTGTTTCGAGAAGCGAACTGTTGAACTGTTCCGAGAAACTATGAGCTTCGAGGAACAGATAATGTCCAAGGACAAATATCCGTGCATATTTTTGAAGCCTAATGGCGGCTATTGTTTATATATTCTGCTAACATAATTAGACTAATTATGTTAGCTTAGCAATCCTGGTAATGGCGAAGAACACTCCACAACGCATCCTTCGAAAATGAGATAATTGGCTGTGATTATATATCTCGCAGCCTGAGATACTATGTCAATCTCACTTTAAGGTGGGGGTACACCCGATTTTGAGTGAAATTTTAAGAGTTTTAAGGAAGGGATAGAAGAAAGAAAATTATTTTTGAAACACTGACAGACAGTTGACCCCCACGCAAGAGCACCCCAGGTTGTCAGGGAACTGTTTGGGTGGGTGTCCATATACTAATTTTTAACTTCAAATTCTAATTTTAAAATCACATTAAATCTCTAATATTTCTTATTTCTCCAAATTTTACTAATCCTTTGAGAAAAACTATCTCTTTCCAAACATCCCCAAAAATCACCAAAAAATTTACAAAACACTGCTTATCATAGCTTTGTGAAATGAGCATAGAGTTTCTGGATTGCTTGAAACGCAGACGAGATATTCGCATTAAACCAAGTTTAGCGGTGGAAAAACGGGCTTCAGGTGTACCCCCGCCTTAAGAACGAGCTTTTCAAGAAATCCAAGATGCAACGGACATCGAGCTAAAATATATCGAGAAATCCTCGGATTCAATGCGTCTGCAAGAATTATAAACCAAAACAATAATTTTATGACATTATAGGACGAAAACACGCTTAGCACCAAAACGAGGCTACGCCTCGTAGAGTCCAAGAAAATGCCTCCCACATGGGAGGAAAAGAGTTGAACAACTCTTATATAAATTTATTCGCAGAATCAGGGTGTCGGAGCTCCCTCATGTGGGTGGACCGGTGAGGGTGGGACTCTGCAGAGACTCTGCTCCCCGTAACTCTACCCCATGAGGGGGGTAGGGGGGGAGCAGAGACGGGGGAGCATTTTGCTCAAAGTATTTTTCATTTTTTGCCTTGTTATATAAACATGTTAAAAGGCGCATTTTAACTTGTATTCACATCTAATGAATTTATTTGGCACTGTAAATTGGATGTAAATGTCAAAAAAGCTATGAAATTGTCCGCCCTTAAGGTGGGGGTACACCCGATTTTGAGTGAAATTTTAAGAGTTTTAAGGAAGGGATAGAAGAAAGAAAATTATTTTTGAAACACTGACAGACAGTTGACCCCCACGCAAGAGCACCCCAGGTTGTCAGGGAACTGTTTGGGTGGGTGTCCATATACTAATTTTTAACTTCAAATTCTAATTTTAAAATCACATTAAATCTCTAATATTTCTTATTTCTCCAAATTTTACTAATCCTTTGAGAAAAACTATCTCTTTCCAAACATCCCCAAAAATCACCAAAAAATTTACAAAACACTGCTTATCATAGCTTTGTGAAATGAGCATAGAGTTTCTGGATTGCTTGAAACGCAGACGAGATATTCGCATTAAACCAAGTTTAGCGGTGGAAAAACGGGCTTCAGGTGTACCCCCGCCTTAAGAACGAGCTTTTCAAGAAATCCAAGATGCAACGGACATCGAGCTAAAATATATCGAGAAATCCTCGGATTCAATGCGTCTGCAAGAATTATAAACCAAAACAATAATTTTATGACATTATAGGACGAAAACACGCTTAGCACCAAAACGAGGCTACGCCTCGTAGAGTCCAAGAAAATGCCTCCCACATGGGAGGAAAAGAGTTGAACAACTCTTATATAAATTTATTCGCAGAATCAGGGTGTCGGAGCTCCCTCATGTGGGTGGACCGGTGAGGGTGGGACTCTGCAGAGACTCTGCTCCCCGTAACTCTACCCCATGAGGGGGGTAGGGGGGGAGCAGAGACGGGGGAGCATTTTGCTCAAAGTATTTTTCATTTTTTGCCTTGTTATATAAACATGTTAAAAGGCGCATTTTAACTTGTATTCACATCTAATGAATTTATTTGGCACTGTAAATTGGATGTAAATGTCAAAAAAGCTATGAAATTGTCCGCCCTTAAGGTGGGGGTACACCCGATTTTGAGTGAAATTTTAAGAGTTTTAAGGAAGGGATAGAAGAAAGAAAATTATTTTTGAAACACTGACAGACAGTTGACCCCCACGCAAGAGCACCCCAGGTTGTCAGGGAACTGTTTGGGTGGGTGTCCATATACTAATTTTTAACTTCAAATTCTAATTTTAAAATCACATTAAATCTCTAATATTTCTTATTTCTCCAAATTTTACTAATCCTTTGAGAAAAACTATCTCTTTCCAAACATCCCCAAAAATCACCAAAAAATTTACAAAACACTGCTTATCATAGCTTTGTGAAATGAGCATAGAGTTTCTGGATTGCTTGAAACGCAGACGAGATATTCGCATTAAACCAAGTTTAGCGGTGGAAAAACGGGCTTCAGGTGTACCCCCGCCTTAAGAACGAGCTTTTCAAGAAATCCAAGATGCAACGGACATCGAGCTAAAATATATCGAGAAATCCTCGGATTCAATGCGTCTGCAAGAATTATAAACCAAAACAATAATTTTATGACATTATAGGACGAAAACACGCTTAGCACCAAAACGAGGCTACGCCTCGTAGAGTCCAAGAAAATGCCTCCCACATGGGAGGAAAAGAGTTGAACAACTCTTATATAAATTTATTCGCAGAATCAGGGTGTCGGAGCTCCCTCATGTGGGTGGACCGGTGAGGGTGGGACTCTGCAGAGACTCTGCTCCCCGTAACTCTACCCCATGAGGGGGGTAGGGGGGGGGGAGCAGAGACGGGGGAGCATTTTGCTCAAAGTATTTTTCATTTTTTGCCTTGTTATATAAACATGTTAAAAGGCGCATTTTAACTTGTATTCACATCTAATGAATTTATTTGGCACTGTAAATTGGATGTAAATGTCAAAAAAGCTATGAAATTGTCCGCCCTTAAGGTGGGGGTACACCCGATTTTGAGTGAAATTTTAAGAGTTTTAAGGAAGGGATAGAAGAAAGAAAATTATTTTTGAAACACTGACAGACAGTTGACCCCCACGCAAGAGCACCCCAGGTTGTCAGGGAACTGTTTGGGTGGGTGTCCATATACTAATTTTTAACTTCAAATTCTAATTTTAAAATCACATTAAATCTCTAATATTTCTTATTTCTCCAAATTTTACTAATCCTTTGAGAAAAACTATCTCTTTCCAAACATCCCCAAAAATCACCAAAAAATTTACAAAACACTGCTTATCATAGCTTTGTGAAATGAGCATAGAGTTTCTGGATTGCTTGAAACGCAGACGAGATATTCGCATTAAACCAAGTTTAGCGGTGGAAAAACGGGCTTCAGGTGTACCCCCGCCTTAAGAACGAGCTTTTCAAGAAATCCAAGATGCAACGGACATCGAGCTAAAATATATCGAGAAATCCTCGGATTCAATGCGTCTGCAAGAATTATAAACCAAAACAATAATTTTATGACATTATAGGACAAAAACACGCTTAGCACCAAAACGAGGCTACGCCTCGTAGAGTCCAAGAAAATGCCTCCCACATGGGAGGAAAAGAGTTGAACAACTCTTATATAAATTTATTCGCAGAATCAGGGTGTCGGAGCTCCCTCATGTGGGTGGACCGGTGAGGGTGGGACTCTGCAGAGACTCTGCTCCCCGTAACTCTACCCCATGAGGGGGGTAGGGGGGGGGGGAGCAGAGACGGGGGAGCATTTTGCTCAAAGTATTTTTCATTTTTTGCCTTGTTATATAAACATGTTAAAAGGCGCATTTTAACTTGTATTCACATCTAATGAATTTATTTGGCACTGTAAATTGGATGTAAATGTCAAAAAAGCTATGAAATTGTCCGCCCTTAAGGTGGGGGTACACCCGATTTTGAGTGAAATTTTAAGAGTTTTAAGGAAGGGATAGAAGAAAGAAAATTATTTTTGAAACACTGACAGACAGTTGACCCCCACGCAAGAGCACCCCAGGTTGTCAGGGAACTGTTTGGGTGGGTGTCCATATACTAATTTTTAACTTCAAATTCTAATTTTAAAATCACATTAAATCTCTAATATTTCTTATTTCTCCAAATTTTACTAATCCTTTGAGAAAAACTATCTCTTTCCAAACATCCCCAAAAATCACCAAAAAATTTACAAAACACTGCTTATCATAGCTTTGTGAAATGAGCATAGAGTTTCTGGATTGCTTGAAACGCAGACGAGATATTCGCATTAAACCAAGTTTAGCGGTGGAAAAACGGGCTTCAGGTGTACCCCCGCCTTAAGAACGAGCTTTTCAAGAAATCCAAGATGCAACGGACATCGAGCTAAAATATATCGAGAAATCCTCGGATTCAATGCGTCTGCAAGAATTATAAACCAAAACAATAATTTTATGACATTATAGGACGAAAACACGCTTAGCACCAAAACGAGGCTACGCCTCGTAGAGTCCAAGAAAATGCCTCCCACATGGGAGGAAAAGAGTTGAACAACTCTTATATAAATTTATTCGCAGAATCAGGGTGTCGGAGCTCCCTCATGTGGGTGGACCGGTGAGGGTGGGACTCTGCAGAGACTCTGCTCCCCGTAACTCTACCCCATGAGGGGGGTAGGGGGGGGGGAGCAGAGACGGGGGAGCATTTTGCTCAAAGTATTTTTCATTTTTTGCCTTGTTATATAAACATGTTAAAAGGCGCATTTTAACTTGTATTCACATCTAATGAATTTATTTGGCACTGTAAATTGGATGTAAATGTCAAAAAAGCTATGAAATTGTCCGCCCTTAATTAAGGCCAAAAGTAATCGCATTTGCTTTGGTTTTGTTCCCGCCAATTTATCTACTAACCAGATGTAAAACCAAACCAATCGTCAAACACTGGTACACCTTTCCTCGCGCTTCTCACCGGCTTCTTTATTTGTTTCGAGTTTTGATTGGTTCATTGGATTGTTTGCGCCTTTTGTGGTCGGCCAGACGATTATTTTGGTTTTTTCACACCTCAATGTTTTATGCAGTTTCATCGTGCTATTTATTTGATGTGAAATTTTCCGCATTCTGTTTACTTTCAGGTCTCTGAAAGAAAATTCCATCACCTACCTTTATCCGAATGTCTTTAGTGGTCTTCGGTCTCTCAAAGAACTGTAAGCATGTCTCCTTTTTCATAATGGCTGTAACTATGACTGGCCTACTCCGATCGATCTCACAACGTCACCGGGCGTTTATATAAAAGAGTTATGAAACGTTTTGGAACGATTTGTACTTTCGGTAATCCTTTTTAATTCTCCTAACCATGGCCAATACAAGTTTAATATTATTGTCATTCGAAATTCTTCGTAAATTTTGATGAGCAATATTTCCTCATGCTCTGTTAAATACAAAACTAAACTTCTTCTCAGGTGACAGATTCAATCTATGCTCCGAGCTTCTCCCAGTTTGCTATATTGTGCCAAGTATCAAGCATCTGAAATAATTTGAAATAAAAACTATTTTGCTATTTTTTGTAGTTAGAAATAAATTTCTTTCGACGGTTAACGGAACTAAGGGTAAATCTTGTTTTGCAGGATCATCAGTAATAATCTCTTACCTGCAATATCAATGGAGGTCAACAAACTCGAAAAACTGTAAGTAATCAAATGCCATTGAAATTAGAATACAGATTCGCCCTGAAAGGGATAGTACTTTCATTCTACCCCATTTGAGTGCAAAATACACTCTTGCAGTCATGGCATTCCATGAAATCAGGAATGTTTTTATTTTTTTAAAAACCAGCTGCTGTTCTACATCTCAAAACTGAGCACATCATTTCTTTAAATGTAGGACGCAGAAAACGCCAACTGGAATGACCGAGACTAGAGAGAAAAAGAATCACATTTTCAAGATTGGTCACTAGCACAAAGAAAGCAATAATCCAACAATGCATAGTATCTTTATTAAAATTAATAAACACACTGCGGTGACAAACATGACAAGACAACGCATACAGTAATAGACTGGTACCTAATCTAGACAAAATGCAACAATGCTAATAACTAATAGCAAAAAGACTAATTTATACTAAAATCTGCGGGAAAAATATAATATACATATATACAAGGTTAGTTACGTTACCAACGTTTTCATTCAAGACTGGTTCAAAATCACGAATTATCAATGTTAGTTCAAAGGGGGAGGGGCGCTTATTTAATATTTTAAGTCTTAGGAGGGACGCTTATTTGTAGTGGGCGTTTATTTACGGTATGTCCTACACTTTTAAGAACGTGCGAGCGTCCTTTACAAATACAATTTTTTCTTTCATTCATCTACAACTTATCTTTTCTTCTATCAAATAGGGATCTGTCATATAATCGGTTATCAATCCTCGATGAAAAGAGTTTTCGTGGCCCAGGAAGCTCTTTAAAATATTTGTAAGTACTCGGCACAACTACTTTAGAGTTAAAAAACTCACTAGCTCAATACAAAAGTAACTGGTGATTAGCAGAATTCTATTAGTGTTCTAATGCAAATACTGCAATGTGATTGGGTGAGCTATCGCAAGCTATAAGCCGCAGGTGTATAGTGCTTAAACGACGCACATCTTTCTTGGTTCTCTGAAGATCTTGAACAAGACTGAAATATTACTGGACAATTTAATTCCCAAATGGGATAAAAGAATTATTGCTAAATACTTCGTGCAAAGAGCTATCTCTATTTAGGGACGGACCATTATTTTTCTGGAGAGGGGGTATGAAAAATATTGAAAAAAATTGTTTGGAGGGCCTAAAAAGATAAAATAAATTGCTTGCAAAGACGAAATGTGTGAAAAAAATAGTTTGCATTTCGAAAAAAATGTTTGCAGAGGTGCATAAATTTTTTACAAAAAAAAAAGTTTGCAGAGGAAAAATTTTCATACCCCCCTCCAGGAAAATAATGGTTCGTCCCTTAGACCCCTGGGCCGGGTTGTTCGAATTCAAAGCACGATTAGCGTGAATTTTGATTTCAGATTTTTAACCTTTCAGTGAGGTTTTCTGTTTATGTACTCCATTTTTGACGTTGACTAATCTCAATCTACACAAAACGTAAACAATTTAAATACTTTTATAAAAGAGAAATTGAACCATCATCAACTTTTAATCCTGGGTTAGTGTTAACCAGCCTTCGAACAAACCGACCCTGAAGAATTATTAATTTTTAAACACAAGGGTGCATTTGTTGTTATGTTATCTTTTTCAGAGACCTAAGGAGGAATCTAATAAGTACAGTAACAGAAAACACATTCCAAGGATTTTCTTCCCTAATAACACTGTAAGTGCAAGGTTTGTTGCAAACGTTTAACTTTCCAGCATTTGTTCTTCTCGAGGGATGAATCTATTACTTTCTTGCGCCTCCTTTTACGTTTTGATTTGATACCACTGAGTTTAATTCCTGTTTTTATGAGGGTTGCTTGATGAATTCAGCCAAGTTGGCTGACGAACGTTTATTATTTTTGCATATTAGCTAATGTAAGAGTGGTCAAATCGTTAAAGTTTAAAGTTAAGTCAGTAGGCTCTTCCCCTTCCTTACGGGAATTACTCTATCACGTTCGCCGTATGACTGCATCGTGACCAGAGTGGAAGAAAAATAGGAGAAGAAATGTATTCATATGTACCCCGCTGAGTTTTGTGCAATGTGAAATACGGAGTAAGCCTGGAGGTGGGGTTATTTCTTGCTGTTCTGATAACTTTACGATGTTTAAAATATGGGCATCTTTACTTTTGAATCTCTATTAGCTGTGAACCTTTACGTTCCTCTTTTTTGTTGAACAATACATAGCAAACAACTCGTTAGGATCTTTGCTCATCTCTGTAAAAATTAATTGAAATTTGGGTGAACTTTTTATTATCAGGGGCGTTTGTCTTACATCTGACTGTTTTGCTTTGTGAGCATACGTCCACGAGAAACGCACACATGATTTTTGACTTAAAGTATCTATTTTTAATATACATTTTTCATGGAATCGTGATCTATTTGGCAGTAATAGCTTGATTTTAATCTCATATTCATCAGGCATCTTTCTGACAACGAGTTAGGTGAACTTCCGCCAGGAATCTTTCAAGACCTCTCTGACTTGCGAGTTCTGTAAGTACAATCAAAAGGTTCCGTATCCAAGTCCTCATTATTATCGGCTTAAAGATTTATTAAGTTTATGATAAGATCAAGCGGTTTCGAGTTGGATTTCCATTTGGATCTCGCCGAGTCGAATTTCGAGTTGGCTTTCCGTGAGATGGATTTTCGAAAATCCAACTCGAAATCCTTGCTCGGTCCACGCCACCTCTGAAGTTTAAACACGATTCATAATAAAGGTTATAAAACACAACTATACGTACGTGAATTGGATTAGCCCAGTTGAACTGATGCCTCAGCATGCGGGACAAAACTGCAAGCAAATTATGATTCTAAGATTAAAAACGATTACAACAGTTCTAAAAAGATGTCTTAGAATTCCTACATTAAACCCTTCAAGGAGTGAATAAAGGAGCATTTGTTCAAATAAACGAAGATTTGCTGGGTGATGGGAAAAAGGCAAAGTTCCGTGACAAGGATAAAGTATGCTACTGCCAGCTGGGTCTCTTATAAGTGCATTCTGAGATACTGTTCCGGTAGTTTCAACCAAATGCGAGCAAACATTTTTATCCGTACGTGATCCTATTAGCCATAACACGACATTTACGTGCTTCAAGAAACGTGCAGGTGTCTGTCTGCTTTAATCTGGTTTTCATTTTGTATTAATATTGGACACTTATTTCTCTTTCAAATTATGTTAGTTAATTGGAGCCAGTTCCTTTCCGCTTCTAATACATGCACTGCAAGTTACTGAAAAAAAAGGAAGTTAGAGAAAATGAATAACATATCTCACTGTCAGTATTACATTGATTTTAGTTTCGGCCTTTTAGCATCCCGTGAAGTGTATACGTGCTTGATTGCACGTAAATAAGCTAATTTCTGTTATCTTATTTCCATCGGTAGAATCAGTCGTCTAATCTTCCTTTCTTTCACTAAAAAAATTTAAATCTTCCGTTTTCATAGTGGTAAATGATAACATCATTGTCAAAAATAGTTTTATTAATGATTGTGGTTTACTTAGTTGAACGATGTTAGAACAAAGAGGGAAGCGTTCTAACTTCCGGCATTGAACGAAGGCTGACTTAACTAGAAAAATATGCAAACTATTGATGGTGCTGAATGAGCGAAAAGGAAAAAAATGAAGCAGGTTCAAATCAAAAATCAAATGTTATTATCAAAATTATGTAATAGCCCGTTTTAGTTGAGTTTGAAAGAGATTGAACAAGCAAGCTTCATGTATAAGCTAAATAAGACATCACTGAGACAATTCTTAATTCTTATGATTTAACTTTCCAATATAATTATGCTATCTGTTCGTGCCACGTATTATAATGAATCATGTTTAGTTTGAATTCAAACCGAAACGTATTTGCTGGTGGTAATCGCCATAATGTAAATAATTCAAACGCGTTTTTTAAAATACGTGTGTGATAATTTTCACCTCTCATGATTTAAAACGATGGCAGATGAAAGGGTTCATCGCCAAGCTTGTACTTTCTTTTTCTCTCGTATTTTTGGTAATATTAAAAAACTGCGAGATTATAAAGCACAAACTTCCACCTGTCTGCGTAAATTCTCTGCCAAGTGTGATTGACAGGTTATGAGCCATTTAAATGCACTGCGATGGTCTAACAAAAAAGCGTTTATCATTAAAAATAAAATAGTTCAAGGAAAGTCAATGTTTCGGAGTGGCTTGCCTAAAGAAATAACCAAAGAACACACATCATGTGAAAGGATGAATAACTCTACTGTTGTTATACATGAGGACATGAGCCAAACAAAGTGTTCTGCCAGCGTTCCCACAACATTCACAGTCGTCCTCTCAATTATCAGCTTTTTAGCATTGACAGGGAATCTTCTTGTGATTTTAACTTTTATCAAGACTATAAACTTAAAAACAAGCTCCAACTACTACATTGTGAACATGGCGGTTTCGGACTTGGTCTGTGTTGTTCTCAACTGGCCGCTTTACGCCACCGAGGGTATGTTAAAACCTGGTGGGAGTCTTATCACGGACCCAACACTCGCTAAGTTATTTTGCAAGTTGGGAATTTATTCAAGAGCTGTCTCGTACGTGGTGTCCATTCTGAGCTTGGTGGTAATCGTTGTGGAAAGGTACATTGCAATCGTGTTTCCACTGAGAGCTTTAAATACCACGGCAAGGACTCGGGCAATGCTTCTTCTTCTTAGCTGGTTCTTCCCACTGCTAGGCATTGTCCCTTACTTCGTCCACTCTGAAGTCATAAAAATAAAGCGGCAGACATTTTGTAGAAACATATTGAGTAATTTGGCACTAAAAATCTTCCACTTCCTAAGTTTTATATTATTCTATTGTGCACCGCTGATTTTAATACTAGTTCTCTACCCGCTCATCATGAAGCATTTAAGAAGACAAGCAAAGCTCGATAACGGCAATAGGAACAATGTACAAGCAAAGAGAGCTAAACAGAATGAAAACATCATGAAGATCTTTGGATCAGTTGCTGTGGGATTTTTCACATGCTGGACACCTCTTTATATATACCTGTTTCTTAAAGTGCTGCACCCATCGACGTTCATCAGGGATCAATGTCATTTATTTGTCGGTTTATTTTATTATATATTTCCGTTGCTAAGTACAGCGATAAATCCGCTTATTCTGATTGCATTCAGTTCAAACTATCGTACAGCTTTAAAAGACATATGTTCGCCTTTGTTTCGAAAATCTCATTCGGGAAGTGTTTCACCGATGGAACAAACCATGGACCTTCAAGAATTAACATAAACACAAAATAACAAGTCTGAATAAGGTCTCATTGTCAACTATTCTGCTAACAGCTGGTTCAGTCATGATGTGAACTTCCTTTAACCCGGATATTTCAACAGCGGTTTTTTATGAGAACATTTTATTAGTAGTTTAGGAGGAACGAGCTATGTGTGTGAATTTGAAATAAAGTTTGGGCAAATACAAGCCGTGCTTTGTATCACGGCCCTATCGAGATGCATATATTAAAGGAAAGCTTTCTCGAATATCCTGATTATAAGCTTGATAAGTGTGATTTGCTAATTATGGAATATACGAAAATCAGACGGGAAGTACACCCACTCTTGTTAAAAAAGCATTTTTGACATCCGACGTAATAAGAAAATAAAACAGTCTTTATTTCCTTTTCCAATATTTAATAAAGTTATTTAAAATTTGTGTCGTTGTAAGTCCATGGGTCAGTAATTGTAGAATACCTGCCAGACGGTCAGGAAAAAGAATTGCAGTTATATTTTATTATTTAACTTATCGGTGCGTTTCAGTTAATGTATTCATTAATTTCTGGATCGAGATTAGAGATGTGAATCGATCCAAAACTAAGATTGCAGCCTAAATTAATAGCGTCTTGTTTTGCCCGTCAAGTACGCTCTCTAATTTGCATAAGAATAAAATAGTAAACGGCATTTCTCTTCAAAAGTGGCCTTCATCATTTGACACCAATCTCAAACTGAGAGTCTCCTTTTCAATTTGTCATCAGCAGGAAGGAGTGAGCTCCAGGAATGTTACTGGACTGAAATTCGAAAGCCGTACTACTACTCGATCCCGTACAAATGCTTCAATCTGAAGGTCCCTATTATTTAACAATTATTCCACGAGCGCGCATGGGGTATGAGATGGTAGATAGCCAACGAGGCGCGTAGTGCCGAGTTGGCTATAACGATCTCATATTCAACAAGCGCGAGTGGAATAATTGTTTTATTAAAAACGCCCAAAAGAATTGCGATATTTGAGCTCCCCAGCTGTTTTCGTTGACGCGCATCAGCTACGATATTTGTGGTCCCCTCTAACTCGAACAAATTTCAATTTCCCCTGGTTCCGACTCTGTTTTTACAGTCATTTATTCTAAATCGGTTAACTCGAACTTCCTGCTTACTTGAACTAATTTTATTCCCTTTGGCTTAAATGTGACTCAAATTAATCCCGTTAAATCGAATTAGTTTTCAACCGCAGATTACTGACTTGGCGTAATCTTGAATCTTCATTGATAACAAGATTTACCGATTACTCTAAAGATATTTGTGCAAAAATTGTATAACCAAAGTCACAGTCAATATAAGGATTTTAAAAGGTTTCGAGGTGTACCAGAATAACTCGTGATTGTAAAGAGCCACAAAACCGCGCGCTGGCAACGATACATTATTTAACAATTAGATTATGAGCTCGAGATTTCTATGAGGTGATAGTTGATGAGGCCGCAGGCCGAATCAACTATCACCTCATAGAAATTGAGAGCGAATAATCTAATTGTTTTAGTAGAATTCTAACTGAAATAAACGCAAATAATGGTTTCTAATTATTTTTCTACGCATTATCGAACTATTAAACGCTTTAACAAAATATTGAAACTTAAACTGATTGCACAATAAGATTGACACTTTGATCATACACAATACCTATTGTAACATCCCTTTCGTTTTGAAAATTAAATGTTCTGTGTGAATCCAATTAAATGTTCTTTGAAAATCAAAGTCCTTAATCAACTTGTAAAATCAGCAACAATCTAATCCTGTATTTCTTAGACACAGTCAAACGTTGAGCATACCGCTTACTCAATGTCTTACGCTAAATCAAAGTTCAAAACAGCGTCAATTCAAATCGGTTTCTTACACATATAGTCTTTCAGGTACGACGGCGGTCGCCTGTTTCGGGTAGGCCTTGAGCTCATTTCCGTATGAGCTGGAACAGTAGGAGGCGTCAAGGACGCTGCGGGTTCTGGTTGTTCGGGAGGGTCGACCGGTTTGTCGGCCGGTGCTACAACCACTGGTTCAACTGGCTTGGGCGGAGCAGCCTCTTTAGTCTTCCTCAGGTGATATCGGTTGCGGCGGTAAGTTCCTCCTTCAGGGGTTTCAACCACGTATGATCTGTCATCCACCCTTTGCGTTACTGTCGCCTTGCGCCATACGCGCTCGTGATTCTTTATCGGTTTCATACGAACCACGTCGCCGATCGCTAACTTCGGCAGATCTTTTGCGGTCTTGTTGTAATACTGCGCTTGTTTCAGCTGTTGTTGGCGCAGAAGGCGTTGCTGTTCTTCCGTATCTGGGACTTGCGGTTTCAACAGCGTTTCTGTTGAAGGAAGCAAAGTTTTGGTTCGTCTGCTCATAAGTCGCTGAGCTGGACTGCTGTTAGTTCCTTGAGAGGGTGTATTGCGGTAATCAAGCAATGCCAAATGAATATCGTTAGATTTTCTCAGTAACCGCTTTGCTGTCTTGACCGCAGCCTCGACTTTCCCGTTGGCCTTGCTGTTGCCTGGGCTGATTGTCCGATGTTTGAACTGCCAGGTCTTCGCAAAGTGGGCAAATTCTTGGGAAGTAAACTGGGAACCGTTGTCACTGACCAGAGTGTCTGGACACCCATATCTGGCAAAGTGATTCTTTAGCTTTGTTATCACAGTAGACGCGCTTGTGCTAGCCAGCTGGTCTATTTCCCAGAAATTGCTGTAATAGTCTACAGTGATGAGAAATTCTTTGCCTTTGTAGGAAAACAGGTCAGTAGCGATCCGTTCCCATGGTCGTTTCGGTACCTCAGTACTTCTCAGTGTCTCCTTTGGCTGGGCGCAGTCGTACTGTCTACAAGTTTCGCACGATTCCACTAGCTGTTTCATTTCTGCACTCATTCCAGGCCAAAAGATGCACTCTCTGACTCGTCTGAGGCAGGCTTCTGTACCCATGTGCGAGGAGTGTATTTTCTGCTTCATTATTTCTCTTAACTTCTTCGGGACGACCACTCGTTCGCCTCTGAAGATTAGACCATCTTGAACCGTCAGTTCATCTCTCTGGATGAAGTAAGGAAGAGCTAAGGAGGGCACTGAAAAACTGTTTTGATATACGCGTTAAAGAGTTATTATTATTATTATTATTATTATTATTATTATTATTATTATTATTATTATTGTGCGGTTCTTTTGGAATGCATGTATTCGGAATTGGGTGAGTTAATATTTAGCCACGTTACGACGGGGCTATGATCTGATAAGGGAGTGGGCTGTTTTACAATAAAATTTGAAACATTTAAGAATAAATCTTGATCACACAGTGCGTAATCAATTACACTTGTACCATTTCTCCCGTGAAAGGTAGCTCTCCCTAAAGAGTCGCCACTAACTCTGCCGTTTAATATTCTGAGGTCGGCGCTTTTACATATCTCAAGAAGCCTTTTACCGTGATTGTTTACTTCATTGTCAAAGCTATTTCGCTGAATATAATTTAGCGAAAGTTCAGATCGGTCATTTGGAATAACGTTCGACCCTTCTTGAAAAATACTATCAGAATATTTCCCTGTTCTCGAATTAAAGTCACCCATAAGGAGTATCGATCCTTGGGAGGAAAAATGTGCAATGTCCATTTCAAGTTCTTCAAATAATTCATCATTAAAATACTGCGAGTTGTGTGGAGGAATGTAAAGTCCACATGTGTATATATCTTTGTTGGTTTTGGTATAATCTTTGCTGATTTTAAACCAAAGAAAATTTGGCGATTTTTTCACAATTGAGATCCAATCATGCATTGTATTTTTGTAAAGTAAAACTATACCGCCGGAGTTACGACCACCTTTTCTCGAATTAATAGCATCTTGAATTACTGATTTATATCCTGTAATTTCAACACTCCGTGCATTTCCAAGTCTCGGAGAGAATTATGAAATCAAAATTATTAAGACGGAATCCACCAGGAAGTCGAGTAATATTTCTTTGAGTTGGACAAAAATCGAGTACCAGAATAATTTAAATCCTATTGCGTTATTTTCTACCCTAAATGAAAAGGTAAAGATGTAAGTAATTATCACTGATAACACCAACAACAATTTCTTATCGGAGTCTTAGAAAATGAATTTCAAAGTTGACAAGCTATAGGGAAATTCTCACGTGCATGCCATTTTGTAAAATCGTCTTTAAGCGATTCAGTGGAATTCAGTGAAATTTCAAAATTTGTTTTCGGTGTTTGGTGTTGTTAGAAAAGATTTCTTTTGATAAGATATTTGAAGCAGTAACACAAAAGTTTGCAATAAGGTGTAAATAATTTTGGTACAACAATTTCTTATCAGAGCCTGAGAAAATGAAATTTAATGTTCACAAGCTATAGGCAAAAGCTCGCGTCTTTTAAGCGATTTAGTGGAATTCAGCGGAACTTCGAGATTGGTTTTCGATGTTTGGTGTTGTTAGAAAAGATTTCTTTTGATAAGATATTTGAAGCAGTAACACAAAAGCTTGCAATAAGGTGTAAATAATTTTGGTACATAATTTTGTCCAACAACTACTCGAAGGTCCTGGCGGATTCCGTCTTAATCACATTTAAAAATTCTATGTTCTGCCATTTGTCCCCAATTGATTTAGAAGATAGCCCATTGATATTCCAAGCGAGAAAAGACAATTTGCTTGTGTAATACGAGCAATTTGTCATTGTCGTATATCTATCTATCTTTTGCTAATCGGATTATGGCCATTCTGGTAGATAATTTAATGCTAGATAAACGATTTAATAAATCTGAAAAAGGATATCAGTTCTTTTGGAACTTCTACAGTTGCGTCTCTATTCTGAGGATCAACTGAATTGTTCATGGGATTGTTAGGTGACTGCCCATACAAGCGGTTTACTTGCTGTTGAGACTGTGGTGCTTGTTGGTGACGGGACACTCCTACGGGAATGCCGTTGACTGCGCTGCTATATGATGCATATGTTCCATGAGGTACTGTTCCCGGAACTGTTTCGGATTGTTGACGACGCGGAGGTCTTGTTTGGCTTGTTAGTAATCGTGCTGGTCTCGTTCTGCCACGGATCGCTTCTACTAAATTAGCGGCAAATATGGCGTCTCCGTAAGTGTTTATTGTCATGTAAGACTTCTGGGCCTTTTGCAAATACGTTGTCATGAGTGACCAGGTGCACATTTGGTAACTTTGAGCATCGAACACAAATTTGTTCGTTAATGTGAGCAATGTGTTGAGATGAAACATCTTCTCGTGGAAGGAGTGTTGAGTAGATAATTTTGCTAGAGGGAAATTTAGTTGATGCTCCTGTAATCATTGTGGTAAGTTCAGATATCGGATCATCAGCTGTGTGTGTCATTTCCAGATCATTTGTTCCGGTGTGTATGACGATGAGTTGAGGAGAATCGACAATTTCGTTCTATATTAAGGCGCGTGCATTCTCAATCTTTGGACAGCGGAAGTTTTGCGCAGTATATGAGGATGGAAACATCTTTTTCGTGTTTAAAAATTTACCGTTAGAGTCACATAGGAAGACTGCTGTGTTTGTTGTGTTTGGTGGTGTACCATCACCAGCTGGTCTACCAGGATGTAAGTTATGGGTGTTGGAATCAGAGCCCACCGTGTTGTTTTCCCGTGTTTGTGTTGTTCTTTTACGAGTGCTGTTGTTATGAAGGTTGGCTACACGACCCGAAGTAACGGTGATTAACTTGTCATCGGGAACATTTCTTGCGTGACGTTCCAGAGGAAGCGGCGGAAGTGAATTGTTGTCGTGTAGCTCTGAGGTTTCTTCTTGCAACAGTGAAAAACGGTTTTGTGTGGGCAAATCTACAAGAAGTAGTTCTTGTTCTACAGTTGCTGGTTTCGATAGGTGTGTTACGCAGCCCAAGTGCTACGTAGTGAATCAAAGTCAAATCTAACGTCGAAAACTCAGAACTTTTAATACAAACTCAATTACGATAAATCCAGTACAAGTTCAAGATGACACGATCCAGGTTTTTTAAAGATTACACACTGACAGTCCAGGTTCAGGTTCAGGTTTTCTATAAATATAAACGTGAACTAGTAAACATAGGAAACGAAGTAGGTAAATTTCGCAAATAATATGACCCTTACCGACTGTTTCGTTAGGTCCAAATGTCCAACAAAGTTAAGAAATAAAACAACATGGCGAATCCCAGCGAGAACAACGCACATGGTTGATCACGTGATACAATTTCGTGACGTAATAGTAGGTCCGTACAACGTGCACGCAATGGTAGCTACAAGGTGCTCGTCCTGAGTTACCTCCCTTAATTTTGGAGAGGGTTATTTGTAAATAAATAAATCAGAGCTAGAGCATAGCCAACTTGGATTTAATTGATGCAGAAGGCACAATTGTGTACATGGCATTTAATAAGTTTATAATTGCCATTAATGAAAAAACATGGCCAATAGGCCATTTTACAGTTGTCTGCTCACTGACCTGGCCTTTAATTGGTAGCGAGGCTGGAGGCGACGTTGTTTTGATGCAGACTTCACTGCTTCTGTTTTGTAAATTAAAGTTATTCTGATGCCAACTAGTTTGCATTTACATGTTAAAGCAGAGAGATCAATGCAAAGTCACCTCCAGCCTAGCTACCATTTAAAGGCCAGGTCACTAAGCAGACAACTGTAAAATGGCCTATTTACTTCAGAGCTGGGGATCAAAACAACATTTCTTACCATACTACAGTTACACATAGGTAAAGTACAAGGAAAGGAGGAGTGGTGTCAACTCCTCAGTGGCAAGTAAGAGTAGAAAGGAAAAGAAAAACAAAAATGCATATGGAGAATCCGTAAGAGTACTGGAACCCATAATAAACACAGATCATCATGCTTAATATCAAAAATTATATGCCCATTGGTCCCTAATAAATTGAACAGCAATGTTCGGCATTCTACTTTAAAAGCATGGCCGGCATACTGTACCTTGACATGCCTGAAGTTACACTGTGTGAGTTGATGATATTTTAAAATACCTCTCACTGTATATAATAATTTACACGCCAGCACAGTAACTTACAAGTTTTGTTGTCCAACGAGTCTAGATAAACTCCTTGACATTTCCATAGCTTTTCTTTCTCTACGGACGCGTCCATTACTAAATACAGTTCGCCTGTCAGAGCATGATTTCTCGAACATCCACCGTGCCAGACCTGGGCATAAAAATATCTCAGGATATTTTTTTGCCGATCCCACAATCCTTAGCTAGCCTTAGCACTACGGGCCATTCAGCAACTTACTAGCCATACCCACCCCAGGAACTTTTAAAGGCTTAATAATTTCACAAACTTAAAAACACGCGCAACGCAAAATTTTTTTCCAAGCACCTACAATAAAACCCCTCCTAGATATAGCGGTTCAAAGTTGTCAAACTTTCTCGCTCCCAACCCCCCCCCCCCCCCTCCTCCCCTCCCTAAACCATAACGGACTGGTACCCAGGCGCCACACATAACAACAACAGCGCAGCCATTTTGAAAAGCAGGGTCTTTGTTCCACTTGAAATTAAATCATATTTACGCCACGGCAAGCTCAAAAGTACACGCCAATGTCTGCTTCAAACACCAGTTAGGCTACGAAGAAACACTACCAATAGTTTTTCGCAGATCCGGAACTTGAAGGAGTATGTCACCCGTCCAAAGATACCGCTTGTTACAGTGCAGCCTAAAGTTACTCGTTTGTTTGCATCTTTTTCTGCTCTCGATTTCCATAATAACAGTTCCATTCTCCTCAACAAGCTTGCAGCTGCTAGTAATTACCTGTTTGCATCACAACAAGCACGTTTTCAGGTAAAAAATGCGTCTAGAAGTCGTATCACAACGAGGGAATTTGCAACACAAAAGGAGTCTTACAAAATAAGGCCCCTTTATTTTTTAAAATAACGCCTCACATTCTAGTGTACACATTACAGACTCAAATTTTATTAAAAACTGACTCGAAACTTTATGCAAAAAGAACCTTGATTGGAAACATGTGTACAGGCGTTTTGTTGTGCACTTAAATCTAACTATTGTATGTTGAAGTCCATTTGATTAATGTCAAATCTAAAACAATGTAATTGCGACAGACCGATTACCGTTTAAAATTCGCAACATAAACCGTCTTCGCTCTGATTCAAATCGCCCCCAAACCGGTAAAAAAAAAAACACAGGAATGCAGGTAACTTATTTTCAGCTTGCTCTTCTCGTGACCGTTAAATTGAAACACGAAACTCCCCGCGAGGATAGTTTATAGTTAATGGTGTTAGTAACTTGAGTTAATAACAATTGAAACTTGAGGCGCGTCGTATTGAAAAAAATGAAATCAGAGAAAAGTTGAATGGGCTGCCATGGTCAATTTCAAAGTTAAAATAACGTGAAAAGCCTAAAGCATGATAGACGTTGAGACTACAAATTTTTGTACCTTGCCTTGCAAAACAAAAACTGAACTGAGATTTCATTGTGAATAACTAGTACAGCGTTTGGGTTTCCTGTGGAGTTTGATTTTGGTTGAAGGTCACGCGGCGTTTGAGTTAGAGAGGGTTCGAGTCATCTTGGACATATGGAAGCGTTCGGAATCTGCTAGCAATAGCTTGGAGCCAGTGGAGGGGGGTTTGTCGGCGGTTCTGTCGGCGGTGGTTTCTTCAGCTCTTCAATCTCTCCCTCCACAGCAGTGAGCTGCTCTGTCATTTATTTGATCAACGAACAAGCTGAAAATAAATTACGACAATGGTCCATGAATCACTCCAGTGAATTTATGCCTTAAATAAATTGTTCTCAATTTTCAAAAACCGCAGAGAAGTGAATTTAAACAGCGAATTTGCACTTAACTTTTCCTTATCTCAACACTTTTCTTACTCAACTCATTATCTCTTAATTTTCACTGTGGTGAAGAATATAGAAATCCATCCTAATCGCTATCTCTTTAAAAAGAGCTTTCCTTCAACTACAGAAGGTTTCAAGTTTATAAAGTATACTTTAACGGTCTTTACATGCTTCTAGTTCTTTCATGCTTTCCTCCAGCTCCGTATAATCCTGTCCAATAGCTTCTTAAATCTTCCTCGTCCTTTTCTTCCAAATACAGGTTCTGCCGTTCTGGTTCGTTTCAGATTCATTTCGCCTTTCCAAATTAACTCCAAAAGATCCTTCTAATATCTGGGAAGCTTTACCCGGAGGAGAGGGGTACTGCCTACAGTGAAAGGCTAATTTGAATGGGGGTAACAGTTTCACGACTGATTTTAATATCATGGAGTTGTATTTTTAATAGAGTTACTAGAATGGGGTCGCACATATTTATGGGATTATGGCGATAAGAAAAGTGTGGCAAGTTGGGATTTGAAAATGAGAATGACATGATTTGTGGTTAAAAGTTGTCGCTGTTTCACCAAAAGTGACTAAAATGATCAGAGGTCTATAATTGGCCACAGATTAGAAGATAATGACGGAGGGGATCTAAAAGGTCAGCGGAAAACCCAGCAAAAGCTGACCCACCCTAAATACCTCCCGCCCCCCTCCTCATTCCCCGAAGCCTCATCAGAACTACCCATTACAAGCCAAAGTAACTCTAAGGCCGCGGAGATCAGCCGAATGTACGTCAAATCCATTTGAAAACATACCATAAATATGGGAAGGGAGAGGTAATTTTTGAAGTCTGTTTCACTGTGTGACGATAGGTTTTTCCACTGACGGGACGGGAAACGGAAGTGGATTTTCACGGCGGATAATAACACGACTTGAGCACTCGCTAGCTGCGGAAATGGAAACTCGTCACGATTTCCTGTACACGGGATTCTGCGGCAAATGGAATTCGGTAAAGCCCAAGACACACATAGAAAACTGATTCTCAACGCTGTTTTAATCTTCTCTTGAAATGTTACACCATCCAGAGGTAGACGTAAATCAAGGATCGGCGATGGTGAAGGTCCGATATGTAAAATCGACGATATGTAAATCGAAATACAGTAATAATGTCGCTAAATTTATACTAACAGCTCCCTGACTATTGCATCAGCTAAATAAACAAGGATCGTTACTTAAATGTCTAACACGAGTTCGATGACTAAAAATAAATCATAACATGTACATTTCACGTGTCTTAATTGTCTCAGCGAAGGTTCTGGAAAGTTCGGTATAGAGATGTAAATTCAATTTCCTGCCACGTTGGCAATATGTGCTTAATTTAGAATAGTTCTGGTTGTGAGTAATTTTACTTTATGATCATACGACTACGGATAGTATTTTTACGGAATGATTACATCATTCATAGTACAATTACGGCTTACAGTAATTTTACTGAGCTAAAATTTCACGAACGACAGTACATAGACAGTAGTTTTACTGATTTACATTTTACAAGCGACAATGATTTTTTACTGAGTTGCTAATTCAAAACAACGCGGACTTTTCCCTAACAATTGATACAGTAGACTGATAGACTCTTTTAATTGCGGTCTCCTGGAATTAAATAGGTAATTTCCATTAGGTATATGTGTATTGGCTATCTACGCATATTGGCTACACATATATACAGATATCAGTGACATGTAGGAATCTTTATTTATAGGTAGTGGTGGCAGTTGTACCATACCAAGCCATACGGGATGAATTTTCTGCGAAGACATTATTCGCAAAAAAAAAAAAAACATTTATAAATAGTACGCCATCAAATGATAAATGAGACGAAATTATGGCAACGACAGCGACTTTGTAATTTATATCAGGCAGTAAAAGAAGTATCTTGCCCCGTAGAGAATGTGTACACTGATACAAGGGCGTAAAGCTTTCATTTTTACAACTTTTCCGATAATGTATGCAAGTACATAGCTTAGTAAGTTGGAATGTTCAGTTTGTATGCTGGATAGTTGTACCGATTCTGGATTTCTTGGTCGATATTTCCTGTCTCATATGATGGACTAGTACTTCCGTGTGCTTCAAGCTCCACTGGCGTCGTAGTCCCATAGTACACGTTGTCTCTGTACACGTGGTGTTGAGCAATATTGCCATTGGTCAGCCAAATGCATCTGTCCTGGGTAGGGTGATTAGAACCAACGATCTCAAATACGTTAGCAGAGTACTTGATATTCTCATCATTTCCAACAAAGTGGGGCTCATAGTAGCTTAAACTGCTGCTTCGATTGTCTGGGTTTGTTCGTTGTACGAGGTGATTCCCGTAAATGACTACATCCTTGAGACCATCGTAAAGACAGGCCTTGCGATTTTGATTTTCATGCGAATACAACAGAATTCCTGTGTCGTCGACGTAATTACGAGCAAGCCAAAGGCCTTTTCCATTTCGCACTTTGATGCCACCTGATGCATTCGCAGGCCAACCTCTGACGTAGTTGCTTGTCACGCCCATATGATCAAATCCTTTAAGGTACATGGCGTGGTCTCTGTGTTTGCCGGTATTGGGACTTCCGTTGAATATATTGTAATCTATTTGCATTCTTTTGTCGCACTGGTCATATAGACAACTTTTTAAGTAGCCTTGGTCAGATTTAAGATTGAAATAAGTCTTAAGGAACTCTAATTTCGGTTTTTGATCTCGCCAATGGGATCCTAGCTTAACTTCGGAGGACAACCAGTCTAATTTACTTAACTCGAGGCCACATACGTTGTGAGTTACCCGAACGTTCTGAGTCTTGCTAAAGCTAGAAGCAACTCCATATGCATCTGAATCACGTAAAAAGGCGTTTTCGAAAACATCACTTGTTCCAAGCTTTATCATTTTCAATTGTCGCTTCTCTCCGTTGATTACAGATGGAGGTCTCGATGAAAAGAATACACATCTCTCTATTGTAATATCACTTGTAGATGATGGCCCTTGGTTGCCACCATCAAATACTACGCGAATTCCGTCAAAATACAGATACCCCAGTGAAACACTCCTTACAGGTGAAGCATTGTGTATTTTTATGGCATATGCAGTCGACGCCTTGATAACAGCAATACCGCTCTGGGTTCCATGCAGTTCCACTGAGTCACTTATAGCAATATCACCACTGACCAGATACTCACCACGAGGGAAGAAAACCTTGTTGTTTGCGGAACCTTCCACGTGTCCAATGATGGCGTTTATGGCAGATGTGTCGTCCGTACTTCCATCTCCAACTGCAGCAGTTAAGGAACCACCAGGTTGCTTCACGTTAGTCATTCCAGCAGGTACGTTATCTGACCCTGTCAGATAGTTTGGAGCTAGGAGCACAAAGAGATGAGAACGTGTTAACACGTGACTGGATCTTGTCAGCGATTGAAAGTCACTACATGCAATCGAGTTACTCCAACACAGCAGTGGAGTCACTCGTTAGATTCGCAGGAGACCGCTGGATACGGAAACGGAGGGCGCTCGCGCGCAGAAGAAACAAAATGGCGGAGGGTCGTGGCGGAACAAGCGACTTGACTCACGCGTCACCGGTGGATTTTTCCACCGGTGACGCCATCGAGTTTATGTCAATCATATTGCATTGCGCGCGAACTTACTGAGCGTGCGCTGCTCGCGAGACAAGCTTGTGTTTAGCTTTTTACCTCTTGAGCAGATTTGTTTTCTTCTCACATCGGCAATTTAAAGCAGTTTTGGGACAAACATTACAAATGTCTTCTTTTGTGCCTGTCCCTTTTAAATCTTACAGAAATGAGAGAGCCATCAAGGGCCTTGAGTATGGCTTCCCACAAAAAAGGGAAGAAAATCGCAATTTTAACACACGCCACAGCGCGCGTCAGCTGCACACGGCTCACGAAACTGACGTCAACACGATAAAAGAAACCAACTCAATGCACACGAAATGATGCAATATTTTCGCGGCTAAAAACATCCGCTAGAATCGATTTCCTGCAAGGGACACAACTCGCTCGTACTGAGCCATTCCCCGGCAAGTGTCATTTGTTTTCCTTCGCGCGGGCGTTCACAGAAATGAATCTCTCGCGATCTCTCGCGCGCGATTTCAAAGGCGATTTTACTCAGGTGGTCTTTCGCGCTTGATTCCAAAGCGATTTTATTTAAGTAACTATAGATGCAAAGAAAAAAACGAGCGACTAGGGGCAAGTCTATGGAACGGCAAGCATGCTCAGTGAGAACAAGGTTTTCTAATTATAATCACGTATGAACCTTTATATTCAATTACCAAGCGGGCTTGTGAAAAGAACTATTTTAATGCCTGATTCCCTCTATGGCGTGCGCCTGCAGGGATTCAGGGTAGTTGTATTCATCGTTGCTAAGTCTCGTGCATGGTTTGATGAATACATCTACCATGATTCCCTGCAGGCGCACGCCATAGAGGGAATCGGGCATTGGTAGGTAACAAGTAATTTGAAGATCATTCCAGTCAGTTTGCAATTTGACGATGTCGTGAAAATTAATCCCTTTTGTAAGCTTACTTGATTGCTTTTTTATCACTTGCCGCGCTCCATCGTGATAAATAGGCGTCTTCTTTCCCAAGTTGTATTTCCCGAAATGCTTACTGGCAGCGCTTCCACCCATCCTACGGTGGAAAATAAAAGAACATTGCGTCAGGATCATACGGGTTTTTGTTGATGTTTTATATCGTTACTTCTCCCAACACTTACCTAAGAGCCAGGATGATGCTCACAAACAGAACTACGCCTCTGATCATGTTAAAATGCTCATTAAGAAACACTTTTTCTTGAAGAAATCGCCGAGTCCTGTGAAGAAGAGTCACCTTATGAAAAGAGTGTCAGAACGAAACTTTATGATACCAGCCACTGAAATATAGATGAGTGGATTAGGTCAGTTTGTTAGGTCAATCGTGAGTTGGGATGATCTTATTCAATCAGTTTTTGCTCACACTTCTCTTTATATCGATGTCAAAAATTAAAACAAAAGTGAATTTTACTTTCAAAAGGGGCTGAAGGGGGATAAATTTTTCGGAAGCGGATTTAACGGTGATGCCATAACAGCTGTCACAATTTTGACTCCCATGAGATTTTACCCGTAAATTTAGAACGGCCTACTTCTCTTTTCGACATTTATTATTTTAAATGAGATTTCCACGAAGTTTTCTACTGCGTTAGTACCTTAAAAAAAGTCAATTAAAAAATATGTGACTTCGACGGGTTTAATACGAAACAACATTAGTGACTAGCTCTCAGTTGGCTTGTTAGCTCATGATCAGTTGGTAGAGCGCTGCACCGGTATCGCAGAGGTCATGGGTTCAAATCCCGTACGGGCCTGAATTTTTTTCAGGCCTTATTTCCGCCTACAAAAGAAGTAGGGTTTATAACTGAGGGGAACGCCTTCATACATTTCATTAATCCGCAGTTCACATGTATGTTTTTCATATATTCAAATTCATTGATTTAAGTGAATCTTCCTTCCAAAAAGGGTATAGTTCTTTCGGTAACGGATTTAACGGCGACGATGATGTATTTACGACTCTCAAGAGATGTTACCACCCGTAGTACTTCTTCTTTAGACATTTATTATTTTAAATGAGATTATGAGAGGTTATACAGGTGAATGTTTATCAATTATTCTTTGAAATCGAGGTGAATAGTGGCAGAATATTTACCGAGCCGCGTAGCGGCGAGGTAAATATTCTGCCACTATTCACCGAGATTGAAAAGAATAATTGTTTTAGTATATACACACGAAGTGATCTCAAAACAGACAATCTAGACATTTTCAAAAGGAAACCTATGAAAGGCAATTTTATTGACGTCTAATTTGACGTCTCAATTCATGCGTGAAACACGTACAAAACTATTTACAGATTCTTTTAACATGGCAAATACACAATCTTCGATAAAAACCTCGTCAAAATGGTCCTTTTACACAGTTCAAATCGGCAACTTTAATCGAAAGTCTGCTTGGAAATCGATAACTGATCAAACAAACTTTTCGAAGTTATCGAGAAAGGCTTGTTGTTTGGCTCGTTGCGAAGGTGCCTGTCAATGGCGGCTCGAATTGAGGTTAGTGTTGCCTTGTTGTAATATGACCTGTCTTGTTTTCTCGCGGAGATATAAAACTTCAATTCTTCTTTTTCTATTTCCTCGATTTCGGTGAGAAATTCGTTCTGTCAGGCAAACCACTCTACAAAAATACTCGTAATGAGACAAATTGTAGTCGTGAAGATTAATTGCTGCCTATTTAACAATTAGATTATGAGCTCGAGATTTCTATAAGGTGATAGTTGATGAGGCCGCAGGCCGAATCAACTATCACCTCATAGAAATTGAGAGCGAATAATCTAATTGTTTTAGTAGAATTCTGACTGAAATAAACGCAAATAATGGTTTCTAATTATTTTCCTACGCATTATCGAACTTAACGTTTTAACAAAATCGCACGCTTGGTAAATTTGCAGTGTTTTACGCGCGTGCACCCGTTTTTCAATAATTTCAAGCTTTTAAAGTCAAGAAACCGCTAATGTCCTTCTTTTAGTCTTCTCGGGAATTTTATTATCCATTTACATTTAAACTTCCTTCCAAAACTTCGGAAAAACGATAAAAACGTCGCATTTTGTGGACGACCTTCGGCAACTGCACACTAATGGCTGATAGTGTTCAATAGCTCAGCCAATCACATTGCAGCATTTGCATTAGTGTACTAGTAGAATTCTACTAATTAGCGATAGGTCGAATTGATCGCAGTAATTATCTCGATAAACAAACTGAAAAACACTTGTTTGCAAAACATGACTTCTTCACTTATCTTTAAAAACTTTTAGGCCAGAGTTCGTTGCCTTCTTGGTGTTTTCTGGCTCGCTGTCGTCTTTTATTTTCACTATTTTTGATTCTGAAACGCTAGCGAAACGCGAGTTTACGCCGGCCATTTTGTTTTATGTTTTATGGGATAATGCATTATCCACTCGGTAGCGAGTGAATAATGCGGCATTAGCCCGAGATAGCGAACCAATCAGATTGCTGGAATAGCCAAGATCACTGAGTGTGTATATACTAATTGATTTTATCAACTGAGTTCATAATGTAAATTGGCCCAGCAGCGTAAAGAGTTTCAAAGGTGACGTTTCGAGCGTTAGCGTTTGCTCTGACGAAGCCCTCTGGCTCTGTGAAGCTAGAGGAGTCAACCACAACCACGCAGGAGAAATTGGACCCCTAAAAAATCGCAAAGTTGGCAACGGACAACTTATTTCGGCCAGCATCGGCGATCATAGAAGAAGTACTCTTACAGAAAGTTAGGGTTAATATTGCTTTGCCTACTTTGCCGAAACCCATGCAAAATAACCGCAAGATCCGGTTGACCTCGACTTTACTATTGACGAGTCCAGCATCTCTGAGGGGCCTCCTTCGAGCAGAAGTCGAAACCGTGACAGGCGACACCTGATCTTCGCGACGGTAGACTGTTCACAGCCCTCTATTTTTCGATCGAATGAGCGCGGGGAAAGAACGGCGAGAGAACTGGACGCCAGCGCAAAGCAGGAGGCGACGGTGAACAACTAGATAAGTTAAGGAAGGCCTAGCGGTAATTCTCTGACAGAACATTCAAACTGTGTTGCCCGCCTGTCACTCAGCTCTTTACTATTAACACGTTCGTCCGCCAAGGTGACCACGCAAAGCAAGTCCCCCTCCTATTAGATTCAGATTCGTCTTGTCTCTGAGCGCAAGCTGCAGCAGATACACTTATTTTCGTTTTCCAGGTAAATGACGCCTGTGACATCTTTTCTCCCTAGATGATACCCGTCTTTATAGGGTAGAGTGGCGTCACGGTCTTTTTCTCTCTGGGAACGTTTCAGGAGGGAGGGGTGGCGATTCCTGGAGAGAGTGACAGGTTTACTTAAAACCGCGTCCGGCATACAATCATATCGGGTATCAGAGTTTTGTCCATCAATCACGTGACTTCCATACTTAAAAACCAACATTTTCGAAAAACACCGGGTTTTTTTTATATTTTGTTTTTCGCGAAAAAAATAGTATTACACGAAGGGGCTTTTTTATGTTTTAGCCCAGCTCAGTTTGGAGACACAACAACAACAACAACAACAACAAAACGTTTATTTAAACTTTACTCATACGTTTTCTCTAAAATTAACCCGCTTAATACGGACAACCGTTAATACGGACAACGGACACTTTTCTGTGCCCCGAGTGACAAACTGTCATACATTGTCAACCCCGCTTTACGGACAATGTTTATCTGTGCACTGTCATTCAATTTTCATTGTCACGATTATTTGCTAACTTCACCCTGGTCAGATAATGACAGAATTGGACGAGTTAAAACGATTTTGTTATTAAGAGTAGCTTACTAGAGTGACTTGCAAAGATTTTGTCGAATATTATGGTTGTGTCGCAAGCTAAAAGCTTTCGAGCAAAGTAAAGTTACCGACTTTTTCAATTGGTTTTGTAGAGTTTAATTAGTATGGTTTAGGAAACTTTAAAGAAAACGTTCTGTTGCTGTTGAAATGTGTATAATTTCTTGATGATAGTAAAGTTGCGACATTTTTTAATAATTCCACAGTTGGGTTTATAAAATTTTAGTTTGAGTGTCTGAGTAGATCGTTAGGTTTTCTTTTATTTTAGTCAGAGAGTTCACAATTTGCATTTGTTACTGTAACAGTACAATTAAACAACGTTTTGTTGCCGTAAAAACGCTTGCCTTCGTCCTTGTGTCGATAAAACATGTATCCGTGACTTTTTTCTGAGACCCCGCTTAATACGGACACCCCGTTAATATGGACAATTTGGCCTGTCCCCTTGGTGTCCGTATTAACGGGGTTCCACTGTACATTGTAAACATGGCGGTTTCGGACTTGGTCTGTGTTGTCCTCATCTGGCCGCTTTACGCTACCGAGGGTATGTTGAAACCTGGCGGGAGCCTTATCACGGACCCAACACTCGCTACGTTTTTTTGCAAGTTGGGAATTTATTCACGAGCTGTCTCGTACGTGGTGTCCATTCTGAGCTTGGTGCTAATCGTCGTGGAAAGGTACATTGCAATTTAAATACCACGGCCAGGACTCGGACAATGCTTCTTGTTCTTAGCTGGTTTTTCCCATTGCTAGGGATTGTCCCTTACTTCGTCCACTCTGAAGTCATAAAAATAAAGCGGCAGACATTTTGTAGAAACATAATGAGTAATTTGGCACTTCCTAAGTTTTATATTATTCTTTTGTGTACCGCTGATTTTAATACTAGTTCTCTACCCGCTCATCGTGAAGCATTTAAGAAGACAAGCAAAGCTCGATAACGGCAATAGGAACAATGTACAAGAAAAGAGAGCTAAACAGAATGAAAACATCATGAAGATCTTTGGATCAGTTGCTGTAGGATTTTTCACATGCTGGACACCTCTTTATATATACTTGTTTCTTAAAGTGCTACACCCATCGACGTTCATCAGGGATCAATGTCATTTATTTGTCGGTTTATTTTATTATATATTTCCGTTGCTAAGTACAGCGATAAATCCGCTTATTCTGATTGCATTCAGTTCAAACTATCGTACAGCTTTAAAAGACATATGTTCGCCTTTCTTTCGAAAATGTCATTCGGGAAGTGTTTCACCGATGGAACAAACCATGGACCTTCAAGAATTGACAAAAACACAATAACAAGTCTGAAAAAGGTCTCATTGTCAACATGAAAAGACAACTATTCTGCTAATAGCTGGTTCATGATGTGAACTTCCTTTAACCCGGATATTTCAACAGCGGTTTTTTATTAGAAAATTGTATTAGTGGTTTACGAGCAACGAGCTATATGTGCGTGTATTTGAAATAAAGTTTGGGCAAATACAAGCCGTGCTTTGTATCACGGCCCTATCGAGATGCATATATTAAAGGAAAGCTTACTCGAATATCCTGATTATAAGCTTGATAAGTGTGATTTGCTAAATATGTTATATACGAAATCAGACGGGAAGTACACCCACTCTTGTTGAAAAAGAAAATGCGATATTTGGACTTGGCATTTGACAAGCGACGTAATAAGAAAATAAGACAGTTTTTATTTCCTTTTCAATATTTAATAAAGTGATTTAAAATTTGTGTCGTTATAAGTCCATGAGTCAGTAATTGCCCCCGCAGGGTTTTGGCCCAGAGGCCAAAACCCGAGGAGGCACCCTAGGATTCCCCGCGTGTATACATACAAGGACAAAAAATATTGTTGAAAAACTAAGAAATGTGTATGAAGTGGGCGAAGCGTTCTCGATTTGTCGAAAGTAGGCGCGCACGGTCGTCTCGGGTAATTTTTCAACAAGCGCGCAAGGTGGTATCGGGTAAAAAAAAAATAGCCGTCGCATATTTGTGATAATTAAAATGATACTGAAAATGACATGGAGAGTATTATCCAGGGAGGCAGAGTTTTAATCAGCGGCTGAACGTCGTGAAAACAGTGAAAATTGCTTCATACTGAGAGTCTCCTTTTCAACTTGTCATTAGCAAGAAGGAGTGAGGGCTCTAGGAATCTGAACGTCCCTATTACAATAGATTATCTAGCTAAAAAACTAGATCCAACAAAATAATCCCGCTCTCAGTTTCCCACGCAACAAAAGTACGCAACAAAAGTACGATACGTTGAGTATCTCGAAAGATACTAGCTAGCGCCTGTATTGATCAACTCTAAGGCTGTTTTGCTCTTTTTTTCCCTCGATATTCTAATATATTTTTGTCTTTTTTTTTCATTTTGCTCTCTGTAATGTTCTGTAATGTTCTGTGTTGTTGTGTGCTTTACCGACCTAAATTTGTATTACATAATTGTAACGCTGGCTGCCTGCCCTTTTTAACTCTACAGTTATTTCAGGCAGCCAGACCCCTAATTACTTATTTATTTATACTATATATATTCTCTTTCTTGTAATTTATTAGGGTAAATAAAGTTGTTGTTGTTGTTGTTGATACAGTAGAACCCCACTAATTCGAACTGTTCTCTAACTCGGACAAATTTCAATTTCACCTGGTTCTGACGTTATTTTTACAGTCATTTACTCTCGCCAGTCGGTATAAGGATTTGAAAGGGTTTCGAAGTGTACCAGAATAACTCGTGATTGTAAAAAGCAATAAATCTCGATGCATTATTAATATTTAACAGGAAACTTGAAATTCTCCACCAACCCCGCTAATCCACTTTCGCGAACTATTTTTCGTTACCCCCGAGAGTTCGTGTTAGCGAGGTTCTTCTGTATATACAAACATTAATCTGATTGATAAAGATAAAATGTTCACCCATGGCGTTGTCAAAGAAAGTGTCTCATATTTTTTCTTTGTCCCACGCTCGTGAACATTTCATCTTTATTATTTATTCATCGACCTTCAAATTTACCATATCTTATTATTTATTAATGAATGTTGCGGTTCTTTTAAGTGACCTTTCTCAGAACAAGATCTCTCAGCTGCCGGAATCCGTCTTCAACAAGTTAAAAAACTTGGAAACTTTGTAAGTTGATTTTTTGTAGGTTAATTACTTTTGGTCATATGTTTCATTGTCTGATTGATAGATGTTGTGTTCTTGGACCAGACACTTTACTCTCACAGTGTCTCTCTCCACCCAGGTGTATAAATTGGTACCGGGAAATTTACCGCTGGGGGTAACCCAGCGATGGACTAGTATCCCATCCAGGGTGGATTAGAAATACTTCTAGTCGCTTCATGCTACGGAAACCGAGATAAGCTCCAGCTGAATGGGCCACTAGGCGGGTATGCAGACTTTTACCCCATTTCCACTTAACAGTAATGAATGTTATTACTTTAATTTATTGTTTTTAGAGATCTCTCTGGAAACGAAATCTCTGAGTTACCGCAATTCATCTTCTCTGAGCTGAAACGCTTAAAAACACTGTAAGTTATCATTTGATGCATTGTACTGACTGCAGTCTCGCTTTGAATTTGTAAAGCAATTTGTAGCTACTGAATTTTTAAATGCGGCTTTAACACGATTCATCCCTAGGTATCTGAACAATAACAAAATCGCCACCATACGTCCTAATGCTTTCCATGGACTTGACAGCCTTGAAAACCTGTAAGTGTATCATCTGTACAAAACATCTTGAAGAAATCAAAGGACCCATAAAAGGACCCATAAACATGTCATATGTTTTAAAGCCGTTTTAAGCAAACGCTTTTTAAAATAACAATAATAGTAATGATAATAATTAAAATAATAATTTGAATAATAGTTATAATAATAGTTATAATAATAACAATAATAATAGTAATAAAATCATAATACAAAAAATAATACAAACGATAATAAAAACAATAATTTGAATAATAATAATAATAATAATAATAATAATTACAATAATAACTTGAATACTAGTAATGGTTTATCGACAATGTCTCCATTTACGTGGCTCTTCACCTGTTAATTAAGTTAATCTTATTAAAAAAAAAACTACCACAAATGACAATGATAGTATATGATGACGAGAAATGCACTTTGAATACCCCTAGGCCAATGTCAACACACAAACCTCTTTATCTTTACCCCCCCCCCCCCCCCTCCTACCAAACAAACACACAAACACCACCAACTTATACTAAATTACCCGATAATCACTGCCATAAATATATAATATTAACTTTGCAGGTATCTGCAAGAAAATTTACTTAAAGAAATGCCTATAGCAACGTTCAAAGGTCTTCGAAACCTGAGAATTTTGTAAGTATATATTTATTTGCCATTTGCTGTTATTGAATGATGGAGACGTCGCCTTTCTTGTATCGTTCGTGTATTTCGAATGTTCAAGGATTACCAGGGTGCAATGAAGAAGCTAATATTTTCTACTCCAACATGTCCTTTAGGGCTTTATCGCGTGTTGAAAAAAAAATCATCAAAGTTATCATAACACAGTGTCCGAATCAAAGCTGAGGTTTTTAAACGAGTTTGCAGAGTTCTGTTTTTCGTCAAAAACATGAACAGGCCAACCACTGCTGGTATTGTGTTTATTCCAGAAGTTTCATCGTGCTATAAGTTGCAACGATTGTTGCGTTACAATCAGATGGAGGTCATATGTCAGGATATTTTATGTCTTTACGCTCAGTCACGTACGAGGAATCTCCTTACAACAGTCACCGTTGATATAATTGACCGCTTAAGTGGTTCGAACGTTTTTTTCTTGAAATAAAGATCGTCTAAAATCTCCTAAATTAGGAAGAGATAAAGTCAAATAAGATAAAATAATAACAAGGATATAATAATAAGAATGTGTTTTTATAGGTACTTCTCTCATTTTAGAAAATTAGACAGCTACTCCTTGTGTTGTTATGCCACACTGTACCACAAAGATGTACAATGTGACTCCCCAAAGACGGAGGGAACTGCATTGTCAAGCTGCAATCGCATGATTGAAGCACCAGGCCCCAGACAGAGCATTTGGTTGCTTGGTATCCTTGCCGTGCTTGGTAACCTGGCTGTGATAGCATGGCGCCTGATCAGACGTGATGATCACCCGGTTCAAACCTGTCTTCTGACAAATCTCGCGGTGTCTGACTTCCTCATGGGAATCTATCTTATGATCATCGCTATTAAAGACCAACTATGGTCAGGTAAAGTATTTCACTGATATAGATATAGATAGATAGAAACACAGATGTAGATATGTTTCTACAACATACCGGTAAATGAGCTTGGGTTGTTGAAAGGAGCCTCGTTATCAGTTTAGAACAACAAAAACTTGAATTTGATAGAATTTTTCAACGGCATTCTAAAATTTCTCAATCCTCGTTTAAACACAGATATAGATATTTTTTTTACAACATACCCGTAAATAAGCTTGGGACTTGTCTAACGGCTAAACATTTCTTAGTTTCCAAAGGCAACAAAGCAACTCTTGACCGAAATATCCTCGTTTCTCCTTCCTCAGCGTTTTTCCCAGCGTTTTTCCAGAACGATCAGTTTCTTCCTTCAAACATTCTTGGCAATCGAAAACATACAAGATGTGCATTGCGTTACTACCGACTACGTGACTGGCATCGCTACTGCGCAGACTCAGGGACATCACAATATGATGTCACATGTTATGTCACGCTCAGTCAGAAAACGGTCGTAGACCAAAGTCGCGAAGAGTTCTGCATTTAAAATGGTCCTAAATCGACCCAGTTTGGCTTTATTATCTCAATCTTTCGTTCAAAAGAAAGTTTTGCAACGGAATAACAGTCAAGAAGAAGAAAAGGCAATTTCGCTGGTCTAGGGGAAATAGGAGTCTGGGAACGAGATTGAAGGAAAGGCGAATATTTGGGATTGAAATATTTATTTTCGTGCGTTCTGTAAATAGAAGTGTTTACAAAGTTTATGGGGGCTACTTTGAAAATTTGCCGAACTTTGATGACATTTTAGAGAGATGTCCATCGATAACCCAAGCCAATTCCCAGGTTTGTTATTGATAAATATCGATATGTGTGTTTAAACGAGGATTGAGAAAATTTGGAGTTAAATAATGCCGTTGGAAATTACTAGTTAATTCAAGTTTTATTATGGTGAAAACCTATTCCTCGTACGTTTTCGCTGAAAGCCTTGAAATCATATTCGATTGAAAGAATAAGAGTTTTTCTGTTGATAGAAAGCGTCCAAACTTCTCCCTGCGGTTCTGTTTGCGAACGCGAAAAGAGAATACAATAGCAAATTTTGGGTTAAAAATTCGGCCATTTTGAGACTCCGACCACGAAAACTTTTTATCCTTTTTTTTTCTCGAAAATTAAAGAGTTTTCGGGGGAGCCAACTACATCAGGTTTCTTATCTACCTAAAAGCTAGTAATGAGCAAAAAATGAAAGAAATTGTGTTTTCAACTTCCGCCGCTCAAAGGTCGTTTTTTTTTTCCTGAAAGTCCCTCTCAACAAGAAGTTGCGGTATAAAATTCATTAAGTGTATCTAAGCGAAGTTCTCCATAGTACAGAACGACAATGAAACGGATTTTTTTTTAAAAAAATTAAAAAATTATCTCCAGCCTAGCTGGAAATAGTTACTTTGGTTACCTAACACACCAAACAAGCACACCGAAAGCCATATTTTTGCCAAATTTGTCCACGTATTAAAAACATTCCGTATGCCATGTTTGAGGTTTTTGAGGTTTGAGGTTTTTTAGAGTTTTCGTGCATTACAAATTATGGGTGAATGTACCAATTGCAAGATTTTCCTGTACGCGGTAGAATTGCAATTTTGATTGTTTTTTTTTTCGTGATATGGTAATTAACAAATTTAATATTCGGAGGCTTGTTTACAAGCGCACAAGAGGCTTGTTTACACATGATGCGAGGCACTGTGGTTATGAATTCTAAAGGCCTTCAATACCACTTCCTAAAAGCACTTTTTGGTTCACATACATTTTGACAGTCAAAGTTCTCAAGAATGGTTTTTAAAATATCCTGGACTTGAAGATATTTCTTTTGAGTAAGAAACTTCTTTCAGTACCTGTCCGCCATGTTTACTTCCCAGGATGGCAAAGGCGCTGCTGCGAGTAACCAAGCCTTAAAATTTTATTTTCACTTTATAACGTGCTGAATATAGCGTCATAAGCCGAGCTTCTCGAACAATCAGAATGCCCCACCGATACCCTTATGCACAACTCTGGAAACAGTAGAAATTTTACTAAGTGGTATAAATTCATGAAGAAAAGCGAAAATAAATAACCGTCGAAAAACTCCTTTTATTTTAGGTGCTTACTTCAGCTTCGATCTAATATGGCGGTCTGGAAGTCTCTGTAAAGTGGCCGGTGCCTTGTCAGTGCTGTCGAGCGAAGTCTCGGTACTAATGCTGACGGTGATAACCGCTGATCGGTTAATAAGTATAGTCTTCGCCTTTAGATGCTCCCGTTTGACGCTGAAAGGAACTTACATCATTTGCACAGTGGTGTGGATCTGTGGAACAATCATCGCTGCTGTACCAGCTTTTGATACCCCGTATTTTTACAACGAGGATAGAAGATATGGTTTTTATGGTATAATGACTCAATAACCATCATACATAATACGCTATATTTAAGAATACAATCGACAATGAAACGAACTTACTTTATTCGTGAAAAAGTTAATAATATGTCCTTTATTTACATAACTTTTGGTTTAATCGAACCTTTTTCAATTTCAATTCCTTTATAATATAGTCTTGGATATGTAGCCAGAAACAAAAAACAAACCAAACAAAGGAAAAAAATGTACAAAACTTTTTTCACATTTAATGCTACCCATAACGCAAATTTTAAAAACCCAGTTCCAATTGTCGAACACAACAATACCCCTGTCAACAATCTAAAAACCAGTTCTATTTACACCGCCCTTTTAAAAACCATCTTCATTTCCTCCACCGCTGAAACCAAAATTCTTCGTCATGGTTTCACAAAAAACACCGTCCAAAAAGTCGCATGCCATTTGCGGTCACAAATGAAGTAAAAATCATAATGTTTCAGTACAAAGTGATTCACAATGTGCTTCCAACCCGCATCACACTTTATCGAGACGGCCTCTCAGAAAACCCCATATGCAACTTATGCAACGTCGAGCAACAAACTCTGCATCACCTACTCATAAAATGCACTATTACAGTCGATTATTGGACCCTGTTTCAAAACTGGTGGTACCAAAAAACGAATGAAACAATAAAGTTATCCGAAACCAATGTACTTTATGGCTGGCATGATAGAACAAAGCATTGGCAAGCACTCAATTATTGTATACTTTTAGCTAAATATTGTATTTTTTGCACAAGCCTTCGCGGAGATGTTTTAGACTTTCAATGCTTTTTACTGTTACTTAACGGAAAACTTGAAATTCTTAAAGAGATCGCGACTGCGAAAAAAGCACTACCAAATTTTTTCGCACTTGGGCTGTTGTACTTTAATTATCTTTAATTACTCTAATTACTTTATTTGCGTAATCTATACAAGTTGAACGATTTTTTTGTAATGTATCAAACTTTGATATAAACTGTAATTATATAATTGTAATCTGTAACTAGTGTCTGTGTTTGAAACAAAAAAAATCTTCATTAAAAAAAAATAATAATAACGTTTCAGTTTAGGTTATGAATGTCAAGTTGTTATAAAATCTACCATTCACAACTGAAGAGTGCGTTATCTCTGCTTTTAAGGTCGTTCATCAGTATGTCTACCTCTCCAGTTGTCCTCAGAAAGACTGGCAGGCTGGGAGTACTCAGTTGGTGTGTTCATAGCGTTAAATCTCGCAGCATTCCTTTTCATCATGGTAGCTTACATCGCCATTGTTGTGAAAGTTTCTAAATCACAGAGGAAGGTGAAGGCTCACGGTGAATCTGAAGTGAGCTCCAATAGCATCAAAAGGGAGTCCGCTCTCGCAAGGAGAGTGTTCGCCATCATCCTGACCGACTTCAGTTGCTGGGTTCCTGTAATAATTCTGAGTATCCTTGCTCTTACCGGTCAGTTTCACGATGAACAGGGATTTGTTTACGTGTGGTTTGCAGTCTTTGTACTGCCAGTTAATTCCTCTGTCAATCCCGTGCTCTACACGTTTTCCACACCAAAGGTAAGAGGATGGAAAATACAGATTTGGATTTTTATTTGTTCATTATTTTGCGACATTTCCTAGAGCTGGTCAAAAAGATGCTGTTAAAGTACCCTCGGCGAACTTTTCTTGGGTAAAGGCGAAAGTTCGCCTTCCTTGAATTTAAACGACATATCGTTTACTGCGAGCGAAAAATTCTCTTTTTACTAAGCGCAAATTTGTGGCCACTGAACTTCAGTTCCTGACCATGTTCAGGTTCACATGACCATTGGAGTGGCTGAGTATTAAAGTTACTACATATAGACAGCGGTAGAACCACTGCAACAACAAATAACGCGTTCATTAATATCGTATTTAAATTCTCAGGTTAGAAGCGTCCTCAAAGATTGGTTTTATCGCATTTTTCGTCACTGTGCATGTCTTTGCTGCAAAATGAGATCTGCAAGCCATCATATCTGTGGTAAGGGCAACCATGTTTGCCTTCGTATCCTTCAGTTTCCACATGAGATAAAGTGATATTGAATTCTAGCATAATAGATTAGATCTTTGTTCTGGTTTCAAGGATCGAAGAGTGAAAAATTTATTGCTTCAGTATTGTATAGTCAGTGTGCTCACAACAAGTGATAAGTGATCGCTATTATACTCACTTAGTACTAAAGTTCTATATGTGTCCTTTTGGTCTTTATCAAATTTCTGTTACCCAATGCGGTAAAAAACACACGATAGGCACAAATAGAAAATTAAGGAAGAGATTTGCTAGTTAGTCAGTTGAAAGCTGGCGAAGAACGATAAATAGCCAGAGAGCTGGAGGAACGTCTCGCAGACAAAATGCTAAACTTTACCTTGCTGATATCGCAACCATAGGTCAATTATAGAAGTAGATACCAGTGCTAGATACCAGATAACAGTGCTTTTAGCGTGCTCGGTTTTGGCTGCTCAAACTCCGGATATCCTCTGCTGTTCGCCTCCGAGCAAAACAAAATGACTTTTTGGTTAGCTTCTGTTTGCAGAAGCAGATAGTTTCTCCGTATACAAACGAGTTCCCTGGATCTCTTTGTATCGTAAGCTACTGGTTGAGCAGTGCTTATTTTTCCAGTCATTTCGCTCACAAAATCGCTAACAGTGGCCCAGCCACTTAGCTCGATTAGCCCTAGCTATTTCTAAGTGACTGTGCTCATTTTTTTTTATTGTTAATTTTTTTCTCTTTGTATGTATTTATCTATTGTAAACATTTCTGGGCACGAATAAAGATTGTTGTTGTTGTTGTTGCTGTTGTTGTGCAAAATGTGATTTTTCATTATCGAGAGTGAGTACATGACAATGCTTCATTTCATAGCTTTTACAAAATTTGATCTGCTAGTAGTCTTTGACGTGGTTCCAAACGCTACCCTGTTCAATTTTGTCGAAAATACTCTTCTAAATTGAATCTTGAACGCAGTAGTCTTTTTTCAAAGTCTTAGAAACCCGTCCAATTATATTTCAATCTTGTTGTCATGATCGGCTGTTGTATTCAACGTGTTCGATTAATAATCTCGGTATCATCTCGCTCGAAAATATTGCATAGTCTGGTTGGCATGTTGGCATGTTGTGGTTTCTTAAACATGCTACTTTTTCCAGTTAACTAACAGTTATAACATCGGCTGCATCTAAATCGGCAATTTTAACTAGCTTTTTTGCAGTGGCACTGCAATTTTAACTAGCTTGTAAGGTTAAAAGACCAAGGCAACAACACCGGCAGAACTTGAAAATATTGTTAAATAGGCACTCTTTTCGTTTGGTACTTCACTAAAAGCGAACAACACAGCATCTTCCACGTTAAAATCAACCACAAAACCATTCAGCCAAAACACTACTTTGCCATGGCTTTATGTTGTCAACTGACTTTTCCTGCGCTGTTATTGGTCGCTTGCGCAAAGGATTCTTCGACCTGTATGATGACACTATTTGGCATACGGCTTCTCAGTTGGTAATGCATTTATTGACCTCAGTATCGGTATACTCTTACTAGCTACTAAACTCCACTTTGATGAACAACTGTTAATCATTCAGGCTAGTATATTGCTGACTCCTAATAAGGGATTTAACATACCTTCCTACCAAATGTGTACATCAGTTATAGTTAAAAATTCTCGTATTATCACATTAATAATTGTTAATATAATCATTCTTCCATTTTTCGACTAATTTGATGGTTTTATCCATTTAGGAAATGATGAAAGAGCCACACAACTGGAAACATTGGATCACACTGCATTCTCTATGGACGTTTCTGTTGAGCAACTCCCAAATAACAACCTACAGCAAAACTGAAACATTGGAAATTAGCATAATATGGTTTGGTATATATACGAAGAAAGGCTTTTCACCTTTCGCCCGCCTTCATGGCCAGGGAAGCATGGCCAGGGAAGCAATCCTATACCTGACTCGGATTGGAATGTTGTGAAAACAACAAGAGAAAAAGACATAACTGTTAAGATTAATAGATGGTTAGAGTTATATATGTAACCTGCCTGTTTTCACGAGCTGTATAAAGCTAAAGAATACCAGCTGTTAGCGTCTCAGAATGTTAATTTTCTCATGATTTATTTTTTCAATTTGATAGATGCAAAGGGGCACAAAGATTATTTTAGTTCGTTGGGTGTCTTTGCATGTAGTGTCTATTTAGACATTTCTGATAACATCAATTAAATAAAAAATTGTAATGATTACGATCAATACATTCACATTATTAGTGAATTTACCACCAACGTGGACAACCATAGCAATAAAATAATAAAGTTGTAGATTTGATTCATGACAGACAGGTCGTCCCGTGGTCATATCGTGAGCTTGTCGTCTGCGTCGAATTGTAGTCGGCCTACAGCTCGGGCTTTGCAAGCGAATACCACTGGACCCACAACTCAACGAACAAATCAAGAACTATTTGGGAAAATACACTTAAAGCTCAATAAGAAAATAAGCCGAGTCTGTATCATTAAAATTAGAAAAATGTTATAATTATTAATACAACTGAGCTGACTGCGCAGAAAGATAAAGCTTTCATTTATGTGTACCTTATTTTCTCGAATAAACGCCGGGAACAGAATAAACAGCGGGTCTCCAAGGTGAAGTTGAAAATAGGCCCTTCAGGTGTTTATTTAAGGCATATTAAGCTGTAGGTCGATTAGCCAGATACATGTTTGTCAAAAATAATGAATAAAGACTTTTGCTTAATGAAAACCGTGCTCGAATAAACTGCAGGATTGAAATAAACACCAGCTCCACCAGGCCAAGTTTGAAATAAACGCTGGGGGTCTAATCGAGAAAATACATTACTTACAAATTAAAGTTTATTAGCGGAGCTCCCGCGGGCGCCGAAGACGCCCGCGGGCGGAGCACCATTGCTATAGAAATTGGTAACCCATCAAGCCGAGAAAATTTGGATGTCACGTCCGTCCGTCCGTCCGTCCGTCCGTACGCACGGATTAGGGCTGGGGACGAGTTTGTCTTTGTCCTTGATTTGGAGTCCTTCTCTGGCAAACAGTAACACAAAAACATTTTTTGGTTTGTCGAGAGTTAACTTATTTGTCGTAGAAATTTGTTAAAACACTGTGTCACTTCAGGTTGTTTTTTCTCGCGTTTTCTTATGATCTGGACATTACATTGCAACTTAAACGAAGCGATTGGATGAAAGGGCGCTAAAATAGTTGGTACGTTGTTCACCTTTTAACCTGAATGAAAGACGTGAAGAGAGCATGCTGGAAAACATAGTGCTTCGTGAATATTTCTCACTCTATTTACTCATCAACTTTATGGAAACCTCATGCCAAATGATCTAGGACAACCGCTTAACGGGATGATCCGAAATAATTGCCGACTTGAATATGATATACATCGGAAAACACCGAGAGTTGAAGCACTGCGGCTGACCTTGGCTGAAAAGCTGCTGAAAAGTTAATTGAACTGGAATAAAAGCGAGCTCAGAGCCGGTGAAGTTCACTAAGTGATGGACAAAAGACTGCTAACAGACCTAACAGCTACACCGAAAGGAAAGGAGAGATCGATCTTCGCCGATAATTCAAAGCACTGTAAGAACTTATATGTCGGTGGTGTGGAGTAAGCTTACAACGAGTGGCGTGTTCGCTTCCGATATTATTGTGCTGGTTTGAAATTTTAGCCCTGCAGAATTTACAAGCCTTCTCCAAACATGAGGTAACAAACGTAAATGTATGCACTAAGCATTAGTCTTTTTTGTTGTGCATGAGAATCTGTTTATACTTCATTTATGAGCGAATTTGAAGTTGTGTCGGTTTCGCATCTTTTCGTAAATATTTACAATTCAATTAATGCTGCTCTCAAACTTGAAAATGTTTGTACATTTTATACAGACATTGTTTATTAAATAGTTCATTTGGACTAATTGTTTGGTGTTTTAGTTAGTCGAGTTAACTGTGATGTTCATTATTGGATTTTAAAAACAATATTAAATTATTAAGCTTCAAAATCACGATTTCGATTTGTAAAAATCCTGCAAACAAAAACGAGTAAAACTACTCAGCGATACTGCACACCAAGATATTTTTAAGTGGTCTATTATCCAACCGCTCTTTTTGATACTCGATTGCATTTGTTTTGTTTCTCTTACCAGCGAGTGCGTTGAAATGATCTTGAAATCTTGCACGGGTAAACCAATATAGAGGCCCTGCCAGGGGGGTGTCCCAGGTCGCTTGTCGGAATTTTAAAATGTCTCGTGTCGGCATTTTGTCAAGGCTACACAACGCTGTCGGAAATTTAGCGACATACATTTGGCTTCGTCAGTCGTTTGTCGCTATTTAGTTTGAGCGCTGTCGCTACTTTTTGGCCCATGTCGCTTGTCGAAATTTACCCTGGCAGGGCCTCAATATATATTTCGCCGATTTCGTTGCAAGTTACCCGTGTTTGGCTCAGTGAGTTCAGACTACCTCCCGGGCTTTCCCTACCGCATATTTGCTTACCAGAAATGAAGAAAATTGAATCAGTTCTCTGCGTAAAATTCCCTTAGGTATTTAGCAACGCATACGATAAAACAGAATTAGATTATTATCATGCAACTCAAACCGCAGCGAAAAGACAGAGGACGGTTCAAAACAACATTGTAAGCTTTATTCTAAGTTAGCGTGCACTACTTCCCAAATCACAAACTGTCACAATTCTTACACAAAATCTGACTTACAAAACCGGCACCATCAATTTGCAGAGTTTGTTTTGCTGTGGTGATTTTCTCAGTTTGCCGTGATGTGAGTTTATTTGGTTTACTGTGTTTAGCAGCGATTTACTTTATTTTTCTGTACTTTTTTTTGCCTTGAGTTGATTTTTTGCCCTTACTGTTTTGTACTAAATCAAAACAAGATCAAGGTCCTTTTTACATTGAATAACTCATAAAGGTGTATTAATGTAGTGTACAGTAAACGTTGTAAAAAGTTTTACAAAGATATCTGTTGTGTGCTCCTACGTGCGTACGTGAGGAACCCAATAAAGTGCACTCGTCAATTTCGGTTTACCTCGAAATATGTTGACATCGCTTTCGTCAACAAAACCGTGAGAGGTTTTTACATGTAAGATATTTTATACTTAAAAGTTTAACCATGAGCGATTAAAAACTAATTTATTTTGTACCACTGTATAAGCTTAGAAATAGTGTGGCTACTTACTTGCTAATGATAAATGGGAGCTCCGCTTTTAGGCCTGCCTAAATCTATATATTATCATTACTTATTTTCCCCACGAAAAATAGTGTTTGATTTTGGGACCCAAATGGGAGAATGCTTTTGTTAAAAATGCTAATTAATGACAAAAACTATACTCTGATCAATATTTACGGCCCAAACAAGGATACTGAAGCGGTCAAATTCTTTCAAAATCTGTCAATAACTTTACGTGAGTTGAAGCTTGAAAATGACGATAACGTGATTATAGATGGAGACTTCAACTGCCCACTAGATCCGACAAAAGATAAAAAGGGAGGCATCTTAATTCCACGTCAACATCTGATTAACTCCATTGAGAATATTCAAAGTGAATTTAACCTTCATGATATTCGGCGTATTAAGAACCCTACTACCCTTAGTTTCACATGGAGCAAAAGCTCTCCTTTTATATTTTGTAGACTCGATTACTGGCTGATTTCAGACAGCTTACATGATTTGGTTACGCAAGTTGATATCAGTTGTAGCTTCGATAAAAACAAATCATTCCGCTATAATATTAGAACTTAAGGAAATTGAAGAGAACTGCAAAGGACCAGGCTTTTGGAAATTAAATACCTCCTTGCTAAATAGACAGGAATATGTAGAGATGATAACTAATGGACTTCCTAATTGGATAGATGAAGCGTCAGATTTGTCAAACAACAGAGTAAAATGGGATTGGATAAAATTTAAAATTAAAATGAATTCAATCACTTTATCAAAGAAAATATCCCGTGATCGTCAAAAGCTAGAGGACAAAGTCAATTTCAAATATCAAGACGCATTAAAGAGATTTCAGCAGAACCCCTCTAATGCAACCAAACTGGAAATTGAGAAACTAAAACGTGAAATTGAAACACTGTATGACGAAAAAGTTGAAGGGATAATTGTTCGCTCTAGGGCTCGCTGGCATGAACATGGTGAAAAGAACAGCAAATATTTTTTAAATTTAGAAAAGCGCAATAACATCAAAAAGCATATAAGAAAGCTGTATATAAGTGGCGCGATATCAACAGATCCTTTCAAAATAATGAACGCTGTAAAGTCTTTTTATAGCAAACTTTATGAAAGACAACAAACACATCAGGACAATGATACAGCGAGGCGCTTTTTTGAAAACCCTAGCATCTCAAAACTTTCTGAAGAATTAAGGACAAGTTGCGAAGGTAAAATCACTGTTGATGAATGTGAAAAAGTTATGGACTCGTTCCAAACGGGAAAAACCCCTGGCAACGATGGTATTCCAATAGAATTTTACAAAATATTCTGGCCACTCATCGGAGGTTTTATGGTCGATTCGTTCAACGAAGCTTACGATAACAAAGAGATGTCTTCATCACAAAAGCAAGCCATTATCACTCTCATTGAGAAAAAAGGGAAAGATAGAAACTATTTAGAAAATTGGAGACCAATATCCTTAACTAATGTGGACGCAAAGATCGCATCGAAAGTCATTGCAGCTAGAATTATCCTGGTAGATTTATAGGAGAGGCAGCAAGATCGATCATAGACGTAATGGATTATACAAAAAGACAAAATATACCAGGCATACTGCTGTTTATTGATTTTGAAAAAGCTTTTGATAGTCTTGATCGGGATTTTATGTTGAAATGTTTGAATGTATTCGGTTTTGGCCCCAGTCTTATAAGATGGATCGAAACGTTTTATACCAATATATCCAGTTGCGTGTTAAATAACGGACTATGTTCGCCATATTTTGATGTACAAAGGGGAGTAAGACAAGGTGATCCGCTTTCCCCGTATTTATTTATTATTGCTGCTGAAATTTTATCAGTCGCGATCAAAACCAATACGGACATCCAAGGAATCAAAATTGGAAATGAAGAGTTTAAGCTGGTTCAATATGCTGACGATCTGACTGTTTTCGTGCCTAATATCGAGTGTGCCCAGCTTGTTTTTCACCTGCTTGACCAATTCCGATCCTGTTCGGGTTTGAAAGTAAATTACACTAAAACGGAAGCCATGTGGATTGGTTCTTCAAGAGAATGCACGGCAACACCCCTGGGGATAACTTGGCGTAAGAGCGTTAAAGGGACAGTTTCACGGTTTGGCGCATGTCCATAAATCAAAATACTTTTTTCGCTTTTTATCAATGTTATCGCTTAGTAAACCCCACTCACATGTAGTTCAGTAATCACATACTATGATTAGACGTACCAAAATGACGGATGACCAAAATTGTGAGAAGATTTTAGTGGATTTTACAAGCTTAGTGGACCGTTGAATTTAGTTTTGGCCCGTAGGATTTATTCCACGGTTGATGATTTTATGGCTATTTGCATGCGAAATCAGGCAACTCGCTTCCGACTGGTTCATAAACAATGAAAAAGCGGGCCTTGCAATAAAGCGTGCACAGGCGAATATATAATATGGACATGCGCCGAACCGTGAAACTGTCCCTTTAAGGCCTTAGGGACATTTTTTAGCTATGACGCAAATATTCAGCTACAAACAAACTTTTATGACAAATTAAAAGACATCCGGACGCAAATACGGTTGTGGAGTTGCCGCGGCCTGTCACTCTATGGTAAGATTACTATAATTAAATCCTTTTTGCTTCCAAAAATGCTGTATACACATTCAGTTTTGCCTACTCCAGAGGCATTTATTAATCAACTAAATACCATCATCTACAACTTTTTATGGAAAGGGCCTGATAAAATGGCTCAACTGGCAGCAATAAATAATATAGAGTATGGAGGTCTAAAACTAGCAGATTTGGAAACTTCAATCAAATCGCTGAGATTAGCCTGGCTTGGCAGAATTTTTGTCGAAGGCTCGTCTCCGTGGAAGCCATTTATTAACTATTTACTTAAAGACTTTGGTGGAGTATTTTTATTTAGGTGTAATTACGATGTAAAGGACTGTGATGTTGACTCCACATTTTACAAGGAACTTCTTCAGTGGTGGGCTGATTTTAGAACAGATTTTTCGACAACACCTCCAATTTCTGAGTCTATTCTTTGGAACAATAAGAACATTAAGATAGATTGTAAAACAATACATTATCCACATTACCTAGAAGCTGGGATTTTGATTTGCAATCACATGCTATTGAATATGAATAATTTAGAATCTTATAACAGCGCGAAACGAAATGGCTTGAAACACACAAATTTTTTAGTTTGGACTGGAATTCGCCAGGCTATTCCTCGGGATCTCAGACTTCGAGAAGTCAATGAGAATGAACTGAGATCACTAGAATTTCAGTGTGGAGGCAAATTATTTAACCCTTTAACAAGCAGAAGCAAACAATTTTATGAATTGCTTATTTCGAAAAAAGCTAAGGTCTCAAGAGGTTTTACTAAGTGGAAAGAGAAATTCGGCCTGGACGATGCAACTGTCTCCAAAGCTTTTCTAAATGTTAGATCCACTTCGTCTGAAACTTTTGTAAGGAGCTTCCAATTTAAGATTTTGAACGATATCACTTTTACCAACCATCGCTTAGCCAAAATAGGATATGTCCCAAATGATCTTTGCACATTTTGTGGAATCGAGTCGGAAACTGTGAGCCACTTATTTTATGAGTGCCCCCTCACAAGCGTAATTTGGAATGAGTTTGCATCCTTCTGGTTTTCGATTTCTGGCAATCGGGAAGACTTCACATTACAAGAAGTGTTACTAGGAAAATTAGATACAGGAACAGAACTGCTAAACTATTTTATTATTCTAATAAAATTACATATTTGGATAAGTAGGAAACATGGTGTAACACCCAATTTTAATGTGTTTAAAGAAAAGTTAAAGAAAGTTAAAATTCAGAACTGAGAAATATTTGGAGTTGAAAAATAATACAGAATGTAAGTTTCGGGTTAGATGGCAACCTTATGTAGAGAGTACATTAGTAACCTAAATTTACTTAACTTAAGTGCATGTATTTCATCATGATAACAGGACACAGAATTGTTAATTTCAGTCATGATAGGTGTTATTAACAATACGATGTAATAGAACTTCATAAGATTACAATAAAAAGTGAAAAAAAGATTTTGGAACAAACTTTCCCCAAATTATCGGATATTCCATATTTCTTCACTCCGTTTGTGTTGAAGATTCGCAATTAAACGGAGTGGCGACAACTAAAAGAAGATTGTATAAGGAAACTATTTGAAAGTAATTTGTTGGAATGCTTGCCAAAAAGATGGCGTAGGAGAACTATAGTGAATATTTACAATTATCAGTCGCCGAAAATTTTTGTTGGGATTTAGGAACCGGTCATCGTGAAGAGTACAGTAAGTCGTCCTTAATTACGTTCAGAAATGCAATAGAGAGGCATTTGAACAACCCACCTTATAACAGGAGTTTGAAGCTAAATTCTTCAACGTTTTCAAATTCCAACCGTATGCTGAACGCCAAAATTAAGAGCCTGAAGCAGCAAGGGAATGTGCAGCACAAGGAAGCCATGCCAGTTGACGACTTGAAGAAATTGAAGGCTGGTCCAGTTTTAAGCCTTGCAAATCCATGGTCTTTGCTGAGAAACGTGTGGTACCATGTTGTTCTCTACTAGTGTAGAAGAGGTCGTGAAGGGCAGAGACATTTGAAGCCGACGAGTTTTGCATTTGAAGTAGACGAGCAAGGCAAGCGCTATTTTACTATGACCCGCGACGAGACCACCAAAAACTATCCCGGTGGACTTCAAGACCGATCTGGGTTTTAGAAGACGGCTCGTATGTACGAAACAGAGAGTGAGAACGACGGCTACCGGGCGCTGAGCTTGTATATCTCCAAGCTGAATCCGAAATGCGAAGCCTTATTTCAGCAGCCTCGACGCGGCTGGAATGAATCCGCCATCACACCCGAAATCTGGTACGAAAACTGCCCGCATGGTGTCAACACTCTTGGAAACATGACGAAAGAAATAAGTACAAAGGCCAAGCTTTCCAAAGTTTACACAAATCACTGTGTTCGGGCGACAGCGATAACCTTGTGGTCTTAAGCCGGTTTGTCAGATCGCCACATCTGCCACATTTCGGGACTGAAGGAAAGTGCAGTGATGTCACACATCGAAATGATGTAGTGTCTAGTGTCCAATACGTACAAGACAGGAAATGGGGAGAGGGTGACTTTTGCGTTCAGGTATTTCGAGATATTTTGGGAACGAATTTCCAACCTTGCGATTCCTGAGGACGCCGGCATATGGAAAGTAGAGATTGACAAAACTTTGGATGTATAGTGGCCAGATGGACGCCAGATAGCCAGTTCAACGCCAGATGGCAGATCAACTCTAGAGTCAGTGGAATAGTTAACGTTGATTTATCCACACCGATTCATGTCATCGCCCACGTCGATTTGGTCGGAAATACCCACAGGGAGACCAAAACAAAAGAAAGAACTTCAGGAGGTTACAAAATCTTTTTAATTCCACTCACAGCATTAATTCAAATTCGGTAACTCGCCTTAAAAGTGACATAAGAGTTTCAATTGTACAATGAAATAACCAGGCGCTCTTATTTTGAACAGAATTTATTAAAAACTAGCAATGAGTTTTGATTGGCTAACAGACAATGGTACTGATTAGCGTCAACGAAAACAGCTGGGAAGCTCAAATATTGCAATTGTTTTGGGCGTTTTTAATAAAACAATTATTCCACTCGCACTTGTTGGATATGAGATCGTTATAACCAACTCTCTACCATCTCATATCCAACGCGCGCTCGTGGAATAATTGTTAAATATCCAAGGTAATCTTGTACCGTCGTACTTTCTCCAAAAATAAATAGCAACAACAAGAGCAGCAACAAATAGAGATACAAAAATCCAAAAAGAAGGCTACAGATTCGCTATTGGACTGTCTGCTTCGTAATTATTGTTATAACAATGACAACGACAACGTCCACAATGACAATCAGGGCACGATGATGATGATGATGATGATGATGATGATGATGATGATGATGATAATGAAAATCAATTTTAGTAGCTTCGAAACAAATGTGCAGAAATGAAGTTTCGATTCATTTAAAACAACATTTCTAGACCGCAAAAAAGGAGCACTTATTATTTATTTGAATCTGTGACATACTCCCGCAGCAGCCATATTCCCACGACCTTAAACAGGTGGGCGAAGGGAAAGGGGGCCTGACGGAACCCACTCCTTGGCGGGTTTTCGTTATAATAAGACGCCTTGAGATCATCATGCTTTTAGTAGGTAGCCACTGAAAGCATAATAGTAGGTTTTTGATAGGAACAACGGGACTTTGGATACCCGGCTTTTATCATCGATATCATAGTTTACTCATCACTCAGCTTCACACAAGAACTTTCATCTAAATAAGCACACTGCCTAAATATAAGCAGGACATTGTACACATCTTGGAGTTTCCTAGCGTCTGTTTCTCGAAAGCCCTGGAAACCTTTCGGGCCCGCAAAGCCATATTTTTTTAGTTATCTAAAAAACCAAGAGTATAGGCCTGAAACTTTGTATGAAGGGAACCTCTGTTCATATTAAAAATATCATGGAATTAAACAGCTCTATAATAATTATGTTTGAGATTTTGCTATGGCTTTTCAGGTGCGAAAACGTTTCGGGACCTTCTAGAAACGGGCCCCTAAACTGACAAGTCTAAACCACTAAAAATCACTGATAAAGGCTAATCATCTCAAAAAACTAAAACGCGCCACAAAATACCAAACGGAGAAGTGGTCAGTGACATTAACTACACAACTTCCGCGCGCCGCAAGATTGGAATAAATATTTGATTTATTAAATGTAATTAATAAGGAAGCTTTGTAAGACTTTCGCAACCATCCACCCTCCTCCCACCCATATTGTGCTTTTAACTCTAACACTGGCAAACCAAGAAAAGCGGTTTTTTTTACCTCATTTTACACTTTTAAAGTTATTCTTGAAAAGTTTTAGTTATACGTTCCTCGAACACACGTGGTGTAAGGCGTGGGGGAGGGTCCAGGGCACTCGATTGTCCCCGGTGAGATTTAAGGAGATCTGCAAGCAAATCTTTAAAGCGGCACAGTTCTTCGTCCACCTTTCCACTTTTTTCCTTTTGGCATTGCATGTGCTTTTTCGCTTTCTTCTCTATTGCGTTTAAATCCCGCAAGACCGAAGTGAATCCCATGTCTGCTGTCTGCGTCAGCTCTTCCAAGTTCTCCTGTGCTCTTTTTAAAAGTGAATTTTGTGGCTGTTGGTCTTCCAAACCTGGTCCATCTTGTTCATTCAGATGGCTTATTTCTTTTATTCTTAAGGGCTCATGTAGGTATGCGTCATGATCTGGTTCTTCGTCGAAGAAATAAGGAGGAGAACTTTCGGGGATACATTCTTCTACTATTTCTAAATCAAGTAACGCATCATTTCGCTCCAATTGATCCGGGTCTTGAATTATTTGATGGAAGTTTCCTAAATCTTTTAAAATTAAGTTTATTAGCTTTTCAAACTCGTGTTCTGCATTATCAAGGTCTTCGTTCATCCGCCTTACCACTACATCGACCTGTTCCAAATTTGAACTCATTTCTCCTGCCATGTCATGTGTAGTGGCCTCAATCTTTCTAATCAGTTGAAGATCATCGTTCGGACATGCGCACATCTAAACCAAAGAACAAACAGATACTCTCGTTAGAGTAAGATAATAGCATCACCGTTATTAAGTTACGGTTCGCTTGTAAATTAAACTTAACAGTAACTGACATTACATTTCGTAATGGCAAATTGCGCATCTAAAGTTACTTTGGCTTTTGCATGAAGTACGGCAGTAGTTTGTAATCTGCTTTCATCTTCGAAAATGTTAACCATTCTTGTTCCCCGCAATGTCGACGGTTCCCACAGTGCTGGTGTGTAACCTTTTAGAATTCTTCACAACTACGTGTACGTAAGATTTCTCTATTTAGAGTGTGTATCGCTACTTTCTTGGTGTTTATCTATGCTACAGAAAGAAACGTTTTATTAAACAGCTCGAAATAACTTCAAAGAAAACCAAGCATGTTTATATGTGACTAACATAGAAGTTTGTAACGGTTAATGTGTGGGATTGATTGATAATGTTGATAATGGAAATTCAATGCATTCGTTTCTGGCCATCATATTGACAAAAACTAAAATATTTTAGTTTGCTCAGTTATCCCTTTGCAAAGAGCACTTACCTTGGCCAGCACTCTTATTCCTGTGTGTCCCATACATACAAATGGGTACAACGATTTTTTCGGCGGCTTATACTCCATTAAAATCTTGTCTTGAGTGATTTGCTTGCCGTTTAAAGTGAACACAATCGGAACTTTGCCATCTTTCTCTTCAGCAAACATTACTGTACACCCAATCAGATCTCCCCTGTGAGCCATGCTGCCTACAAACAGTCAAAATAGTCAAGGGAAAGCCACATGAGATAAAGATGGTCGGATATATTAAGTCCTCATGTAGTGCAGAGGAATCTATTTTAAAATTCATAGACAAGTGGCTTATTCCCATCACGTTCATCGAAAGACGCAATAAACCAACCACAGCGGTTGAAAGAATAAAACAGACGTTCAGCTCCACACACAAAAGTTCTGTTAAAGTTGTTTAGTCAGCAGCGTGGCTGAGTAAATGTTAAATGAAAAGAAAGCCGTCCAGTTTATCAAAATCATGCCAGCCCGGTGGAATCGGAACTGTCTATTGTGTTCCCTCTCATATGTGCGTTTTCGGTGTTTTTCCTTAAGTTCCATCCTTCGATCCAACTAAGGTGGTCGGTAAAAATTCATTTTAGTGAACCAGTCCCTCAGTAAGTTTTAATTATGATCGTTAATAAGAATCTTGTTCTCTGTTTTAATCATCCGATAAGACATTAAACAAACGTTAAATAATTTTTCGTTCTTACGCGTAGTACTGCCGTGTCGGGAAGGGGAAGTTCAACATAGGTTTTTGACCGGTTTGACCAATCAGAGCGCACGTAGTATCGCAGTACAGTTTAAGACTGTAGTCAATAACAGTTTACCTAATACCTTCATATTCTTTTCCTGCTCCAAGGTTGACAGGTTTACATGGTCCGAATATTTTGCCTTCATCGACGAGATATCCCACAGTTTCATTAAAATGTCCTGGCATGCAATGATTCTTGTAATCTTGCCAAACCACTCCCACTCCAAGAGACCTTTGTTCTTCTGTTTCTTGAATTAGAACCTTTGAAATAAGTAAAAAAGCAACCAAGTAAATAGTTATGTAAGTAAGTTAGTAAGTATAACTAAGTCAGTCAGTAAGTTTGTTAATGTAATGAAATATATAATATAATCATATAACATAAATATATAATGTAAATAATTATATAATATAAACAACTTATCAGACACTAGAATCGGTAACTTCTAGGCTGAAGAAAGGTTGACATTTGGAAGACTACTTGAAGACTGCACGAATGTTTGACAGGTGGATAAAAGGCCGGGGTTAAAATTGATACTATGTCCTAAAAGTCAAAAAGGGCAAACAAATTAATAGCCTGTGTACAGCCGTCCCGCTCCCCTCAAAAAAATCGGGGAGGGAACGTCTGTGTTATGGCGTCGTTAATCGTGTTCCGCGGCGGGTGGTTTCCCCGGAATGTGTGGGAAATGATTTGATTGGCTTTCACAAAAATTATTTTAATTTATTCTGCATAATACCAAAACCGAACTTTGATTGGCTAAAATTTTCGCGGGTGTTATAGATATAGATAGATAGCAACTTTATTATGTATTAGCTGGAGTAATTCCAAATCATTCCAGCGAGCGCGCGAGTCGACATGCTATGATGAGTTCATCTTCAGTTATTTGTGCGCTCTGCAGAAATTGTTTAGTCAATAAGTGCGACAATAATTTGGTAGACGCTCGCAAGAGTACAGCATTCAACGCAAGGCAAGAAATATTATCGTTGGACATCAAAGTAAAGATAAACTCAACCCACATTTGCTACGGTGTAATGGGGATTGAAAGGCCTGCACATCTCTTACGTTCGTGACATTTGTATTTGCCGTATTGTCTGAAATTTGGTCTTTCGACCTCTCAGCGTCTCACTTGTTTCTGAAGGGCACTATATGTTGTATCATTTGGAGGCAGTATAAGTTGAGAAGCGCCGTAAGACTGAGGTCTAGCAAATGTCTAGAGGTTATAGGTCTGCACGGTTTCCTGTTTTTAAAATTTGACACCTCTAGCTCTGTAATTTGCCACACGTTTCGCTAATGAGGTTTATTTTGGCTCATTTCTATTTGCAAGATATGCTATAAGCTCTCAAAGTGTTCTCTCTGGAAGGACAAGGTCTGAAATTTCCGTGAAAATGTTGATTACTTGCATTTATATTTGCGATGCCGAGCCCGGCTTTGTTGCAAGATGTAATTGATCTAATCACGGATGACATATTTATCTTTTTTCCGGCCTCGCCAGGGACTGTTGTAACTTTACTTTGAGAAAGCTAAAAGTTGATTTTACAGAGACATTCTTTGTTGTAAAGGTTATGCTACTTGCATTGATTTGAGGTCGATGACCAGTTTCAACCTCCCTTGTTCGTTATGTTACGTTCACCACGATTCAAATCTCACACGCGGATACCCGATATGATAATTTATGTGAAATTTAAATCGAGAACAGCAGGATACTGGAACACGATTAACGCCGCCATAACACAGACGTTCCCTCCCCGATTTTTTTGAGGGGAGCGGGACGGCTGTACACAGGCTAACAAATTAACCAACCCGATGTTGGTGAACGTTGTGTTACGCACCTCAAAATGTGGTAATTCTCGAGAAAAAGGCACGAGATATCTTGCACCATGGCATTCATTTGATTCGCCAGATCCAACCTTCATACACGTATCGCAGAAGCTTGCACCTTCACAAGCTAGGAGACAATCTTCTATACTAATACCTTTACTTTGCCAAGCCTAAAGAAAATAGAATTTTATTATTATAAACTGCAGTGGTATAGCGAGTGGTAGCAAATCGAGAAAAATGGTATCACACATGTGTGGATAAAAATGGTATCCACACAGTGGGATGTCATTTTTTACCAATCAGCTCACAGAGTTTGCCATGTTATAATGCTCAATGGGCCAAGGTTTATCGAAATTAAGTCGAAACATCTTCGGATCTTCCTCGGCAATCTTCGGGAATCTTCGGAAATTTTCGGAAAATGTTCGGAAACATTCGTATGACTACCGGACAACATTTTCAAAATCTTCGGAAATATTCGGAAAATTGTCGGAAATCTTCGGAAAATCGTCAAAAACCTCGTTATTAGTAGGTTTATAAAATAAACAGAACAATACATGGTTGCTTGGAGATATGAAATTTATCTTCTCGTGTTCAAATCGATATCTCACTCGTTCGCTACGCTCACTCGTGAGATATCGAGTTGAACACTCGAAGATAAATTTCATATCTCCGCGCAACCATGTATTATCCTCTATATCTTACTTTGTGCGTTAGCAGCTACCCCTACGAACATCATTGTGTTACATTTAAGAAATTCTTATTTCGTTTTTCGAATGACATGTTTGTTCCACTATCAAGTGCAAGTTCTTTAACTAATAGTTAAATCAACCTCAATACAAAACTGATCGTACTTTATTAAAAAAAGTATGCGGTAACATCTTCCCAGGACTTGCTGGATTATGTTCGGATAATATCTTTTTCTGCTTAAAACTAGTGCAAACTGCTGTAACCAGCGGCGGAAAATTCAAGAGAATACCAACTAAGCAAGCACGTTTTACCTATTTATATTGGCCAGATGTAGCTGCAATGAGTTTATCACTTACGTTGTCATACACGAGAAGCTAACTGATATAAAATGTTCAGAAATGTAACAAATTTAATTAATGTTTTCTACCTTTGGGCCGGTAGGTAGCATCACTTGCTCAGAAGCATGCGCCATGAATGTCCTGTGAGCAATCTGATTGGCCATTTGCCTGTTTCTCTCGGTCTCTTCAACTACTTGGTCCATCTTTCTGCCATCTGAATACAATAATAAGGAGAAACATACTTCAGGGCCTGATACTTCTCCATTCGCCTTGATAACTAGGCCAGATATTTAAACCTTGCTGTAAGAGGCACGGTAACCTAATATGATTAGTGCGATGGACTTTGTATCGGCCTGTCTGGGTCCTATAGCCCTGCCGGGAGTAGGGTAAATAGGTACGGACAAGTCACCGTTTGTTATTTAACTTGAAATGCAATTTGCTGCTGTTTTCGAAACCAAAAGGTTAACAAGTAGTAAAAAAACCCTAAAGTGAAGGTATTGAATGCTTTACGGCAGCCTTACCAGTAAGAGGAAAAGAATATCCATAAGTTGCAAAGTATGCAAGCTGAAGATTCTTAACAACCGTATCCAGAGATTTCATCTATGGAATATAAAACATCAAGGTCACAAATAACAGAAAACAAGGAGAACAATGCCATCGATACACGTATTTGGAAGTTACGCTGACCGACAACAGCAAGAACTGAAAATAGGTCAGACAGTCAGACAGATAGACAGACAGACAAACAAACAAACAGACAGACAGACAGCCGTGAGATACAGATTTATGCACGTTTTAAACGTTTGTCTTAGAATTCTCTATTTTTTTCAAAACTTTAGAAACATTTCATAAACTTAAATACAACATACTCGGCCCTCGGCATCATTGCAATCATTGTCATCTTTTTGTCCTCTGCACTTCTTCCATAACCGATAGAGACCAATGCAAAGATTAGAAACCAGGTTAAGAGGAACTGGTATTGGATGATATGTGCTGTATGTCTGTATCGTGATAGCTTTCTTGAAGGACCATTCCATACAAGCGTTGTCCTAAAGCAAGTAAAAATAAAATAAAATAAAAATATTACCAGCGTCGGGCGGCCCACAACGAGGCTTCATTACCCTGAGAATGACTTGCAACAGTGTTGTTAAGCCTGCCAAATAGCTTGTAGATTTTCCTCTCGTAATCACCTTCTATGTTAGCCCTCTATTTAAATTCAATACATCGATAGTATTATTCACTTTACTAATGGTGTTGTTATAGGTGCATGCATGCTAGCATATATTTGCATTTAACCTTTATCGAATCCACCGAAAAAAAATGGAAAGTAGGAAAAGAAATGTTACCTCCACTCGCTGGTAGGTGTTTGACAGGAGTGCTATCATCATGTTCAGAAGCAGAATTACTCCCATGATAAGAAAGGCTCCAAAAAGAAATTGGGCTAATGTCACTGAAGGACTGTCTACTGATTCCAATGGATCCAATTCCGCTATACCCAGTAAAGACCAGCAAAGGTGTTGGAACATCGCCCACCAACTAAAAGAAAGAAAGTTAAGAGCAGGCGCCAGTAAATATCACCTTGGAGGAGTGCAATTTGAAAAATAATCGACAATTCTCAAACTTGCATTTGGTCATGTAGGTCTAGTGAAACTAATTCTAAAAAAAAATACTTTAATATTTATTTTAATCCGATATTTCTTTGCGAATGTTGAAAATATTAATTTTTAAGTCAAATTATACATTTGACCATAAAAATTGTTAAGCAATGTGTCTTCTTATTTCAATGATATATTAATTATTTGACTGTACCCTTTGTTCATTTTTGGTAATTTTTTAAGTCATGTGCTGTATGCACTCCCTGTGAGAGCTTGAAACCGTCATCGTCGCTGTTCGCGTAAGAGAAAAATCTGATGAACTTAAAGCGTTTTTTTTAGAAATAGTCCCAATAGACCAAATTGCACTCCACCAGGCAATGTTTACTAAGGCCCGCTCTTTAACAATTATATTATGAGCTCAATATTTCTATGAGATGGTAGTTAATGAAGCCGCAGGCTAGCAGTTGAGAGCAAATAATTTCATTGTGTGAGCAACATTCTTATTAGAGTACTCTTAATTAAACGATTTTCAATTATTTTCACGCGCATTTTAAATTGTAATTAATCGTCAAATATTCCGAGCTCGCGCATACTGGTATATTTAGTGTCAACCGATAGGATTGTCGCATTTGCATCAGTTTACTAGTCGAATTCTACTAATTAGTGTTGGAAACATTAAATTTAATTATTGGCAGTTATTCAATGTTGAGGTCAAAACTTGAATTTCTTGTTTCGCTCAGGAATTCTAACACTTTGGCAATTAAATGTTTGGCGGAGAGAAAAGTAGCACTCAGGGAAATTTCTCACCAAACTGTTCCTTAAACAGCTTATTTAATTTGACCGCATTTTAATAACACAATTATCAGATCAAATTATCGCATTCTCTACTTTCTTGATCGTTCCTAGCTAGGTAGGGCGTATCGCCGACAAAAATATTTCCAAAGCAGGATTCCTCGTTAAAAAAAGTGGAGCATAATAATAATGTGAAATACACTAGCTTTTCAACAAGAGTAACAAGTTAGAATAACATTATCTTAACTGAACCCCTTGGGAGTTCCCTTTGCCCGACATTTTGATCAGTTTGATGGTGCTACACGCAAGTAGCATTTAGCTCTGCTAATGTTACCAGTCAAGATTAGGAAGATTGTGAAGGATTTTACTTACCAGGATATTCCAGACGTTTTACAAGCACTGAAATATAAACCAGGTATTGTAATAAGTAACGCAAGTCCTGTTAAAGATCTTTAGTGCATTTACTGTAAATAATGTACTTTTAAGTTTAGTCGCTTCAGTTGTGTAACTGGTTTATATAATAAATGTTATATTACAAAATTTTTTTAGTGCATTTGAAGCTCTCTTTATGGGCGCTCTTATAAGCGTACAGCTCTTACAAACCGTGCTTGAACTTGAGCGGCTACTTACCCCTTACACTGCTTATGACCGCTTACCAGTATCAATCTTATAACGGCTAGGTCTATAACGACACTTCTCTGCTTCCTGGAGATAGATTACGGAAGCTTTGACTATATTATATCCACCATTTTGTAACTTTGTAACGTTTTGAAAACTTCCAGCTTCCCGTAAGCGAACATACTTGAGACCACAAAAAGTGTTCTCCTATGAAAGGATGAAGTGTTTGTATGCGACTGCGACTATAGCTCAGGAGTTATCCGTTAGTTGAGACTCGACTGTAATTAGAGACATGATCATATGATCGCAACATTTCTGCTCCCTTTTAGCGCCTGCTGCATGGCCTAACAAATGGACTGACTCGTCAAATCGTTACCGGCGGCGATTGCTCATTTCTTAAAACTGAGCTCAAATTGAACGTACCAAGTTGTCAAAAACTGGCATGCGAAAATATAGATTACAATCCCCAAAATGCAGACTAAATACAGATTGCAAAGACTAAAGTATCAATATTTAAGAACCATCGAGCCATTGTATTATACTCACAGATTATCTTTGTTGCTTTCCAGGACAATGAATGACCTTTCTGCCATATACACTTTCGTTATGGCGATTGAGAAAGCCAAAGTAGTTGCAATGAACTGCCAAAATATTGTAGCAACATCACCAATGATGTGAAACAAAGCTATTTGGATGGCACCGACCCCTTTAACAGTCTCCATCACATGACCAAACGCCCTGAGTGTAAGGAACATGGTATTGAGGCCGTACAGATAGCCGGCTATGACAAGAGCTCGGTTATTGATCACTGATGAGGACATGGCCCACGTGAACATTCTCATCAGAAAGGTGATTAAGTAGATCGCAAGGGTGATGGAATCCAGAATATTCCATCGATCACTAAAAAGAGGCAAAAAAGAGAAAACATTGGCGAATTTGACAGCATACCATTGCATGTTGGACTAAGGAATTATTTTCGGTCTCAGTTAGCTGTACATTCCAAGATAAAATCCCCCATTCCGGTAATGAACTGCAATCAGAAATAACTTTGATCGGAAGAATAACAAACTTTTAACAAGGGATGAAATGTTACACTGTGGATCCTGCTGTTCTCAAACTTATTAATTATTCAAATAGTTAAAAGAAAAGAAATCAGATTCGTGACGTTTTTTTTGGATTTCGGATCCTTATTAGCATGGATTTTACGATTTTATTTCCCCGTTTTCTCCGTAGTTTTAGTTTCGATTGAGAACATCTATCAAACACTCGAGAGAGTGTTTCATCACATTTCCAAACACCTCGAAGTTCGTCAAGAATACTCCGCTGCGCGTCGTATTTCAACTCTCTTTGCAGTGTTTGGAAATGTGATAAAACACGCTGGTTGTTTGATGCATGGTGCTATCACAAAAACAAAACATTTACTAGTATAACGAGGCAGCCGTTATACCAGTGCTGGCTTAATGATGAATATGGTAAAGTCACAACAACATAATTTCGACATTACCTCAGGTATTTTCGACATTTCTTAAAGATAGTTGATCTTCTATCTTCTTTTCCACCACATTTTGTATCCCTGTCACCCATCTGGTTTTTTGCCGGGATGTCGTCCCTCCCCAGCTGAGCATTTTGTGTTTTGACATTCAGGAACTGCTTGCTTTCCATCAGTATCCGTCCCATAAAGAAAACAAGAATGGCCCACTCTAGACCACTGAATGGAATGCTCGATGGCGCGAGACATAAGGCAAAGTGTAGGCCAAGGAGGGTGAGATAACTCAGCGTGTCACGAACAAAGATGAAATAAGGAGTTGTGAAATACTCCAAGTAGCGCTCTGGGTTAAAATGATAAATGGCAAAAGTTAGAATAAATAAAATACAGAGGAAAAATAAATAGGAATTTTTAGTAGCATATCCACAGAGTGACTTGTAATTCAGTGTTTCCAGAACGAATTGGAATTATGGAAAACTAATTTTAACTGAGTTTTGTTAAAATAGTTTGTTGCGGAAACTCACAATTTTCTATGAGTTTGCACATTAAATTTTGGACATAGCGATCACAGTTCTAGAGAAAACATACATGCAGCATATAAAGCATTCTGGACATTTTTTATTCTAAAAAAGGATAAAAAACTTACCAAACATGTCTTTTCCTTGAAGTTCTGAAAGGAACACAAACAAACAAAGAAACAAACAATAAAAACAAAACGTTCAAACAATTTTCTATTTTGGGTGGGGAGGGGGGGCGGGGCGGGGCTGGGGTGGAGTTTGGATGGATTTGTTTCAGGGCTCTGTACATGAACTTGGTTTGAAATATGCGCTGACTAAACTAATATAAAAATGAACCTGTTCTTTCCTTAGTTTAGCTTTACCCAAGAGTTTCAGACCGGTTGATCCAATGCAGGGCTTGACTGTTTTCTCGTGCTATTTTTGCACCGAGATTGGTCGAGATTTTGATTTCTTTAGTTTTAGCCCTCCAAAATATGTCAAAAGACCATCTTAGCTTCGTGTTACTACTTTATGGTAGGTTTTCCTTGAACGGCATTAATAGAAACGCATTCTATTCACCCTGCATATAGAACATTTTAGCCTTGAATTTCCATCATCCTTTTAGGATCCTCTCACGTTAGCTATTCCAGCAAAAGACATCAAGAATAGAACTCCTACTGAAAAACATCATGGGTTATAGTTACTACAAAATGTTATTTCCCTACCGTGCCATATCCGTTTGCTAACTGTCTCTGGCTTTTCGAATTCTCCACAGTGAATGATGTCATGTTCACTATTGGCAATCTTCGTTAATTCCCGGATGTTGACGTGAGTTCCAATGGCGACTGGGACTAGCTTGATGCCTTTCATGGCATTTACTTGTTTTTCTACCAGGTTCCTTTCGTGTTTCGGGCTTGTCTGGTGGTCCGTAAAGAAGATTATCACCTGCCAAAAAATTATGTTGCTTGTGTTTCCAGAAATTGTATAGCGAGTATTAGTAATGCTATCAACCATAATAAAAAGAAACCATTACTGAGATAATGTATGTTCTTCGAAATATTTGAAAGAAGTACGCTAGCATTAAATTCTCTTTTGAGTACTCTTGCGCAAAATTTTCAATGAAAAAAGTCAATAACTGAATGTTTGGAATTTGGCAGATTTTATAAGAAAAACTGATTAACTAATATTTCCCTAAACCAGCAAGCACTTCTTTAACGTCTGACTTCTTTTGCAAGTTATGTTATCAAACGGAAGAATTGGACAATTGCTCTTATGGAATTGAATTGATTTGCTTAAAACGGTCCGGCGCTTGAATTAATTAAGATAAGGACTTGATTACATGAGCCGGGCTGGTTCGGTTTGCCGAGATGACTTTCAGCCCGGCACGAATGATCTTGATCAGCTTTTCCCAGCAATTTATTGGTTAATTTTTTGCACTTATGCTGCTGGATGGGTTTCTTCACCTCTGTGAAATTTAATGCTGGCCCGTTTAGCCGGGCTGGCCCGGTGAACGTACGGTGGCCCATATCTGCCACGGCAAAACGTACTTTTCCACGGCAAAACTTACTTTTCCACGGCAAAACTTACTTTTCCACGGCAAAACTTACTTTGTCACGGCAAAACTTACTTTCTCACGGCAAAACTTACTATTCCACGGCAAAAACTGAACACAGGACCTCTAGCCATCAAAGAGCTGAAAGAAAACCCAAAACTTAATATCAAAAAGGCAGACAAAGGCACATCCACTGTCATTATGAATAAAAAAAAGATAAAATACACGAGGGGCAAATGCAACTACCGGTAGATGTTTGAGAAAACTACAAAGCCCTTTCATCACCAATGGTGTCCGAAACTTATAATAGAGTCACGCAACTCATAAAAGCACTACACCATGACAACCATATTGATACAATGACAGAGAAATGGCTTTTACTCACGCAAAACCCGCCACGAATTCCGATTTTCTACACTCTTACAAAGATTCACAAACCAAATCCAGTTGGAAGACCAATCATTTCGGGCTGTGAAGGCCCTACAGAACGAATATCATCTTTTCTAGATTATCTCCTTCAGCCTATAGCCAAAGCACAAAAATCGTATCTTGAAGATACAAGAGATTTCATTAACTTCATGGAAAAAACGAAGGTCGAGAAAAATGCAGTCCTAGTCTTCATGGATGTGACAAGCTTATATGCCAACATTCCGCAGGAGGAAGGAATAGCCACTGTATGCAATGCATACGAAACATTCCACAAAAACAGTCCTCCCATACCAACCCATTACATTAGAGAAATGCTTGACCTCATCCTGAAGGAAAACTCTTTCAAATTCAATGGGAAACACTACTTACAGACTCATGGCACTGTTATGGGGACACGGGTTGCGGTAGCATTTGCCAATATTTTCATGAGCGTAATAGAGACAGAAATCATTCTCCATGGCTCTAACAAACCACTAGTCTGGAAAAGATATATTGATGATATATTTTCCCTATCGAATATATATAGACATAGGCTTGTTCTTAGAACTAGCTAACAATTACCATGCATGCGACCATAAAATTTACGGCTGAGATTTCAGACACAGAGATAACTTTTCTGGATACATATGTTTACAAGGGCGAAAGATTCAAGAGAGAATCTATTCTTGACGTGCGCACGCATTTCAAACCGACAGAAACATTCCAATACACAGAATTCACCTCCTGCCACCCTCCAGGAGTCTGGAAGGGCTTCATTTAAGGCGAAGCCTTAAGACTTCTCAGAATTAATTCTTCAGAGAGAACTTTTGAAGAAAACATTAGACAATTCAAACGAAGATTGCGAGCGAGGGGTTATCCAGATAACATTTCGGAGAGGATTCTGTCAGGAGTTAAAGTTAGCGAAAGAATGTCGGCTCTACAAAATAAACAAAAGACGCACAACAGAATTCTACCTTTCGTAACAGAATATTGCCCTTCTGTACCTAATCTTAAGAACATTCTACTGAAAAAGTGGCACCTAATAGAGAATCAACCGGTGCTCAAAGAAATATTCAAAGACCCTCCCATTCTTTCGTACAAAAAAGGGAGGTCGTTAAAAGATATACTCGTTAGAGCAAAAATCTGAAGGTCGTCAATAACACTGAAATCTCGACCAATGGGAGTCGTGTTTGACCTGTCTTTTTATTTCACATCAAGCCGGAAATACAATCAGGACCATCTAACACATTTCGAACTTCGTCAGTTATGGCATCAATGTCATATTCAAGATTTCTTCTCGATAATCCATACATCCTCAGTCGTCTGTGTAACGTCCATTCACTTATTTCGATATTGTGGTAAGTTGCTAAAATCTAAGATATCTTTGTATTCATAACCACGACAAAAATAGTATTTTATGAGTATTTCTTCTTCGCCTTCGTTGCCGTCGTCTTGGTTGTCACTGTAAGCTGCCACCATCTTGATTCTGTTTACATCCTGTCCCAGTTTTGCCGTGTAAAACGTACGTTTTGCCGGGAATAGTAAGTTTAGCCGTGGAAAAGTAAGTTTTGCCGTGGAAAAGTAAGTTTTGCCGTGAGAAAGTAAGTTTTGCCGTGAGAAAGTAAGTTTTGCCGTGGAAAAGTAAGTTTTGCCGTGAGAAAGTAAGTTTTGCCGTGAGAAAGTAAGTTTTGCCGTGGAAAAGTAAGTTTTGCCGTGGCAGATATGGGCCACCGTATGAACGCGATTACATGGAAAATTTTCAGCCAGGTTAGCCGGGATCCCAGCATCGCGATACCGGGATCTTGGCTAACCGGGCTGGTCCGGTTGTCATGTAATCGCGAAGTTGATTTTTGTTGCGTTTAACAGACGTGCCAAGATCTCGGCAAACCGAGCCAGCGCGGCTCATGTAATCAGGCCCTAAGTGAACTAGTTGTAGTAAGGGTAGTAAATAATTGCAGCAAGTTAACAACTTGTGGTACATAATTCCATTTCAAAAGTTATACAGTCGCACTCTCTTACCTTCTCTAACGTGGAATTGTCTTTTGAGAAATTAACCTCCTTGAGATCTTCGTGAAGGGCAGGAATCTTTGTAGTTCCTCTCTTGAGGTCTTTGTCGATGTTGCCCTTAGAGCTAATTTCTCTTGGAGTAGAATCATCTCCGTGAACAATAACTTGATATTTGGCATTTTCATCACCATGATTGTCGATGAATTTCTTTATGCATCTTTTCATGAGGCGGAAAGCTTTGTCGGCAATCTTCGAAGTTGTATTTATCAAAAATGCGATTTCTATTCCTGAAATGAAATACCGTTAAATTCCGGTTATAAGCCCTGGGCTTATAAAACTTCGTAAGCGGTTTTGGGTGGGCTGGCTTACGGAATAAAGAAAGTGTTTCGAAACGAGCCACGACAATGTTGATGGTGATATGTTTTAAAGTTAAAACGTCATAATACAGCAACACTTAGCCCTGTTCAGGGGGCTTATATCCGGGGGAGCTTACAACCGGATGTATTTGTTTGTTTCCAGGTAGATTAGGCCTATAACCGGGAGGGTTTTTAGGCTGTGGGGGTGGGGGGGAGGGAAGGCGTATAACTGGAGTTTTACAGTATTACTGACAGTGTTGTCCGGTGTTGTCCTAGCTATGGGGTAAGGGCAAGGCCTCCTTTATGATACGCTAATTCAATTTTATATATGCAAGAAAGCAAAGCACAAAGTTGCAAACGTCCTTATAGCCTTTTAAGAGGACAATTTAGCTGAATGCTACGCTTTTCACTAATTTCGTTACTAGCTATTTTTCTATTCCACACTTTCTTGAAATATGAAATACAGCCATCGTTTCCATAAACTTTAGGAGCCTGACGCAGCGTGGCCGAGTGGTTCAGTGCTCTGGATTTGATATGAGGAGGTCCATTATTCAAATCTCCATCCTGACACTAGCCGGATACACTCCCGGTTGATTCTCGAGTTCAGTTTTCTCCGCCTTAGTTTGTAAACGTTGACTAACAATGTCTAATCTGTAATCAATTTACGTTCAATTTATAATATTTGTTCCTTAAGTTACAGTAAAGAGATAGAAAGCAGCTTATCTTATTCCGTCACCAAAAATTGTCCCGTTTTCTTTTCTTTTGTGATCTCAGGCTCATGCAAGTTGTCCTAATTTGGAGATGTCAGAAAAATCCCTTTATGGAACAAAATATTTCAATAAAGATAATATCAAAACGAGCCTGTACTTAATAATCTTATCCGCCGGATAACGCTGAGCAGGGACAACTTTTCCTGTCGCAGCTGTTTACAGTGCATTTTACAACGTTAATTTTAAATCCCTTTTCATACCTTTGTCTTTCAGTTTTTTCTTGTTCCTGAGATGCTTCAAATAAAATCCAGCGAAAAGAAATGGAAACAGCACCAAATCAAACAGGCAAAAGATATTCAGCAAAATCCACATCCAGCGAGGCGCTGTTAGCCACGATGATTTCTTCATTTTGCCAAATGTTCCGTGCCATTTGTCACTCATCAAGTCGAAAAGTACCGGGAAATGAGAAATCAAAAGCAAACAAATATTATATCACAAAAGGATGCATAGTAATTTGCAAGTTAGTTTCCAGTCGACTCATTAATTTTCTAATTCGCCTTACGGATTTGTGGTTGCTACGCTTCTTTGAGATAGCGCGATGAGGATCGTATTCCATGCGTGTGTGTTTTGTACGTAATTGATAGTATGGATGACTAAGTGTAGTATGTAACAGATATTTCCAGGATTGAACACTTATGAGATGCACGCTATTCATAATAGGCATCACAAAGTGTCCTCACTGATAAAAGTTCACCTAAACACACATAATTCTGTCAAATATGACGAAGTTTAACAATGGCCAATAATCCAGTCATACATGAAGTACTTGAAAAAAAATACTTTCGTTCAATTCTGGACATAAGTGATATATGATGTAACAAAATGTTGTTTTGCTTTTCTTTCATTCATTGGCTAGTCCATGGTCACATGTACAAGGAAACTGTTTCCAGTGAGCAGGCAACATTGTCGCGGGGTTATAACACACTATTAACGTGTCGATTCAGGTACGTGCTTTCAATAGATGCAGTCTATTGCACATGAACAGATTTTCGCTGCCTATTTGTTATTCTTTTCTGTACGTGCAAATTGTCCTCCAAGCCGCGCTGCAGGTTCAAATTCTTTTTGTTCTTTGTACATGTTAACGAGGTTTGGAGGGCAATTTGCATGAACACAAATGAGTAACAAATAGGCCGCGATGAAAATTGCACGAAAATCGCAAGTGTTAACGTAACGAGCGGCGATACGTAGAAGTTTCGAACATGTTCGAAATCCCCGCGATATACACTAACGATTTTCACTGCGAGCTCGAGTGCGACGAAAGTTGCATTGAACAGCGCGACAAAAATCGAATAAACATTTTGTCAATCGCCTGTGTAAACGGGCCTTAACCCTATTCATACCGGACTTTTTTTGATCTTTTCAGACCGGGGGGGGCGGAGTATATTTCCAGTATATTTAAGCAATCGCAATAAAACTTACAGGAAATATAGTATGCCCAATCTATCTATCTTTTTATATCCGTCTATCTAGCTATTATTTTATCTTTTTATATCCGTCTATCTTTTTATATCCGTCACGTGCGGTGATGACGTCACATCACGTGACAATTACATCATGATGTCAAAACAGCCGTCATCTTGGATCCGCCATCTTGGATTTCAAAATTTTTCCAAAACATCAGAAAACCGCCCAAAATTACTGAAAAATACTCAAAATCTATAAAACAGTGCAAAAAAACCTAAAAGAGGTGAAAATAGTTGAATTAAAGTTATTTTTTATTAATGGAAACACAAAAATTACAAATTTGGAAAAACATGTCTGTCAAAAAATGACGTTGCCATGGTAACGTCAAGTTCCAGACACAACAGCCTACCCTACCAATTTATTCCCAGATAAATTTTAGAAAAACTCGTAAAGTTTGGCAGCGTTTGGTTGAATCTTGAAAAAGTTATAAACGTTCAAAGTCAGCGCGGGCACTCCCCCCCCACGGTCTGGATAGGGTTAACAGGCGACAAAAATCGAATAAACAGTTTGTCAATCGCCTGTGTAAACGGGCCTTAACAGGTCTCTGAGCACACTCTAACAACGTAAAATACGAATAGGGACCATGCAGGAATCGAAATAGGGGCCATATAATCCAAACTGTTATAACCTTTTTTTAGCGCAAAAACTAAATAAAAGGCCATGGGCTTATATTCAGGAAGGTTTATTATCGATTCGGGATTTTTTCGCATGACCTTTTTGTGGGAGGGGGGGAGGGGGATAGGCCTTATTTTCGGGAGGGAGGGTTTGGGAATAACGGTGTTACGGTATTATTTCTGGTCTCGTCGACTTCGAACATCGAACGTTTGTTAAGATTCTACAATCGATCTATACAACATCTATTTTGAAATTAATTCACCTTCTTTTGTTCCCAATCGATAGCAACTTCCATTAAGTCGTCTAAAGAATTCCCAAAAACATGACGTGCTTCTGTTTTGGATTTCAGAGGATCGAGTAAACGAGAAGTGAACTCATCCACAGAGGCAGCCAGGCTGGTAAACTCTTCTGCGCTGGGACCTTTCTCGTTCGCTAAGTTGCGAAGCTTGAAATTTGCCTGAAAAATGGAAGCCATTCACGTCGAGTTAGACTAAAGTAGCCAGTACTAAGTACATTGAGGCAGCTAAGTCACGTACAACCCATCTTTAAAAAATGGCAATTTTTTCAAATTTTTCGTTTGTAATCCGTCTTCGACCTTCGTCAGTCGAAGCCATCCTTATTTATCAGACTTTTATAACTCCGTTGGTGTTATAACTACTACTAATTAGAAAGTAATTAGGAACTGAAGACAAATACTTTAACAGCTTCTTTAACCATTAATACAAACTACCTTACGACGGATTCCTCTCTTTTTGTTTCACAAAATGAGAGGAACAAAGAAAGGGAAAGCAACAAGACAACAGGAGCCACCAAGCATCTAAGAGAGTTACATCCGTGCAACGTAAGGATGCGCATCAGAACGTTTTTAAAAAAAGTTATTTTGCAAAAAGAAATATTATATATTCCATTTTCGACTAGAAAGAAATTGCAGAATCACTGAATTAACTTTTAGACAAAATGTCATGTAATAAGGTTGATTCAAAACAACGGGTAGAACAAACGGCAAGAACAAATAAATTTGACGTATAGCCAAGTGGTATAATTTTAGCTTTAGAAAAGGCTGAATTTACACAAAACGATGATGTATTAAATTCGTAGTAAGCCAGGTTGGTGTTCGTCTTTACAAATTGTAGTAAGTTTTTTTTATTTTTTGTAGTAAATTTTTCGACCTACCTCCATTGCCACAAGAAGTGCGTTTCTGCCGGACTTTGTCAGAGCCTTCGGTGTCACGTCGTGAGTGATCTCATCGATGTTGCCTTCTTCTATGATTTGTATTAAATTTTCTACAAACATGAGGAATTAAGAAAAGATTGAAACGCGAAAAATACTGTCAACGCGGTTACAAGGGGTTCTATGTTGGATTGGAATCGAGGTTACTCGGAAAGGGCCCAGGAGAGCATATAATGCCTCGTTCTTGGCCTTTGCCTGGCATTTCCCAAGAAGAGGATTGTGTTCTTTGGCATGACTCTAAAAATTTCATTGCTTCCACTATGCCTTTCTCATACCAGCAGCATAACTGTCACATACCCGGCTAGGTTACATATGTAACCTGGCCGGGCCACTTAGGTAACCGCGCCAGGTCTTGCTGACGTGTATTAAAATGATGGCTTCCCTGAACCACGTGTTCTTGCTGTATGTTACAATAACTACGTACCGCACAAATTATGGTGATAACCTTGCAAATGCTGCGATGGGGTGGACAAGCAACAGCAGCAGGATTATTAACACTTTAATGCTAAAGAAACAAGAATTTAGCACCGGCATCGTTAAGCCGTATGCAAAGTTCTCCGAACCCCAGGAATGCAACTTTACCCTGATTTTACACAGGTCGGGTAGGTATTGCAGTTGCCGTTGCCGTTGCCATCGCCAACGCCGACGCTATTTTCATTTCCATTTCCATTACCTTTCTGAGAACATTTACAGTAGGCCTAAGACTTAAGCGTTCACACAAAATTTCTTGCTACTCAGATTTTCATTTGGATACCTGTTTGTTAGTAAAAACATTATCTCTCCTTCGTTTAGTCATTTGTTAATTTAACAAATTAAATTTCATTCTGACCTTTATGAACAGAATTCAGACCATAGACGTCGACTTTACTTGACTAAAATCAACTTGGAAATGATCTAAATGCGTAAAATACACACCAACCTTTCCTATTGGGCTGTGAATATTTAACTGCTTCTTTGTCATCCTCCTTTCCTATCTCTTTCATTTCAACGTTTTCCTTCACCTCCACGACTGGTGCTCTGCGAATCTTCGATATCGATACATAAATTTAAAGTGCAAGAAATGTTGTGATTAATAACCACAGTATTTAAACGGGAATAGAAAATGCAAAGAGTGATTACACGTTTTTGCCAACAAACAAAGAAAATTTAAACGCAATCAATGGTATTAATTTTTTTTCTACTGCTATGTACAGTGTAATCGATGCTCCGTTTGAGCCAAATAAAATCAACTTCGGCATGATCTGCTAAAGATTTCCTCAAGCTACATTATAATACAAAGAAACCAACTAACCATGTCGCCGTCCAGGTCAATGTATTTCCCCGAAGCAGCAGCAGCCTCCTCCTCCTCCTCCTCCTCCTTCTCATCCTCCTCCTGATCCATCTTCGATATCCCCTTCTCCTCGTCATCGTCGTCGACGCTGGTATCAGTATCATTCAAGGTCTAAGGTACATTATACACCGCATGGAGTTATAAACAGTCAAAAGAACGTGTCTCAATTTGTAACTTTTCACCTTGAATGCTTTGCTTGAAATTTTTTTCTACATCATGGAATTACGAATGGTATGACTTAGCTTCTAAAAATCCTGTCAGGTCGTAAATATTTTAATATCTCATACACTGAATGTGTCACGAAATGTCGCCAAAAACTATTTTCAGCAACCGTTAAGTTGCTAGAAAATTTTATTTTGGGCGCATTTATTCGTAGCATACTCGTATAGCCGTCGCATTTGTCCGTTGGAATTTTTTAATGTTTTCGAGCTAAAAAGCAATAAAAAAAATCCAATGGACAAATGCGACAGCTATATGCGTATGCGCAAATAAATACTTTAATAATTAATAACTTAATTAAGATATGTTTGTGCGGTCTGATAACAATGTTGAGCAGCTGCCACTCCAGAACAAAGGCTACAACAAACTACAACTGAGTGAGAAAATTGAACAACTATTAGGAAGTATCAGCATCAGTGGTGAAATTTTGGTTCAAAAAGATTGAAACTCAGACACGCGATGTGAAGTATATATTAGTAAATCCATTCTTAAACTCCATACTTCAGTGAACGTACCTCCGCTGGCTCAAAGAATGCTTTAATGTCCTCGGCAGTGTTCCACTGCCTAGGATAACGGATTTCTAAAAAAGAAAACACGTGTGTAGAAACTGCACGTAAAATATTAAAAAAATTAACCAGTCAAAACCTCTTCTTCCTAAACTAAAAGGAAATGTCCATAAACTTTGGACGGCAAACATAAATGCGCAATCACTTTTTTTAGAGTTCATTGGAGGAAACTTAAGTTTGATAACAGAGGTAAGTTGGGCAGATGGAGAGAAGCCAGTAAGGTCGGCACACACTACTAGGAGGAACATGTTTTATAAACAAGTCCTTAGTTAATATTGCTAACACATTGAGACTTGGTACACAGAGACAGCACAATTTAGGGCGCCAATTTAAGGCACAATTTAGGACGTTCGGCTCTCTCGACTCGTTAACTTATCCCCTCCCCTTCTCCCACTCCTCTGACTCCTCCTCCGGCCTATGCTTATGTTTGCGCGCTATTTCATGCAAATCAAACTCATTTCGTATTTTGTATTACAAGTTAATTTTTTCAGTCTGAGCTCCTTTTGAAACAAAGATAATATAATTTCAACTCGGAAACGTGGCATACCTTTATTTCCGGGCCGTTTAAATTCAACTATTACTTCGTCACAGTTTTCCTGTAATAGCTTATCCAGTTCTTCGGTTTCTTTCCTCTCAGCCATTTTCGCACTAAGTACCTTGAACGTCAATTGAGAAAAACATGCTAAATGCTGTGATTAATAGACTAGTAACTATCAAATCCGAAGTTGAAGTAAAACAACTCTATTGCACAGTCTTCAAGGAGATTTTCATCTTAGCTAACATACAACGAAATACGCATACCACGCATCAGTCTAAAGGCAAGTTTTACAAGCGCAGGGCATAAGCCTATATATATAAGAATGACGAACAAGCTCATTCTTCTTATGCTGTTCTCGCGTGGCATAAGCAATTAGGATTTCAGCTTAATTCAATCTGTTTTGTCTAACGACTAAATAACAATGGCTATCAAAAAGCTGATTGAGCATCGTAATCTTTCAGCTATGACACGGCGCGTTTCCAAAAAATCGAAGGATTTTTTGCGAGAGAAGAGAAAATGCTCGACGGATTGCGCTATCTCTTAAAAGAAAGCATATGCAGTTTGCCTAATCAACTGAACCAAAACAAATGATTTTCTCGTCAGCTAAATTGGAATTCTTAGCTTCTCAAGTAATTTAGAAAGCTAACGAATAAACCTTCTCTTGACCTAATGAGTAACTCAAAGGTGTATAGCTTTGCAAAAAAAAAAAATTATATTGGGTGACACTTGAAATAAAGGTATATTGTCTGTTTATCTCTATTTTTAGCAAGGGCAATGTTTGTTCATTTCTGTTAAGCAGTGGGAGAAATCTGTTTTGGCTGCATCAAACTTTGTTAGATCTATCGAGAAGAGGTATCAAGAAAAATAACCATCAGTTGAAGACAAGGTGAGAACGTCATTCTACAGGAATTGAACTACTAACACAGCACGAAAATGGAGATTTACGGAAAATTAAAGGTGGCTTAAAATCTCCTTAGAGTTGGTCATCCAACTTTACGCCATCAATTAAAGGTTGTTAAAGGTCGTTAAACCTGACATTTACTCTACCGTGCGTAAACCTGGCGTAAATACGGCTTAAATGTTTCAATCTCTTTCAGCAAGCTTTAAACGTGAGTGTAAAGCTGGTTTAAAGGTCAGCTTTAAAAAATGTAAAGGTAGCGTGAAGCTGATTAAATTCCAAATTAACGCCAGCTTTACTTCAGAAAGAAATTGTATTGTTTGCTGAGATTTAAAATAATAATAATTAACAATGAAAATAAATTGCGATATTAACCCTATCCAGACCGGGGGGGGGGGGGGGGGCGGAAAGTGCCCGCGCTGACTTTGAAGGTTTATAACTTTTTCAAGATTCAACCAAACGCTGCCAAACTTTGCGAGTTTTTCTAAAATTTATCTGGGAATAAATTGGTAGGGTAGGCTGTTGTGTCTGGAACTTGACGTTACCATGGCAACGTCATTTTGACAGAAATGTTTTTTCCAAATTTGTAATTTTTGTGTTTCCATTAATAAAAATTAACTTTAATTCAACTATTTTCACCTCTTTTAGGTTTTTTGCACTGTTGTATAGATTTTGAGTATTTTTCAGTAATTTTGGGCGGTTTTCTGATGTTTTGGAAAAATTTTGAAATCCAAGATGGCGGATCCAAGATGGCGGCTGTTTTGACATCATGATGTAATTGTCACGTGATGTGACGTCATCACCACACGTGACGTATATAAAAAGATATATTTTTGGACATGCTATATATCCTGTAAGTTTTATTGCGATTGCTTAAATGTTCTGGAAGTTACGGAGGGGGGCGGAATCCCCCCCCCCCGGTCTGAAAAGATCCAAAAAAGCCCGGTATGAATAGGGTTAAGAGAGGAAGCCACGTCAGCTGAAACTGGTTTTCATAAGGGTCCTCTTTTCAGGTCGAATTTTTCTTTTAAGATTGGCTCTTGTCATGTAGTCCAACTGCTTCGCGGCCGACTCTACGGTAAGTGTTATATTTCAATATTTCCACTGGCATGAGAGTTGTGGCCTTATAAATTTTTCTGCAGCAGTGCGTTTGCTGTTGAACGGTTGTTAGCTGTCTCGTTAACTTGGTATCTTTTATTTACTTTTTTTTCATTTCTAAATTTCTTCTATTCCCAGTAACATTGTACCACAAAAATCTGGCAAAGACAATTCTAGCTCCATTAAGGAAGAGCGACATTACTCATTTACGCGAGACGATTATTTGTCGTGTTATATAGACCTTTACCGCATAGGTAATGGCCTGTTTTATTCATACCTTCCGTTATCCCTACCGTGTGCTAACCACAATGGACTTTGCTCCAACCTTCATCTCGATAGACTCTCTATAATCTCTCCATGACAACCTGGCAGCCTTTACCCCGAAACTCCGAGCTTTCAAAATTCGAGATTCTGAGATGCGCTTCAATTCTGAGAATCCAAGATTCCGAAACTTTATTTTGAGATTCTAAGCTTTCGATGATTTTCAATGGACAGCTCTTCATCACTTAGATTATACGAAAATTAAAACAAAATTATTCAAAAACCAATAAGTACATAGCTGTAATGGTACAACTGTCATGTTATGCTAACATGTACCGTGTATATTATTGTATCAAAAAATATAATTGTGGGCTAGCTTTAATTAAGAGAGTTGCCAGGGCACATTGTAATGCACTTAGATAATCGCTTTGCGCGCTGCGACTCACAACTACCGCACAAGAACTGTTTGTGCAAGAGCTAATGACTGAGTTGGCTTTTAAGAAATCCATTCGCTCACCAGGCTATAGATTGGTTATTATATTTGCATATTTTAAAGTTATTTGCTTTACAGTAGCTCAATTTTACAAAAGCTACAGGAGGAAAAATTCAGGTTGTTTGCTAAGTTGGACATCAAATGATCTTATTGGAGATAACTTTCGGTGGATAGTGTAACATCAAGACATATTCTAAAGATGATCCCGTCAACATTATCGCTTTGCGTGCAGTAACCAGTAACCAAAGCGATGAGAAATTTAATCATTATTTTGTGTTCACTGAATATTGCATAATTATTCAGTGAGCTGGTAACATCAAAGTTGTTCACTTGTGAAACAAACATAAAATTTGGCGCGTCATAGAATACTCTAAATCATATTAGTTGTTCTTTTATTTTAGGCCATTTACTCCAAAGCGTTGAACTTAATCTATTACAGATTCTTTCCGGTTTAAAAATTTCAGACATTTTATCGCGAGAAAAGCACTTCAGAAATCGTGCCTATGTCGAACTTTCCTATATTTTCACTTTGCAAATGTATTAAGACCAAAAACTGGATCATTTCTGTTAATTTGTAAAAGATTCTTGCATACGAGATAATTTTAACTTTAGTTGGCTGTGAAGCCTTACCCCATTCTAGTAGTAAGTTAGTTCTTCGCCATTTTATACAAAGGTCAAATGAAAACGTGGCGTCACAGAAAGTGCATTTAAGACTACTCCATCGAAAACTAAATACCTGACTGTTTGGTAAGATTCACAAGTGATCCCGTCGACCAACACTTACATCACCGTCTTGTGTGCACGCGAGAAGTTAATATTGCATGGGTTTTACGAAATTTAGCGGTTGCATGTTGAGCAGTGTATAATTAATGTACTGACAGTTTCGTTGGAATATATGCATATTGAGTTACATTAATTAGCTTTTAGCTGCATATCATATAAAAGCTACAGGGGAAAAGCAACAGAGAATGCATTGTAGAGCACAAAAAAAACTTAAGCTGGAGCCAGGCTAAGTGGATCAGAGAATAACTAAAACACCAGGGCAGTTTCTAAAAATGATTTAGTCGACATCTTCGCTTCGCGTACGTGATGAAATGGCAAACTCCTCAAGAGGTGTTTGTATAAAACTACGTCAGGATCTTTTTTTAAAAGGAAATTACTGCATTTGAATTGAAATCTCATTGTTTTATGTTTGCTTGAATATTTGCATATTATAACATCAGTTTTTCTTTCACATGGATCATGCAAAACTGCACATAGAGTTCATGTTGTTGGTAAGTTGCTTCAGTTATATTTTAAGTGTATATGACAGATTGTCTTTTTATTTGCTAGATCTAATCTACGTGGGATGCTGTTTTGAGCATCGAAGAATTTAAACTCGAAATCGTTTTTTTAGCGCGTTTTAGCCGTCCGGAAACGTGAAATTTCACTTCCTGTTGGGTCAAAAACCGCGTGAGTAAAGGACCTGGGACTAGATAAGCAGTGACGTCAAACCAGAACGTGCTCACAAGAAACAAACAAATTGAAGAGGGAATTTACTAAGTTGTGTTGCCAGAAAGCCAGAAAAAACAGCAGCAACATTCCTTAGTAAATTTCTTGTTCGGTTTGTTTGTTTCTTGTGCATGAGCAAAAGAACAACTTTGTTGTTCCATGCAGATAAACCAGGCGGATGAGTTTATTTGATTTAAAAAACTCGCTGAACGCACATTGAACGGTAACACTATAAAGTAGAATAATATACATCGCTCGGTAAATCGTGTATCTCGATTTGGAAGAATAAATGATAATTACTCCCTGGTTCTATCAGACGTGCAGGAACTGAATTCTGAAACTGCGTGATTGCTTCACTAATCGATGCTAAATTCAGCGATTATCGCTGGAGATACAATTGATCAATTCTCTGTGTTAAATCAGGTGTGTTTAGAATGTTGCATGGATTTAAGATAGACTCTTACCATGCAGCTCCTTGCCCCAGCCTGTTTATGCAAGCAGTTCCGACGTTTATTCCGAGGTTTATTTTAAATTACATTTTAATTTGGGCTGCTGACTGTTTTCTGCGTTTATCTCATTTCCTTACCTATCAGGGCTGTACTCCGCCAGACTTCAGAAAAAGACGAGGCAAGTTTCGAGCGCCAACCGCTAGGGGGGTCTGGGGCATGCCCACCCAGAATATTTTGAAATCTAGAGGCTCAGAAATCCTTTTTTAAGCATTTTACATGGCATTTTCAATTTTTTTTTTTATGGGGGTTATTTGCTCAATTAAACGTTTCTTTTTTCATAGCATGCTGTAATAATAAACAACTCGTCTACAGCTACAGTGGTACAATGTCATACTTACATGCAACGTGAATCTACAGCATCATAGAATCTAATTGGAGCTATCCTTTGAAGAAAGCAGTGCCAGGGCAGATTCTAAAGTGATGTGATCTGATCATCGACTTGTATCATAATTTTGATTGCGTGCTGCAAGTTATATATATGCCTCATTGACCAAGCGTGAGATCAAGATGGCTAGATATTGGCCAAGTTCTTATTTCCGTATGAAAACACAAAGGAGAACAAACTATGCCAATATCCAGCAGTCACTCAGACCTTGCTCTGAGTCACCCCGAACTTTAAAACAGTTTAAACTGTTTAACAACTTCATTCTGAGCTTGGTCTGAGTCACTCTGAGCTTGTTTTGCGTCACTCTGAGCTTGCTTTGCGTCACTCTGACAGTAGTACTGCACCGATCCAAAGCGGCTCTGTGATTGGCTACTCTCGATCACTTCCGTACCGCAATGTACCGAACCAATCACATGCAAGCTTTGGCTTGTCTTTTCGTTTGGAGCGCTTGTCGACGAGAAGTCGTTCGTGTGGGACACGTGAGCATCGTGTTGTGCGTAGTTTTTTTTTTTAATATCGCTTCAATAGTGTTGTTAAAGTTATTTTTTCTTAAATCGTCACTGAACAAAGCGAATGTTTCAGACGGAGTATTTATAGCCATGTGTTAATAGCGGTAAGCTGCGGTAAGTGTTTAACTCTTTCTTAAGACTTTTAACGTTCTTATGCGTTTTAACATGTCTTTACTGAGTGCTGGAAACCGATTTAATAATCCTAAAGTAAAGTAATAAATGGACGATGAATCTGAAATGCATAATAACAAGAACATTGAGCTTACCACTTAACTGCAGAATACCCTGCCACTCGAACCTCGAACTCATGTGTCTATATGTCCGGCAGCCAGACAGGTTTTCCAAAATACTCCGTGTCCGGCAGTCGAAAATATTTTCAAATTTCAATTAATACCATCATTTACGTGTTAACATACGTGAAAACTTCACGAATTTCACCGCAGTGCGAGGTTTTGTGTTTATTATCGGCGCCCTCAGTGTATAAATCGAATCCCGTGACTTAGAAGCTTGCCGCCAGCTTCCGGACAGGAATTTCTAAATACTCCGTGTCCTGCAGTCGAGTATTTTTGGTTTTCTACTCGATAGATTCGAACAGCATCATGATAGGCAATGCTAGGCAATGCTTTTCTTGTATTTCTTGCTAAGAAATTTACGATTGTCGCCGAAGTACGCCGATTTTGTTGTTTTGTTACAAATATGCTTGCCGCCAGCTTCCGGACACGAATACTCCGTTTCCGGCAGTCTAATATGTTTGGTTTTCTACTCGATAGATTCGAACAACATAATGCTAGGTAATGCTATTCTTGTATTTCTTTCTAAGAAATTTACGATTGTCGCCGAAGTACGCCAATTTTGTTGTTTTGTTACAAATATGTTTGCCACCAGCTTCCGGACACGAAATTCTAAATACTCCGTGTCCGGCAGTCTAATATTTTGGTTTTCTACTCCATAGATTCGAACAACATCATGCTAGGTAATGCTATTGTTGTATTTCTTTCTAAGAAATTTACGATTGTCGCCGAAGTACGCCGAGTTTGTTGTTTTGATGCAAAGATGTTTGCCGGACACGAATTTCAAAATACTCCGTGTCCGGCAGTCTAATGTTTTCTCTAATAAATTGAGAGCTTCTCTCTTCGATAGATATGCTTCCAATAATAACATGCTAGGCAACCCTGTTCTTCATGCGATGCGATCGTTGTTTCCACGGAAGGAAAGGTTAATATATTCTGTATATTTATTTACCTCCTCGCCTTGACACACTATGGCTGTGTTTTCACTAGGACAATTTTAGCTAGATAAAGTCAGAAAAGTCCGGAAATACAGTGAAAACACTTTGTCTACTGTTTAGCGAGTTAACAATGCCAACTGTTTTCACCAGGAAAAACAACGGGTTTTCTCGCCTTTACGACAGGAAACTCACGCAGAGTTATACTACCTCGCAAGATGCATGGTTTAACTCGTCCCGACAAATACCGCAGCCAATCGCATCGCGTGTAGTGACAGATGCCTGCCAAACAATCTGGCAAAATTATTTTCCAGACGCTCGCCTTGTGGTTCTTTCGAAACAAAACCTTGTATGCTTGTAAACATGGCTCACGAATTGCAAAACATATCCCAATTCTTTCGCCGTTTTACGATTCCTCCAGGCCTTACCTTTTCACAGCGTCGGCATGCAGAATCATTTCCCGCATTACGGGCAACCAGCAGTTCTTCAATACCAAATTCCTATGCCACATGCGACACCCTCGACAAGCTCAGTAGTCCTGACTTACACTGCTTACAGCAACGAAAGCGAAAGCTCAACGAACGAAGAAAATACAAAGCCAGGAGCTACGAATAGGAACCGTGGCTCCAACTGGACATTTTTGAAAGTTGCGCGGATTTGTAATTTGAATCTTTCGAGTTATTAGTGGCTTAACTTTTTTCCAGTGAAAACAGATGTCGTTTTTGGCTAGCTAATGTCGGTCTGTAAACAAACACCTAGGAAGAATGTTCAGCTAGTTAATCGGCCTAGTGAAAACACAACCTATGTAAGCATGCTGTATACGCGGCTTCCGAAATGTGTCAGTGAAACATTGTTTTCGGTCACACTTGACCCAACGTGACCTAATTTTTGGCGGGAAACCTAGAGCGACTGCCGGCGAAAGGTGAAGATTTCCATCAACCAAGCGTGCTTATTTCTCTGGAGGAAAGTTTGAAGGCAAAATTGAAGGTAAGATCACAGATTTGACGTTTCCCATTTTAATAGCGCTGTTAATGGAGGAGACGTTGGTGCTGGCCGATTCGCTGCACTCTCAGAATGCACGAGAACGAACACGAAACTCGCGTGTTGTTGCCGGACTGTGTGAGTGTCTGGAAAACAAAAGCCCGATTTACACGACATGCGTTTTAGGCACGGCACTCCTTAATTTAGGTACCCGTGCCTTTTAGTATGGCCCGTCAAGTTTCCATTTACACGACAAAATTGTCTTGTTTTAAGGCACCTGTCATTTTCTTTTGGGTACCCTAAAACGAGAAACGGCACCCCCAAATTATTGAGCCTGCCCACAAGGCAGGTATTTTCTGGTTCTATTTGATGAAGAAAAGAAAAGAAATCAAATATGATAAATATGATAAGGAAGGGAAAAGTATGCTTTCATTTTCTTCTTTTATTGGAAACATGATCATGAAAAGTCGTAGAATGTTCATCCAAGCCATGGTTTAAATCAGCCAAAACCAAAGGTTGTATGTATGCGTTTACGATCACCCGTTTACACGGCAAAATATGGGCACGGCACTCCTAAAAAGCGGGCCAGGACTACCTATTCACATGGTCCCGGCCCTCAAACATTTTTGGGCACCCGTGCCCAACACATTTCCGTTTACACGGCAAAAATTGAGGATGCCGTGCCGTGCCGTGCCCAAAATACTTGTCGTGTAAATCGGGCTAAAGTGAATAATGGCCGAATACTCCGAATAGTAACGATTAGCTTGACCAATTTGAATATGTGCTGTTTGTCTCTTGACCCTCAAATCGTTTTGGTCAAAAATCAGCATTTCTGCGTTAACCCTTTATAATATTGTGCAACATGTGCTTATCTGCCTGATCGATCGGGGCACATCGCGAGGAGGGCTGGGTATAGCTGCAACCAAGAAGAGGAAACCACGCAAATCACTAGCCGTTTCAAAATATCGAATAAATGAATATTAGAAGTCCATCCAAACTGAATTACGGATAACTTCAAATCCTTTTTTTCTCTCGCGGGAACAGCTTGAGTGCTAAACCGTTTCGATAAGGTTTTGTTAACTGCACTCAAACTGTTACCATGCTATGAGATCTTTTTAGGTACTTTATCTCTGCCTTTATTGCAAAATAAAATATCTCAAAGTAGTTTCTTTAAATCGCGATATATTGTAGTCAAACCGTATGTCAATTAAGTTAATGCATTAAAACATGGGGATCACCGTGCTCGTTTAGAAGAAAAACAAAATTTATTTCCCTGCCGAGCTTAACCTGAAGGAAATCGCATAATGTTGTGTGCGCGCGCTTATGCGGAGAATCACGAGAAAAAATTGCAACATCTGGCCTCGGTTGTTCAAAGGGTGGATAACGCTATCCACCGGATAAATCACTATCCAGTGGATAGTGTAGTTTGTTTTGCCAACACTTATCCACTGGATAGCGATTTATCCGCTGGATAGCGTTATCCATCCTTTGAACAACCGGGGCCTGGACTAAATTCACAGCACGCGCTAGCTCGCGCGTAATGGCGTAATCTTGTTTTTGAACAATTTGGGTTGAATAAAGTTAAAATTGGTTAAATTCTTCTGTTTCGTCGTCATTCAGTCGGTCTGGAGAACTTTACTTGATACTGTACTGAATTTCTTTAGTTTATGTGAGTAATTTATGGCGTTTTGGTCGAAATTCAAGCGAGTTATCGCAAAACCGAAAATTTTGTTGCGTGTGTCGTTACGTGTGTAAATCATTCACGTACAAACTCTGTGTTGCCAAATATGGTACTTGGCAAAACTGAATATTCGAACGCTGTGAACGCGCGTTACACGTTTCAACTCCTTATGAGTTTCTGGCGTAATTAAAAAACGTTAACAGCGCCTCCCTAAAAGTGAGAGATACTGGGAACGAGGTTGTGACGCATACTCCGGTGATTTAGGATGGACGAATCTAACACGCCAGCAGCAAATTCAAAGGACCACATTATTTTACAGATTTCTATACGGTTTGGCTCCAGACTATCTTTTCACTAAATTTGAAAAACGAGAAACCGTGTAGAACCTAATGGAATTTGAGAACAAACTCAACGTGCCATTACCATGCACTAACTATTACAAGAATACCTTGATCTGTACGCTCGGTACAGTCGGTACGCTCGGTACAGTCGGTACAGTCGGTACGCTCGGTACAGTCGGTACAGTCGGTACAGTCGGTACAGTCGGTACAGTCGGTACGCTCGGTACAGTCGGTACAGTCGGTACAGTCGGTACAATCGGTACAGTCGGTACAGTCGGTACAGTCGGTACAGTCGGTACAGTCGGTACAATCGGTACAGTCGGTACAGTCGGTATAGTCGGTACAGTCGGTACGCTCGGTACAGTCGGTACAGTCGGTACAGTCGGTACAGTCGGTACAGTCGGTACGCTCGGTACAGTCGGTAACAACAATACATTCTCTATCACTAACAGAGTAGGAAAAACCAGCAAGTATTCGTACCTCAGAAATGAGCATGACGACAGCAGGAGAGGTTTTACTAGCGACAAATAGGAAGGCAATTCTTATTTAAAAAAAATCTTCCATTGTTCTCGCGAGATGGCCAATCACAGAGCCGCTTTGGATCGGTGCAGTACCGCTCCACTCTGAGCTTGCTTTGCGTCACTCTGAGCTTGCTTTGCGTCACTCTGAGCTTTCTCTGAGTCAATTAGACCTTGCTCTGAGTCACCCAGAACTTTAAAACAGTTTAAATTGTTTAACAACTTTAAAAGACCTTAAAATGTAAGCTGGTTTTAGACTCTCTTCGGAGGCTCTGTTAGGGCATTTTAACAGTGACACAGAAGAAATAATAGTATGACGAACGATAAGACTTGTGTTGAAATAGCGACCACGGCGACAGCGGAGGATAGAATTAAGACAACTTCGGCGAATCTGTCGGTTTCTTCGACGGCGAACTTATATAGTCACAAATCCCCTGCGCAACGAAAATTGGTCATTAAAATGTTTCGTAAGCAAGCAGGGATTTTTCCAGCAGATTTTACAGGCAAAAGCTTCCGAGTTAAAAAGTGGATAAACACAATGAGTCAAAAGCTTTCTTTACTTTGTACTACCCACTAGTGTTTTGTAACAAAGAGTACAAGGCGATACATCCCATTCATTATGGCTGTGGCCAAAAGAAAAAAACATACAGTTGCCATAATTATATATTCACGCGTATGAAAAGAGCGTTAGGGAGGCTTTGCATTACAAAATTATATTGTGAATTATCCCAGTAAAAACGGACACGTAGCTGTTATATCTGGCAACCAACTAGCATACTACATTCTGATAAGCAAAGTATAAGCATATAAGACAAATTAATTGAAATGTCATTCCAGCCGAGAGAGATGTAAACCCACCTTTGAAAAACCGCGGAAGATGAATGCCAGGACAGGTATCTGTTGTATGTTATTACACAGCCCTCGAAATATAAAGGATTTGTTCGGAGAGAACGGTTGAAAAATGAAAATATCAAATTTGTTGATGCCTGAGAAACTCCTGCTCTTGTGTATCTAGTTCGGTCACGTACTTGACATGTGTAGTCACATCGCTTTTTAATCTTTCCACAAATTAAACTAGTTTGATCGCTTCTTTAGAAATGCACGAGAAACTTCTGCTCTGTGTACATAGCTCAGAGTCACGTTTGCTTTTACAGTGAAACGAACTCAACCAGGGGAACCCAACATTTTTTAGCCAATCATAAGACAAGTTCAGAACAAAAGAATTGGACTTCCTTCATCAGCGGACCAATCACAGCAAGAGGCAAATTTAACTGCTCGTTTGCAAACTCAAATTCTTTTGTTCTTGTTGGGTGGCTCCGGTTGAGTTCGTTTCACTGTAATTTGTGTATATAGGTTGGTTACATGTACTTGACATGTGTACTAAGCTTTAATCGGTAGAGAAATTAAAACCGTTTTAACTTCGATATTAAAGTGCCTGAGAAACTCTTGCTCTGTATACCTAAGTTAGTCACGTTGTTTTTAATTGATGGAGAAGTTAAAACTATTTATTTTGGTAGAAGCACAGTAGTCACCGAAACAAAGTTATCTATCAGCAAAGATTATGTTAACCGAGGTCGGGTTTACTTGCTGTTTTGGACGTATTTGATACTTCATCCCGCCTAAAATTTAAGAACATCCCACATCACGCCTACAAAAAGTAACGCATCTCGGTCCCGCCAAAACAATGTCATCCCGTATCCCGCCATCCCGCCTTGATTTTAAGCCCTATCCCGCATCCAGCCAAACCTATTTTGCTAGGTTGGGCATCAAATGAACTAATTGGAGATAACTTTCGGTGGATAGTATAACATCAAGACAGATGCTAAAAGTGATCCCGTCAACATTATCGCTTTGCTTGCAGTAACCAGTAACCAAAGCGATGAGAAATTTAATCATTGTTTTGTGTTCCCTGAATATTTGCATAATTATTCAGTGAGCTACATGTAGTAACATCAAAGCCATTCACTTATTTAGTGAAACAAACATAAAATTTGGCGCGTCATAGAATACTCTAAATCATACTAGTTGTTCTTTTATTTTAGGCCATTTACTCCAAAACGTTGAACTATCTATTACAGATTCTTTCCGGTTTAAAAATTTCAGACATTTTATCGCGGGAAAAGTACTTCAAAAATCGTGCCTATGTCCGCGTTTCCTGTAATTTCACTTTTCAACTGCCGATTTACACCAAAAACCGGATTAAGCTTTTTAAACCGGAAAGAATCTGTAATACCGGTGGTAATAGATAGTTCAACGTTTTGGAGATAACTTTCAGTGGATAGTGTAACATCAAGACAGATACTAAAAGTGATCCCGTCAACATTATCGCTTTGCGTGCAGTAACCAGTAACCAAAGCGATGAGAAAATGCACTCACTGTGATGCCGGCATACCCACGTTTTCATTTGACCTTTCTGTAGAATAGCGAAAAAGTGACTTACTACTAAAATGGGGTAAAGCTTAATCCGGTTTTTGGTGTAAATCGGCAGTTGAAAAGTGAAATTACAGGAAACGTGGACATAGGCATGAGTGCATTTAAGACTACACCATCGAAAACTAAATACCTGACTGTTTGGTTAGATTCCAAATTGATCCCGTCGACAAACACTTATATCATCGTCTTCGGTGCACGCGAAAAATTAATTGCATGACTTTTACGAAATTCAGCGGTTACAGTTTCGTTGGAATATATGCATATTGAGTTACCGCATTAGCTTTTAGCTGCATATCATATAAAAGCTACAGGGGAAAAGCAACAGAGAATGGATTGTTGAGCATTAAAAAAACTTAAGCTGGAGCCAGGCTAAGTCAGGATCAAAGAATAACTGAAACACCAGGGCAGTTTCTACAAATGATTTAGTCGATATCTTCGCTTCGCGTACGTAATGATATGGCAAACCCCTCAAGAGGTGTATGTATAAAACTACGTCAGGATCTATTTTCAAAAGGAAATTGCTGCATTTGAAATGAAATCTCATTGTTTTATGTTTGCTTGAATATTTGCATATTATAATATCAGTTTTTCTTTTACATGGATCATGCAAAACTGCACATAGAGTTCATGTTGTTGGTAAGTTGCTTCAGTTATATTTAAGGTATATATAACAGATTGTTTTTTATTTGCTTGATCGAATCTACGTGGGATGCTGATTTGAGCATCGAAAAATAAAAATTCGGAATCTAGTAAATAATGAAGATGGTAAATTTTAAGCTCGGTAATAAATAATGAAGAGGATATTTTTCAACAATGACACGAGCATGGAACAAAGAAAAATTCTGAGTCCCCGACGGGAATCGAACCCATGGCCTCCCAGATACCGTTTGGGCGCTCTAACCAACTGAGCTACGTGAGACTCGTTATGCGCTTGGCCATTTACTAGGTTGATATGTGACACGCGTCGACTTGCATACTGCTAGTCGAAATCATCAAGTGTGTAGTAAATAATAAAGATGGTAAATTTTAAGCTCGGTAATAAATAATGAAGATGATATTTTTCAACAATGACACGAGCATGGGACAACGCGTTTTAGCCGTCCGAAAACGTGAAATTTCACTTCCTGTTGGGTCAAAAACCGCGTGAGTAAAGGACCTGGGACTAGATGAGCAGTGTCGTCAAAACCAGAACGTGCTCACAAGAAACAAACAAATCAAAGAGGGAATTTAATACTTAGTTGTGTTGCCAGAAAACCAGAAAAAAGGCAGCAACTTCCTTAGTAAATTCCTTGTTCGGTTTCGAGATTCGATCGAGGAAATAAAAAAAAATCTATCATATACACTTTAAGGACCCTGGCTTTCATCATGTACAGATGTATATAAAATAATAATAATAATAATAATAATAATAATAATAATAATAATAATAATAATAATAATAATAATAATACATAATATTTTAAGAGGAGGCCTCCAACCACCTACAGGTGGTTTTCAGGAGGGTCCTCTGAGAAAATAAATGTCAAACCTTAAAAATACATTAAAATCTAAGATACAATAAAAAGGACAAAACGTATGCGGTAATAAAAACTAAAAATATCTAAAACTGTAGCTAACTAAGATTAAAAACTAGAACAAGAATTAAAATACTACTAACTAAGGTTAGAAATGGTTTAATAAAAACTGTTTCAGTTTGTATTTAAAAATAGTTTTCGGCATCAGTTTCTTTAAAGCACTTGGTAGCGTGGCTTTATAATATGTTTTGCTTCTTCCCCATTCCGTTCTTGGCCTACTGACTTTGGGCATGTAGCCATTTCGGGTATTATAACCGTGTTGTTGGTTCATGGTGGATCTGAATACACCGAAATGCTCGGGGATGCTACCTTTCATTGCATCTTGCACAAAACAACGCCGATGACCGAACCGCCTCGCATGTAAAGACACCCACCGCAACGACGTCAGGGCCTCTGCTGATGAAACTTTCGACTTAACAATCTTCTTCGCAAAGCGATTTTGAAAAGATTGTAATTGTTTCATCTGTGTTGTAAGACCAGGCTGGTCACCTCAGACAATATCTGCATAATCTAGGTGTGGTAGGACAAGGCTATTAAAATATGCTGTGAGACTTTTTTGATCCAGCATATGATAGATTCGATTGAAGACTGAAAGGCGATGTCCTAATTTTTGTAAGAGGCTATTGACGTGCATCTTCCATTTCCATTTCTCATTCAGTAATACGCCTAGATACTTAAAAGATGAAACACGCTTTATTTGCCCTTCATCAGTAGAAAACTGAAAGTGATTAAACGGAGACAACATTGTCTTGCTACCTGAAAGCATCAATTTGGTCTTCTTCTTTATGTTGTCGGGTATACCAGTCGGAGATTAGGGTGAAGTCATGTCGAAAGGCATCATTAAGATCTTGGGGTGTCGACGCAGCAACTATTAAAACAGCATCATCTGCATACAATATGAGTTCACTCTTCGTTACAGCAGCTGACAAGCTGTTAATGTAAACATTAAATAGAAGTGGGCCTAGGATACTTCCTTGTGGAACACCCAAGTCAATAGGGCGAGTCTCTATGTTACAGAGTACATGCACTGACCGTGACGACTGAAGCCGAGAGTATACAAAATATTCACGAGAATGTAGATTTTATTACGTTTAAGAAGACGTAAAAGGTATATTGCACACAACGTGAGCCTTTACCAACGAAGGCAAATAGCAATTGTTGGGTACGTTAATTCGATCAGAAATGGCAGATAAAGTAACGGTCGTGAAACGGTTAAGACGGAATCCGCCAGGACTTCGAGTAGTTGTTGGACAAAATTATGTACCAAAATTATTTACACCTTATTGCAAGCTTTTGTGTTACTGCTTCAAATATCTTATCAAAAGAAATCTTTTCTAACACCAAAAATCGAAAACCAATCTCGAAGTTCCGCTGAATTCCGCTAAATCGCTTAAAAGACGCGAGCTTTTGCCTATAGCTTGTGAACAATAAATTTCATTTTCTCAGGTTCTGATAAGAAATTGTTGTATCAAAATTATTTACACCTTATTGCAAACTTTTGTGTTACTGCTTCAAATATCTTATCAAAAGAAATCTTTTCTAACAACACCAAACAGCGAAAACAAATTTTGAAATTAATTTCACTGAAGTCCACTGAATCGCTTAAAGACGATTTTACGAAATGGCTGCACGTGAGAATTTCCCTATAGCTTGTGAACTTTGAAATTCATTTTCTAAGACTCTGGTAAGAAATTATTGTAGGTGTTACTGATCAGTGATAATTACTTACATCTTTACCTTTTATTTAGGGTAAAAAATAACGCAATAGGATTTAAATTATTCTGGTACTCGATTTTTGTCCAACTTAAATAAATATTACTCGACTTCCTGGTGGATTCCGTCTTAAACGCTAACATTTTTTAAACTTTTCTTCGCTCGATTCGAAAACTTCGAGATTCGTGATTCATTTAAAATTTTCATTCGATATTCATGATTCACTTGTCATTGTTTTGATCCAGTTTTGAAAATCACTTCACTGTGTATAACATACCTAATCACAGTCAAGTTGATAGGTAACTGAAGGGATGAGAATTTGAATCGCGTTTTCAGTGTTATCCTGAAGGGGGCTCTGGGTGCATGCTCCCCCAGAACATTTTGAAAATTAGGCGCTCGGAAATGCTATTTTCGGCCATTTCTGTGATATAACTGTAAAGAAGTTTCGTATTTTGCATTCTATATTCACACGCCTCCAATATCGATAGAAGCATATTCATTTGTTTTTCATGATTCTTTTACCCATATCTCATCATTTATGATTCCCAAGTTTTAAACACGAAACACGAATATTCATGATTCCTACCAATTGTACAGCTATGATTCATGATTCATGATTCCGCTTCCACCCCCGACTATTTCACGTCTATTTCCCAGTTAGGATGCAACCTCGTTCCCAGAGAGAGACCCTGGGAACGAGGTTGAGTTAGGATGTACTTAAATAGGGCATATAAAGTAAGTTTCCTAAAATTATCGTTACTACTACTACTACTACCACTACCACTACCACTACCACTACCACTACCACTACCACTACCACTACCACTACCACTACCACTACCACTACCACTACCACTACCACTACCACTACCACTACCACTACCACTACCACTACCACTACCACTACCACTACCACTACCACTACCACTACCACTACCACTACCACTACCACACCACCACCACCACCACCACCACCACCACCACCACCACCACCACTACCACTACTACTACCACTACCACTACCACTACCACTACCACTACCACTACCACACCACCACCACCACCACCACCACCACCACCACTACCAGGATGTACTTAAATAGGGCATATAAAGTAAGTTTCCTAAAATTATCGTTACTACTACTACTACTACCACTACCACTACCACTACCACTATCACTACCACTACCACTACCACTACCACACCACCACCACCACCACCACCACCACCACCACCACCACCACCACCACCACCACCACCACCACCACCACCACCACCACCACCACCACCACCACTACCACTACCACTACCACTACCACTACCACTACCACTACCACTACCACTACCACTACCACTACTACTACTACTACTACTACTACTACTACTACTACTACTACTACTACTACTACTACTACTACTACTACTACTACTACTACTACTACTACTACTACTACTACTGATATGAAAAATAAAACAATAAACTGTACGACAACAATATGAAAAATAAAACAATAAACTGCACGACAACAATATCTGCGCCAACACGATACTGGTTGCGTGACGACCGAACGTGACTGATATTGATTTGCATTTTGCATGACCTTTGCGTGATTTTGACTGATGGATTATTTTTGCATTGAGTCATGCAAGAAAACTACATCAGTAACTACTTGTTTGTGTTATCTTCAAAACTTCATAGTTAAAAAATCATTTTGCGCAAAAGAAAACCAGGCCGGATTGGTTTCTTTGCGTAACATCAGTTATGTCAGCACGATCGCAGCCGGATACAATGAGTACACGTAATACTGAGCACTGGATTAACAGTTACGCACGTATATTGCGGCGACGGGAACGGTACTTGATGTTACGTCGCGCATCATTCAAGTAAGAGGCTCGAACTACAGCCTCGTCTCTTTGTAGGCGAAACAAGAGGGATTTTTCGAAGTATTCATTCAAGCTTCATGATGAATCCGATCACGGCAGTGCTAATATGTGTTGAGATAATCTCTTTCACTTTGTTCCACGGTAAGTGCGTGAACTTTCCGCATCACGTCTCTTCAATCAAAGGAGAAGGCTAGTTATTATTTGGTTCTTTATTTCAATGATAGATTAAAACTATGGGGGATTTAATTTATTTTTTTTTCGAAGTTTGTAGCGATAAGTGCGTTCGCTTTGCAGTTAGGGGTGATTGGAAGTTGTCCAGTGGCAATTACAAGATTGTGGTTCACAGTAAAATCGCTTCTTTGCAAGAACTGTGTATAGCGGGCCATCGTGTCACGTATTTGCGATTTACCTTCAGTGGGCCTTCAGTACAGACTGTACAATAGTCTACTTGAAGTTAGGTAACTGTTTTCTTAATAGGATATCGAATACAAAGGGAATAGAAGCAACAAGTTGACTCAGTCGATTCTATTTTCCCTTGAACGCTTAACTTTGCCAAATTACAGTATCACGAATATTGCTGAGTATTGGCAAACGTCAGAACGCAAGAGGTATTTTTGCCGTTTATGGTCAGGAATGATCAACATACCTTTTGAATGAATTTCGTACCGCTATATCGGCTGACGTATAGAACGACTGTACTAGAAATTAGAGAATTGAGTCTACCGTACCGACGGTAGCTTAAATTAATACTACGCTGAACTTATAATTCACTAAAGCTTATTTAAAGGATTTAACTTTCTGAGCATTAGCCTTGATATAAAAACTTTTAATTACAAAGTTTGAGTGAGACTTTTCAAACGGGGTTCCCATGGCACAGGAATCAGAGGAGCAAAATTTGATTTCTTTCACGCACAACATGAATAGAAATAGAGAGCAAATAATCTAATTGTCTTAGTGTAAATGTACTAGTCGGTCAAATTCCAATAACAAGATCGACATGCTCACGTTTTTGTTGAATACAAATCTACGCGCGGATAACTGACAAGTGTCAAACAACTGCATTGGTCAAATTTGGCTCCTGTTCCCTGTGCCATGCAAGCCTTAGCGAGGCATCACACTATTCCAGGATTCTGTGTGTGTTGGCTGTCCTGTATTGTATAAGCGTTGTGGACGGTGTGGATTGAAAATTTGGTGGCTGACTGACTGACTGACTGACTGACTGACTGACTGACTGACTGACTGACTGACTGACTGACTGACTGACTGACTGACTGACTGACTGACTGACTGCAAAGTAATTAACCAAGGTGACTGCAGAACAACCGTGCGATGATGCGAAGGTGCATTATAAAGGTTGTTTATTACAGGTTTATTGTTACTTTCTAAATGACTTAATTTTTTTTCGAACTTGGGCTGTGGCGCTAAAATAATACGAAATAAACTGAGCTTAGACCGAAGACTCCGACCCGGACCAAGTATATATCATGTTTTCACGAACGTAAATCGACGCTGACTAATTATACCATGCTTTGCCGTTTTCTTTAATTTAACGTGCCTTTATTTTCCATTCTGCGGAAGAGGTTATTAAACTAACGTTTCTTAATTTTCATTTTAGCTCAGTTATAAAGAAATGTGGTCGGATCTGGACCGATTTATTGACGGGTCCTTACCTAGTTTTCACTGTCGTATGAAAGCATCTTGTTTCTTCCCAAACGTGGTCGGGTCCGGACCGATTTTTTTTTACTGGTCCGTACCCAATTTTCTCTGTCGTATAAATGCGCTTTCAGTCGTATTTCCCCTTCCTTCTTAGACCTAACCCTGTCCTATGACTCTGATTTTTGTTAGGTTCTTTATGCTCGACAAGCACTTCATGGGAGCATCATATCCGAGCGGACCTGCTTGAAAACTACGACAGAAAAGTCCGGCCAGTTTTAAGAGGCAAAAAGGAAGTGGAAGTGTTGTTCGCACTGAGAGTCAGTAGGCTTGTCAAAGTGGTACGAGAATCCCAATTTTTTTAAGTTTATCCACTTTGTGTGTCTCGATTGTTTTCCTCTCTTCTGCATCTTTGCAATATTTAGGATATTAAGCTGTAGAATCCGTTAACCCCACACATTGCTTTATTTTGCTGAGCTTTGCTTTCTAATCCCAAGTATGCTAACAGCGATGATGACGACCGGACGCTACCACAGGCACCCCAACCGCTGTAAGCGATAACTTAATCATTTAGTAGGAATATTGTCATTAACTTCTGTTCCTGTGTCGTTTGGAAGCGATTTGATCAGAGAGAAGACGGTTTACCATGCAAGTTTCAAATATTATCTTATCTGTGGCTTCGTAGTAACTGAAAAGATAATATTTGAAGCTTGCAAATGACTCAGGCAAAAAGACACAGGAAAGCAGATAAATAGCAATATTTTTATGATTAAAATGACTATTTTATTGCTAATACAGCGTTTGGGAGGCCTGTGACACTACCCTGGCTACCAGAGGATTGTACTGTCGCACGGCGGAACACCTTGGTTCGGTGCCCAAAGGCCGTCGCCACGAGCGGCACCGAAAATCGTTTCGTGCGGGTCGACTTGGCCGAAGCCGGAAACCGCGCATGGAAATCCTCTGACACCCAGGGTAACCGGACGCCGACTGCTATCAGGGCGCTAAAAAGGATTTTTAGCGCCCTGCTGCTATGTAAAAGTGGAGCGTTCGCCGATGCGCGTTGGAGCTTCGCTATCAGTCACAGTATCCCGTCCAAGTAGAAGCCCTACCCGAAAATAATCCCTACTGAAAGGGACGTTGACCAAATACTTATATCCCCAGTGCTATTTTCTCTAATTTTACGATATCTTAGCGGCCTGTGACCTTCCAATGACGGAATGACACTAGTTGCTTGCGGTTAGCTTAACCCCGGTTTGCTTGAGGTAAGCTTTTATTTTTAGGCTAGGGCAATTCTATACGTTGCCCTACAGACAAATGAAAGCTTACTACAAGAAAGCTAATGCCATTCCGTCATTCCGCCGCATAAGGTCACCATTTCCCTCCCCCTCCTTTTCCTTTTTTGCTCTCGCCCCAATTTTCGCGCGACCAGAATCTTCGCTCGCACGCGGCACATAGCACTTCGCTCGCAGAAGAACGGTTGCTACGCAGGCTAGTTTACATCATTTGTTGCTGTGTGCTGCTCACAAGTACTTGTTTTGAAAAAGTGCTTTGCTTACGAGGGAGCTTCGTTTATACTGGTGTCTCCATTTGATTTAGTAATTCGCCCTTTTGTTTTTCAACAGGATAATCAAGAACAGTTAGTCGTACTGGACACTTGGGTTATACAGGTCAGCACATGTCTGGTTAACACGTGTTGAAACGGAGAAAAACAAAAGCACCGATGTTTTTCTTTTCCTTTTTTTTTTCTTTTTTTTTTTGCATTCTTTTTAGGATTGGAACGGACTTTACTTACATGACATTTGATCGACATTTTATTTTTGTCCTAGTGGCCAGTGAGTTGCATTAAAATCCAGCAGTCTGCTTGGATTACGACTGCCTTGCTGTTTTTGGTGCTTACAAATATTTTAAAAATGTTCTATTTTTCCCGTTACTTACAGGAATGGAGGAACGAGTTTCTGACATGGAACGCTAGTGAATACGGCGACCTAGAACGCGTTCATTTTGCTCCTGATGAAATTTGGGTCCCGGATATAGCTCTCTTTAACAAGTGAGGATACCATTTTTTCTCTTTAAGGGGCGGCCCATTAAAAAAGTCATGGGGGGGGGGGGGGGGGGTTGGGGGAATATTCAGCTTGCCGAATTTGTTTTTTCGACGATTGCTTGGTGAAATCCTGTACTCGAATTTTTCTTTTAAACAAATGTTGTTTTATTGATCATTTGTCAAATAAAGAAGCCTCGACTGTACTCTGTTCTGTTGTAAAGCACGCAGGAAGCGGCTAGAGCACGAAAGAAGTGTAGGCGGAACACGAACCGTTACTTCTTGCTCTGCACTGGAAACCGAAATTGAAGCTCAAGTAAGTTTGTGATTGACAGCTGTTGTCTTGTTAGCCAATCAAATCATTTGAAGCATTCTAACAAGCGTTGTGATTGGTTGTAACTGGCTGTCTTTATGAGAGTATAAAGCACGCTGACGACACTTTTTGAAACGTTTTGGAAGCAAAGCAAAAAAAATCTTAAAATGAAGGAGAATCCGTGGGAAAAAAAAAGTTGGATTCTTTATCACAAAAACAGCTAAAGAAGTCTCGACTGTGCTCTTTTCTGTTACAAAGCACTTTGGAAGCGGCAATTGCACTCAAGAGGTAGGGAGAAACGTACACTCACCTAACTGGTCTGCCTCCTGCCAGTTGGGATTTTTAACCATGTTGTGTTTATTTAAAATTATTTGTTTCCTATGTTTCAGTGGCATGCCGAAGCTAAGTGCATGACCACTACAAACAACATTTACATTTTACATTTACTATTATTTTGACTTACAATACATATACACAACACTACGACTTATCGCGACTTATTTTACGACTAGTTACAAAATGGTCGGGTTAATACGAAAATCTCGCCTCAGTTTTTTTTTCGACACTGTTCATTGCACCTTTCAGTTGCATCCTTCTCAGTATCAGAAGGCTATAGTTCCCATACCACATGCGTTAGCAGTGCATGAATAAATTAGACAGTTCTACCCTAATCCAAAAGCACAAAACCGGAACTTTGGCACTGGACTTTGCTGGTTTATTTTAGCATATGTTTCTTTTTCTTTCCATCTTTAGTGGTGATGATGAAATCAATTTAGCAGGAGGTCCAACCAAGTTTGTGACGGACATCGCAGTCGATCATAAGGGGAAATGTGTTTGGAGCGGACCTGCAACATTTAAAGTCAATTGTAGAATGCAGATCCACGAATGGCCGTTTGACGAACAGGAATGTGAACTCGCATTTGGCTCGTTCACCTATGGAAAGAATTTACTAAGAATCAAGTTGTTCAAGGACAAAAGCAACTTCGCAAGTAAGGAATAGTCCAGGTTCTCGTATGCAGCCTAACTAAGCGTTTGCTGGACAAAATATTAAATTCGCCTGCCAACTGCAAAAAGTTTAAATTTTATCGAAAATGTTATGAACCTCAGAAAGTTAAGGGGAAGTGGTTTTCACTTTTATATATGTAGTTGGACAAAATCTCCAGGCAATGACACCAACAGTTGAAGCCTATACTGTCAGCCTGGAAGGTTTGTATGGATCTAAAATTTGATTAAGCAGACTGACGTCAGTTTTTCATACGTCTGTCCTATTATTGATCATTAATTTCGTCAGAACATTACCAAAGTAGCTGGTGAAGTTTTCAAGATTCCCGCCCGATTGCGTCATCCACAGCGATTAATGTGTCTGTACTCTTATTGAAGATAAAAATTATCCAATCAGCGCGCAAAAGTTCACTTCGTTATTGTAAAAGAGATTGTATTCTCCCTCCAAATTTTAGGTCCATACTCACTCTTTGGTTACATGTGCTGACACAAGTAATAACTTCCTCTATATATGGTAAACATTACTTCAGAAATCAGAAAGGTACTGAACAGCTTTGTATATTTTTCTTCAGCTCGCTTTGTCAAAAGCGGAGACTGGGACATTGAAAACATCGTGGCTGAAATATCAGAAACTGATCATGGCGACTGCTGCCCGTTTAACTTCAGTGAAGTTGTATATACTCTGAAAATGAAACGTAAATCACTGTATTATATGTTCTATCTCGCCATCCCCTCAGTTACTCTGACGATCCTCGCACTTAGTAGCTTCTTGATCCACGTTGAAAGCGGGGAACGCATTGGTTTTGTCACAACTGTTCTTCTTGCCATGACAGTGTTTCTACTTGTCATCCCGTCCTATCTTCCAGTCACATCAGACGGCTTACCAATCCTTGGCATAAACCTACAGGTGACGATGATCATGATAGCGCTAGTCCTTTTCGCCAACATATTCGTCCTCAGGATTTACTTCCTGGAAGGAACGCCCCCAAACTGGATTGAAAAACTCTGCGGGTTATGCAGCATCAAGAAAAGTAAAAGGGTCAAACGAATTCATGTATCACAGCCCGACAGTGGTTATCCAGTGATTGTAAAATCTTCTGCGACAATGTCTGGCATCGAGATGACTGAGTCCAGTAGAGGGAGCCCAGCTTTGGTTGAAAGAGTAGAGGAGCAGGAATTCACTTGGCAAATGGTGTCAGTCAAAATGGATCACGCTTTTTTTGTAATCTTTGTTATTGCCTCGTCTGTTTCGTATGCCGTGACATTCGCAACATGAGAAAACATTTTGGTGCTGTTATACCCACCTAGGGTTATGGTTACAATGAATAATGAATGTAAACAATAGAGAGCTTAAGCACAGGCGTTTTTGAGCCACGGACGGCAGCCGGAAATGGAATCTTCTCGTCTGTAGCGCTTATTGTCAGCTTTTTAACTTATTTTTGGAGGCAAAAGTTCGCCAAAACCTTAAACATTCGCCTTCCGGTTGGCGTCAGTGGCTCAAAAATGAAGGGGTGGTGAATGGTCCTTCAAAAAATGCGCGTCTCGCAAAATTTAAGCCAAATTCCAGGGGTCTCGTCGTCTCGTATTTTTATGGGGGGCCTTCTCGGAGTCTCGATTTCTTCTTCGATACTAAGGAAGTCTCGGGCTCGCAGAAAATGTATCAGTCTCGCCGTCTCGCAAAGTCTCGCATTTACCATTCGACACCCCTAAATGACTGTGCTTAAAGACTCTCTGTCGACCGGCATACATTGCGCGCCTTGTTTGAGGTTTCGTAGGCTACGAAACCTCCATTGTTGAGTTGTGGATCATTTCGCTCTTCAATCCTTTATAATCCGAGCCATCTATCGCGACTTTTCAACAGCTATTGCTATTAATGAAAAGATTGATTATCGTTCTTTACATTGAGGCGAATATTTCGTCGTAAATTGCTTGCTTGTTACATGTGTGAGAAGCTAAACAAAGGCCGGTACGCGATGCGGTTTTGGTCATGCATGGCGGGTGAGAGGAACCGCCGGTGGAAGGCCTTGACTTTGACCAGATCCCCTTCTGAAGAGATTTATTCGAGAAAATCTGCCAGGAATCAGTGGAGATCCAAAAAAGATGCCCTCGAAAACAAGAAAGAAGAGGAAAATGTTCCCGTTTGTTGCAGTACGTGACACTGAATCGCTGCTGAATTATTCGGATAATTTCCCTTTGCATTGCCAGTAGATCCTTCCAGTACGAGGTTAGCTTTTATGAGATCATTTGAAATTTATTTTGATGTTAAGTGCTTTCTTTGCTGTGTTTTATCCTTGTAATGGCAACCTTTTATTGCAAAAAATATCGAGCTGAAAATATTTGAAAGTGTGTACGTGACCAGTTATCGGAACAAACTCCGTGGGGATCTCAAACCGTGGTATGGAAATCGTCAAGAAATATTTATTGCTCTTGTTCTACATGTTGGCTTGGAAAGTATTTTAAGCACACTCAGTACTGTATATATATATACATATATATATTCTGGATGCTTCTGAAAGCAAATAAAAACCAAATTTAGTATATATTGAGTTGTTTTCAAACGGCGCGTACGGCGAGCAGAGCTTGTAGTTTGCGACCCCGCAACGCAAGGTCATAATTTCAAAATGAAGTAGTTCTTAACCAAATGACCTGAAAAGCAAACATTTTATTACTCTTCTACCGACAAATTTTATTTTAGGTCGCCAAATGCCTCAAATCTTTTTTTATTTTCAAACGATTTTCTTAAGCGACAGAATCAAAACAATAACAAACGCTCGCAATGTATGCCGGTCGACAGAGAGTCTTTAATGATAAGCTCTTTAATTACTTACCGTAAGCAACGAGCATTTGCCATTTTATCGTTGTAACATGATGTTTATTTTCCACAAACACGATAACTAGATCCTAACCTCTCTCCTTTTTCTCCTATTTCGTGACGAAACAAACCCTGGTTGTTGTTGTTCACGTAACCACCTAAATTCTGGCTGGTAAACGATCTGTTGAGAGGGAGGGGTAATAAAATGCGAACTGACACTTTTGCGAGAAGGGCTTCTAGTGTACTTGATCATGTTACACACGTTGAAGAGAAGAACAAAAGTATCATGTTACAAGGAACAGACGTATTGTGTTACCGTTTTAAAGAAAGGTGTAAGTACAGTGGAACCCCGCTTAATACGGACACCCCGGTATTACGGACAGTTTCGTTGGTCCCGACGAAAACCTCATCCTTTTTCTCTTAAATAAACCCGCTTAATACGGACACCCGTTAATACGGACAACGGACACTTTTCCGTGTCCTGAGTGACAAACTCTTATACATTGTCAACCCCGCTTTACGGACACTATTTATTTGTGCACTGTGAATTTTCATTGTCACGATTATTTGCTAACTTGAAGACATTGGACCCTGGTCAAATAATGACAGAATTCGAAGAGTTAAAACCATTTTATTACAAAGAGAAGCTTAATAGCGTGACTTCCGGTGTTTGACCCTTTCAGTTTCTTTGCCGTTTGCTTGTGTCGTCAGTTAAAAGCTTCAGTGCAAAGTAAAGTTACCGACTTTTTCAAATGGGTTGGGTTGAGTTTAAGAACGGTTAGGAGTTTCAGTTACAAAGGACACTTTATAGAAAACGTTCTGTTGCTATTGAAATGCGTTTTATTTCTTGTATATAGTAAAGCTGGTAAAGTTGCGACATTGTAAAATAATTCCACTGTTGAATTTATTAAAGTTTAGTTCGAGTGTATGACTAGCCTGCGTTGCACACGAAACTAAACCCCGGTATAGGACTATACCGGGGTTTAGTTTCCTCTGCAACGCAGGCTAGTGTATGACTAGATCGTAAGGTTTTCGTAAAAACTATTAATTTTAGTCAGAGAGTTCACAGTTTTCATCTGTTACAATTACAGTACAATTAAAGAACGTTTTGTTGCCGTAAAAACGTTTGCCTTCGTCTTTACCTCGAGAAAACATGTATCCGTGACTTTTTTTCTGAGACCCCGCTTAATACGGACACCCCGTTAATACGGACAATTTGGCCTGTGTCCTTGGTGTCCGTATTAACGGGGTTCCACTGTATAATGTCTGGGGTTTCAACGTCTTATCGAAAGTGAAATAAAACAAATAAATAAAAATCATACATTTACAGTCAAGCATGTTTTTGACAAGTGTTTTAATACTTTGATGCGTTTCATTGGCTTTCGGTTGCACAACGGTTCACAGGAGCACTATGAAGTTGAACTGGCGGTAAAAAAGACATTTTCTTCCTCGGCTCAAACTCTTAAAGTTATCAAATAGAGCTTTGCTTCTCTAAACCGTCGGAATAGAACACCATAAAACTAAAGGGGACAAAACTTTTACGTTCAGCGAGACGTAAACATCTGTTGGCTTCGTATAAAATCAATTATCCGTAAAGATCTGTAAAAGGTTCACTTTCTTGGACTTAACAACTGCAGAAGATTTGAAATTGAACGTTAAGTCTCACAAAAATCTTTATCCACTTTCTGTATAAAAAAGTTAAGTTTGACTAAATTTCTGTAGGCATAAAATACACTGTAAAAATAACATATAAGTAGTGTCAGTGTTAGTAAGTATACGTTTTTTTCTAGTAAGTTGTGTTGTATTATAACTTAAAAATAACTAAAATTAAAAAATAATAATAATTGCTCGTTCGAAACGTTGTCTGAAACCCTTCTAACTCTGACGTTTGATGATGATCGAATCACGCAACCGTTTGATACGCTGTCTTCCATTTTCTTTTCAAGGCATCTGATTGGTAGTTTAAAGCAACCGGAAGCTATAAAACCCATCAAACTAACCAAAAACGTGTCAAAAAGATGTCAAAAATTTAGTCGGGTGGCTACGGTTCGAGGCGCTTGACTGGAACGTTACGGAACGGTGTGCCCTTTTGTCAACATAACATATAACATAGAGCTGCTCTGCTTCAAAAGCTGTCAGCATAACCGCGTTGCTTTCATTTTGAAACAAAATAATTATATGAAAAAGCTCCTTTTGTTTTTACCCAAAAATCATCTTATGCTTCACTGGATTGGATGTTTACTCTCGCATCGAACACATGACTTAAAACGAACCTCTGTCAGCTAATACTGGTTCCACACAGAACCATCCATTCGGATGCTTTTTGTCGAATATGAAACGAAGACCGCCTCATGTGATGGGCTTAAGTAAACTGGTTCATTATAAGCTCTGCGTGTTAATACAAAAAGAAAGCCCAGCAGCACGGACAGTTATCATTGTTTTTTTTTTCATATGACAACCGTAGTTGAATAAAAAGATTCACAATATAAAACTGAAATCACTGGCGTATACAAAAGAGTAAAAAACATTTCAGGTAAAATCGAAATACATGTCAATTGAGACATTTCACCGGTTTAACAAGGCAGAAACAACACAGTGAAAAGTAAAGAAATTTTCTAGAAATTCTATCTATATTTGTTTGTTGAAAACGTTATATGGACATGTAGCTGAATATGCTATCTTTGGCAGCACAACAGCCCGCTTTTTCTCCCGCCAAAAATCTAGTAACGTTGCTGGTGGAGTCATGATAAAGAATAAAACACTTGCTACGACTGGTTTGTTTTGTTCCCAAATTAGCCGGCTACCCGCTTTGCCCAGCGTCTTCCAAAAACAGTTATTCATAAATTATGAGCAGTTCCAAAAGGCAGAATTTTAATTAGATACAGCGCAGGCGAACAAAAAGACAACCGGCGCTCGGCTCGTGATCTTTTGAATCGAAAATGGTTTATTTTTTCAACTAAATTTTGACTTGATTATCATACGTCTGGAACGTTTTTTTTTTACGAGTTACTGCCTGGCGAAATTGTGATGAAGCTGTTTTGTTCTACACTGATTATGAGAACAGTGAAAATGATTCCATACACGTATGGCTATTGTACGATGAGCAATTGACTCGACATTTGTGTTCTCAGTAAAAAGGAAAAGTCTTATTTGAGACATCTAAACGTTTAAGCGCCGTGGTGAATCGATTCTGTGACGAACGTTTCTTCTTCAAAGTGAGACGACCGTGATTAAACCTCAAAATCACCAGTGTTATTGTGGTTAAAGAATGCTATGACACTCGCATTGGTTTTTCTGGTACTTCTGTCTTGGGCAGCCGGCGGGACACAGGCGGCCGGTAAGTCAATGATGCAATATTTTATCCTTTTTAGAAACTGGTTTTTTCTCTTCATTTGGCACTGACTTGCAACAGCTCCGGTAATTCAGAACGCAACCAGCTACATTTTTGTGAAGCGCATTTTTGTAGCACATAAATTGTACTGTAAATCAATGGCATGAAAGTTAAACAAATTCATTTGAAACTCAAACAACTTTAAAGGATGCCTAAAAAATGAGATACAAGTTTTAGACTCTTAGGAATTACATCGATAATCTCAGATAATCAACAAACTTGGAGTTTCTATTTATGGTTTACTTTGGAGTAGAGAACTGACAAATTTGAATGTGGAAGAGAATTAACTGAATTCTTGTTTAAGTATTGATTAAAAGAGGGGAACAATCAATTCATTGATTATATTGCGATTATAAGAATTTATTCAGCTCGCGTTTGTGGTCTATAGCGGCTTCAAAAGGCATGAATAAAGTATGCATGGATAATCAAACAGCGACGAGTGAAGCCATTAAAAATGTCACGAGTAATTTCAAAATTCTATATAGTAAAGTGTAATTTGGACAAAATGCAAGTGGAATTGTTTTGTAACGGGGGTAAAGTTTATTTACTTATTTATTTTTCCCTGTTTTCGGCGGGAAAGTTCGTCATTTAGTTTCACTTAATTTCTGGTGTGACATTACAAAAATGGTCGAGAACTCTATCGGCTTTCAAATTCCGGCCAAATCTAATATTGCATCAAAAACGACGAGCGTCAATGCAATATGAAAAGGAGAAGGCACATGAAAAATGGGAAAGGTAACTAAGTTTTGAGGTACTTTGATCAAATGCATGTGTAACCGGCGAAGTCTGAGACACTGAGAGGCATGATAATCCTTGCTTCTAACAATCACTTAAAGATGTGCAAAAGGTGAGAACAGTCACCTGGAAAATCTGATTTTATTTCATTTGAGCATTTTTGATTAAAGGGACACTGTCACGGACATTTTTTGGCTTTTTTAGTAAAACGGCACCAAAATTTATACTAAGTACTTTCAATCATGCAGGAAATGCTCCTAGAACGTAAAGAGAAGGATATTTAGCAAATTTTTTAAAGAAAAGGGTGGCCGTAAATAGTTTTCATCAATTTTTCGAAACCACAACGACAGAACTTGAAAAATTCAGGCTGATTTTTTTCAAGTTGAGATCAAAAGCTCCCGATGGTATCACAGTGATATCACTCTTAATAATACACATGCAAAAATTTCAGCAAGCTCATTGGCTGAGAGCACGTCAATTAATCCCAAACAGTGCAGAAAGTTGAAATTGAGTGCAAAAAGATGAAATTGAGTGCAGAAAGTTGAAATTAAGTTCATTGACAGGAAAGCCGCGAAAGCGCGCCAAACAAAATGGCGGCCGCTGTCTTAGGGTTTGGAGAGAACAAAAACAGCAATTAATGCAAAGTTTGACCGATTTAACGAAAATTATCAGTGTATAAACCAATGTACTAGCAACTGGACGTTTGTGCAGCACAGAAAAGGCTCCACGAAACTACTGAAAGCTACCAATGGAGGATTATTTTTCGCGACAGCGCGTAAAGAACGAGGATTACAAGCCTGGGATTGAAGTCGCACATTTCAGCTCATACCCATGTAACTGAATGATGATAAAAGCACCTGATAATGCATGACAGGGAGCTTTAAAATTCCGCAGCAGTATCTGAATTTACAAAGCCTGGCAACTCCGTAATGTTTTAACAGCGATTCGGAAAGGTAAGCGACCGAACACGTCTTGTTTGTCATCCACTTGCAGAGAAATTTTTGCAAAAATTTTTGCGAGCACTACGGGCTCGTGCAATTTGGTTAGCCTTTGAAAAATTTACTCGTGCTGATTTATCCCAAATTGCACTCGAAATCATGTGATTACCTTTTCAAAGTTAGCTTCAGTACACTGGTATAGTAATTTTAAGAAAACTCGACCTCTGTTAATAGGTTTCCAATGATGTAAACATGTTTTTGGGCTGGTGAATTTTCAAAGTTATGCTCGTGACAGTGTTCCTTTAAGTGTCGTAAATCCAAAACCGAAGTCAAAGTAACAACTCTGGGCCGGGTTGTTCGAAAGCCGATTAACGCTAACCCAGGATTAAATGTTAATCAACAGTTCAGTTTCCCTTGTATAAAAGTATTTTAATTGCTTATGTTTTGTGAAATGTGAGATTAGTTGACGTCAAAACTGGAGGAAAAAATATAAACAGAAAACCCAACTGCAAAGTTAAAAAACTGACATCAAACTTCACCCCGCTAATCCTGGGTTGACTTAATCGTGCTTTGAACAACCCGTGAGCCAATAAAAACTCGAGCAAATGTATGTAGCCGGAGCGAGGCGCGGGAAAGCGTGCGTGGTGGGTCACGATTGGTTTTAGTTTTACTTCAGATTTGTTGACAAAGTGGAGGGACCTCTTAAGCGTCGTAATTCAAATCCTTAATAGCAAACACGAGTTACTTTCGACGTTCAAGTGAAGATCGCACTAATTTGCAACCAAAAGAGTAATCGTTGAATTAAAAAGAAATTGTGTTAAAATATCTACGCTACCCAAGTTTTGTAGTTACAGTACAAGATGCAGTTAAAACTAATAATATCAAATGATGTCGATGAATAAGTGACAAGAGAATTCCATAAATAAATACTTCTGGTAAGAATTTGATATTTTAATTACTTCTCAGAATGCCTGGAGCCAGCATCCAGAGTAATCAGCCGCTGGAAGAATGGGAACTACTACAAGGGCGAAATTGAATCAATAACGAACAGGGTAAACGTGTTATTCGACAATGGCGCTCGATTAGCTTTTAATCCCCATGATAACGTAGACGTGGTTGTGGACCGCATTCCCGATCATACTGAACTGCCGTGGGGAAGTCGAATTCTCGTCAATCGGCCCAAGTCCCGCGCGTTCGAGATTGGGTACATACGGGACATCAAGAATGGTCGATTTGTGATTCTGTATGAGAATGGTGATTTGGTACTGCATACCTTGGACCAAATACGAGCGTTCAACAAATCGCAAGTATGTGGTAAGTGATGAGAGCCCAATAAACTGCATTACGTTATACTGGGCTAACCATCTAGGCATCTTCCGTTTAACTTAGGGAGGTTACCATTTGCGCCCTAAGTTACTACCTTTTTACTTCCTGTTGCCCTGCAGATGAGCCAGCATACCTCGGCTGTTTCCGTGACAGCCTTCCCAGAGATCTTCAGGTGTATATTCCTACCCACCCGGCCACTATTGGCGCATGCGTGGACACGTGCAAGTCGCAGGGTTTCAGTGTGGGAGCCTTACGCAACTCAGATCTGTGTTTCTGTGGAAATGCGTACAGGAAATCCAATCAAGTGCCAGATAAAGAATGTGACATGCCTTGCTATGACAACTCTTTTGAAGTTTGCGGTGGATTTATGACCTTCTCTCAGTATTGGACGGGTAAGAGTAATAAAATAATTATCCTGCTCAATCGTCTGATTTTAGCCAACTCGGCCTTCGGCCTCGTCGGCCAGGTATCAGGCGATATTCCGTGCGATTTCGCAGGATATAACTGTTTTTAAAATACAATATGTCTTGTCTCATTAACATTGGCATGTTAACTTTTTTCTGAGTTTTGTGGAGTTTAGAGCAAAAATAATCATTCAAAATAATATTTCAGATGCTGGAGAGATTTTTTTAACACGGCTTTACATTTAGGTATTTTTTACCACGGCGTTTGGCTTTTGTAAAATGTTTATTAACTGTTTTCTTGGCATTTTTACCTTTCAGGAATTGTGGATTCACCGATAAGAGTATTACCGGGTACGTACGAAAAAATTAACAGCTTAACTGTAAAATAACCCCTTAAAGGGGCACTGTCCCGGACATTTTTTGGCTCTTTTAGTAAAACGGCACCAAAATTACGACTAAGTACTTTCAACCATGCAGGAAGTACTCCTAGAACGTAAAGGGAAGGATATCTAGCAAATTGTTTAAAGAAGAGGGTGACCGTAAAAAATTTTCATCATTTTTTCCAAACCACAAGGACAGAGCTTGAAAAAGTCAGGCTGACTTTTTCAAGTTGAGATCAAAAGCTCCCGATGGTATCGCAGTGATAACACTCTATATTTAGCTTCAGTACACTGGTACAGTAATTTTAAGAAAACTTGACCTCTTTTAATAGGTTTGCAATGGTGTAAACATGTTTTTGGGCTGTTGAATTTTTGAAGTTATACTCGTGACAGTGCCCCTTTAATATAGTATTCATATAGTTTTGTCGGATATTTTTACAAATCAGCATTACAAAAAATTTTCTTGAGTTCGCATAAAAAAGTTTTATTTATGCTACCATTCGGTCCAGTACCCCTTTGTGGAGTTGTACAAATCAATCGCAAATCAACGATCTGAGCAAATATATACCGAAGATAATTTGCACTCAATAACTTTGCTACTCTAAATCAGTGGCATGTTCCTTACTTTATTTCATTACTTTTTCCTTCATCCAGGAATACAAAAGCACTACATTCCTTCAAATGATCCAATACCCTGGGAGCTGCTCATGCACGGTATTGATAGTGTTGTTCGTTTGTTCGCTCGTTGTTTATTTGCGTAGAAAGATTTTCTGTTGACCGTTCGAATGGTATTTTTTGGTTTGTTTTGCGTTTGTCGGAGTTTTGGTCTCCAAAATTTATGCAACATGCAACCAATAGCACTAAATATGTCAGGTTTTTCAGTTCAATCAAGTGAAATCGTAAGTTAGCTTCTCGTGCTTAATGCGAATTTCAAGTACTAGCTTTGAGTCTGGTACCTTTCACATTATGAGGGTTGAAATTATTTTTTGACCATGGTTGGAAATGAACCATGATGGTTATAAGACGTGAAAATACACTATGGCCAGCCACTGCGGCCACGACTCTCAACCGTGGGTATGATAGAATGCCTAAACTGCTGCATGACCGTCCTGGAATAAGAGTAATCTTGTTGAGAAATCCGGAAATTATCCTCGCTGTTTTCTTTTCTTTGGTTATGGAGCAGCGTGAAGAAAGGTTAGCTATCATTTAAAAATGTATTTCCAGAAGTTTGTCTTTATTACGTTCTGATATGTGGAAGTAAACGTTAGACCAGAAATAGAAAGCCTGGAAAATGGCCTACGTGCATAAACATGGTCGATTTATTCATTTTATTTTTTTTAAATAGAAAGTGTTCTTGCTATTAACTTCAACATAAAAGATTAAAATGGTTTTAATACGGTTTTGAAAAAAGTAACTGAAATTAACGTCGAAAGACGATCTTTTAAGCGCTTTTTGAACCTGTAAAATGACCAGTGTTCTCTCTACTCGTAGCTCGATCAAAATACCCTCCACGGCATATGCCTGGATCAACCCGTGGCGCACTCTGGTACCAAGCCTACTCCACCCCATGGAAAGGTATGGGTACAAAAATATTGTGCTGTAACATGTTTTGTAATTCTCTGCAACAGGTCGATAAATCATCAGCTTTTATTACCATAATGAAGATAGATAAAATTTCTACTCAAATAAAGAAGCAATACTTCTAGTCGCAGCAGTTTGTCAGTTCACATTACACTATCTAGCGAGGATACACTGAGAGCAGATTATAGCTAAGATTATAGCGCTTATTGTGATAAACCTCTGTGCCATTTAATTTTGATTTGTCTTCTGCACCGACAGGAAATACTAACGTAACACCATACCAACAACAGCGAATAAGTGGATTGAGAAGCTATCCCTCAACGTACCAGGGTAAAATGCAGCACTCTCACTGTTGTGATTTCCTAAAAGAAAGTTATATGTTGTACACCCTTCGTGTTTCCTGAAAGAAGTAGGAAAACGTCGTAATGCTGACTAAAAGAGCATTTTTATTTGTTAAAAATTAGCCCCAATCAGCTACTGTAGTCCGTTTCTAACTTTAAACTTTTATAATCCTTTAAATTATTTTTTTAAGTGAAATTAAATCTATTAGTTTCTTTAATACGACAAACATTGTCATTGAATTTAAGGTTTTCCACTTCAATAAATAATTGTAATATACAACTTAAAAAAGGGAATATTAGCGTATATAACATTAATTATTTCCTTCTAGCATGTTTAGATCAACAAAATATGTAAAGTATAATTTCAGGAGCATTCAATTCAATTTATTCAGGAACTGTATTGTGAGACACGAGCGTTTGTGATTCCTGCAGCATTTAAATGTTTTCTCATACATATTTTGTGTTCTCCAGTTAAACCGGTCTACCCAACAAATAGATATCAGAATTATCAACGCTATTATGGAGCAAAACCATGTAAGTATATAATTCAGTCAGGAACATTTCTTTGAGCACATGTATAGCAGTGTCTCAAGATTAACGGGACACTTTCGTTCTCACAGACACAGCAAACTACAACAGACAACAGCAACATTCTTCGAGATATAACTACCAAGTAGGAGGTTAGTTTCACATATATTAAGCTTTTACATTTCCTTAAATAATAATAATAATAATAATAATAATAATTTACAAGGATAAAAATTCAAAATTACAATAAAACATTAAAAAGTAAATAAAATAACATAAATTCATCATAAAGAATTAAAACAGGCTTTCTTGACAAGTATTGGAAAATTGTTCCGTTAAGGTTTTGTCCTGATTCCCTTAATGTCTCGATAGATCCTTGCCAAGGCCCACATGTAATTTAATGTTATCAGATTTTTTAATATTTTTTTTTTCGTATTCACCTTAGCTACAAATTCCCAGTCAAGTATATATGGTACTTACGGGAGTCAAGCCAACCGCTGGCCCTACAATTACAACTACAACAACTACAAGTTTAGGAATTACAATTTTCCAAATAGCGCTGCAAATAGACCATACAATGGTAAGTATTCACAATTGAAATCTAGAAGTACTTTAAAAAAATTGGTCATTGAGAAATTCACGAGCGTGTGACAACGAAAAAATTTGAGTCTCCAATGGGAATCTTTTAATGTTATCATTGTCAATTTCCGTCTGGGACTCAGATTTTTGCTTTACACAGCGCTCGTGACAACAGAATTCAAAAATTGCGATTATTTCTCCAAAATCTCTCAAGAGCAAGCATTAATTTATAGAACATTAATTGACTTTCTTCATGATGATAATGATAATGATAATGGTGATGATAATACCTCTCTATCGACATGGAGTTTTTTTAGCAAGTCCATAAAATTTAAAAAAAAAACAACGTACACTTTGAAACATTTTAGGTTTGTTCGATAGTGTTCTTAAACGAAGGAATTCTATTTCAAAGAAACAAGCTTTTCATAATGTGTACAGTAGTCGAGATCTAGACAATACGACTTTAAATAGTTTGTTAACTGGCACTCGGCCTGACTAGCACATGCTTCAATTGTTCTCTAACATGATTGTTGACGCCACATAAATTAGATTATGATGTTTCATAATCTTTGTAATAGCTATGTTGTTGATCGTCTTGACTCTCTTTGTTAATTTTTATATTCCATCCTAGCTTATCAAAGTGTTTATCAGAGGAGACCTGCTCCCAGGCCCTCTCCCCTGGAAAAAGCTAAGTTAATGAGTAAGTACTTTAAAATGCCTATGATGGAATTCGCATCTGTCCTATCTAAGCCGTTTTAAAACATTAACAAGTAGTTTCTATAAGAAGAAAAATGCTGTTGACTGTTTTCAAATATCTTTTCTTTCCAGAGATATTCAAGTTTTTTAGATAATACGGAAATTAGCGAAGTGATGACGTCATACACTCAACCAGATATCTCAACCAATTCGCCGTGTGTCGCCTGTAGAAGTATCAGTCTACCAAGTTTTAATGGTCTCTGTAGATAATTGTTCTATTTTTACTTGACATAAAATTCTGTTGAGTTTATAACGTCATCAGTTCCCTAATTAACATATTTTATAAATTTTTGGCAATTTTTACAAGTTTTTTTAAATATCTCCGCAACTGATACCTATATTTGAAAACGGGAGACGCCATTTTAAATCGTTCGTGGAATTCTCTATGATATCCCTAAACTTGCAAGGGGTGGGAATTTGTTCATCGTAACATGAAAGGAGATATTTCTTACGTTTTATGATAACATGACGGAAGGGAAATGACAAAATACATGGGAAATGTCGGATTGAGACTCAAGCCCTTGTACCACAGTTTTGTCGGGCTGGAATTTTAGTTGTAAAATCCACACATGACCCCGACTAAACTTGTGTGGGAATCACAAGGGTTCAAGACAGTCTCAGTATGGGCTATTGTAAGGAAGTTATACTTCAAGCCTTTTAAGCCTTTCAACAGGGTCTTGGAAGCTCCATCGCATCATCGGACATTTTAGGGCTTATTTACATGAGAAAAGTTGTCCCTTGTGGGAGGACTGCGCTCTCAACCAAGCCACTGAACGTTTGTACGAAAAACGACCAAGCCAAAAATGGCCCGGCCGGTTTCGCGTATGATAGATAAGTCCCGACCTGACACTGGTGTGCTGTCGAAGAAACAATGGCCAAAGTGTCTATTTACAAAACAAGTTGTCTCGCCTCGTGTAAACGGTTCCCTGCTATGGATGAAGCATTCTTTAGCCCGGTATGGCTAAGTATGAATTAAGGGTGACCCTCCTACCAGGGACAACTGTTTTTCATATTAACAGACAAATAAACAAGTAGACAAGACAGTAAGTTCCCTGAGAAACGAAATTACTCGGAAAAAGAATTCTCCGAGCGCCCAACGGGAGTCAAAGTTAAGTTTACCCTCCTGTTTTTATACTTTTTTTCTTAATTCAGTAACCCTGTACTAACCCCGTAGCTAATGCGTGGTCAAGTGCTAAATTAGCTTAAAGGAAAACGTAAAACATCCTTAGCTCATAAGTGCATGTTGTAAGAAGTGCATGCTTTCTTTCCGTCAAGGTATGTTAAAAAAAGTCAGTTGGACGCTATTCAAAGAAGTCACTGGAACGTCCAAATTAGGTACGGCTGTGAAAAGGAACGAACATTTCCAAATAATTAGCGTTTCACATAAGAGGTTGCTAACCAAGTTTAAAAGTAGGTTTGGTGAGAGATAGCGTCGTGTTGTCATATGCATGTTTATTACACGACTAAGGAAGTCCGAGGAGGGTTAAAACCTAAGATCGACCAATCAGATTGCTACACTGCCGGTAAGTATCGGACCGGGTATGTCTTGAACAATCCCACGCGATCCCGAGCAACATAAAAATTTGTGCAATGTAAAGTATAAAATAAACTTGACTCGCGCAGGAAAAGCCCTCTTTAGAAACAGCCAGTGTTCCCTCAAAGAATGCCTATTTTTATCGTTTTGCGCTTAAATCGAAAAAAAAAATTCAATCGTGTTATAAATTTCTTATTACGAACGAAGCTTGCTCGGGACCATACTGAATGAATATCCGTCCTCGGTCTTTTCTGTACGAGCCTCACCGCAGTCGATCCGTTCTGTTAAGACCTCGGGTCGATATTTTCCCTGTACAGCCCTGAAGTTTGGTTAATAAGATGTATGAATATAGCCCAAGCTTAAACAAAGCGTATTCTGATGTCTTAGCTTTAGCTGCACCCAGATTCTTGGGTTGCTATCAGGATTCAGAGTCACGTGACCTTCCTACAGCAGTTCAAGTAAGGCCGCTGACCGTAGAAGGCTGCGTCTCAAAGTGTGGTGAATCTGGCTTCTCCATAGCTGGTCTCCAGTCCTCCACGCAATGTTTTTGCGGTACGACGTACAGCAAGTACGGCAGGCTCCAAAATGACCAATGTACAATGCGTTGCACTGGAAACTACAAGGAAATCTGTGGTGGAGTGATGATGAACTCTTTGTACTACACCGGTAAGATTAGAAATTTTGATTCGTTTGTTTGTTCTTTCGCTTTTGCTGAGAAGCGACGATTGTTTTTGAGAAAATGTTAAGCATTGTGTGTCACCTGCTCATCATTTCATAGTATTACTATTTCTTTCTTTTTCTGCGATTGGAGTTTTTTTGGAGTAATTTATTTCGGTTATGGTATCTTTCTTGAGTAGTTGCGTACGCCAGGCGTATTTAACTTCAATGGCATTATTTTCAATGAGAGTATTTTCACAAATTATTAAGAACATGAAAAAAATGTATAAATGGAGCTCTGGTTTTAGGTCTAGCTAAATCTAATATGTTATTATTACTATTAACACGTGTTGAACGCTTTCTTGTCAGGCGTTGGCCAGGCAATTCCGTACGAGGCGCCACCAAGTAAGTTGTTAAATGAATATTTGCACGACTCTTTTCGCAGTTGACCTGACTTGGCTCGGCTGAGGGCAGCCGGGATATTCTTGGCTTTGGCCAGCTCGTCTAGTACAATTTGTTAAGAAAAGCTTGATTTTTTTGGAATTACTTCACTGCTGAAGCAAGCGTGGATTAAGGTGGCTTACGTCAGTTTACAGCTCTTTCTAAGACTTAGATTTTGACGGGTCATTATAACCACTCTTTATCAGTTCAAGCTACAATCGTGGTGTCAAACAAATGCCCAATTATTGTTTAACACGTTATCATTTTTAAGACACAATACTTTACCATAGATAAAATACACGCCCTAAATCAGGGCCCGCGCAGCAAGATTTTGAGTGGGGGGGCTCAAGCGTGAGCCAGACTTTTTTTTTTGGGGGGGGGGGGGGGGGGGGGCAGAGGCATGCTACCCTGGGAAAATTAATAATTATGGGTTTTAAAATGAAAATTAGGGTTTTAGGTACTCTCAAATATCGGAAGGTGGATTTAATATTAACAAACAGTGTGTTAAAGCGCAATGTTTTTACAACTTGATACAGCAACGGTTGCAATTTGTTTGCGCTGGCCTTCGAGCTGGCATTATTTAGATTTGCTACACCACGCTGATAAGTCCCAAAAACGACGGAATGGCTGTCCGCGATTGTAACCCTACTTTATCGTTCTGGTCGTGTTGGTGTCTTGCAAAGTTACTTTTTCACATAGTACTTATCGGCCTAGCTACATTATTGTAATGCTTTTACAGTATAAGCATACTAAACATTTAGAACCAGACCTATAGATTTACTATCAAATCCTGCTTGAAGCAATTTAGTTTACTCCAAATCAGTACTACTGCCATTAGCGTTTACAAACCAGGAATCTGACGATTTTTGCTATACTTCAGCTTAACGTTGTAAACGGTGCCAAAACTTCTCTTTCTGTTATTGCCACAATCTGCAAATTCGTTAGTGATGTTAAAAATTATTCTTCACGACTACTTATCATTGTCAAGTTACTAAATCTCCCTTGCGTCATTGTTGGGCGGCAAAATGTTTATTCTTCAGGCAGTGGAAACTGAATGATCATTCACCAGATGCACTCGATACATGATTTTAATCAAAATGGAAAACCAAAATGGAACTCAAAAACAAAATTTATCACCAGCTTCTGGAAAGGCGTTCAAATGAAATACTTTTAGTAATTGCCCGTTCAATAATAATAATCATAATAATTTTTTCCTCTATTTCTTTCTTTACTTGCTTATTTACTTAAGTTCTTATTATTATTTTCTTTTTACTGTAAAAAAGTGGGGGGGCTAAAGCCCCCCCAGCCCCTCCCTCTGCGCGAGCCCTGTAAATACACCCTTAACTTTGGCTTTAACTGTTAATAACTGTTACTCAAAAACGACTTCGGTTTGTTTTTAAATTTAAGGTGGCTCTGAACCCCATGTGCAGATTTTTTTAAAATCCTGTTGATTAAAAACTGGGGGTCACCGAACTTGTTTTTTGAGTTATAGCCACTCAAAGCTAAAATTAAGGGTGTTTTTACAGGTTATACCGTTGCTATGGTAAACTGTAATGTCAAGAAAATAATCATAACTTGTTCACCAGTGACTAGGTCAGGGACCGTTGTGGGGGAGGGGCTGGTACGGCTATAGCCCTACCACTTTTTTGCTTGGACTGATTTTTAGGGCTCCAGATGCTAGGGATAATGTATGAATTTTACCACTTGAAGTAACAAAACGCTTCTACTTTTGCATAATTTATGCGCTTCACGAAGTGAAAGGCTCGGCACAGCTGCGCGGAAGAACCGCAAGAGAAACTTTGGCAACTTCAAAAAAGTAGCAAACTAAGTGGGGATGGCTATGTAATATTTATTGGGTTTGTAAATATGATCGCGCGCAAATGCAAGATAAATGACAGAACAGTGACCCCAAATGCTTGTGTGTCTTGGTCAGATTTTTTAGCCCTACCACTTCAAAAGGTGTCCGCGGTCCCTGTAGGTACCTGTTTGATACCATAATTGTTACAAAGGTGCTGGAAAATGCAGGAAACTGTTTTCATATAAAACCAAAAATATAAATAATTTTCAGAACTTTTATCTTATAATTTTTTAAATTAAATTCTTTTGGGAAAATACTGGCCAGGAGTATCGGCGTGTCATTCTTTACACGCGTAATCTAAAATACTCAGAAACCTAAATAAAGTGATTTCTTTTATTCTGGATTTTGACATCACACCGTTGCCCCGTTTTTAGCACTTGTCAGTCACGTCCTCGGAGCCCGCCTTTCTTCCGGTCAGAACCAACAAACGCCGACTCTTGCCAAGTACAAATATTTTAGCACGCGCATGAAGGTCATGAATCAGCTTTGAGCGTAAACGACCGTATGTCCGTCAATCGCGGACTTTCAAATCGGATTTGGTCAGAGTCCGCGCTCTTGGTCATACCAACTGAATAGAAACGGGTTCTGGGGACAAGATCGATTTATTGTTTTCTAATATGATAGCAGCCCGGTGATGTCATATGTCAGAATGGCGACTTATAAGAAATTGAAGTCCTAAATGACCGACTTTGTATCCGGTTACTTCTTTTCCTTTTTTCATTGACAACAATTTTGAAAGCATGATAAAAAAAAATAAGTATATAACAAATAGAACGTTCGAACTAGACTACGCATATGTCCAACCTATGAAGAATTTGGAGATTTTTAGCAAAATGGAAATGGGTCTGAAGAATTGGTATTATGGTATTCTCTCTCTTATTTACCCCTTTGACATATTCTTTTGCTTTTTCTTTAGCAGATGCAGGGGCCCAACCAATAACCTTCACCAAGAACACCCCAGTAAGTTACCATGCAAATGAACAACCTCAACACACACCGAGACCTTTAAGCCTGAAAAAACCTTTATCCCTTCAAAAGGTTTTTTTACTAAATACCAGGCCTAAAGTGTCCAAAAGTAAAGACAAATCTATGAAGAACAAACCGAAAAAAACCACGCAATTAAAACACAAAGACGATCAAGAAAAAGGAAAACCATTGGCGATACAAGATTACGGAAAACTAACAAAGATACTTCAAACGCTGTCAAGATGGCGTCAACCACACAAATTAAGAAACAACAAGATCTTAAAAATGAAACCAACTCTTAGTTATAAAGAGTTGAGAAAGATTCTTGAAGACCTCACTCCAGAAATTGTCAAAAAGATTGCCAACAAAATCATTGCCCACGACATGAACAGAACCAAACTTAGCGACATGAAGCCCCTGAATGCCGAGAAAAGTTTGGAGGTACATTTAGCAAGCACAAAGTTGGCAAGTGGGAAAGATTCAGGTTTCAAAAGGGTACAGGTCAAGAGCTCAAACTATAGGAACTGGAGCAAAAAAGGAAATAGCAGTGCTCCAAAAGTAAGAAACAAACACGAAGATGTCGTCCTGGAAGATGACGCTAAACCTTTCAGTTCAAGTGCAAATAGTGTCTCGGCGAAAGCACCGCAAAAAGATACTTCGGAAAAAAGTGTTTCAGAGAGAAAAGATCCCAATGTCATGTCTTTGGGATCAACAAAAGAAAAAAAGTTGGCTCAATCACAGCCACAAAACAACACTAATAGCAGTGAAACTCAAGGATCAATGAGATACGCAACACAGGTTGTTCCCAAAGTTCAACCCGTAGATGGAAACAAAATTCCTAGCCTACCATCGTTTATTCCAATAGCCGACAAACGAAAGCATTACAGAACGAAGAGTAAGCCAGTACACGGCCAACAAAATGTAAGCAAACAACTCCAGGGACAACGCAAGGATTTAATGTCAGACGTGCAATCCAATAAGCGAACGTTCGTGCATTTTATAGTAACAGAGAGCAAAGACAAGAAAAAGAAACTTCCTAAGACAAAAACCTTTTCATCAAGGAACAAAACGCGTCTTAATGAAACAGGAAGCACTGATGAAGACATTGTCTCCTACTCCCAGGAAAAAGAAAAGAGCCACGCCAAGGCCATAAAAACTGAAACAAAACATGTTACGAATCAAGAAAATCAAACAGCTTTGGACGTGGTTCCGCCAAACGTCAATCCTGCAGTATCGTCAGAAGATGTTGACGAAGTGTTTGAAACACATGAGACACCTTCAAACAACACGCCCGTTGAAAAAGAAATTAAGAATACAGATCTAGAGAATGCAAGCCTTCCAACTACAAATAAGACGCTTGCTCAAAAAGAAATAAAACCTGCTAAGAAAAAGATTACGCATCCACAAACAGGTACCAAGACGTTAATTCTTAAACACCCACGAATCCCACACAAAGTTCTACACGTCGAGGCCAAATGGAATGGCCAGATTAACGTGAAAGCAAACTGGAAAGAGGTTATGGAACCTGAAACGAAGCCAAAGAAAAATTCTTCTGTGAAGAAACATAAAGTGAACTCTAAGAAAAAGACTGCCAATAAGTCTAAAGAAAACAGTGGCGACGATGAAGGCAGTGACGAGTACAAATTTGATGATAGTGGTTCCAGGAATGATCTAATATGGAGGCACAACAGGCCACTGAAAGATAATATCAACTAGAATACTACATCACGATTGTAGATATGTAAAGAAGGACATCTTCGCCTTGGTGTTGTTTCTTTCGTGTGATACGGATTAAAGTGATAAACAGTCTGGACGCATGCACACTGCAGCAGCAACACCAAAACGGAAATCTACATACATGTACTTTGCCTGCTAGATGCAGGCATGATTGAAACATGAACTCTCAATAAAAAGGAAAAGATCAACGCATGGATACTCATTCAAATTTTATTATTGCAGAAGGTAAGACTGACGGCACAACTGCTGCTGTGTTTTTCCGTCAGAGACTTGTATGGTGATGTCCAAAGATCGCGGATCTTTAACACTCTTCGTGCAGGACAGGAATCCCTCAAGTATTTGGCCTGTGTACGATAAACAACGAAGTATGCATTTACGTGTATACCCATTGTTAACCACGTTCATTGCCCAATAGGTTCCTGTCATTTTTTTATGTAATGTTCTACAAAATGAAACCAACACTGTTGCATTTCCAATGTTATTAAGGGCTGGTCGAACTAGCGACATAACGGCAACGCCATGCAAATGTAGAAAACACTTTACGTTAATGTTTTATGTCAGCAGTGTGAACAACACAACATAACAACAAAGTAGGAACACAATGACATTAGCATGACGACATAACGAAAAAAAACTGATCTTTTCATGTCGTTATGTCGCTAGTGTCAACCAGGCGTAAACTCCTTCAAACCATGCCGGACGTAAAGTGCACATTAGGAAAATGATAATGACAGCTTGCAAATAACAGTAAGAAGCCTACAAAGTATACAATTAGTTTGACTCAGATTCAATTCCTTGTTAACAAAACTCATCCGCATATTAGAATTTTATTTCGATGTACAGTGCACATGAATTTATCCAGTTAAATTCAATTCCTTGTTGAAAACGACCACCATTTTAATGAAAATATAAAAAAGGTCCTTATTTAATATATTTTTAATATACATCCTTTCCATAAAAAAAGCAAAAATTAATGCAATTCTACGGTCAAGAATGTGCTGACACCAAATAATTGCGTAGAGCAATCAGTTATGGCGTGACCTAAGCTCACAACGTCAGAATATAAATTTAGCGAGTAAAAGTGACAAATGACTGAGCCCAGAAAACAGTTGCGAGAAAAACTGGCAAATGACTGAGTTTAAAAAAAAAATTGCAATTTATGAGAAAATACCAAACGGCGGTCAAGAATAGCAAAACACTATCGGTACCCTTCCAAAGTCACGGAGCTATGTGACACACACTGAGTTTTGATGTGTCATGCCAATTATAATAACGAGATTCCGGTCTCGATAGATCGGTCTCTCCTCATCTGTTTGCCGTTGGCTTTTTGTTGCGGTTTTACATATCGTAGTGTTTTGCTATATAGTACAAGTCTTACTGCTGCATTAACGGGCATGCTGTGCCGTAGCAAAACGATGGCGTTGGCGATAAACAATCGACAAGTTCCTAAATACCAATTACTAACTTGAGTTTTTTTATATGCCCTTAGAGTAGTTTTCAACTGAGTGTCGTAAAACCACTGAATCCAAAGTAATCACTCTGGCCAATCGGAAAGGACACAGATAATCCAGTGAACCAATCAAAACTTGAAGCAATTACATGTACCTGGTACGAAGCGCGGGAAAAACGTGCGCGAGCAAGTCGCGATTGGTTTTATTTCTATTTCTGATTGGTCGAGAAAGTGACGCGAGTTTTTTAGACCAATCACTACGCACAGTAATGCAAAACCAAAGCAAACGCGAATTACTTTCAACACTCAAGGGAAAACCGCTCTAATCCAACTAGGAATTAAGAAATCAATTGGAATAAATTAAAATAATCTGAGAGCAATTTAACATCATAATAGTAATAACAATAACATTCGACCAAATTTCAATCATGCACAAAGGCGAAATAGTGGGTCGAAATTTTATATAACAATTGACGCTTGAGCAAGCAGTTGGTCAAGGTATCATATTCTTGTTTCGCTCTTCTTTGTAAGCACAATCCATTGTAATTAAAAAAAAGATAATAAATGTCCTTTTTCTTACCTTGTGTGACGTTTATTGGCTGTTCGAGGTAAAATACTGTTTGTTTCCAGTGCGTTGGTGAGTTGGAAGGACTGGTGCTGAAACTGACCTGAAAAGATCATGAGAGAGACGTTTCACTTCGATCAGGAATGTCAACGAAATACCGAGATGCTGTTAGACCAACGAAAACTAAAACAGCCGCTAAAATAACCAATTAATACCATACCTTTTCATCACAGTTCTTCTCAAAGAAGATATCGAAGTACGCCACAAAGGCCTATAAGAGGAAAAGGAAGGAGCCGTTCAAAAACAATTGTTAGTAGAGAAATATGAAAGTTGAAAATGATTTCGGTGACTATTCCTAAAGCCACGGAATATTCTGTGTTATAATTACGCACGAACATGATTTTCGAAGGTGCCTGTAACAGCGGGCACAACGCGATTACGCTGTTGCCTAATCTCCTCATTTTTTTTATTATTATTATTATTTTGGGGAATGCAAACCATATTCGGCAATCTCGCAGTTCCTTGTTGTCCGGCTTTGCTATGCTTCCAAATAATTTCTGAGGTGATTTAGTGCTGAACTGCCAGCGTACATTCATTATTGTCATCATTATTATCATTAAAAAAGAAAGAAAAAGAAAATCAGTTTGAAACCTCCTTTAGAGTCAAATCGATAGAATCGAACGAAATACATTCAAAGGGGCCCTTAAACAAGCTATTGTATCTTGAAAATTTCTTCGTCCGGCTAGTAAGATGCAATTTACGGGTTGTCAACTCTCGTCGTGGGATCGTGAATAAAATAATTCATCGTACGAATCGAAATTACTCTTTTTGGGTCGAATCTAGACGACAGCATTGGGTAACCCTCACATTCCAAAAAAGAGCTCATTTGCGAGGGGCTCTGTTTTATTATGATACATCAGCTTACTTACCGAGCACTGACTGTCTTTGTTTATTTCAACACTGAAGGGTGATTTGAACTGTAGGTGAGCTTGCTCACAGCTTGTTACATCCAAATCCTACATAAAAAAAAACAAAGAGAAAAGATACATAATGATATAATTTTTTGATGCAAAAAAAAAACATGTAATCATTGCCAACCTAAAGGGCTATTTTTCTAATAATTATAAAGCAATGCAAATCGTGTAATAAAGTGTTATTTTCCCCAACAGTTTCTTCACTTTTAATTACACTTTTATCAAATTTAAATTGATAGTTTAATAGCAAGTTCGTCACTTGCGATTGCCCCCTGAGCCAGCACAAGAGATCTTTTTTTTTTTGATGTTCTCATTTTGTTTTAGATCTCGTGCTTTTTTATTATAAACCCAGGCGTTTTCTCAATTTTACCTTAACTGTGCACCGTGAAGAAATCTCGTCATTCGGGTGGACGATTTCTACAGAAGGTTCTGTGCAAACAGACTTCTTCATACAACTCATTTTAAAACCTACCATAAGAAAGAGGGAAATAATATGAACTTTATATGACAAGATTATATTTCAAAGATTTAAACACCAATTTGAAAGCGTTTTAATTTCAAACACGCCCTCACCATAAACATCATCCCAAAAGCTGAGTTTCTGTTGTACTTTTTGACTGTTTCCGAGAGCAGCAAGGCATAATGTACATCGATCCGGGTAGACTACAACGAAAAAATAATAATTTATCAACACACGTTGCACATAGGCCTGTTCCCTAGTAATGGAGACCAGAAATGATTGAAATGTTGTCGGTTTGGACGGAGCGCACACATTACAAAAGAAACCACGTTTGCACTGTATTGCACATAAAAAACAAAAGATGGGAAAATTTTAAGCTCGGGGGATAATAAATGAAGGAAAATGACAAATTAAAACTCCGATTTTCAAGGAAGTCAAACACCAAAGATAAATATAATAAATCGAAAATAAACAAGGATGGCTGCGAGTAAGTAAGAACATTTTATCTTCATCGCTCTATTGCACATTTTGTAACTGTTCTAAATTCTTACTTATTCAAATGTTGCCGTTCTTATGGCTATAAGGAGTGCCGATACCTTATAAGTTAATTACTATTACTTTTTAACGAAAGAAACAGTCTAGGTTCTTTCCTATAATATTTTTACATGAAGCAATAAAACGCGCTAAGAATCCATTGTACTATTACCGCAGCCTGTTGGTTTCAGCCATTTGTCCCTTGCAAATAACACCGTGTCCAGCATTGACTCGAAAAGAAGAAAATAGCCCTAAAGAATAAACACGGTTATAATTTATTTTCAACATCGAAAAAGTTTTAAAAACTTTAAGAACACCAAAGAAAGGAGATTATGTTAGTGAATTTTTTTTGAGGTCAAAACACTCTTTGTGGAAAAATAGTATTTCTTTTCACTTCCTCAAGAAAATTATGATACATCTAAAAGAAGAGTAGAATGAGCATTAGAAGTTGGTAAATAGAGCCAAGGAATTTTAATACTCACCATCCACTCCGATATTATAACATCCACCTAAAGACGATCAAATCAAGAAACAGTTAAATTAACATGCACGAGAGGCACTATCAATGAATTCACCACAACGGAAAGACACGAAGCTACTGAAACAAAATACGAGATGTTTTTTTTACCTTGTCAACTGGTAACGTAACTTCCTCTGCTTTTCCTTTTACTAATGTAATGACATTTTCCAGTCCATTCTCCCTAAAAACGAACAAGAATGCTCAGTAAGTACATGTGGTGTACCATACGATATGTATATCAAAGTTTCTTCGTAAAAAACGGAGAGTGTGAGAATCAACTGAGCCGATAGTTTTCGTTTCCTCGTCTTCAGATTAGTTATTGTTAGCGACCTGACTTGTTTTCATTGCGAAAAGATTGCGTGAAAGTGTTAGCCTGTTAACAGGTGAGGAGCTTGCTTGCAGAATATGAAAGGACTAAATGTGCATCACATATAAATCGCCAAATAATACAGCTTTTCCTTGAACATTGTTTCACATTTTTTAAACGTCACGAAACGTTACAGGGCGTTACCTAACAATGTCCATGGCTTGGTAAATTATCTCTGATTGATCAATTCCGATCACGTGACTCGCTCCAGCCTTCGCAGCGAACATGGAGAGTATGCCTGTTCCACAACCAATATCTAAAACAACCTTAATAACAAGAATATAACGAGTTACAAACTGGAAATGACGGCAAGAACTGAAAATATGCCGAGCAACTGAAGGCTGCCGTCCATGCAACTACAAAAAGGCCAGGCCAAAAATTGGCCGTCATATCGAAGAGCATGCATGTTTTCAAAAACTCTCTTTCCTACTTATGGTTTCTGCAGAACTTACTTCAGCATTAACAACAACACGGAAGCAAAAAGTAGAATAGAAGAAAATATAGGCGAACTGGAGAGAAACAAAGCCACTCGCAGACCAAATATTAACGTGACAGACTCGTCTCCAGTAATATCTTATAAGAAAAAAAGGTAGACGCGGAGGATGATCAGAAGGGATGCGTAATGTGCCTTTACCCAGGTATTAGGGCAGAGCTACGCTACAGACTTGTACCTTTTCTTTGAAAATCGCCGGGTTGTTGAGTATAAAATCTCTGTAGCTTTCGGTCCTTGTAGTGTCCTGTTCACAAAGGGTATAGGTTAGTGCAAGAAAAGACCCACTCTAGTGATATTTTGTGATAACTGTAGATGAAAGGTCAGTACAATGCTCCTTTTTGAAGTTGAACCACTCAGTTACAAATCAAAATATTCGATTTGAACTGTTCTGTTGCCATTCAGCAGGACGTTGACAATTTTCAAATGGGTTCGATTCGAATTACCTACCTGTGTAGTCAAACGTATCTGAAAAATGTCAGAGCCTGCGTTGATGTCTCAACATGCGCTGACAAGGAATTTCAGATACTGTACGTCGTGTTAACCAATCCGGGAGGTGCAGTGGCCTAATGGTTAGTGCGCAGGACTCCGGATCGGGCGGTCAGGGTTCGAGCACTGGCCAGTGCACTGCGTTGTGTTTTTGAGCAAGACACTTTACTCTCAGTGTCTCTCTCCACCCAGGTGCCGGCAAATTTACTGCTGGGGATTACCCTGCGATGGACTAGCATCCCATCCAGGAGGGAGTAGAAATACTCCTAGTCGCTTCATGCTACGGAAACCGGGATAAGCTCCGGCCTGATGGGCCACTAGGCTCGAACGCAGACTTCGCCCCTTTACCGTGTCAACCAATCAACCCCAAAACTTTCGCAGCTCAAATCAAACGGAACCCATTCAAAGTAATCGAAATAGACGACATACAGTAACTAAGTGTTACAGCATCGGATTAGCCAAAACTCGACAAAATGACAACCTGTTCGTTGTAACTGAAGCAGGCAACTCCGAGATCTCAGATAATTTCAGAAGGTACACAAAGATCGCTACATTTTGCGAATTCTGTCATCTTAGCAAAACTAGTAATGACAAGTATCAATTTTTCACCTTTAACATCTCTTCATGAATTCCAAAATGTGCATATGAACTGAAGTAAGGATCATCGTCATCCGTGCTACAGGTTGCACAAACTGTTTTGGATCTGAAATTAATTACAAAAACAAAACATGTGAAACATATGCTGACTTGAAATCGCAGCAAAAAAAGAAGAAACACGAGTAACCAGTATCATCTTGTTGCTCGCAGGGGAAATATGTATCATCTCACGTTAAAACTCATCTGAGCACGTGCTGTACGTTACGTGTACATGTAAGTAACATGATGTATCCTTATCTTGACACTCGGATCGACACAGTCCACATGTACAAGAATACAATCGAAAGCAGTGAGAGTTTTCACAAAGGAATCGCTACCTGGTTACTCCATGATTTTTATGAAGCAAAATGCTGCTGCCCTGGTAGCGCATTGCACCCGATTTGTCATGATTTATGGGGTGCAAGAAAAGTGCAAATGTCATTTGAAATTAGACAAAGAAAAATGTATTCCATCCTCTCAATGTGTCTTTTCACCTCTGTACAGTGAGCAAAATGTTCTGCCAAACATTTACTGAAAAGCCTCTGATGAAACCAATAAGTGTACAGATTGCATGCCATGCATCATCTCATCTTACCTAGTCTGACCTTGCTGATCTTCAAGTAATACCTTCTGTGCAACAGATCTATTTAAATAATAAAATATACTTGTAAGTAAGGAGTTAAAAAAGTAAATAAACTTCAAAGACTGTGGTCACATCATGGCTACTAACTAAAGTTAAGGCAGAAATAACTTTAGGCCCCTTCCACAATAATCCTGATAAATTTGAAAACGGAGTTTTCGCCCCGAAAACGGATAAAATTTTCTTCATCCACGGTATCGTTCTCGTATCATTTTCAATATTTTCACTGTCCACACTCATCTGGATAAATTTGAAAATGAATCGCGGCATCGGCCCTAGATGAATAACAGAGCATGTGTACATTTATTTCTAAAGCCTGCACTAAATTCAAATAAGGGATTTAAAAGAAACTTCCGGCACTAATTTCAATTTTACTTAAGAACTTCACGACAATCCATAGACTTCAGAGCTATCCTCAGCTGAATACCCAGAAAGAAAGTCAAAACTTTGCAGTATGCAGAATTAAATGATTTCACATTGCTCAGGAAACGGCAAATGAACAAAAAATACTTTCCAGTAAAGGTGTTGCCTCTCACCCTTGCTTCTCTAATTTTCTAGAAATTGCATCTCTGGCCCACTCACCTCCAAGGATTACTTATAAGTAGTTGTATACATGACTTTGATTATCTTTCTCCCGCAGTTTAAATATACATAAAATTTATGAAATGTCATTTAATTTATTCACTTTCATAGTGATCATTACCTCAGTTGATAAATATCTTCTACTGCTCTTGCTAGATTTGCTTCTGCACAATGAGCACGGTCTTCCAGTTGCTGAAGCCTCAAATGACAGCATCACAAAAATAATCAATTTAATTCAACAATTACAGTATACATGTAATAGATGAAAGCCAAGATGTTCTAGAATCCAGTGAGTCACTGACTAAAGACACTGCAAGAAAGGCAACTATACAGCTGAACTAATTATGTAAAAGCATAATTATTAACGTGCATGAAATAAATTATGAAATAGTTGGGATAGTAATTTTAATAATCAATAAAAGTTTATCAATTTTTATTACAAGGTATTTTTACCTGTGTTTCATCTCCAGATGTTGTGAATATGCTATGCTGGCTGCAGAGATTAACATTGGAATAAATGCAGATACAATTTGTATATATGCAGGTTTATAACTTCACAACCCTGAGGCCTTATGTGCCCGGTGGCACAATAAGGATGGATGATGATGATTATCTAACATTAAAACAATACATAAATACAGCTTGTAAACTGTATTATAAGGTACATGGTCTTCATTGTAAATATGATTGCAAATTAAAGTCTTTTGTTGCACTTAACACCACAAGATGACTAATGCTGGCTCACAAGCGGTATTGAAGGCTTTGACCTCAAAGCACATGATTTGAACAGTCACTGGCAAATAGCAGCTGGACCATTTTCTCTACAATTCCTGTCACTGGAAAGAACATTTCCAAAAAATAAAACATTAATTTTTAATGTTGTACCTTCTTGTTGACTTCTCTCATCATCATCTTTTTCAACTTCAACATCAGAATCATCATCAAAATCTATGAGTGTACAATATTGCAGTCTGACTACTGTGTTGATTTTATAACAAGTAACTGCCAAAATGCACAAATATTGTTACCAAGTATCTCACATACCATACTGTAGAAGTCCATCATTAGGAAGAGTGGGCTGTAAGAATGAATCACTTTCCCATGGAAATGGAGGAGTAGAATTTTTAAGACTTTCAGGAGATGGTTTCTTTTAAATGCAAAAATAGTAAAGAATATTATAATATAATAATAGTTGAATACAAATGTACAACTGTAGAGGCTTATAATGGCAATTGAGATATGAGAGGCTAACACAAGCTGAAGAAGACCCTAAAGATTTAATTGATAAAAATCTGGAGTCTTTTATCTTTATTAACAAGATTTCGAGTAAATTACTCTGATTCTAATCTGCAACAACACACTGGAAATTCTGATTGGTTAAATATGTACGGATATGCAGTGGTAGATCCAGACCTTTACCTAAAAAGGGGGGGGGGGGGGGGGGGCTTTGAAGGCTTGACTATAACAGTTGAATTCTGCAAAGATTATAATTCTGGCAAATCAATGAAAATATGCTATTTCCAAAAAAATAAGGGGGGGGGCCCTCCCCTAGATCTGCCACTGGTATAGCAATACACAGGTTTTTTAATGTGTTGAAACTGGCCTTCAGGCATATGGGCTTAGATGGCTCAGAAAGACAGAGAATTTTTATGCAGCTAAAATTAATAGTCCAATCATAAGACACTCTACTACAAATGTGAGATTTTTGAACAACAGCGCACAAATTTAAAAATTACCATTTTTCTGATAAAATTAATAAGTTTGATGCATCCATAAAAGTCCAGTCCTGTAAGAAAAAAATTAAAAAAAAACGTATTATATCAAATGTGCATGTGTCTTGAGTTGATCAAGTCACTTACTGTTTTTGATTTTCACAAAGTGACTAAGAAGACTATTGCTGCATCCCCTGGACAGGATACTTCCTGGTCAATCGCATGTTTTTCAGCCAGTCCTGAAAATTTGCCCACACTTTGAATGCTGGGGAGTTAAGTTCTTGTCCTGATACACAATACACATATGGCATTGGCCAAGTGGCTTATATACCCTTGGAGCTTGTCCTGGTTTCGTCAGTGTTTCATTCAGCAACTGTACTACATGTAGGAGTATTTTCTACTCCCTCTTGATGTGATACTACATGTAGTCCATCACAAGGTTACCCCAGCATTAAGTTTGCCAGATACCCATTATCTGGGTGGAGTGACTCAGAGGCAGTATGAGAGTAAAGTGTCTGCTGGATCTGGAGTCCCATTCTAACCATTAGGCCACCACTTCTCCCACTAGACCTACATGTAGACTCAGACACTTCTTATGGCATTAACGGACAAGGAGAGATGACATAGTTTACCATCAATATTTTCTTCAATTTTAATTGACTTACTATGAATCCTTTTGATCTTTAGAAGGTCAATTTTATGAGCTGAGACACAGTGATCCCAGACATTTTCAGCATTTCTAAAGCATTCCTCGCAAAACAGGCAAATGATAGAGCTGTCCTGTTCTTCTTCTACTTCCTCCCACTCGTCTTCATTTTCACTTCCACTTTCTACAATTGAACAAAAGTCACTAAGATTACAGTAAACACCCACATATAAGAACCTAGTGATTTAAGAACCTACAGGCTGAAATTGGGCATTTTAATACCCAAATATATAAGAACCTATTTAGGCTGGCAAAGAACAATAGGTTCTTATAAAAAAAAAACACTCTTATTTTGTAGCCAAAATACTGGATTTTAATTGATAGAAATTGTGAAATTTCTGAGAAACACCATGAAAATTATTTGTTTAATTGAAAATCTTTTAAATACAGAGTATAGAATACTACTGTACTACAGTAGCTCTCTGAACGGTATCACTATGACAACTTCTACAAATAAGAACCTACTAAGAACCTAATCAGCCTGAGTTCGGAAAAACTACCCCAAAATATAAGAACCCATTCAGCCTGAACCCAAAAATTCTAGGTTCTTATGCATGGGTGTTTACTGTATGAGGGAGGCCAGGGTAAAAATTTCTGATGGAGAGGGGGGAGGGGTCATTAGATATTGCAGAGACTATCTATCAAATTCCACCAACCTACCCCCCCCCCCCCCCCCCCCCCCCCACCACCACCAATCTAATGTAATTTTTCAGTGTTTTCTTACAGGATTTCTGTACCCGTGCTTAAAAAACGTCCATCAAAAGATCTTGATGCCCCCATCCCCATCCACTCCCCCATCAGGGTCTTCACAAAATATTTTTTCACATGGCAGAATGGCTTCACGGGGTGGTAGAGACTCTAACATGTGACGAAAAAGACAACTCACTTGAGAAAATTTGAAATGTGCCAGTTTACATGTACGGGAAGAAATATTAAAGCCTGATTTTCATTAATTAATCTGGAGCTTAATTAAATTGTACTCAAGCATAAGAACACGAATTTAAGCTTCAACTCACGTGGTGGACGATTTCCGCAAGAATCTTGAGATTTAGTGTTTTGCTACTTCAGAACCAATTGTGATTTTTTGCGCTATTCAGCCATTTCCTTTTTATAGTAAGTTAACTAACGTGATCAGCACTTGCCTTAACTAACCAGCAATACTGAATAAAACCTCACCTTCGTTGCTTTTTAAGTCCATTTCGTCCGCCATCTTGATAACTGAGTCGCCGTTTTGTGCGGCCAGCGAATTTCAAAGGTCAGGACTTTCGGATGTTGCATACATGACAGATACATCGACTCAAATTGACAAAAGCATCACAAAATGGCTAAACTGGGCGAGCTGTCAGAGAACGAGAAATCATTGTTTTTGCATATAAACAAAGGTAATGAAATTATTTTGTGGTTCACGGATATTACAATATTGATTTGGTATTCCTCTTTCTAATTTTTGGGCTTTTTTAGGCAATGATCAGGAGGCATTGAGGCTTTTAAGTTCTGGCAATGTCAGAGTTGACTGCTTGGACGAGGTACATGTACAGACTCATTGTTTCGTTTGAATTATTTTCTAACTGCAGTGTATTTACCTAAGTTTACTCCCACAGCTTTTTCTACAGTGATGACATATCTGGAACATTTTCCATGAGAAGCAGCAGAACTTGATCCTGTTCTTCAAAAGCCTTAGTCCTTTTTGGCCACACAGATATCCAAAATGACCATTTTTTTTTCTTTTTCAAGCTTATTTAGCTACATGCAGTTGCATATTTTTAATCAGGGAGTGATAGAATTTTCTTGAGCGGCGAAGATATCGAATATAGCGGAAGGGTAAATAGAAAGCAAAAGCTAAGAATTTAACTTTACTCCTAAGTTGCCTGATCGCTTTCACTTTTTTCCTAATAACTAATTTACTAATTATTTTTTTTTAAATTGTTCAGCATGGAATGACTCCTTTAATGTGTGCAGCATACAAAGGCAAAACAGAAATGTGTGAATTGCTGCTGGCTCAAGGTGCGGATGTCAACTCTAATAACCATGAACACCAGGTAAGGTTACATTCATTTATGATGATTTTAGCTAACTTGAAATAGGTTAGTTAATTTTTTTCAGGGAAAACTTATAGTGTTGCACACTATTTTTTTTTTTATGTTGGGTCGTTATTATTATGTCAATTGGCCTTTGTTCCTCTTCTGACATCATCACCATTGACCAAAAAATACACCACTTATACTCGATCTCTGCAGGAACAAAAGAATTATTAGGCAGGAAGAAATAAAATAAGCACGGGATGCTTATCAAATTATTCCTGCCTCAAATGTGGTGCTTATTTGAGGGCAGCCCTTATTCAAAAATTGGACGGTACAAAGAAATCTTGTTAAGGGACTTGCGCTATATAGGGAAAACAACTGTCTAAATGCGCGCGCAAAATGGTGTTTTAAAAAAGTGCTGCCCTTACTAACAAATAAAAGCTAACCGCAAGCAAACCGGAGTGGAACTAACCGCAAGTAAACCGGAGTGGAACTAACCGCAAGCAAACTGGAGTGGAACTAACCGCAAGCAAACTGAAGAACAAACGTGATGTGTTTTTTTCATAAATTTGTCATTTTGCGCGTACATCACTTTTACAGTTAATTGCCCCATTTTGCGCGTGCATTTAGACAGTTGTTTTCCTATATAGCGCGAGTCCCTTAAAAGTAACGAAAACCGAAATCTTTCCTTTTAACAATATTTTTTTTTACTGTATGAAAATTATACTTTAAAACAGTAACTTTCAGAAGCATCTTTTATTGTCACCATGGTGACTCTCGATTCATATCTGATACAATAAATATATATCAGTCTGCTCTATATTGGCTGGTCTTTTGTTTATGAAGTATAACTAGGATACATTCTGTCTGAACGTCACCTTCACTTTTTCATTCTTTTTCCCAGAGGGTGTGATGCCTTTATTAAGTACCAAAAGCATTACACATTTGGCTGGTTCATGGCTGTGACTTTCACTCAAATCTGATTAGCTAACAAATTATCACTGATTTCTCTGCACATGCAAAACAAGCAGCTATTTCAAAAAGAAATAGTGTTTCATTTCCAGATTGCAAAAGGATAAAAATGACAAGAAACTTCGTAATTTGCCCTAAGTCTCTTGTCCCTTTTCATCAACAAACACCACACACAAGAAGGCATTGTGTCTTTGCTTTCGCTTGCAAGCACTCTGATTGGTGGAGTTTTCTTCTTTCTCAGAATAATATGTTTACCTAACAATTAAACATGGAAAGAGCCCACTTAATATTTTACACTGATGCATTCCTTTAAAGTAAAAAGAATTGCAGTTGTCAGATATTTCTATTTGTATCTCAATAATTTTTGGTCTTGCTGACAATTATCTTTCAGATATTTGGTTGGATAGTAGGGGAGCAGGGATGGCGCAGTGGTGAGAGCACTCACTTCCCACCAATGTGGCCCGGGTTCGATTCCCGGACCCGGCGTCATATGTGGGTTGAGTTTGTTGTTGGTTCTCGTCCCTGCTCCGAGGGTTTTTCTCCGGGTTCTCTGGTTTTCCTCCCTCCACAAAAACCAACACTTCCAAATTCCAATTCGATCGGGAATTCGAGGGCCACAGGTTTGTCAGTCGCGAGACTCTTATGTGTTACCCTCGTTAAACATACTTAGTTGATTTATTTTATTTTATTTTATTTCATTTATTTATTTATTTATTTATTTATTTATTTATTTATTTATTATTTATTTATTTATTTATTTATTTATTTAAATAGTTCAAATCAAATTCAAAACGATACAGTTTCATTTCTGATGAGACAAAACAAAAAAAAATTGGCTCAAGCCAGAGGTTGTTCAATTCTTGGTACATGTACTTACCAAAAGGATTGCAGCCTCTCAGGCTAGGATAATAAACACATATATTTTTATTTTTATATGTTTACATAATATTATCACAGTGCACACATGCACACATATTTTAAAGTCTGTAAGTTCAAGTAGTTCTAATGCTACTTGTAAAGACTGTTTTTTAGTTAACTTAACATCATGTTCTTTCTTTTTATATCAGTACACAGCCCTCATGTTTGCCTGTCTGTCAGGTATGTATGCATCAGACATTTTATTCATTTCTATAATGCATGTTAATAATAATATAATAAATTATAATGTAAACAATAATAATGATAACAATGATAATAAAAAAACTATTCTTATTTTTGCATTGTATATATAGTAACATGTGAAGTTTTGACTGGCTATATCCCGGTGTATGCTAGGGGTAATCAATTTCATCATATTGCAAGAAATTCATAAAGGGCATTTGTTTAATATGTTTAACTGTTAGGATCTATGGACACTACAAGAGTATTACTTGAAGCAGGAGCCAGAGTAAATGCAGAGAACAATCTTGGAAGGACTGCTGCTCAGCTTGGTGCTTTTGTTGGTACAAAAAAATTCAGTCTGCTTTAATTATTTACTTACTTGCAGCAATGTATTGGATAATATGTACTAATTGTTTAGAGGTAGACCGTTTTAAGTTTTCCCAAACAATAAACCTTCATGTCTTGAGTGTTTCTGTGTTTTGAACATAATTCTTCCTATTTTCTATACATGTTTTCTATGTTTAAAATACCTCAGCAAAAAAAATATTTTTTAAATTTATTTTGCGAAATACTTCTGCAGGTCAAACTGACTGTGTAAGCCTCATCAACAACTTTTTGTCAGTGGAGGATTTGGAGTACTATACAAAGCCTCAAGGTTACCACACTGATTTTTATTGATAAATGTTGGGTGTTAGTCTATTAAAAAAAGTAAGTTAGAGTTATCTGAGTATTCAGTGTACAAAGAACAAATAAAGTGACAAATATTGGAAAGTTGAAGGTGCAGATGCCTCATGGCTAGTGGGTTGGACTCCATTCAAGCACTGAGCCCAGTAACCTTGGGCAAGACACTGTATTCTCACCGTTCCTCTTCACCCAGGTGTATAAATGGGTACGGGCGAATTTACTGTTGGGGGGAACCCTGGAATGGACTAGGATCCCATCTAGGGAGAAGTAAAAATACTCTAGTCACTTCATGGAGGGGGTAGCCAGGATTTTCCAAGGGGGGCAGGATCACACTGTGTCACCCCTAGCTAGTCGCCCTACTGAAACCTGGGTAAGCTCTGGCCTAATGGGGCCACTAGGCTCAAACACAGACTTTTTTCCTTTTTTAGAGTTGGAAAGTTGGTTGGAAAAGCAGACCCTTTAACTACATCACAGATCAGAAAATGGTGTTTTGGTCAAACGCTTGTATGGCAATTTCCTCAGCATGATAGCTGTGGATAATGTGGCAAAATGTATTCTCATCTGATCATGAATAAAGACCCTCAGTACCATAATAGGGTGACTCCAGGGAATGGGGGAGGGAATGTTTCTTTTCAAGATTTTTTCAGGGGGCCTTAATAGAGACTTGGTGTATGTTTCAAAATTCAAGGGTACTTAATTAAATAGATAGATTTTAGATGTACATCTAAGAAAGAGACAGAGGGGGGAGGGGGGTGTTAACAGAAAGGTGCCTCATTTCAAAAAATCAACTTCTAGAGGGGAGCCAGTGCTAATTAGAGAAGATACATTCTTTCACTACTACCAAACACCTGAACAAAATTTTCTATGTGAACTATTTTATTGTTACAAAAAATGTTAAAGACTAGTTCTAGTTGTTGTTGTGTTTAGCTTGTATATCAAGGCATGTTTATTAATGATACTTCATGTAACAGGTTTGGAAAAAGAACCCAAGCTTTCAGCTGCCTTGGTTCCTGTGCTACACAAATATGCTGTCAGTCAAAAATTAAGCCCTGTTAAGGTATTGTGTTAACTCTACTTACAGCAAGGAGACCAAAAGTGTGACGTCATTGAAAAACTTCACACCCTGTTGTGTAGTCGCTATCCAATCAGAATTCGTGGACAACTTCCAGTTGACTTCTGATTAGATTAAATATTAGGAATATGAATAAATTAGAATTGGTCACACTTTTGGGCTTCTTGCTGTCAACATCAGCATCATTAGTATGTTATGTCAAGGCATTCTTAAATAGGCTGTATGTACATGTACTACACTGGCATGTCATACTAATTTTTCAGTAAATAATTTGGACCCCTGCAAATTGTTCTTAACAGAGTAGAAGTCTATATTAATAGAAAAACCTTAGTTGCAGGCTATTCCACAGTTTTGACATACTAATTAATAAAATTGGAACTAATAGCTCTTAACTTCCCACCCTCCTGGACTGAAATTTCAATCGCATTGCATGGGCTCAGATCTCACCAGGGTTTGTTTGCTATTCAACAAAATATCTTTAAGTATTTTCTTTTCTCTTCATTACCAGATAGCGATGTATCTTCAGGACAACTTAGAACTTGTTACAAACTACAAAAGTCTGGTAAAAGTTATGGAACTTATAGCAGAGTCCAATGTAAAGTCATCAGAGATGCATGAGGTGCTAGCTATGAAGATACACTATCTTGCTTTCATGCTCAAAAAGTGTGCAAGCTGGCACGAAAAGCTGGAAGGAAAGGGCGGCATTGATGGCCTCATAAAACAGTAAGTTTACTAGGCTGTTTTGATTTTGATGTCATGCTTAGTTTTGGCCAATCAGATGGAAGCCCAGAGCTGACGTATTACATGCATGCATACATGGAAGGATGGAAATCGTCCTTCAATACCAAGACTAATAAAATGTTTTACCGTACATGTTAGCTCATCCAACTATCAGGAAATTTTAAAAGAAGGGGTATACGAGCGACTCAGTACATGCATGCATTAGCTCCATTTACCACCTAGCCTGCTCCAGACGTTTGAGCTATGTTTCTGTTAGCGTGACAAACAGCAAGTTGAAAAAATGGTGAGGGACTTTTATTTTTCGCTCGCCGTTTTTCGCTCTTTTCCCCGACTAACCGAATGCCTGGAACAAGCTATAAACAGCAAGACTCATCTTTCCAAAGTTTCAATTCTTGGTGTGAAGTAAAAATCTGAGTAAACTCTAAAAACCCTAAACCCTAGCTTCTTTTGTCTAAAAGATTGCAAAGTTCAAAATCCAGGACGAAAGCATTGCTATTATATGAGTGGGAACTGAGCAAATGAATAGCTGGCCAAACATTTTGTCTCTTTTTCTCTCCACAGTTTAACAAAAGGTCGTTCCTCAGATGGATTTTTCCTCAATGTGGAAGATCTTATTCGTCACGCCATAAGGAATTTCGACTATCCTGAGTGCACCATATTTAAACAACTGGTTCAGACCATAGCGCCCGTTGAAAAAGTAAGAGCCTTGAATGATTTCTAACTAGGCTACAAGCAGACCCTGTTTTTTTTTTGTCTTACATGATCATCGAGAGAAAAAATGAAAAGAAACTTGAAAAACATGGAGGATGATATAGCCGCTTGTCATATTCAGAGGAAAAACATGGACTGCTGAGTGTTCGTTAAAAGAATTGAATAGGAGGTGCCTATATGAAGCTGTGATTGGACAGCCAGCCCTCCCTCCCCCCCCCCCCCCCCTCTAAAAAACTTAATTGACAAAAATCCTTTATATGCAACATCACAAAGCATGTCAAAGGCCGTTTACATGACAGAGAAAATTGTGTACGTACCCATCAAAAAATCGGTCCGCACCCGACCACTTTTGTAGAGAAAAAGTCAACTTTACGCGGTGCCTATGGCCCCGCATAAAGTTGATTGTATTTGTATCTTGAACCTTCACCGACGCCTCCCTCCCCCCCCACTCTCTCTCTCTCTCTCCCCCTCTCCTTATGATACCTTATGGAACACAACTTGATTGTTGCTCTGTTTGTTAGGGGCGTGAACCAACAGCTCTCGCCGTACTCAGTCAGAGTATAAATGGCCTCCGCTGGTAAGTTGCTAGCTGTGTTTTGATCCCCAACAAAGTGTTTCAGAGTCAGTTGCAATTGATGACCCCATTTAAAAAAAATAAAATAAAATAAAAAAATAAAAACAAAAAACAAATAAAATAAAATAAAATAAAAAAAATTTATGACCCCATTTACAGGCCTGTAATCTGTGGCAGGCTACTCCCTTGGTGAACTACCATTCCTATATAATGAATAGTCGGCTTTTTTCTCTTGTTTATTTTCTCCAGTGGTGACTTTAGTGATTGCTGTGGAGTTTGCACTGAGAATCGAAATGTGAAGAAATGCTCAGCTTGTAAAATGGTAAGTTCTGTTAATATGTTACCGACAGTGTACACTTAAAGTGTCGTATTCGCCGTTTTATAAACAGCATAAGGCGACTTGGAGTACCTCTACTCCTCCTCAGTGGATGCTAGTCCATCGCAGGGTTACCCCCTCAAGCATTCAGTAATAATGGGAATTTGCAGTGGCATTTCCACAAAGTGGCTCTTCCTCCACTGTTCCCTGACCGAATTAGAATTTTGAAGTGTGGAGGCAGTAAAAGCCGTAGAACCCGGAAAAAAACCCACGGAGTAAGGACGGGTCCGTAAATCGAACCTTGGCCACACTGGTGAGATGCGAGCACTCTTACCACTGCGCTATCCCTGTTTCCCCTTAGGGTGAAATGTGTGTAAACTGTAACTATGTTTTAATTCATAACTCTTTAATTTTACCAAGTCTTCCTGACCTTCTTCAGGTTTAACTGACCCTGTTCAGTTCACAAGGCCACTCTCTAGCTCGCCCCTGTTTCTTAGTCAATAATACTCACCGGTATGTACAATTCTTCATCAGGTTGGTTATTGTAGTGTGAGATGTCAAAAGCTGCATTGGCAAACACACAAGAAATTTTGCAAGCAGCTAGCGAAGGAACATGAGGAGCAACTTGCCGCAAAGCTGGCAGAAGAAAAACTCGAAGAAGAACTGAAAAAGAATGGTGACAAAAAAGCTGCGATCAATGGAAAAGCGGAAGAGATTTTGAACAATGAAAACTCAGAAGCTGGAAAAACACAGGAAACAGATAATCAGCCTCACGCTGCTGTGAATGGTACAAACCCTGAGCCAACAGAAAAGCAATCCAGTAGTATTACTGAAGAGAACTCTTGACGTTACTAAAATTCCTGTAGTTTATGTTGATTAATTTATTAAGAACATAATTCGTTATTTCATGCTAACATTTTCCATGGAATTGTGGCTAATTAACAAAAAAAAAGAGCACCATTGTCCAGTTCCATTTTTAGCGCAACTTGCAAATGTCGCACCTGTTCTTCCTGTAAGCATTTTAGCCAAGTGCATACAGCTAGAAGTACAACATTTATAATGAATATATACCGGAAAGAACAACTTTTGATCGACGTAAAGCTGCTGTTTTCTTGAATAAAGTCCTGTTGTAAAAAAATTAAAGGTTACAGTAGTTCTTGGTGGTCATTCTACAACTGCAAAATCGTTATAGTCGTTGAGTAAACCGGCGTTCAATGCGTGCATGCATGAATTGATGACCAGTCGTTCTCAAATATAGGTGATATTTGAACTGGGGGAGAAAGATTTAACACAAGAATGATCATCACAGTTATGACGCAGTTGTGTCAAAGTGATAATGCAAATTATGGACAAGAAAGCAAGTTTCTAAGTTGATGTTTGGCCTAGGTCACGTGACATTGGGTGATCCACACTTTAACAAATTTTGTCAAATATAAGCAGAGTTTTATTGAGTTGCAGCAAACTACCTTTTCCCTAGCAACGACTTCAAATGATACTGTAATGGCCCTTAAGGTGGCTCGTAATGGTTTAGATATTCCCGCCTTTGGTATTCTTTTGCAGCTACACCAATAATGTTGAAGTTAAACTTTCAATAAAACTTTGTAAAGGTTTTACCAATTAACAAATTGAAGCCACTGTGACGTCAAAATTCGACAAAAGTGGTCAAAGATACCTTATTTTTGACCGTTTGAGGCTAATAACTTAGAAATTAAACAACTCGGTAAAAGCTTTTCTTTTCGATATATTTTTGTTTAACGGATGAAACAAACTATTTGGAATGACAAATTTTCAAAAAAATTCTGTAGGTGGGGTAAATATATGAAAAAATAACGTAGCTCGGAATCCTGCCAACGGATTTTTTAAAAAGAAATCGGAAAAATTCTCCTTTTGTCGATTGGACAAAAATATATGAAAACTAAAAACTTTCACCGAGTAATTTTTGAGTTATTAGCTACATGACGATATAATTTAACTGACTGCTTTTTCTAGTTTGGCAACTGAAAACTTATTGATAACAAATCTAAGCTTTTTACATGAATTCAATGCAGCAATTCGTCGGAGTATTTGCTCTGTCTACAATGTGGCTTTGTTCAATACCTCAAATGCGTTTGCTTTAGGGCGAAAAATTTTAAAAGATGATGATCTGATTTGTATACAGTCGTAATATTGAAATGCCTTTCCCTCTTCGTTCTTTTGAGAATGCAAAATAAGAAAACTTATTGGCGAAACCTATTGATAACAAAACTAAGCTTTTTACATGAATTCAATGCTGAAAAAACAATTCGTTTCCCTTTAGAGCAAAAAAATTTAAATCTGATTTGTATACAGTCCTAATATCAATATGCCTTTCGCTCTTGGTTTTTTTTTTCTTCTGTTGACAATGCAAAAAGAATAGACCTGCTCTCAGGCAATGAATTTTACGTTGATAACTAATACAATCTAAGCGAGTGGTTACAACGTTTTTATCTAAACTAGTAGTAATCAGAGATTAGGGGAGTGCGTTCGACCTAAGATGGAGAGTCAGGTAGTAGCAAAGGAGCAAGGCTGTTGGCAAACTATGCCATTTAATAAGCCTCAAATGGTGCGATGAGTGAGAGAGGAATCTCATAACACAACATTTTGGAGGAAAGATTGCGTGACTAGCCAAAAGAACATCTCTCTGCAAAATAAACTGGAATTTGTCGCATCAAGAAATGGGTTGTGTTGTTTTCGAAGATGTTAAAGCAGAATTTTTCTTTGCTTGCAAGCTATGTTATCGTAAATTGGGTGTTAACAGAAGAAGCCATTCAACCGGACGGAAACATGATCTGTCATCATAGCAGTGATTGTTTGCCAAAGGTCAAAAAGAACCTCAAATAATGAATGGAACGGCAAATTCTCATTGATGTCAGAATATTGTAAAACAACGTGAATAGAAGTCGCTCCTAGCACTTCATGTGACATTCACAAAGCAGAAACGTACAAGGTCATAAATGAATGGGCAATTTGCATTCATTTCTTTTACACTGAAATTCATATGGAATAGAAATGGATTATCATGTACACGACAAATAATTATTTATTTCACTTTAGTTGTTCAATATCTTTCGGCACTACACAACTTCTAAAACTCCACAGACTTCTACAAATACTTTCACTTCAATTTGAAAATAGACCGAGGCACAGCACATCAACTTTTCGCTGCTTTTCGTTCATAGTCAATACACTCATAATATTCAATAACAAGACGCCCGTTGGCCGTTTCCGCGGGATGGGAATGACTTTTCACGGTCAAATTCTGTTTAAAATGTACAAATAAATGGAAATGAAAGTACAAGTACTAAATAGAGTAATTTAAAAGACGCCAAAGTCACAACATGAAACGTATGCGCTAACGTGACTTTGGCCTACGAAAGATGTTGTGTTACAAAGATGCGATTTACATAAATTCCGGGATAAACTGCCAAGGCTAATCAACAAATGACCTTTATCGGTTTTTACAATTATCAACAGGGCGATCGTTGAGAACTCGATCTTGTTTGACGCACGCCTTTTAACCTGTCACTGGCGTAATAGTTGAGAATAAAGTTACATCCAAACTGTAAACAATCGACAATTACTTCTTTTGTTATGTATTCAGTCGCCATGAGCTGTGAAAATCTTGAAAACTTCCACTCCCGCTCACTGATCAGCTCTTATTACGGTTTAAATATTGTGAATGAAATCGGACGTTGCCGACGGGAGCTTTTGAAGTGAATTTATAGTCGCTGTTCATAATACTTTGGACGAAATCTCAGTGAACATGCTACCACGGGAAACAAACACATTGCTCCGTGAGAAACCAGTATCTTCTGCAATCAATCAATCGACATGCACACTTGTGACTACAAACTCGATCGAAATAAATCGATTTGCAGAAAGCGCGGTTTCCGCAGTTTCTACAATAAATCCAAACGTACGTGCCCTTACTTACTTTGAGAGAGCATACATTGCTAAATTACCAAGGCTAATCAGCAAAATGGCTCAGCTATCGGTTTTTATAATGACCTTGTCTGCCTTTTCTTGACATGTAACTGAACGTGTTCGACTGAAGCAGCAAGAGTTTCTTTTACTACATTGAAAACGTATAAAATTTACCGTTTAGTGAACAAAATCGTACGTTGCCAGCGATGGTTAGAAAAATTATCGAGCATACCTTAGGTGAAACCTCAAATCGACGAGAGCTTTCGATAGATTTTACCGCACAACATCGAACTCATGGAACTCATCGAACACATCGAACCACATCGAACCCATCGAACACATCGAACAACATCGAACACATCGAACGCATCAAAACGATCGAGCCGAATTTAATACGCGGCTCATCCCGCGTAATGATTTCCTCATCAAAATGCCTAAAAATTCTGCGAATAACTATAGAATACAAATTCAAAGAAGCGATAAAACAATTTTGATCCTTATTCTACTCACTCGTTTTACATGAAATACTAACGATTTGCAATATTTTAGCTAGTTTTGTGAATCGTTCTGCATGCAAACACGCTGGTTTACCTTGCCTATAAAACAACGAATCGAGTTACTCGATTTCCACTCCTTTTACGACGTTCGGTGGCTGATTAAAAGTCTTCTACCTTGGATGAAAACCCTCCAAACAGCAGCGATAACACACCATAACACAGGACAATTTTGTCGAGAGAAATCACTCCAAACAGCAAAACAGAAGCACATGGCATAGAGATGACGTCATTCGCCCCTGAAAAATTTTCTGGGGGGGCCAAATTGACAACGTCGTATAGTCCATAAAAGCGAGAGAAAATCTCGATTAGGGTGCGTTCTCCTTCGTCGAACGCAAATAGTTCTGGTTTGTTTACATATTAAAACCTTTTGTTCAAAACTCTTAAAAATGTTCGATCAGCACTTTCTGTGTTTACACACACTCCCTGCCGTCTGCTTTGCTCATAGCTGGCTTCCTTGTAAGCCTCTTGTCGACCAAATCGACGACCTTTCGTCCGGGGCTTGATGGCATCACTTTCCTCTGTCCTGATCGACCTGGAGGAGATTGCTGGTTGTTTAATTGGCTGGGGTTTAACTGTGTGTCCGGCGCTCGACATCTTTCGTTGACGTCCTTGGTTCGTTTGTGTATCTTCGGGTGGTCCACCAATGGCAACCATTTTGTGTTTTTCTTTGCCTTCGTTAGTATCATGCACAACATCTGGTGCCTCGTCCTGTGGTTGACACCATGAGACCACTGCAACTCTTCTGCTTCGGTTTCCTGCACTCCGAAGATTGTAGTGCTTGTTACCATCTCTTCCATCATTCGCTGCTGTTACTTCAAAAGAGTAAGCTTCACTTCGTGAACCATCGCTGTCCTCGGTCCGAAGCGGTGGAGCCTCGGTCAGTGCAGGTAAAATAAATCTGGATTTGGACAAAGTAGTAGCAGCCGCTCGGGGCTTGTATTCATAATCATCGTTGGATGTACGTTTCTGTGCCATTACAAGTACTAACCTTCCCGTCCTGGGCCTGTAAGCGGCTTGCTCAGTCGTTGTTACTGCTGCTTTTTCTGTTCTCATTCGGCTCGACAGTCGTTTTTCTTTAAGGCCGGGTAGCTCTTCATCCTCTGAATATTTGGAATGTCCCTCTGGTTTTACTGTGCAGGAAGGCGTTGCTGTATTTTTAGCTGGTTGCTGAATTGGCGGAAGTTTAACTGTGTTGCTGGCGCTCCTCATCTTTCGATGTGCTTGATTTGTCTGTATTCCTTCGGAAGGTCCACCAATTTCTTTTTCGTCGTTATGATCATCTACAACATATGTTGGCTTTTTGTGTGGTTGATGTGGAGCCATTGTCGTGTTTCTTTTGCTTCTGTTTTCAAGACTTTGAAAGTTGAGGTATTTATTTTTACCGTCCCTTGGCACATTTCTCACTGCCTTCAGAAAACAGCTATCACCACCTCGTGAGCCAATGCAGATATCGGTCGAAGGCGATGAAATTTCGGGTCTGTTAACCGCTTGCCCGATCGTTCTTGTTGTTTCTGTTCTCGTTCGACTCGACGGTTGTGTTCGTTCAGAGTTGGACGCCTCCTCACCTTCATGGCATTCTGTAGGAGTTAACGAATGCGCTCGTTTCTCCTGAAAGAAATTGCACAGTTCCAGTATCGTAGGAGGATCTTTGCTTGCTCTCATATTTTTAGTTGTCCCTTTGGTCACTTCTGTTACTACAATTTTTAATATTCAATTCTTTTTTTTTCTTTTTTAGTTTTTATGCAATCGCTTTCTGCTCAGATTCTTTAGATCATCTCTAGTGACGTCATATGAATTGTAGCAGGCCTTTATTGCGCATTTAAGCTTGAGGCAAATACTTTATTCTATTCACAAAAAGTATAATTGAGCAAGTAAAGTGAAAAACATTCATTTTTAGAACAATAGATATTTTGCTCGGATCATTTTCTTTGACGCAAAAGCTTTACTTACGTATTATGATACAAAGGGTTTATGCGTGACGCGTGATAAGGGAGAAAAATAAAACGAGGCGCGTGAAAATAGTGAGAAAAAGCGTGATTCGTAATTTTTTTGTTTGAAGTACACGTGACACGTGAATTTGCAATTAGTTAAAAGTTGTTTGTGAGATGGGATCACGATCCCCTCCCCCTACCCCCTCGCTCCTTTGCCATCCTCGTAGTTGTTTATCTTTGAGAGGGCCCAATTTCCAATTTTAAATCTTCCAAAATTCGGTTAAGTTTTGACACACAGTCACACACAGACACAGTCGGTGAAAAGCGCGGGTAAACGTGACCTTCGCCGACATGCATGCAGCATGCAGCCAATAATTTTTTTTGTTCTAGTCTTGAGTGCACGTGATGATTGGCCGATATGCAGGGTAGCGCATTTCTATTGTATTTTACGTTCACCGCCGTTTTATGCGCGTTTTTAACAGATGAAGGCCAGTGTAATGATCGAAACGTTTCAAGTTTAACGTCTTTGATACTGCGTATCGAGAAATGATCTATTGTCCGGTCTCAAATTCCACATCGCCTCTGAAACAAAAGCCTTTTGTTGTTTGTCGCGCCGAGGGATTTGAGCCGAGGCGCGCCGACGATGAGTTCGTGATTATCGGAAATTAGTGACTTTAGCGGGGAGGAGAGTGGATAGTACCCAGGGAAGGAAAGTCGTGTCAGTACATCTTGCTCCGGAAGTTCAAAGGGTGGATCACTCCATCTACCGATGTTGCTAGCGTGGTAAATATATCGATAACCGAATGGAAATATAATAATAATAATAATAATAATAATAATAATAATAATAATAATAATAATAATAATAATAATAATCACCAAGTGAGTCTAGGCTGTCTAGAAGAAAAACAACAAGATAAATATTTGCATCATTAAATGGGAACTCGGACATCCCATCTGGTACTCGGTTTTTTTCCGAGTTCCCATTTAATGATGCAAATATTTATCTTGTAATAATAATAATAATAATAATAATAATAATAATAATAATAATAATAATAACTTTATTAACGTGTCTAAAATGTTTAGCTGAGGGGAGAAGTCCCGGGGAGGCAGAAAAAGAGAATATTACACAGCTATACTAACCAAAGTTTTATTGTAGAAAGTCAGAAACTATGTAAAACAAGAAGGAGACTTGCTTGCTGCCTTAGAAAATAAATGAATCCGCTATACTAATCACGTAGTTTTCTCTTTTCTAAAAGAAAGCCATAGCACAAGAAAAAAGAGCATGATAGCCAGCAATACCCCCTGCGAAACCAATATCGCTAAAATTTGGCTAACTTCGCTCGAAAACATTTTCTGTAAAGTCAGCGTTTACAAGTTGTGAAGTTTTCTTTCCTTCAAAAGTAGGCCTGCATAAATTTTGCTCGTAAATTGGGATGTTCTGCTTGCCGGCAATTCCGGTAAAAATCACATTTTCGCCTCAAAATTCTGCACGAATTCGGCCGCATAGCCTCTGCTCGGTACAGCTGACTTGTCCACTGAGTCTGCCAAGTTAGTTACCAGTACTTTCTGTAATGCTCGCTGCTGGACCCCAGCTGGGCTGAAGGTAAACGCTTTCGTGACGTAGACAACGTTCTGTTAGCGCGGTCATGAGTGTGTTTGGCTAATGCTATTAGGGACTTTAAGATTCGAGACGCGACAGCTTTTATTTTTTAAAATACTAGCAATTATATATTGCAATTCCTGAGTTTTGAATGGTTAACAGGCAAATGTATATGAGCTCATATACCATTGACCGCAATGCATCACGATACGCGAGAACAAAATCAGCTGGGGAGCTAAAATATTTCAATTTTTTGGGCGTTTTTAATAAAGCAAGTATTCCACTCGTGCTTGTTGGATATGAGATCGTTATAGCCAACTCATATCCAATGCGCGCTCGTGGAATAATTGTTAAATAGCCTGTTATCGGCCTGGGCTGAGTACACCGTTCTGACCGAGGTACATTCTCGTCCTCATAGCCTTTTTCGCTTCTCTTAGCCGGCGGGGCCTTGGCACGAGAACGACCGAGGTAAAGATGCTTGACGCGAGAGCAATACAACGTAGATGATTCAAGACTCGTTTGAGAGGGTTCCTCCTTAACTACAGATCTAGAGCAGTTGCTAAGGGATTGCTGAAGACGATTTTTGGTGGCAAGCCATTTTGCTTGTATTGTATTGCTAAATGAGTGAATCTTTTAGAGGGGAAAACCTGCTTTGAAAAGATTGACATTGCGCGCGCGTAACTAGTGCCAGTCCCAAACCGCGCGTCAGAATTTAAAATCCCTAAAACTTGAAGGAAAGAAGGTAGAGTTCCATATTTTTTTAAGAATCAGTGATAACAGAGCCTTCTTTATAATCCTACTTAAGGAATAACCATTTACACATAAAAAAGGAACCCTACTGAAGAAAGTCTGGAAATACGGGTGTTTATTACGCCATAACTTTTATAATTATGCGAATTTCATAAAACCCATACGAAGCATTCAACATTTGGACGCTCTTTATCTATTGGCACTGATTTTAATTTTCAGATCTTTATGCCCTTTCAGTTTTAGGGTTTTTTCTATTCTGGTCACGTGGCTTGTCAAATATGACCGTGATTTAAAACTCTTGAAGGACTCTTCAAATTGAACAAAGTTGTGCAAAAAACATATTCATAGGAAGTCTGGTTTCCATAATACGATGGTTAGATACCTTCCTTAGCAACAAATTGGTAGTTAAAAAGGACCCCCTTAAAAAAGTTACAAAAATAAATGCATACTTTTCGTTTAAGCACTTAAAAAATGGCGTGTATTGGAGTATTCCAAACTAACACATACACAACAGAATCGGTAAACACTGAGATAAGATGCACTTCTTAGTTTAGTAATTTTAGTAATTTTGTAAATAATTTTATTTCAAAGCGTGAAAGTAAATCACCAGTCAACCATTTGCAGCTTTCTTGCTCCAAACGAAATCAGCTTACTTCTCTCGAAAGCTTGGAAGGAGGAACTTTTTCTACAAGAAGATTTGATTCCACCTCGATTCCACTGGTCGCCTTGTTTACTTGAAAATAGTCAAAATACTATCTTCGCATTAGAAGAATAATTCTTGGCTAAATAATTCATGCATATGCATCAACAGAATCTAAAACATCTGTTTCGAGACATTTACCGGTAAATAAAGCCGCCTACTTGAAAGGAAAAATACTCACGTTTTCTTCGCAACGCCAAAACCAAAAACTTCACGTTTTACCTGTTATCTTTTTTGTTTGTGTTATCTTTTAATTTTTGCTGAAATTCTGCTCGAAAAATGCGCAATTCTTCCCCCATAGTGCTTGATGCTCAGAGTAGTAAATAATGTTCGACCAGAATTCTGCAGTATTAATTTATTTCAGCCTTTTCGAAAGTGACTGTTCAGCTGAATTTCCACTACAGTGCTATTTTTTCACCTCATTCAATTGTGGGTGCCAGATTAAAAAAATCGCAAACACCGTTTTCATTCGGTCTCAACGCGTAGACATGTAACCGATGATGTTTTTCGATAACGTTAGTTCGTTAGTTAAAATGGCTCTATTTACATTTCTCGTTAGTTGTCACACCAAAAGCACTTATAACTTGATGACTTCCCTCTCCTTGTTCCCCTTCTATGTAGTGTAAAAAATGTAAATGTTGTTTATAGTGGTCATGCACTTAGCTTCGAGATAGCTAGTTTGCAGGCCATGCCACAATGAATGAAACACAACATGGTTAAAAATCACAGCTGGCAGGAGGCAGACCAGTTGGCTATATACAAAGCGTCACCGAGGATTTGAACTCGGGACAACTGAGAACAAATCCAGCTGGTTGCGGATTACAACACCAGTGCCCTAAACCACTCGGCCACGCTGCCTCTTCGGTAAGCAGATTCAACTTTAGTTCACTAGTGAGCAAAATCGATTTCAAGTTGCCGCCGGCGCGTTTGTCTGGCGGGGGAGCTTCTAGTCATGGAAAGGTGAAACTGAATGATAAAGAACCTTTGGGCGGACCTTTACAACTGAAATTTTCAATGCAGCTGGTTCATCCAAAATCATATTTTCCTATCATATTTTTTGTAATGTTGAATAATTGCTGAGAAACGTTTGAATTGGAATTCTGTTAACAGCACCTGGCATAGAAATGATCATGCTTTTTTCACTTTTTTTACCAATCACAGAAATGAACATAAAGCACTGTCTTAAGCTAATAGAAGCTCTCCTTATTTATGTTTTAATTTTCTTTTGTGACGCATAATGTTATTCCACCAATTTTTAGGGTAATTTCCCCCACAAGGACTGACAACATCGAAGTGATTTTATGGATTTCAGTTTTCCTGCTGATAAAAATAAAGGCCATATTCCGTCCATCTGGTTGTAAAGTTCAGTTTTAACTTTTTTACGTAACTTAATTAGCTTTAAAAGGTAGAAATGGATTCAGAGCGGTAAGTTATATTTGGAACTTCGTCAATTCTCAATCTGACACGGATGTGCAGTTTGGAAATACCCGGGTAGTGACCTTGACGGATTAAATTATGAAGGTAAACTGAAAAGAAAACCTCGTAAAATTATTAGTTTTGAACAAAAGCAGATCACAGTTGGTGTAGCGGTGTAGCAAAGAACTGGGTTTTTTTTTTTTTACAAGATTTTATATCTCTGTTGGCCGTAAGCGATACAGGTAGAATGTCATGCCACTGGCCAAGACACTGATAACATCTTTAATGTGTATCTCCTCATATTATTAGCTTTTATTTGAAACTCAAATTTGAAATTTGAATTAGTTTCTTCTTATCATTGCAGATCACTTGCGTTTTGAACTGGTTATTGTATTTGACATTTTGTAAGTTCAAAATGTTTGTTTGCAATCATTAATTTATATATGTGTGAAGCCAATGAGCCCAATATAGCAAAGTAAACGAAATTTAAGTACCTGTCCGTCTATTGTCAGATTTTTGTATTCATCACAGAACTAAAAGTATCAAATAAATTAACTCCTAAGGACAAACAAACCCAAAAAAATCTATCCTAGTGGGTTTTAAAACTACACAGAAGGATGTGTATACTTAGATTAGGATACCTTGAGTCTCTCTTGCGTCTTCTAGCCTGATAGCAGAAACAGCATTGGGAGGAATAGCGCTTTGCCGTTCTTTTTCACGGTTCACTGTTATTATTTTAACGTTGCACGAGATCAGGCTTAAAACAAATATTTGCTTCCTTCGACGAAACTAAACATTACGCCGAATGCAAAGTTCGTCCACATTATCAAGTCTTGCAACGGTCTTGACTTTGACAAGATCTTAATTGCAATTTTCTGCCCAACAGGAAATGCAAGTTGTGACACCAATGTTCAGATTCACATTGCTTGTGTTCATTCTACTTCCGGACAACTTTTGTTCACGTAAATATAACCACCTTATTCGATAGTTGGACACTGAGCTGAGATAGTGCGCGCGAATATTTTGCGGAGTTGCGCGGCATACGAGCAACATGTAATCGTTTAACTATCGAAAAAGGGATTTAATGATTGTTTTATTTTCCTCGTATTTTAAGATTGCTTTCGCCCTTTTTGTTCAAAATTAAGACATGCTTCTTCGTCCAGTGCAACTCTCGTCACCGCTACGGCTTCATCTATTTGCATTCGCTCTGTTCTAAACTGTTCTAAACTGGTCAATCCGGGATATTGCAGTGTACAATAATATCCATATTCTGCAACGTGCTTTCTCATGCAGAACTTGATTCTACCGCTTTCTTTCGCTTAAAATATCAACATCTTTCTTTTCATTTTTTTTCCGAATCATTAAAAAGAAAAGAAAAAATGTCGACAGAATACAGAGGAGCTGAGAGAAGAAATAAAAATTTGTTTGGACGATTATAAGTAAGAACTGAAACACGCAGTCGCCGGAATGAATCAAAAATCTGACATGTCCTTTGTCACTTCACCAGAGCAAGTTTCTTGTAACTTTGAATCTGGATTTTGCGACTGGGAGCAGGAAGATAAAGATGACTTCGATTGGACTCGAACCAGTGGCTCAACGCCCACCTGGTTGACTGGGCCAGACGAAGATCACACTACAGGAACAGGTATTAAGAGAGCTGTCTTGTTGGGTCTTTTACTAAGTTCTCGTCAAGACCCCATGTTCTACTTACTATTACATAAATTTTATATATCAGGGTTACAGCTTACCTTAAAACATTTTTCTTCCTACACGATCAAATGGCATCCATACGCGACAAGAATTTATGTCTAGCTATAATGTCCTGGCCCCAGCTAAATCATTCAAGCGCTAACCGAAGCATATATCGTTCTGGAGCCAACTAAAGATTAGAATTTAATGCATTTTTATTACGATCTCTTAAAGTTGTCAACAACTGCCTTCAAGTTTCACTTTGACTTGTAACTTGATATTAGAAGCAGAAAGCGAAATATGAAACAATATGAAAAAGTCTTGGCTAACTGGGCCATGAATTATTAATGCAGGTATTTCATTTATGCTCTTGTAATGCTCAGACAGGTATAAAAAGCCTTTTTTAAGTCAACCTGGCTCACAGCTCTCGGTACTTAACGGTTTCTGTGACATGACGCAACTCGTTGGGTATTGCTACTCTCCCTGGACAGGATGTTAGTCCATCGCAGGCTACTTACCCAGCATTCTGTCAGGTTGCCCCAACAATTCGCCGTTACCCTTTTATAAGCTGTACTCCTGACCTCGGTTCAAAGGGAAGATAACGCTGTCCACCGGGTAAATCACTATCCAGCATATAGTGTAGTTTGTTTTGTTAACATTTATGCACAGGATAGCGATTTATCCAGTGGATAGCATTATCCACCCTTTGAACAACTGGGGCCTGGGTGGAGAGAGAGGCACTCTGGAGAGAGTCTTACCCAAGAACACAACATAATGAACCCAGCCAGGGATTGAACGCGGACCCTCCGATCTGGAGTCCAGAGACACGTATCCAGCCACCCCTTAAAAAAAATAAAAATAGCGTAAGAAACGTTTTTGTTTTACTTCAATTTTCAGAAGATGGTTTCTACATTTATATCGAAGCATCACGCAAATTTCCGGGTGAAAGCGCTCGACTGTCTCTCACAAATGTGTCAGGTGACCAGTGCTTGACATTCTTTTATCACATGCTGGGCTTTCATGTTGGACAACTGAACGTGTTGATAAATGACACTGTGGTGATGTCTGTGGTAGGAAAGCAGGGATGGGAGTGGGAAATGGCTCAAGTCAAACTGAATGGATCACAAAATAATGTTAGTTTCAAAAAGAGGAAGGAGAAGACTGCCTCGTGCGCCTCGCGCGCATCGTCGTGCACGAGGCGCACGAGGTAGCGTTTTGTGAGATTGTTGCCTACAGGCCCGTTCACACAGGCGATTTTTGTCGCGCAACTCAATGATATTTTTCTCGCGTCGAAGTTGCATGAAGTCTCCTGCGATAACGCGGCGATAAGATCGCCATGAAATCAACGCGACTTTGCACGCGCGTAAACTAGCGGCGATAAAATCGCCGCGATATCGCAGGAGTTTGATCCTATTCGAAACTTGATGCACCTTCGACGCGACAAAAATTGCATTGAGTTGCCTGTGTAAACGAGTCGCCTTTGTAAACGGGCCTTAAGATTAATGATTAAGATAACTAGGATTAAGACTTCTGAAGATGTATGCTGAAGCATACGAAATATACTGTATACTGTAGTTATGTGCTAAGATTTAATAACACAACAGGGGTATAATAAAAAACCAAAAAGGAATAAAAATGGTTTAGATAAATTTAAAAGCGGAATTTTCCGAGATGTGCGGTAGCGAAAGTCCAATCAGATAATTACTTCGTGATTAAGTTTTTATTCTCTTTGTTGCTTCTTAGGCATTGCTTATCTTTTTATATTTTTCAGATTACTCTTGAGGGTGTGGTCGGGTCGTCCTCCAGTGGAGACATCTCAATAGATGACATATTTTTAACTGAGACATGTACAGGTGAGATATTTAGTTATAATCTTTTCTTACAATATTGATGCACTATTAACCAGAGTGGTAACATAGTGCTTGCCTTCACTTCAGATTGTGGTGAAATGGTACCGAGCTTATTTCGTCCTTTCTCCAGGGAAGGGTGAGGGAGTTATTCGGTTATATTGGTGACGACGTGAAGGTGCAAATGAGGTTCAAATGTAAGACTATCTAAAAATACCTATTAGGCTTAAATCAGACACTCCCCCCCCCCCCCCCCCCCCAAAAAAAAAAAGAAAAAAGAAAAAAAATCGAACTGCAATGGCTCTTTTTTTTTCTCAGCATTTAAGGTCATTCCACTGAAATAGAACCTACACTGCGATATTTTGTCAAGCTTTTCCTATTGATTGTTTATCCTATAGGAACTTAAATTGTGAAATAAAAATGGGGGGTGCTCACGCTCGTTTCTAAGGAGCAACAGCACCTTGTTTGTACCCAGTAAATCCTTGTAAAATCACTATGATTATAGTAACGATTGCCTGCGAAATTCACGTTTCCGACGATTGTTTCTATTCTATACTGAGAATTGGCCCATGTGTTTCCCTCACATGATAGGTCACCACACCAGTTTTCGAGAAAATGACGATTTACCTGACCCTGGCGAGGTCTAGCCATAAAGAAAATGCCGCCATTTTCTCAGCCAATGCTAAAAGAGGCATCCTGCAGAGTGCAAAGTCGCTTACTTTTCTTTTGTCTACGTAACTGGGCTTGTGGGGCTAACTTAACAACCAAAAAATGTCCGAAAATGCTGAAATCTATTTCGGGAGCAACACAGAACGCATTCGCAATGTGTCTTTGTAACCTGCTTTCTCAAAAATGTCTTGGAGAACTAAAATTACTCGAATTCTACATTAAAAACAATTTGATCTTTTTTACCGTTTTCCCTTTTCACTTCGTTTTCGTTGTATTAGCTCAAGAGTGTGCAGACATCGGAACACCGCCAAGTGGTCGTTTTAACTGCACCCAAGGAAAAGCTGTTGGAAGTACTTGTAACGTTATTTGCAACGCGGGATTTCTGGTCAGCAGTCCTGTGGGACAAACTTGTCTAAAGAATGGGGCCTGGTCCGGGATAAAACCGTCATGTGATATTTGTGAGTCGGGTTATTCAAAAGGATTATTAAATAAAAAAAAATGATTCGTGGTTATTTTGCACCGATTTTGTCAGTTAAGGTTTGGTTTTCTTATGAAATGAGTCTGCGCCTGTGGCTTGTTTAGATTGTCGTTACATTGGAAATTTGTACTCTCTTTTTTGTTTGTTTGTTTGTTGTTTTAGTTGGTGTCAGGTTGTCAGATGGGGTGTCACCTAACCAAGGCCGTGTAGAAGTGTTTGACGAAGGTGAATGGCAAACTATGTGTGGGTTAGGATGGGGCAATGCAGAAGCTACGGTCGTGTGTCGATTGCTTGGCTTTCCTCCTGCAATTGGGACAACTTCCCAGTCATCCTTTGGCGCTGGAAGTCTGTCATTGTGGCTGCATGAATTTTCCTGCGATGGCACTGAACAACATTTAACGGAGTGTCCTATGGATACTGTCGTCCCGTTTGAAGACATGTGGTTCTTTTGCGACAGCAGCACGGAAGTGGGGGTTGTTTGTGGAACTCCGAATGGTAGGCATTACTTTTTATTCCTTTCGTATCTCCTATATTGACACCCATGCACCCATGCACATATAAAGGCTAGGTGTCAGAAGTGATGTAGTCGGATTAGCGATCTTCTGGAAGAAGCAGTATCGCCTTCTAGGTATAAGATGGATATTATAAATGACAAGTATTATAAACAAACAATAGGTGATGTTTTTTAACGTCCCTCGAGAAAAATGATGCAGTCCTTGATGACCAACATACTCACGTTCCTTTTTCCACGTGCTACTTAAGTTAGGCAGCTTCAACTTTAGTTTTACTTATGTTGTAAACAAAAATCTGATTCAAGTTACAGCACGTTTGTCTGGTGGGGAAGCTTTTAACCAGGGGAGGGTGGAACTGAATGTTAACGGCCTCTGGGGGACAGTGGCAGATCCAGAATGGGACAACAACGATGGTGACGTCGTCTGTCGAATGCTCGGCCTACCACCTGCCACGGGTACCCCTCGTGGGGCTATGTTTGGGCAGGGATCTGGAATAGTTTGGCTATCACACGTTGACTGCTTTGGGAACGAAACGTCTTTAGCTTTGTGTGGCAATCACGGTGGCTGGGGCACTGGCGACTTGTACAGCTCCGGCGAGCACACGAATGACGCCGGTGTGATATGTGGGGATCCAGTTGGTAAGTTATAGCAGAAAAAAATTATTTATTTATTTATTTATGCCCTCTGATTCTATAAGCTGGATATTTCAGCGGTAGTGCGCAGTATTGGCGAAGCTCGGTTTGCTGGGAACAACGAAAACAAGTGACACCTAGTTGGTGATAATTTGGCCGCGCTTGTGGCGTGGCCGTTTATTCTCTTATCGATTATACAAAATGAGAAACTAAAAGCGTAACCAAATAATCGGTTCCCAGCAAAGGTGAGGGATTACCCGCAGAACTGGAACAAGAAAGACATGACCTAGTCCTGTGGTAGGCAAGGGGAGGAGGAGGGTCAAATCACGCGACTTTAGTGTAGCTGGTTGAGAGCTTGTTCACTCGATGTGCGCTTGAAGCAAAAGAGGCCTTTCACAGGGCCTCGTCTTGTTAAGTACGTACCGGTAGATCTTATGTCCCGGATAACCGGAAATCCCTCGGCCGGGAGCTGGGACTGATATGAATCAAGCAGCATAAATTCATTTATTATGGTAATTATGACAAAATTTGCAACTTCGCAACATTTCCATTGCCAAAGCTTTTGCTAAAGTCCTCTTCTTTGCTTTTACATCCGCAGTTCAGTTGCGGTTAGTTGATAGTCTATCAGGCTCGGCCAACGATGGCCGTGTTGAACTGGGTATCGGTGGTGTCTGGAGAGGAGTTTGTTCCTTAAAGTGGGACATACGCGATGCTACAGTGGTTTGTCAAATGCTTGGATTGCCGCCTGCATCAGTAGCACAAGGAGAAGCCATATTTGGCAATTCAGGCGACAAACCCTGGCTTGGAGATTTGGAATGTAATGGTAACGAGGACAGTATAGTAGAATGCCCGCACAGTGGATGGGGAACGGCAAACGTATTTCTTTGTAATGGAAAGTCAGATGCTGGTGTCATATGTGGCTCACCTTCTAGTAAGTTATTGTAATTCAGTCATAGAGAATCATTCCATTAACGTTTGTTCAACGGAAAATGCTAAGATGGAGACGTTACTTCTGCTCAATAGTTGCCATAAGTTTTAATTTATGTTCCTTTTTAAAATGTGTTATTAATTACAACTGCAACATGCAGATTGTATTCTTCTATTTCTTAAAATTACAACATTGTGTTCAACATTGCAAGTATGAGGGGAAAATTTGTTAGACACATTAACTGGAATTAGAATTGTTAACTTTAACTAAACAAGGTAAAAATGCTTCGTCCAAGCACTACATACATGTACCTAAACTATGAACAAACAAACTACAACAGTGAAAGAATAAAACTAAAGTATTTTTTGTTATATATTATATGTCTTTAATGCCCCATGTTTTCATGTTCCCTTGACATCTTAGTTAACGTTCGGCTGAACGGAGTCAACTCTTCGCATCAAATTGGCCGAGTGGAATTCTCGTTGAATGGAGTCTGGGGTACAATGTGTGGTGATACTTGGAACATCCGAAATGCGCATGTCATTTGTCGTATGATGAAGCTTCCTCCTGCAACCGCCGCTTTAGGGTCAGCGGTGTTCGGTCGAGGCCATGGAGTAATATGGCTGGATACCTTGAATTGCACCGGAAATGAAAGCTCCATTCTGGAATGTGAACATGGAGAATTTGGAAATATTAGGCGCTGTAGCCATTATTCAGATAATGGTGTTATGTGTGGAATAGTTCCATGTAAGTTAGTAGCGTTTAACTTGCTAAAAAGGAAGATCCGACTGTTGTACATTTTATTAATAAGCACAAAGAGTATTTTTATTTTTTATCTCAAAAAGTACAAATTATATAATAAGTAAATAAAACAAATAAATATATACAGTACTATACACATACAATATATTTACAAACAACTAGATTACGATTTTACAAGCAAAAAAAAAGAAGAAATGCACATACAGTGGAACCTCGATTTAACGAAGTGCCTAGGGACTGGGGAAAATTCGATCGTTATATCGAGGGTTCGTCATATCGAAAACTTCGATTTAACGAATTTTGAAGAAATAATCAAAATATTCACCATATCGAGGTATAGTTAATAATTAATTTTCAACGGACAGCAGTGAGCACAACAACGTATTGTTTTCGATCTTTTATTAGAGGCTACCGTGAGTATAAAGATATCTGGGATGTAGTTGTTGGTGATTTTCCGGAGAATTAAAGAAATTTCATCCTTGTTAGTCTGTTTTGGCATTCATCTTTCGTAGCATGTTGATATTCATTCGTTATATCGAGGTATATTTCACGTTCGGGCTTCTGGATTGTGTTCGTTATAACGAGGATTTCGTTATATCAAAGTTCGTTATATCGAGGTTCTGTTCGAAACATTTTACTGTAATTTTGGCCCGGCTGAAAAAAAATCGTTCGTTATACCGAGGACTTCGTTATATAGAGGTTTGTTAAATCGAGGTTCTACTGTATTAAAAAAGGCAAGATGCGCAGCTATATGGGGGCCCTCGTGTAGCGTTCTTATGTTGTGTTTTTAGACTACTTTTACACCCTTCAAACCCAAGAGTTTATTAAATAGATAAATAAATAAAACTACTGAGGATAAATTAGCATTACTGCTAATTACCTCATCCCCGATCCCTAGGACTGGAGAAAAAGTCTGCGTCGGGCCAGTGTGACCCAGTAACCGGAGCTTTTACCGGTTTCGGTAGCATTAAGCGTCTACGCGGATTTCTACTACCTCCCTCTCCAGATGGGATGATAGTCCATCGCAAGGGTACCCCAGCATTAACCATTTATACACCTGGCCCTAGTTGTTCCAAGGGTGGATAACGCTATCCACCGGATAAATCGCTATCCAGTGGATAGTGTAGTTTGTTTTGCTAACACTTATCCGCTGGATAGCGATTTATCCGGTGGATAGCGTTATCCACCCTTTGAACAACCGCGGCCTGGGTGGTGAGGCACTATTAGAGTAAAGTGTCTTGCCCAAGAAAACAAGGCAGTGACCCGACCAGGGCTCGAACCCGAATCGCTCGATCTAGAGTTCACTTTGCCAATCATTATTGCACTGCGTCTCCTTTATCTCATAATACTTACAGATTTTACTCGCTTTAGTTTGTCCAAAGGGCTGCAGTTGTTACACAAAAGATCTATTTTATACCGTGAACTGTTCAAGCATTTATCTGTTCTCCGTAGAGATGATATTCATTCCAAACTACACAAGATTTTTGTGAGTATCATCTTGTTCTGCATTGCTTGTCTGCGTTCCTTGTCTAAAACACCAAGCCGTTTTGGTACATCTTGGTTGGCTTCCATTGGAACTGATACACTCTAAATGTGCTTACAAGTATGAATTATATCCCAGGGGCAAATTCTCAAAGCTGATTTCTGTCTTCGGGATGCATGATTATGGGTTTTAACCTTAAAGGGGTTTTGCCATGATATGAGTAACAACAAACCGAAAATTAACAGATATGGTCACGACTGAAGACTACTATTTACACAGATTATCAACGGCAAACTTAAAAAACGGCCCATTTTTTTAAAGATGTGTCGTTTGTGACGAAGACCTTTAATACAAAATGTGTCGTTAAGGTTTCAGCAAGAGCTAATGCAGTTACCCGCAAGCAGTAAAAGACATTGTCTCATTGATAGTGCAAAGCAATTTCTTGCTTTCTCTCAATTTGATAAAGTATTAAAACTATGCAATTCAACACTGCACTGAATCACCCTCATTCGGGTCCATTCTCCTGCCCCGCCAGACCTAAACAGACATCACGAAAATGAGTTGTCCTATTGTTGTCCTATTGGTGTCCCAGTCCCTTAAGAAATGTTTCGCTATAAATTTTTATTTTTAAAATCACTTAACTATTTTTACAATGTGTAGATATCTAGATGGTAATACTATAAAGAAGATATCAAGTGGAACCTTTTCAAGTCTCGTTTTCCTTAAAAAACTGTAAATATGGCGTAAAAGCCGACATTACATCTATTTTAAAATGAAAGAAACGATGCTATGCGTGTCACCTGGTGAAATACAAAGGAAAAAATCATCAGTCCTTCTGTGTAGCTTGTTTTAGCTCTTGTCTCGTCCCTAGGCTTCTTGCATTTCGTCAGGGTGCTCCAAACATGGTGAGATACCTTGGAACGAGGCAGGTGGCAATCGCACTACTGACGCATAAGTCTTTCTTAATATTTCCATTGATGTACGCTAACCTTTCTCCTGAAAACAATTTCCAACTCATTACGAATCAATCACGATTCCAAACACCTAAAAGTTCACCAAAAACCTAAATTATCTTACATCGTATTTTCAAATGTCTTCTCTGTATTTTGAAATGAAATGAACACTAAACAATACGCCTTTCTTAGATTGGTACGAAAAAGGGAGTATGCGTTGTATCAGTTGCCATTTACTTTTCGTTATTTTTGTCGTTTATCCAATTCAGGTTTTTAAACAAAAGTGCTATCGAAGAAATTGAGCCAAGCACATTCGTCCATGCAGAAAACATCTGGGCTTTGTGAGTAAGAGGCTTTTTCCCTGGGCGCTGCGAAAGAATTTTGGAGGAAACTTCCGTTTTTATTTCTTTATTCTTTCCAAAGGGATCTTAAGAAAAACAAGTTAACAGCAATTCATAAAAGGATGTTCCAGGGTCTGACTTCCTTAAGAGAACTGTAAGTAAACAAATGTGTTTATATTGAGATGTTTCTTGAATCCTAGACTTAATTTTGTGGGATAAATCTAAATTAAAATTACATCGTTAATTAAAATTGCAGTCGTATTTTTCTTTTCAGGGATCTCGAAGGAAATTTAATCTCGGAAATTGAGGAGGATGCTTTTGCGTGGCTGAAGAATTTGGACTTTTTGTGAGCTGCCTAATTTGAAATATCCAAAAAGGAACAAAACGGAAGTTGCTCTCTGTTGTTCGGTATTCTTCCGAAGTTAAAATTGATTTTTAAAATCAACGTTTTGGCAAGTTTAATTGGTCTTTTTCAAGACTGATTAAGAAAATAAAAGTCAATATGGCGGACTGATTTTTTTTCTTTATAAACAAACCTTGAAGAAATAAAACTCATCGCAAAAAAAACCCGGTAACATGCAGCTGAAAGACAGATCGCGAAAATGACATGATTGTGATACATTATCGTCAATGTTCTTAGTACGTCCTACAGACGACCCGGTTAAACTTCCCGAAACGTCATTTTTGAAAAGATCAATTTTAACCTCAAAAGAATTTCAAATAAAACAGAGAACAATTTTTAAGATTAGAGGGAAAAGTCTAGAGCGACAACAACAAGTTGATTAAGTCAAATGGCAAGATGTAGTTATCAGCGAATTTACACTCGTTACGTTACGGTTAGCCTAGTTAGCACTCCGGTTAGCCTAGCTAGACCCATCAAGCTAGCACTCTGGTTAGCCTGAATAGTACTCCAGTTAGTCTAACCAGCACTCCGGTTAGCCTACGTCAGCATTGGTTGCTTACGGTTAGCCATTTTATTTGGGGCTAGGATTTATAGCAAAAAGATACAGATTTCTGATGGATATGATTCCTGCTTGGCAATCCGACGACTCAGGTTCGAGCCCCACAGGAAAAGTACATCAGTCTGAAAAGCGTGCGCTGCGCAAATGACGCTCACTGTCCAGTTTAGTCCATAAGTCATATTGTTCAATCACACACATTAACTTATTCATTCATTTCAATTTCAAAACATGAATCAGGTCCTTGACTGGAAACTTACTAAGAAAGATAACAAACACAGCTTTAAGTCAGTTGCCGGATCTGGCTTTCCTGTGAGTAAAAAAGTCAGTTTATTAAGAAAAAGCTAATGTTGTGGGTTAGACTTCACGACAACATTGTTAATGTTAGTTACGTGCGCTGTTCGTGACGGTTATGGAAGAATTTGTACTCAAATAAATAATTCAACTGGACAATTAGTAGCTCTGAAAATAATTTTCTCTACGAAAAAGACTTGAAATAAGCGTGTTAGTAAAAACAGAAAAGTTGAGTTATTTGTACAATTACGTGGACCAACTGAACAGCGAGGGTCGAAATCCACCAATCACAGCTTCATATTTAACAATTATCCTGCGAAATCGCGCGGAATATCACCTGATACTTAGCCGAGAGACCGTAGGCCGAGTTGGCTAAAATTGCCGTATTTGTTCATCCTAACAGCGGAGGTATTGGCCAAGACAATCCGAAATAATAGGAGCATAAAGGGTTTCTATGTTGGTAATAACGAAGTTAAGATAAGTCAATACGCGGATGATACTACTCTTATCCTAGATGGGTCAAGGGAGTCCCTTCTCGCAGCTCTGCAAACTTTAGATGATTTCAGCAAGATATCCGGCCTCAGGCTCAATGCTGGCAAAACGGAAGCTCTTTGGATCGGCTCTAAGATTGGACAAGGAAAAATTTCTGTGCCAGAAAAGGACTTAAAATGGCCAAAATACAAGGTTAAAACGCTTGGTTTATGGCTGTCAACCGATCCGGATCTAGCGAACACCTTGAACTATAAAGAGAAAACTGAAAAAATTAGAAAGTTATTAAGTTGTTGGAAATACCGTAGGCTCACGCTGCTAGGGAAAATCACCGTGCTTAAATCACTGATCGCATCACAATTGGTTTACTTATTTGTGCCATTGCCTTCTAACCATTATGCTATAAAAGAATTAAACGACATGTTTTATTATTTTCTATGGAATGGTAAGGGCGACAAAATAAAGAGAAAAGTTATGATTAATGAACCCGGAAATGGAGGTCTGAAAATGATAGATCTCTGTTCTTTCAACAAATCTCTCAAAACAACATGGGTGAAAAAATACTTAGACACGACAAACAATGGAAAGTGGAAGCTCCTCTTCGATGATGAACTTAAGAACTATAGCAGCGAAAACCTTTCCCGCTGCAACCTTAATGTTAAAGACGCAAAAGAAGTGATTAAGGTCACGGATCCCCTCCTTAAGGAGATATTAGAATATTGGACCGAAGCAAACTTTCAACGCCAGACAACTTCTGAAATCAATTTTAGAGAACAGGGACTATGGTTTAACTCGTTAATAAGAATTGCTAATAAGCCAATATTTTTTAAAGATTGGTCGGAAAAAGGTAAAGACCTTCAAATGACAGGAACTAACAGATTTTTGCCTCTCAATGCTCTTGCCTCAAAATATGACATAAAGCCACGTCCTCTTGGTTTCTACGGCTTAGTATCAGCTGTAAAATCTCTTCGTAAAACCGTCACCGAAGTTGATGAGATCAGAAATCAAAACCCTGAAAATTGGACGATATTCCGCAAGATTGAGCAGGATAATTGTTTTATTATTCAACAAATTGTCAACGAAAACTATTTTACAGCTAAAAATACTGTGGTTATGCAGCGCTTTGCGATACTTCGTACGAATTGTAGCAATCAACATACATCGCAGGATATCTGAAAGGTACGGATACCGGATAACAAGGACGTCCAGACCATATTTTGGGCATCGCGCGAACTTGTTGAATAATAAGACCTGATAGCTTGATGAAGACTAGCAGTAAGGTCCAATACGCAGTCGAGAACTGTGGTCGTGTCACCAACGATTCGCTACCACCAGTTCGCCAACGTATTAGGACAGTTTACCATGGTTTATGTTTATAAATTGATAAAGAAACCATCTTTATCATTTTATTTACCGAGCAGTGTGCAGGACGCGTGTCACATCCCACTTGATATCCTGGGTACCCCCCCCCCCCCCCCTTGGGTGTCACATAGGAACCTATAAAATGTCCTAGCTCACCAAGAGTGTCTCGTTTTAGCTCAGTGGTTAGGGCGCCCAGCCGGTATCTGGGAGGACATGGGTTCGATTCCTGTTAGGGAATCAGACTTTTTCTTTGCCCCAAGCTCGTGACAAATGAACATTTCATCTTTATCATTTATTCACCTAGCTTAAAATACACCATCTTTGTTTATTTCATTTCATTATTACCTATAAAGTTGTTCAAATCGATAACTTCCGGTGGCTCAGACACAATAAACTTATTAATCGGTAAATACTTTTGTCATAAATAAAGGTCTCTACGGAACAATGGACTTGACCTAGAATCTTCTGTCCCGGATATGGACAAATTATCAGTGGCAACAAACTTGTAGGTAGTCAGCCCCAGGGGGGAATATACCCTATAATGGACTATATGGGGAGGCTTTCTATCAAAGGTAAATAAAACGATTATCAGTTCTATCAAAAATGATATATTTTAGGGTACGGGTTTGGACTTGACAGACCCGTTTCTGTGAGCTAGCTATACCTTAAATGAAATATATAGTGTACTACACAGATGGATTTTACTGGCAATATTTTCCCTGAATATGTTTAATCATATATCCAATAATCAGGTAATGATGTTTGCTTTGCTGGTCTTGATAATCATGTGAAGATAGAATACTATTGCTATGGTATGGTATCAGTGTATCTGTGCGATGTTATGGCATGGTATGCTATGCTATGGCATGGTATGCTATGCTATGGCAAACTACTCACTCACAGAATGACTGATTTATTTACATATTTATTTATTTATTTATTTATTTGACTATTTCACTTTTTATTTTCTTAATTATTTCGGCGGTCGCAACAAAATTGGATTTAACGTTTCACTATTTTTGATATCTTTCATTTTATGTTTCAGGGATCTTTCCCGTAATCATATAAAGCGAATAGAGAAGAGCCTTTTTGCTTACATGTTCCTTATATGGACTCTGTAAGTTTAAAATACTAGATGTAATACCTTGCAGACGTCTATTAAAAGCCCCCGAAGGCTTATGTTTACAAGTGTCGTCCAAGCAAGTGGAGGTGAGGGGTGCCAACATTCTTGTTAACAGCATCAAAATCAAAAACAGATGAGTTTTTGGGAGTCGGCCCTAAAAACCCGCCCAGCCCCCACACAGGTCAGCAGTTTTGTTTGACTGTGCCCAAATCAAAAAATTCACTTAGCCATTTCACAACTTTTCAACAAAATCAAATCAATCTAAACAAAAATGGGACGATAAATATCCGTCGGGAAACACGGCAAAATATTTGGTTCTCGGTCAGTTTTGCCATAACCTCGAGCCAAATATTTCCGTGTGGTTCTCCAGTTCCGTCAATAAAGCACGCAGGAGGGTGTGAATGGGTTTAACTGTTTAACTTTAACTGTCAGCTGAGAAATGAAACGCTTTTTTAATTGATCGCTAAGATCTGAGCTAGATCGGCAAAATTTACTGAAAGCTTAGAAATGGGCCGAACACAACCTCGTTCCCAGGGTCTCTCTGAAATTCCAACACCCCATCCAGACCCTATCATAGCAAAAGCTAAAAATGTCCGCGAAACAAAGAAAATGCTACAGTGCTTCTTTGATTTTACTAAGAATCCTTCAAGAATATAATCTACAGGTTTTCCATAGGACGGACGCGTGTCACTAAGCTCGACCTTATGCATGAATACTATAATCATTAGTTTTTGCATATAGACCCTTTACTAGGCACTGGCGATAATCAGTAAAGAAAGATGCGTCACCTGACTAGTTTCGGTAAGTGATGCAGTAGAAAAACACAATGAAGTTTTTGTATCAAATACCAAGAGAATACATGACCAAAAGCCATTAGCCTTAGGCTCATCAGCATTTTCATTTTCTCGATTGACGCTTTTATTCCGTTGCAGATCTTTATCACTTAACGAAATCACGTATATTGATGACGAAGCTTTTCGGTACAATTTTGACCTCGCATACCTGTAAGACAACATGAAATGGCTTTTTAAAGGAGCGGTCTCACGAAAGGTCTTCTAGCTTTTTGTGTAAACTATGCTAGATTTATAAAGGTGCATGCACTGATCAATAAAATGGCGTTTAAACGACAAAAAGGCATAAATTCACTCGCTTAGATGTGCACAAACCATAATCAATGGTGTTTTAGTGATTTTCCTCCAAGTAACAAGTTTTGGACCACATCTTTCCAACCCGTCCATAGCCAAACCAGTTTTAAACAACTTTCGTGACCAGTACGGTGCGTTTTAGGAAGGTTAGGCAACTATTAGTGGATTTCCAATTAATAAAACATTTTCATTGAGACTGCCCGTGAGACTGCCCGTTTAAGATTAAAATGACGGCTTTTACATATTATATAACACTTTTTAACATAGCCATAGCCAGCACACCAGTGCATTCATAACCAGGCGTCAATACTTCTTCCACACCTGAAGCTCCTTAGTTACCCATTTGCGAAACCTTATTATAACATCTTATGAATTCCACTGACTACTTTGTAAACACTCAGCTAATTTCATTTATCTCGGCTTGCTATGGATTGAGAGACAATCTCGTTACAGTAATCACAACCTCAAATAGTTAGAATGAACAATTGTTGTAATTCTTTTATTTTGTTTTTATGTTATTTTCTACATTATGTTATTTTCCATTTTACTAGATATCTTCGTTAATGAATTAATAAGTAATTAAATTTAAGTACCTTTTGCAATACTGCTAATCCTAGGAAGTCATGCAAATAAAGCTTGTTGTTGTTGTTACAAAGTGGTGGGTCGTGGGAAGGCCTCACAATTTTAACAAGGGATTTTACTCTGTGATAAAACATTCAATGGCTATTCAGTTACCGAGGTCACTTTGATGTGACAAGTGTTTAATCGCTGTTCTTGGTGTTACCTTGCAACGGTGGTGTAGCATGTAGACTACCCGATTTTGAGGAGCAATCCTTCGTTTGATTATACTTTTCAAGTTCTCTGTAGTAACTTGGCACTATTTATGTATTTTCCCATCCTCTGTTGTTTTGGAGTAATTTTGTAAAGATTCATACCATTTTCTGACTTCATAAGAAAATAGTTAAATCAAAGATGGTAGATTTCCATTCCCTCATATGACGTCATATGACATGATAATCAACAGATATCTAACTTTAGATATCTTATAGAGCAGGCCAATTGCTACCATATGAAGGCATCTTGCTAACGCCGAGAATTGGACAAGAAGCCTTACTTTGTATTAGTTTGTCTGCTAATATTTGAAAAAAAGCAATCAAAGCTATTTTTTATTAAGATCTACATCAGTTAGAACTGCATCTAAATTTAATTAAGTTGACAAGATCCCTACGGAAATCACACTACCTAGAGATTAGAAGACTGATAACCCTGTAGAAAATAGTAGCTTCAATTTCTTTTATTAAGACGGTTTCCGCTAAACAATCGAGCAATAAAGGCAAAAATAAAGATACCAAAAAAAATTCGTAGCTTGTTAACTGTTTGAATGCAGTCAAAAAGAACTTATCCAAACTTTAGCCCTGAAGCTGACCCGCGAGAGAAAAATGAATTCGAAGTTATCCACATTCTAGTTAAAACAAATAAAAACATGTATTTTTTAAAAGCTTAAAAGCTTTTCAAGTGCATAAATGTAAATGAATTACAGCGAGATGTTTCAAAAAGGATACAAAACGTTACCGTTCTTTGAGAAGATTTTTAGTAAAAAAAATGTTTTGCACTTATTACTAGAACGTTCAGCGAAAACGCTTAACAATTTACATATTGGCATGTTCTTCTTTGTTATTGTTTCAGATTTCTGGATAGAAATCGACTTCATAGTATTAACCGTTATCACTTTTCATGGTTGGGATCAAAATATCTAGAGATTCTGTAAGAGCTTTTAATATCTTGTGACGCTTTACAGCAAGACTAAATCATTTGTTTTCTTTCTTTTAATGCTAACGTATTCCTTTTTTAGAATCCTTTCGGGAAATCCGCTTCAAGTTATCGAGGATGGTGCATTTGACAAAACCTGGAGTCTACGGACCTTGTGAGTGTTTCAAGCTAGCACTAGTTTCTCGATGTACTTTCATTGTTAATACTTGCAGACCCGATGTTTCGGCACTGATCGCTAAAAAAGGCATAGCTGAGTTTATGCAGTGAGCATGCTTGTTTTGTCACAATTTTTTGAGTTTATTTTCATTCTTTCCACGGAAAAACGTCACGATCGTCACTGAGAGCACTTATAATTATCATCTCCAATGGCCTGATTCAAGCCGTGAATTCGAAACACATGCTACAGATGATGCTGCAAACGAACATCGTGTCCGATAAATGAAAGCTAGAAAAAAAACATAACATCATTTTTGAGAGAGTTCCAGGAACGAATTTTTTTTAAAGTTGAATTCCGATAACCGTAACCTCTCGCTTAAACTCGAACCTTCTTTGGTCTCCCTCCGCGTCACTTTCTTACTAATTTTATCCTCGATATCTCTTGTTATTGGAGTTCAACTGTAAATCGTGAATCAAGCCAAGTTACTCTAACAATTGCAGTCGTTTTCAGTTTACACACTAATGGTCGTTTTTTGTTTGCTTTTTGTTTACAGAATCTTGGTAGACACAGAATTAAAAACAGTACAACTAAGTTCGTTTTCCTTCCTGCCGTTCCTGGAAGACATCGTATTGTACGTTTATAACATGACGACAATATTAAAAACGCACTGATTGGTTCTAACACCTCATGTGGCTTACCAATCGGGGACACATGATAACAATAATAATAATAACAACAATAATAATAATAATAATAATTATTATTATTATTATTATTATTATTATTATTATTATTATATAATAACAATAAATGAATAATGAATGAATAATTTGATATAATTAAATTTTCTGAATTAGTTGAATTACTGAAACTATAATAATATTATTACAACAAAACTAGTTGTTACTTAGGAGGCAGTTTGTGCTATTTATAATTACAAAATCCACCTTCTTTCTTCCTGATATTAGCTTCTCAGAACGTGATGAAAATGAGGAATGAATACAAAATATTATTGGACTTATCTTCCTCCCCCCTCCCTTCGCCAAAGCCTCATAGCCAAGTAAAAATTATAATATATCGTAACTGTCCTATTGTAGTCCCTTACTGCTTGTTTTTGGGAACTTCATTTCAAGGGCCCCTCTTTTTCCGTCTTCTTAGCCTAGGGGGGAGTTGAAGGGGGACGCGGTTGAATAACATCACGCTGCAAGTGCCATAACATGACATGTTAGTAAAACTTTATGAGACCCTATGATTGTGCGATTGTTGAACCCCCGCGAGAAAATTGAACGGGATTTCATGGAACATAATTATTGGAACAAACAGTGTTTTTCTTTTACCAATCTGGAACAAACCATCTCGTTACTTGGAACCTGCTTCATGCTTCTGCTTCAAGAGTTAATTCCCATTAGTCCAATGGTTTATTTTCGTTTTTCAAGATCGTCCAGACGGGATTACTTTCGAGATTTAGTCTTCAAAATAATTAATCCCAAGTTTAGTTTAACAAATAAAATTTCACTGTACTTTAATATTTGACTATTTTTTACCAGTCATATGTTAATTAATTTAAACTATTTTTGGCCACAATTATTGCCCCAAGGATTAGATCAGACACTTACTAATGTTTTCAAATAACTTCGTTTCATTCAAGCTTGCCTTCGGTTACCAGTCCAGCTTCTTTGACAGTGTATTATCCATTAAATGAATTCCTGGAAGAGACCGGTTATACCTGTACAAAGGATTCTATTGAGAATACATACACATGCACACCTTGCAGCTATGGCACGTACAAAACAGAAGAAGGATGCACTCCATGCCCGCCCGGTACAATTATATCAACTTATTCAATAATGTATTTCCAATTTTCCATTGCAATTGTGTCTTTGTTTTGAGGGTGGTCCGGTGGCCGAATGGTTTGCACGCTGGACTCCGGATCGAACGATCCGAGTTCAAGCACTGGCCGGGGTCTTGAGCAAGATACTTCACTCTCGTGGTGCTTCTCTCAACCCAGGTGTATAAATGGGTACTGGCGAACGTAATGCTGGGTACCCCTGGGGTGAACCGGCATCCCATTTAAAAGGGAGTAGAAATATTCCTTGTCGCTTGGGATAAGGTCAGGTCTGATGGGACACTGGGCCCAAACGCAGACTTTACCTACGGTTACCTTTGGTGTTTCACCTGATAATAATTTGGAGGATCTGGACAGGGTTACAGAGAATTTGTTTTTGAACGAGTAGTTGATTTACTCCTTTTACACCAATTAGACCGAAAGTAAATGAAAACACAATAGTTGATAAAATGACTCAGAGAGGAAATTTCATGCAGGCACGAAACCCGGAGATAAACGCCACTTCTCTAACGCCGGAAGATAATATATTACGAAGTAATTATGCTTCGTCACCAGTTTTAGATAGAGCGCCCGGCCAGTGTTTGAGAGGTTCAAATACCGTTCGAATCCCGTCAGAGACTCAGAAGTTTTCTTTCTCCCATGCTCGTAACATGGTGAAATCTTTCTCCTTTTCACTACGGAGCTTAACATTTACAATCTTTCTTTATTTACCAAGCTTTTACCGGTTTCATTATTTTAAGTAAAAAAACAGACATTGAAAGTAAACAGAATGTAGTCGAACCTGTCTAATATGGACACCAAAGGGAAGAGTGTCAGTATTACGTAAAGAGGTATAGTTTATATGAATTTTGGTCTCTTTCGGGCCAAGTGAGCTGTCTGTATCAGGGAGGTGTCTGTAAGGAGAGTTTAGACTGTACTTGAAATGCAGCTGCTAAATAAGTGGTGATATGGTCTCACGATTAGAAGAGTTTGTGTTTATTCTGTTACTGAAAGAAAAATACTATATATGTTAGAGAAGAGAGAGAATAGTTCCGTCTCCTTTGTCGCCGTGGTTTTTGATTATCGTACACGTGAAATTTGAATTGTTGCGTCGCACATGGCCTACATTATGAATAAATGTTATGTATTTTTCAATTCAGGAGGGTTCTATCTGGACGCTTTGGCCCAAAATGGAGTCATTGCTCATGGAATAGGTTGCAAAACGTGCCCTCCGGGAACCTACGTGGATCCTTTAAGAGCCCCCGGAAAAGCAGAGTCAGACTGTTCGGCGTGTCCCAAAGGTAATTACACTATTCATGATTTGACCTGCCTTCTATCAGCAGTGGCGGATCCGGACCTTCAGCTAAGAAGGGGGGTGTTGCAAGAGTGCAGTTTGCTTTGCAATGGGATAATCTGAGACAAGTGAGTGAACTGCCCGTGTAACGATATAACAATCGAAAGCTGTCCAAGTATAGTGGGATAAGTAGTGCCAAGGGAAAAATATAAAGTTAATTTATTGGTATGTGTTTGGTGAACAAAGTGAACTGTCCACAATACAAATGTTAACTTTTCGTATTCTAATCCGGCGTGGAGAGCTGTTCGCTGGACTGCTTAGTAAAAGTTTTCTGTTAACTTTATTCGACAGGAACGAATCTTACAGTCTTTGCAGGATTCAGAGCATGCTTCTGTCTCTTGGGACACTATCGTCTTGATAGGTACGGCGCATGTGAGGTGTGTCCTCGAGGTTACGACTGTATAAATGGTACTGTAACACTAAGCAGTGGATTTTACTGGAGGTGGTCAGGTCATCTCACCAAACAGATGTACACTGGATTCAAAGACAATCTACAGATAATTGACAATTTCTTTAACTTAAGTCTTACTAAATCCTCCACTTTGTTGCCTACTTCCTACGCTTGCCCAGTGGCTGATTCGTGCCTTGGAGGCATGGATTCCTCTTGTTCCCAGGGCTATGAAGGACCTCTCTGCGGCGTGTGCACTCAGGGGTACTTTAAATTGTTAACCAAATGCCAAAAGTGTCCATCTCTGCCTTGGATTGCTGTTCAGTTTGCCATTGTCTTTGTCCTTGTCTTCCTAGTGGCATTTCTTACCCTCAGAGACAAAAAGAAAGACGAAAACGCTCGGAGATCCGTTGCAGATATCCTACTTGCGAGGTTCAAAATAGTGATCAGCTTCTATCAAGTGACGTCTGGAACACTGAACACTTTCTCTTACGTCAAATGGCCTGAAGCCATGATTAGCATCGGAAACTATGCAGGGATGTTGCAGCTCAATCTTTTTCAAATTGTACCCGTGCATTGCCTTAGCAGCTCACTGAAAATCGACTCTTACACCACGTTACTTACGTTGGTCGCCTTCAACGTGGCCTCGGTAGCCATTCCAGTAGCTTATTATCGAGGTAAAAAGCTCCTTCTGTATCAACGAGGTAATATGCCAGTTCGGGAACAACGTGGTGTCATAGAGCTCACAAAAGAACGTTGCTACCGGAGTGCGTTTCTTTTGCTCTTCATTACATACCCGGCAACTTGTTCCCATATCTTCACCATGCTGCCCCAGACATGCCATGAGATTTGCACCGAGGACAGAAGCGGTGGATGCGAATCTTTCCTGGAAGCGGATCTCTCTGTGAAGTGCCATGATGACAAATACAATCGGTTTGTTGGATTCTCTTACGTTCTTACTGTCTATCCAGTGGCCTTTCCGCTCGTCACTCTCCTGATTCTATGGAAATGTCTTTCCAAGGCACCAAAAGGCAACAGGCAAAAAGAGCTCGACCCATTGACAAGAGGGCTGCGATTCTTCTACGAAAACTATTCGGAGAACTGTTGGTTCTGGGAGATTGTGGAATTGGCGCGCAAGGTACTGCTCACTTCAGCACTTTTACTGACTGACGCTCAGAGTCGTACCTACATTGGGTCTGCAGCAATCGTCTCTGGCCTTTACACTGTGCTGTTTGCGTGCTACAAGCCGATAACTGACCCGTCTGAGCATTGGCTTCAACTCATTTCTCTCATGGCCTCCTCTGTTAACTTCACAGTAGGCATGCTGCTCAAGGTATGGCAAAAGACTAAGACATCACTTTTTTAATAAAATCAAAATTACCTGGTAAAATGATTCTATTAGATATATTTTAGACAGCGCTGAACCCAGAAGATTGCTACGTGTTATGAGCCACCCTGGTTTGGACCCGAGTCTGTGCATGTCTGCTAAGCCTGAAAAATGTCACCGGTCACCTGGGTATGAGGCCTTCATTTCAAAATTTTCCTTAACTTACTGAAGTCTTCACAGAACATTGGATATCACAAAGGATTAAATTTCCAATGGATAAAGTTCCAAGTAAGGTGCAAAACAGAACGTTTAATATGATTACCCTCTTTCTAACAGTATAAAAATTCATCAAATTCTTCAAGTCGTTTCTTTTGAGCTCATCTCCCAAGGCATTTATCTTGCTAGTCCTGTTATCTCTCTCCTTGTATTACCACAAACGTTTTCAATCCATCAGTCTGCCAAAGTGTTCGTATTTTTTCTCGATCTTATATTGCATGTTTTTCAGATTCCAGAAGAGCTTATTTCCTCAGCAGTTACCAAAGAAGAAGATGATGTTATGATTACCGTTCTGCTTGTGACAGCCAACATTCTAGTAATCGCAGTAATAGCAGGTAGAAATGAAAATTAGCTTAATCTTTGCCAGCGTCTAATTTCTCGATCCATAAAACGTCAAGAAAAAATCAGGCACACCGATCTTGAGAGTAAAACAACTGACGTTTGAAGAAGAAATGTGTGTAATCGAATCAATCCCTTAGTGCTAGCTATATATAAGAATAATATGGACACCAGCGAAAAGAATTTTTGTGGTGGCGATTGAATTTCGTACGTAGGTATTCGCATTTGCTTGCTTTAGTTTGCCTTTGTGGAGTTTTTTAATAGATATAAAACTTTAATGCTTCCAACGTACTCTATCTGCTCAGGGTAAACATGTTCATTTCAGCCAATTAGGAGCAAACCTAAACAATATGCACGTTTTCCCGTGCCTGGTGCCGGTTGCATGTTTTCCCTCGCTTGGCACAGCAAGTTTCCCTTCGAGCTTTGGATTGGTTCATTGCGTTGTTTGTCTTTCTTATGATTGGTCAGGAAATGGCTATGGCTTTGGTATTACGACGGCCGTGAGAAGCGGTTGTGTATATATAGGTCCTTTATGGGTGACTTTTAGACAGAAGGGGATTAAAACAACTAAAGGCTATTGAAAAAAAAATTGTACAAATATTCACAATTATTTTTATTGTCTGATAAACACCAACAAGACAATATTGCCATATGACCGGATAAACCTTCCAGGATTACCTCCAACCCATGGAATTTTGCACTCAACCTTGTTTGCGTGAAATACTAATAATAACAATAGTAATAATGGCTAATAAAGATTATTAATTTTTTAAAATAATAATAATAATAATAATAATAATAATATACCGCTAAAATGCTATAAAAATTAAAAAGCTTAAAAAGGGTAATAGTGTTCTCATAAAAAAATGAATTTCGGTTTAAAAATGTTCTAAAAATAACCTAAGAGTAAAAATTGAAGATAGCCAGGAAACGTTCCTTTGATGGCAAAGTCTTAATTTGCGTTGGAAGACTATAAATGTGAATGCACCATTTTAATAAAAAGACTTTTTAGCGTCATCTAAATGAAATTTGGGAAGTTTAATGTCAGGAATTGACGATCAAGTGCATCTATTAAAAACATGTTGGTCGTCGCTCTGGCTGCGTAACATGAAATAGTCTTTAAAGTACAACGGAACTTCTCCGACCAAGCACTTGTTAACTAACAGTGCACAGTGCTTTTCCATAGTTCTTGTAAGAGGCGGCCATGCCATCAGCCTAGGTTCTCGAGTATTGTTTCCGTGGCTATGTCAGGTTTAAAGCCGTATACAATTTTCGCAGCTCGTCGTTGTAGGCGTTCAAGAGTCTTTCTGTTAGTACTTCCTAAAGGGCAGAAGCACCTTTCACAATAGCTTAAATGCGATTTTTATGCTCTGTTTTTAACATTTTTTTCAGTCCAGTATTTGGTTACTGTTGGTCGAAAACTCTGGGAGTTGCGTCAAAATCCTCAGTGCAATGCAGACTGCTGTCTGTCGCTTGTACTCACACTGCAGGAGGTCGGGGATATGGCTACGTCTACTCAGCAACCACAATTCCATCAAGAAACCTTCAGTGAGGATTTGGCAGTTTCGGACTTAGCAGCTGCTGCTGACATGGAAGACACAGAGCACAAAGATGATGCAAAAAACGATCACACTAATCGGAAAGCGCGGTAAACGGGCAAACATGCATGTCACCCGAAGATCGTGCTGGGATAGTACATCCGTATTAGTACTGTGCTTACGCTGTAGACTAAATTATACAAAAGAATCGCTGCTAGACGCCAAGTAGTCGTCCAGTTTTTTCTGCAATCCCACGCGCAATTGGAAATGTATTAATTTTGCGAATCAAAAATAAAAAAAATAGATTCCACTGCTCACACGATTTTCGACGCTTTCTTGTGAGACAAAAACCGACGAAAGGAAAGAGATTACTCTCAGTCTATGGCAGATCAATCGTAGTAATTCTCATAATTCACTATGTGGTGTTGTGTAATCTAAATCTGATCTCATTTGACTGCTGGAATCGACATTCACGAAAATTTAAGTACTCAAAGCAATAAAGAAACAGTCAAGTTGGCGGTGTACAAGTCATATTAGAATGTTGTAGTCGGTAGAAAGAATCTCTTGAAGGGAGTGGGTATGACTGAAAGAACTAGAGCGGATGTTACCAGAGAGAGAGAGAGAAATCTTAGGCAATGAGCAGTCCCTATCTATTTTCGCAGTTCGTCGAGCGTGAAGCGAAAAACAGTAAAATTCCAGTTATAAGCCCCCCCCTAATAACTCCCCCCTGGTTATAGTCCTAGCTAACTGGAAACAAAAAAAAATATATCCGGTTATAAGCCGCCTCGCCCCCCCCCCCCCCCCCCCCCCCTCCCCCCCCCTCTCTCTAAAGGATGACGGTCCTCAACAGGACTAAATGTTGCTCTTTATTTTTGATCAACACTACCGTGGTTCCTTTCGAAACATTTTTTTTTATTCTGCTTATAAGCTCCCCCAGATATAAGCCCCTCCGCTAACAAGCCCACCCAAAACCCCTTAAGAAGTTGCATAAGCCCGGGGCTTATAACCGGAATTTTACGGTTACTTGGTTTTTCCTAAATTTATACGAACCAGAGGTCTACATGTAATTGCAATGGGAGTATATTTTAGAGATTGCTACCCTAGCTTTGAAGTCGTTTATATCGAGGAGCTCAGCGCTCTAATCACAGGAGGCGTACTTCAATTTTTGATTGACAGAACTTGTTAATCCCTTGGTAGCTTTAATCAAACATCTTCAGGCTTTCGAATTTAATCTATCATTCCCAGGAATGCATTTGACTTGCTGGTCACATCTTTAAACAATTTACTCTATCCTGATCCGCCGTGATCAAAAATCTGAGTTCAAGCTAAGGTATGTGAATGCTACGGAAGGTATTAAACTATAATCGTTGATTACAGAAACAGAAGAGGCAAAGCAGAAGATTGCATTTCTACACATTATTGAAATATGAACCGAATTGTCGCATACTGTATTCAACCTTTATTAGAAAAGAAGTATAACACTGTTATTTACAAGTTGACAAACTGCTTTGAATTTTGTTTACATATTTTATCTACAATAAGTAAACTGGGTATCTTCCCACAAACTTTTCAAGACAAGCTATACACAGAGGAAAGTTTCAATTTCAACGAGTACCAACACCATCTTGACAAAACAATATTTTTTGGCTTTTATATTTATTACCTTTTGAAATCTAAATTGTAAATGCAATTGACATGTCAGAGTTATGTTAGTAGCTGGCGTCGTCATCGTCATCAAAATAATCCACTCTTCTTGATCTGTAAGCATCTTTAAATTGTTCATCAAACAGCTCCAGGTCCCCTTCGTCACGCAACACACCCTGTAAGTAAAATACAAGTCACGCAATTAGCAAAATGGGCAAAAAGGCGCAGGTTGGATGGAGGGAGGGAGAACGTAACTGTTTTTCTTAACAAAGGCGTCAAGTTCTCATGCGGATTATAGTTCGCAAGATGTGTCCCAAGATCCTGTAGAACAGAAAAATGAACCACGTGCGCGCACGTGGTAGAGGAAACACCCACCTTGGGCAAGAAACCGAGGAGTTTCGAAGCATGTTCTTTGAGCAGTCTCTGTCTCTCTCTTTCAATAATCTGCCTCCTGTACTCCTCCATTCTCTCTTGTTCACGACGAGCCTCGAGCTCTGCTTCCTGTAAAAAGAAAAAAAGAAGATTCAAAAATACAAAACGATAGCACAGCAGTTGCTACAGTAACTGTACAAATACGTCAGGTCAGAAGAGACAATTTTTCTAACCCTTTCTCTCTGGAACTGGATTCTCCTGTCTTCGATCAGTTTCTCGACGGCCTTCTTGTGTTCCAGTTGTTTCATGCGCCTCTTCTGAGCGTTCATTTGTTCGATTCGGTCATCTTCGGCAAACTTCTCAAGCATCTGTAAAAAGAACCACAACTGGTGTAAACAAACGATCACAAAAAACAACAACACTATAACCCTGAGCGTGCTAGCTTATCTAACAAAACAAGGAAAATAAATCGTTGTGATAACTCAAACTCGTGCACCTCCGATAAACAACCCATTGCAAGTTAAAATGGTTAGGTATACATACACACATCTTGTTGTTATTTCATTTAATATAATATTTCCCATCCCGAGTCCAGGAAGGAACAAATTTCTTACATTTCTCGCCACTCTGCAAAGGGAGGCAACGACGCAGTCTTTTCACTCATTTCAATCCCACTCTCGGATAACAGCTTACGACTGGTTACATAATGTACATGTAAGATAATTCCTGATCGTGCTAATATATCTCTTTCGTTCCCCGATGTTTAACGTAAAAAAAAGAATGATTTGGGAGAAAATTCTACATGTAAATCCACACCAACAAGAAACACTTCTTTAGCAAGTGATTAATTTTTGGCGCCGTCATTAAATTCAGATGTTAAACCAGCTTTTACCTTTCTTCTAAACTCCTCTTCTTCTTCTTTCTCTGCCTGTCGCTTCATCTCCTTGAACTCTAGTTGCTGTCGGCGTGTTTGTTGCAAGTCCAACCGCTGACGAAGCCTGTTTTCGATCTCCGTCTAAGGAAGAGAGTAACACTTAACTGGTTAAAATTAATTTTCATAGTTCGTGTAAAGCACTCTCTTTTTCATTTTTTCAGGGAACAATAAGAAATCAAGGCCATGCATACGCGTAAGTTCAGCTTTTTATAGTTATTTGTTCAGTACAAAATAAGGCATATGATTCAAATGAAGTTCTTTTCACCTTCTCCTTCTGCCTCTCCATTTCTTCTTGTTCTTCAAGATGAAGCTCTTGTCGAATTCTACAAAACAACAAATGTTTAATGATGAAGTAGTTTGTGTGAGATAATGAAAAAAAAAATAGGTAAACGTTTTTGCTTTCTGCGGCACTTATGCGAAGGTCGACATTACATCAGCATCAACAAGAAACCAAATAAATGTTGCAGTTATTTTTTCTTCAGTTAAATTTTATCCTTCCTTTGTTTCAAACTCATTATCAAACATTACTATACCCCAAAACAAACAAATAATAAAATGTAACTGAACAAAAAAAATAACTGCAACATAAACATAGTTGGTTTCATTTTTGAAAGGAACAAGCAACTGACGCATATAATAATGCACAAAAAGGAAATATCTAGGGCATTTTTTGTTGCTGTTGTTGATTTTTGGCTGTTGATTGTTTGCATAACGTTTGTTCGTTCGTTCGTTCGTTCGTTCGTTCGTTCGTTCGTTCGTTCGTTCCTTTGTTCGTTCGTTCGTTCGTTCCTTTGTTCGTTCGTTCGTTCGTTCGTTCGTTCGTTCGTTCGTTCGTTCGCTCGCTCGTTCGTTCGTTCGTTTGTTTGTTTGTTGGTCATTTTATTCCACATCTTGCTGTAGTAAAAGGGTACAGCTAATAGGTTTATCTTCGTACCTTTCCATCTCATCCCTGGCTTCCAATTCTTCTCTTATTTGTTTTGACAGCTGTAAAAAAAAAACACGTCAAGACTCAGTTTCCACACAGTTATTACCCTGTTACTTGCGAGTCTTCGCCTGTTTATAAAGCAATTAACCCCTGGCCCATCAAAACATTTTTTTAAAACTAATTTTAATGATTAAACAGAGTCTTGCCGCAATCCAAGAGTATCAAATTTCAACTGGTTTTGCAAGAAGGTAGACACCACCAGTTTTACTTGTAACTTAGAATCTTGGCGAATAGCGTTGAAACAACAACAATACTCCAGTTTTAGCTAAGCTTGTACAAAGGCACTTAAGTAATGATGTTACTACATACGTGCATGCATGCTGTAGAACAAATGGCAAGGAATTAAAGAATACATTTCACACCGCGTAGCCTTTCTTGTTCTTAACTCGACCGCGATGATTCTCACCTTTTGCTGTACAGCCGCCATGCTCTCTTCTTGCTGTTTCTTCTTCTCCATCCTGTCCTCTTCCCGTTGCTGTTGTACTTTTGCAAACTCCAGAATACGCTCATTCTCCTCCTCCATCAACTGACGCTCATGTGCCTTCCACTAAAGAGGAATTATTTACAGAAGACATGTTATTGCATAAATTCTTCAATAAAGCAGAGATAGGTACAAACAGGCCCAAAACGTCGAGCACATTTTCGCTTAAAAGTGCTTTAGCACCTTCAGGATCAACAGTTGCAATAATTTGTTGAAATCTTTCTTTTTTTTTCAATAAACCACGCTGCGACATGTACCACTAAAAGACAAGCACTTTTCAGGGATCCAAACTGTGAAGAATGACGTAAACATGCTTTTTTTTCAGTTTTGTTTATTGCTGCTGTTTCTGGTCCAGTTCAGTATGGTACATCATGATTATTTTGTTACGTCATCTGTATTCATTTTGATTGCCAAGAAATGGTTGATTAAACAAATACTGTTCAGTTAAATTTGTTTATTTCAATCAAGATGTACAGTGTATAATTCAATCGGTTTATTTCACATTGAATAATTATGAACTGTACCTCAGTACATTACCTTAGTACTTCTTTAGACTTGTTTCAAAAAAAAAGCCACAAATAACCAAAAATAGCATTTTACCTCATCTCGCTTTGTCTTGAATTCTTCAATGTACCTCTGTGTTGCCATTTGTTTCTGCAGCCTGTTTTCAAGCTCCCTGATGATAAACAAGAGTATATAATTTAAGAACTTTCCTACAGCTACACTGTAGTTAGCAAGTACATTGTATATTGCTGCTTTTGTACTGTTGAAGATTTACTCATACATGTACAAAATAATGTCGCTTGGTTACGCAATGTATCCCCAAATTTCCCAATCCAATAAAACACTTTATGTCCATTTTTAAATCACAAAACATTAGTGCACTAGCTTGATTTATTCTCAATAGTCCCAATAAAGTCTCCCAAGTTCAACACGTCAGCCACACTTTATAAAGTTACTGCCAACTGGTTATATGGCCTCCCATGAGCTACAATAATGTACAACAGTGGACCTCCCCAACAATACCACTTCTTGAATCTTGTACTGTACTTCACAAAAAACATCTTGGCACACACCTTTGATCTTCTTCATAAATCTTCCTCACGATCTCATCAATCATGAGTTTTTCTTTTAGGAATTCTTCATAGGCCTCCTGTTTGCGGCGTTCCTTCTCTGCCAGCTGCTTTTCCAGCTGCTCCTGATAATGAACACTCTCTTCCCAGCGCTGCTTCTCCTTCTCCCTCTCCACTTCCAGTGCTCGCTGGTATTCCTCTTGCATTTTATGATGAATCTCATCTTCCTTTCTCTAAAAAAATAAAAAAATAAAAAACTCATGAGGGACATAAGCACAACTGAACTAAATTTTGCTTCTCAAAATCAAAACCGTTTGTACATAGAACTTAAAAATAAATAAATAAAAATATATATTTTAATTGGTAAAAAACTTCTTGAACTTGAATAGAATAAATTTATAGAGCGCTCAACTGCCTGATGAGTGTGGTCATTCTTTGACCATACGAAACAGCGTTGTCGCAATAAAACGATGAATTGAAATCTTTTTACTATTCATCATTATTTTAATTGGTAGATATTTTTTTAAACTTCAAATTATGATATCCTCACAAAATTTGAATTCAGCAAGACAGGGGTCAATTTTGAGATTCTTTATCATTACTAATGCATGTGCATGTGTACATGCATCACTGCTTGGATCTTAACATTAAAAACTACTTGCAAATGAAATACTTTCACATTCAAGATTTTTTTTTTACAAATTATGTAACTAAGCATTATTTCTGGTCTGTACCTTTCTATCTAATGCCATTGCTTTCTTCTCTGCTTGTTGAGCTGATCGTTCTCGGTTCATGAATCCTGCTTTTAGCTTGGCTTCGAGTTCCCGCAACTCAACACTTAATAGATGTTAAAAAAAATACCAATTACAGTGAAACAACCTCAACTGGGGCCACCCAATGTTTTTTTAGCCAATCACAAGACAAGCTCAGAACAAATGATGGGATTCCAGTCAAACAAGCATTTAAATTTGCCCCTTACTGTGATTGGTCCACTGATTAAGGAAGTCTAATTCTTTTGTTCTGAACTTGTCTTGTGACTGGCTAAAAAACGTTGGGTGGCCCTGGTTGAGTTAATAATGATTTAATTAACGTGTTTAGACTAGGGTCCACAGAGGGACTCATTAAAAACTGATAAGGAGGGTGGTTTTAAAGGCCAAAACTTTTAAAGGAAACTGTGAAGCTCATCTGCTACATTTATGTTTCCAGAGGAGTGGGGGAAGGGCATGAAACCCAACAACCCTATGGTTGAGGATTACAGTAATAAGCGTTTTTGTGGAGCAACACGTTATTTGAGAACTTCAAAGTAGTTTAAGAAGTTAAATCAAACCCCTAAACTATTAAAAGCAACAGATAGCAACTAGTCTTGAGACCAACACTTTAATATTCACTAAAATTAGCCATAAAGAAAACAATCGATATAAAAAAATGGATTAAAATAATGATGTTAAATATCACTGCATGCAAAAGAAAGCTGTCAGACATGTGATATGTTTACCTGTTCTCTCTTATCTGCTGCGTGAGTTTTTCCTCACGAAGACTTTCTAGTTTCACCCTCTCTAGCTCCTAAAGAAAAGTTAAAATTAAATTGCAGTCAGTCACTTTGAGATGTTAACAAACCTCACTTAAATACAGGGAAAGTTATTGCAATAATTACAATAATTGAGTATCCTTTTCAGTTTTGTATACTTTATGCAGGATTTACAACTGTACTGTATGTTTCAGGTTGATTCATTTCAACCAACATTGTAGGTAAAAATAAATTACAACCGGCAAATTGGCCAGACATGTCCAGGATTGAATGCTAATGAGGCACGTTCTTTATGATAGGCATCACAAAGTGTCCTCGTTAATAAAAGTTCACCAAAACACACCTAGTTCTGTCAAATATGAAGTATTATGGAAATATGTCAAATAACCCAATCCTGGACATAAGTGAAATTGGCTGGAACATATATTGATTTGAAATGTCAGTTTCATACTCACTCTTGTTTTTAATCTCAGTCTATAGAGCTCTACCAGCACAAACATTGCTGCGCATACTAACCTTAGCAAGTCGTTCTTCCTGCTGTTGTTGTCTCTTTTGAAGTATCTTTTGTTCTTGTTGCTAGAAAGAAAAAGCTTTTTCAGAATAAAAATTCCAAAAAGAGTTGATAGTTGCAAAAGCACTGAAACAGGATTGTGTTGTTCCAGATAATATCCTATTACCCCTCCCATGGAAGGTTTCCTGGTTTTGTCACCACCTCCCCCCACCCTTCTAAAAAATTCCAGTTTCGCCCCATACTTTTCTTTTAAAAAAAATTGGCTTTTGGCAACCACCCACTATCTTGGAATTCCTACTGACCCTTCCTTGGGGTGGGTATGGATTTTTTCTGGGATTTAGCAAATGCAACAAGCCCTTATATCTAGGTGGGACACTATGAAAATGGAATGATCAGTCCTTCCCTAACCTGCCTAACACTTTTGAAAACAAGCTTCCTTTCAAACCCCTTTAATTGGCAGGCCTGAGTAAACAAGTTTATCATATTACCTGTACATTGTGTACAGGTATATGTAATTTGATAATGAAATTATACAGTACAACAGGGCTTAAAAGAAAGCTGTAGACTTGCACAAGGTTGAAGTCGCACTGACCATCCCCTGAAGATTTTCAATTGCTAGTAGAAAAAGGTTTTCTTTTCCTTAAGTTTTCAGATAAATGATAAATCTTGTTAACTGTTTCCAAGAGTTCCAAACAGTTTCAATTAATTTACATGTACAAACTCTGCAAGCTTACCAGAGAGTTCTAAACATCTCTGAATAACCCTGATGGAGTGTGTACAATATGCGAGCCAGAAATCCCTAATCCCTATGAAAAGTCTAACCACAAGCTACCTAAACGATCTGTAGGCTAACCAAAGTGCTTTTCAGGCTAATCAGAGTGCTTTTTGGGTTAACCAATGTGTTGTTTAGGCTAACCGAAATGGCTCGCACGCCTCACATGACTAGGGAGCCATGTGAGCCATGCAAGCAAGAAATCCCTTATCCCAATATAAAAGCTAACCACAAGCTACCTACGCTAACTGTAGGCTAACCAAAGTGCTATTTGGGCTAACCAGAGTGCTATTTAGGCTAACCAATGTGTTTCAAGTGCCTCACAGTTCGACACAGGTCCGCCTTGCATGGCTCGCTGGCTCACACATTGTGCATCCCCATCCTGATGGAGATGTAAAGAAGTTTTTTACTACATCCCACCTACTTGTACACTTTGTTAATGCCTGGCAAACTTTGCCAGGCTTCAGTTCACCCTGATGATAATGCCCTTGATCACAAGCCAATACAGCACATCCCTCGCACCCATTACATTATTGTACAAGGTACAGATCACTGCACTAAATTGTGAACAAATGCATCAATTTAATTATTTTATGTGACATTAAAACGGAACTATAGCATTTACTTTTCTAATTCCCTCGTCCATCTCTCTTTCAGTTGCTTCCTGATGTAGTCTACGCAAAAACCGTTTGTTTTCTATCCTTTCTTCACTGGCCATGTTAGCTTCCAATATTCTCTCCTGGTTGATTCGTTTCACTTGATCCTCCCGGGCAATCTCTTTTCTCCTGTTGTCAGCAAGAAGTTTTTGCTGCTGGGCATGACTTAGGTTCATTCGTCGCACAGAAGACTAATAGAACAATGTAAAAAGCATCCAGTTAATAATGTTACAAAGGAAACTATATTTCTATCTTGACTGAAATCGACATTTGCTCGATCGATCGCGGTAGAGTTTAGAAGGCGAATACGACTAATGCTCACCATAATTGCACCCCAAACTAGCTAAGATGAATGAAATAGTGTACAGGAAATGCTATGACTGCTTTCAACACCACCACAGCGCAATACAGACGTGAAAAATGCTTGAAAGTACTCGGAAAGTTCCTCGGCCTCAATCTACTTGCTTGCAAATTGTGTTTGTTGCTGTAACAACCAGTTCAAGTCATAGCCTCGCTTGCATGCTCGACCTAGTTTCCCTCGGCGCCTTCACTCGACCCAGTTTATCGCGCTTTTTGGCGCACGAGGGACTGAAACATAATTTGCACCCAATTTTGAAACAAAAACAATGTTTTCCTGCACAAATATAATTGTTGTCATGACAACTAAAGCGTCTCAGTGGGATTCTTTTCACGTGGAACTAGCAATGGAATGTCACGGGGGAAAGAGATTCTTACGTCATGCAGAGTTACCTGTTGGTTGTACCATGCAGCTGCGGGGAATAGCAGAGGCCATTTTAATATTGTAGAAGGTTGTAATGCTTTTCATGTTGTTACACTGCACGTTACAAGCACCTCTGTACCTAAAGCACTAACACTGTCACTGAACCGAGTGAGACTTGCGCACAGCACTAGTGAGGTGCAGCTAGGGCCATGGACGTAAAATCGACTTCTGATGACGAGGTTTGGAGCACTTATGCCGCGAGCTTTAGCGTAGATAGATGAAGCAGTGTGTCTCCACACCCACGCGTCAGTAACATTTTGATGCTTTTTCTTCTAGGTTCGGACACTGTTCGTGAGCGGCTTGCCCATCGATGTAAAACCTCGTGAAATCTACCTCCTTTTCAGAGGCTTCAAGGTACGCTGCGCTTTCTTCGCTTCAAGTGTTTTGTCGCTAACATTCTCAGCATCGCTTACGGCTGAAAATGCCGAAAAGCAGGGCATTAAACTTAAATAGGATTCGACGGGCCCTATCTAAGATTTCTTTACAAAAATCAGCTGTCTCTGAGGCACTAAGTAAACTTATGTTACCGTTAACTATTTAAATTAGTCTGTCAAAGTTTTGAAATCGACTTGGTCAAGGTCGTAGAGTTCAACTTCATTTTGAAGGAAACAAATGAATATTGAAAAGCGTTCGTTTCCCTTCGAGTAGCTTTCATTAGATAATAACAATGTACTGTTTTTGTAAGATCTGGAGCCCTTTGGCTTCGACAAAAGAATCGAGAGCATTGTTTGAAGTAACTTGTCTCAACTTTGGTTGTCCCGCAAAGTCAGGTACCCAGATTTTGCAAATATTTGCAATGCGTCTTGTGCCGCCATTATAAAAACGAAAGCGATTTACGGTGTTAAGCTAACTCATCGTATATGCAAACAACAAAACAATGAGGCGGCTTATGAGCTCTTCTTTATTATTTACAGGAATGTACACGGCTTGAAACTTGACGGACAGTCGTGAGGCATAGCGGAGGCTGTCTAATTTTAAGGCTTTCCGGCGCTATAAAGTGAAAATGGTTGCGAATTTTGGGCAGTAAAATGATACGAAGACGTAATTATCACTTCTGTACGCTTGTGACTCCAGGAGCAATTAGGAACAAGGGAAGCTAATTAGGTGCTCCGAATGAATAGAGAGAGTTTTGAAAGCGACGTGTGGTTAGCGAATATTTGCATTCAAGGTGATTACTTGAGACGAGCTTGGCTAGCGATACATCTGTTGCAGGTCCACCTTGAAACCATAATCTTACTTTTGTGGCTGGTGTACGCTATTACGAGGTGTCTTCAAGTAATGTTTACACCTATTATAAAATCCCAACTAAGTTGCAAGTTGTTGAGATGTACATTGCCAAAGCAATTCATAGATATTCCATTTCCGATAACCGCATACTCCTATTTGCCCAAACAGTTTGAAAAGAATTAATTGTACAGAGCATGATTTACAAAATCAATAGCGGTAAATTCACCACACACCGATCAAAACACAATACGTTAAAACTGATCTTGGGAAAAGTAGTTTTTACTTCGATCTTCGATGACGATCTACTTCAAAACTACATTCAGTTCTACTATTTTGCTGCTTGACATTTTTTCCCAAGATATCTAAATTCTGAGTCAAATATATTTCTTAATAGCTTCATCATTTGGGCGGATGCGTTATTAACATAATTTTGTCGCTTTTGTCGCCGTTTATTTTCCTTTCCTTCGAGCTAAAACACCATCTTGTATGTTGTTTTTAGTCAAGAACGCACGAGAAGATAGCTGTTGGTTGTTTGTAAGTGGTATTTTCTCAATACGGTATCCGTCCGTTGTTCAAACAAAAAATACATATTTTGAAAACATATAGTCAACTTCATTCTCAATTGATTTACTTGCCTTCTTTGCATAAAAACAAAACATGACATTGCATACACATACCAATATTGGACCCTTGCACGACGCGGTCAAATATCCACCACTCGCCACCGACAGAATTATTTGATATAGCTCTTGTTAAAAAGCCTGATTACAATAGATAATATCATTTTCGTTCTCATTTTTTTTTAAGAATTGTGGCCTTGACTTAACCGATTCGTTTTGTTTGGGTTATATGTATTGTGGATTAAACTTTCAATATAATTGTTTTTATAATTTCACGTTGCCAAGCGAAATTAATTTTCTCCCGTCAAGGTGTCGCAAACCAGCGTCAAAATTGCCGATGGGATAATTATGCATTGAAAATATTTTAGTCCAATGTGGTTGATTTTACGGTTGTTTCCTTTTTATTGTTTCAGGGTTACGAAGGATCACTACTAAAGCTTACGGATAAACAGGTATGAATAACAACATGGCAGGGTGGAAAAAAAGTAATTATCAGTGGACTTTGTGTTCAGCTAAACCCTGTTGAATAATACATCCGCAGCATTATGCATGATACCAAAGTTATATTAACTCCAACTTCAGTAGATAAATGCGTTATAGCACTGCGACTGGAGTCCATTACAGTTTGAGACCATTCTGAGTGAAAAAGGGGTGTTCTTAAATACACAAAAAAAAACGATTTTATTTTTTTATAGCTGTTTCTTTTCGCTCTAAAAAATGCTTTTTGTGCTATTGCCAAATTTTCATTTGTTTTTTATCTATTTCTTTTTTCAAGGTATTCAATATGCTACAAAAGCTACGGAGTTAATCGTTTTATACTGTTATTTAAATTTTTTCAACCGTAAAATAATTTTGGCTAACATAGGCAAAGTTTAACACTTTTTGCCTCCTTGTGTGTGAGGTAATTAATGAAGTCAATCCCTGTAAAGAAAGCTAAAGAAGCATAGTGTGATTGTTGCTGCTTTAAAGAAAACATTCTGAATCAAGCTGTGAACTAGAAAATTTTAAAGGATATTTCACACGAACGAAATTCAGCGAAGAGGGCTTCTGGATTCTGTAGGTTAAAACAGAACTGGAATCGGCGGTACATGCCATTTTGTGAAGTCTTTCGAAGGCTGCATCGCATGTGTCAAAATTTTCTGATGGAATCACTTTTAAAATCATAACTCATAGCCGAAATGATTTACTGAAGTTTTATGTTAGTCCGAATAAAAGTTTATCAAATATGAATGGATTATGTGTAATAAAAAATGTTCACGTATGTTTTCTTTGCGAATGCTTTCGTAGCATTCCAATACAAGAATGATCTAGAATTGTGCAATGGATATTCCCACGATCCATAAACAGTACTGATGGATTCTCTCTTTATTTTTCTTTTGTCTCCTTAACACAGGGCAAACCTTCGGTAAGTATTGTACAAGGTTTTCACAAAACATTATCCATTGTAGCCATAACGTTTGATTTTAAGACGGAATCCATTAGGAGCTCGAGTAAAATGTATATAAGTTGGACAAAAATCCGGAGTACCAGAACAATTTAAATCTTATTGCGTTATTTTCTAACCTAAATAAAAGGTAAAGATGTAAGTAGTTATCCGTGATAACACCAACAACAATTTCTGATCAGAGTCTGAGAAAATGAACTTCAAAGTTCACAAGCTATAGGCGAAAGCTCACGTCTAGCCATTTTATAAAATTGTTTTTAAGCGATTCAGTGGAATTCAGTGGAACTTCGAAATTGGTTTTCGATGTTTGGTGTTGTTAGAAAAGATTTCCTTTGATAAGATGTTTGAAGCAGTAACACAAAAGCTTCCAATAAGGTGTAAATAATTCTGGTACATAATTTTATCCAACGAATACTCGAAATCCAGGCGGATTCCTTCTTAATCACTTGAGGCTTTAAAATCACCTTCTATTGGTATAACGAATCTTCAACCCACTTGACGATGAATTTACATAATTATAATCTTTGCTAATCGTCATCTGCAGCTGTATCAGATAATTATAATTTTCATAAAGTATTGTCATCATCATCATTATTATCATCATTTAATCATCATCGCCACCAGCACCATAATCATCATCATCGTCATCGTCATCATAATCATCATCATCATCACTTCCATTAACACCGTCATCATCATCATAACCGTCCAGAAAAAAACGGATTGAATATCATATCAAATCCTTACATGTAAAATATAATTTCATGGTGCCACAAGTAAAAAGCACACGAGGATAGCACAGTTTTCACTTTTTAGCCTTTTAAATGCTTTGTGTCCCAAAAGGTTATTTTATGCCACATAACGTTTAACGAACTGAATATTCAACACATTATCATTTGGATTAATTATCATCAGAACGCTTTCATTAAACAAGAAGTTCCACTATAAAAGGGATGGCACCTCCCACATTTCACACCTTTTGGGCGCGAAATGCAAATTTTCACTCTTGCATTCATGGCACGTTGCAGAGTCAAGCGTCCTGCAAATTAAATACGCCTCAAAACCTCATGAAACCAAAAGATACCCTTTACAAAAGTAAAATATAACTTGTTAACGTTTTAGCATAGCATTCTCAACAAAAATGAAGCACATTTTACCAGCAACTGTCACGGAGAAAGCGCGGGTTGTTTGTCAGCTGTTTACGCTTTGATGGTTTATTGACAACTGGGCGTGAGAATGGCCAGGCCTGGCCCCTTTTATACCGGAACTTCCTGTTTAAACCGATCAAGTCAGAATTATCGGTTTCATCAAAACCGATCATATCAGATCATCAACGTGATCGTTACAACTACAACCATCAGTACTAATTAATGATAGATAGCCATTCTATTTTATAATTTTATTCAGCGGCGAATTACCGTAAACATTTAAACTTTTTTCTTAAACCTTTTTTGAGTAAACTTTTTTCTTTTTAATACTCTTCAATTTGCGCCGTTGTCTTCATTTGATAAATTCGTTAATATTTTACTCTACTCGAGTATTCCAGCTAATGAACCAACTGTTTTGATTTCAGCCAGTAGCGTTTGTCACATTTGAAAGCAGAGACGAAGCAGAAGAGGCTAAGGCTTCGCTACAGGTGCGAAAAAGGAGTCGTGACGGTGATACTATAATTTATACGACTATCTTCCTCACTCCGACCTCCTATCAATTTATTACCCTAGCTCAATTGAAAGTTATTGTCCTTGACAGCCGATATCATTTGTAAACAGGACGTTAAGGGATCATTTTCTCTGATTCATCTCTTTTTTAGGGTGTACGATTCGATCCAGATGTCTCGCAGACGCTTCGTTTGGAATTTGCTCGTTCCAATACCAAGGTATCCAAACCGGTGAATAAGCAAGCCGTATTGACCTCCGCTCCACCCTTTTATCCTCGGGAGCCCCAGCTCAGTAAGTATAAAGAATGTTTGTATTTAGTTTATTTAGCAGGTGGCCATTTCATATTCCCCCTTGTAATTATTCCTATTATTTAATCAAATTAAATCGTGTTTTTTTTCACTTTATCCGAGTAGTTGATGGAAGATTTCGATGCATGAGAGACACCATTATCTCTGAAATTTTTACTGTTGTTTATAGATGAGAATTTTTCGTCGCTCATTACTGACGTTCTTTGATTTTAATTTGAGTGCACATATTTCAGTCTGGCATCTTGAATTTAAAAAGTTATCCAATTTAAAAATACAGTAGATAACATAACTAAATTAGAAAAAGCATGGCAAATGAGTACCAAGTTTGAAAAGAAATGGTCCAAAATTTGCTTCAAACAATGTATTGAAGAGTTAAAATCTTTACATGGCTGGGTAGCTAGTTCGGCATACAAGCGTCCGTATTACAGAAAATAAACTTAACAGTTAAGCCAACTGAAATATGTTCTCTCGGATTGTCTTGAAAACGATTTTTTTCTGCTTTTCTGATTCCGTATTTGTTTGTAAATTGGACGACTTTTTCTTTTGAGAGACAAAGTAATAGAAAACGAAAACCAGCTTGAGGAAGAAGTTTCTGACCAACTTTTTCATCATATTTATTTTAGTGCATACCGCAGACCTTGCTGCAGCGGGATTTTTACCGACACCAGAACCAAGCTTAGCATACCCTGCGTAAGTAAAACTAACTTCGTTCAGTGCATTCATGTGATTATTAAACAATACCTGACGCATTTCTGTGCCAGCAATTAAAAATTACTGCTTTTTTGGTATTGATTAACTGTTTGTGTTTCGCCTTTTCTAACAGCCCTATATTTAATGACATCATGACAGCAGCAGCAACAGCTCAACACACCTTTAACCATCACCCTACAAATATTCTACAGCTGCAAGTAAGTTCTTTCCCTTTGATTCCGAAAAATAATTAACACCAACTTTCTCATTAGAGTACATTGACACCAACTTTTTCATTACAGTACATTGAAAGTGAAGTGAATACTTTATTTACCCTCGGATTGTAGAGTAGCTTTCGACATAGCTAATGTCTACGAGCATTTTAACAGTACAGCGGTACAACGGGCAAAGACAAGACCACAACACCACTTCTTGCGCTTCTATGATGATCAATAGTATCGGAGTAAGCAGAATTTAAATACAGGTGTACGCGTATTTCAAACTTGGGACAAAAACGGCAGATGTTCAAGCTTTTTCAAGCATCGAGTCCAATTGCATTCGGGCCACGTTTTGAGTTGAAAATAGAAAATGGAAGCCGTTCTTCTAAACAGGGTTAAATTCTAGAGACTTTCAGTTAGTAAGCAACATTTTTGTGGCAATATACAGAAAGCATGTTCAACTTAACATTTTGCGTGATAAGAAAGATTTAATTAAGAAATCTGTTTTCACAAGAGAGTATTACTCTCTTGGTTTTCAATAACCATTGCAAACAGTCAAAAGTTATTTACTTTGCTTTGCTCGCTCAATGTTTTTTTGTAGGCCTTCCCTCAACACCATCCGATCATCCCTGCTTTGGCGTCGCCGACAGCGCTTCACCACATGGCAAACCTAGGAAATCCGCCATGTACTACGCTATTCGTAGCAAACCTTGGTAAAGGAAGCTCTGAGCAGGAACTGAGAGATCTATTTGCCGAGTAAGTCACCATTAATTGCCCTAAAAAATCGAATGTTTTCGCAAGACTGGGTGCACGGCCATCACAGTGACTGGAAACACGATAACCATTGCCCACGTTCTTTCGGCGGTATTTCAAGGCTTACTAGGAAAAGCGTTGAAACTAAAAACTTGTGAATCATTATTTCTCGCTGAATTGTATCAATTCTCATTCGCTGAAATCTGAAGCACGTATACAAAGTAGCAAGTTGCAGACGCGCAATCCATGGAAATTTGATTCCAAGTTCGGCCTAACGGGGGGGGGGGGAATTTATCTGTTTTTGCGGAATCTGTATATTCTGAGAAAATCTCGGAGATTTTCATCAAAGGAAGTGATTATTAATGTTTATTTATGATTGACGGTGAAGTATTGAGAAGTGCAATAAAGTTATTTCTATATTTTGTTTTGCAGTTTACCAGGCTTTCGACGCTTAAAAATGCATAGTAAAGGAAGCAGTCCAGTTTGTTTTGTGGAATATCTGGTATTAATTTGTTTTGTTATTGGTACTCAGTATGTCTCCAAGGGACACTAACCTTTAGTTATTTGGAGTTTTCTTATAACCATCGTTTCCAACGATGCTGAACGAAGAGATTGATATCGAGGTTATTTTTTGTCAGTATCAGCTCCAAAGATCAGCACCAAAAAAGCACATTTTATGGTATATAACGGCGATGAAAAAAATGTTGAATTCTACCATGCTTATTTTTGATTTCATATTCACCTGGCCATCTGGGCTACTAACTTGGCAAAAATGTTGTTATGTGTTAAAAACTGGCGTCAATTACAAATAGTGATGCAATTTAGGAGCACTACTAGGAGTAATATGATCATCTTTTTCTTTTACAGGACGTTTTTACTGCGACTAACGCGATGCACACTCTTCGAGGGTAAGCTTATTTTTAATTTCGTTACTTTTGCATATTATTGCTGTCGAGAAAACTCTTTTACACAAAGCCTATTACAATGATAATAATTTGTTTGATTTGAATTTCCTTTGTATTTGCAGCCGGATCATGCAGTCTTCGGCAGAGAAGGGCGGTATAAGGATAGAATACGCAAAAACCAAAATGGGCGAGGTACATGAGTGACTCTGTCACGCCATCTTTTTTAGGTACATCTTCTCTCCATGTGTTACATCTGTTGCATTGCGTATTGTACCGTACATTCTTAGTCACAAAATCTGACGTGCTTCAAGTACGTTGCTTGCCTTTTCAGTGTTTGTCAAGTACATGTACAGACTCCTTTGACAGAGGCGTAGCCAAGGGGTGGGGGGGGGGGGGGGGGGTGGGGGTTCTGGGGTGCCCGTGACCACCTTTGTGAGATAATTTTTTAAGTAAACAACATAAAAACCTTATAAATCAGGAAAGCACGAATCCGAAGAATCAACATGTCATTAATCTTTTCGAGTACTAGGTAGTTACATACTCCATTTTCAGGACCGAACATCTGCAGTGGACCATGTAACTACCCACCCCCACCCCTCCCCCCCCCCACCCCTTTGGAAAATCCTAGCTACGCCCCTGTTTGATAACAGTATTTTCTTCGTTACCAACGTCATCATCATTTTCATTATCATTATCAACTCTAATTCACTAGTAATATTTTTTTCAATATTTGTTTAGCTGATTATGAATTTTATATTCAATTGGACTAAAACTATTAACGTTGGAAAATACCGTTTTCTAACTTATTCAACAAATTTGCTTTTGAAGGCTTAATCAATTGCCAGGGAAATTATTTCAACCAGGAAAGGCTCTAGTTCAGCTATTCAACCATTCACAAATTATAACTGTATGTTAAGTAGAGAAATTTCAGTATTCAAAAGGAATCTGTAAAGTGCCAGGCACTCTTTCGAAAAAGGACTGGACGCTATATGACGTCTTGTGACGTAAGCAAAAAACCATGTGCCGATGTTGTGTGCTCAAGCGAGCGAGAAAACGAGTAGAAAATGTAATTGAAAGAGCGTAGTTTATGCTGATCAATACACGGGAAAAACTTCAACAGTGTGCGGATTTTCTGTGTAACATGTACGTTATCTGATGTTCTATATCTTTTGTTCTTTAGGGTCGGGTTATAATTGATGGCTTTGGTGCGATACCAATGCAAATACAACAATGAAATCACAAGAATGAACGGATGTTCCAGTTAAATGCTGCTTAGTGAGAAATGCGGAGGAATTCAGTTCAAGAGGCATCTATATCCTGTTGAAAAATCATCGAGAAATGTGAAGATCGTTGTTTTTACAACGAATCTTAAGATTTCTTGAAATTAAAATTTCCTGCAAAATAAAATGAACTTAAAATAGTTTCTGCCTTTACAGAGGTAAACCAAGGTTTTTATTATCCCAGAAGAGGCTTTCAACTGGCAAGCAAGGGTTTGGGGCCTTTTGAGATATGAAATTTATAACCCTTGCCACTTAAAACTCGTTTCGTATCATGGTAGTCAATTATCACATCTTTGACGTCATGAATATGAAACACATATATTATGAAATACGGTAAAAACCCGCGTTATAAGATCCTGCATTTTTCCAAGTTAACCTAACAAGATTCTTATATATATATAATATTGGTGTTTACTGGGAAGGTTAAACAGGTTCTTATTTTCTTACGACGACAAAAAGATGCTTGTTGCTATTATGATGTTCGTGCGGAATATTATTTATATAAAATATGTATATAATTATGTCAAAGTGACTACAATTTAACAAATACAAACCCTATTCTAGGTTAATATCTTTAGTTATTTCTTAGTCTGAAGTGTTAACTGGATTTATAAAATAATAACCTCTTTCAAGTTTTAGGCTAAAACAGGTTCTTATTTGCGGGTTTTTACTGTATCTTTGCAGAAAAAAAAGCTGCGAAGTGAAATGTACTTATATAAAAATACAAGGATTCTTTATTTCCTGAAAAATATTATATTTCTTTTTTATTGTTGTTTAATTTTATTTTTCACGAGCGGCTATTTTCTTACAAGGGACGCGAAATGTCTCAAAATTCCAATTGAGAAGGTGACTGTTTTTAACTTATTTGAATGAGGTGTGATTAGTTTTCATCTGTTAACAGGTTTCAGTCCAAGTTGTAAATATTATTATTATTATTAATGTTTTACATTAAAGTATTTAATGAAACCATCATTTAATAGTATTTTTATTTGTGTAACTTCTCAAACTCATTAATAATTCGTTAAGTTAAAACAAAAAAATTCATAACCGTGAGGAGGTTTGGATAGCCGGTCTTAATTAGGATAGATTTGTACGATTTTATTTCTCCGTTTACTCCGTAGTTTTTGTTTCGATTGAGAAGATATATCAAACACTCGAGACAGTGTTTCATCGGCCAGTGTTTCATCGGGTAGAATTTTGTCAGAAATACTCCGCTGCGCGTCGTACTTTCAACTCTCTTTTCCGTGTTTGGATACTGTAAAATTCTGGTTATAGGCCCATCTACCTGGAAACAAAAAGGTACATCCGGTTATAAGCCCCCCTCCCCCCCTCCCCCGGATATAAGCCCCTCCGTATCACTCGTGTTTGATATATTACATCTTATTTACAAATGCATTTGAGCCGAGTGAATGTGGTACTTGCTGATCCTCACGAGCCCAGATCTTCCCGGCCTGCGTAGGTGCCAGTTTACGTATAACATGGAGGTCACGTGACCGGCACTCCACATCGTCCCTATGGTCTCCTATGTGTAAAAGATTTTTGACCGAATTTCCACACTTAATCTCTCTACATGATATTTACCATTTAGCACCGAATGTATCAACTGTGGGTTGATGTTTCAAAGTAGAACCTCTCCTCCAAACATGGCTTCCGTGTGAGGCAACGTCTCAGAGTTATTGCATCGTAGACAGTTTCTACCATGGTTAAAGATTGGTCCTCAAAGTGTACATTTGATCATTCCGTTGTAAATCTTTTGGTGTCAATAATAAGTACACATTTCGTGTACCTAGTAAAGCTCAGTCTGTTTGAAAGTAGGTCATTTTCGAGTTTTTCTTTTTCGCCTCGGCTTTAGACTGAGGCTTCAGAATCTTGCGTACTCCCGTCGCCATGGTACATCTCCTTATTTGGGACGTGAGCTTGAATCTTTACATTTTACAATTTTAATTTGATTCAGATTTTTTAGGAAGTCGGCTTATACACAAACACACAACGTTGGTTTTAAAAACAATCGGTTCGTAGCAATTAAGGGACCTAAGATGTTGTGATAAATCGCAAGATGGAAAAGCTTTAATTGCATTTACTGGTTTTCAACATTTAATCAAGAAGTGTCTCGGTCAACCACATACACAGCTCAGTTCAAAGCACCGCTATTTTGCGAATGCCGATTGTCACCCATGAATAAATCCTTCCAAATCTGAGAATAAAAGGTGTTTTATGACAGAAACATAAAAATAGGAATAGGTGACAGTTAATGTATTGTTGATAAAATTGCCCTAGTAAAGGAGATTACTTTGGGAGTTGTGATTTGATCCATCTGAAATAGGATCCACCGGCAATTAGCGTCAGCCACACGTAAAATCGATTGATCCATTTATATTTAATTTCGTAAACAGGATAACCGTATTCAGAAACAACCGGTAATTCACTTAATTTCTTGAACAGAATTGCGAAATTTGTTTAACGTTCGCACGTTATATTGCGTTTTGATTTACATAAAAAGAACTCTGATAATTTTTTTTTTTTATGTTAAACCGCTGCTGGACCAAAATTCTACGTCTAGTACGATATTTTACATTCGCCAATTCCAGTAAGTTTTTATTAATCTGCAGCATGGTTTACTGCGCTTATATCTTGTATCGTTTTTTAATATAATATACTTTATAATAGAGGACTTATCATGTGGCAAAGGGGTGGTTCAGTTGACCAATTATCGATCACAATTCGCCGGCACATCAGTATGGTCAATTTTTGCGTGTCTTCTATTCAGTGTTGTGCTTGTTTGATCACCTTGACTCGGCACGGAGGGGAACACCTTTCATAGAAATTGTTTCCTTTGTTTAATAGAAATTTTTTGCACTTACGTGTCATCTAAACTGATCGACATATACAAGAAAAAGACTTTTTCCATTTCCAAAGCTTGCACCTGCAATTGCTTTGAGAGTAAAGCGGAAAGCTCTTATCGAATGTTAGAAGGTTCTCTTGCGGAACAAGGTTTACCAGATGAATTCTACTTTTCTGGCTAATTTAAGAGAAGTTCAAACCAACTAAAAATGCTGTTTCTCTGATATAGATTGTATTCAAGCAGATAAATGTTCGTGCAGTTCATTTCAAATTATATTAAAACCAAACAGAGCCGACATTACAGAAAATAAAGGGTGGAAACCAATACACTAGATAATTAGTCGGGTTTTTTGGCTTTCAGATATCGGCTTTATTAGCGACTTCAATGTTGTGACTTATTTTAAAATTTAACGAACTTAAATCAATTCGTCTCCAATGCATTTTAGTTTAAATTTACAAAAAAAGGAAAATAATATTCCTTCCATCAAATAGGAACTTAATTATTTGTGTTGTTTTAAAATTGGGTTTGTGGCCCCATTCTTGATCATCACAAATTTAGTGAAAGGATAAAAAAAACCTAGAAGTTTCTGGCAAAGAAACGCAACAGGGGAGCCATTGTTTACAAAATTCCAATTTCAAACCTTATTTTCGTTACAAAGAAGCTGTTTTGGCATTTATGATTGCTTTTATTATTTCCTTTTATCACTTACATTACCTACATATGCATTCATATGCAAAAGTCGTGATTTCACTTCTGAAATTGTAACCACGACGGAAAAATAACCAATTTTATTTTTCCTTGTGGCTTGAATTTTTTTTCCGTTTTTGAGTGATAATCAGAGCGGGATCTTTCTCTTTCAAGAACCGAAGATGCGTTGAACACTACTAATGTAACATTGGGTAAAAATCCAAATAAGGTTACTGGAGATAATCGCGAAAAAATAAGACGATTAAATATTCGTCGAACTTGTATGTGATATTTTTAAGAGCTTCGTTTAATCAAAAGTCGATATATTTAAGCTAATTTCATTGTTACACGAGAATATTTAGCGAATTTATACTTTCCGGTCAAGAGTTTCGCGAAAATCTATGTGGGCGTTTAGAACACAATAAGCTGCCTGCGATGTTTGAAGCGACAGCTACTGTAATAAACTCCATTGTGGAGTGAACTGCACACACAAAGGATTCCTCGCGACTGAAAAAACAACCAAGGCAGGTTTTACCGGCATTCAATATAGACAAAAACAAACTCTCTGCTTGTATTTGCTACGTGGTTTTAGATAGTTTAAAGTTGCCTAGCTACTGCATTAAATTATACAAGATATCCCTAAATTGCTTAGATGAGATTTAAAAGTTAATCGGAGATCTTTTGACAGCTATTTCTTGATCGGAACTTACTCAAACCGTGGTTTTTAAAAGCGAAAAAAAAGCCTTAAATATTTAAATATAGGTGCGGCAAGTTTTAACATTCAAATTTAGTTTTACAGCTGCAAAAACACCGGTGTGGGGTCGTGTCTTAAGCTTTCCAATTATACGACTTGGTTGAACATGCACGATATTTTCCCTGCGTTATTTCAGGTTTTTCTCGATACCCAACAAAAAACAATTAATTCGTTAATTCCCAACAAAATCATATAACTCGCGGCAACGCAATAGCGTTCGCGAAATAAAATAACGTTTCGTAATGGCAGTGTAAATAAACGCTTGCGATAAAAAAAGTCATATCTGCATAATACATGTACATGGCCATTTTTTGGGCTAGATTCATTTTTGTTTCCAGTTTACATCACCGGGTTGTATGAAGGCATTGAAAAAATACTATGTTGATTTAATTCGATTTTCCCTTACAGCTCAAGTAAAATAAAACAATGGCAATGTTTATTAATCGCAAAAGATAAATTGTTGATCCAGTATCTTCTGAACGTGTTTTGCCTTGAAACGCGGTGCCAATGAAAACCGCGAAAATTTTAAGCGATTATTTGATGAGGCTTTTATGAAAAAGATCATTGTCACTCTCCTGTATTGACAACTCCCACTTACTATTGTTTTCAAGCTAGCCATGAATTTGTAAATGTAAATCGCGTTTCTCAGATTATAAACAGTTGGTCTCAGCTGTTTACACTGGGACCAAGGTGGTTTAAAGTGCTTCAAATTATATTATTTTCACGCCGAGCCACTCCGGCCGTAGCTTTCATCACTTCAGTCGAAGCAATCGTTTCTTGGCGTTAAGGACGTGGTCAAGTCAGTTCGACATTGGCGTCTCCAGATGAACTTTTTCAGTGAGATCATGATCATTTTCATTGTCGGAGGGCTTTCACTGTGATTTTATAATATCAATGGAAAAATGATGTTGATTTTACCGCCGTAATCTGGAGTAACTCCGCGCTCTGGTCAAGATTGTCTCGAATTTTTTAGTTGTTATCAAGAAGGCGGTGATTTGTAATGGAGAAGGAATCGCCAAATTCGACGGAGGACAATTCGTCGAAGCAATGTCAGAAATTCGCGCAATCTCCTGAAACAATAACTACAGCTAAAAGGATTTTAAACTCAATTGACAGGGACTTAGTCGTTCCAAAGTTGTCTTTTTTCTTCTTCTTCATGGCAACCGGCGCCTTCCTTCCGTATCTTGGCGTGTTTTACAAGCAACTTTGGCTTACCGCTCGTCAGTCTGGGATTCTGCTAGGGATTCGCCCGTTTGTGAAGATGTTATGCTCTCCTCTCTGGGGAATGGTCACGGATGTCTGCAATAAGCCCAAGCTTATTCTGCTCATCTCTATTCTAGGATCAACGGTGGCCCATTTCTCTCAGAGCATCGTTTCACCGTTTCATCTCCCGTGCTATCCCGAGATGAACAGGACAAACTTCAGCCATATCAGGACAAAATTACTTGCGGGTTACGCTTCTGATCGCTCTTCGCGACAAAGCGATTTTCCAGCCGTTAAAACCCATTTGCAGGACGGATCTGCCCTGACGAGTGAAGGAAAAACAAATATTTTACAAGTTGGTTCTGACGACACGGCAGTTCCTCGAAGCTCGAGTGCGGCAAAAACGTTTATAGAAAAAATAAGTTATGACAAGGAGAAAGTTTTCAGGAAGGACGCAGGGCAGAGTAAATACCCGTACGATCATGGCACTGCCGAGGAAGAAAGTTTAGAAGATCTAGAGAGCGGGCCAAGACATGAAGACAAACCACGCGAACCCAGCAGTGAAGGAAAAACTAAAATATTGACAAAAAACAAAAAGCGCAAATATCCAAACATGAAGAATGATTTCCGCGTGAAGGACAACCAGACAATTTTCGTGACTTTGCTCGTGATTGTTTTTCTAGGGGAATTCATTGCTGCGCCAGCTCCCATGTTGACCGACAGTGGCACACTTGGGATCTTGAATGGACGGGAGCACGAATATGGCCGGCAGAGACTGTTTGGATCTGTAGGCTGGGGAATCGGTTCTCTGGTGTCAGGAGCTGTCGTCACAGCTTTCAACTCATGCCCATTTGAAGACAGCATTAACTATGTGTCGTGTTTCTACGTGTTTGCCGGCGCCATGATCTTCGACTTCTTCGTCGCGTTCTTCTTCCAGTTCCGACCAGAGCCCCTAAAACACGATGCCGCGACCTCGGAAAGCGAATTCTGGAAAGGATTGAAAATATTTTGCAACCTGAAGAACGGAGCGTTCATTTTCACGCTGCTGTTTCTCGGATTTTCCCACAGTCTTCAGCTTTCGTTCCTGTTTTGGTTCCTTCAAGACATTGGCGGGACACCAATTCTCTTCACTCTCATTGTGGCTGTGAATTGCCTTTCCGAGGTGGTGATGTTTTTCATGGCAACCTACTTTGTCCAGAAGATTGGCCACGATGCTGTGCTTTACACAGGCCTGGGCTGCTATGGTCTGCGATTTTTGCTGTACTCGTACCTCAAAGAGCCGTGGTGGGTTTTGCCCTTAGAAGCGCTACAAGGCTTTACCTACGGAGGAGTTTGGACAGCGAGTGTAGCATATGTTGGGCCCCAACCAGGTCAGGCCGCTTCAGGTTTTCTTGCCCATAAATGTTTTGTCTATTTAAGTATACGTAAAAAGTTATTTTCCACAGAAATCAGTATTTGCTGAGTTACATCGAATTTCAAATCATGAAATCCTCAGGAAGTCCGCAATCCAACTATATCCTAATACATTTCACAATACATGAGTTTGGGTAATCACTAATCCGAACTGTTCACTAGTTATGTCGCTTCGATGTTTGAAATCATGGCTCTCGGAACAAACAAATAGTTTTTCTTCTCGGCTTTGATTGTTTGTTTGTGCTTGCGTGATCGGAAAAAGTAACCCAACATTAAGACGTTATAGGGCAATGTTGGAAAGCTTTCAGTTTGGTGGTCTACTGTACGAAAATAAATTTAAACATATTTATCTGTTTGAGGCACTGAATGAAAATGTAAAATAATTTATCTCATGACCCATGTTCGCTGTCGAACAATCATCTTTCAGCTGAAAGGCTTCAAGATGAATGCAGATTGAAAAAATAATCATGTTATCCTGCACTAAGAGTTTTCACAATAGACTATGCAAAAAATGATTATTTTTATTCAAATCAGTTCTAATCGATTTAGAAAGCTGAGCACACCTTCAATTTTTGTCATCTCATCACACACTTCAGCTGCTTTAATTTTCAAAACACCCGCGTTTCACTCTTAGAGAAAAATTCACCTCTTCCACTTAATCAATTTCGTTTAACGAAAAACATCAATAATTGTATCGCTAAAGCCACAAACACGTTGTGCTGTAATGAAGGTCGCGGCTAAATAAATCACAGACCGCCATTAGGTCGCTTACTTAACTTATCAAACTTATTTTCAAGGACAGAAATAGCGGGTTTAAAATATATCAGATAGAAAAAATTTTAAAGCCGGGCAGATGCTCAAGGTTACTTTTTTTATTCAATTTTGAATTCCTAGGCGTATATTTTCTGGTGGGCGCGTTGCTAAGATACCATTACAGTTTAATTTTAAAGTAAACTGGCTCACTAAATTATTGATACTTTCTTTATAAGCGTAATTTCTATTTTCTTTATAAACCGCTAATCAACTTTCATGTCTTTTCCGGAGCATCTGGTAGGTTTCCTTTGAGAAATATTTTTTCAATGAAAGCTTATTTTGCCGTCTTTGGATCCGGCGATTTGTTTCGCCCACCTTTATGACGTAAACACAATAACGTTATTCATAATTTTTGCGTTACACTTACGTATTGCTTTTCGCTATATAAATAAGTTATATAGATGAAAATTTTATTCTGCTAAGACATAACCATAACTGGTAAAAATGGAAATCATGCTGACTGACGCCTATTATTCATATTTTGTTTTGTTAGTTAGAATAATAACAAAAAATACGCACATATTCCCTTTTTTCGCCGGTTAAAACTTATGTAAATTGGACAAAATTTTACTTAGATCTTTAAGAAAATCATTTAAGGGATCTATGGCTGCCTTGCGTTTCGTTGTCCGTGCATTTAAGATCAAGTATTGACAATGCTCAAAGACAAAGGCGGGTTTAGAAATCTAAAATGCGACTGCAAGCATTCTATCCAGCAAAATATTTCCCCTGACTTATACTTTACAAAAAGCTTATCACTGAACGTTGAATGTTGTCCTTCAGAAGCAATTTAGAATAAAAATTATAAAAGTTCAACTGAGGCCTTACACTACTGTAAAATGGTAAAATGGTAAAATCCAAGCTTTCGCCGATCTACGGCATCATCAGGGATAAGAAAAATATTCCGCATGCGGCTTATATGTAGATGTATAGTAAAAACGTGTGAAATGCGAGAGAATGTGGGAGTAAATGCATGAGCTAAATAATAACAAGATATAAATATGAATAAAAATGAATGCTATGATCTAATGAGTGAGTGTCAAAGTACGACACTCACTCATTAGATCATAGCATTCATTTTTATTCATATTTATATCTTGTTATTATTTAGCTCATGCATTTACTCCCACATTCTCTCGCATTTCACACGTTTTTACTATACATCTACTTATAAGCCGCATGCGGAATATTTTTCTTATCCCTGATGATGCCGTAGATCGGCGAAAGCTTGGATTTTACCATTTTACCATTTTACAGTAGTGTAAGGCATCAGTTGAAATTTTATAATTCTTATCACTGAAATTATAGGGATATAACTCGACATATGGTTCTCATATATACACTGTTTTTTCTTGGCATGCTAGCCATTAGCGTCCTTTTCAAAATTGGCGGAGAAAATCTGCGAAATTACTTCCTCCTGATTATGCGTTTCAGCTAAACTAAAACGTTTTTGTGCCTGATGTAATTCTAATTCCTATCTCTATTATATTTGTTTCCAGGCTCCGGAGCAACAATCCAAGGCATAATCCACGGGGTGTACTGGGGTCTAGGAATGGCAGTGGGCGGAGTCATTGGTGGAATGATGGTTCACGTGATTGGTGCACGCTTGACATTTCGTCTTGAAGCAGCTTTCTCTTTCGCAATCCTTGTTCTCTTTTTTGCCGTCAACAACTTCCATGAAAAAAGCACTCGATATACCCAGATTCCGTCGGAGCCTCAGGAGACTGGGGATGACCCTGAAGGTGCCGCAGAACAAGACAGTACAATGGGTACTAAATGAAGTAGTTTATACGCAAAAGTTTATTTATCGACTAAGTGAACATTAAGAATATGTCTTGGGAGGGAAAAGTTTATTTTTGTTGCGTTTATTATATACAGTTAGCCCCGGAGAAAATTATATTTATTGTGGATTTGGAAAATGCATTGGTTTCAAAACCACTTTGTCACAAAGTGACTTTTCAATTAAATTAATAGGTTTTAATAATCAATTCCCAAGTCGTGTTTTAAGGAAATTAAAGTCAATTTTTTAAGACAATCAATTATATTGGGCATTTTAGGCAGTGTATCTTTTTTTACTTTCCTTTGAAGATGCACACGATCATAAGGAACAATGAAATTATTTACCGCTACTGCAAATTTATTAAAGGGAAGTAGAGAATTACTGTCTGCACCACGCTTCAATTATTGAAGCATCTAATATTCATTTTTTACATAAATGATATTATTTTTCTATACCACTGTTGATCAGAGGGTCGTTTGGTAAGAGCCACAATGGAGAATTTAAAAGGCTTTGATAGATTGTTCCTATGAAATTCGACAATTGTTTAAATCAGTCGGTTAGCTTGAAAAATAATTAGAGTTGCTTGTAATCGGGATTTTGACAAAACAGGGCAAAGACAATTATGATAGGCTCTTATATATATTTTGCTGTTGTTATTAATGTTGTTGTCGTTTCGTTTCGACAACAACGTATCGGTTACCGACAGCACGTAATGTTTTGGTCTGCTAGTTATTCCGCTTGTGTGGGTGTCTCGCTGTCAGTTGCAGCTCGGTAAATATCCACCACATTATATTCACCTCTACTTCGGTGAATAATTGTTAAAAAGGGTCTACCAGTAAGGTTATATGCAGCTGGATGGAGTACATGTTTTCACAAAGTCAATCAGTTTTGGAAAATCTTCTTAATAAGGTATAATTTTTTACCTTTAAGGTCTGTCCAACAATTGGGTATTTAAAGGGTTATTTATAATGAGATTTAAAAATTAAAGTGAATACGACAGGCCTGTTTAGGCTGCATTTTACCGATTTTGCTAGTCTGGGAAAAGAGAGTAATGTTTGTGTAAATTTAGGTCGGAAATCATAAGCCCAATTTAAGGTCTGGGGTACAATACTACCAAAAATTTCAATCGGAAATCTGCTGGACAGCCAGCTGTAAGAGTAGTTAACTTAAATCAGCGGATGTATTCTGATCAAATCAAACCGACAGGATCAGCGGTGAGCAGTTGGCTTTCCCTTTGACCAGTTAGTGAGTGGTGTGAAATAATATTTCTCTGGGTTTATAGTTGGTAAGATTGGGGGCTAACTCTGAATTTTTAAGAGTTTCCTCTATACAAACCGTAGCCTGCAGGACAGGTGCATATTTCAACATGGCGTACTTCAGTAGAATGGTGATTTACATGGAGCACCCATGTGGTGTATTTCGTACCCTCTTTGAAGGATCTTGGAGAGGGGACTAATTTTACTCTCGTACGATCCAAGGAGGAGAATGCTGATATTTTAATTGAATGGGTATAAAAACTATTTAACTTAACTCAATTTTGTTTACTGGTAAAAGTCTGGGCACAAAGGCGTGCAAACATTGTGTACAACAGTTCCAACATGTTTCCACAGTGTGCAACCTTTCTACGCAATGGCATGACACAGTTAACAGCCATTCCTTCTTTATGGCCCAATGATATGTTCCATTTTCCTTTTCGCCTTTTTTCTTAGCTTTGAGACAAAAAGCTGCTGCAGTTTTTTCTTGAATGTTACTTACATACGGCGTCCACCATGCTGCGCGAAATGTTATAGCGTGACTTCGTTGACAGTTGCGTGTAGTATTTTGTGCCGTTAGAACTTGAAAAGAACTTAGTAGTATTGAAGTTTTGCAATTTGTAGTGAGAGTTTTTTTTAATATTATGTTAATACAAGTAGACAGTTCTTTTCTTTCTATTCTAATGAACAATAAAGTATCATTTTATTTCTGTGAGCAGTGTCTGATTTGTCTTATAAGACCCTCAGCCGTGTTCTATATATTGACCCGAATCTGATAAATTAAATATGTTCTACTTTGTTCAAAATATTTGAATCATACTTAAGGCGGGACTTGACCTGAAGTTGAGTGAAATTTTAAGAGGTTTAAAGAAGGGATAGAAGAAACAAAATTATTTTTGGAACACCAACAGACATGTAGTTGACCCCCACGCAAGCGCACCCCAGGTTGTCGGGGGACTGTTTGGGTGTCCATTTACTAATTTTTAACTTTAAATTCTAATCTTAAAACTACATAAATCTTCAATAGTTCCTATTTCTCCAAATTTAACTGATCCTTTGAGGACAGGTATGTCCTCCCAAACTTTCTCAAAAATTTAGAAAACACCGCAAAGCATAGATTCGTGAAATAAGCCTGATAGAGCTTTTGAATTGTTTAAAACGCGAACAAGATATCCGCATTAAATTTAAGTTAATGGTTGTCGATTTTGGGAAAGATTTTGGCGATTTTGGGAATCTTTACGAGCAAGAAGATCGTTGATGACCTGAGAGAAACGGAATTGAAGCCTCCTACAGTTAACCAGCAGAGCGTTGTTTATGAATCAGAATATAAATGTGATTTGTACGATACAAATTATATTGGGTACACTCGGCGCCATCTACACCAACGTGTCGAGGAGCACAAACATTCCGTAATTGGAAAACACCTTAAGGACGAACATAGCGTAAGACCTTCCAACCTCCAATTTTTACTTTGCGCACTCATCGTGGTGCCCTTGACTATCCTGACAGTGTCTGTCAGCATCTTATAAGCGAACGTCAGCTTGGCCGTGTTGCAGGACCATTTCTTTCCGTTCCATTTGCCGATAGTTTTGTCATTTCTCCTCTTAACATCGTAAAAAAACGCGATTCCTCTGAAAGGCGTGTTATCGTTGATCTCAGCTGGCCTTGTGGTTCCTTCGTTAACGATGGCATTCTTAGTGACAGTTTTCTGGGCGTTCCCATAGACTTACATTATCACATCTATCGATTGTATCGCCGATGCGACTGTGGCCACAGGCTAGCCTACAGAGTAGGCGTATTTATTAGGCTCGATCGCTGACTAGATTTCGACCGCCATCTTCACGACCGCCATCTTGGAGGAGTTGGCCCGCAGAGATCTGGAACGAATCGACACTGTCCCCAACGGAGGGTCTGACCGGAATGTTCGGACGCCAAAAACGCCTGCACTGCAGGCTAGCCACAGGCCGGCGGATTTGCTTATTATACAAACGAGATCTAAAGAAAGCGTATCGTCAGTTTCCAGTAGACCCTCGTGATAACCACCTTCTCGGTTACATCTGGCAGAATGAGGCTTACTTTGATACCGTTTTGACAATGAGATTACGTTCGGCGGCCATAGCTTGTCAGCGCGCCATGCAGCTTCCTTGTTTGTTTTTTTTGTTAGCCGGGACAGTCAGTTTTTAACTATCTTGAAGACTTTATTAGCGTCGTGCCACCTTTGACATGGTCACTACTTTTAACAATTTGGGGAACTTGTTATCTTCTCTCGGTTCTGGTCAAGTCCGCTGACAAGGCGCCAAAAATTTGGTTTAACGTTTAAAAAAAAACCCGTTTTTTTGAGGAAATTCAGCAGCAAAAGGATTAATCAAAATAAATTTTATCTGTCAACTAGTTTTCGGTACTTCAAAAAAATCTTTGAACAGAAAGGATTATGCTAACTGCATCCAGCAACATCATTTAATTAACGTTTTGCGGCCGAGGACTGTTGAAACCCGTAGAAAGATGAACTTGGTGAATTTCTAAGAACTGTCAGAACTTGGACATAAACATGTAACTTATAGCTGGAAAATTAAAAATGTCTTGATATTTGATGTTTTCATCTTTGCTCTCTTATGAGTAAAAACTTTCGACTGCTGTAAAATGACATGGGCATCTTCATGCAACAGGTCTCGGGAAAGTTGTCAATTGTTGAAAATCAGTGAAGCTTAGTCCCAAAGCTAATTAGAGATAATAGTGCGAGAGATTCAATTTGTCCATTGTTGAAAATCAGTGAAGGGTTTAGGGTAATACTACCAGAGATTCCTCGCATTCTCATGGCTATCTGTTCCAAATAAAAGTATAAAGTACGCCGTAAATAATATATAATGCCATCATCGCATCACTTTTGATTAAATTAAAGCCCGGACAAAATTGAATCAAAAACCAGACAAGAAGCTACGACGGCAAAACTGTAGGAGGAGTTTCAACGTGAGATCTGCTTCTCTATAAAGTTTGAACTTGTCGCGGGATATTCAATGACATATCAGCAGCTGAGTATTTCTCATATTGAATTGAAACTACTAATAACTTGCAATGAAAATCCACGTGGGGAATGTCATCGAAAACAGCTTCACTGTATTTACATTTGACAGGATTCGCTAGAGTGGATTTCTCTCTTTAGCCTCCAGCCATTTGGACTTTGGTCATGTTTATTCAATGATGAGCTACTTTCACTTCAGCCAAGCTAGTCGAGGATGCAAATATCGTCAAGACATACAAGGTTGTAAGTGTGGATTAATTTTAAACCATCGGCAAGGGGAAGTAACGTTACTCAGCTGAAATCAATTAAAACTGTAAACTGTGATTTATAAATTATACCAAGCATAGTCAGTGAATCTCGTTTTGTCCCGTGGTATAGTGGGGGATTTTTTTTCAGGGGAGTTGGCCGCGTTGTCGTGCTCAAACGCGTTCATTCCTCCAAGTTCCAAGCAAAGGAACAGCTTGGTTATAAGCTGCATTTCCTAAATCTTTCTAGGTGTCTTCTATGGGCTCATGCAGTGTTTATAGTTGAAACAACGGTTAGCCGGGGGCAAAGATCGAAGGTGGTTAATCAAGAGTTAGACTCGGAATTTAATGGATGAGGGAATAATGCAAATATCTGTCGTATGAAGCTTAAGTAGCTAAAACCAGACATCACATGTTTTGATACTGTATGGAAGGTTTGTGTAAATTTGGCTTATCTAATAACAAAAGCAAGGTAAAGCTGATTAAATTGACGGACATGATGAACAACTCTAGACAGTGTAGAGGGCGGATTATTTTCGCAGGGAGCGTTACCTGCATTACAACTGTTCTCGGAACGCATCTGATATATTTAAACGATATCTTGTCAAAAGGTCTTCAAGATGCCATTTTCGCTTTAAATTTGTTAAAAACACTTTTTCATCCGACAACGTCATTTATATTATGAAGGATCTTTTGATCGTTCACTGCTAGCTGCCAAGCTGTTACAATTGTTTGCGGTTGATTGCCCGCAAATGAATGGTATATAAATTAAATACATTAGCATATTGAGTTACGAAGGGTGATCGATAGGGCTTTTAATCTTGCATATTAATGTTGTTGTGAGCGGCGGCAATGAGTTTGGGTTTGACAAGAGGACGGCGTTTTTTTCCGCCGTTCTCGCATGTTTCAAGAAAATGTGAGCCATAAGATCGACTGGTCTTCACCAAACAATGATTCCTACATCATACCAGCCAATAGGATCTGACTCCCCTTCTGAAAACGACGAGAACTTCGGCGCCGAAAGAGAAGAACAATCGAAATGGCGCAAAGCGTTTCAAAGAGTTCGCGATGCAGACAAGAGTTTCTTGGTGTCGAAGGCGTTTTACTTCTTCTTTTACACAGCGTTGGGTTCACTTTTTCCGTTCTTTAGTCTGTTTTACAAGCAGTTATGGCTAACCCCTGGGCAAATTGGTATTTTGCTCGCTCTGAGACCCGCTGTGAAACTTGTGTGCTTGCCATTGTGGAAAATGGTCACGGACAGATTCAGCAAGCCTAAAGTTGTGTACTTCATTTCAATTCTCGGCTGGACTATAGGATATTTTGGACAATCCTTCGTTTACCCGACCAATATGCCTTGTTATGGATATTCTGTAGTTGCACTTTCTGCTCCAGCTTCGAATCTTCTCAATGCTAGCGCCAAAACTTACAGCAACATTACAACGAGAGAACTGATTCCAAACTCGCATATTTCCGATTCCTTAGAGAAATGGAGTCCAAAGAATTACCAGGACTTAAATAAGATCAAGAACACTGGCGCAAGTTTATTGAAGAGTGTTAAATCAGTGAAAAGGATCGAAAATGGCGCTTCGAATGTACAATTAATTTCACCGAAGTCACAATTGAATGGTCATAATGCAAATGAGCTTGAAACGGATGCAAATGTTAAACCAAGAGCAGACAGTTCCGATCAACGAAGTGAAACTGCTTCTAGATCACTCCCAGAAGAAAAACGCACGGAAACAGTATTAAGCAATGACTTGGCAGTTAAAGAAAATAGCCAAGCTGAAAATCCGCACGAAAATAACAAACAAAAGGTTATGTCAGATTCAACAGAGGATAAAATAATAAAGAAAAACAAAGATAATGGTATTATGCCGTATGAACAAAAGGATGAAATGGTGGAGAGCCCAAAGCCACAAGACGATTTCCGAGTGAAATATAACACCTGGGTGTTTCGCACCCTTATTCTGATTGTAATTCTTACCGAAATCATCACGACACCAACGCCGATGCTAGCAGATAACGCCATTGTACGATCCTTGGTAGAAACTGACAGCGAATATGGTAAACAGAGATTGTTTGGATCGCTCGGCCTCAGCCTGGCCGCAATTCTTGTCGCTGTGTGGGTGTCCTTTATGACGGACTGTGTGTACACGGACACTATCGACTATCTGCCGTGTTTTTACCTGTTCGAGATTGCTATCGGCGCTACAGTTTTGGTGTCGCTTTGTGTCGAATTTAACAGGCCACTTGAAGAGGAAGCAAACGGGTACGAATTCCTGGACGCGATGAAGTTGTTTAAAAACTTCAAAAATGGTGTGTTCCTGGTAACGCTGTTCGCGTTTGGATATTTCCACAGCCTTCAGAACTCATTCCTGTTTTGGTATCTTCAGGATCTCGGTGGTACCCCGGTTCTGTTCAGTATCATTCTACTTATCTACTGCCTAGCTGAAGTGGTGATGTATTTTCTGTCTGGGTACGTGGTTGAGACCATTGGTCAACAAGGAATGATCTGCCTTGCTTTGGCTTGCTACACTGCCAGGTACCTCATGTACACCTACCTGAAGGATCCCTGGATGGTGATTCCAATGGAAATGGTTCAAGGAATCACTTATGGAGGAGTGTGGTCGATTACCGCTGTTTACGTGAACGCACCACCAGGTAAGAGCATTGCACGTTTTTGTACATAGGCAATTTAATTAACCCTTTTCATTTCTCAGTGGTCACATCCAAAACTGAGAAAATCCGAATTTCTTTCTAAAAAACAAACACTAAACTCCTGCCAGAAAACTGTTAAGGATTCAACAACCCGTAACGGGTTTCTGACGTTGCTTAGACTGCAAAGCAGTTCACAGCTTAGCGTTTGGTGCGCACAAGCAAGCATCAGCATCACACACGCGAAGAGACAAGTGAATTAACTGATTGACTCAGGTTTTGAGGAAAAAGGGTCAATAGAAAGTGATTATTACTTAAAGTAAGGATGTGGCTGGATTCCAAGCCAGCCTTTCCCTTGTGGATCGTTCAAGCGATAGTAGTGTCCAAATAGATCGGTCTTTGGCTTAACACGATGTTCTTCATTTTTAGGTCATGAGTTCGATGGCTTAAGCAGTGTTTCTTTTACATTACTCGTCAACACCTCATAATTAGATACTTTGATATGGAAATACTTCAAAGGAAGAGTCAGTTACATTCCTAACATAAATCGAAAGCAGTTCCACTTCGTTTAATATTATAAATACATTTTCCACTCCTGTTTCGAAGTCACAGTCAACCCTTTATTAACCGAAAATCAACATATGAATTTTCTCTCATGGTCTTAACATATTTTTTACAGTACTAACTGATAAAATTTAATATATATTGATAAAATATATATTTGGTGATCATAATCATTTGAACTGCGAGAAAGATTTTAGAAGCTAATATTCCCCTTCCTTCCTATGGCCTAGGTTCAAAAACAGTAGCAACTGTTACACTTGAGGGCCAGTAGAATTGCAAGCCTACAAGAGATGCTACACTGCTGAGGCAAAGCCGTCACTTATCTCTAATTTGCTTTTTTATGTGTGTTTTCTCTTATAGAAGCGACGCCTATGGTTCAAAGCATTCTCCATGGAAGTTACTGGGGCCTGGGAATGGCTCTAGGCTCAGGAATCAACGGTGTTATCATTGATTCTACAGATGCGCGCACCATGTTTCTCATTGCAGCGGGAATCTGCTTCTTACTTTGCATGTTTCACTTAGGAATAGACATTCATAACAAGATGAAAACTTTGGAAGAAGAACAAGAACATAGAATGGCTGTTCAACGAGGGGAAAAGAAGCCCTCCAAGGCAAAAGACAATAAGGAGAGTGCCTTTATTGGGGCAGCGGCTGCTCCCCTAGTGCCATGCCTTCTCTACGCCCGATAAAGTTGATACAAGTTTTGATGAATTCAATTTTCCTGGAAAAATTGAAATTATTTGTAATGTCACTGTGTCGACTCCATGGCTCACTGCATGTTCAGGTATTTCGTTTAGGAAATACGTAGTGATTATTTTTAAATTTCAATATAGCCATGATAATTAGTTTCCAATTTAACAAAGATGCAGCGAGTAATGACTATAACTGCGAGTAAAAGAGTCTTAGGAGTCGTTGAGTTCTTTGTTCAAGACTTACATCAGAATATTTAATGTTAGGATAGTGCGTTCACTTAACATAAGATCGCGGAGAGCGTGAGCATTATTTTAAATTACGAGAAGGTACAAGATTAAAGGTGTTACGTTAGTGCCTTAACTGACGTCCATAGCTAAAACACATTACAAAGATAGAAAAGGGATGGGAATTATTTTTCTCGTTTTTTCAGTTAAGACTTTCATATTGTGAAAAATAAGAATAATTACACAGTGGAATATAACGATAACTCCAAGTTAAAAATAAAATTTATTTTTTTGGTTCCGGTATTTTTTCTTTGAATTATTTCGACAATAGAGGGGGAGGGGTTAACAGCGTGGTATCAGGGGTGGGGTTAGGGGAAGTTTGTTGGTCAAAAAGGATATAACACGCGCTTTGATTGGTCAGCCCGCTGCCGGTGAGGGGGGGGGTGGGGTGAGGATATTAAAAATACACTTATTACGTCTCGCGTATATTTTTTCTTAGAAAAAATGAACATACTGTCTTGTGTTTACATGAGCTGATGCAAACACTCAGAACACTTAGTGAGTTTGGGAGAATTCGACAGTACTTCTGAAAATATGAGAACCCCAGCCAGATTCTCTCTCTCTCGTGTTTACGTCGGGCTTTGTACATAGTGCTCCACACCAATTTCTTTTGATGCATATGCCGCAAAAGGTTCAACCTATAAGTAATATGCAATGCGTGAAGTGGAAAAATTATCTCATTTTAGATGAATTTACTGCAGTGCTTGAAACGTATTTGCAAAGCCGTCAGTACGACTAAACGTGATGAGTTATTTAATAAAGAATATAAAAGAGCAGAGACCGATACAACGTAGAAACATTTAAATTTGGTGTACTTACTATATTTCGGCTGGTCAAACCAGCCTACTACGGGTACAATGGGAGTTTACATTGGAAGGGGTGTTAAAGGCGGACAACTTCATAGCTTTTTCGACATTTACATCCAATTTACAGTGCCAGATAAATTCATTAGATGTGAATACAAGTTAGTGTTTCAAAAATAATTTTCTTTCTTCTATCCGTTCCTTAAATCTCTTAAAATTTCACTCAAAATCGGGTATACCCCCACCTTAACTCCCATTGTACCTGAAGAAGGCTGGTTTGACCAGCCGAAATATAGTACACCAAATTTAAATCTTTCTACGTTGTATCAGTCCCTGCTTTTTTATATTCGTCATTTTATGTTTTAAACCGATTAGATCACTATTGATCCAACGTATGTCAGTAGGATCATCGTCCACGGTTGCTTGCTTGTTTGCTTGAACACGTTATTTAGGGTGCATTCTTTTGGGACTATTCTGGCTATTCACATTCCGGTTTAGGAATAACAGAATACACGAGATATCAATTCCCAAAAGAATGCATATTCTGAAAAGGAAATACTGGTGGCAGAGGTAACCTGAAAACTACTGTACCTGCGCACGCGCGAGTTGTGAACATTAATTTTTTTTTCTGCAATTAAAAATTGTTGCGACATGGCTGAAGTCTTTGCCCGTAACTACCAGCTTTTTGGCTATTTCCTCTTTTTTTCGATTAGATGCATTTACTAGAGGCCTTTTAAGGGAAGTTTGCAAAGAATTGCTTGTGCTGCTGACTGCTTTGCGTAGTGCAGGACATCGCCTAAAGCATGCTCGCATACAAGGGTTTGGCGGGGAAACTGTTCCACGAGTGACTTCAAAAGATGTATCAGAATATGCAGAGGAACAGTTGAACAATTTTCCACTTTTTCGAGCCTGGCGGCCTGAGACGACCAGTCACGTATGATTTCCCGCCAAAACTATCCCAAAAGAACGCATATTCTGCCAATTCCGAGTAAACCGTATTCCATTTATTCCGTTCATTCTGCTATCGGGAGCAGAATGAACGGAATAGCATTCCGTTCATTCCGAAAACGGAATAGGTCCCAAAAGAACGCGATCGCCGTCTATTCCAAGTATTCGTATTCCGGAATAGTCCCAAAAGAATGCGCCCTTAATTAACAGTCCGAGGCCTAAAAATGTTTGTCACGGAGGCCGGCGGAACTATGCTTTTTGGGGGAAGAGAGGGGAGTTGGTAGCCTGCGAACGCAGACGTATTTCCGGCTGTCGCTCGACGTTATTTTTCGGCGGAGACAAGCGACAGCCGGAAATACGTCTGCGTTCGCAGGCTAGAGAGTTGGGAGCCCTTGACCGCGCCTGCTGATCTCTGTGGCTGAAGCACATTCTTGCGTGACTTATAACGACACTACTGGCACTAAGCAATTTATCTGTCAATCAGGTCAGACGATCTGCATTTAGGTCTTATCAAATTTCACTAGCTGCTGGCTCCATTCGGTCATGGCGTCCTTCCACAAACAAGCGACACTTTTCGCTTTTCTTGGTGCTATTCTTTTGACTCCAGCCATTGCTGACAGTGTCTCAGACCCGGACAAAATCGACTGCTACCCTGAAGGTGGAAACCAGACTCTTTGCGAGTCTCGGGGATGCACATGGGAGGAATCACGCACTAAGGTAGCGTGCAAAATAATTTATAAAAATGTTTAAACAAGCAAGCAACTGTGGACGATGATCCTACTGGTATACGTTGGATCAATAATGATCTGATCGGTTTAAAATAGAAAAATGAAGACTATAAAAAAGCAGAAACCGATACAACGTAGAAAGGTTTTAAATTTGTGTACTATATTTCGGCTGGCCAAACCAGCCTTCTTCAGGTACAATGGGAAATTACATTGGGAAGGGTTTTATATGTAGTGATTGCGGTATTTTGCGTAATACCGGAAATACGTAAAGGTAATGAAATTGACAGTGTAGAATGAAATAAAAATAAAGTAAAATAAACTAAAAATAATAAAATAGCTGATAATACAGTAATCTTAAAAGGCAGGACAATTGATCCCGAAGGTCTTAACATTCGCGAAGAAACATACTGATTTATTTATCTGTACTGTATTATCAGCTATTTTATTATTTTTAGTTTATTTTCATTCTACACTGTCAATTTCATTACCTTTACGTATTTCCGGTATTACGCAAAATACCGCAATCACTACATATAAAACCCTTCCCAATGTAATTTCCCATTGTACCTGAAGAAGGCTGGTTTGGCCAGCCGAAATATAGTACACAAATTTAAAACCTTTCTACGTTGTATCGGTTTCTGCTTTTTTATAGTCTTCAAAATAATTTAATCCGCATACAATTACATGAATGAATGAAATGCCTAACACTGCCAAGATATAATAGTGCTACACTCACTAAAGCAAATGAAAAGAAACTCACAATAACTACTACATCTGGTGCAACAGACATATACGAGGCTAGATTTAGTTTCCGCTTAGTCCAATCCGCTTTGGAAATTGTAGAGTGATCTCGTGGTTATTTCTTGTGTTATTTTAAATAGTGATAGCGAGTGCTTCCCTGCAATCAACCCAGAATGTAGAAGAAACTAAATTACTGTGCAGAAAAAAAATAAATTGAGAAAGAAGGAGTAAGAAATCACGTTTCTTTGATTCAAGTGCATTGTCGTGCCGGAAATGTCTTTGCACTTAATCCGATTGCGTTTTGTTTCAGTATTCTGCTCGTTTAAGCAGTTTAAGGAGTAGGCGAGTTGGTTGCAACAGCAACCTAGCGCTGCAGGACGTATTTTGTGAATTTTTCATCCACGTTTTACATAAATAATGGCCGTTTTTATACTAGAGACGCGTTACCCGTCTGGACGAGCTTCGGCAAACATTTTGCAAATCGTCGGGTTATCCGTCTCTAGTATAAAGACGGGCACAAGACGCGTTACCTGTCTAGACGAGCTACTTTTCGAAACGCGTCTTGAACGACGGATTTCGAAAAGTAGCTCATCCAGACGGGTAACGCGTCTTTTGCCCGTCTTTATACTAGAGACGGATAACCGGACGAATTACAAAATATTTGCCGAAGCTCGTCCAGACGGGTAACGCGTCTCTAGTATAAAAACGGCCAATCCATTGTTTAGCTGTCAACAATATGATGTTCCTTCTCCGCCAAACATCCAACCTTAGCTATCAGCATCGGACTTTGTAGCGCAACATTGATATCCTTCGAATTCAACTTCGAAATTTTCGAGGCAAAGTCAATTTTTTTAAACACTTTTTTCTATTTTTTTTTTTATTTTTTATTAATTCTAGTTAGAAGTACACAGCAACATGTACTTGCTTTATTTTCTCCAACCGGTTTCGTCTGATGATATCGACTTCATCAGGGAGTTTGACAAGATCGTTCAAAGGAACTTATTTTATACATAATCTATAGAGCACAAATCACGTTCCAACTAAGGTATAAAAAGCAGAAAACATTTACAGAACATTATGTGCAGGATATGACTAAAATCCTGAGTAAGTTACGCTGAGAATGTGCAATGTTTCATTTTGGGCCTCGCGGATTTAACGATCTTTAACGGTTTTACGTACGATTTTGTTCAAACTCCCGGGTGAGGTCTGTATCATCAGACGAAACCGGTCGGAGAAAATAAAGCAAGTTAACAAGATCTGTTGTTGTGTGCTGCTCACTAGTATTTGTTTAAAAAAAAATTAACGATAATAAAAAAAACTGTCTACATTACATAGTAACCAGACGTGTTTACTCTCGAAAGAAAAATGTAAATTTCACTGACCTTGAAACTGACAGGCGAATGACAGGGAATTTTCTCGCATTACGACTCTACAAAGGAAATCTGTCTGATTTGTGTCGATTCCATTGTCGATTTATATCCTCGATAACACATGCCTTATAAGCCAAACAAATCCAGAAGCTTTTTAGGGTGTTTTATAATTTTATTTCCTACTTTTGCCCCTCGTGTTAGACGATGCACAATTTATCCTTACCCCCTCTCCCCTAGCCTGCGAACGCAGACGTATTTCCGGCTGTCGCTTGTCTCCGCCGTAAAGTAACGTCTGCGAACTCGAGCCAGAAAACGATTTCCGTGACGTAGAATCTTTTGTTTTCTCTTTGGCCAATCAGATTACGCGATAGAATAAGACACGAGTGAACACCACGCGGCTCCCTCGCGACATAGCTGTCGGCGGAAACAGGCAAGCTGCTATGGGAAGTTGAATGAAACGCGAAAGGTTTTTGACGGCTGTGAAAGTTGATTCTTTGCAGAAGAACATTTTCAGTTGCAAAGGAGAAGGTTAATGTACTCGGTTTAAGTGTTTTAGTGCATACCTTCATTGATAAATCATGCAACGTGGGCTGTGAAAAGCTGACCATCTGTTGACAAACTGAAGTGTTGCAATCGACGTGTGCGATTAAACCCGGGGATTAAAGAACGCCCTTCAAAATTTCGACGAAATTGGGAAAGAAACCCGAAGAGATTTTGACGGTGATCTTGTCTGATTTTGCGTCAATAGATTGGCAAAAAGATTCTAGCAACACGCAGGAGGCGGCAATCGACCAGATGCGTCTCATCTTCACCCGGGATCTTCACCTTCCGAGAAATTACATAATACAGTTGCGACAAGCGTCATTGCAAACCCTGGAATTTGTTTGAGTGCGATGTTTTGGGGAGTTCTAAACCCTTAAGCGTTTCTAGTGCCTTTTTTTGCTGCATCAAGACTCAAAGATTTGGTCCAAGGAATGAAAACCTTCGCAGGTTTCAGTGATAGCTCAAATTATGTTTACCTCTACACCGCTGCGTAAAGGCGAATCTCACGAGACTCGCTCGAAGGAATTGTCTCTTCCGGAAGACCAAAGTACAACTTTGACAAATAGTATTATAATTTTCATTTGATATCTTCCTCTAGGTTTAACAGTGAAGTGTAAGTAAGTAAGTAATGCCATGCATTTTTATGGAAATACCTCAGTCAATAAATTGTTGTTGTTGTATTTTATCTCACCTTTCCAAGTCTCTGGTACGTGATCCCTACACGAACGAATAGCAGCTGTTTTCAATATTCGCTATTTTCAATGTATCACAGCGCTATTCAGCGCAAGCGACGATAATGGGCTGACCTGGCCATTCAGCTAACTAACGAGCGGCGAAACGACGATCGATCACAATGCTACACTAAATACTATTTCCTCTCAGGCAATGCTTGGAAAATAACTGATTTTCCAAATCCATTCGATAGATTCACGAATATGTCTTTCTTCTCTTTTGAATAATTTACTTTAATGCATTTACCTGATTTGACTTTTCAAATTAAACACTTCACAAACTTTCCCCAGCGCAGTGTCATATTGTTATTTTCCACGCGAACGTGCGATGCTCTCGCAGGCTACACGCGTGGCGGTTCTGGGATTTTGTGAGCCTAACTGTGATTGGCTTAGAATTTTGACGTCACGGAAATCGTTTTCTGGCTCGAGTTCGCAGACGTTACTTTACGGCGGAGACAAGCGACAGCCGGAAATACGTCTGCGTTCGCAGGCTACCTCTCCCCCGGCTCTTTCGTTGAGCCAGAAAGGGGGCGGTTTCGCCAGTCTCACCCCAGTTTTCGCACGGCCATTTTGTTTTCTTTCGTTCCTTTTCGCAGTTGAAGGGAAATGAGCCTATTAAAACTTCAGATATGCATAATGTTAACACTCGCTTTGCAACTAGGTCAACTTTTTATGTACCAAAAATTCGAACAAACTATGGCAAATGCAATATTCGATACAATGGACCTATACTATGGAATGAGACTGATGAGAGATTTAAGATTCTAACTCCTTACTCATTTAAAAGAGAATTATCCATGCATTTCATTAATTTCTATTAAGTTTTTCTACTAATTGCTATATTTTGGTATTTCTGCTATTTTTCCTTTTTTTTTTCTACTGTTATCTTTTTTTATTGTACTTAAATGCTTTAGAATTATTTGTTCTGTAATCTACTTCCTTAATTAAGTATGTAAAATGTAAAATGCCTCTTTTCTGACCTAATATTTACTTTAAATTAATAAATGTGGTCACCCAACTAGTTTAGCTCTTTAGTTATTTTGGGTGACCAGCAACTGTATGTATTTTTAATTTATTTATTGTTTAAGTTGTTACTCGTAATTTGCAGTTCAAATAAACCTTGTTGAGGGATTCTCGTTTTCTGAATTCGTGTTTTGATATGAGTTGATATAAGTGGCTTCAGTTTTTTTTAACTCGGAAAATATTTTCCGAGTTTCTCGGCAGCAGGACCAAACTCACTCCTTCTATCCTTCTATCCGGCCTCCATTAGCCTCCTGCGTAGACGTCTTTGGGCGTCACGCGTTCCTCCCCCACGAACGTGGGGGCGAAACGCGTGACGAGCCCAAAGGCTTATTTTATTTCATTCAGCTAACAGGAAATAAATTTCATTGTTTCTATGCACTATAAATATGGCCTCGAGACGTCATGATCACGTACAAACTATCTTCAAGTTCGAAAGTACGATATCTGGAGATATACTAACTAATGAACTCACTGTCCCCTCTGTGCCACGCGATACATAGCGCCGCTTGTGGAGATATACCGTAAATTGCCAAAAATTTAATCTGCAGGGTGTTCCTTGGTGCTTTTTTCCAAAATCATACGAAGGTGGATACAAGATGGAAGGTGACATGCGCGAAACGCAGCTAGGTTACCAAGCTACACTAAAACGACGCTCTGCCAGTTCTATATATGGGCAAGATATAGATGACGTCACACTTGAAGTAGAGTTTCAGACCAACGACCGCGTCAGATTTAAGGTAACGGATGCGATTTTCATTGCTAACGTTGCTAAAGCGAAAGCTACAATAAGATATCATGGAATTTGATCTTGATATTATTTATACCAGGTGACTTCTGTTCTTGGGCAAGACAATTTGCCCTCATAGTGCCTCTCTCCACCCAGGTGTATAAATGGGTACCGGTGAATGTACTGCAAAAGGTAACCCCGCGATGGACTAGCATCCCATCAGGGAGGAGTAGAAATTCTCATAGTCACTTCTTTCTACGGAAACCGGGATAAGCTCCGGCCTGATGGGCCACTAGGCTCGTATACGGTTCGCCCTTTACGCATAGTTACCCAATCCTTGCACAATAAGAGAACTATTGCATTTAAAATACTGTAAGTAGAAGTGAGATGTTGTTCTTCATTGGAAATCCAAGTGCCAATGTGTTTCTGCAGCTCTACGACTCCAACAATAAGAGATACGAGGTACCAGTTTCCATGCCAAAGGCGACGTCAAAGGCTTCAGACCCAAAGTACAAAGTTGATTTCGTAAAGGATCCTTTCTCCATAAAAATACTGCGAAAAGACAACGACGCTGTGTTGTAAGTAACACTACAAATACGCTTTATTACAATCTTTTTGATCGTCTGAGTAAGAATAGTCTTGCGAAGGACTGTTGTTGCATTGGCAAGTGACCAGTAGCCTAGTTTCGATAGCCTGGGCTTTTGAGAATGAAGCATTTATTCTCACACATATATAATTCCATTGCTGTGCCAAACTCCACTTAGAATGGATCACTGAAGGCGCCATGAAGGTGTTCCAATTGAAAATACCGAGATAACTTTGTCGGCGTCTCATCTCTGTCCAGATGAATAGATAGCGACATATTGACATAACGGCCTCATGATATGAAAGCAATCCATGAGAGTTTCTTTACCGACGTTTATAGACAAAGCACCGACTACGTTTCAGATTTAAACAATAGAGTTTACCCTTTACAACAGCTTGTCCGCAAGATTTGGCTACGTTGGATGTTGGCAAGACTAAGTAAAAGCTGAGGTTTGGCGGATAAATTTTTTACAAGCATTTTGTTTGTCCTGCAAGCATCCCGTGTGTTTCATCAATCGTGCTAATAAATCATAGATATTTTTGGTGTATTTTGTTCTGTTACTGAATGACGGCAGTTGTCACGTGGTCATGTGTTACTGGAACGATGAACAGTAGTTTTTGTCCAGTAATAATACCCCGCAGTATGGCAGTGTCCACTCGCTATTGAAAAAGCTTATTCAATTATTTTTGCAGATGGGACTCCTCCATTGGCCCGTTCATATTTGAAGACCAGTTCATTCAGATCTCGACCCAGCCCCCCTCGTCATTTGTGTACGGTTTTGGTGAACAGGAGCATAAATCGTTTAAACACAATCTGTCGGCCTGGGAGGTGCTACCTATCTTCACTAGAGACCAGTTTCCATTTGTGAGTAGCTTTGGCGACAGTCGCTTAGATTACAAAACTTGACGCTTTTTATTACTAAACTAAATTCCTCAATGTTTGCAGAATGGCGGAAATTTGTATGGCCACCATCCTTTCTATACTTGTATGGAACACGATGGCAAAGCTCATGGTGTTTTTCTAATGAACAGTAACGCGATGGGTAAGTGAACGTGCACAGTCACGGATCGATTGCCACTCGTTATGTCTCCTTTTTTTACTTTGTTCGCAATTTTTTACAGGAATTCTACAGCTCATTTAGGTAACTTTGAACTAGATAAAGGAATAAACAAATTCAATTTTTAAAATTGAAACTTCGTTCTTTTAAGATTCTAGCTAATCGACGCACCCGTCCTCGCCCGATGGCGAGTGATGCGTACAACCATTTTTTTTTTTAAATTGGGCGAATTATATTGCTTCTTATAAGTGATGGCAGAATCACAAATGCTGTTTTTTACAGATGTCGCTCTGCAACCAAAGCCAGCCATAACGTATCGCACAATCGGAGGAATTCTTGATTTCTACATTTTCCTTGGACCTTCCCCTGAGGACGTCATAAAACAGTATACTGAGGTATTGAGCAGAGCTGAACATTACATTTGAATATAGCGTGAATCACGGGAATCCGATCTAACGAAGTAACTGTACCCTTTTCAGATAAAAAAAATAATGTCCGCACGACAAATGAAGGTTATTGTTTATTTATACCGAAGGACTTCGTTATAAAATAGTTCATTGATTTATTTTAATTAGTTTTTAAGTTGTTCCAGCTTTTAATTGGCGCAGAACAGGCAAACAAATTCTAAGTGCCTCGTCCCGCTAATTGTGTTCTTTGATTACTTTAGTTTTATAACACCTGACGATAGCTGTTATAAAATTACTCTTGACTAATTCATATATATCGTTCGTGAACATGCTTCGTTCTCCCTAATTTTTCAGGCAATTGGTCGTACATTTCTGCCGCCATATTGGTCTTTAGGATTCCAGCTATCTCGTTGGGGATACAACAAGATTGAGACGGTGAAGGGCCTGGTGGAGAGCATGCGCAAACACGATCTTCCACAGGTGTGTTACTACCTTTTCTGTTCCCATAGCAACGTGTCGGGACAGGAAATGTTTCCTTGAAAGAAAGTCGTACAGTTGTGATCCGTTTTGATTATTGAAATGGCTTTTAATGAAGATAGCGTGAAGGATTTATTTTAAAAAAAAAATCATGCAAGGAAAACCCAAAGGAAAAATATTCATGCACAAGATGGGCCGCATTTTGATATTGAACCAGAATTATAATTCTTCTCGAAAAGTGTTCCAAAATGCACCAAATCGCATTAGAGCGTGTCTAGATTTTCAAAATTTTCCCGGGGGAGGATTCCCCCGGACCTCCCAACGGAAATGGGCAGGGTTAATCTGCCGAATGCAAAACGCAGAGCGCGAACCAAAATCACCGAAACAAGCAAAAACCAACCGGAGTGTATTCAGGCTAACCGGAGTGTACATGTACCTTGCACTCAGGTTAGTCTAAAAATCACTCCGGTTAGCCTGAATATCGCTCAGGCTAGCCTAAACAAAGGCCCAGGTTAGCCTGTTTACGGTTATTTCTCAATAATGGTAATGGTTTTGCTTGCTTCGGTGATTTTGTTTCGCGTTCGGCGTTCGGCGCTCGGCATTCCGCGTTCGGCGTTCGCAAAATTACCCCTGCCGATTTTAATACTGTCACAACCAGAGCTCTTTTGAGCCCTCTCACTTCAAAATTTATTCCTACGGGCCTGACAGGTATATAAATCACACAAACTTTAACTATACAGCTATAAACTGCTACTTACTTTTTATGTCATAAAATAATTGGAAAGTAACGTTAACAAGCTATGTATTAATACATCAAAATACCGGTAGCACTGTTTTTAATTAATTAAATAGCAAATTGTGCATGAAGCAGATTTTATTAAAAAAAATTCGTAGATAGGGCTGCAGTCAAAAAAAATATTCTTGCACAGGCAATGGACCAAGAAAAATTCTTGCAAGTGTTTGTTTTTTATATAATTTTTCTTCGAAATTGCCTCAGTATGCTTTTGCAATGATGTAACGTCTTATGGCCATGCAAATAAAACTCAAGTGTTGCTGTTGCTGTATGTCTAATTATAAAACTGTTTAACCGTAAAATAGGCGCAGAAAATAGTTTATTTAAACAGTTTAAACTTTTCCAGTTGTTGGTGAGCTTTTCAAGTTTCTGGTCAGTGGCTGGTCAGGGGCTGCTCAGGGGCTGGTCAGTTTGCGGCCGCGTGAATTTTCTTCTTAGCTTTAAACATGTGCAACTTGGAGGAAATGCAGATGTCATCATGGAGTTTCAAGCCTTTGAGCTTTCCTCTCTCCAACTCATCGATTCCTTCTTCTATTTCCTCGTCACTTAGCTGCCTTAAAGTACTGTGGAAGCGTCCTCGCAGCATGTCGTACCACTGGGATTTCGTCACGTTGTAGTCGACCTTCTCTTCCGAAACTTCCACATCAAAATTGGCTAATAGTAAGCACGAAGAGGTGGTTTCTTCTAGCTCACCTAAGAAAGAACCGATGCGATTCTCTGCACTTTTAAACCACGGGATAAAGGTGTATTCGCGCATTTGCAAGACTAAAAACACACCACCAGGTGATAGAAAGGCTTCTACACCCCTGAAGACTTTCCCAGGATCAGCAAAATGGTGAGAGGTAGCAACACACATCGCTCTGTCTATGCGCTGGTCCTTGTTCAGGTCATTGAGGAATTCATCCACGGATTTTTGTATGGGAAACACTCCTTTCTTTTTCTTGGCTACTTCTTGCATCTCTGCACTAGGATCCACACACCAAACGAGATTTTTCAGTGGGACCTTCTCAAAGAGTTGCTCTGCCAAGAACCCAGTTCCACTACCAATGTCGACAACAATGTGGTCGGGCTGTAGATCGAAATATTTCAACAAGATGGAAACTTCAGCTTCATTCGGCCCACTGTAGAAGTAATCATAATTCTTTGCAACATCGCGATAGTGATCTGTAAAAAAGATAATTCGACTCCTCCTTATTCTAACCAAATATCTCTTCGAGTTCCAACTACAAAGATCAGAGCATCGACAGAGCAGCAATATTGGTCTTAAATGCAAGCATTTAACTCTGGTGCAGTCAGTGAAGCATACATGAAGTGATTAGCTAGCTGGAGGATTGTTACCAACTTTGAATGGGCTCCTAGTCCATGACAGGATACCCTTGGGTTTTGCACCAGCCCTTGTCTTAAGTTGGCCCGTACCCACTTGTAATTTTAAATGTAGAAAGACAATTTAATTGAGATAAATAACTTGTCTTAACTAAGACCACAATTAACAAACATAGTTTACATTCATTCAGTGCTGAAACCAGACCAACACACTAAACATTAGGGCACCATACCTTCGTCTGTCGTGCATAAATATCTTCTCAACCTAGCTTATGCTAGTCCAATTAATGAATTTAATTTAATTATCTAAAATGTAGCATTTATTTCAATATTACGCTTACCAGCTATCTTGGTGCTGACACTGCCATTCGCAGAGGACAAATCTTTAGGTGTAGCCATCGTAATTAACAGCTTGTTGGTTCCTCCTAGAGGTACAAATGTAATAAACATTAGGCGATCTCTCACAGTATGATCAGGAGTAAGAACATTCTGTCTTGCTAGCATGCAGTTATCAGTCTAAATAGAGTGCTTTTTTTTAATGACATTGTCACACATATTTAAATCACTAAATGGAGAGCCTGCTTATTGACTAGAGAGAATACGGACCTGCCAGGCTGTACGAACAGGCGTGGAAATATGGAGATTTTTTTTTCAGGAGAATCCCCGTTAAAACCTGTGTTCTCAGCGAATAAAGAGCCACGCAACTCACATGTTTAATTGCGCCATGATGATCCCAATTACACTGCAGGTTAGGTTTTTTATAATTATCAAGGAGGCAATCCTCACAATCCAGTAGGTTGAGGACAGGTAACCAAAGCGTAGTATACGAGTTTCTATGGATTTGGAATTGAGTTGAAAATTTTTTTATCCTTTGAAAAGCTAAAATAAACCCAATGAGCTGCTCGTGTCAAGATGGCAGTCACGAGGAAGATAATTATGATAAAGGCTTACTTGCAGTTATTTATTTATTAATTCGTCGACAGTTCTCTCACTCGTTCGTTCTCTCCTCTAGACTTTATATACTTAATCCTTAAATCCCCAATCCATTCAGCGTTTTTCTCTGAGTTTTGTGCCGCGAGTATTTGTTTCTCCATCAAATAACCCCATAAACGCCAGCGAGGATACTCGCGGCCCAGGGCATCACTCTTTTTCAAAGTGAGCTATTTAATCAGGATCAAGCTGGGCTCAAAGGGTGTGATAGTCTTCCTTCGTCGCCAATAATCGACTGCGAATTGCGAAGGAGATTAAGGGTGTGACAGGCATGTGAAAGTTTGTAATCAAGTAAATATTTGTTTTTGTTGTTGATTTGTTTTTGTACATGCGTTGACAGCGCAAGAATTAGAGCTGAGGAGGCGATGTTTTTCCCGCCAAAATGACATCATTCAGAAGTCCTTCGTTTCCCAACAGCCACGGTTTGACACCAGGCCTGGTTTGACACGCACTTCGCGCATGAGATCTATTTTATTTTCGCGTGACGTCATCATTTAAAATCCTAGCCTGCGAGCAGGCTCTCTTCGGATAGACTGTTCACAGTCTCTCTATTTTTCAAGAAGAGAAGTGTTTATGTGAATGTTTACTACTTGAAGGTGAACTGGTCGCTTTTTATTGTAGGAAGCGCCGTTATACATCGGCGAGATTTCAGTCTTCCTTACATACAGAAGCATCTTCCTCCCCGTACCACATCTGCCACATCGGCGAGGAGTGGTTCTACACTGGTTCTATATAAATTAAATTGTTAAATAATACACATTGAGAAGTTGGCGAATTTTGTCGTCGTTCTAAAACTTGAAACAGTCACATAATATGTGTTTGTCTCATCACGGGCAGGAAGTGAATTCCAGACTGATAAATTTAATTCCCTCCGTGGGGCACCAATATGGCGTTTCCATACTGAGTTTTGTTGATTTTTGTGGAATTTTAACGGATATAACTCGAATACCACACAAAGACCTGAAACTACTAGTAAAGTATCTCTTAATCGTATATAACATTTCAAATGATCCTTGACTTTTTTGACTACCCATATTAAATTAACATGATCTAATTCTTCTCCTATATAGACGCTGTTTTAGCTTAGGGACGGACAATTAGAAACGTGATGGTGGTGGGGGGGGGGGGGGGGATTTAAGCAGAAAATCTGCTTCATCCACAATTTGGAATTGGATTAATTACAGTGCTACTTTGTTTTGTTAAATACATAGGTACGGTGGCCTAATGGTTAGTGCGCTGGACTCCGGATCGGCGGTCCGGGTTCGAGCACTGACCGGGGTAGTGCGTTGTGTTCTTGGGCAAGACACTTTACTATCACAGTGCCTCTCTCAACCCAGGTGTATGAATGGGTACCGGCGAATTTACTGCTGGGGTAACACTGCGAGAGACTAGCATCCCATCCAGGGGGCAGTAGAAATACTCCCAGTCGCTGCTATCTGCTACGGAAACCGGGATAAGCTCCGGCCTGATCGATGGGCCACTAGGCTCGTATGCAGACTTAACCTCCTTTGTACTTTAACTTTACTTTCCATTTTAAAGTTTATTTTATGACATTAAATAGAACGATTTGTGTAAGTCGTTTTTTATTTGCTAATGAGTACCATTAAATGCAAATGAGGAAGAACAAAAGAGACTTTCGATTTGCGTTCATGCGCACCTAGCGGTATGTCCCAAATTTGCCAAACAGCACCAAACAAAGAATGCGTTTCTTGAACTTTTTTTTGCACAATCTGTTTTTCTAAAAGTGCATCTGACAAAAAAAATGTTTGTTGAACTTAAAAGCAATAGATAAGCACAAAAAATACCAACTAAAAAAACAGCATTTTTGACAGCTCTACTGTGCTTCAAGTAAATAGCAGTTTATAGTGACAAATTGTATAATTGATATACCTGTCAGGCCCGTGGGAACGAATTTTGAGGTGAGATGATCCAAAAGTTAGCACTGATTGCGATGTATTAATTATTTCAGTCGGGGGATCAGGGGACATCCTCCCCTGGGAAAATTTTGAGATTCTAGACACGTTCCAATGCCATTTGGTGCATTTTGGAACACTTTTCGGGAAGAATTATAATTCTGGAATAATATCAACATGCGGCCCATTTTGTGCATTTTGCGCTTTTCCTTGCATAAATTTTTTGACGGACATTTTTCCTTGCATGAATCGCCCCTCCCTCCCCACCCCCATCACTTTTCTAGCTGATGGTCCGTCCCTTGCGCGGACTAATTCTTTTCAGCAAACCAGTTAAACAAAAGAAATCAGAACTGTGACGGTGTTTTCAATCCTAATTAGAATATATTTTTACGATTCAATTATTTCCAATACTTTTTCTACTCAGTTTCAGCTTTGATTAAAAGCTGTCGGCTTGTAAGTGACTACCTCGGAAAGAGTCGAAAAAGTGTATCGTGTTACTATTTGGAAGCTAACCGTAAACAGGCTAACCAGAACGCTATTCAGGCTAACCGGAACGTTATTCAGGCTAATTATAACCGAAGCGCTATTCAGGCTACCTATAAGAGGTAAATAGTATTTTTGGAGAGCTTTAAATACTGTACAAAACAGACTTTTCGGGGATAACCCCTTCATTAGTGTAAACTGAAATGATGTCTTAAGGTAAACGCTCAAGCTTGGGTGCGCGTCGTTCAAAAATAAACAAAGTTCGCGCTCGCTCTTAGCGCTCATCAGACAGAAATTTAAATAAGCGTCAGAACATTTTGTGACTTTCAATTAAAAATATTAAATCTATTTAAATTTCTGTCAATGCCGGAGCGGAACCTTCGAGTGGTCACTATGAACGAGATTAAAAAAAGCAAAAGAAAACCGGTTGTTACTCTCAAAGAAGGAATGACCTAAAATGATCTACAATGACCTTAAACCCGGGTCTTTAAATGACCTATTAAAATTGGTCTAAAATGACCTAAAAATGATATCTGCAGTGACCTAAAATGATAAACAACCTACCAGCAATCGGTAGAACATCGATCAGCCAGTTGTACAATGGGCTTAAAAGCCCTAAAATGAACAATCCAAGTAGAACAACTTTCACTCATTTAAATGAATTGCAAATCACAAAGAATTCGAAAGTATTCTCACCGGGGCCCGCGCGAACAATAGCCCTAATTTTCTATTCCACGGGCCCAGTTGTTTTTGGCGATCACGTGTCATGCCGCTGACCTTGCGCGTATATATATTGAGCTCCCCAGCTCGCGTGTACTCTGTCTTTTCGTGTATTGCTGGAGGACTCACGTTTCAGTGACCCTCCCTTCTCCCCGCAGCAATGACTCTCACGCCTGCGAACTTGGAGCTCTTGCTCCCTCAAGCCTCCGGAGTCGCCTCATTCCCATAACTTAACAATATCGGGGGTGACTGTGAGTATGGGCTCCGGTGGGAATTAGTTACAATGCTTACGAACGTAGGTATGCTCGTCACACAATGTCAGTTTGTAGTGACTAAAATGGATACTCCAAAATCAGAAATCCGCTAGGAGACTGGAACCCAAGCACTCCAGTGTGCTTGCGATTAGTTCCACTCCTGTTTGCCAATGTTAGTTTCTGGGCAGAAGCGTTGTGTCTTGTCCAAGATGGCCGCTTTGCACTGTGGTTCACCCCAGCGAGGTTCATGAATTATTCATAGCGCCGCACAAGACCGCACAGGTTCGAGGCCCGTTTAGTTAAAAACTATGGGAAAGGCTTCATTTCAATATTATGTTCTACAACAGCCTCTCGATTTTGGTGTATCTTTTGTGCAATGTAAGAAAATCTTTGTGTGCGAAGTTGCATAAGTTAATTCTTCAAAAAATAAAGAATTTTGTGATGACAAATTTCACGGAAAATAAAACTTTTTTTCCACGCCACTTCCTTTAAATTTAATTCCTGACCTGTAACATTTCCTTTTCTTATCGATTAGGATGTGCAGTTTGGTGACATCGACTACATGATCAGACAGAAAGACTTCACTTACGATCCTGTTAATTACAAAGGATTGCCCGAGTTTGTTCGCTCCATCAAGAAAGACGGCTTGCGTTACATCATAATACTGGTTAGTGAGCTTCTTATTGAACGTATATATCCTTTTTATCTCAAAGAGTTTGTTTTAGCTAGGCGAGGAAAACTGTCAACTTTCAAGGTCAAAATTAACAGTTTTAAAAACCTTTATTTTACAGATACTTTTCAATGACTTGAAAATCTTGCTCCAGGTGTCGCTATTTATAGATAGATTTTGACTCCAGCGCAGAGGGCCCGTGTGGTCATCGTTGTGAGTTTTTACATTAAGCAGTTTGTAGAAGTCTCTTGACCTGGCCTTGCCTAGATTTATTTGAACAGCTTCGCTAAGGGGAAAGATTTTATCGTTACTGATGAAAAAAGATTTGTTGAAGTCGTCAGTCTGTTTGGCAATGGACAGAAGGTGCTTTGGGATGGCGCTTATCACTTGATAGTACTGGAGAAAAATAGTTTTGCATGAATATTTAAGTGAAAATTCCTGGAATGTGAGGAATTTGCCGTTTTCAGTAAGTAGGTCTTTAATTGAAATAATGCCCTTTTGAAACCATTCAGTGATAAAGACCGGCTTTTCACCTACAAGTATTTCTTTGTTGTTGAACAATACTATATCTTGTTTTTGATAGTAATTGTAAAGAGTTTTTAATTCATTAAAATTGTCAAGAATTCTTTTATAAAAGGTCGGTAAGTCGTTGAAAAACCTCACATCGTAATTGCATCGTAAGAGAAAGTTAAGTCCTCCCGTTTTATTGAAAAAGTGGTTTGGTATAGTGCACCAGTTCCCATTGTCCGAAGCCAAGAGTCTGGGGATCCATGCTAACTTTAGGGCCTTGAACATTATGTTGAGATCTGTCATACGAATTCCACCCCTATCTGGTTCTTGGTAGAGGCCAGATCTTTTTATCTTATCTTTTTTTTTCTCCAAAGAAATTTAAATGATTTAGTTTTCACTGCGTCTGCAATTCCCTGAGGAACCGGAAGATTAGAAACAGAATAGACGAGTTGTGATAATCCCAGAGTCTTTAATATCATAGCTCTTCCGAATATTGTCAAGTCCCTTGAACTCCACATATCGAGTTTAGTTTGTAGTTTTTGAATTTTTTGTATGAAGTTAAGCTCGTTGTTTCTTTTTTCATCGTATGAGAAGTGGATTCCTAGTATTTTCACCGGGCTATGAAGCCATTTTAAGTTTAGAGGTTTGTTTTTATTATTTGCCCATTTCCCCAACCAAATTGCCTTTGTTTTTTTCACGTTTAAGGATAGACCAGCTATTTTCCCAAAGTCATTGGTTAACTTCAGTGCCCTTTCTAGTGATGCTAAGTCGGCATTAAAGAGAGTGGTATCATCAGCAAACTGTGATAGCTTAATTTCATTTCCGTAGATCTTGATACCTGTTATGTTGGGATCTTGCCGAATTTTATTTGAGAGTATCTCGGCCGAGAGAATGAACAGATAAGGAGAAAGAGGACAGCCCTGGCGAACTCCTTTAGACAGTTTAAACCAGTTTGTTCTAAAGCCATTATTGATTACCGTGCTCTCTTTGTTCGAGTAGAAAGTATTAACCCAACGTTTGATGCCGCATCCGAAATTGAAGTAGTCGAGTGTCTTCATAATAAACGGCCATTCTAAAGAGTCAAAGGCCTTTCGAAAGTCTAATGATGTAAGTATCCCACTAAGGTTGAGCGATTTCGTTGTTTCCATTACATCAGCTATGAGTCGAATGTTCTCACCAATGTATCTTCCCTTTACAAAGCCTGTTTGGTCTGAATGAATGAGGTTTGGAAGTACTTGATCAAGTCGTTTAGCTATTGCTTTAGTGGCTATCTTAAGATCAACATTTAATAACGTGATCGGTCTCCAATTGGATAAATCTAATAGTGAGCCGTCCTCTTTTGGGGTTAGCGTGATTACCCCTCTTCGTTGAGAGATGCTTAATTCTCCTTTCACGTGTGCTTCGAAGAAATTCAAAGAAATGCTTATAGAATTCGGCTGTAAATCCATCTTCCCCTGGGGCTTTATCAGCCTGGAATGTTTCTAATACTTCTTTGCATTCGTCATATGTAAGTAGACCTTCTAGGTTGTCTCGATCTTCGTCCGAAAGCTTAGGAATTTTTAGATTAAGGATAAAGGAGTCACATTCTTCGTTAGAAAAGATATGGTCAGACATATATAGATTTTTGTAGTAATTTTCAATTTGGTCTAGAATTCTATTTCCGTCATTCATTATTGAGTCGTCTTGTAGTCTAATTTCACCGATGGTCTTTTTCTTGTAATTACGTTTTTCTAGGTTGAAGAAATATTTTGTCGGGCGTTCTCCATTTTCCACCCAGCGGCATTTTGCTCGAAACATAGCTTGCTTTCCTTTTTCTTCGTAAATTGACTTAAGCTCAGTTTTAAGTTCGTCATACTCGCGCAGCACCCCATCAATATCGGATTATGTCATCGAGTTGATCAAGTTGCCGTATGAGTTCCTGTTCCCGATTTCTAATGCGTTTGATCTTATTTTTGGAATAGCAGATCGTAGCCGATCTTATTTCCATTTTTATCATCTCCCAAAAGAGTCTCCTATCAGTCAAGTGGCTGTAATATTTGCGAGCTCGTGTGTAAGTATAGCGGATTTTGTCAGTGTATTGAGGGTCTTTTAAAAGGGTGTTATTGAATTTCCAAAAACCAGGGCCCCTGGGGCATTTATTTGACAAAGCTAGTGAGATGCAAATGGCGTTGTGATCAGGTGCTATCGCTGGTAAGATCTCGGACTTTTTTATGCTTACGGTGAGGTCTTTAGCTATTAGGAAAAAGTCTATTCTGGATTTTAAATTCAAAGCTTTTGACACGTATGTGAATTTTCGTAGTTTTGGGTGCCGTACTCTTTGGATATCTACTAAGTCAAACATTTCCATAGTTGTCGAGATTAAGTTGCTATAAACAGTAGATTTCCAGGGCGCACCTCCCATTTTATCTTTTTTTGTCAACGTGCAGTTCCAATCACCTCCGACAATTAGTGATGTAAGTTCTGTTTTGTCAATAATACAGTTGTTGAGCTCTTGTATGAATTGTAATTGATTGGCCTGATCGTTAGGTGCATAGATATTGCAAAGTGTGATTTTTTGACCATTCAGAGAAGTTGTAATCAACACTATCCTGCCTGAATTGTTGGAATATAGATAATCAACCTGTAACTGCGCGGTGGGATTGATTAGGATACACACACCTTTGCTATGTTTTGTGCCATGTGAGAAGAATAGCTCGCCACCCCATTCTTTTTTCCAAATATTTTCATCACTTGGTTCGGAAAATGTCTCTTGCAAAAAATAAATAGTTGCATTCTGGTCCTTCAAAAACGTAAAAATACTTCTTCTCTTGGTCTGATCTCTTATACCACGAACATTTAGGGAAAAGACTTCAAACTTAAACGGATTATTAGCCTGCATATCAGTAAAAGTAAGGAGAAAATAGCTTAAATAAGGAGAAACGCAAACAAACACAGACACACACAAAAAATAAGCTACACAGAACAGATAAACAATCGAACACTAACACAGAGCCTACACAGATTAAGGTTCCTACTTCCGATCCGTACTGGATCATCCACGTCCCCAATTAGAAGTCAGTGAGGTTTTGTACTGCTGTTGATCCTGGAAGATTAGAGGCATTCAAGGTCTTCAATTTCGGAAATTTTGACTGGCCTACCTTCAGGCGAGGTTTTCACGAATATTGTTCCGTCCAAAGACCAGACACTAAGTAGTTCGCCGTTTCTACGTTTTTCGTTTGCCCGATTGATGATTCGGCGGCGGTAACCCGTTAGGTTTTCGTTAAGAAATATTTTCTCTGAACGGGCACTTGTCGCGTACGAGGAGCCAGGGAAGAGGTCCGAAACTTTGATGTTTTTCAGTTTGGCTCTTGCTCGGTACAGATTTGTTTTCACTTTGTGCCGCTCTTGGTTGTAAGTTTGTGTGAAATTTCGATGTCTTGCGGGACGACCGGGACCTCGAGTGCATTAGCAAGTTTCAAAACCACTTCTTCTGTGGAAATGTATACTTCCTCGGGAATTCCGTGTATTTCTAAAGAATTTTTTCGTGTGTATTGCTCCACGCGGTCCTGTAGGTCGTATAACTCTGCTATTTCCTCCTGTTGCTCGTCTAGCTTTTTTGTTGCCGCGGCCAGCTCTTTTTCTGTCGATGCTCGCTCTTTGGTTGCTTTAGCCAGCGCTTCTTTTAGGGTCGCCAATTCCGACTGCTGTTTCTGCACCGTAGCTTTAAGTTCCAGAACATCGTTACTAATTTTCTTGTTTTCGAGCAGGATGTTGTTTACTGTGATTTGAATGTCAACAAGCATTTCTCTGAGTTCACGGCGGCTCGGTTCTTCTGAAATCTCTGTTGGTTCTTTCGGCGGCGCACCCTCGCCTTCTTCTACAGTCGCCGCCATATTGGCCCGTTTCGATTCTATCAAATCCTCGTCCGTTGAACCCCGGTCTCCTCTCTTATTTTTCTTACTCTTTCCTGACATCAGGGAGGCATCGTTTCTACACTTTGTCCACCAGGATTAGTGATCATTAACCCTAAAAAGGAAGAAAACCTTGGGGACGCGGACCTCTCTCAACAATCGTGCCACGGCACGCCAAGGCCGCGCATGCTCTCCAGTATCTGCAAAGACACCAAGCTCAAAGAGTTTCAATTTAATTATAAATTCATACATAGAATCATAGTAACAAACAAAGAATTACTCAGATTTGGTATCAGGCCTGACGACGAATGCCTATACTGTGGAGATAAAGACTCCATCGAGCACACATTCATTGAATGCCCGTTCACAAAAACTTTTGTGCAAAGGGTTGTTCAATGGTTTAACCAAACAAACATATGTCAGATCTTTCCAACCACCGAGGAAGTCTTGTTTGGCTACTTTTCTAGCATATGGGATGCACGTATTAAAAAGAAACTTAACTACACCACCTTAGCTATGCGCCAATACATATATGCTAACAAAACCAATAGCAAAGCCATCTCCGTTCATGAGTTTATTGACAAATTACTCGTTAAATATAATCTTGAAAATATTTACTAATTAGAACCAATACAGGAAGAAACTAACTCCTTCTCGAAATCTCGAAAAAATTAAATCAAGAAACTTTAATCTCGGAAAATATTTACGAAATATTGATTAGTGGCACAACCTGATAATATTCCAATTATAGACTAACTGACTTGCATTGTATATTTCAAAAGACTTACTATGTTCTAAAATAAATCAATGAGTAAAGGCAATGTAAAAAAAAAAAAAAAAAAACCTTTATTTTAGACTGGAGTTAAATTTATCAAGAGCATATTCCTTACAACACTATATGCTGGTTTTGGCGTTATAGTGTCAGATACAAGTAGCAGAAAAAAGGTTCTTTTATTCAACAGTATATGACACAGAAAAGTATTATCTCTCTTTATTCATTCTTTACGATATGTTACTCAGTGAGTATGTTGACACTTAAATAAAGTGATTTATTATTTTACAGTCAAGAGTGATATTACTTCAAACAGCATCAAACATGAAACAGAATCTCGCAGTGCTAAAAATATAGTCAAAACTAAACAAAAGAAAGCAATAAAATTAGTGTCTAATAGTATCTATTGGAGTGATAACTTGACCATTTCACGGTTGAAGTAAAATCGCTGTATTTTGCTAACTGTTCGGTTTTCAACAGTTAATGCTTAAAGTATCCTCAATAACGTGTTACGGTTTTTCGTCCTGCAAAAACTTAATTTGTCCTATTATTATAACCACCGTCATAATAGTTGAGCGAAAAAAAAACACAGTCAGGATTCGCAGAGTTACTGCACATCTGTGTCGAATGATCTTTCTTCTCCTAGCACCGGGGCAGGGGCGTAGCGTAGGTTTTTGAAGATGTACGCACGATAAGGATTTTTTTTCTAAGCGCCGAAGGCGCTTGCAACTAGAGGTGTCTGGGGGCATGCTCCCACAGAAAATTTTGAAATTTAGGGTCTCGGAAATGCCATCTCCTGGTTTTTCTGCGGGGCATTTTCAATAAATAATGCGGCAAAAATGCAGTAGAAAGTTGTTTATTTTAACCATTTCTCTATTGTTTTCTGTAAGCTACAGTGTTACGAAAATAAAAAAACAACGGAGACAGGTCACAAGCAAAGGGCGAGGCGTCGACCCTTAAGACGGGCAACACTGTCAGTATCCACGTTCTTGTGTTTATGTATATGAAGTAGCTTAAGTCGCGGAGATATTCATTTGATTCTCTAACACTAGGGCTTCACCGTTTGACCTCGCAAGAGGTATATTCCTAATCTCCATTGACGGCAAATACGTTTTGTTCTGAAGCCACACGTCATGGCATTGTAACCACTCCTTCAAGAATACCTCTGGGGCTGGGGAAACTGGTGAGGCTGGCTGACCTTGAGGGAGGGGTACATGAGGCGTTTTTCTTTTCTATTTTTGATTACCACTCAAATGCATCTGCCATTAGTGGCCAGCACTGAATGATTAATGCTTGGATAAACGGAAAAAATAAAAAACGCCCAAATATGAAATTAGCAGCCAGCAAATTTAATGCGAAAAACGTTTTTAGGCAATTAAAAAAAAAAACATTTTTTTCTCAGATGTCAGCTGTACGCACGGGCGTACGTGCGTATATGGACGCTACGCCCCTGCGGGGTAGCATGTAAATATCGATTATATGTTTTCGGCTAACGTGTATTCTTGGATTATATTTTACCCAGCTAACATGCAATATCAAAATAATTTCAGGACCCCGCTATCGGAGCCAATGATACTGGTTATCATCCTTATGACTGGGGAAACCAACTGAATGTGTTCATCAAAGATGGCGACTCTGCTACAAATGAGAACCTGTTTGGAAAGGTACATGCATATAATTTAAAGATTACTTGTGTGTTTTGGGAGGGGAGTGGAATGGAAAGGAAAGCAAGGGGCTATACTGCCTTTTTCAGATTTTGTCTTCATTCACGTAACCAGTTTTACCGGTTTATTACAGGTTTGGCCGACACTGGAAAATGTCACAGTGAACGGCAGCTTGCCTTGGGACGAAATAACAAGGGTTGGTAGTTTTGATGGACTTGAACGGATTAGCTATATACGTATCGATATCAGCGATTACGACTCTAAAAAATATTATTCACTTCCTACAGTTCCATAGTTTTTTTTTCTATGTATAGTTTTCTCTCATATTAGACAAGAATTGTGTGACATCCAGTGACTGTTCATACACGTCGTTCTTTTATAGTCAAAGAAATCATTGGACGATCAGGAAAACTAGAATGCTGTAGTTCCCTCTATCTTAAATATTAGCCTTTTTCAGGTGTTTGCTTAGACGACGAGCATCACGAAGAACAGCGAGTGGGAAAGTAAAATTTTGGGAGAGCTTCCAAACCCCTCGGCTTGGACTTACCAAACGCCTGGTAGAGGTTATAACATGCAGAGAAAATCAATAGCTCATTGTTAAGCAACAAAACAAATAGTCGGTTGAAATTGCAAAGCTTACAAGAAAATAATCAATTATCACCTAAATGAAAGAGACAACTTCAATTAAGCGCTATCTTTAAGCCTTGTCTGCCTTGTCGGCGTAAATGTTTTGTCTTTAATTCGTTTTCAGCTGTATCGTCAATACGCCACATTTCCAGACTATTTCCACCCAAACATTAGTAAATACTGGGGAGATCTCATCAAGGACTTTCACAAGATTATTGAATTTGATGGATTATGGATCGTAAGTTTGTAAACTTGTTTAAACCTGTATTTAGGTATGCCTTCCGATTTCTGGCCCCAAGGTATGTCAACTCAGTAACGTCAACGTGAATAACAAGGATATCCAAAATCTCGGATCGTGCAATAACGTTTAAAATCCAATTTGTCTCTTACCTTTCATATTGACTTACAGCTACCATTAAGTGGAAACCTACATGATTTTCTTACAGATCTACAAAAAAAATACAAAAGAAAAGCAAAGAAAAATTAAAGGATGAAATAAACTGAACGAAGTATAGGTCACTTTATGTGTGGAATGTCTGCGATAAAGCCATCATGCTAAGTACAGTCAATTGTTTAATATTTGGATTTATTATTCACCGGAAAATTTGCAAAAAAAAAAAGAGAAAGCGCTAGCTACTCCCCACTCAATCCAATATCACTGTCAAAAGTTTATGATGTCGCCTCTTTGCCCTTTTTTTTAATCTTTTTTATTGGTACTGTAAGATTCCCGCTTTGGTGTCGAATTTCTTTAGGACATGAACGAGCCTGCAAACTTTGTACCCGGAAGGGTGAGTGGATGCAGCAAAAACAAATGGGATTGTCCTCCATACAAACCGAGTGAGTAAGCGCGTTTCTTCATACCAATGAGTCCAGTGCTCAGGCCTATTTAAACAATTAGTGTATCGGCTGAAAGTTGCCCATTGGAAATTTGATGTCCTTAAAACAAATATTAGCCCGAGAAGCGAAACTTCACATTAAACCCGAAACATGTTTAGAGTAAACATGTTTCAACAAAACATGTTTCACCTTCAGTTAACATGTTTGTTAATACATTTTTCACATCAGATGTCATTTACAAACACTACTTCGTCCCCAGGGTCTTCTCCGCGATGGTTTTCAAAATGGCGGCTCATCGGGAGAAGAAATGTTATAGTAATTTCGAGCCCCCTTTTTCGGTTAAAGCGTTAAAGTATACAAGATTTATGCGAGTACCGTAAATCCGCATATAAATTACACAACCAGGCATGAAACGTGTTTGAAACTGACATCTGATGTGAACAATGCATTAATTAACAAACACGTTTGGGTGAAACATGGTTTGTTGAAAAATGTTAACTCTAAACATGTCTCGGTATAATGTGAATACAGCTCAAGGTTCGTTGATTGTCGTCGTAATTAAGACGGTCTACAGTAACAAACGCAATCGTTGAAAGGCGCAGTAGAAATAGTGAAATTTCTATTTATTATTGTAATAGTTTTAATTGTTTCCCGTCTACGATAATATTTTCTAAAATGGTAACTTGCATTACCAAGAGAGGATGAGGTTCATCCTCTCTTGGTGTTACACGTTGCATTAAAAGGTTGAGGCTTTGTTATCAAATAACTGTCGGTGTTTGTTTGCTCTCGCAGGGATTGTCGGGAACATCATGGCAGATAAGACAGTGTGCATGAATGCAAAACAACATAACCATTTGCATTATGATGTTCACAGCTTGTACGGCTGGAGTCAGACATTGATCACACTGGAGTAAGTAAAATAATGAACTTCTCGATGTGCAGTAGTTGGACTAAAGTCCGGACAAAGGAAGGTTCAGTCAGACAGAAATCCATAAAACAATTTGAAACGCCTGTTTTGGGGGCTATGAGCTTTGTCCAATCATTGACCTGACGGTGACCGCACGTGAAAGACCCTGGAAAACATCCAATGAGAATAAACCCTCGCCATTTTTATATAGTTTTTACTCAAGAAACACGACATTTTCTTGGTAACATTAGGCGGCTGTAATTCTTAACCCTTCCCTTCAGAATACTTTATTAAGCCCTGTTCTCCCGTACAATTTTACCCGGAGGATTTGGATGGAACCCAGTCCGTATTCCCACTCCGGTCTCCCGTATTATTACCTCGGCTTTTAGAGTTCCTGTCTCTGACTACCACCTCCTTGTAATAGTCATGTTCGCGCAGCGTTTGCGTAAAGCTCGGGCTACACGTTCCAACATTGTTGTACAACAATGGTCGATCCGACAATGTTAGACCGTGTAGCACCCATGTTGGATGACGTTTTTCCAACATGTTTTGTCAAACGAGTGTTTTGATTGCGATCAAACATTTTGCCCAACATCAAACAATGTCGGAAGGTTTAGCCGGCTTTCCAACAATGTTACATGCCAGTCCCCAAGCCGACATTGGCTATTCAAAATGGCGGATCACGTAGTCGAAGAAGTAGCGAATAACTTTGTCAGACGTGCGACTTAAGCTATCCGACATTTGTTTTATAACAATGTTGGAGATGTCGTAGAACAATGTTGAAACGTGTAGCCCCGGCTTTAGCCTGCGAGCAGGCTCACCTTTGTGTCACACGTGCAAGCGGCGAAACCGCGAAAAAGGGCGGCGAAGCCGCGATAAGCGAGTGGCGAAGCCACGAGACTTTCTTGGCGCTTCCGCACCAGACTCCTCCGCGCCGGATCGCTTCACTCGCAGATTCGCTCTTCGCACGCTCGCGAGTGTCACCCAAAAGCGAGGCTACGTTTGTGTGACTCTTCTTTTCTATAAAATTGTCTCAGTGCGGCAAGGCAAAGCACAGGGAAAAGGAGTCTCGTGATCTCAAGATCAACTTTCGCCAGCAGCGGAAAGTATACTGGGCATTGGTTAGGAGACAACAAGGCATCATGGGACCAACTTCATACGTCAATCATTGGTAGATGCAAATTCTTTTAAGTTGAAAAACATCGTATTTTTTCTTTTTTTTTAATTTTTCACGAACTTCTAACTAGATCTGTCTGAACTGTAACTGCTTGGTCTTGTTTCCAATATTTTGCTTCTTTAATTTTCAGGTATGCTCGAGTTCAATCTCTTTGGCATTCCTTACGTGAGTAACTGGTGTACTTTATTTTATTTTATTTTTTATTATTTTTTGCGCAACCATTGTCTCCTTCCAACTTTACTAAGTGTGAAATTGATATATTCTCTGTCTCCTAATGCATCAAGTGAAATTACGTAACAACATATTTCTGTAAAAAGTCTATGCAATACTACAAAAACTCCTTTGAACTGAAAATCACGGTTAACAGGGAATTTTCAAGGGTGTTTCAAGTGTTGTTTCTGTGTGTCTTTTTCTAAAGACACTTAAAAGGAGGGTTGATATTTTCTCAATTCTTTCATTTGTCTTTCCATCTTTCTTGTTTTGGTGTTTCCAACTGTTTTTTTTCTCTAGGGCTCCAGGCCTCGTGTACAATCACAGTGTCTCTAAGTATTTCAAAATGTACTCTCTATTTTGAATTTCAAGATTGGAGCAGATGTTTGCGGTTTCTTTGATCATCCGACCAGCGAGATGTGCCTTCGATGGACTCAACTTGGCGCATTTTATCCGTTCTTTAGAAATCACAATGGATTTGGAAACAAGGTGATAGTCATCTCTCTCGTGAGACGTATTGTTTTGTAGAGTATTCCGTTCTCGAGTTGCCTGAACTCTGAACAGTTACATGGCAGATTCCCTGGGAATACAGAACACTCGCGGGACAGTGTACGCGTGTCTGTGTAGGGTGAGGAGAGGGTAGAGGGACATACAGACTAGACGTCTAGTCTTAATTATTTTCTTTCAATGTAATATTTGTATTATGTTTTAATGTCAATAAAGATACTTCATAAAAAAAAGAGGGACATACAACCTATAAATCGTTGTGTGGTGGATGAGGGCTGGAAACAAAGTTTTCAAAGGTTCTCATGTCCGTTTGTCATGATTGCCATTATTTCTTTTCGCAATTCATTTCTGACATGTTTTCTTAATTTACTTGGCGTTTATTCACATGCTGAATCTTTTTCTCTTTCCTTGTCAGGCCCAAGACCCCACGGCATTTGGTGAGGACTTCGCGAACAAGGCGCGTAAAGCATTGCGGACGCGTTACAAACTGCTGCCATTCCTGTACACGTTGTTTTACGAGGCGCAAATTGATGGCTCTACAGTGGTACGACCTGTAATGCATGAGTAAGTGAACCTGACTGTTCTTGAACCATTATTCACAGTCCAGGGCCGTAAGCATGATTTTGCTTGGGTGGGTGCGAGCACCGGAAGCATGAGCGTCTAGGGGTGGGGGCGGTGGGCGTTCCGGTGGTATATTTCCCCAGGAAATTTTGAAAAAAAAAACAGTTGTTGAAGTCCACTTTCCTGCATTCTGAGAGTCATTATAATCCTCCCTCTCAGATTAAGCGGACCTTTGCGGCGCGTGAGGGGTTGCGGACGCACCCATCGCATCCCCCCCCCCCCCCCCCCCCCCCTGTCTACGGCCCTGCCACACAGAGGTCAATACATGAAATAGCAACTATTTCTTTTATTGATAGGTTCGCAGATGACAAGAACACGTGGGAAATTGACCGTCAGTTTCTCTGGGGAGCATCCTTGCTTATTTCTCCTGTTTTGGATGAGGTAAAAACTTAAGTTATTTTTCAATTGAAGATTATGTTAAGTAGGGTTAAGGAAAATAGGCGATGGGGAAAACTGAATGAGTACGTGCGAAGTAGCCCGTTTGCACTGATGGGGGTAAATCCACTGGCTAAATGTTTCATTTGAAAATCGATTTTGTTTAACGAGGGTTGCACGTAACAGTCTTGCGACTGACAAACCTGTGGCCCTCGAATTCCCGGTCGAATTGAAATTTTGAAGTGTTGGTTTTAATGGAGGGAGCAAAACCGGAGAACCCGTAGAAAAACGCTCGGTTCAGGGACGAGAACCAGCAACACGTGCACATTCAACCTACATATGACGCCGGGTCCGGGAATTGAGCCCTTACCACATAGGTGAGAAGCGATTGCTCTCACCACTGCTCTATCCCTGCTCCCCTTTGCATTTTGAAGCTCGGTGTATTCTTGTTTCTTGTTTGTAAGGTAAGCGTATTGTTATCGTTGCAACTGATAGCAGAAACCCCTTATGAGTTTCTGCTGATAGTTAATTATTTACTTTGAACGTCCTGCTATCTTCCAGGGGAAAACGACTGTTGATGCATACTTCCCAGACGACACGTGGTTTGACTACTACACGGTATGCACTTGATAGCTCCTTCAGACTTTCACCTTCCCTACAATTTTAACCCTCCGCGTTGCAATGATTGAAACTAGCGCTGCTATTGAAAAATTGTCCTGCTTGATAAAAACATGGCGTCGAACGAGCGCACGCGAGTACTTTCTTAAGGTTACAATTCTCTGCTCCGTTTTTTTAAATTTCTCAATGTTGATTGGCTTCAAACAGACTGCTAGCTTACAGGGAGATTAACGTTTTTAGCGTCATAACTACAGAACAATGTTTATATTTATACAGGTCATTTTGCACGATAATATTGTTAACTGGCAGTAGTCTGTTTTCAGGGTAAAGAGCTCAGCACCCGTAAGGGTCGCGTGACTTTAGACGCCCCCCTTGATCACATTCCTCTCCATGTGCGAGGCGGTCACGTTATCCCGACCCAGGAACCTGCCAACAACACTGCTTTTAGGTAACCGATTCACTGAGCCTCAGACCTTGCTATCGAAATAAAAATACAAGACTCCTTGAGATATAAAAATTGTACTTGGCATCAGGGGGATAGAATATTGTTTTTAAACCCACTATGGAACGATAAAGCCGAACTTGAGCTGGTAGTGTGCAGAAAATATGAGCTTCTTTGTGCTAAACACGAGCCAGGCAGCTTCAGTTCACCGTAATGTTTTTATGTCGTGTTATTGCAGCCGTAAGAAGCCAATGGGTGTGATTGTAGCGTTGGGAGACGAAGGAGAAGCTTCAGGGCAGCTCTTCTGGGATGATGGGGAATCCATTGGTCAGTAAATATTCTATTTTCCTGTTATTGTAAATTGTTATTGTTTAACCTCTTGAACTGGCTAATACAATTTGCTGAAATGAATATGGAAGCTTTTCTCTTGGTGATAGATATGCGTCTCTTTATTTAAGGTCTTTAAGGTGTCTCTCTACAGTTTTTTCTGGACCATACCAAACATTTACATTTGGCCGTTTAGCAGACTTCCCGGACTCAGATCAATGTGAAATTTACACCAGATATTGGAATTGGATTGAAGTTTGATATAATATACTTTTAAGGAAAATCGATATGTTCGGGCGATTTCCGAACACACAACAAAAGTCCGATCCGTTTTCCGAAATTCCGAAATAAAACGATTAAATGGTCCACAAATAAACCAACAACCGATTCAATGCAAAATCCAAAAATTCCTTTTTTATTGCTTGCGCCACAAACATTTACGCGTGACAAAATTTAAATTTGAATACAATGCGCGCGCTTAAATGTTACCAATGAAAACAAAGTACGTAAATCAGCGCGCGCGCGAAAAGGCGTAAAATTGCCAAGTGTAAAGTTCTCGTGCGTTAATAAAGTCACAACATTAAAGTCATAAAGGTCTCAACACGATATTTCCATGGCAACGATAAACAGAAAAACTAGATATCAGTTAAACTTGAATTCTACGCGAATACGATTTGACGTAAAAAAACTAACACCAGTATCTGAAACTATGGTGTACTGCACATCAAATATACAGGAATAAAAAAAATCTGTATGTTTGGTTTCGAATAAATCGCAAATATCTTTCAAACCATGCTTTTTGCATTATAATAATAAACGGACCGAGACGCAGACACTGCTTTGATGAAATTACTTCAAATAACTCCAAAATGTGTATTTAACTTATCTTTCGTCGAAGTAAAAAAATTTGTTGATTTTCGTTATCGCGATCCCGAGAATTGGATTTTTTCATACGGTCACTACCAATGTAATTTTTGGTTAATTTTCTACTTTTAGCGCTTTTTCGAAGATCTCCAAAACGGCTCCAACGATTTTTTTTTAAAACTTTCGCAACACATGCTTGATAATGCAAAGAATTTAATTCCAAAGTTTTATTAACGTTGATTTACTAGAACACGTCCAAATTTATCCTTAAAGAAGGCGTTCGAACCGACGAAAATGTTGCGTTGAAAATTCAGCGTTCGCAATTTATGCTAAAATATTCAAATCAATGTTTTTTACATTCCATCGAGTGAGCAAAAGAGTGAGGGACAAAACACAATATTGAAAACGATGGCAACGAACTGTATTTATCACTGGTTTTGTAAGGTTTAAAAGAATACTTCCACAGATTTTCTTTCTTCTTCTGTTCAAAGAGAAACGCTGCCAGAGCGAGTCCGAGCTCAGACAAAAAAGGCGCCTTTCTTCAGTTGTAGTTATAAACCACATAGGGACAATTAAAGGTAATTAAGTTTGCAGCCGGCCGGCGGACTGAGTGGATCACGCTACGACAAACTTGGCATAACAGCAACAACAGAAACAGCAGCAGCATAAATCATATTTGAAGGCCCTGTGCAGCAGATGCATGAATTTGTCTAACAAGGTTAATAGGATTTTTGGAGAAATATACGAGGTTGATGTTAGCTAACACTGCATGCTACTTTTATTCTGTTAGACACCGTGAAAAATGGCAAATATCTGCTGGTGAAGTTCTCTGGCTCCAAGGTAAGCAATATAAGTTCCCAAACTAATTTATCAAAGCCGTTACCATATTATTAGCAACCGATCGATCGATCTATCTGCGCATGACTGTCTTCCAATTTTTCGCTTCTGTGCTGGAAGACTAGACAGATCAGCCGTGAAAAATTGTATCTTTTAAGGGTGAAAAAAATGCTTTACGCATCCCTAGATTGGTCTCGTTTATGGGTTTTAATTCAATAGAGGATTCTTCCTACGGGGGGATGCTTGATACTCTATAAAACTGCCGCTAAACGTTTTGGTAATGCTGTCTCGGTCCCTGTTAGTCTGGGCTGACATTTTCCCCCGCGAAGAATGGTTACACCTCCGCCAATCTTCCAAAATGGGGCTCGGTAACAGTGTATGGAATTGATGGAGACGATCTGGAATCAGTGAGTATCAATGGAGCAGATATGCAAGATAAAGCCAGCTATGACAAGGATACCAAGGTAACTAATGATTAATTTTGTTCTGTTATTGGAGTTTGTGGGCTCTTTTTCTTCTGTTGCTGACCAGTTTTTTAGTTGGACTTAGGATCGATCAAACGTGGGCTCAAAAGTTTTTGTCTCTTATTTAAGTGGAAATATTATAACCAAATTGGATAATTGCAGCTCGTGCGGGACACAGTGTATATTCTGTTATTTAACGCTCTCTCCTTTTTTTATTTCTTGTCGCTCTGCAAAGCAAACGCATCGCATTGTGAATAAGTAGTCTATTACTTATTCACCATTCAAATTATCATTCAAATTCACTCTAATTTTCTTATAATATATTTCTTATCAATTCTTACTACAATATCCTTGTCTTACTAACAGTACTTTTGCCGTACAATATACTTCTTAATTACTTGCCTACACTACACTAGATTACTAACCAAAACAAATAATGCGTTTTATGAGATGTTGTACAGGACAACGCCAACAGTTTTTAAACATCTATGCTGAAGAATGTAATTAACTAAAACGACTCATGCTTTCAGCATGACCGTCATTTTAAGACCCGACTAACTCAGTCTGAACGCTATCATGCAACCGTCATCATTCTGTTTCCTTAAATTGTTTTTAGGTCTTGAAAATCACTGGTCTCTCACTTAACATCAACAACAAACACACGATGGAATGGACCGTGTCTCAGCCAAAGGGGACTGGAAACCAAATTCATCCATTTGTCACGGCTGTCTTTATTCAGCTGCTGGCTCTTACTGTAGCATTCATGGAGTACTGACAGTACTAAGATTTTAAGTTCTTTTGCGTCCCCGGCTTTTTTCACTTAGTATATTGCATGCATCACTGATAAAAAACGCTCAGTTATTCTGATGTATAACTCTCAACGATTTATGTAGAAACTTTCCCTGAAATAAAATTAAGGACTGCTATGTTACGTCTTAACTTATCGCATTATAACTCGATGTAAACATTTTAGGCATTTTACTCTCAGAGGCAAATCTCGCGAGTCAGCTATATTTTTATTTTACTTAACCGTTGAGTCTGTGGAAAAATCGTTTTGTGTTATCAGCCAAGTAAAAGTTAGAAAAATGTTTCCATGTATTAATGTGGCTCTATAACGCTTAAGTCCGTGAATTTACCCTAGTTTTATTGAAATCGTTCAAATAAAAATACTGAGCAGTACTTTCATGTGGGGCGATCCTGTTTACTATGCTGTGCAAGGTGGTTCTAACTTTTAAGACTGTGAATGAAACCCTTCTGTGTGATCGATCATTCAAATGAAAGCTATTGAGCATTACTTTCAAGTGGTACTGTTTATTATGCTATGCAAGATAGTTTTAACTTTTAAGCCCGTTGATAAAGCCCTAGTGTGTGACCATTCAAATGAAAGCTATATATATATATCTTATTAGACATTTTAGTGTCGCTGTATATTTTTACGAGTCATGCAGTATTTTGGCGAGCCCGAAGGGCGAGTCAAAATACAAATGATAAGTAGAAATTTACAGCGATACTACACACTAAAATGTCTAATAAGAGATTTATTATCCAACGTTTTCGTTTCCCCAAAATTCTGACTTGTCAAGGTTTTTAATCTTTCGCACGGTCGGGGGAATGAGACGAGTACAAATATCGTGTGATATTTGTACTCGTTTCGCGCGTTATTTGTACTCTACGAAGCAGTGTTGGTGAGTAGTACTTTCATGTGATACTGCAGTTTGTTATGCTGTACAAGGTGGTTCTAACTTTTAAGACTGTGGATGAAACCCTAGTGTGTGACCATTCAAATGAAAGCTATTGAGCAGTACTTTCATGTAGTACTGTTTATTATGCTGTATAAGGAGGTTCTAACTTTTGAGTCTGTGAATGAAACCCTAGTGTGTGACCATTCAAATGAAAGCTGTTGAGCAGTACTTTCATGTTATGCTGTACAAGGTGGTTCTTACTCTATGTGGATATACCCAAGTGTGTGATATTCTTCATAAGAGCTACAGAGCCTGTAAGTTGTATCTGTTAATCTATAAAGTAAGAATACCCAGAAGTCCATAACTAGAAGTCTACATCTCTGGTAATAAGCCTTGAGATATGTCTTTCGCGTGTAGGCTATTTTTAGAACAGCTTTGCCGCGAACAAGTAGCCAATCACGTTGAAGTATTTTTCAATTCGCGCCTTTGATTGGTTGAACAAATTTTTGAAGAAAAGCAGAACTGTCGAACTGCAGAGGACGAGCGAACGGCATTACGAAATTACTGTTTGTTGGTCATCATAATTTCCGTTTTGTGAGGATTAAATCGTCCGGACAAGAATCATCAGGCCATCTTTCATCGATGATGATAGCATCGAAGTTGTAAAAATTCGGAGCATCCAAATAAGCGAGAGGACCTCAGTGATTTGGAGTCAGAATACGAAATGGCAGCGAGCAAGAGAGACTGATTCCGAGTCAAATTCAAAATGCGAAGACACTAAAGATTAATGGTGCTCTCAAGATGAAGACAGGCATTAAGAGAGCAAGTACATTTTGGCACAAGTTCGTTGCTATTTTGAAAAACAAAACCGTCGTCCCTGAAGCGCTCAAAATCGAGCGCGGAATGAACAGAACGAAGTTTTGATTCGTTTGAGAACAACATTCAGCAGCATTCAGAGAAAACGACAAGTTTGGCGAGTTTCGCATGTTTTTGGAATTATGAGGACGGCATGACAACAAAAGACTGACTAAGGTAATGTATTTGTTTTAATATGAATAGAAATACGAGTTTAATTCATCGAACGATGATGATTCACAGCCGTCAAAAGTTTAATTCAAGTTGTGCTTCTCGGGCACTTCGCAGCAGCTATGGTGTTGTGTATGTTGTTCAGTATTTTAACACGAGGATATGCTGTACAAAATAAAGACACACTTTCCTACTAAAAGTTTGGGGAACTTCTGTTCATAATTCTCTCGTAAATTATAAAAAGTCGACCTGCTTGTTTTGTGAGTTTGTCTTCGGAAACCCGGCGACGGGTTGCTTTTTCACTCGCCTTCAAATGCCGCTGAACAGACGTTTGAAATCACTATTTACGATACTACTTCTGTCGAAATGTGAGAATTAAAGAGAATGGCCAGTCGAGTGTTTTGATTCATTTCACCTGCCACGGCCGCAACTTAGAACTCCAATGGTGTCGAAATAGTGGGTCACGTCATTTTCTCGCGAGCACATCAGTTTCTAAAAATAGCCTACACGCGAAAGACATAGTACGTGCGCCAATACCTGATGTAGACTTCTAGTTATGGACTTCTGGAAATACCTTATTATAGGAAATTAACGCTCGTGTTAATTAAGGTATTGGAAATTAACACGACTTAAATTAACGCGACGTGAAAGAAAATTACTTTCCAAAAAAGAAAATTAATGCGAGAGAGGTGCTAAAATTTCAAAATGAAAGAAATTAACGCGACCACACAAATAAACGAAACTTGTAGAGGCAACAGGAACAAGTTTATTTTAACACACTGTTAACAAGTTAACAAAATCCAAAACCCAAACAAATCTCGGTACTTCGAGTGTTCTTTTCAGCGCCAACGATACTGGTGGATCTCCACCCTGATAAAACAATGCTAAAAAAATTCAAATTAACGTTCCACTTAATTAATGGCGCTGAAATGAAAGCTCCACTAAATTAAGGGCGCAGAAATAAATGCTCACAAAAATTAACGTGACTAAAATTAAGCGAATTTTCCAAATTCGTGTAAATTTCATGAAGCCTTTATTTCCTATAATAAGGTATATCGCTACTCGAGGCAAACATTACACTGAGCACATACCACGTCCCAAATGTGGTTAAGAATTCCGGATCCTCAAGACTCTGTTGGTTTTTTCCAGGGAAACCCCATTTTCAGAGTACGCATTCGTGTAACAATTGAAGATGCCCTACTCGGCAAAAAAAAGTAATAATAATCGAGTTAAAACAAGAAGAAATTTTTTCAGCCCATATCCCGTCACCCTTTTTATTTCCGTTTCATCATACTGATCAGCTGGTCTAAGATATAAAAAATTCCTGACTATTTCGGAACCATGATTTGGGGGCAATCGACACTATTGGCAGCCTTCTGCCTTCTGCTTCTCGTCAGCCTCTTCCACGTCCAAATCACTGGTCATATCAGTGTTGTAATATTCTGAGGAGCTACTATCACGATTGCTTCATAAAGCTTATCGAAATTAAGGTGAAAAAAGTGAAAGAACTAAGTTAGTTTGGAAAGCTTTGCAAGCAAACGGTACGTAAAAGATCATAACAAACGTAGGGTTACTGCAGGGTTACCCCCAGCAGTAAATTCGCCGGTACCCATTTATACACCTGGGTGGAGAGAGGCGATAGTAAAGTATCTTGCCCAAGAACACAACGCAGTGTCCCGGCCAGGGCTCGAACCCGAAACACCCGATCCGGAGTCCAGCGCACTAACCATTGGGCCACCGCGCCTCCCACAATAAACAATCACAAGGAAACATATATTTCTGTAGTAACATTTTTAATCACGCAGTCACTTGGACTTTTCTTTTCTAACTGTTATTTGCACTGTTGAGTAAACAAACAAGAAAATACAGAAAAGAAGGTTCTTAAAAGTGCACTGGTCTGATTTTCATCTCGGCTCTCTTGGCGGAGTAGTAATATCCTTTCCAAGTTTTCCAGTTGACACCATCACCGTCAGATGAATGTTTTCCGTTATAATAGTAACCGTTCAGGTTTGAGGCACCGCATGTATCGTACCACCATGCTCCTTTACGGAGTGAAGCACAGCTCTTGTAGTAGGTATCATTATCTTGATCTTTGGTTGAAAACGGGCAACCATGATGACGAGTAAGAGAATCACCAGCCGTTCCTGAGAATAAGACGGGAATTTGATCAGCTCTTGAAGGAGACGGAAGTGTGGTGGAGTGGGGGAGAATTATAATGTACAGTCCATGTAAAAAGAAGATACAACGACAAATTGTTGTCACTGACTTAAACGTTTTAAAAAAAGTGGAACGTTTCGGTTAAAAAGGCGGGTCTAGAACAAAAGAGAGGTTTTTACAGGTGACAAGAGGGCTCTTTGGGCACAACATTGCATACAAAGCAACCACGAATTCAATTTAGATGACGTTAAGATTATAGACCGTTGTCCTCAGTGATCATCAGTGATCATGCAGATTACTTTTGGAAGCGTGGCACTCCATTTGCGAACCAAATTCCATTAACGAACGCTCGCACATTCCAGACATGTACAGAACCCTGGCCAATCCCTAGTCGGTTCTCGCCTGACCTCATTTACATCTGAACGCCGTTTTTAATTCTCTCTGAAGAAGGCCATAGTATTTTAACCGAAACGTCCCATTTATTACAAATTTTAAGTCAGTGACAACAATTTCTAGTTTTAATATCATCATACTTGACTACCACTATGGTATTTTTAAAGATACAACGATTTAATCTAAACTAGGAGTTTCAATGTGAAAGTCAGGTTGTTAGCGTCAGAGCTGGAAGGAAATACTGACAATACTGTGAAAATAAATTAATTAATGAAGTGAAGTAAATGTAAGTGATTCCTGGGAAATTAGGGGTTGGTGTGCCATTGCCATTGATGAAATCTTGTCGGCACTTTCCATATTTTATGCTGTAAATGTCGTAATCAAGCTTTTGTCTTTTAAAACTCGTGTTGTGATCGAGAAGTTTTCATTTGACTCAAAGGTTGAAAAACAGTTGGACTCGACGGTCGAATGGATGCACTCCACGGATCGATGAGACTGACTCAGATTTTTTCTCAAAGCCCAGACAGTCATTTGAGTTTGCAGTTGAATGGTTAGCTTCAAAGAGTGATCCGTATTTTGAATCTATGATTGCAAGCTTTTCTTTCGCCTTAGCGGACAAAAGTAACTCAATGGTCGAATTCTGAAAATCTGCTGGAAAATTTACTCGCACTATGAATGAAATTTGCTCGAAAACTTTATACTCGCACTGTAAAATCTGCTCGAAATCTTGCTCCCACTCTGGAAATCTGCTCGAAATTTGTCACATCTCTATTCCACGTGCATTTTACATGATGTCATCACAAGAGTGGTTACCCCGGATGGCGTCCGGACTACCCCAGATATTAAAACGCAATCGACTGCCATGTTTCCGATCTAACATCCGACAAATGTTGGCTTTTTCTCGCTATTGTACAGAATAGGCTGCTGCCTCCCTAGGGCTCGCCAGCAATTAATGTGTCAGATGATCGGATTTGCTTTATAGATCTTTGCATATTAAGCTTCACAGTCGTAGATTACTATTATAACAATTTACTCTTATTATAATCAGTCAAAACAAGTTATCAATAAATAGTTAAAAAAAATAACCTGAGTAGGCGCCAGCGCTCAGCTTGTATTTAGTCCTCTCGCTCGTAACTGCAAACATGTTGTACTCGGCGTAAGCAGTTTTGCCTGCAGTGTCTTCCAGTTCTATTCGAAGCCTGTTCTTCGTTGTTTTCGTCAGGTGGTGTATCTTGTCCAGTCCTAGCCAAAACTCGCCATTCAGGTTACCGAAGCCACGTTTGTAGTCGGCCCAGCCACGGTAGAAATCAACGGAGCCGTCCAGTCTCTTCTGGAACACTGTCCACCCCCCACCGGCTGTTGTTTGGTCACAGAACACATCAAAGGCACCTGAACCATCACCGGGATCGATTGTATAAACACCGCTGATTGTAAGACCAGATTTGTACAGCTCAGCACAGTTCTGGGCTGTTGATGAAAATATAGTGGAATATTATTATCGCAAAAATGATGAAATACTAGTTACAGAAATTTTTTAAAAGATTCGGATGATCAGTTGCTTGTTAACTACCTCTTCCCCCGTTTTAATACTTGAATCTTTCTTAGCAAAAATAACGTGTCCAACATCATGGTCATTCTTAAGATTGAAAGTTCAAAACTTTATTGATATTCAAAAATGAACTCTTTTAACTTTTCTATCAACTTTGACATTTAACGAACTTTCAATATTGTGATGGGGTGCATCGTAAAAATCTTTTGAATTTCCAGAAAAGGGCCTCAGATATGTTCAAATTTCACGCCACAATAAATTGTGGAGAAAATAAACTTGTTGGCACTACACGTAAAACAGATCCGTAAACAGATAGATATGACAGATCTGCACTCACCTTTCCGCACCAACTTTTTAAGCGTGCTGGTATCATCTTGAACTTGAGTGAGTTGTATCTTCATTTCTTGTAGGAGAGTTTCAGTGCTATAGTTTGTTCCTTTGGGTTTCATAAAAAAGTAGTTGTTATTTATTTAATAATCAATGCAATAGAATTTCTCCACGAGAAAAATCCCACTAGCAGATTCGTTCAAAGCTCTCAGAATATTTTGATAGTAAATTTGCACTTGTACTTGCCTTTCACTGCATCTTTTACTTGATCGAGTTGTTTCTTCATTTCCTGAAGGAGAATTTCGACCGTCTTGTTTGGCTCTGTATAAAATGAAATTTAAAGGGGCTAGGTCACGGTATTTTAGGTAATTCTATTTATTTTCGTTAATTAAGGGTTCTAAACTTCAAATTGGCAGAGCAAAAGTCTCTTATTTGCAAAATCATGGCCACATAACAAACAAGGATGATTTTCGAGCATTGTAAATGACACTTTCATACAAATTGAGAGAAACTTGAAAAATATCGGGCCGACGTTTTTCAATTTTACCCGAACGCAATCCATTTTAATTTTCTCGAATTTTGCCCATCCATGCCCATCCATGCCCCTTTTTGGCCTTTCTGTGTTTCTTTTGAGTTCTTCTACAGTTTTAAGCCGTTATTGTGATATTTCAGTTAATTTTATGTCAAGTTGGTCAGTGCCGAAATTGCCTAAAATTGCGTGACATAGCCCCTTTAATCTAATCAACTATCCATATTTTAATAATCCTTGGATTTTATTTCTATATTATTTTGCAATAGAATTTCGCATTGAATCCTAACAGAGCTAGTTTTAAAACAAATTAAACTCCTTTTGCATGCACTTACCTTTCTCCAAAGTTCCATTCCCTTTGAGGATGCTGATGTCATCTTGTACCTGACTGAGTCTTTTTGCCATTTCTTTAAGGAGAGCTTCAACCGTCTTGTTTGGCTCTGTACATGTAAAATTAAAATTTTAACAATCTAACCAAAGTGGATTGCATGGGAAACTATCGAGATTATAATATTCCATGGATTTTACAGTAACACTTTTCACCTGAATCGGCAAAGGACTTACCTGTCGCCAAAGTTTTGTTCTCTTTGAGAATATTGATGTCATCTTCAACGTGAGTGAGTATTTTCTTTATTTCCTGAAGAGTAGTTTCAGTCTCCCTGTTTGGTCCTGCATAGAAGCTGTTGTACACATTGTTACAACGCTTCGTGGCTGTAGAACTGACTGAATTTGCAGCATCCTTAGCTAAAGTTTGACTTGCTACAAACAATGCCAAGAACAGCAAACTGCAACGAAAACCCGAGGAAACACAAATCATTGTGCGAATTTGATCAAAGCCCAACTTAACCGTAGTTAACTGTGTCACGGACTGGTGAAAAAGCGGATGTGACTCACCTTTTAAAATACAACAAGGTGTTTGCGTCACTGAGTTCGCTGCAAGACATTTTTCATGTTTCTTGAGTGGTGGGCAATCTGTTGTGCTTTTGTGCAATATTGACAGTTCCGTAAAGATTAGGTTAGGTTCATCAAGAATTTTTTTCAAACAGGAGGAAATATTTAACTTTGTTTTCATTGGCAGAAAATTACAGTTAGCATCTTCTCTCAGTACATTACCTTTTCATGTAAAATTTTGACAAATATCGTCCCTACACTGCTATGCAAACAGCCAGTTGTTGGTCACCTTATTTATAATAATTGCTCTTTGGCCATCGTGGAAAAATTTGAAAGAAATAAAACAGTAAAACCCACTTCTTCTTTGGCAGGCTTTTAAAAAAATCGATTGTGAATAGAGCTTGGGGAAGCCATTTTAGAAATTTTACTTTCTGTATGGCGACTGGTTTTACCGCGCCAGTTCTCTGATCATGGGTGTACAAATAAATCGCTGTGAAGACCACAGTCCATAAATTAAATACAAAACGTTAACCCGACGCAAGTTCACAAAGCTTCGGAGTTAGCCTAGGATATTTAAAACTGCCATTTTGTGTATGAAAGAAACGCGTTTGCCTAGGTTGTCTCATTTCCAACAGGATATTCGAGAATAATATCGGCAAATTCCTCTAGATGATACAACTCTAGAAGAATAGTCTTTTAGTCGGAAATTATTCTGACAAACGCGCAATAAACTGATTTAATAGACGTACCGCGCAGCAAAAGTTATATAATTAACCCATCAATTGCCACAGTAAAACAACAAGTCACTTTGTCACTTATTCTGTACTTTTGTACTTTTTATAAAACTGTTAACGTTCTTTTAACGGATTGTTACAAAGTAAAAAGTTGTGCAGAATCAAATACATCAAATATAGCCCATTTTGTCAGGCAAACACGTCATTCGTGTGAGGCTGTGTTTAAATTTAAATATTTCTATCGATGGAACACTGTTTATACCTACTTATTAACATTTATAACCAGCAAAAACCTCAACTAAATAAGTTTGACTAAAGTCAATGTACAGCCAAATTATATTTCAATGTTTTCAGGCATTTCGCCGCAAATGTTTACTTCTGGTCGCCATTGTTAAGTCTATGAACAAGAAGGCCCCTCTACTATTTACCATCATATTTCGAAAAGCAAATTAAAGCAACAACGGTATCAATTGCAACCAATGGAAAAAAACTTGAAGAGAATTGAGAAAGTCGAAGCGATATTCCTTATTAATTTCAATCCCGATTCAGTCATCCACTTTGTCAAACAGTTTCTAGTTAGAAATTGTAACGTTCGTGGAAAATGATAATGAACATTTGAGATATTTGTGTGAGTGATTTGTCAATATTCTAGACAAAATTACTTACATTATTTCTGTGCCAAAATCATAAAACCGTATTACTCCGATGCATGTGACTGTTTTCCATCATTTCTAAACTTAATTTTGATACTGAACGCGTAGCTGAGTTCATTTTTGGCCGTTAGAAGAAACTAAAAGTGTTTGAAAAGTATGTAGCAAAATGAAAGGTCACCGAACCCGTCGCGTTTTCGTGTTTAGAATATTTAATCACAACTCAGTACTGATTTTTTTTGTCTCTCCGCAATTGTGGAAACTGTGCTGGTCCGTGCACGGTCCGTCCATTTAATATTTTAAATTTTATATTCTGTATTTTAAGACAAAAAAAGATTATCCACACTCCTATTTTAAGTTTTTCATTTACAATTCTACCAATGCGCAATCTGAATTTACATAAAACACATCGTTTTGTTAAATTTGAAAGTATAGCCACGTAGCCCAATTTATGGAAGTAAGAAAAACGTCAAAATCTCCCCAAAAAAGCAAAATCGACTTCCGTTTTATCGTTTTTCGTTTTATGTACAAACTAAAACGAAAAAGCAAAAAAACAAAATCGACTTCAGTTTTAACGTTTTTCGTTTTATGTACAAACTAAAACGAAAAAGCAAAAAAATAAAATCGATTTCCGTTTTATCGTTTTTCGTTTTATGTACAAACTAAAACAAAAAAACGAAAAACGAAAATCGACTTCCGTTTTATCGTTTTTCGTTTTATGTATAAACTAAAAGAAAAAAACGAAAAACAAAAATCAACTTCCGTTTTATCGTTTTTCGTTTTATGTATAAACTAAAAGGAAAAACGAAAAACAAAAATCAACTTCCGTTTTATCGTTTTTCGTTTTATGTAGGTACACGTAAGGTGTCATGGGGCAGGGGTAGGGGGTTCAAGGGGTAGACTAAGACCTATCTATATATGGGGTCGGGGAAGTTGTTGGTATTGCTAAACTTGCAGGTTGTTGTAAGCTGTGATTGGTCAGCAGTTTTAAGTACTGACTGTATTTGTTTGTCATCTTTGAGTAGGAATTTGGAATGAGAATGGCGATGGAAAGTCTCGGCGTCGATAGATATCTCCGAAACCACGTGACAGAAGATAAGAAGAGCCACAAGAAACTGAATCATTCTACGACAAGCATACGCTGGAGTGCATGGATTTTCTGAACAAAATGCCAGACAATTTGCGTGAAACAACATTCATGTTCGAAATCGAAACATATCGACAGCAGACATTGATGCTGTTATCTCGTCAGCTGTTGGCGAGGTTAGTATCTCTGCTACATACATCTCAAGCATTTTTATGTGCAGTAAAACACACAGAAACAATTTAAATTTATCACAAACAGAGATATCTTCACTTTCCCACCAAGCAAATACTACGCTGCTTCACCAAATTACATTTTTTTGCGCCATTCTTTAAGCAATCTAACCATAAATTAGTATAAGGAAACCTTTTTGTGCTCTATGCAGTAAACCACCTCACGACATCATTACTGATCGACTGTGAACTTAAGTCTTGCCGATTTTATATCTCAAATGCGATAAAAGTCGATTCCCTTCCTGACGAAGAAATGGCAACAAATGTACAGACGGAACTGCTTTAATAGTTTATCGAGGTAGTACTAAAAGGCGGCAGTCTCCTTTTATAGAGACGGCTTGCAAATGGCGAAACTGAAGTCGTCATAGTCTCGCCAATATGTTAACCCACTTTCTCAAGCTTTTTAATGACAGGAATGGGGATTGATATTTTTAGTAGGCTTCTGTGCAAGCTACATTGCTTCACGAGGTAAAAAAGTTAGAAGTCTACATATCTGGTAATGGGCCTTAAGATACGCTTTTCGCGAGTAGGCTATTTTTAGAACGGCTTTTCCTCGAACCAGTAGTCAATCACGTTGAAGCAATTGCCGTTCACGGCTCTTGATTGGCTCGAAAACATTTTCTGGCTTTAATCACAAGTTCGCGACCTTCCGGTTAGACCTGGTTTACTTGCCTTAGTTCCTTCGACAAACACCTTCTTCAGACTGACGGTGAAAAAAAATCACCTGTTTCTTCTATATTTCTTTTCATTTTCTTTTGGTGGGAAAGTGGAGCTATCTCTGTTTGTGATAAATTGTTTCTGTGTGTTTTACTGCACATAAAAATGCTTGAGATGTATGTATAATTATAATATAATATAATAATAATTTATTATTATTAATTTATAGTGCGCCTTTTAGCATGGAAATGATCAAAGGCGCATTACATATACAATATTAAAACATTAAAATATTTAAAAAAAAAAAAAAAAAAAAGCATTACATATACAATATTAAAACCTTAAAATATTAAAATATACTGAATATATACATATTAATAACGAGATCTAAAGGCTAAGAGATGCTAAGAGATGCTAACCTCGGCAACAGCTGACGAGATAAAAGCATCAATGTCTGCTGTCGATATGTTTCGATGTCGAACATGAATGTTGTTTCGCGCAAATTGTCTGATGCTTCGTTCAGAAAATCCATGCACTCCAGCGTATGCCTCTCGTAGAATAATTCACTTCCTTGTGGCTCTTCTTATCTTCCTCCACATAGTTTCGGAGATATCTATCGACACCGAGACTTTCCATCGCCATTCTTATTCGAAATTCCGACCCAAACGATGACAAACAAATCTACACTGATTTGACAAAAGGTGGACTCCGCGAGCTCTGCTTGACGGCCGACGGTAGTCGGCCTTCAAGCAAACACCAGGCGCAAAAACTCAAGGGGCGGGGGGGGCTCCGTCACCGAGGCCTGTGCTGGGTAGCTGGGACATTGACCTAACAACCCTAGGGAGACCAGGGTCAGGCATTGATTTGCTGGCTTTCTGGGGGGTGGTGAAAGTCAGGTTTTGGTCACTTTCAAGGCCGACTTTTGCTCCACAAGAGTCTGCTGGTTTTTATTTTATTTAATTTTTTTTTGCCATGTTTGTAATGTTTTGTCAGCTGAATTCAGCTGTCTGGCACCCTGGGATGGCTAGCCTCTGCAGCAAGCCTACTGGGCTAGCCAGGCTCCCTGGTGGGGAGGGAGGGGACTTGTCAGTGAATTGCGGACCTTGCTGTCATGCGACTGGGTACCTTTTGTTGAAACAGGGTAGAAATACAGTCAGTACTTAAAACTGCTGACCAATCACAGCTTACAACAACCTGCAAGTTTAGCAATACCAACAACTTCCCCGACCCCATATCTAGATAGGCCTTAGTCTACCCCTTGAACCCCCTACCCCTGCCCCATGACACCTTAAGTGTACCTACATAAAACGAAAAACGATAAAACGGAAGTTGATTTTTGTTTTTCGTTTTTTCTTTTAGTTTATACATAAAACGAAAAACGATAAAACGGAAGTCGATTTTCGTTTTTTTCTTTTAGTTTGTACATAAAACGAAAAACGATAAAACGGAAGTCGATTTTGTTTTTTTTTTGCTTTTTCGTTTCAGTTTGTACATAAAACGAAAAACGATAAAACGGAAGTCGATTTCAGTTTTTTGCTTTTTCGTTTCAGTTTACAAGTAAAGAAACGATTGCCTCTTTAATTTTGCTAATTTGGGGAAATTTTGACGTTTTTCTTATGTCCATAAATTGGGCTACGTGGTTATACTTTCAAATTTCACAAAACGATGTGTTTTATGTGAAATCAGGTTGCTCATTGGTAGAATTGTAAATGAAAGACTTAAAATAGGGGTGTGGATAAGCTCTTTTTGTTTTAAAATACAATACATAAAATTTAAAATATTAAATGGACGGACCGTGCACGGACCTGTGCTACAGTCTTAGACCAAAAGTTGATTTTAAATGAAATTTTGTTGTTTTCCTGCAGTGGTATCTGATGATTAGGTAACGTTCGTCGCAAATCACCAACAGTTCCTGCAAAAGCTCAAAATTAACCCCGACATTCAAAGTATGTTGTGTTTTATAAGCTTGTATCAAATACAGTAAATTAAAGAGATATTACGCTTCCTGCTTTATCATTCTACAATTTCATTTCGGCAAACGGAAATGAAGCGGGCCTTGCGGGGTTTTTTTGGCGACTTCATAACATCTTAGCAACGAAAGCACGTTGAATACGTTTTCTCTGTTTTATAGGACAACTCGGACGAGTAAACCGACAATAACATGACATCTAGCACAATTTACTACCATATACAGTAAGTGCCTAAAAGCTTGGAGCAGCATGATTTTCGTCCAGGAAACCAATAAGACAGTTATTAAAAATACGCTCCGATTAGTCGTCCAGCTTTCTTTGCTTTATTGGTTTTGAAATTTAGATGAAAATAAACATGATTTTCATCAGTGAGTCCATTTTTAGCCGCGCACTCTGCTTAAAAAATTCGAGACAAATTGGTCCAAATCGAGCTGAGTGATTTTTATTTTAAAATGAAATAACTAAGCTGAGAAACCGTCGACGTGTAATTCAACTTAACATAATGCCACGTTCGCGTAGAAAAAAAAAATAATTTGACAAATTCGTATAAATCTGAACTTACCACTGACGGCCAGCAGATCTTTCAGTATTACGGCTTGTGAGGTCGCCACAGCAAAACACTTGCCAATCTGTAAAGCAGTTTACGTAAGTTTGCCATGGTACCAAAAATGGAATTCCCATCCTTTGTGTTGTGTTATTAACAACGCAGCGCTTCGTAAACACAGTACTCGTGGAAATGCGCGGACACATGAGCCTAAACACGGCCGTCGATAGAAGTCGGAACATGGAACATTCCGGAACACTCCGGAACATTCCGGAACATGCCGGAACATTTAAAAAAAATAATAAAAATATATGGACTGAATATATTTTTTGGCAAACGCGGTGTGATGATGTCATCGGTCACGTGCCTACTGGGAGAACTGGGGGGTGCAGGAATTTTTTTAAGTTACACTCCGTTGCAAGAATATTGAAGGAATTTTTTGGGGGAAAGTCACCACCTCCCCTCCGGCTATTTCTAATGGTCCGTTCCCAAACTGGAAAAAATTAACGTAGTCAGAACAATATTGTAAACAGGCCATTAGACTCCTGGCATCTTAATACTAAGGGGACTGTACACAAGGCCTGAACAAGTGAGGACTACCACCCAGCGAATATCTTCCATTGGTTGGAGCGTAGCGTAACCAAAAAATGTATGTTTACATGTATGTTTACACTCAATGTAAATTTGCAGTTTGAGACGTGATCGGTCACATGATACGAAAGCACAGAATCTTTCGACCACCGTTTCTATAAAGTCCTGTCATACCGTGCAAGATGGAAATTAGCCTTCAATCTAGTTTGCCGTTTTAATTTTAAAATTTATGTTAATTATTATTATTATTATTATTATTACTATTACCATTTTTTATTTTTATTTCATCGTCTCGAACTAAGGTGAAACTCATTTTTTGGCATATTCACGTGACCGATGACGTCATGATACTGAGATTGAAAAAGTATATACATTTTGTAGCAACTGTCAAACTAAATAAGCCGCTTGATCTGCAAGCTACCCGGACTTCACAGACTTCAATTTAACAAAGTTATTTGGACATTTCTGGTGCGAAGGATGCTGGAAAGGTTCTTATTATAATTAAAATATTATATTATAACAGCAGCCCTTTTTATAATTATAATTAAAGTTATTTATTTTTTTCATTTTCATAATTTTTTTTTCAATGTTCCGGCATGTTCCGGAATGTTCCGGAATGTTCCGGGATATTCCGGAATGTTCCGTGTTCCTGGTTTTATCGACGGCCCCTAAACACGAGTAAAAGTATATCTTGCAATCGATTCTGATCTTTCGTTGGATTGCTATAGCTAACCTTAAGGCGGCTGAACACAGTTTTCCAGTCTTTGGAGTATCTATCCTAAATTTTGCTTTCACGTCCACTGAAACCGCTGCAGCTGACGAGCTCAAAATTAGGCGTGGAATCTTTTCAAATGCAAATCGCATGAAGCTCTTTTTAATGGTATTCCTCCGCATTAGCCTCCACTGCAAGCTAGTTCCAATCCAACATCGAACTGTATTATTTGTGATTTTTGCGTGTCGCTTAACCATGTTGCGTTAACATCATGGCAACCCAGCTAAATATAAATCAACTAAAAATTTGAATTCTGCTCGGTTTCAGAAATTCAGTCATGAGATTTTTTTCATCGTTGGTATACAACAAACTGGAAATAACAGAGAGATAAAGCATGACGTTATACAGCAAGCGGCAAACGTGAGCCTGCTTTTCAGACCTTGCCTTTTTTATCGAATTCTAAAATAAAACTCTCAGAAAAATAGGGGAAAAATCACAAATTCACAAAAAACAAAAACTTACTCATTTCCGCGTACAAACGCCAAACGGCAGTGTTTGGAAGCCGATGATGACGTGGCTTGCTCATTACATTCATTATCTCGTTATCATCCTTCTTTTAGTTTTACTAATTTGCCTGTTTAGTGGGAGAACTACGAGTGCTTGTAGGTTTAATCTGTAAAGAGTTAAAACTTCTTAAAATTCGAATACTTTATTTTTTCGAGGAACTGGTGCAGCTGAATAGCTCGTGATATTTTGAGTTTCATTTATCGTATTGATTTAATCAACTTGATTAAACATTACCTGATTTTGTTGCCTTCCTTGAACCCAGTCTCTCTGGGTGATCTTTGCTGGTTTATTGCAAGATTGAGATGCGCGAAGGCTGAGGTGATTTCTTGATGTGCACTGTGCACGACGTCGTGGTGGCCATTTCTGCGTCGTATATGGTTTTCCTAACCAAAACAACACAACTTCTCCCCTTTGGGAAATGAGTTGTTTCCTTATGCAATAATACTTTTTTTTTTAATACTAATACGGCCGTCGTGAAAAACGCGCTATTCGGAACTAGTTTGAGCGCTTCAAGGAAATACCTCGGCTGGTAAAAAAAAGGAACTATGAAGTGGGCTATTTACAATCGCGTTAAAGTCTCCCTTTATCCCTAGTAGAGATCTGCAGGGAGAAGAAACCTGTTTCGTCGGGATTCTTCAATGGCAATTTTGCTTTAATTCGACACGCTTTTTCAATTTTATAATCCTTCCTAAATTTCAGGAAGGACGTCGACAGTCGATCTGGAATTGCAGCCATGAACTGTACCTGTTGTGTCCACCAGAAATTTTGCCTGTAACCATTCAATCTCCCTGAAACCAAGCTGGTCGGAAAGGCAAAGTAAACCACTGAAAAGACACGTAGTGGTGGCTAACTGTGGACAATTTTTACTTGACATTCTTTGAAACCTAAAATAAGTTACAAATTAATGTAAACGATGTTAAGATGACTGTTAACTTATTCATGTTATTCTGAATATATTTTTTCTTTGCACAGAGAGAGCTGCAGTGTTGGGAGGGTCTGAATGGAGATGCTTAATTCTGTAAGTTAAAATATCGCCGCGCTACTTCTCAACTTCTTAGTTGTTCATATTTCTCAGTTATTAATTTAAATCCCAATCAGACCCGAGTACTCTGGTGGTGAACAATGGTCAATCGTGAGCTATGTGGCGCAACGACGGCATCGCGCAATCACATGTCAATGAACACACACGTAGTCATGCAGTACTCTCAGAGTAAGCAAGTGATAATGGAATGACGTGTAAAGGGAAAAACTGTTTCGTTCTTAATCTCTACCCAGATCCGTTCCTTGGCCAAGCGGCCTGGCCAAGTGTTTTCTGTGTTAGACAGAATGAGATCTGGGTAAAGATTATTTCGTTCTTTGATAAGGTCCTCATTTTGCAATGCAAGCTTACATCAGTTTAAAATGTGACTCTTCTTGATAGCAATTAATTTCTTTGAAATGCAAACTGGGCTCTTAAAGAGGGTCATTTATTAAGGAAGTCAAGGCAACCACTTGCTTCCAAGTCCTCCAAATAGCCCATGTGTGATTGCACGGCTCTCTCAAAGTACGGCAAACGTGTCACTGAGTGTGTAATGGTCTTTAAGGATAGTTGATGTAATGCATACACACAGCAGACCGCCTTAAAAACCTCCATGAACTGTACAGCGTCAAAAGTTCTTCCGCTAAATTTTTCTAGTTGTTCTTGATAAAAGCGCACGAAGTTTGTACGGGTCGTGACGTCACTTTCGGCTGGGAGCACAAACGTAAGGAATTCAACCACGTCATGTTGAGGGGCATGAATTGTCGCCATCTCCCAGTCGTAGATACAAGAGATTCGGCTTAATTTGCTATCTGTGATGAAGTGATTGTTTTCTTTATCGTCCAACGTAATCTCTTCCTTGCGAATGCAAACATTCCTTGGAGTGAAGTCGTAGTGTACTAAAGTTCGTGGAAAAGATTCGATCACTTGCCACAACTGGTCCAGTTTGTCAATAAAACTGTTCACAAGTCTCGTCCTGAAAAAGAAAACGACACACAAAACGATTACATTTCTTCCTGATAAATAGGCTTGTCCAGGCCCATGGAACTGAAATGCACAAGAATGGTTGAAAGTCAAAGATAATAATAAAAACCATCATTAAGCAAATAAACTATTACTCGAACAAATTTCATTTCAAGATTTTAACCACGACTAACCAGACGCACTTGTAAACTTGTAAACAGAATTTCGTCCCACTACCCTGTGGATGAGCAATAATATATTGAGCGCCCTTTTTTAGTAAAATTTTCAGTAAATCATGATCTGGACCACACCCTTCTTGACCATGCTCAATCAACAGGCTATCCTCATAGTTGTTCTTAAATGAAGTGTTTTTCCCAGTTACCGTTTCATTGTCCAAAGATCCGGAAATGACGCGTGATTCTGCTGCAAGAGCGCGCGCCAAAATCCGGAGAGCGCCTTCATAATACTGCCGCTGTACACACACATCCAAGGCTCTGATGAGAGACGAGTCACGTCATCAAGATGGATGCTGTGAAAACGGGCGATATCTCGCAATACAACCTGTGAAGTTTAAAGATAAACACGAAATTAAATCACTGAAAGAAGAAACCACTATTTTGAGCGAAAGTTGCTTTACTGCGGCTGTCAAGCAGGAGCCTATAAACCCGCACGCCATTGGCAAAGCGTTGAAACACAAGAAGAGTTGAAGTGTTTCGCAGTTCCTCTAGTAGTGGCAGAGAAACGCTTCCTGTAGCTTACTAACTAAATCGTGGGATTTCGGTACCTTTGAGGCGAAAGAAACGCAGACAGATTTTCGCCTGTTGTTAACGTACGTCGCAGGGAATACTCTGCGAATAACTTTAGCTCCCTCTGAGTTCTCAGATAATTTCCATCAAATGAGATTATTTTGTGACTATTTTACCTTTATATCCTCCTGGTTCCAGACCTCCGGTGCATTATCAATGGTATTGAAATGTGTCACGTGATCTGTAAGATCTTCCATGACTATAACGAAAACCTCCTACGAGATAGGTAAGTAAGCAAACAAGTATCGCATATAAGTAAGTTAACACGGAAGCAGGCAAACAAAGAAGTAAAGAGTTCTGGCAAACACTCGCAAAAAGCAAGCAATTGACTGTTCTAGAGTGGGGTTAGTTTTGTACTCTTCAGATAAAAACTTTCATAATAATAGATACAAAAACGAAAGAAAGCAAGCAAGCACAGGAAAAAAGACGTTTAGCAAACGTTTGCAAAAAGAGTAAGGTCAAGTAGATAACTGCTATAGAATGGGTTTAGTTTTGCATTCTTCGGATAAACACTTTCCGACTAGATACAACTGTGATCTCTAGGCCCGCTCGTTTCTATTTTCCCAGGCTCCGCTGACTGAGTAGGACTCTGGCATTACCTTAAAAGGATTGCAGACGGTGTGATAAACTTTTGGTGCAATGTCAGTAAACCTTTGGTCACGTGTTCTCATCACTTTTATCTCTCTTACATCTGACTTCCTAAAATTGGAAACAACGTGTTTTGCAGTATAATACAAGAATGTCTGTTTTTCAACAGCAGTCAGTTGAAAACAGCGTTGTATTAATTTAAATGCAGGTGAAACATGATTTTCATGTTTCGTCGCAATAGCATACATTCGATATATCAAAATTCTACCATGACGTCAAAGCTTCTTGATTAAAAATGTAAACATTTAAATATTCGTTTGTCTGTTAATTCCCACAAGCGACTTGACAAAGAAAACGAAACCAATTAAAGAAGTTTGACCCTAAAGCCGGCGTCGGTGCCTGTTTGAATTTTGACATAACAAACGTGGGCTATTGTAGCAATACACCCTATGCATAATGAAAAAGGACTGGGAGCGATACGCGCGAAAACGAGGCTAGTTGGGCCTGGTAAATTAAAAATGGCCGCCTGAAGTGGCGCCAATTTTTAAATATGCCGACTAATTGTTGCGTGCCAAACTGTACGAAAAAGCTATACAGGACTGGAAATGGGGAAAAAATTTCTTTCTTGAAGTTTCCAAAGGATTTGGAGCTCAAAAAGCGTTGGCTGCATGCTATCCGTCGCGATGAGGGAAAGACGTTTAGAGTAAAGCAAAACACAAAGATTTGTTCTCGTCATTTTAAGTCTGAGGACTTGGTTAAAGCTATCGGAGGTCAGCGAGTTTACGTGAAGGATGGAGCCGTTCCATCACAATTCTCGTGGTCAAAAAATTCTCCGAAAAAGAGAAAACCACCTAAGAGTCGTGCTCTTTCTTCGCAACGTTCTTCGAAAACAGAATTTCCTAACACCGAGTTAAAAGTCGATCAAACAACTAGTGTAACTGAAACTACTGCTGAAACCTGCACTTCATCGGCGGACGTTAGTTCTCCTGACGTGAAAAACGGCATGCATTCGCAGGGAGACGTCAAGGAACTTCTCGAAAGACTTCGAAAATTGGAGTTTGAAAATGCTTCTTTGAAGGCTGAAATAGAGGTTGTGAAACGGCAGAAGGGCCTTGCAGATTCCCGTGTTTTTCAGTTACGTAATTTTACATCCGATGAGGACATCTCCTTTTACACGGGCTTTCCTAACTTGGCTACTTTTAATGCAGTATTTGAATTTTTAAATACTGGATTGAATGGAGAGAACATCAGGTACTGTTCCTCAAAAGAAAGAGGTGTCCAAAAGGGTTTTTACATCGGGAACGGAAATGAAACCGAGGAACCAGGGGGGTGTACTAATAAAGGTAGACGAAGGAGCTTAGAACCTAGGGAGGAGTTCTTTCTTGTTCTCTGCAGACTAAGGAGGGGATTTGCAGAAAAACATCTGGCTCACTTGTTTGATATCTCCCAGTCGACAGTAAGCAGGATTTTCCTGTCTTGGATAAATTACATTTATCTGAAATTCGGTCAAGTATCAATCTGGCCTAATAGGGAGGTTGTAAGAGCTACAATGCCAGACAGCTTTAAAGACAAATACTCTTCCACCCGTGTAATAATCGATTGCACGGAGATTAAATGCCAGATGCCTTCCAGCCTTCTGTTGAATTCCAAACTGTTCAGCTCGTACAAGAACCATGTAACTCTGAAAGGTTTAGTTGGAATTGCTCCCAGTGGAGCTATTACTTTTATCAGTCAACTGTATAGTGGAAGCATTTCCGATCGGGAAATTGTTGAAAGAAGTGGGTTTCTCAAGTTAGAGTTTGATCAAGGTGACACCGTGATGGCCGATAAAGGCTTTACAATTGAAGACCTCCTCCCACTCGGTGTAACCCTTAACATTCCACCTTTTCTGGGGTGCAATACCCAAATGGCAGCAGAAGATGTTATCAAGACCCAGGAAATTGCTTCTGTTAGAATACACATCGAACGAGCTATCAACAAAATTAAGAACTTCCACATCTGGGATGGTATTGTACCACTTAGTTTGTTTGGGGTAGTTAACCAAATGTGGAGTGTTTGTGCCTTTTTGTGTAACACTCATGACCCTCTTATTTCCATGTAACACTCGGGCAGAGGACTGAGGCAGACTACAGAGCACAACTCAGTTTAATAACAATGAAAAAATGTTATATCTAAGAAAGAGCGCAGATTTGGTAAAGTAAGGTTTGTGTTTTGGCTGTTTACAGCCCAAGGCGCTAGTACACTGTCAGAAATTTACAAGCAGTAAATAACATTGTTCTATAGATCTAAAAGTAAACAAAGAAAAAAATTTCAAAAGTTTTATCTTGAAAGACATCTTATCATACAGAGGATATAGGTAAATATTCTGTTGTAGACATGATGCACTGATACAGTTTTAACAACACTGATGTGACATAAGCAATGATAAGATTGTGTCAACCTTTTCATTTATTGTCTACAAATTCTGAAGCAGCTTGCCCTATAAAGTGCTTGAAATAGCTGTTCTTTAGGCCTTCATTCAATGTGTCCCAGAACTGAGGATCAAATGTAATCCTCTCTATACTCATGCCTTTGCTGGTGTAGATTACAAGATCACACCAGCTAGCCCCTGTAACACCAAGTTGACCCTGTATTTGAAAGTAGTACTGATGTCCCCTTTTCAGTCTTGGCTTCCCATTAACATTTTCTGCAAAGAAACTTTCATCTTCACATGCATCTAAGGGACTCACATGGAACTTACTGTAGGGGCATTTAATCTCTACAAGCCCAAAAGGCTTACTACAACCATGATCAATAACCTTGCCATCTGGTGATGCTGCTAAAAATGGGGAGGCCATACTTACAACAAGGCCACTTTTAAACACTGTAACTGGGTTTCTAGTTGAAAACATATACTTTTCATACTCTTTTAAGGCTACAGGTTCATAGGTGTTCCCATGTGCTGTTTGTTTGGAGGTAAATGACTTGGGATGAAGCAGATTGTTTACTAGAGTGTCATGATTCCTTTTCCTTTTTACAATAGTGTTGAAATTAGATGATGTAAACCGAAATTTCCTTTCAGTCAACCATTCTTGGGAGGCTGCCTGTTCTCTTGTAGTCTTCTCAATGTTATTGAGCTTTGCCTCATCAACGATTAAATGATCCAGGAGTGCTTCTTGGTTACTGCTTAAACCATCTGGTTTTTCATACTGCTGAGATTGTTGCAAAGGAAATGCAGGATATGTAGAAATAGCATTTTGGTCACCGTTACAATTCACTCTAGGCACTGAGTCAATATTACAGAAAACTTGAAAATTGGACTCTGTGAACTGTAACTGATAACTTGCATATGAACCACTTGGAGATTTTCCAAATTTTGTTTCCTGTAAGTTGGTTCCACCAGGAGACATGATCTGGGACAGTGCAAACTTAGGGTTGATCTTTTGAAGCTTGTCTTTCAACATAATTTCATCAGATGTTTGTGTGCTCAAGTTTTTCCTAGCTTCATAAAATAAGCACCGTACCCCACTATCAGGGTTATACTCTTTATCTAATTTGGACCTTTTTACCTCAAGTTCCATGACAGGTTGGGGCTTGATTTTATCCCCTCTTACAGGCCTGTGCCATATTTGTAAACTTGAAGTGCATGCCTTGGATGCTGTCATATCAGATTCATAGTCCAACTCCTTAACATCTTGACAACTATACAAGCTGAACTTACAGAGTTTCATCATAAGTGCAAGCACATGGTTACAAAAGCCAACAGATCCTGCCACGCAGGTACATGAAGCATATTTTACAGCTCCACTCACTAAACAAAGTGCAACTTGTAATTTATGAGGAGCTTCATTTTTTTTAAAACTATGGTGACACAAACATTTGAAAAAGAAATATTCATTATCACTAGCAGCAACTATGTCCCTTAGGTATTCGTCCTCCAGGAAGGTTTTGGCCTTTTTCATACTTGTTGGAACTGCATGGTTCTGTTTATTTCGGTCAATGTTCTTTCCAGACTGAGAGATGTGTAAATCCATTTCTGCCTTGGTAAACAAGGGCATTCGTTGCAAACTTATTGACCACCCAGTTGATGAAAATTTTACAGTACTTTCCTTTGGCAACAGATCACTTTGCGTTTGTAATTGTTCTTGTCTCTGCTTCCGACGCGTGTAAATTAAGTTTTGGTCCGGATCCACGACATCTTTTTCACGGCCCGAGGCAACATATTCAAGTACTCTACAAAACAAATTAGCACACCAGTTAATTGATACGTAAGTCCTACAGATCTCTATTTAAATGTAAGTTAGAATTCTAGTCCTTTTGAACAAACTAGCAAAAGCACTTCATTTTACTACAACTAAAACATAGATCGAAAAGCTTACTTGCCTTTTCGCCAACTGTGCCTTTGTTTTCAGCCCCTTCGCCGGATCGCCACGACATTTTAACCAAAAACGAAGCTCGTCAGATTTAAGAGTGGTTGGATTTCGTCCTTGAAGTGATGCTCCGGGAATATCCTCCTCGGAAAGACGGCTACTTACAGACTGATTAGCGGCCATTTTACCACGAGACAACAAAACAAGGCCCAACTAGCCTCGCTTTCGCGCGTATCGCTCCCAGTCCCTTTTCATTATGCATAGGGTGTATACTTTAGTTTTGTAACACCAAGACGGACTACAGTATAGTAAAGTAACATTCTTTAATCTTCTTTTATAATCAAGCAACGACAACTAGCTAACCTGAAATACGACACATGTCGGAACATCTCGGCATATTGGCTCACTTCTCCTGTTTGTTGTTTGATCCAATCTCCAAAGATATCTACAAACCTGTCTGCCAGCGCTTTACACTTGGCCACCACACGCAGTGTTTGTGTCGCAGTCCCTCCTGTAATTTTGACAGTAATAAAAATAAATTATTATTGAACGCATGATCATTTCTCAACTCGGAGTTAGCCTGTTAAAAAGTTCCCTAATGTGAGGGAAACATCAAATTGGAGAGCTTATATACCCCCCACCAATCTCGTTCCCAGAGTCCACAGGCTCCACGGTCAGCGGTTTAGTCGCCGGGTGAAACTCTTTCACCTGGGCGACCATCCGCTGACCGTGGAACCCGTGGACTCTGGGAACGAGATTGACCCCCCCACTTGCATATTAACTGGCTCCTTTGACTCGTCCCCAGTCGTCTTCATATAACACGCGGCAAAGGAAGGGTTGCACACGAGGTAGGGGAGCAGGGAATGATACCCATCTCACCTTGCACTCCGTTTCTCGGTACCCATCTCTCCCTGCGCTCTCCCTGCGCGCTGTATGAAGACGACTGGGGACGAATCAGGCTTCTTTCGTAAATATCCAATTTTACGTGCCGGGTATGTGACCTGTACACACGTACAGTCCAATTTCACTTTGTGCCAAAATCGGGGAACGCAAGGCAATAAGGGACTGGGGTCGCTCCTTTTTCGCCAACCACTCACATTAACGATCAAACTGGATTTTTATTACTGATACCAAATGAGAAGGCCTTGGATATAATTACATGTTGGGTCATTGATGAAGTTTCAAATTAAACTGATTAATACCAAAGAAACAACAATTCAATTTGCGATAAAACGTTACACCCACTGTCTGCGTGACGGGAGCTTATCAAAGAGGTAGCTTCAGTTTTTGCTGAGTTGCAAATTCTTTAGATCAAGATAACTGTATAGTTGAACGACGTTCAGTTAAAATAAAACGATGGAGCTGCAGGTCATTGCCGAGTGTTTGAAAGGCCGATAAATGTTAATCAAAGATTGAAGTTTTAAATACAAAATAAGGCATGAATCGATACATTACCATAGCTCGGTGTGTAACTGATTTCAAAGCCTCGGTGGCCAATCATTCGATCATCTTTTTGTGTCGCCTTACATGTAGTAGTAAGGCCAATCGTTTGTAATGGGACCTGAGCATGATGAGAAGAAAACGTGAGTTACTTTCAATTATAATTATTTATTTATGGACTAATTACAGGCAACTAGTTTGCTAAGAGCAAGGTACCTTTCCCGTCGGGTAGTTTATCCAAGCAATTAACAGGTACTCATGTCTGCGAGCATGCGACAATGGGCCTATTGGGCAGGCGGACCTTCGATTCTAATGTGTGGTAGCCTGCGAACTCGCAAGGCTCTACAGCGAGGTGTGGAGTGGAAAAAACCGCGGTGTGACTGCACTCCTCTTTCTATCGCTCCGCTCGTCGATTTTCCGCTCTCTACCCCACTGGGGATCCTGTTCGCAGGCTAAATGTGTGGCCTGCATTAGTCCAATTGTGGCCTTGCGACGCGCATGCAGCGCTGCTTGAGAGAGACAGGGCCAGAACTGGACTAGGCCTACACGTACGACAAGGGTGTTTACTCTTACGATAAACATGAGCACAAGAGGACATACGCCGGTGCAGTATAGCTTTAAATTTTGATCAACGTTGCGCTTATGCAGTAGGTTAAAAAAGTAGGTTTGCATTGTACCTACTCAAGTATTCACAAAAAAGATTACAACATAAACTAGCTTATAAAAAAGATCACACCTCAAAAGGTTGCCATGAAGTGACTGTTCCTCTTGATCCAAGGACGTTTTGGAAAAAGGATTCCGTTAACAGAGATTTGATCACTCCTTTCATTTCGTTGTCGCTGCTACTGTTGTTGTTAATGTCGTCCTCTGGCACAAAATAGGATCGGCAAGAATATGGCTTGGAAAATATTTCCATGAACCTGGTGAAAATGAGTTTACGTACAACTTTCAGACCAGAAACGGCATTTTATTGAGCTTTCGTATTATTCACGGAATTGTTTGATCGTCCTTTTACAATTTGTTTTATCTAACAATGTTATTAAGTTCCAAATTTGAATATCTTCAGTCCGGTTGCACTCCTTACGTTTCTCCCTTTTGCTACTTTTTCTGTAACTTCTAACCTCTATTGAACCGCACGTATGCAACTTTTCAATTTCATATTTACAGTATGTTTGAACTACTATTGATGTGTCAGCTGCATGCCGCCAAGTACATGGCAAAACCAATTGGCTAAGAAACGCGAAACCTAAACATTACAGTGTAATTGGTACCTTCTTACACCCATCACTCGTATCCATGATTGGAACAAACACTGAATTATTTTTTAAAACTCTCCGTAAAAACAACCGCCTTGCGTGCACTCGGTGACGTCACCACACCCCACATTCGATTACGTGTACAATGGCCCGCTCGAAGTCTTGTGGTGAGAATATGTAATGAATATGTATAAAGCATTTCCCATGGAACGGCAAAAGTTTTTTTTTTTTTTTATAACAAATCCAAGAAATTTCAACTACACATTGAAGTAATCTATTTAGAATGTGTTACTGTAAAGAGAAAAGAAATTATAGGAAATTTGCGTCTATTCTTGATACGCCAGGGCTGGTCTTATAATAAACCAGGTGAAACCGTTTTTATGACAAAACACACAGCCGATCACAAACATTCAAGTAAACTTGGTCGTCTTCCCTGTCTCGTGTGTTTCGTAAACATATGAATTCATTTACAGTGTTCAAATCAGAATATGTATGTGTCGTATGTGTTTGTGTATGTGATTGTAGCGACAATTCGGCAGGTGAAATAATCCTGCACTCAAAAGTGAATATTCCAAAAACGCAAAATTTACAACCTTACCTTGATTGCTGAATATGGTCATGTACACATACTTGCTGTACTCTGTTTATGATCGAGTGAAGAATTCTCGGGACATTCAAGTATCGGACACGATATACAATACAAAATCTTACTTTGAACCTGTCTTCACGTGAAATTCAAAACAACACATGGACATGAACGATTCCTTTCAGAAACTTGTGCGTGATTTGCACGATTCCGCAAGAGGATCTCACAGTAGTCCAAACGTAACAAGGACTGGACTTCAAGTTCTTCGCCTTCAGAAAAATGTGGAAAACTTTCGACCAAACACAATAATAGTGCATTCAAAACAAACTTTGCGTGACATTCTGATAATTTTGGGAGCTTTGTCGTCACGACATATATTTATTGAAAAGATGACTAGATTGGAAGCAGGGGACTGGACTTGTTCCTAATGGACAATGGAGGAGTTTGGAGCAGAATATTGAAAAATATCAGGACTTACGCCATTTTGCCGGGGCACACTGTTGTGAAAGCGAAGCTAAATTAGTCACAAAATTTCATCCCGGTAACCGGGCTGGAGTTTCTACAACCGAGACCGCTGGCAAACAATCTTTGTTTCTTAAAGAATGACCAGGAAGCCAATAGTGATGAATTTCTTTATTAGTAATAAGCAAAGAAGATGTTAAATTTTATGCTCGGTCAATAAATGATAAAGAAAAATCCTGATTTCCTAACGGGAATCGAACCCATGGCTTCCCAGATACCAGTTGGGCGCCCTAACCACTGCGCTTCGAGAGACTCTCGGTGCCTAGGCCGTTTACTAGGTTCGTATGTGACACGCCTCCTTGATACTGCTAGGATCAGCAGTTTTGAAAGCATCATATGTGTAATAAATAATAAAGATGTTAAATTTTAAGCTTGGCGAATAAATTATAAAGACGAAATGTTCATTTTTCACGAGCATGGGACAAAGAAAAACTATGAGTCCCCGACGGGAATCGAACCCATGGCCTCCCAGATACTGGTTGGGCGCTCTAATCACTGAGCTACCAGAGACTCTCGGTGAGCTAGGATCTACAAGATTCATATATGACACGCAGTTCTGCATACTGCTAGGATCAGCAATCAGTGTCGAAAGAAACATATGTGTAACTAATAGACTAAATAATGAAGACGTTTAATTTTATGCTCGGTGAATAAATGATAAAGATGACATGTTCATGTCATCTTTATCAATTTCTATATTGTTGAAACTTTGTCACAATTTAATCTTCCAGTGTTCGATTGTTCTGATTATTTCGGAAGTTGCAGCAAATAGTGCAAGATCTGACTGAAGAAGTAGGAAATATATTATTCTTATTACTGTGAAATTAGTAACACATTCAACAACCACGAGATGCATATTTGATGTGCTCGTATCTTGACGAAAGCAGTAACGGGTCGAAGGGGAAAAGCGCGCGAATTTTCCTCCGATTCGCCTTTTGTGTCAGTGAGATATAATAGCTCGAGTAGGTTATGTGTCGGCTATGTTTCTCCCCAGTCTCTCCTCTTCCACTTAAAGTTGGACTGGCGCTAAAGATCAGAGATGATGCGCGACAAGTTCAAGTTTTAACCAAGTGAGATTGATGATTTCGATTTAAGAAGAAAGCTTACCATTGTGTTAGCAATTTCTAATCTATTATCATGATGACTGTGTAGAATTGGACGTGACGATTCGACAATGTTAAAATTATTACTAAAAAAAATCCATGACCTCACCTCGGCGATGTTAAATAAACACTATTCAGTACCCTACTCTGATCTCAGTTATCGTATCAAGGGATTTTGTGATCGAGGTGTCATTCCTTTTTTGTCTGGTTGTAAGCAGCTGTAAACGTTTTTTTAAAAATATATGTAGTTTTAATTTTAATGGCTACACAGGTAGAGTCGGCTTGATTTGTGAAGCTAGCATTGAAGTCTTTAGGTGTTTTCGGTTGCATTACGAGAGACGTCAATAATGAACTTGCCTGAGCCTAGGCAAGCCACTTACATGTAGCTCTTTAGATCTTTGCGTTGTTCTGCATGCGACTCATGAAGACTCTGCCAATTCGTTGCCCCCCAAGTATTAGACTAAAGCGCCATTTTTTGCTCTCTTTGATGTTTCCTGAGTAAGTTAAAAACTAAAGAGCTCACTACACCTTAACTCCTAAACTCGAAGCCCATTGTCTACAGTATAATTGAACAGCTAGACAGCTAATACAAATCATTGTTATTTAAACTGGAAGCAGAGCAGTCAGCATTATTAGGCATAAACACTAGACACGAACGTATTAAAACTAACGAAACTTGCCTTAGAATAAGTTGCAATATCGAAGATACTAGAGGCTGGTTCGAGCAACAAACAGTTCCTCGCAGTTCCCCGCGCTTCTCTTTGTGGTATAGCGCTTGCTATATTCGGGGTTTCAGTTTTGTAAAAAGACCGCGACGATAGTTATATCTGATGTTGTGACTATTCAAAGCCCAATTTTTTTTTGATATACGCCCCCTCTTGCATCTCTCTTTTGGGGTCTTCTGGGCTTGGCAGTTATCCAAAGTAACGAAACACCGTGTATTTACATTACAAACTTTATTGTATGTTCGCGAAAGGACCTTTTCAAATACAAAGAACTTATATTTAATTATAATTAATTATAACACGAAATACGATGCTGTTCCTAAAGTGACGCGATATCGCGCCCTTCAGCGTTCATAATTTACAGGACTTCAAAAAAAAAAATTGACCTGTGACCGACGTGACATGAAGCTGCACCGAAGATTTGTTTCTTTTTCCAAATAGCTTTCACTGTTTCGCACCTGATAACTGCTATGTCTTCGTTATGTATTAAGCACATGACGTAGCCGTCTTATAAAGGCTACGACAACATGACATGTTACTAAAATCCTAATTTTCAAGGAAAACACCCAGGATAAATTGGTCACGATAAAATCTTCCTTTAATTTTTTTGAAAAACTTTTAAAAACTTTACCCCTACGCTGAGTCGACCTCGTACGCTCTTGAATTGATTTACTGAAGTCAGGAGCCATAATGGGAGGAGACCGTAAGCGCGACATCCACGCACCCTATGATACGAGACAATTTTTATATTTTTAGAACAGGTAGTGCCATCCACTACGTCCGTGATAAACACGCGAGGATACATTAGGGAATTGCGTGGGTTCTCGCGTCGGTGTTGCCAGAGTTGCGTGAAAAGTCTCATGTGAGTCGCGAGTAAATCTGCCGCAAAAAACTCTGTGCTAAAAGTTGAAATTGAGAACGAAAAAGAAATCAGTCTTCTGTGAACCATAAATTTTGTATGGACGCTATATGTACAGTAGGCTGTGCAGCTTGCCAAATTTATCTCCCGGATTTTTTGTCAGTTGAGCACAAGCCTAATGAAGAGAGTTTTCTGAGATGAAATTCACGATGACTCGTTTATATTTGATATATTTGTATCGTACGTTGGTTAATTAGCTGTATTGTTAAACATATGAATGGAAGCTTTTGTGCATGGGATTATATTTGCCTTGGTTGTTTCTGTTGTTTATCATGTGCGTGAAAGTGACCATATAATTTGCGTTTGTAAGAAATATCGAAACGCTTGTGGCTCAGTAAAAATTCAAAGCTTATCTCTGTTCTTGTCGACCAATTGGTTTTGATTGGTCTTGAGATTGCATTTATTTGACGAACTGTCTCGAGAGAAGTATGTTGTAGCTCACGCTTTCTGCCAAGTTAATAATTTCATCTACTATTGAGGTGTCGTAATTGCATTTAATCAGATGTCAGAAGTCACAATTTTTGTTTGAACATAAATAGTAACAGTTGAATACCCTCGCTTTCCAAAGCAACACCAAAATAAACTGCAGCTTTTTGGCACTAGAAAAAAGGTGCACTGAAAATTATAATACAGGATACTAAAAGGAATATTTTGGGGCAGCATTAGTTGGATATGTGACTATATTTTTATTATGCAGTATATGTGTAAACTGCTATGATAGGAAAGTCATACAAAGAAAGGTCGAAATGGCGTATACAATGGTATTTCGGCAAAAATATGGTTTCTCCTTTTTTTGCTGTCATTCTCTATTCCTTGTACACCCATATCACTGCGCTGTGAAATGTTTCGTAAATTGCCTTGACCACTGTGAGTACTGTGGGATTCCTCGTACGGCATGTCCAACTTGAATCATACTCACTTTTATGGTTACATTCAAAGAAGTCCTCAAGGAGACCTTGACGTAAATTAGGAATAAAAACTGATGAAAGAAAGCCAGTGTTTACTTCACTTGCGCATGCAGAGGTTATTTTGGACGCCATTTAAATGTAGGAGGGGGGTATTGGGGGTAGCTGACCACCGCATTACCGCCATACCGCAAAAAAAATCGGAAAATACCGCAATTTCATAGTAGACCATAGTAAGCCTGTATAGCTGGTGGATTCGTTGACGCGAGGGCAAAACTAGAGGCAAAAACGAGCGGTGGGAACCGTGAAAACATCGACACGGGTTAAACTGGTTGTTAAGACAATCTGTAAAAATAAGGCTGTTTCAGGTTGCTTCCGAAATGACCAGGAACGGCTGTAAATGGTCGGAAAAAAAGTAAAGGATACGTTTTTATACCGACTATCGTCAACCAAAATGTAAAGAAAACGCATCTCGCAGGTTTGTAAAATACCGCAATTCAAGATTAAAATTACGACCAATTACCGAAATACCGTATGAAAAATTGACCGCAATGCCACAAACCCCAATGTTGGCTACGTGGTCTTCAAAAAATTTTGAAAGCAGGACTTCGGAAACTAACCTTTATTTTAAATAACCTCACCAGTCTTTAAAGTGTGTAAAATGCTACCGAAGTTTGGCATTGGGATTATTAGAAAATCGTGCTCAGAATCAAGGAAACGGCGCCTCTGAGGACGTAGAATACAAGAATTTCCGGTGGAGCATGCCCCCCAGACCCCCCTTGAAAGGTTGCCAGAGGCGCTCAATTGCCAATCGGGCTAGCAAGACAACACCTGGAACCACTCTATGCAGAAAAGCTGGGTACGCCGAGAATACATCGAAAGTTTTCTTTTGTTTCATGACCAAGTAGAGATTGACTGTGCCTAAAAACCGCAGTGGGAGAATGGGCACGAATATTACCCAGAACCCATAAGGCGCTCCGCTCGGAATACATTTCCCGGTGTGTTGTTGAATATTTTATTAGTATTTACATTTTTCTCGCCATTGAAGTGGAGAGTGCAATGATTACAGACCTTCTGTCATCTTTCTAAGTTAACAAGAAATATGGTAAGTTTGCGCCTGCTCGAAATCATTAGCTGTTTCGAAAATGCGCGCATTTCAGAGTTAATTTTTGCTTGTGCTTTCCGTGCAAAGCTGAGCAAAGCTCAAGTCATATTTGGCGGGAGTGAATGAACTTTCTTCCTAGAAAATCGACAGGGAGGAAGTTGACTTATTCTTCTCGCTCTACAAAAGGTATAATTGAATCAGTGTGTTGACTTGTGTACTGTGGAGAAAGTTCTCCAGTCATCTGCCTTTTGTTTTCAACATGCAAGCTTCTCTATCAAAATATATTACAGAGCGATGTTCCTTAGCTTTTCAACCTATGTGCGGAAGACTAGAGCTTGATATTGAATTGACAGCTTATAAAAGCTCGCAAATAAGAATTTTTTAGGAAAAGTAGCAGTGAGAATTCATGCTCATATTTATTTTGAGAGTGTGGTTTCAAAAAGGCAGTCGGTTACGTACCTAACTGAAAACAAATAGAAAGCTTGATTTGCAGGCAGGCCAAAACTGAAAGAGAAAGCTTGCATGCTAATTATGTTTTGTTCACTTCGTTTCGATATATATCTACTGATGTAGCAGTCTGGGCTTGTTTTATCTACGCCTCGTCTTGTTACAATAGGATTAAAATAGTTAAGATGACCGAGACGGGCATTTTTACCATTTTATCGTTTTAGATTTCACCCCTAAAGTACATTTTGTAAGCAGTTCTACTTTGCAGAACAGTCAAGCTTGAAGTGTCGAGTTTCACGCTCGATATATTTTAATCAACGGCTGATGGCGACCAAACATTACGTTCGGTTTGCTAGCTATATATGATAAATTTTTGATAAGACCTTTTTCAAATTTCTTTAGAAGAAATCATACCAATGGATGTGTTGGATATCACTGAATTTGTTAAGTGTAGGATGTAGTTTTTGAATATGTTTATTATTTATAAAACTAAAATATGCATTTCAATTTGGCAAGGGCCAATATTTTAATTCTTGCTGCCTGCAGATTTAATTCAGGTTTTGTTGACAATAGCTGGATTAAAGAGAATTTACTTGCCAAGATTTTTAGACTTCTGCATTTATTAATAAATTATCAATTTTTATTCATGTTCATGACTTCCTGATAAATTATTTTTAAGAATGACTCAGCATCTTCTACTTAGATATTTTATTGTTTTTGTTGGTGTTACACAATGTTGTGATATAACTGTAAATAATATTGCATGTTTGATAGGAATGTGTTGCCCATAGATCTTTCTCTGAGCCATTTGCAGTTGAGGATCAGATGATCTGAAAATTAGTCATCATGTTTTTGTCTGGTTAGGGAAATTGATACAGAAATAGCAAAATTCCAGGTGTTTATTTTCTTTTTAAAAGATGTGATGGGACCATTTCAGTTGCAATATCAAGTGAAAATTAATTAAAAATGTTATATTTGAGATCTAAACATTAATTTTTTCACAGCTTCATCACTGAGGGGTTTAGAAAATATATATTGCAAAATTTGGGATTTATTGAGATGCTGCTAAGCATAATAATAATGAGATACAGAAAGTTAGAATAAAGCAGTAAAACTGTTATTTAAAGACTAAACTGTATTTGTGTTGTATCTGTTGTGGTTTAAATTTTTCCTTGGTTTAAAATTTTTCAAACCAGTTTGATTTTTATTTCCGTTTGTTCCAGAATATGATAATCAAGATGAGACAATGAAAAATAAAATCAAACTAGTTTAATAAGAAATTTTAAACCAGAGAAAAATTTAAACCACAACATATCCAATATTTGGAATGAAGTTTGACCGCTTTAAAATTTCCCCAGCTGCTACTGTTATTAATAAAATTTTGCAAATTATTTTTCAATGCATAATGAAGTAATATAATTGTAACAATTCAGATTTTTGTTCAAAAGACCTTAATTATGTGGGCTTATTTCAGGGAAGGGGGTTGTGGCTATTATTGCTGGAAATGCTGTATTTCAGCATTCATGAGACTAGGACTATTTTAAAGCTGATTTCATGTTTGAAAAAAATTGCACATAATAATAATAATTGTTATGTATGGGACGAGTTGCTGCAACAATGTGTTGTTCCAGAAAAAATCCATACCCCTCTCACGGAAGGTTTTTTTTGTTTAAATCCCCCCACCCCTCTGGGATTTCCAGTTAAGCCCCATACTTCCCCCTCGGAAATTCCATTGACCTTCCATGGGGTGGGTATGGATATTTTCTGGAACTGCAGAATCTACCTCAATTGACATGGTGAATTTTTGTAAAAAATCTTTGTTAGGTACTGCAAAAGATTTTGTTGCTGCCATCAGTTGCAGAATTCAAACAGCAGCAAAATGAGTCACAGACTGCAACATAATGTTAATATAACCAATGAGAGTGCCATTTATGGATTTGCTGGTCCACCATATTGAATTAAAAAACTAGTTCTCATTCCCCCTCATTCAAAATCACTATATGTGCACTGAACAAATGTCTTGTTGCAGCAACTTGCTTAGGCAGCAGTACACGTCCTTTACAGTTTTTAATTAAATAAGAGGTCCGTAACCGTACCTGTGCGGTCACATAGATTTAACTTCTCAAGTTTACTGGTTTGCACTTGTGTTAAATTTAATTAATGTTAATTTTAATTATTAATTTTCAGTTGATCTTACATCAGATGTAGCCTTAAATATTGTCTCATAGCCATGGATGATGCTGAGGAGTCTACAGAAGATACAGGCATGGAGTCATTTTCTCTGGCAGATGATCAAAATACTGAACCTGAGTTGAATGGCAACCAAAGAACAAGTACGCCTACAGAAGACACCCCTTTCTTTGAAGAAGAAACGGTAATTGCCGATAAGCAGTTACCAAACCAAGCAGCTGCTTTGTCACCAGTGTTAAACTCTGGGGTCAAAACTGCTGCACTGAATCAAGATCAACAAAGCTCATCACCTGATCAAATGTTCCTTTCACTTAGAGAATATTCTACTCAGGAAAATCTTGAAGAAGAGTCACAGTCACTGTATACCTCTGCAGTGTCAAATATAAATGCTACAGTGACTTCAGATAATGACAGTTTAATAGCGGAGGGGACAACAAAAGATGCAAGTATGCTAGAAGATTCATTTCAAGTGACCTTGCATAATGAGAGTTTGGGTATATCTTCTGCTAAAGACAGTACATGGGAGACTGCTTATGGCTCTTTTCAAGAAGACTCTGATTTAAAGGATGCTACGATACAACAAGAGCACAGTGGAAGAAATTTGCTGCCAGAAGAACTGCAAGATGAAGATGTACCTGAGGATAACAGTGTAATCAGATCTGGTGAAGAGCCACATGATTTTAGTGAATCAGCTTACGAAGACATGGCTTCCTCTGCCAATGGTGATCAAGACTCACAGCATTGGGGAAATGGTGTTACAGTACACAAGGAAACTTCAGACAGAACAATGAATTCAGAGGAGATTAATTCTCCCGATTTAGACTTGTTGAATGAGATCTGTGAAGAGGCTACCAATATGACAATCAAGGAAGCTCTGATCTGTTCTTTAAATCCAGGAGTGCGAGCTGGATTAAGAGAAGGAAGACTGTCACTAAATGAGAGTGAAATATTGGCCCTGGAGCAGTACTGTGAGAAATTCATAGATAATTTAATTTCTCAGCTTTTAAGTGGACAATGGTCAGAAAGTATTAAGGACAGGGCAAGTGAGCAGAAGCCGCAAGAAAAGAAGGCAAAAGTGGCCAAAAAGTTAAGCAATCTTGGCTTAGACATGCTTAAGACTAACTGTGATAGATTTGTTCACAGTATCATCACAGAATCATTACATGATTCCTGTTTTGGGTTTCAGAACAAAGAAATGAAACTATCAGATGGAAGCAAGAAATTTGATGCCAAGCAAAAACAAAATGTGCTAGATCAAAAAAGCATTCAGGATGTTCTTCCAATCTTCAAAGAATCAGACACAATCCAGGATTACATTGGATTTCTAGCTGCAGATATTGTAAAGTCAGCATTGGCAAATTTGTCGACTTCCATAGCAACAAAATATGGTGAGAAGAATGAACAGATGAAACTGAATAACAATAGTACATCACATGACAGAACAAGCATACAAGACAAACCTTGCTCTTTAAAAGACAAACAGGGAATCCAGGGTACAAATACAAATAATGACATGTGGAAACCTCACAGTCCCATAAATAGAGGTATAGAAAATGGAACAAACAGAGGCATTGCATCAATAGGCAGTGATGATGATTTTGAAATAGAGTATGTGAGAGACACAGAAGAGCTTTCAGAAGATGAGCAGATTTTTTCTAGCAGTTTAACTGGTGCTTTGGAGACGTCATTGGAGTTTGATCATGAAGTTGGTGATTGGGAGGGTGGTGGACTACTGGCCGAATTGCATTCATTGGATACAGGTTAGCGAAATTTTCAGTGATCTGAAAGCTAGTCAAGAATGAAAATAAATAAATTAAAAATTAAAATTTGGAAAAATGTGAGAGATTATGACATACATCATATATTATATATATTTATTAGTTAAAATAAATTATTTGCCTTCTACTAAGTATATTAAGTACTGTGAAGGTTTTATGTAAGTTTGCAGTAAAGGGAATGCACCATCTTTTCAAAATAATGAACATCGAGTCAGGCAGCTGAGCCACTTGAAGTTTTGTCGGTGGTAACGTGGGCCTGTTTCTTTGAAAACATCTGCTGTGTAATTGTTATTTGACCATTGAAATCCACAATCAAGTAGTCTTTTTATGGTAACCAGAAGTCTAATAACTGTTAAAAGCTTAGCTAGCTTGGAGGAGAAATATTTTTGTTATTCTTACTCCTAGTCAATACTATGTGAAAGTGTGTTCAATCAGCCTTATATATCCTTTCTTGCAACTGAAGCACAAAAACTTTTTTTATTAATTTTGGCAACACATGTGAAAACTATACAATATGACATCTTTTAATCTTAGACTAGTGTTTTTACTAAGCCAAGACATATTGTATTTATATATCCAGGGGTTTCAAAAACATTTGTTATACATGTAAGTGGCTTCCAAGGAAGGAACAAAAAGATGGCTGTGACCACAACTGGGCTGTAAGACCCCTTTTCCATTGGGGAGTCTGGGGGCATGTTCCCCCAGAAAAAAATGAAATCTAGAAACTCAGAGAGGCGATTTCAAAATCGTGCTCAGAAAAATAGTCCAAATCATCTCTTCTTCCAAAAAAGTATAAATGAAGAAAATCATGTTTAGAAAAATAGCCCAAATCATCCCTGCCCTTCCCCCTGTACAAATGTGTAATGGTGCACGAATAGTCAATTCCAGAACCCCACTTGCTGGCATCTCATTGTTGTAATCATCACTGTTAATTTTGGCGAGCAACTTACTGACCAGGGTCACCATGGCCAGTTTTTCGCATGCACTGGTATCCAGATTAACAAACTGAGAAGATTTGGAATCCGCATTGACTGTTTTTGTTATTTTAAATGTCAGATAAAAAACAGAAAATAGTGCTGCGAGAACTATCATTTGATGAGCATGCAGAAGTTGCTGGGACAGAACTGCTGGCACCAGTCTTCCTTGCAATTGCCGAGGAGAATGATGATGACTCTGAGTTCCAGGGAATGAGAAAGAAGGCACAATCTATTGAAGACTTGTGTCCTGTCATTGCTGAGGATGGTAAATTTAACTTTCAACTCATATTCACACATCACTGTTACTAGTCTTAATTTCAACCTGGATTGATCTCTATTCTCATACCCACTTGATTATAACCAGGCTTTTAGCCAGGCGGCCGTCCAGCCGTCCAAAGGACGGCCACTTTTAAGAAATAGGTGATTTTCGACGGCCTGTTTTGGGCGGCATTTTACGAACTTCTGTGCTTTATGTAACAAAACAGTGTGTATAAATTAAAATTAAAAAAAAACTTACATTCCTTTTTGTTCTCAAGTTGTTTTAGTCTTGCTGGCATGTTTTTCTTCTCTATTTACACTTTTTAGCGAGTTTCCTTACTGTTTTGTCCGTTCGCATGAATCAAAGTTGAGCAAAGCGATTTCACAAGCAAAGCCGCTCTTCAATAATATTGACTCCCAAGTATACCAGAATCCAGTTCGACCAACAAAGCCACGCATATCTGTTCTTTCGTGTAAGTTTGTGGCTTGACAACTTCAATTTCAATCACTGTTCATAACAACTGGAGTTTCTGTCCCAAATATAATTCAATGTTAAACAAGGTAAGTTGAGGAAAGGATAGTTTTGTAAAATTATCAAGGAAAACAGCGGTTTAATAGCTTAATTGAAAGACATTTACAGCTGCTCAGAATCACGGAAATCATGTCTAAGATGCTTTAATCTTTCAAAATTTTATGGGCGGGGGGGGGGGGGGGGGCATGCCCCCAGACCCCCCTAGAAACATGACGCCTGCGGCGCCATGTTCAGTGGGCCTTTGGCCCACTAAGAATTTGGACTCCCATTTTCAAAATCCTGGCTAAAAGCCTGATTATAACTTGCAATTGACAAACACAAAATGATAATTGTAATTATGTATAATGGTGTGGCAGCCTTGTGGCTGGATTGTGTTCTTCCAGAGAACATCTTTACCCACCCCTTTGGAGCCCCTCAGAATTTCCAATGACCTTCCTTGAAAAAGGTTCTAGACTGTAAATAAGAGAAACTGTTTTGCTGTGTTGGAAGACAAATGAAACACTCAATAGTTGATTGTTAACTGGAAGTATTGTACTCTGAAGTAACAAATTAGCTTCTTTGTGGTGGTCGCTTTTAACAAAACTGACTCGCTATTTTGACCGTTTTTAGAGAATCCAAGACAAAGGAGTTACTCAGCTCCAAAGAAAATCAGACCATTTCCTCAGCCCGTTCTTACTGACTTCAAACCAGAGGAAGACGACAGTGATAACAGTGAAACAGAACTCAATGAAGAAGAGTATGAGGTAGATGAAGAAAGTGAGACTGGAGAAGAGGGTGAAGAAGATGACAATGAACAAGTTGAAGGAGAAGAAGCTAAAAAAGACCCTGATGTCGATGCTCATCTGGAAGTTGGTTCAGATGGTGACAGGTTCCGCTGGCATACTGTGAGTGTAAATGGCAGGGACAAAATACTGGATTTGAAACTACTGGAGCCTTACATGAAAGTCATCTCTCATGGAGGTAAAAGGCTTACATAATTTTAAGTGTAACTCTAGTTAGTATAGGGCTTTCAGTAGGGTGTGAAGTAGGTTCCAGGCAATGCTGGTGTTATAAGCCTAATGTTAAGTCAGTGATGCAGTGAGGTAATTATTAGAAATGGTGTGTCATATTCTGGGTTTCTGCAGGCCAGGGTGTACTTGAGAAAGACACTACACTATAATACTATTATAATTGCAGTTCTCAGGTAGCATTTTTTCAGCTACCGGTATTTATGGTAGCCATTCATTCTCCTGGGTGGAGATAAAACATGCACTGCAAGGGTACCAAAACCCCTCTAACCATGAGGTCACCAGTTGCCACCTTTTGTGTGCCAGGTACTCTACCGTGTAGTCCTAATTGAAGTCACAACCTCTTTGTGGTGGATTTCTTTGGACAAGCCCACTTAAAATACCACAAACTACAAAGTTATGCAATTTTTCCTTTTTTTAACTGCAGGTTACTTCAGTGACACTAAGGCGACTATTGTTGTTATTGCTGCCTGTTACCTACCAGATAGAAGTACAAAGAATTATGATTTCCTTATGGAGCAGTTGTTCTTGTGAGTATGCCTCAACTTACATAGGTGTAAAATGTCTCCACAGCTTTTAGGTAAATAAGAAATGTCCATTTGTTTGCTGGCCTTCTCCTTTTCCCTTCTGTGCTCTCTTCCCTCTTTCACTTTCAGCGTCCTCTCACTTTCATTCCCTTTCACTTTCTCCATCCACTCTCTCTCCCACATTACCCCTAACCTTTCCCTTAAGGGTACCTTACCCTTAAGAACTGAATGGGGACAAGCTTGCCCCCATTTGGTCCTTTGTTCCACCTTTACCCTTTCCTCTTAATTCCTCTTACTCCACTTTCCCCCTTCTACCTTGTTTACTGCCCTACTTTTGCTGTCCAGCCTTATCAGTTACAAATCCTGCAATAAATAGCTTGAGGTTGCTAATTATTTTTTCTTTCTTGTAGTTATGTTATAAGCACATTAGAACTTCTGGCCATCCATGAGGAATATTACCTGGTGTACCTGAATGGTGGAACAAGACAACAAAACATGCCTTCTGTTACATGGATGAGGAGGTTCTATCAGTATATTGAAGGAGGGTAAGAAATTGGACATGTCATTAAAAATTAATGTGGTTGTTTGTTTTTCTCATGATGTAGTCACTCTGAGTTGCTAACTGCTATTCTTCATCAGGCTATGAGGTCCATTGGTCACATGTCAGTACACGTAGCATGTTGGTTCACTGCAGTGAAGTTCAAAGCAAATGCTAAGTAACGAGCAGATGTATCACATGCTTTAGGGAGAATGTGGTACATCCTACAATTTTTATATCTTATGGTATCTTTTCTACAAGAAGATGACATTACTTGACAAATGTCAAACAAAATGACTGGCACAGGCCCGCAATGTGTGAAAAGGACTAACAGCTACCAAGCTGTCTGCACACATTGCTTGCCTATGATGCTAGCCAATAGTGACAAGAGCAGGCTGGTTCTAATCTTATCTTCTTAAACCCTCTTTGTCTTTTGCTTTTTTTAGCCTGAAGAAGAGAATGAAAAAGATGTTCATCGTGCATCCCAATTTTAGACTCAAAGCGGTGATTACACTTGCCAAGCCACTGATCAAGTAAGAATTCCATTTTTATCCATTGAAGCTGTAGAATGACAGCTGACATCTCAATTTCTTTTTAATTCTAGCCAGAGAACATTTTGTAAATATCTTTTAAGAACATCTGTGTGCCAGTTGTAAAATGTATTTGGTGAGATTTTCTTGTGTGACTCTTGAATGCATGTCTACTTATTGCAGACAAGATTAGTTTCACAAGACTAAACACCCCCCTTTTTCCTTTCCTTGACTTTTAGTGCCAGTTTTTGGCAGAAACTCAGTTTTGTCAACTCACTAAGTATTCTGTCAAGTCGTGTTCCTGTGGACTACATCTACATTCCAGATGAAGTTATGAGGTAAGTGGTTTGGATCCTTGCCAACCAGACATCCATTACCAACTCTTCAATACTTACTGCAGCTGTTGCTAGTAGCTGTATGAATCAATCCTGGCTACTAGCTTGAGAGCCCTGTTTACAAAACTGGTAGGTCCCACGCTGCTCTGTTTTCTGTAGTGTGAACTGGGATGTAGCCAAGATTTCAAACACTCAGGCAAAATTTTGGTTGTCACTGGCAGAAAATTTGGGTCATAAAGAAATTTAAGAGTTAACCAGACATGGCCTTTAAGCCGGAAAAATCAGGAAAAGTTAAGTCTTCAGGCAGTTATTTTTTCCACCTTAGGCCTATTATTTACTATTCCCTGTTGAAGCAACGAAGAGTGTTACTTCTACCACTTGAAGGGATGCTAAAATACAAAGTAACAACAAACAGCCTGTATCTGTCTGTTCCATATTGACTTCAAAACAGCCTGATACAAGAACAGTTTGTGAGGAACTGGCAAAGTGGAAATGCAAACGACTGAGGTCACCACCCCTCCACTTTCCCAATCACTCAATCTAGATATAGTCTTCTTGTTTTCCTTTTCTTGTTAATCTTACGCATTTGCTCACTGTTGTATGCCTATTTACCTGCTTCAATCCCCAGATCAGAGCTTCAAACAGGCTACCACCAAAAATCTTAGCAGTCTTGATAAAGTGATTATTGAAGTCTTGGTAGTTTCCAGTTGTAACAGCTGAATTTGTTGGAATTTTCTTCCCATTGTAGAGTGGATCCAACATACAAACAAGTGCACAACCGATGAAGACTGTACCAGAAATTTGTGCTACTACTAACAGTAATTTTATTGGTTATCAATATCGGTAGTAAAATTAATAGTGTGTATAAGTGAATTGCTTGTTTCTGTAAAGTACAAAAAATATTTTAGTTGCATTTCAAACTAAGAAAAAATGAAAAAGGATGGGTTTGCTTAAAGCAAGTACATGTACTTTGCCATTCAGTTGTTGTTACCACTGTCAGTCACCGAGTGAGCTGAATGATCAGTTACAAGTTGAACAATAATACATTTTATCAATGCCAGCATCAAGAATTCAATGATTCATTCTCATCATGTGATGAAATTCACATCTGTCATATTTAAGCCATTTCAAAACATTAGCAAGTAGTCTCTTTGAGAAGAAAAATGCTGTTGACTGTTTTAAAAATATTTTTTTCATTCCAGAGATTAAGCTTTTAAAATATTCAAATGAGCAAAGTGATGATGTCATAAACTCGATGAAATTTTGATCAAATATAAAGAAAGAGATATCTCAACCAATTTGTATTGGAAATGTTTGACTGTTGTAGTAAAACAGCTACTAGTTGTGTTCCACAACATGATCTTAACAATTTTGTTACCATGGCAACATACTGGCTTTTCTGGCCAATTTTGGCCTTTCATTTTGAGATTTGCCAATGATGCCTCATATGCATGATCTGGAAAACATAATATTATTGGGTAAGTAGATGTCTTGGCCTGGTTTCATTTTTCCAAGCTGAAAATTCATATAATAACTGTGTATCAGCTGTAGAACTATTAGTCTGCCAACTTTTACTGGTCTCTGCAGCTCTATTTTTATACTTGACATAAAATTGAGTAGAGTAAATGGCATCATCAGTCCCCTAATTTGCACATTTTTAATGGAACAAATACAGATATTTGAGAACAGAAAACAACATTTAAATCCTTCATCAAATTCTCTCTGATGTGCCTTAAATTGCAAGGGGTTCTCAAAAAATGTTCAGTCATGCACAGCATGTTTGTATTGGCCATGTTCTAAATGAGCAGTGGACTGGGTACGGACATATTTTTTCTTGTTACGAATATTCAATATCGATTTAAAAATGGGGCACGTTATCTGAAAGAGCATCCAAAAATTAGTAAATTTACCAAATTTGATGGTTATTGGTTTAAACGCAAAGGCATGGTACACTTTTAAAATAAGAGAGCTTAGTATGGATTGGAGGACGCCTGTCCCTCCAATCCATATTAAGTGTATCATGCCTTTGGGTTTAAACCAATAACCGTCAAATTTGGTGAATTTACTAATTTTTGGATGCTCTTTCAGATGACATGCCCCATTTTTCAATTCAATCGATATTGAATGTTTGTACCGAAGAGAAAACATGTTCGTACCCAGTCCCCTGCTCGTTTAGAACATGGCTAATTATGTTACTTGGCTTTTGACAACACAAGTTAACATTGCTTTGCCAAAAGCCAACTAAGTAACCAATCAGAACATGCTTATGAAACTTGCTCATAGCATTCTTTCAATGGACATGATCACCCTCTTTGTATTTATGAGAAATTGTAAAATTTGTAGATAGTAAAAGTAAAACTAAAATTGGTTCTGTAATTAATTTTGTTAATTAATAGGTTTCAGTGGTTAAAAAAGTGCTGGTAACTAAGTTATGTTTAGGTATGTAGACTCATAAAAATTATATTTTAATATATTTTCACAGGAGTGTTAAACGTATTTTATTATCTAAACTAGTCAGAGTGAATTACCAGGATTTCTCTCGCTAAGAAAATTCATATCTCCACATGTGAGGGATATCATATCTTTCACATGTGAAGATATCGATTTTGTCATGTTTGCTGGCAAGTTTGCCACGTTTCAATGCTGAATGAGCCCAAGGTTATCGAATCATCTTCAGATCTTCCTTACCAATCTTTGGAAAAGTTTGGAAAATGTTCAGAAACATTCGCATGACCACTGGACAACATTTTGAAAATCTTCAGAAATCTTCGGAAAATGGTGGGAAATCCTTGGAAAATGGTTAGAAACCTCGTTGTTAGTAGGTTTATAAAATAAACAAAATAATACATGGCTGCTTGGAGATATGAAATTGAACACTTGAAGATAAATTTCATATCTCTACGCAACCTTGTATTATCCTCTATCTCACTTCAATCTGTAATAATTGCAGAATTTTTTTACTCAGGCTTTAAAAATAAATTAAAAAGTAGCCAGTAACCTCATGTCTCTTTCTTTTTTGCATGTAAATGTCTGCAGGTGGATTATTCCATTCACTTGTAACTCTCCCCTGTCCTCACAAACATGTACAGGCAGGAATGGAATAACGACCAGAGGAGATGTCACATCCCAGCCACTATAATGCAATGAAGGAGTGCATGGCCCCTTTTTGCTTTCTTTATTTTCAACTTTTAAAAGCACAGTTCTTGACAAAAAGTGGCATTCTCATTCCAGGAGGCTGTAATTCTTTACATCAGACAGCACTATGAATCATGGCCTCTGACAAATCTGCAATTCACCAGCTTCCACTGAACTCTGATTGGCTAAATATCAAAAATGAGCCATTTCTGCAAGCTCAATAGATCGGCTCTGTCAGAGGTGTCGATTCTTGGTGCTGTCCAAAAGGATTTGTGGCCTCTAGGAATGAGAATGAAAAAGTGACAGCTGTAAACACCATCCTCATTCCCAGAGCTGCTTGTCTCTCTTAGCTGATGCCTTTGTATGAGAAACAGGTGCCTCTGGATACACGATTTGATTGGCTAGATTTTAATGAAGGAAATTTAAAATCTAGCTCACAAAAACAAACTCTCTTATAACAAAGGTACATTATTTAAAACGGCTGATACAATTTGTAAGATTTCAAACTCCCTTTGTTAAAATCATCAATCAAATCACACATCCCCAGAGACACCCATTCCTCATGCTGAGGCCCCCCCTGCTAAGAGGAACAGGTGGTTCAGGAGATGAGAAAGCTACCGTAAAATTCCGGTTATAAGCCCCCCCCCCCCCCCCCCCCCCGTTTATAAGCTCCCCCAGTTATAGGCCCATCACCCTGGAAACAATAAAATACATCAGTTATAAGCCCCCCTCTGCTGGATGCCGGTACTGAACACAGCTAAATGTTGCTTTATTATGTCTTTTTAACTTAAAAACATATTTCGATCAACAGTGCCTTGGCTCGTTTCGAAACGTTTTTTCTATTCCGCTTATATACTCCCCTGGATATAGGCCCCTTCCATTATAAGCCCACCCAAAACCCCTTATGAAGTTGTACAAGCCCAGGGCTTATGCATACAGAAACAACTGCCACTATTCTGTGGTGTTGCAAGTAACTGGAACAATTATATTGTCATAAAACTCATCATTTTCGAACAAATGAAAGACGGAGAATGGAATACAATATCAAGTGCATAACCTTTAATAAAGTTACCACTGAAAAGAACAGGGGTGGCCTTCTAATTTGGGACACTTCTTAAATTGTTCACTTGGGTGTCCTGTTTATCAGAGCTTTAAATGTGACTGTTTCTAAACACTTCCCCTTTAGTTATCAATTGTTTGACTTCCGCATACTGTGATCAAACTATTTTACAGATTTTACTATCCTGTGCTAATTGCATCAAACTTTTTCTGAAAGGAAACACATTTCCTTTTTTCCATGCAAGAAGAAAACAGTTATCCCATGCACCAACTTATCACCATGCAACATGGTTTGTACAGTCGTGAATAGGCCTTGAAATTTATTTTGCGTTCATTTTGTAAATCCTTGAATCTTCACAAGTCCTTCATCAACATTTTTTGAATAAGTCTTGAAACATCCTTAAAATTTGAAGCAGCATTTTCTCTAAACATTTCATACATTATTTTTGGAGAGTAATTTGCCCTCCAAAAGGGAAGTGTATGCAATTACTTTCTCTGCAGAAGAGAGAGAACCGATTATTAAACCTGGGCAAAGTGTTAAAATTAATTAGAAATATAACTACAGTGGGTATTGCCTTTAACTTAAGTATCAAAAATGACTCACAAATCTATTTGACATTTTAATCAATGAAATCAAGTGCTTGAAAATTAACCTTGTATCCTTGAAAGGCCCTTGAAGTTTGTTTGGCTAAAACTGTACAAACCATGATGCAATAATGAAACAAAACATAAGCTTCAAGTTTTTAATTATTCCTGTCTCGGCCAATCCTCAAAATAATCAAGTATGTTTGTGATAACACCCAACAAGCCCAACACTAACAAGTGCACCTATCCATGTGAAATCCAATGATCAGTAATTTCCTACAGTGCCATTTGTTTAAGGTGGCTCAGAACAGTTTCCTGCATTTTTCAACACCACAATTTTGACGGATCAATGCCAAAAGTCTTTTTCAGTTGACCCAACAATTATGGTATCAAACAGATGCCCAATGGCCGGTAAACAAGTTATGGCTATTTTTTGGACATTGCAAGTTACCATAGCAACAGTATAACCTGTTAAAAACACCCTTAATTTTAGCTTTAAGTGCTTATAACTCGAAAACAAGTCCGGTGACCCCCATTTTTTATTATCGAAATGTAATCAACAGTATAAGATGCAACTTTCTGCAAAGTTTTAAAAAAATCTGCACATGGCGTTCAGAGCCACCTTAAATTTACGAAAATTTAAGATAGCTCTGACCCCCATGTGCAGATTTTTTTAAAACTTTGCCAAAAGTTGCATCTTGTCTTGCTGATCAAAATTTCATAATAAAAATTTGGGGTCACCGGGCTCGTTTTTGAGTTAGAAGCACTTAAAGCTGAAATTAAGGGTGTTTTTAACAGGTTGTAGTGTTGCTATGGTAACATATTGTGTAATGAAAAAGACAACAACGTGTTCACCAATCATTGGGCATTTGTTTGACACTATGATTGTAGCATCAACTGATAAAGATTGGTTATAATGACAGATCGAAATCTAAGTCTTTGAAAGTGTTGGAAACGGTAGCCAGCCACCTTAATATTGTATTATATTTCTCACTTTTGAACCGCACACCTTAAATACAGCGGAAGCCTCATATAACAAAGTGCTTATGGACTGGATGTGTTCCTATAACAGGGTTCTTTTCCTATTTCTGTTCTACTATACTACATGGTCTGTTATAGAAGTATTTTAAACTTAAATCCTAACAACAAAATTAATGAATTTAGAATAACCTGTACATAACCAATAAAATTATTTTGCTTGATGGGACAAAACCCCTTCATTATTATTTATTAATGACAATATTAATTTGACTATAAAAATAGAACAAATCTAACTCTACTTAAAGGATGGTAAGTTTATGTGTGGCAGTGACGGCATAGAAGGTAAATTTAGATTAGGTTTTGGAAGATTGTGTAAGTTAGGACTAATATTTCTGACAGCAGACATGGCTTTCTGTGGGGCAGCACTGATTCCAGCCTAGAAAATAAAATTATAGTAAAAAAAGAATCAATGATGTTAAACTTCATAAAGATGTTAATGGTCAGTCAGGGATACAAGCTACTTGGAAAATAATTCAGAAGTTCTCCCAGCAGGAGTTGAACCTACATGTATGATATTACACATACCGGCCAGGTGTTCTACTACTGAGCTATAGGAAAATAATTATTGTGGGACAGCTCTAGATAGGACATATACTGTACAATAACATGTAAGCTATATAATTATGTAACTACATCTAGCTTTAGATTGATGTGGAAAAAAATTCCAAAGTACCGCCATACTCCACAAAAGGTGAAACAATATCCACAGTTTCTTCGATCTGATTAATTTAAACTTTTACATGTAAGCCCCTAGAGTACATTCAGCTTTTTACTACTATAACTAATACACTTAATGTATGGAGGTTAGTTTAAGGTCTTTTAGGGAAAAAGCATATTCAAATAAAATATTGCTGGTTTTACTAACTATAATTTTAAACAATTTTCTACATGAGGACGGTAGCCTACTCAATTTTTGTCATCCTTTCAATAAGCTTACAACATATCTGTGACTCAAATTCTTTTGTGTAAATGAAACCTGCAACATGCATACATAAACATTGTACGATTGTTGCATATGACATGCAAAAAATGTTGTAGGATTTCTAAACCATGTTATAAAATGCTACCACAATCATAGGAAATGTTAACTGACGTTTTTAGCTGTACAATATATAATTATGACCCAATCAGCATGCGCTACAAAAGTACATTCCATATTAGCTGTTACTGGTCGGAATGGAAAGCACTTACCTCTGATTTTTCTTGTTTATTCTGGGCTTCAATGTGGGTTAAAATTTCAGACATGTTGGTCTCTAACACCATGCCTCCCATCACTATTTCTTGTAAAATATAATGAACCTGTAAAACAGAGGAAAAATTAACATTACAATGAGGGTTAAAGCAGATGTTAGTGCTTGAAGGAGCAAATTTAATATACCGGTAGTCTCACTCAGGGATGAAGGTGAGAAAGAACTAAGCATTTATGCTCATTTGAGCTCAGATAAAATTTAATGAATCTAACCTCAGTGTATGCAAAAATGTGTCTGGCCCATTAGGCCGGAGCTTTTGGATCTGATTTCCATAGCAACTAGGAGTTTTTTACTCCCCCATGGATGGAGCGCTAGTCCATTGCAGGGCTAGACCCACTATTAAATTTGCCGGCACACTTTATTTATAAACCAGGCCCTGGTTGTTTGAAGGCTGGATAATGCTATCCACCAGATAAATCACTATCCAGTGGATATCCACTGTTTCACTGGCATTGAACCAGGGCCTGCACTATGCAGTGAAGGTCCAGTGCACCTCAGTAGCACACAGAAAACATAGTACTTTTTAATTAAAAGCTTTAATCAGTGTTTCCTTTTTTGCCTACCTTGTCCATATGAAATATGAGATCCAACTCACAGACATTTTCAAAACACTTGTCTAAAGTTTCCACAAACACCTATGCATAGAATGTACATGGAAAAGTAAAATTTATTTAATATACATGGAGACTACATGTACTTTGTAACAAAGATGTTGCTTTTCATAATAGAATAAATATTAAAAATAATAGTCCTGAGTGCCATAGTAAATAATTATTGTAAAATTCTGGAATTTTTTAACTCTATCAACAAAGGACAGTTCTGTAACACACGGAAAGGACTTACACTACTCACTGTAAAAAGATTTTTTGCCTGAAATTGGTCTCTCAAATACATTTAGTTAAAAACCAAATTCAAGTGTCTTGGCCCTAAGATTGTCTCTTTGCTGAGGGAAGGTTCCTTACATTAAACGACCAAAATACAATGAAATAAAATTACATAAAATTAATTCAAGATTTTTCCACCAACTCACCTGTATAAGATCAAGAATTCCTAACTCACTCTCTGAAGAATCCACACAGAAAACAAAGTAAAGAGTAGCATAATGTCGGTAAATGATCTTGAAGTCAGAACCACCAATCAACCTTTAAGAAAATAACAATTCATGACAGTTATACCGGTAAATAACATTACATTTTTATTTTGGAAGTAAGGGCTCTCTGTGTATCAACAACTTCTAGAACTAATGAACTAAATGCTACTGACAGTTTGTTAGCAAAAATTGCAAAGAACTTACGTTCCTCCTTCAAGGAAATTACAAACATTATCATCTCTCCTAGAGACTATGTGAAATGTTTCTCTAATGATCTGATGCTGCATGTCTTCAGACTGAAATATTCAAGAAAAAATACAGTCAAATAAAGTAAATTTGAAAAAAATATTTTGATTATTAAATACAATCTTTGCTAGCCTGCGTAGCAAGCGTTCCCGTACGAGCGAAGTGTTATGTGTCGTGTGCGAGCGAAGATTCTAGTCCCGCGAAAATTGGGGCGAGAGCAAAAAAGGGAAAGGAGCGGGGAGGGGGTGGGGCAGCGAGGGAACGCTTGCAAGCAAACCCCACGATTCTGAAAAACCCGTTCGCCCACGAACGGGGCTTCTGATTGGTGCGGCGCGGTCATGCTGATTGATAAGTGTATCGAATTCACCTGATTGATTTGAACCAGGCGCGAAATGATATTCGAGCGTGACTCGGGCGACAAGGACAAAACGAATAATTGTTTGAATCGTTCTAGCTTCGATAAACTAGATCTGAGCTCAGCGGAATTCGCTTGTTCTCTGAAGATGGATCAACGTAGGGTATTATATGCCATCAATTTGTCTATTGATTGTGCCTGTCTGATGGATTTGGCAAAAGTGTTTTTTTTTCTTCAGCTCAGTTGTGCGGGTGCGAAGGAAAACGGCAAGGAGGAACAGGTTTTGCCAGCATTATTTGGCAACTTCAACTTAGATTCCGAGTCGTTTTACTTATTCTGACGTGAAAGAAGTCGGCGGCGACTCATCCTTTGTTTTGCAAAATTTAAAGCCAGCCAATTTGCTTACGCTGACAGTTTTCAAAACAACCGCTTCCAGTGCGGACGCTAAACGGTTTTAAATTATATTTTTTTCCCCGTAGGACAATATAATACCGTTAAACTGCTAGACTGTAGAAGTTCAACCTCACGAAAACCTGCTCTTTAAGCCGAACATTCTACTAATTATTTAAAAGCTCCAGACAAACTGTAGAGCTTTTGTGATTTCCCTTTGTGAGTTTCCGGCCATTGAAATGTGAGCGGTCTTGTTCAACACGCGAAAAATTGTTCTGTTTCGAATTTAAATTAAGCTTATAGTTAAAGTGTTGACACCATCACTTTCGCTAGATGGAAAACGCTTCTTTTATTCCCCGAAAATCTGAAGTATTTTGGCTTTTAAAAAGCATTTTGAAGCTAAATGATGCTGTTGTGTGACTCGCTGAAAAATAGCGCCATTGACAAGTTGTCAATCTATGAATGAACTCACCCGTGAAGAAATCGGTGGGCGTTTTTCAGAATCGTGGGGTTTGCTTGCAAGCGTTCCCTCGCTGCCCCACCCCCTCCCTGCTCCTTTTCCTGTTTTGCTCTCGCCTCAATTTTCGCGCGACCAGAATCTTTACTCGCGCGACACATAGCTCTTCGTTCGCACGGGAACGCTTGCTACGCAGGCTAAATCTTTGCAAACATTATACAGCGATCACTCCCTTCTCTTCAGTCTTCATCCACTCTATTTAACCCCATACATATAATTTCTCTACTCGCAACTACTAATTAGCCATCCAGTTATTAAATTTAGATATTTTATGCCATCCATCTCAAGGAATATATCCTACATTATGTTTTGTACACTAATCACTTCAGTCTGATATTTCATGCAAGCCATACGTATTGTGAGCGGCAATACTGGCAGGGTAATCAAATGCTTTTGAAGTATGTATAGTTTTTATCTTTGGAAACAACATCTCTCCCAACTGTCCTAGATTATCTGAAGGTAAAAAAAAGGTCAAGTCTGTATACGAGCCTAGAGGTCCATCAGGCCGGAGCTTATCCCGGTTTCCGTAGCATGAAGTGACTAGGAGTATTTCTACTCCCCCACTCGATGGGATACTAGTCCATAGCAGGGTTACCCCCAGCAGGAGATTTTCCAGTACCCATTTATACACCTGGGTGGAGAGGCCATGCGCACGGTGTTGGTGTACAACGGCGTAACAAAATATGTAACGCTAAATAACGAGCTAGAATGCAAAATTCACGGACAATTATAATAATCAGACAACATAAAAGTAAAGTAAATTTCATGTGCATTTACCTGGTGATAAGCAAGTGGCAGAAAAACCACTTGTTTTGAATTTACAACAAAATCAAAATATCATACTCAAAAATTACATTGAAAACAGGAGTGAACGCATAAGACATTTTCGTGATTATTTCTGCTTCAACTAAAAATTAGACACAAAAATCTCGAAAACTGAGGTGCACATAAGTTGTAGAATCCAGTCAAAGGCATACTTCATATCAAATGTCTGCAGGTTCGGAGAAAGAACTGATTTTCTAGCGTTACATTGAAAAAAAAATTACGTAAACTTTTGGTTGGGTGATCAAATTTCAATCCTGACCAGCGTTTGCGTTCAGCGTTTCAATGGTTTGTGTCGTTCGTTTCCATCGTTTCATTTCCATCGTTTTTGTCGTTTCCATGGTTTTTGCCAATGGTTTCAATGGTTTTTATCTTTGGTTTCAATCGTTTATGAACTTTGGTTTCAATCGTTTCTAGCGTTCCTGATGCTCAAAATAGCATCCTACGAGAACGTGCTGTTGAGACTCGTTTAGAAGAACGAGGTTTAATTTTCGAAACCCTTTCGCAAGAATGCATACACTACGAATAAATTTTTACTTTGTGAAAGAAAATGAATTATAATTTACATTTTTGGGTGAAGATAAGAAATTTCGCTCCGATGCGCATGGATCAAGGTTTAGTTCACGTGCTTATGGCGTTCCATTACGGCCAAAATCTTGAAGTCACAAAATACACAATATGAAACGCGTATAAATATTATTAAACGGTCACAAATAAAACGAAGGTCGTTTACATAAAGTCAAAATGACAAAAAATCAACCGAACCGCGCAAAAATAAATTGAACCTCGTGCAAATAAATCCAACTTGCAAAAATATCAATCGAAATGCGTAAAAATAAATCGATCCGCCAAAAAGCAAATCAAACGCCTCAAAAATAAATCGAACCAAACGCAGATGAATCCAACTTGCACAAATCGCAATCGAACCAGCGAAAAATGGATCGAACTGCAAACAGGAATGAAACCGATTACACAAATGTCGAAACCGCACATATATCAATCGAACTAACTGCACAAAAATAAATCGAAAAAAGGTCAGCGGACCGGAAGTATAGTTTCACCGGAAGTACTTCGTCGCTTAAGCTCATACCCAGTATCTCACCGCCAGCATTGCTGTTATTGTTGGTGTGAGTATGTCTTTTAGAAACCAGCTCGTTTCGTTTTATTTGTGACCGTTTAATAATATTTATACGCATTTCATATTGTGTATTTTGTGACTTCAAGATTTTGGCCATTACGGAACGCCATACGTGCTGGTCGGGAACGGTAAAGCATGAAAAATAGGAGTCGAATAAATAAAGATCATAGCCATGTCATTATTTTAAACTGCATTATGTGGTTAGATAAATATCTTCTGATGAAAAATCGATAGTTGCATAAGAACTTTTAGATGGAAAACAATCGATAATAAAATTTCCCAATATGAATGAAACGATATCAAATTTCCACCGAAATGCAAATTTGTCAATGTTTATATATTAAACACAGCTTCCAACTAAGAATTAACAAAGACAAAATAGAACACAAAAAGTTTTTGGATCCAAAAAAGTTATTCAAATAAATGTCAAATTTGCTTTTGGAAGTAATAAATATCGATTCTTTGTGCGCTAGAACACAAGACTTAATTATTCGTGTGAAACTTATGTATTTTTAGCAGACACCGGCAGACGCTTCGTCTCTGTTCAAAGCCGTCCTTTTAAAATCGCAACCTTTTCAGATAAAATCACCAATTAAGTTATTGAATTTTGCCTCAAACGAACAGTTAAACAAATGTTATAAATCAAATCAACATTCGAAAACAACATTTACTGACCCAAAAGAAAGAAACGATTCAAACTATAAATAAACCAAACAGACCAAACAATTCAAACCATATAATTAACGAACGATTCAACCCATATAAACGAACGATTCAAACCATAGAAACGAACGATTCGAACGACAGAAACGAACGATGCCAAATCGTTGCACAAACGCTAAACGCTGGTTTGGCAAATGCAAGTTGGAAGCGTTTCAAACGACATAAACGCTACAAACAATGATTAAAGTGTGTCGTTTGTAAACGAAAATGTTACGCGGCATGTAAAGAATTTTGGTGAGTTGACTAACTTTTTCTTGTTCTTACGTTTTAACCAAGCAAACGAGAATTTAAACAAACAGTAATGCAACTTGATTAGATAATGAAGAATACATCTGTATGATTATTTACTGTCATATTTATTCTTATTTACAAAAAAACACGGGTAAAGTCAGACATCGTTAGAAATTGTGACTTGTACACCAACACCGTGCGCATGGCCGAGAGAGGTACTATGAGAATAAAGTGTCTTGCCCAAGAACACAAATTTAGTGACCCTGGCCAGAGCTCGAACCTGGACCACTTGATGGCATGAGCTCCAACCTGCCTCTTGCCTTTCTTTCTCCACTGTATGTGAATGCATTATTACACAATAATTACCTTACAATACGCCTATATGGCGTTCCGTTACAGTCAAAATCTTGTAGTCACAAAATAAACAATATGAAACGCGTATAAATGTTATTAAACGGTCACAAATAAAACGAAGGTCGTTTACATAAAGTCAAAATGGCAAAAAATCAATCGAACCGCGCAAAAATCAATCGAACCTCGTGCAAATAAATCCAACTTGCACAAATATCAATCGAACTGCCTAAAAATAAATCAATCCGCCAAAAAGCAAATCAAACGCCTCAAAAATAAATCGAACCAAACGCAAATGAATCCAACTGCACAAATCGCAATCGAACCAGCAAAAAATGGATCGAACTGCAAACAGGAATGAAATCGCTTACAAATGTTACAAAAATGTTGAAACCGCACATATCGAACTTGCACAAAAATAAATCGAAAGGTCAGCGAACCGGAAGTATAGTTTCACCGGAAGTACTTCATCGCTCAGTATCTCACCGCCAGCATTGCTGTTATTGTCGTTGTGAGGTTGTGAGTATGTCTTTTAGCAAGCAGCTCAGCGACTACAAATAAGGAAAATTCTTTCGGTCGTTGCAAGACCTGTTAGCCCTTTCTCTCTATGCCAACTTATCCTTCGATTCTGCGGAATTCCTTTCCTGACGTCTCGATGGTTTTTGAGAGAACTTTGAGTGTTTTGATCGTCAAGAATACCCGTGTCCCATCCTTCCGAAAGACAACTGCTTTCTGACCTCGACATTCTCTTGCGCATTGTCAGTCAACAAAGACAGTATTGTGTGAACTTGTCGTATTTTGCTTTGCACGAGGAGCAAGAACAACAGTCAACCACTAGAGTGGGTGTCAGGATTGTAAGATCAGGTGTTGGTCGGCCAAGACTCGACATTTCGCCGTGAAGACCTCTTGGAAACACTTCATGTAACAGCTGGATTTCGCTGGGCCTCCACGAAGAATCGAAGAATCGAATGATAAGTTGGCATCGAGAGAAAGGGCTAACAGGTCTTGCAATGACCGAAAGAATTCTCCTTATTCGTAGTCTCTGAGCTGCTTTCTAAAAGACATACTCACAACAACAATAACAGCAATGCTGGCGGTGAGATACTGGGTATGAGCTTAAGCGACGAAGTACTTCCGGTGAAACTATACTTCGGTTCGCTGACCTTTCGATTTATTTTTGTGCAAGTTCGATATGTGCGGTTTCGACATTTGTGAAACATGTGTAAGCGGTTTCATTCCTGTTTGCAGTTCGATCCATTTTTCGATGGTTTGATTGCGATTTGTGCAAGTTGGATTCATCTGCATTTGGTTCAATTTATTTTTGAGGCGCTTCATTTGCTTTTTGGCAGATCGATTTATTTTTAGGCAGTTCGATTTATATTTGTGCAACTTGGATTTATTTGCACGAGGTTCGATTGATTTTTACGCGGTTCGATTGATTTTTTGCTATTTTGACTTTATGTAAACGACCTTTGTTTTATTTGTGACGCTTTTCATATGGTGTATTTTGTGACTTCAAGATTTTGGCCGTAACGGAATGCCATACGCCTACTGAACCCAACACCCATGTATTGTTTTATTTCTTGTTAACAAAACTTTCTATTAATAATTTCAAATAGCTGCTGACTATTTTAAACTTTTGCACACTCGAATATTATACCCCATTCTAGGAAAACACCTCTAAAGTGCATACCCGTTCTAGATCAGGAGTCCCAAAATCACGACCCTGTTGGGCAGCACATACCCATATAGGTATTGTGGGGGAGTACCCCCTCCCCCCCCCCCCCTCCGACCGGGTCTTAGGCAAACACTTGAGAAAGTTTGGGTTTCAATCTGGCAAACATATGAAACATACATGTGTCATTTTCTGTCTTAAATATTATCTGCAAAATATAAATACCACTGCTAAAAAATATAAGACTGAAAGTTAGAAGATAAAGATGAGAAAGATTCAATTTCAATTAAATATTTAAGCAGTAAGCTTAATTTAGTCTTACAGTATATCAATCTTTGTTATCAAAAAAGCTTTAAGCTTATAGGTCTGCCCCTCGTGTAAAATCAAATATGAAGGCATGCCACTTACATAATGCGTAAAGAATTTGATCATCCGTGGCTTTCCATGGTTGTTGAATACAAGAATAGCCTTGATCATCTCAAAATATGAAATAAAGGTATCAAAACACAAACTTCGATCACGAGCGTTCAAGATGGCCGTCACTATAATTCCCACAATGCATTGGACATCGAGTTTGACTTGGAAACCTACCCTGTGTAAGCCTACGTAAAATATCCCGTCCACAACTCGGGGTGAAATGAGCGAACGAATTTCAGGAATTGTAGTTTTGGCCCAGGGGTGTCTTGAATATGAAAAATAAATCAAATTAGAGAGCTAGGATACAAGTTCACTAACAGCATTTTTGGATCTGATGCATGACTGCTTCGTGAACATGGATAAAAACATGACCTACACTGTTGGAACACGATAATTTCAACAAACATGCCCCAATCTTTTATTTTCTGTTTGTTGCCAAAGTGTTATATGTAGTTCTTTATTTATTCACTGTCCTACTTTTAACAAGTTGTCACAAAACGCTATCGTGCAGGCTGACCACTAAAACATGTAACTGGTTCCAGAACTATTTTTTGAGCTTTTTTTTTTTTGGGGGGGGGGGGGGGGGGGGAGGGGGGTCTGGAGCAGTGGGAAGGAGCAGACAAAGTGATTGGAGAACCAAAATAACAGTTGCTTTTCCAAAGTCTATTTTCATCATGACAATTATTATCAAGTTGACAGTTATCACATTGTTTCTAAAGAAGCTGTTGTGCTGTAAATGCAAGCAAAACACTTGGCCGATTATATAAACTGCCACAGCGAATTTTGAAAACTGACATTTTCAAGTATTACCCCTTTGCCAGAGCAAAGTCTCGTATATAGGGTGTTCTGATCCGTCAAACCCTGATCCATAAGAATGTTTTGTGAAACAAACAAGATGTAGGTCCTTCATCAGCAGTGTAACCAGTTTTAATCACAGTAATTTCGTAGTGAAAAGAGAAAGGGTTTTCACCAGCGACACGATTATACAATCTCTCTACTAACGCATGGAGCATTCTATCCCATAATACTCTAGACATACAATGCTCAGTTGTTTATGTAACACAAGATGCCTAACTCACGTGACAGAACATAGGGTTAGAATGCTGGAAACATCAACTTTTCCACATTTTGCTTATGGTGGTTGATTTACCTTAATCGACTTCCAGTTGATAATCAAATTCATTTGTTAGTATTTGCATCAATCACATCACTAACATACAGTGCATTACAACAATAATTTCTCACAGTGCTTAACGTACATTGTACTTTCATAACTAAACAAAATAAAAAATACTGTAGCTTTGCACTTTATTTGTCTTATTTGATACACTTACTCAGCTACTTGAGTCAAATTGATAAAGAGTTTCCTGGTGGATATGCCAACTAAATGGGCACAATAATATTACATTTGTAATGGATGGATCATGGGGTGGGCAAAAAAACGAAAAAAAAAAATCCTGCACAACAAAGACAGAGGTAAAAAATCTCACAAAGGGAGGCATGAAAAAATAATTTATATCAAACAAGCCAAGAAAAAACAAATATCTTGCACATCTTGAAGTTGGAAAAAATTCTTGCTCAGAAAAATTACCCAACCCCTTCCACAAAAATATAATGATCCACCTCTAACTTGTTATGATATCCTCTATTCTACCTATCAGACTTAGCAAAAACAAGTTCCAAAATACAAGAACAATAATTTTTGCTGATTACTCGTGCTGTTTTACTGTGGTGACAAAACTGTGTTGACCATTCCGAAAATAACATTCAGTATGGAAAACGCTACATGTATAACACTTTCCTTGCATAATTATGTGACCTTATGCCCACTTTAATTGATTCGGAAATAATGTCATCTTCCTCTCACCCACTGAAATATCACAGAAAGATTTTCTGTCAGGCTGATCCCAAAGAAAGATTCTTGGAACTCTAAAATGAATGATGTAGCGCTCCTTCTTAATGTAACTGCTGTTCCCTGAAACCCTAAAATTGCTGTATTTACTTGATTAAGCACTGCCCTTCATTTAAGCGATGCCCCTGATTAAGGGCTGTACACGAGAGCAACAAAATTAACTGCTATTTCCTGAAACCCTAAAATTTATTTTTAAACTTGGGTGCAGTTTAGTGCCTCTAGCTCGATCTGCAGTCTACTGGTATTTGCAATTGCACTGAAATAATGTACTTTGTATAATGTAGAATGAGAAATAAAAGAATAGTTGCTATCCTTATTCAACAGGAATGAAGGACATCATTAAATATCAGAATGGATCAGTTATGGAGTAAAACAACAGCTGTAATAAGCCAGAATTGGCTGGAATGAAACAGCGCAAATAAACCCAGAATGTGCACGTATGCCTTCATTAATCTTCCAAACTTGTTCTGGTTCTGTCATGGACCAAAACAGTTTGGCCCATGACAGGGATTTCAGTCTCATTCTAGTCCTTTCCAGTTTCATTCTGGGTCATTTCAGTACATTCACTGCCATTCCAGGGTCATTCTGCCAGGGTGCATTCCATGTACATCCCATGCTGAAGGTATGCCAAGGTTTGAAAAGTCCACTCCAATGTCCTTATGTAACGTACATCATCTGACTACACTCACTTAAACCTACATAAAATGCAGCCTGGTCATTCTGGTTTGTTCCACTCCATTTCATTCCATCTTGTTTCATCTTGTTTTATTATTCAATACTGCCTGTTGCTATTATGCTAGGAAGTCACAAGTTTTTCTGATCAAAAAACAAATTCTTTTAACATACTTCTACACAAGTAAGTGAATTTTCGCCAGTTTGCAGAGTTCACAGATTTAATGCAAGTTCACACTAATGGATCCACAGAATTTTGTTTTTCTCTTGACTCAGTCCAGGCCTTTGCAATGGTTCTCTTCATCTCGTCGTCACCCTCATCATACATCTTCCTCATCAAATCCATTATTCCTTCTCCTGGATCCTTATTTTCATCAAATTTTGGTTGCTGTTTTGCGTTCTTTAAGTTCTCAGTCACTGTTAAACAGGACCAGTTTTCTTCTTTGTTTTTCTTCAGAAGGATACTTAGTTTGCCGGTTTTTACCTTCACTGAGCTTGACTCGGGGAGGATAGGATGCAACAAATTAACCATTTGAAATTGGTAATTCTTGCCTTTTAACCCCAGCACCTTCAGCTCCAATGAACTGGACGTGAACTTTGAAGAAACATTCCCCTCGGCTAGAGTTTCCACTTCTGGCAACGTAATGTAAATTTTCACGAACTTTGGCGATTGATCCCAAGCGTAAGATGTAATTTTGGTTAAAGAGACTTGAGGTTTTTTCACTGTGGGCTTTTTCTGTTCTTCTTTAGCACATGGCTCGCCTTCACCTGGGATTTCCTTGGAAGCGATCTCACGTTCAACGGCTGCCAGCTCATTCTGCAGAAGTGTCTTGACGCGAGATTGAGTTGCAGTTGAAAGAAGGCTCTGAATCTCGTCTCTGACTTTTTTTAACTCTTGAATTTTCTCCATTATGGTTAGAAAAGAAAATGTTTTCTTAAAACCGAAACTACTCGTGGAAACTTTCTCCTTCGCCACAAATCGTCACATGGTACAAAATCTTGACCGAGAGAGTCTTGTCACTAGCGTCCAGTCTCCTTTCCCGCCTCAGGCCGGAGACATCGGGAGAAGCAGCATTGTTCGATTTTGGACCTTGTGTAGAGTTATTTTTGTTTGAGCTTTTTGTGTTTTTTTCGAGGACAATGAAAAAATGGATAGTCCTACTTGGCGGGGCCATGTTCTGTGTCCTGTTTCTCTCCATGTATTTGGTAGTGGATCAGTTAGGCCGATTGCCAACCTCGCAAGAAATCTTCAAAGTTGAGGTAACTTGCATCAGAGGCAGATCGCGCGCGAGCATTTCTCCGGCTTTCATCAATTCACTTCTCGGGAAACTAAATATATTAGAAGCTTTAATCTCTTCTCTGTAAAAAAAATATACGCTCCAGCTGCTGTGTCTCCAGTTGAACAAACTCTTAATTTGTGAGGTTTTTAGTTTTCAATTTCGTTATTCATGTTTTCGCTAGCTGGTAGTTGACAGAGGTAGAGTCACGTTTAAATAAGCTTTATATTAAACTTGCATATTATTAAGACTAATTTGTTTATGGGTGTAGCTTTTCGACCTGTTTTGCCACGTGTAAAATATTTTTCTCCTCAGCGACTATCGTATGAGGGTACAAACTGATTGCATGAATCATATGCCAGCGTTTGCATCCATCATTTCCCGAGGGTTTCTATGCCGGGTTTCTATGCTAGCCACGTACCCGTAAAGATTTTTAATAACTATAGAAATTAATAATTAAGCATAAAGTTTGCTAACTTATAACTTGTGATATTATTCGATGCATTTTATCTAAATGCATGTTGTTTGCATACAATACATAAAATAAATCTTAGAACAATAAATCTTAGAAAAACAGGGTGACAATTTCTAGAAAGAAAACAGTAGAAAACTACCTTTGACAACTTTTTGAAATTTTGCATCATGACGATGTGTCCTAAAATAATCAAGAGCCTTTTGATTAAAACACGAAAACTAAAAATCCATTGGTCTACAAGTCTAATTGGCTTGGGAAAGAATAACTGATTTCACCAAGTTCTGATTGCAAAAGAAGTGCTGCTGTGCCATGCAATTACTTATAAAATTATGCTTTGTATAGAACACTGACTAGCTGATAAACACTAAGCGATTATCTCTTTTCACCCAATGTTATTAACAGTGTACTGCCTTATTGTACGAAATAATGTTAATGTTATTCTGTGCACTGCTGATTTCAGAGGCTGCTTACAGTGTACTTTTAATATTTGCAATTAGTCTCGCACCAAACAAAAATCCACCTGTTGTGAAGCTGTATAAACAAAGAAATTAATTGGCTTCATGTCAAAATAAAAGAGAATTCATGTGCATGTTGTGTACTGTATCAAAAAGGATGAAAAATAGCACATGTTTTTCTGCTTAGTATTAAAATTCTCATGGGTCAGGTTTAAATATGTATTGGGACATGGCATATAGAGCTGCTATTTGATCTTGTATAGGGTTGCAGTTTCGATCAATTTTTCAGAATTGGGTTGGGAGATGTTACGCTCATTCTGTATAGATTTGCCAATAAATATCCTAACAAATGTAGCACCTGATGTATATTGTACAAGATTTTGTATAACTTACAGCATTAATGATTGATGGGATGTGCCGTGGCTAATGGCTAGTTTGCAGGACTCCAAATCAAGTGGTCCAGGTTCAAGTATTGGCTGGGGTCGCTGCGCTGTATTCTAAGGCTAGACACTTTACTCTCGTAGTGCCTCTCTTCACCTAGGTGTATAAATGGTTAACAGGGAAATTAAATACTGGTGGGTGACTCTGCAGTGGATAAGCATCCTATCCAGGGAGGAGTAGAAATACTGTTAATTGCTCAATGTTACGAAAACCAGGAAAGGCTCCAGTCTGATGGGCCACCGGGCTCAAACTCAGACATACCAGTAACCCTTAGCTACGACACAAGTTAGATTCAAGTGTTTGACAAAAACCAAATGTAATGAAAAGTTTAAGTGGGAGATGGTTATAGGCACAGACTGGTTCCAAAAAGTGTTTTCAATAAAATCCAACTCGCGCCAGGGCTCCGGGGGTATTTTGAGGTGAATCACTGGCTAAATTTCATTCTTGTTGTATTGTTGTATTTCAGATGAAACAGAAAATTGAAGATCCCCTGACTTCTCTTGAGAAAGACATTAACAAACTAGAAGGGAACATACAAAGATCTGGTAAAATCATGAGTAGTATGCAAAACACTGTTGATAAATTAAAATTTGAAGGTCATAAACCGATTCCTCCTGTTAAAAATCAAGATGATGCAGCATTAGTAAGAAGACCTGACATGCAGTCTAACGAGGTGGATGATGGCTGCGTGTTCTCTGGGACAGCATCAGGAAAATCTGCAAATGTGAAGGTGGGTAAAGGGTGGTGCACTACTGAACTTATTTTGGACATTGTATATATTTTTAATAGAAAACATCCTGTAAGAAAGCACCTGCTAAAAGCCATACTTCATCTATAACTCGATAGAAACACAGAACTAGCACGAGCTGTTGACATAATGATGGCACGAGCAAAGAGATTTTGCATTTTGATGATCAAATTAAACAAGGGATTTAGCTCTTTTTCCTCGCGGTGTTTTCTAAAAGAAATAGACCGTGTATCCATCACATCCAAAATTAGCTACTTAAGGAAGGTCGTCGTTGAGAATGCATGTGTGTGACATTTAAGAAGGAAAATTTCTTGATTAATGACAGAAGGACCTTATGGTTCTTGTTTTCTTGATTTTGTAGGTATGTACTGTTCTCAGTTCTTATCATAAATTTGCAATATTGGAAACTCAAAAGGGGCTATCACAATCCCTGGAACAGCCCCAAACCCTCCTCTGAGGATGCCCTGGCTGCATGCCGGGCACCTGGACATCCATCTGACAATGTTGTTGTTTCATTGCAGATGTTAGATATGTTTGATGTGATGCCATTTGATAACATTGATGGTGGTGCATGGAAGCAAGGCTGGGATGTACAATATGATGATAAAGAATTTGATAAAGAACCTCTAAATGTATTTGTGGTACCTCACTCGCATAATGATCCAGGTAAGTCTCTTCAAAAAAGATGGACCTTCAAATAAGTTACACTAGTGTAACATAATAACTGTGACAAATGTCAACTATTACTGTACATGGATCCCAGTGCCAGACAAAAATACTGCTGCAACAAAACAATTTTGTTAACCCTTTATCTATAAAAGTAATCAATTCCTGTAGCTCTCCTTGCCTTTAGGATGTGAAAAGCCTGGTTTTATTCCTTGGAATATTATAACAAGCACATGCAGAAAATTATTTAAAACACTGTACATAGTCTAATGGTTAGAATGCTGGACGGAGATCCAATGGTTTATATTAAGCATTTAAGGCCATGCCAATTCCACTGGGCCACACTCTGGTAAACTTTTGTTAAGCTCTCTCATTTAGTTTTCATTTGTTTAAACAATTTTCTTCTCTTTGATAGGCTGGATCAAGACTGTGGATCAGTACTACACACAGCAAACTCGACATATTCTTGACAATGTTATTGATGCCCTTTCAGAAGACAAAAAGAGAAAGTTTATATGGGCGGAAATGTCATATTTGTCAATGTGGTGGCAAGATGCTGATGAGAGAAGGAAGAAGCTTGCTCTAGAGTAAGAACCATATTTAATTAATATTGGTAGCAATTGAAGACAGAGCCTTTCACTTTTTATTACTTAATATTTTGTATATGCACAATTTATATTATTTAAATTGTAAGCTAATCAGCCCACTCTGACTTGCTAACCTGTACTGTTGGTATATTCCTGGTGGTCCCAGTTGTTGTAAAATTGTTCTACAAAGAGAAGCTCTGACTTTTTTTTTGATACTCAAAACTTGAAACTCAATTCTCTGTATTTGATTCTTGTGCATTGAACTTCTACAAGAGTTTCTAGGATTGAGTTCAGACTGTCAACTTACCTTGGTTAACTGTACTGTAAAATGAGCACCCTGGCCTGTATATATGTAATTCATTACTGGCACCATATGTGCTAATGATTTGTAACATAAATGCTGTTATTAGTTGGAGGGCAGGAGCATGAGAAAGGGGCGGGAGGCAGGAGAAGAGAGGGCAGGAAGCAGACTCCCAAGCTGGCAGGGACTGGGAGAAATAATTGGGAAAAGTTTTTGCAACATTTTAAAATATTTTGCAATAGAAATGGGGCTAAGGGGCAGGAACTGGGAATATAAAGGCATGAGAAGTGGAAGGCTCAGATCCTCCTGTCCCTCCCCCACTTTTTGGATTTATAATATTAAACTGTAAAGTTCTGGAAGTAATGACACCCCCTCCCCCCAAAAGTAATTAATAGTGCTCCAAACGTAGTGACCTCAAATGTATTGTAACTTTGTTATTACAAGCACTGGAAGTATTAGATATAATTACACTGTTTCAACAAGTTATCGACTGATAAAGATAAAATCACCATTTATCACAAGCGTGCGAAAAAGCAAAAATCTGAGCCCTCGACGTGAATCATACTCATGGCCTCCCAGATACTGGTTGGGTGCTATTAATAACCACTGAGCTGCAAGAGACTCTGGCCTAGCACACCAAGAGTCTCTCATAGCTCAGAGTCTAGAACGGCCAACCAGTATCTGGGAGGCTATGGGATCCATTTCTGTTGGGGACTCAGATTTTTCTTTGTCCCACACTGGTTACAAATGGTCATTATTTTCATCTTTATCATTTATTTACCTTGCTTAAAATATACATGTACCACCTCCATTTTATTACACAAAAGTTATCCACTTAATATCTCTACTACCGTAAAACAAACAAGACTGTTCTCCCTGCAAAGTACTTATTAAACAGTTAGTAATTTATTAAATATTTTTGTTATTGACCCACATTATGGTGAAGTTTTTGCTAACAGAAAGTAACAACCCCCTGAAAGTGAAAAACCCCAAAAGGAGAAACAGGAATTAGCTGTTTGATCCAAAAGTAACACGTGTCATTACCTTAATTGGGAACTTTACAGTAATTGTTTTTTGTGTGTTCGTTTTACAATACTTCTTGCATTGCTTATCAGGCAGCTGACTAGTGGTCAGTTAGAGATCGTAACAGGTGGATGGGTGATGAATGACGAGGCCAACCCCCATTACTATGCCATGTTGGATCAGATGATTGAAGGGCATCAGTGGATTGATAAAACACTTGGTTCAGGTGAAAATGGAACCTTATTAGAACTGATTTCTATCTACAGTAATTTGAAGTACTACATGTACATGTATATTTTACAGGTCAAATTTAAATTCAGGTTAATTTTTTTATAACTGAGGTTATTTTTTTTTTCAACCTACTAGGTATAGGAAGACCATGGATATGTCTTTGATTGTATTATTATTAGAGTATTGTATAATAAAGTTTGATGATGATGATGGATATTTATTCTATTTATTACTTAGGAATAAAGCCAATGTCCGGGTGGGCCATTGATCCATTTGGACACACACCCACCATGGCCTATCTTTTGCGTCGGATGGGTTTTCATTCAATGTTGATTCAAAGAACTCATTATCAGGTGAAAAAACATCTTGCCAAGGAGAAGAATCTGGAATTCATGTGGCGGCAAAATTGGGGTAAGTCAAGTTTTGGGGAAATTGGAATTGTGTTATGGTAAGCATTGGGGCATGCATGGCATGTAGCTGCACAGGAAAAATAATTTTTTTGATGATTTATAACTTACATAATCACCTTGATTGAACACAACTTTTGGAATAGTTACTGAATATGTACCAAGTAAATGTCATATGGTTATTAACTGTTTAGTTTCTTTGAATTTTGAATTTCAGATCATGGATCATCTACAGACATGTTTTGTCACATGATGCCATTTTACAGTTATGATGTCCCTCACACCTGTGGCCCAGATCCAAAGGTACTATAAGATTGTGATTACATATAAAAAACCTAAAGCCTAAACCCTAGCCTGACAGGCCAAGCAAAGAGGTGTCTCAGGTGTAAAACTTGACAGGGTCGACTTCCTAATGTATTAAACGTAACAAATTAATGAAATTGCTTCTCATGATGTGGCAGGCATGGTAGTCTAACAGTTAGTGCACTGGACTGCGGATTGAATGGTCTGCCTGGGTTCAAGCCTTGGCCAGACTAAGAAACTTCCAAAAAAAACCTTCCATTTTTCCATAACTGTGTTACAAGTGTTTTTGGGCAAGATACCTTTGCTCTCACAGTTCCTCTCTCCGCCCAGCTGTATAAATGGGGGCCTCTCCACCCATGCATGTGATGGACTAGCATCCAATCCAGCTTGGGGGACTTTGCATGATCTGCTTTTCTTTTGTAGCATAATAAAAAAACACAGTGACTGTCATGCCCTTCTTTATTTACTCTAACTACTGTAAGTGGGTTAAATTGTTTTTGTTTTTTAGCACTGTATTTTTTATACCATCTTTTTTGCATGCGTTAAAAAGTTGCAGCGGGATTAGAAATACTTGCTTTATGCTACAGAAGCTGGGATAAGCTCGGGTCTGATAGGCCAATAATGGGGTCAAATGCAGACTTAACCATAAAGTTACCTTCTGATGACTTGGTGAATTCATCCATTTGAATTCCTCCTTGACACTTTGCCTTTAAAACTGACATGGAACCCTGAGCATCGCATTAGTACAGTAACTGTAACTGGCACCTTGGGTTTTTCATTCTGTGTGTTTAAGTTCAGTATAATTATGTGACGTAGGGTTCTGTGTGCATGTAACTATGTCTTTGATGTTGTGTGTTAACTTTACATGTACATGTACTTTGTCAATTTTTCTGTAGATTTGTTGCCAGTTTGATTTCCGTCGCTTGCCTGGTGGTGGTATTTCTTGCCCCTGGAGAATTCCACCCACAAGGATTGATGATAGCAATGTTGGATCAAGGTAGTGCAACTATTAAATAAATAACACAAGTTCTTTCAAAATTGGACTGGTGGACTCAGTATTTAATATGTGACTCCTGCAGTAAATAAATGTTTTATTATTTAGATGGATGTATTTCTAGCTATTAAATACGCACAGCTTATTTACCTCCAAAAAGTGCTTGTGGAACTTATTAAAAAATAAATTTACAGCTCAAATACCTCTTTTTGAGTGTCAGCACTGAAATAGCAGTAAACAATACTAATGGGCTAGTTACTATTAGATAAATTACATAGTAGTATATAAATTAAATAATCATTCTTTCCACCTAACAGGGCCAGATTGCTATTAGACCAGTACAAGAAGAAAGCTCAACTTTACAGGACTAATGTCTTGTTTGTTCCTTTGGGAGATGATTTTCGATATGAAACTACATTTGACACACATGAGCAGTACACTAATTATCAGGTAATTTGATGCTAAGGAATTGAACCATTTCAATAGTAAACACAAGATGCACCAATAACTCATTTCTCCTTTATGTTACAAACTTAAGTTAAGGAACCTTACATTAATATTGTCATAATACTGCATGCATAACAATCAGTGAAAGTATAAAATAATATCATGTATGAAGCACTTAATAGCTGATATCTTGTACTCGGTTTCATGAAATGGGACATCGACCAGAGCTAACCAGTTGTTATTTTATTTTACAGCGACTTATGGACTATATAAATTCTCGTCCAGACATGAAAGCAAAGGTAATTACTGGTTATAAAATTCTCACTGATAATAATTATATTATAATAAATTATGTATGATCATGCATATGTAACTGTAAAGCAGAACATTGGCTAAACTCAAATGAAGTTGAAAATGCAGCTACAGTCTAATCTTGTCGCCCTTTATTTTAGCTTCAGAATAAAGTGACTCAAGATTTAATCAATATTTAGTACAGTGTATTATTGCAGCCATAGAATTGATGGAACATAGGGTCAAAAGAAGATTAGGTCGAGGATTTTTTTATTATAATAGTATTGAACTAAGAAACAAAATTCTGAAGTTGTTATGTGTTACATGTTTTGATCTCCTTTAGTGAGTACTTTATGGCATGTACATTGTGCACCTTGTGTCCCATTATAATGTATTATAATTATGACTACTTATTAAGAAGTTGATTTAAGGTACATGTAAGTGAAAAATGACTGAACTTCTCTTTTCTTCACAGATTCAGTTTGGGACTCTGAGTGATTATTTCAATGCATTATGGAAAACCACAGGTAATAAACATGCATGTTAAATTATGTGGCTAAATGTAATTTAGGCAAAGTTAACCTCGAAGCAATGCTCTCCAGCAACCTTTGGATGCAGGAAGCTCGCTTGCAACTTTGGCGGTTTGCTGGGGCACTTTGTGACACCTATATGCAGTAGGCCGCTACCGTTGGCCGCATAAAGCTTGGGATGGCGCCAGGACCCTCGCAGGGGCTCTTCATGACCTTTACACACAGTAGGTTGGTAAGTATTCCACTGAGTCCTTCAGTGTGACGGTGCCCAGGTGGGTGGTGGCTGCTTCAGGGTTACCATGGATACCTCCTTCCCTGCTGTGCATCGCCCGGCTCCACCAACCTTGAGGCACCAGCGCCCAAGCTGATCTATTGTTGATGAGTTTAACTTGTACTTTCGGCATGGACATCCCTTACCTGTTAAGTTTGCAACCTGTTGTGCAGTAGTGTAGCAGCTGTCATAAACTTGTAATTCTACTGGTCCTCCAGTGTAGCAGTTGATATTGTAGACTGTAGTGAGCCAATCATGTGAGACCTTGTGAGAGCTGCTACCCAGCCCCTGTTTATTAAATCAAAACAATGTTTATTTCAGGGGCTGAACCTGGCGGCCAACCAAAAGGCTTCCCAGCTCTAAGTGGAGACTTCTACACATATGCTGACAGGTAAGAATAACAGGGTTGTCTTAATTTCTTAAATTTTTAATTGTTAATCTTGCCAACATGCAAACTGTGGCTAGACTAAACTGGCGTAATATGTCACTGAAACATATTGAAGTGGGGCTATCAATTGAACTGTCTCATCATGTGGGAGCCGTGGTGTTCTTGGGCAAGACACTTCATTCTCATAGTGCCTCTCTCCATCCAGGTGTATAAATGGGTACCAGCAAATTTACTGCTGGGGGTAACCCTGCGATGGACTAGCATCCCATCCAGGGGGAGTAGAAATACTACAAAATGTTTCATGCTACGGAAACTAGGATAAGCTACAGCCTGATTGGCCACTTGGCTCGAACGCAGACTTCAACCCCTTTATCTGTATTAACTCATGAATATACATGTACATTATTTACTTTGCATATTGTTTGTTTACAATCTTACGATTTCAATGAGTGCTGAAACAAAGCCTCTAAACTGCATGTTGATCTGTTTTAGGGAAGATCATTACTGGAGTGGGTACTACACATCAAGACCATTTTACAAGCATATGGATAGAGCACTGGAATCACACCACAGGTATTTCTTGAAGAAACACTCAATTGTGCATCTTCTTTTTTTATACCATGCCTGAGGGAGAAGCTTGACAAGGCAGGGTTCACGGAAAATAAAGTAATGGCTTGAATGACCGCCACCAAACACGCAAAAACTGAAAATCACAAGATCAAGTTATGATTTCCTGCAACCGTGTGATAATTTCATGACCAAGGCTTGAACCTGGGCCACTCAGTCCAGAGTGTAAAAGTGCACTAACCATTAGGCCACCACACCTCCCACAGGCTTATGGTACAAGGTATTAATATAAGATTTTGCTGGGCTGTAATAATTATAAATCTTGATAACAAAAGCATTTAATACATGTTTTGCTCTTTTTTGAAGGGCTGCTGAAATAATTTTCTCATTGGCTGAATCTCATTCTCGTCATCATGGAAGTTCCAGTTTTGCTGTGGAGCAACTGTATGGTCTACTGACCAATGCACGCCGTAACTTGGGTCTTTTTCAACATCATGATGGCATTACTGGCACAGCTAAGGACTTTGTTGTCATTGATTATGCTACAAGGCATGTACATGTGTGCACATTGAAATTGTTATGGTTAAAGCTATTTAAAATTGCAGTATTACACTACAAGCCCATGTTTTCTCTAAGTGAATAGTCAACAAGTCACAGCCAAGTTGACTATCGCTCATAGAAAATGAGAGTGAGAAGTCTTAATATATTGTTTTAGTAGAAACTCAGTGAGATAGCAGTCCAAAACCTGCAATATTATGTATTTTTAAGCCAAATGGCAAGGATGATTTTATAAGCCACCCGTGCATAATCGTGTTCTTTCAGCAAATAGATCACATTTACGGATTTCCAACAGAACATTCTGAGTGGCTGCTAAATATAAATAGTGTTATTTTTAGTTGTTTTACGCTGTTAGTCATATTTGGCTTGACTATAATGTAAAATGTGTTTATTCACTTTAGGATGCACCAGTCACTGAATGATCTGCAGCGAGTGATACAGGACTCCGCCCATTTTCTGTTGACGTCTGACAAGTCACACCACAAATCACCAGACCCAGTGTTACCACCTCTCAAGTTTGTATGTGGACTTGTTTCTCTAGTATAGAAATAAGTTGAGTTTATTATGTGCAGTTAAACCCTGATAATAAACAATCTGTTGTACATATAATGGACTAATCAAGATTGTGGAACTGGGCTGTGCTATTGACAAGCCAGTCATGATTGTTACAATAGCCTACCCCTCTCCCCTCCCTCATGTCCCCTGTTTTACACCTACCCCTCCCCCCTCCCTCATGTCCCCTGTTTTACACCTATACCTCTCCCCTCCCTCAGGTCCCCTGTTTTACACCTACCCCTCTCCCCTCCCTCAGGTCCCCTGTTTTACACCTACCCCTCTCCCCTCCCTCATGTCCCCTGTTTTACACCTACCCCTCTCCCCTCCCTCATGTCCCCTGTTTTACACCTACCCCTCTCCCCTCCTTCAGGTCCCCTGTTTTACACCTACCCCTCTCCCCTCCCTCAGGTCCCCTGTTTTACACCTACCCCTCTCCCCTCCCTCAGGTCCCCTGTTTTACACCTCCCTCTCTCCCCTCCCTCATGTCCCCTGTTTTACACCTACCCCTCTCCCCTTTCTCAGGTCCCCTGTTTTACACCTACCCCTCTCCCCTCCCTCATGTCCCCTGTTTTACACCTACCCCTCTCCCCTCCCTCATGTCCCCTGTTTTACACCTACCCCTCTCCCCTCCCTCAGGTCCCCTGTTTTACACCTACCCCTCTCCCCTCCCTCAGGTCCCCTGTTTTACACCTCCCTCTCTCCCCTCCCTCATGTCCCCTGTTTTACACCTACCCCTCTCCCCTTCCTCAGGTCCCCTGTAAAACAGGGGACATGAGGGAGGGGAGAGGGGTAGGTGTAAACCTACCCCTCTCCCCTCCCTCATGTCCCCTGTTTTACACCTACCCCTCTCCCCTCCCTCATGTCCCCTGTTTTACACCTACCCCTCTCCCCTCCCTCAGGTCCCCTGTTTTACACCTACCCCTCTCCCCTCCCTCATGTCCCCTGTTTTACACCTACCCCTCCCTCAGGTCCCCTGTTTTACACCTACCCCTCTCCCCTCCCTCATGTCCCCTGATTTACACCTACCCCTCTCCCCTTTCTCAGGTCCCCTGTTTTACACCTACCCCTCTCCCCTCCCTCATGTCCCCTGTTTTACACCTACCCCTCTCCCCTCCCTCATGTCCCCTGTTTTACACCTACCCCTCTCCCCTCCCTCATGTCCCCTGTTTTACACCTACCCCTCTCCCCTCCCTCATGTCCCCTGTTTTACACCTACCCCTCTCCCCTCCCTCAGGTCCCCTGTTTTACACCTACCCCTCTCCCCTCCCTCATGTCCCCTGTTTTACACCTACCCCTCTCCCCTCCCTCAGGTCCCCTGTTTTACACCTACCCCTCTCCCCTCCCTCAGGTCCCCTGTTTTACACCTCCCTCTCTCCCCTCCCTCATGTCCCCTGTTTTACACCTACCCCTCTCCCCTTCCTCAGGTCCCCTGTTTTACACCTACCCCTCTCCCCTCCCTCATGTCCCCTGTTTTACACCTACCCCTCTCCCCTCCCTCATGTCCCCTGTTTTACACCTACCCCTCTCCCCTTTCTCAGGTCCCCTGTTTTACACCTACCCCTCTCCCCTCCCTCATGTCCCCTGTTTTACACCTACCCCTCTCCCCTCCCTCATGTCCCCTGTTTTACACCTACCCCTCTCCCCTCCCTCAGGTCCCCTGTTTTACACTGGCATCCAGTTCTCATGATTCATTTCCCACATTCATTGATCAAAGAAAACTGCGAGAAATAGAGTGCTGTGAAAAGTCAAATTCATGATAACCTTTTTTAACAATCTGAAATCATAAAAAGGCATGCAGTGGATCTTGGGTGATGGTGGGCTGTAAAGTAAGATTTTATTTTTATGTAAACATATTTTCACCAGTACAGGTCTCCTTGAAACCATAAAAATACAAGCCTTAACTTTCAGCTTTTAACATAAATTAATTTTTTTTTTCAACTAACCCATTGCTTGTGTTCAGGGAGAAAGCAGACTTGCTCAAGATGCATTGCCAACAAAGGAAGTACTGACATTGTCCGACACACCAAGGTAATTTCTGATTCAATCTCACAAGGACTCTTGAAAAACAATGTTGTCAATTTTCATACCATACAGAAAATATCAAATTTATGAGACCCAGTGTAAATGGGAAATCCTTCATCTGTTGTAAGTAAAGTCTAGAACCATGGCTACTTCAAGATGTAGGTGGACACGAAATAATTAATTTATTGAATTTATTGAATTTTCACAGTGTTTATGAGCCACAGTTCATTTTCTTTGTAGAAAGTGTGTATTAAGTGTACATGTAGCTATTGGTCAAGATCTCGTTCAGAGCATGGCGTTCTTATTTCAGTCCTTTATGCCTAAATTACTGCTTATGAAACCTTGAAGCGTTTGATAAGGCTAATGAAAGGAAGTATCATCACGCTAATTATTACATGAAACGTGTTTGTTTGGGCTCACATACATTAGAGAGCAATAAAACAAAACAGGATTAATAGATTTTCATCTTGTTACAGGCCAGTTGTTTTGTACAATTCCTTGACGACAGCAAGGGAGCAAGTGGTCAGCCTACACATCTCAGATCCAGCAGTAATGGTATTGAATTCATTCTTCAATAAAAATTTATTAATTAATCTTTTTAATGTAGTCATCCTCACGAAAAAAACGCAAATAGGCCATTTCCGAGTTGCCTTTTGCCACAGTTTCAAAACGAGTCTTCACGTGAAACCGTTCAAATGAAAATGAGTTTATTTTGCCTGAAAATGGACGTGAAGGTGGAACACATTTTCGTATGATTGGTTTTGCACGTTGACTCGTTTTGAAACAGAGGCAAAGGGTAACTCGGAAATGGCCAATTAGGCGATAAGGTTGTGATGCACGAGTCAATCCAACTTAGTGAGAGCAATGAAGCAGAATCCACAAGAGAGTATAAATTTTATTACCCTAGTACACGCAACAAATAATTATATTAAAAATAAACTGTCATATATGTGAACTGAACACAAAGCAATTGTGAGGGAAATGAATTAGTTCTCACACTGATAAGCCGAGAAAAATCTAAGGCGTCACATATTTTTTTGACCAAGAATGCACACTGTATGGTCCGGTGCAGTCACCGTTCATGTCACATGTCTTGTACATTTAAGAAGACCAATAGTAAATGAGATTTGCTCTGAAGCCATATCATCTTGTTTATGTCGAACTTTTTCTTTCTTTCCAGGTTAGTGACAGTGAAGGAAAGGAAGTCCCAAGTCAAGTTAACTTATGGTGGGACCACAGAGACAGGATATCAACTGCTAAATATGAAGTAAGCATTCACTCTTGATATAACAGGGACCTGGAAATGAGTTTTAATAGCATTGTAGGTTGCATGGAAAAATTCAGACCAGTTTACTATCAAACTTGCTAAAAGTTGTGTGTGTCCTCTCATGTGATAGAATATAATTTGATCATTTTGATATTAATTCCAGTATCCTTCCTTGTGCATGCATGTATGTGGTAATTGTTGTGGTATAATGTTTTAACCCAGTTCACATTTGATATTTCTCTCCTATTTATTTTTCAGCTTATATTTGTAGCCAAAGTTGCTCCTTTGGGTTTGACCACATACTTTATATCGTCAGGCCTTGGGTCAAAACTTAGTGAATATTCTAGTGTCACGGTGTATAACCCCGCTGGAAGCTCTATAAAACCAAGGTACGAATTACTCAAACTAGGAATAGCCCTAACTTAAAGATTAATGTTTATGTTAGAGTCGCTTTTAATTGAGTGTCTTATAACCAAAATCAAAGTAATGGGAAGTAACAATATGGCCAATCACAAAGGACACAGACAATCCAGTGAACCAATCAAAACTCGAAGCAAATACATGTCACTAATCGGCGCGAAGCGCGGGAAAAACGTGTGTGAACGCTTCACGATTGGTTCTGGTTTTACTTCTGATTGGTTAGTCTAAAGAAAGTGGCACGAAGTAAAGCAAAGCAAAGTAAGTGCTAATTACTTTCCACATTCAAGCGAAAACCGCTCAAATTAGAATTGAATAGTTCATTGAAGCCAGTCATCTTAGTTGGAAGACCTTGCTAGGCCTGCGTATTTTCTCAAAGGTTTGAAGAGTTTATCAATACAAACGGCTTGTGGCTACACGGATGGGCATACTTTCTAGCACAGACGTTCATAAATTGTTTTCATACATGTTTACATTTTAGGCAGGAATTTAAACTTGAAGTCAGGCAACCTGGAGCAGAAACCATTATTTTGGAGAATGAGGTCCTGAAAGCTGAATTTGATAGTATTCGAGGACTGCTTAAGGTATGAATAACTCCATTTCGTCGAGTCTTTCACACTTAGTTCATCCATTCCTTACATTATTTTCTGTTTTCTAATAAAGTACTTTTGGTTGTTCATTTTTGAAGGCCATGATATTTTTTTGTTTTTACATTTTTGTACGGTATATTATCCTTGCTATTAATTTATCCTTCTTGTAATCTATGTTCCTTTCCGTGCTTAAATTTGCCTTTCATATTTATTGTCGAAATTCCTCCATGCACTGTCAAGTGTAGCCTCATTCGCAGGCTAAGTCAAGTCAGACTTCTGTTTTTAGATTTTGAGAAGTTTAATGTTCTATCTTTAGTTTCTCATTTTCCTTCGACCCAGTTAATTTAGTTCCTTTCCCATTTTCTCTCGTATTCAATTTTTGGCTGCAAATGTTTTTCTTGCCGTCCCCATGCAATTGCCTTTTTTTTACCAAGATCAGATGTAACGTACTAACGTAACCGGCAATCATATTTCAGAGCATCACGCATAAGAAGGACGGTGCTGTGACGGAAGTGGCCATTGACTTTGTCTCATATGGTACAAAATCCTCTGGAGACAGAAGTGGAGCTTATCTGTTTCTGCCAAACGGGCCTGCTGAGGTGTGTTTCTGAATGATCTGTCAAATAAGAGATTCCGTTGGCATTTAATAGTTGAAGTCTCAAAACAACACAATGTTCTCCCTTGGATTTTGAAAAAGTTTGGCTAGGCATACTTTGCTTTGCAACTGAACAGCTGAGAGAAATTCTGTTGATTTGAATTTGATCTCAGAGAATTTCATGATGATTTTGAGGTATTCTGCTTCGTATCAGAAGTTCATTTGGCTCGAATCTTCATTTAATCTAAGAGTATCTCTACAAAAAATATGGAGATTTAGATAAGATGCCTTTGAAAACGGCGGCAACCTGAATCAATTTGGAACTGGTATCTGTTTTGGCTTCAGCATAGTTAATAAAGGGAAATGGTTATAAAGCCGGCAAAATCATTTGTTCTATGTTTTTTATCGCTTATTTGGCCTTGACCGTGCACAAAACACAACAGGCTCTGAGATGTCTGAGATGTGTTTAAGAAAATGCCCAATACCGCAATAGACACCTTAGGGTTACGCAATTCAATCAAATGAGTGCAAAACAAAGGATTGTGTGCGGTCGTGGACCTTCCTGAACATAATCTTGGAATCGTTGTTTGCTTTTTTGAAGTTTGCCGAACTTGGTAACCAATTCTCTTTTCTTAACCTTGGAATTTAGCAAAAATCAATCGCCAGACGCAGGTTGTAGATGAAGTGTTCAACTTGGCGTAAAACGCCCGTATCTGGAACTTGTCTCCGCAATTTTAGTGAATGTTTTGTTGTTGTTCTGCAGGCTCACGGCTTAGGAGAGCAGCCAGCGGTATATGTGAGCAGAGGAAAACTGGTAAGTAACTTTTTAATTACATGCAAATACCGTAAAATTCCGGTTATAAGCTCTGGGCTTATACAACTTCGTAAGGGTTTTGGGTGGGCTTATAAGCGGAGGCGCTTATATCCGGGGGGGGGGGGGGGGGGGGGCTCATAAACGGAATTAAAAAAAATGTTTCGAAACGAGCCACGGTAGTGTTGATCGAAATACGGGGGGCTTATATGCGGGGGAGCTTATCACCGGATGTATTTTTTTTGTTGTTTCCAGTTAGATGGGCCTATAACCAGGGGGGGGGGGGGGGGGCTTGTAAGCGGGGGGGCTTATAACCGGAATTTTACGGTATGCTCTACTAAGTAGAATTCTACTCAGCTTCTTAGCTAAACATCCAGAGCGGAATTTCATAGAATTCATTATGAACTCAATTCGCACTGCGTATAAACTCATTCCAATACTGAGCATGGTAATGTCTTTCTTTAACGGCCCATCAACCACACACGTACAAGTGAAATGCCAGTTCAGTATAGTGCGTTGCACTCCACAATGAGCAGTTTTGACTCGAGCCCTGGCCCGCGTTGTTATATTGTACTGAGTATTGGGCAAGAGAATTTACTTTCACATTGTTTCTCTCCTCCCAAGCGAGGGGGGTGGGGGTTGGCTAACCGACAAAATGCTGAAGTGCCGTCTGCAACATCCCATTAAGATGAAGTTTTATAGAAGTAGCCGAAGTTAACGCCGGCCTGTTGAGTTACCAGGTTCTGACGAGAGTTTGTTTAACCAATCTAATCATAAACGTTTCTGCCTCGCTCTTTTCGTTTCGTGTTTAGATGCAAGAAGTACGAGTTGCCCTGCCTAATGTTCTCCACGTAGTCAGACTTTATTCAATGTCTGGTGAGTGAAGTGATTTGATTTTATTATTATTTTACCATAACACTGAGATGATGTTGAACTATATCGAGTAGTTTCAGTTGCTTTCTCATTAAGCGGGAAATGTTGACAAGTACTATGTTCGTAGCTGCACACGTCCATCCGTGAAAAGTTTCCTCAACTTTGAAACACAGAACAGAAACACAAAGAGAGTTTTATTAATCCATAACGACCACGGCAACTAGAAAGTCGCCAAATACGGTTTAATGAACAATGCGATGGGAACTCAGATTAAAACATGGTTACAAAAATATAGATAAGAAACTTTTAATGTACCTGCTGTGTGAATATGTCTGGGTGTTACTCGCATGCGGGGAATCGCTGATACGTTCCAAGGTCCACTAGGATATTGTTTAAAAAACATTTGTTGTTTTGTTTACAACAGGGCCTGAAGGACGCACTCTGGATATCCAAAACAAAGTGGACATACGAGATCAGATAAACAAGGTGTGTTGTAAAACATCTGAAAACACGGTGATGCATTGTATGTAGAGAAACAGAATAATCTTCGATTCTTGTTGATTTAGGAATTAGTGATGAGAATCAAGAGCAATGTGCAAAACAGCGGCCGAGAATTTTACACTGACTTGAATGGATTTCAGGTGAGTGGTGGCGACATTATTTTATTTCCAAAATTTTACATAATTTAGAAATAGCTACATTTTCGATACTTTGTGTGAGATTAGCACACCCAAGCTATCACTTATAATTCAAGGAATTTTTGATCGAAGTAACTTTGCTTGCGTGGTAGCGATTACCGTGATTATTTCATTTCAAGGTCTTTCAAGTGTAAGAGGGTCTTATTATAGAGTGAACGGGGTGTGGGGTGGGGGGGGGGGGTAGAAATAGACAAAATTTATTTAGACACGGTTAAAATGGTTGATAATAACAGTTTTACATCCTTTAGATACAAAAGCGTAAAACACTAGACAAGATCCCCATTCAGGCCAATTTTTACCCTCTACCTGCTACGGCTTTCCTTCAAGACAAGTCCACGCGCTTAACCCTCCTGTCAGCTCAGTCCAATGGTGTGGCCGGCCTTCACCAAGGTAAAGCTGTCTTAAATTTGTTGCTATGCACACACACACACAAAAGCCGAAATTAACCTCTATGTGCTACCTCACATTCCCGGCCTGACCCAGGCGAGTGCACAGACCTCACCCTTCTGTTTAACAGCCAGTTTCAGTAAAGTTTAGGTCTCGATATCCTTGCTAGGAGATTTCGCCCCACCCTCCTCCCAGCAGCGATGGAGCATATTCTCTCATGGTGTTCCGACTCGCAAAGCCTCGGGCCGATTTTCCCAAATCTTATGTATCTGGCCCGTTTGGCTTTGTGTGTAGGTGTACCTGGTGAGAATATATTACTTTAGTATGTACTGTTTGAATAAGTATCTTGGTAGCGATATGTTGAACATTGTTCGAGAACTCGGCATTTAAAGAAGGAAAGTTGTACATATAATGGCAATTGTGGGTAAACCCGTGTCAGCAACAATACTCAGACGTATTTCTCTGCGTCACAGGTGAATTTCAAGTGGTTTTAGATCGCCGTCTATACCAAGATGACAACAGGGGCCTGGGTCAGGGTGTAACAGATAACAAGGTCACCCCTGCTAACTTCAGGCTCGTCGTTGAACAATTTAAAAGTCCACACGAACCTGTAAGTAGAAATTTATTAGAAAAAATTTTATATTGGTATTTTAAAATTAAGTTTCTGTTGGGAAAACAAGCGTTGCTTTCGAAAACTCGTCATTTAAGCACTCAAAGGGTTTTCAATTTTTATACTCGCATAACCGTGTCTAAGGTTGTTGTACCAGGTATTAATTAGCAGAAATGTTTACGATTTTATTTCTCCGACCACTCTTTGGTCTTTGTTTCGATTTAGAAAATATATCTAGCACTCTAGACAGTGTTTCGTCACATTTCAAACACCGCGAATTCGTCAAAAAAAAAAAACTGCGCGGCGTGTCGTATTTTCAACTCTATTCTCGGTGTTTGGAAATAAATGATATAACATAAGTTTGAAAATCCTTGCGCAGCCTACCAATCTATTCGGCGTAAATTATATTTTAATTGCAGACATAATGCTACTTTTCTTATCTTTTCCACAGGATGGCATTCCTCTTGCATACCCCTCCCTCCTTAGTCACCGTTTGTTAAACCATCTAAACCACCCACTGTTCACGTTAATAACTCCAGCAGAGTCCGCTGACTCAGCAAACCTGTTGTCGAATTTCAACAGTCTCCAGTCTGATCTACCCAATGATATCTTCGTGGTGACGTTACGTTCAATAGCAGACAAACAGCGGCCTCGACCCAGTGGCGAGGCTCTACTGGTGCTTCATCGTCTGGGATATGATTGTAATTTTGAGTGCAAGTGTCTCGCGACCACAAGCCGAGGACAGGTTAGTGAACTACTTTAGAGCGGGTTCAAATCGCGTTTGATCCCGGTTTTAAACTGGATTCTAACGAGTTTCCATGTGTGTTGCTTTACAGGTGAAGTTGAACCATTTATTCAAAGACTTGTCGATTGATAAGCTCCAGTCCACCTCTCTGACAATGTTGCACGAGTACCAGGAACTGGATCCCAGCTCTCCTTTGAACGTGGATCCCATGGAACTTTATTCGTACAAAATGAGGCTCAAATGATGGCGCCTCACGCGATTTTATATAAAATGAAATTTTGTATATTAATGTCTACAGCTCGAACTACATGATGCATCTCTGTTAAGGAATATATTCAGGCTTTTTTGGGTTTAGCTTGAGAAACAGACTTTCCAGGATGTCGAGAAAGTGACATTATTGAGGTGATAGTAGGGTAAAGTTCAGAGGTCAATTCTAACCTCAATCAACTACAGAACTCCGCCTAAAGAACGTAAGTCAAAAGGAGTTTAAACAAACTACAAAACAAAATATTTTATCAGGAGTACAATAGCTCTGCTCGTGCGTTATAAATCCTCTGCAAAACAGCGACGTGACATGGCCAAATTCTACGTTATGGTAAGAACGTGAACAACCGCGGCAAATTTTTCAGTGTCAATTTTTATTAAGCTGAGGATAGTTCTGACATCAAAATAAAGGCTAAGTTGATCTAGATAATCGCGAGAGTCTTTTGTAGAATATAAATTCATTTTTTAATCCACGTTGTCCTCGGTGACGCTGTAGTAGTTGCTTAATAACACGTTTCAAATTTTAGTAGCTTGTCCGTGTCACGTCAGTGATAGTCGCATGTAAGAGCACTGAACTAAAGCCTCTTAACCTTATTTATAAGCGACATTATTATATCGGCAACAACGACAATAGCAACAAAACAAATAATTTTTAACTCAAAATGCACAAGAATTTTTAGTGAAATCTCTACCATGTTAGCCTTTAGTATCCAGGCATGCAACATTTCTGAAAGTACCCACGGATACCTTCTACTTTTCGCTTCCTTCGCAAATAACACAAGGAATGGTGTTTATACGAGAATATTTAGATGTACCCCAAAAAATTCATTCGTTAAACTTGATGTATACTTGCTGGAAGCTTGACTGTTCCCAGGTTATCAACGAACAATCCATTTTCGTGTCATGTTTGAAGAAAAAGGAGGAGCTGGAAGGGGAAGGGGGCAGTAAATGTTACTTTTGAACACGTATATTTCTTCTATATAATATAAATCAGCTATATTAAGTTTTTTTCGTGACATTTGCAAGACTAGATCGAGGTATACACAGCAAATTATGTATATAGTCCAAGTGAAAGAGACGTAGTTAGGGCGACAAGTGAAATTCAAGCTGTTTGGTCAACAGCCAACCAAACGTAACATTGATTCTATCATTGAATGAGTGGTAATTTAAAAGTATAGAAAGTTTTTCAAATAGTCTATAAGGTATTCGCCTGCGTTCAGAAATTTAATTTCTTCAGGTTAAGGGTTGAATGTTCTTTTGATGAATTTTCTAGAATTTGCGGTTCACATTGAAAACGCCAGGTTTTAATACATGTTCAATCCCGGCACGATAATGATAAGTCTTGAAGCCATTTTAAACATTAAAGAGGGTCAAAATTGGTATAACACTTCTTTGCCACCCTGAGTCGAATTGTGCAGTTAGGTATATACTTTATTTTCTGGAGGTAATTTCAAGTTTCGGGGGTGGAAGCGGAATCATTGGACTTTGGATATTCATGATTTCTGTCTTGTTTTACCTCAATGATTCGTGATTCATTTAAAAATTTCATTCGATATTCATGATTCATTTGTCATTGTTTTCATCCAGTTTTTAAAATAACTTCACTGTATGTAACAGGCCTAATCACAATCAAGTTGATAGGTAAGGGATGAAGATTTGAAAAGCGTTATCAGTGTTTTCCTGTAGGGGGGTCTGGGGGCATGCTCCCCCAGAAAATTTTGAAAATTAGACGCTCGGAAATGCTATTTTCGGCCATTTTTATGATCTAACTGTTAAGAAGTTTTGTAGTTTGTGTTCTATATTCACACGCCTCCAATATCGATGGAAGCATATTCATTTGTTATTCATGATTCTTCTAGCCATCTCTCGTTATTCATGATTCCCAAGTTTTAGACACGAAGATTCATAATTCCAACCAATTTTATAGCTATGATTCATCATTCCGCTTCCACCCCCGATCAAGTTGCTTGTCATTTTTGCCTGTCGCTGTCATACATGGGCAAAATAGAAGTTTTCGATTCCCTAGGGAAACATAAATTTTGGGGGTGTTTATAATTTATTATTTAGCCTGCGTTGAAGACAAACTAAACCCGGGTGTTTAGTTCGTTTGCAACGCAGGCTATAATTTATTACATTTGAGACTCAAATTGGCAAGATACAATGCACTCGTTCATCTGCTTGATAATACGACAGTTCAATAAAATTAATTAATTTCCCAGGTGGTAACTTGTAAATTAACACGACGGCTGTAGCTTTATTTAACACTACGCCCAGCAAATCGCGCACAGGAAGCCCACGTAGGCACGGTTGCAGGGCGGGGGGCTATTGGATGAATATCACCTTGGCTAGTTCCAAGGCCTCTTCTCCGTCAGGCACCAGCCAGCATATGGCGAAAAAAGGAAGGAAGCCAAGAAGTTCTAATTAACAAGGAGATCAAACTACAAAACGACAAAATAATGAAGATGATCTTTTTCAACAATGAGACGAGCGTGGGACAAAGAAAAATTCTGAGTCCCCGACGGGAATCGAACCCATAGCCTTTCAGATACCGGTTGGGCCATGGGTTCGATTCCCGTCGGGGACTCAGAATTTTTCTTTGTCCCACGCTCGTGTCATTGTTGAAAAAAAAACATCTTCATTATTTATCACCGAGCTTAAAATTTACCATCTTTATTATTTACTACAAACGACAAAATGTTTGCACGTGTGGTCTTCACTACTAAAAGAAACCCTTGTCTGGATGAAAGCATATATTTCCGTTGTCTATTTCCGTCAACACTCTCTTGCGCATCAATGGCTCTTTCCTTCAGCATTTCATCATTACTAATGAAAAGGAATTATTTAAACTACCCCCTAATTAATTTTTACCTTATATGTGTAATTCGATTGTCTACTTTAATTGAAATTTTATGAGGGGCAAAAGACTGAAAAATAGATCCCATTTAAAATTAGGGACAAGTTAGTTGCCTCATTTGTTCGAGCTTTCTGTTTTTATAACACACTTTGCTTTAACTTCAAACATTTCATTAGCACCTCCGAAGAGCCATTTCGTTCGGAATCTGATACCGGACGAACACAAGTACCCGGGTAAAATTTGAGCCATTCTTCAAAGCTTGCGATGGAGTTTTTCCAATTTTTAAGAAAGTTAAGACGCTTGTTTTTTTTCTTTTGTGAAGTCCAAAAGCACACGCACAAATGGCTGGAATTGTTGACGTTTAGTGTCTGTCCGACTGGCCCGGGATAGGAATTTGTGGCATTGTGGTTACGTCATGCAATCAATTCCAGCGCCAATTCCGAATATTTCTCACTCAGAAAAACGCGCGACTTTGTCTTCCAACTTGTAAATCATCTGCAGGGTTTTCCTGAAGCGACAGCTTCTTATCGACGGACTAAAGATGGCTATTTTACCTTCAATCTTTTTTCGAGACACGTTTAATAGGGGGTGAAAGGTAAATGCGAAAGATCACGAGTTGGCAAGACGCACGTGCGAATACAGAAAATAATGAACATTGTATTAGCAGTCGCAATCACTTTGCTGGGCAAAATGAACGTTCCAACTGAATGCACAACAGAGAGCTCATTCCAACTTGTTCTCAAATTATATTTCGAGTGCTGATTTTATCGGGATTTTCTGTAATCCCGAGGGCCTGTACTAGCTTGTGGGCGTTTCTTTGTTGATAGACAAGTGATAAGAAAACTGTCACGCCTCGATTCAGATGTAATATTAGATGAATTTCCCGAACATCCGCGGGGTTTCCGGATCAGTCTCGTCGCGCTGTACAAACTATCGTTTTGCGGTGTTATGCGCAATCCTGGTCACAAACTTTTGGGGATTCCACCACGTATTGCATTATCATCATTTCGTATTTGAAACTTTCTTTCGGCGGATTTATTAAGCTTTAGGCAAGGGAAAGAAGTCGATTTCGGGCGAATACAGACACAGAAGAAGCCATATTACTACGCGGAATATAAACCACAACTTTGAGGTAAGCCGTGAATAGAATTTATTATTAGCTTTTATACTATATCTGTTGTAAGAAAAAGTAGTTCATTGGTGTAGAGACTATCTGAAGTTTTAAAAATCAAAGTGCTGTGCCCCGATGGAATAACCTGGGATACATGTGACTAATGAATAGACCACACTTTCCTTCTTTGTTGTTGTTGAATCGGTCATTTGTGACACTCAAAAACTGCGTTGAAAATGCATACAGAGTATGTATACACTCTGGCCACCATCGATAGATACAATTGTTGTTGATGTGTCGGCTTTTGAAGCTTAAAAGGATCTTCTGTAGTCTGTTTATTTGATTTGGCGAGTCAGTCGGCTGCGAATCGTGGGAACTCGCAATCTGTCTAAGTATAAACACGCGAGATTTGTTGGATGAATTAATAATTCGGTATTCCACAGGTGTCTGTATCGTAAACGAGCATGGTAAACAAATTGAAAGCCTGAACTTTTTATTCGGTTAGCAAGTGAAGTGATTCTGGTCTGATCTTCATAAGAAAAAAATTTCCTTGTTAATTAATTGGGCTCCTTGATTCTTGCGGTCTGTCGATGTTGATAGCTTCTTTGTATTCACAACAAACAGAAAAGCGGTAACAAAATTTGTTCCTCGATGCATGTCTTTTTCAGTATTTTGTTTTCTTCGTGTCAGCGATCTGCTAGCGATCTGTCTGTTTTGAACGAAAAACAGAGAAATCTTTCTTTTATTGTGTTTTGACGATGGGTTTTTAATTAGATAACCGCGATCCACGGAGAAACTTTGTTGATATTTGATAAACAAGAATCTTGTGCCGGGTGTCGGTTTGATCAAAGATTCTCGAACTATGTTTACAAAACTTTTATCCAGTTTTTGGGTGTATTTCGTATATCTGTTTGCGCCAAATCATTTTAGGACCTTTTGTAGTCGAGTTGTCAACTTCACACCTTGGGGCCCAAAACAGAAAATTGTATAATTGTTTGCCTCTTTTTCCAGAAGTGCTAAATGACATTTTGTTGGGCCAAAATAAGCGCAGATTTCCTGATTTGCTTGCTTTTCGACTGGGTTAATAGGATTGGACAGATTTGACGTTTTTCTTTGAGATTTTTGGATGTCGTGACTTTCATATGCCCGCAGTTTCGGGGCGATTGATTATTTTGTCTGATGTTGGCGTTTCCATTTGTTCCTGTTTGGGTTTCCGATTTCCTTGCTTCTTTTCTAAATGTAATCCCTCTCATTTGGGCTACAATACGAGTTTATCTTTTAGGTAGAGAGAAATCAGGAAAAGCTATTTTTCCATCCGCCTGGAGGTCAGTCACGTCCGAGTTTTCAAGTTTATAAACAGCCCACAGCGGGAAAGGTTTTCACAAACATTTCATTTTGACCCCGAGCACAACAAAAACAGCCAGTATAAAATGCTTTTGTCATCCTTCGGTAACAAATCTCATAAGTCTGTTTTTCTGATTTTTAAAAATCTTGCGCAAGATTGATATCGCATTTGTTGTGGGCTGCTCTGCACGTATTTCGCAAGTTAAAACAACTGTGGCCAAATTTGTGACCTTTTGCTTTACGAGGCAAAATTTTGTTGCCTACGGCTATATTTTAAGTGCCGTGATGTCTTATGTACGATGGAACACGAATTCACATGTTACGAAGAGTTTTAAGCTGCAACTTGATTTGAACTGAAGAAGGTGTTTCCTTCAATCGATCGGCAAAGTTGATGTGGTGACTTGTTTTCAAGATCATCATTTTCTGCAGTTTCTTTTCGATATGTGTTGACAGAAAGTTTTTCTCATGTCGTCGGGCCATTTTGTCTTCATTTTGTGTCACACGTAGTTCATGTTTCATATCGTTGCATTCGATTTGTCGTATGACATTGTGTTTTCGGGTGAATTTGTTCAGTATCTACCGGAGATCACCAGATAATCATGCAAGAAACTGCTATACATTCCTTTGTTATTATTCAAAGGAACAATTTGAGAATTGCAGAAATGTAATACGTTGCTTATCTCGATGAAAAATTGATGATTCAATACTGTCAGTAATTTAACTGCGTAAACATCCTAGCGGAAATGGGCCATTTACATTTGATAGTAATCTCTGTCAAATAGATTTTTGTGGCCATTCAATTATATCTTTGTATTAAATCGCATTCCATTTACGTATATATCGGTGGAATCACTATCTCGTGAATATTTTCAGGACTCAGCGTTCTTGTTTATCTCAACGTTGTGTAATCAAATGGAAAAGACTTGTAGACGAATCATTACAACTTATTTTTCGGATTTTTTATGCAATTAACGTTGAATTCAGTAAATTTCGTGTTATCCTCTTTTTTGCCAGTCCTATTTAAATAGATGTATCCTGCCTTTGTTCTAAGATTTAACACTTAGACAAAGTACTTCTGAAAACCACTTCCAGATTACAAGCTCACTGATAAGCTTGTAAAAGGAAAACATGCAAGGTGAATATTTTTATGAGAAACAGAAGATGGGTGTCACTCTATAATGCATTAATTTTATTGAGCAACTTAGAGGACCACAGTTCTTAGCTGTTATAGAAGACATATAAAAAAATGAGTTCTCTTTTGTAGTGATTTAGCTCAAAATGTTAGCTAGCCATTTTTTTTTTCAGGGTTGAGATACGAGAAAACCGCTACTATTTTATAAGGAAGGATCAGCAAACAAGGGGGGAGTGGGCAGAGGGAGTTTTTGTCCCAGTATAAAAGGTCATGAGGGAGAATCATCCTGCTGCGATATGTTTAGCAACATCATCAGTGGTGTTTACTTTGTGTTATGAGAATCATCATAGAAAATCAGAAAGACTGTATCTTGTTATTTCAGGTGTATTTTTATTTTTAATTATTTGTTTTACTAAAGAGAGTATTGCACTGGTTATGGGCCTCAATGATTTTGGTTATCACCACAAAAAATCTGGCTGTCAGTTTGAGTTCAGTTGATTGGACAACTGAATCTGTAGATCTTAAATAAGCTTTATAACTCATTCTGTCTCTGAAAAATCTTAAGTTGCTAGTTTGATTCTACTTTGAATTTTTTCCTTTTATGGAAACTAGAAAGTAAAGTTTGAAAAGTTTGTTTGCTTTTATTGAATGAATAATTCTCAAAACTTTTCTTTTTCATTTCCTAAATTCCTGGAAAGTGAATCAATCTTTCATTTTTGGCAAGACTGGAAAAAAAAAATTCAAAGATTACTATCAATTTCTATTTAGAGCGGAGGATAAGGAAACTCTGCCAGACTTTTACAAATTGTTTGTTTCTCTGATACGTGGTCACTAAATGAAAATGGTATCATACCTTTCTTTGGAATATTTCACTTTTCAGAAGGTTTCAATTACGTTTTTCTTTCTTTGCACAAATCAGACCCCATGCATTGTTGAGTATTTGCTTGTATGTTTTTGACAGTGTTTGATAAATGACTGATTACAAATGTTTTTCTTGTATCAGCGGTATTCGTATAATAATGAACGTCCTGATGGACTGTCTGGAAATAGGATCTAAACTTGAAACATTAGGGATAGTTCCAGAATGTCATGTTGATTATCCGAGTTCATAGTAGTCAGCTCTGGGTGAAGGAATTACTGGAGTTTTCCAGGCTGCAAATATAAAATTGCCAGAACCTGATACTCAAAAATTATAAATGTTTTTTTTTTAAATATATGCATTTTGAGCTGCTGACTTAATACTCTGCAAAAAGATTATTGACAACATTTTCTGATTTGCATTGTTTTTAGTATGCATGAGTATAAAATTTCTGAAGTTTTCCAGAGATAGGTGGAAATTATTTCAAAAAGAGAATTTTCAAGGTGTTTTCTCAAACTCATTAATAATTCATCAAGTTAAAGCAAAGAAAATCATAACCGTGAAGGGGTTTGGATACCCGGTCTTAATTAGCATAGAGTTTTACGATTTTATTTCTCTGTTTACTCCTTAGTTTTTGCATCAATAGAGAAGATACATCAAACACTTGAAACAGTGTTTCTTTGGCTATCCAAACACCTCAAATTTTGTCAGAAATGCTCTGCTGTGCACCCTTGTTTGTTTCTAATATAGCTATTATAATGTTGCAACAGCTGACATTTTTTTGTGATTTCAGATCAATAAAGCTGTAAGACGGACTACCATAGAACTTAATGGTAACAGTCATAAATTGACAAGATGGCAGAATGCTATGTTATCGTTACAACAAGGAACATTCTATGGATGGTGTTGTCCGTTGTGGCAACCATGGCCGTGATAACTGGAATTATGACTCCTAAATGGCTGTATGGAATACCAAGAATTTTCAGTGACGTAGAGTTTCCCGCAAATTCCACTGAAAAGAATGCATATGTTCCTCCTGAAGCAATGTACAGACCATCTGTTGGGATTTACAACCGCTGTAAAAAGATTCACAAGGTGATTGGTGGTGATCCTGTGCTCAACTGTTACTCTTATAGCAGAGACTTCATGGGAATTCCTTCAGATGCATGGAAAGCCTGCCTGGTGTTCCTGTGCTTTGGAACATTTCTTCTTGCTGTTGTTGTGATCATGTCATTAGTTGGATTCTGTGTACAGAGTGTTGGAAAGAAATCAATTTTTTCACTTGGAGGAGTGATTCAGGCTATAGCAGGTATTAATATTTCACAAACAAGATCACAGTGAATAAAATTGAATAAATAATTGGGAGCAGGGATGGTGTAGTGGCGAGGGCACTCGCCTTCCAACATTGTGGGCCATGTTCCATTCCCGGCACCATGTGGGTTGTTGAGTTTGTTGTTGATTCTGCTCTCTGGTTTTCCTCTCTCCATGAAAAAAAAAAACACACACACTTCCAATTTGATCTGGAATTCACAGCCCCACAAGCTTTTAATAACACCATGTCTAAATAAAGGTAATTTATAATGCGTCATCCGATAAACGATACGAGGTCAAATGCTGTCTTGAAATTGTTTAATTATACCAGCCCAATTATATTTGTTTTAAAAGAATGTAAAGATTCAGTCTGTTTACTAAATCTGGTATAACTCATCAAATATAATTTGTCTCTTACATTCATACTTTATGTTAGTGCTTTTTAACTGCCTGGGAGTATTTTGCTTTGACTTCTACGTGGCAATTACTTGTTGAATCAAACTTGACTTCAAAGTCCTATTATATCCGGTTCTACTGATCGGTCGATTGCGTTCAACAGATCCGATATTCACATGATGACATTAAGCAATGACGTTATTGCAGACCTCACAGTGCTATTTTGATCATTCCATGTGGAAGCCAATTAAATCGCACTTCTCTTTATGAGTAAGTGACTATTCGCCTGGTGATTGGCTAATTTCACACTGCGGTTACACCAACATTAGAGTAAAAATATGTCTGCAATTTTTTTTTATTTCTGGGTACTTTTTCTGCAAGTTAGAGTAACTTTTGTATGATCACTCCACTATTTTTTAACCCTAGTTGCAAAGTGTCAATTGAATATTTCAAAACGCAGACATGCTTGGGGTCCGGAAACCCAAGAATAAATCAAATTAGTGAAAAAAAAAAACAAAATTTGCCGTGACTTGTAGCTTCCAAAAAGTGACTCAGACACTTGCATTTAGTGGACGTGAAAAATTCAAGAATTCACTGTAAGCTACCTGTATAAGCTCTAATTTGATATAGGGGTAACACAAAAATGTTTCAAATGCAGATACTGTCACATGCAAACATTTTTAGAGGTCCCCCTTTCAGTGTTAAACCCTTCATGGATAATAAAGATTGTTTGTGCAATTTGTCTGGCAGCTGAACATTGAGATGGGGAGAGCAGAGGAGAGAAAAAAAATGAGGCAACACTTTTGACAAGGGTTATAGGCAATGAGTTATCCGTCTAGACAGATTATCTTTCCAAAGAAAAATTCTGAGATGGATTTTTGCCTTAATGGATAATCCATTTGTATCAAGACAAGGATTCTTGGGTCAAGTCTGCATCCTTTAAAATGACAGGAGCTTTTCTCCTACAAACCTGAAGCCAATCATCTATCCCTGATATGTTGCAGTCATTGTTTCCTTGACTCTTTGAAACTATATTTTTGTGGTAATTGTCTTCTAGAATACTGAAAATGAATGGAGATTTTATTTAATATATTCAAATCCCAGTTAAGGTGATTAGGACTAAATTATTAAACATGTAGAGCAGGGAGTGGGAACACAATGTGAAATATTTAACCCACAGTACAATCCCAATTTCTCAAACCTCGGGGGGAAACGAAAATTGGTTTGAGAAATCGGGGGTAAAATTACAGAGAAGTACATCTACTATCCGAGGGAAGTGAAAATTGGTTCGGGAAATCAAGATTTTCGAGAAACCTTGGGTTGAGAAATAAGGATTCCTCTGCACTTTTAGTCTAATCAGTGCATGTTGTATTTTTAATTATTTCACTGGAATCGCACAGTTGATATGATTCATTGTGCTTCAATCTCCAGCATTGTTCCTTGTCATTGGCCTAGTTCTCTACCCGGCTGGTTGGGGCAATGAAATAGTCGATGAACTTTGCACCAGGAAATCTGTCCAGAAGCCCGGAGCATTTGTACTCAATGATTGCACATTGGGATGGGCATTTTATGCTGTTCTCGGAGGAACGTTGTCGTCATTTCTATGCTCTTTATTATCTGCTCAAGCAGAAAAGTCCACATCGACTGATGAAGTTCAGGATGAAATATCAGATGGAAAGACAGTTATCTGTTTAATTTGACAGAGTTACAGAATCCTGGATTTAGGACCTACAGTATGTTGTACATGTAGGTTAAGTCATCGTCATTATCAACAGTCTTTGACCTATTCCAAGACTTGTACAGATGATTGCAATATATGCAAGATGAGAACAAGAAGACAAAAATCAATTAAATGATGTTGATTTGATTCATCAGAAGTATAAATTAAAATATATACAAAGAACTAAGGCAATAGCTAGTCCACCTAATAATGTTCTTTTACAGATTATAGACTGAAGAGTTCCAGTAAAATACAGTGAAAGTTGCAATTTGTTAGTTTTAAGTTGACATTTTCGCCATCTAATTAGTGCAGTGGCTATATAAGTTAGAAATCTACACATTTAACAACTACATTAACCATGGGCTCTGAGATTTTGTGTTTAGTACTAAAGTTTAGAAACACTGTTAAAAAAATTGTCAGAGGATATATGCCTGTATATAATAAGATAATTTATAATCATGCTAATATTGATAGATTTAATAGTTAATTCTTCAATCCTTGGGCCAAAGCAGTAAGGTTTTGCCCAGGACTTTATTTTTATTGTAAATTTTCATCAACATGTTGTGCAAAGAAGGTAGAAAATAATGTAAGCTGACAACAATTTAATAATTTAAATAATCATATTATAGGTATTTAATGCTAATAATTGTATTTAGTTGCTGAATGTTCTGACAGATTAGGAAGCGATGCTTTTGATCTAATCATGATTTGTAAACTAAGATGTTCGATGTTTTTAGAAAATAAACCTGCCGTAACTACATAGCCTTGGAGCCACCATCCGATATGGTTTTCTCTTGGAGGAAATGTTTGTTGCTTGCAGGAGGTCATTCTAGGGGAGGGGGAGTCCATAGTGTAAATGTGATGGGGAGGTGCAAAAGATTCTTAGGAATCTTTTAATATGTTTAATGTCATCATCCTTCTCTTTTCAAGGGAGGAATGAAAAAGTTAAAGGAGCTCTGTCACGGGGATTTCGCAGATCTTTGGTCTAAACTGTTCTGAAATTAGTGGTAGGCAACTATACCCATGAAAATCATTACCATTGAACATCTAAAGGAAGATATAACCTTAATATGTGGATAAAAATCTAACTACGGCTAAAAATATCGATTTTTTTGTAGACGTGCGGAAACAACTTGAAAAGTTTAGCTAAACTTTTCAAGTTGTAATCCATTTCCATCCTAGCCATCTGCAGCTTAAGACGCTTGTTAACAGTTTTGGTGCTCTAAAATACCAATTGTTAATAAAAATGGACTATTATTTTTTGGTTTCCTTCGACACAAATATAAATTTTGGCTTTTCAAAAATCTGCCAAAATCCGTGACAAAGCCCCTTTAAGATATGGGCATAGTTTTTTGGGGGGAGGGATGGGTTGGTGGCAGTTAACATAGAGCTTAATTTGTACCTCCCCCTCTCTTGTTTACTTTCATTGGTCTATTTGCTTTCTGCTAGGCAGAGTTTGAACTTTTAAGAGTTTTAGTAATGCCTCAAATTTTGAGGAACAAAATGGAATGTTTTGTAATTAGTTAAAGTTTTTTGTTAGTGCTAATAAAAAGTTGTTTTTTGATCTCAACAGCTCAATTGTTTTTTGTGTAATTGTGGGGTATAAAATATTGGTGTAGAGGGGAATCTATGACATTTGCTTACCAGTAACATACAAGTGTGCAGTTCAACCCGTACACCATCAGCAAAGCTATATCTTACATGGGTTAAATTAGCTGAGGTTATCTTCACAGAGGGGATGGCAACTGAAAATGCTATTTCCGTGGTACTGTGTAGTGATGAAGGTTGACCCCTAGCATTCTCCAAGTTTTTGAAATAATTATTTGCAAATGTAAGCTTACTGATATTATTTCAGTTCCTGGTAAAAATGTTTTGGTTTCCCAATTCCTTCCACTTCCTCTATCTATCCACTTGTCCACTCCTAAAAGAATATTTATTAGAGTTGTGAAACCCTCTTCCACCCCTGCCCTTCATTGTATATTGGGAAACTTTTTTGCAGTACAACTGACTATCTACGAGGCTGGTAAAAAGTTTGGGCGATTTATCCTCTAGGTGCCCCTCCCTCACCTCGTTCCAGAGGTTTTGAAAGAAAACCTCTGGAACAATTTTAATTTAATGCAATTTAACGGCCAATGGAAATACAGAAACTAGTTAAAATACAAAATAATGTATTAATTGTGCCATAAGGATGGTAAGCGAAAGAGACTTTCACCGAGGCAGACCATCTTAAAAAAATACTACCAAATTAATTACATAGGGTACCTCCAGGCTAGGTTGCCTTGGTAAAATTTTGCCGAAATGGCACTTAATATATTATTTTTGTCTTTGGGAGAGAAAGAGGGATATGCAACTGAAAATTATGCGAATTTGATTTTTAAGCATGAGCCCTGCGAGTCTGACTGCGCGAGAGTGTCAGAAAGGTCTAAACTGTTACTGATCGTGTAGTAAGCTTTAAATGTTGAACGACCAAAGGATAATACAGATTACCATATTACAAATATAGCTCGTAAAAAAAAAAGAAAAGGGGGAGTCATACTGACCTGCAGATGATATAGTGCTTTCCGTTGATGTGTTTGCGGCGGTTGGCGCGCTTCGCTGGAAATCTCTTGAAGAAAATTGACAAAGGTTCACTATCGAGGGATCTGGACCCCAGTTGTTTTCCCGCCAGTCGCCAGTCGATCTTGACAAAATGGAGGCATTTCTAAAGTATTCCAAGGTAGATATACAGCATTTTGTTACTTTATTATTACTGTACTATTTTCTTTACTTGGTATAGTAAGCGCTGTTTATGGTTTCACGTCATTTGCTGTCATAATCGAGCGAAATAGTGTGATAAAAGTGGGCTGAGAAGAAGCACAAATTTGCCTGTAAAATTTCCCGACTTGTGAAGCTGCGTAGACCTGCGTATCGTATAACTGCGATTTTAGAAAATTTTGCTGACAAACTTGGCTATCTTACTAATTTTGAGATGCTCTTTTCAGCAGTGCTCGACAGATTTTCGCTAAATAGCCAAATACATCAAAAGATAGAAAAAACATTTAAGGGTCTATTCTGGGGACGGGGGGGGGGGGGGGGGGGGTAATTGTGAAGAACAGCTCCCCAACCGTCGGCCGTCGGGGGGACTCCCATTTGAAAGAGGTAGATTAGTGTAAGAGGAGGATTTTGCTAGCCACTAGGGTGTTCAGGGCAGACCAAGATAGGAACAATTGTATATTTGGTCAGACATAAGGTAAGAGTTTCAAGAGGTGGATACATTTCTTTGATATTTCAGAAAAAGATTGGAATAGTAAATGAATACAGTTGATTCTTTGCTCTAAAGTACTCCATGTAAAGTGAATGAATTGTCCCAAGAGACGATAACACGAGTACGGTGGTTAATCAAAAATAAGGCCATTGGTGAACAAGGACAACAACAATCTATATCTTTAATACAACTGAAACGTCACTTTTTTTTACACAGATATTTATTTATTGCTGTTGTATTTACAATACATAGGACTGTGCAGGGAATATATCTCAATTTGCTGAGGTTCATGTTGTGCTAGGAAATGAAGCTTGTGATCTTGATTCAATGGTGTCATCTCTTGTTTATGCGTTCACTATTTATAAGGTGAGATCAATCAAAGAAACAGTAACACATGACAACGTTTGCTCCTTAAGCTTGCTAAGTTTAAAATTAATGCGTTGTTCCAGGAAATTAAATTATGTCCATACCACCCTACCAAAAGGGTTTTTGGTTTGATCTCCTCCTTCGCCGTTGCTCTGGAAAATCTAGTTTATCTTGGGCGCTTTCCATTTGGTCGAAAATTCCGGTTTGGGGGTAAATGGAAAACGTTTTGTCGGTTCACCCGACTGGAAAATTTCCGGAAAAAGTGGAACTGCTCAAAAGGTAGTCCCGTTTTCCCGGTTGGAACGTCCCGACTGGTTTCTCGCGTTCCAATTGCATTTCCCGGTAATATTTACCAGTTCCAGGCCCACCGCAGCCAAGTTTTCACCATTTTGTTACAAAATGGCGGTGACCCCGTCAGAGGTCATGATGTACCAGTGTTCGTGTTGCTTGCTGGCAACGCACTCGATGGAACATTTACTAAAACACGACTGCACTTATTACAATAGGTGGTCTTCCAAAGCGGTTTCCCTGTGGAATCATTCCTGTTGCTGCCACTTCTCTGCACAAAATATCCAATGTACCTCTTGTCATTCGGAAGTGAGACTTAAACTCATCTATCAAATATGTTGGCACTATAACTTCGAAAAATCTCGTCTCATAAAGATGGAAGTCGCTGCCATAATACAAATTTCTTCTTCATCATCAGAATCGATCAAAATTTCCTCCTCATCAGCCGCCAAGGGCTCATCTAACATTAATATCAACTCTGCCGCCATGTTGGTGTCCCTTCAGGCAACGCGCACCTCAACACAGGCGAAATTTGCGACAAAATGGAACAACTTTTTCCCGTTGAGAAATTCCCGGAAATTCACACCAAAATTTCCGGATTTTTTTTCTAAATGGAAAGTGCCCCTTGATACTTTCCATAAGCGCCGTTGTTTTTGAGGTCTCTTCACTTTCTTTTCAATGACCTTCCAAATGTATTGTATTTGGCAGTGTTGATCCAAATGTTTGATGCTGAAAGTTGTACTGATTCATAACATCCTACCACTAATTTCTTTTTTTAATTTTATTTGTTTAATATCAGCCAATTTATCAATCAATCAAACTTGAAAAAGCAAAAAATGTTGTTCAGTGACAGTGTTTTTACCACTCTATTTTCCTTAGTTTGTTTTGGTGTATGGTAATAAATGAAGGGGTATAGAATGGTAAAATCCAAGACTCACCGAGACGCTGAGACCCTCATTTAAAATCCGAGCCCGAGACACCGCAATTCAAAAATCCGAGCACGAGACTCTGTGATCTAGAAATCCCAGCGTGAGACTATTACAACGCTAGTCTAATGCTCTGTAGCTCTCTGCTTTGCTGTTGTTGTTGCAGTTGTTTTGTGATGGTTCAAACTGATGAAAACTTTCGCTTGGTTTGCAAGACTCGGAGACTCAATTTCAAAGTTCGAGATTCCGAGACGAGCGTTGCTTTTTGCGAGCTTGAGATTCCGAGACTCTAGTTTGCTACGCTGAGATTTCGAGACTCGCCTAAAATTTTCCGAGGCCCATGATTTTTCAAGGACCATTCTATACCCCTAAATGATATTGAATATAAAACAAAGGAAAATACCATTTTGTACAACTACATATTAATTAAATTCAGTAATCAATTGAAAGCTATTCATTTTCCTTCTGAAGACACTGGTTGGTGTTCCTGAAAGACCAGCAGTTGTTATTCCAGTGTTCAACATACCCAAGCAAGATTTCTGCCTGAGAACTGAAGCAGTGTTCCTATTCAAGAGATTTCAACTTGATCCAAGTTATTTCACATTTGTAGAAGACGTTAACTTGCAGAACCTGTTTGAAACAAAGAGACTGAAACTTGTGTTAGTGGATCATAATATTTTAGCTCAAACACAAAAACACATGGATGTTGCAGTTGTTGAAATCTTGGGTAGGTGCACTGCATGTACCTGTTATACCGTAACATAGTTAATAGAGGGAAATGGTTATGAAACCTGGCAAAGTTCTTTGTTGTATGTTTTTGTTCGCTATTTTGGGGGTTGACCCTGCACAAAACCTGACAATATACAATAGGTGATTACGTGTGTTCTTCCAACTAACCAATAGAAACATTGCGATTACGTAATTCATGCATAGTGTATGAGCGCAAAACAAAAGATGTGCAGGGTCGTGAGCCTTCCAACATAAATCTTGGCTCATTTGTTTGCTCCTTTGATGTTTGCCGGGCTTCATAACCATTTCCCTCTATTAACTATGACCGTAAGTAGCATATACCCGGGGGGAACTCTGTATATTTTTGGGTGGGGGTGTGCCGCTGGGACTCTGAAACCCTTACCCTATACCAGACTACGTTCAGCTGATTTTGCAACCCTGTACTCAACTAGACACTGAAGATCCCTACTCTATCTCAGACTTGCTCTTTTTAAAACTGTATGATTTTATTTACATTTAGGAAAGCCTCTTTCACTTTGAGTTTCTATTCCTATCCTGGATTTAATTCTTCATACCACCAATCAGTTTCCCAAAACTCTCTGATTTCTATACCCTATCCCAGACTAAACTGCTTGAAAACCATACCCTTCACAGTGGCACATACCTTTTATAACTCACATATGGGAGTATTTCTTGAACCTCTCCTGGTAACTCGAACCAAAAGTCCTTTCCCTTCCTTCAGTAAAACACTGCAACAACTGCAGTGATTGAACTGCGTGAACAGATTTCTTGAACAAATTTTTCTTTTGGAGGTTCGCAAAATCAGGATTCCACTGCAGTAGTCCAGGTGGCATGTCTTTAGATTTACACAATAAGTGAACATAGTAGTAAGTCATTTGTAATCCATTTGTCACAAGTAATTTGCAATCCATTTTGACCTTCTGCACACCGGACAGATGCTCTAACTCGGACGGACATGGGAGCCCTCCTCCGTCCTCTCAATGTTAATAATCAAGTAAATTAACTGCAATAATCAACATTGTAGAGTTAAAAAGAGGAAATGACAAATAAAGAGACAATGCCTAATTAGAGCCTAATTATTTATCGTGTTGGTGATTAGACATTATTTTACTTGGTGCATGCATATGGCACACTTTCTGGCACAAACTGATTGGATCCTATTGGAAATTTGGACAACCACTCTTGTTTCATTCAAAACCTTTAGCAGTCATGTTCAGTTGGCATGTTAAAATGATTGATACTGGTAAAAAGCAGTTTACAATGCACACCCTACACTCTTTAAATCCTGTAATTTCTACTTCTTTTTTTTCAGACCATCACAAAGATCAATGGCTCTCCAATTTAAAAGTCAACAAAAAAATTGAACTTGTGGGATCCTGCTCTACACTTGTGGCTGAGAAAATGTTGACTATGGATGTGATGGACAGCCAAATAGCTAGCCTGTTATTAGGAACGATACTTCTGGACACAGTTAACCTGGATCCTAGAGCTGGACGAGTCACGGACAAAGACAAAGAAGTCGTACAACGATTGCACAATAAGTATCCTGTGGCACTAGATGAACTGTACAGATCTGTTAGCACAGGTCAGTTAATTTGTCTGTAGTGTCTTGTAAGCTTGTAATTCTGCTTGTACTCTAGTGTACCCACGAGTTGCAGCATGAAACTTTGCAAAACCCTAATTTGTGCCACAATCAGAAATACTCTGTTTGAACTGTTAAAGGATAGTGTGCTATTCTAGGTACAACTTTACATGAGAACGAGGAAGAACTGAGACCGTTTTAGGGATGCGGGATATTTGGGTAAAAAATTATAGGGATATGGGGTATTTGGGAGAAAAATTAATGGGATATGGGATATTTATACAAGAGATTCAGGGATATGGAACGTAAAAGTTGGAGATACAAACCACCGGAATTAGCGGGATGCAGGATATTTAGACCAAACATTAATGGGATACGGGATACTCAGACCCCCCCCCCCCCCCCCCCCCCTAATAGGGCCTCAGAACTGCCATTAGTTTATTGACTCCAAACTAAAATTAACAGAAGTATGTTACTGTGAAACTCAGAAAACCGTGAACACCAGAAATATTAATGGCATGTTATTGTGTTGCAAGGAAAAAGCCAATCAGGTGAGAGAAAACTAAACCGCAAACAGCAACGGTTATTTGTTTGTGGTTTTGAGGTTTGCTTGCGTGTCCTGAACTTTATTTTGATTGGGCACTAGACAATCAACATTCCTGAAATATTTCAGGTGTTCACGGTTTTCTGAGTTTGATAGTAAATTAGCAAAAGTACAGAGCTACAGTATTAGTAGAACAAATAATAATAATAATAATAATAATAATAATACTTTATTCAAATACAGTATACAGTATACAAATGGTATTTGAAAAGGAGGACCATGAGGTTATCCCTATTTAGGTCCCCTAACTAAAATTACAATCTAAAATTTAAAAATTTATAACATCTATTACGTTAGTAATTAACAATGTAAAATTTAAAAATTTAAAAATATCTTTTACAGTGCGGACACTCGAACCATGAACGCTATGGCTTTTTTTTTCACTTTATTTGTACTTTATTTTCACTTATTCTGTAGTTATTTTTACATTTTTTCCAGAACTAACCAATCACATTCGTGAAGCGAAGCAATGGCACAGACATTTTTTTCTCCTTTTTTCCGTGTTTTCATTGTCCCACGCAACGTTTGAGACGCTTTTCGGTACGCGGTTATACCTGTATTCTAAACAACGTTAGCGGATTTTTTTGGCGGGAATTCATTTGCCCTCACTGAAGTCAGACTCGGGTTTCAGTTCACTGCAAAATGGCCTACGCTCCAGCAAATTGTACTAGTAAGTACTACTTTCATCTAAACAGATGCATTTTTAGATATTTTTTTGAATTGAAGCTCTTTTGAGGAACGAAAAAATGATTTTCTATTATTTGTTTTGAAATAATTAGGTCAGTGTAATCTCAGGATTAATCAGCAACAAGGCATCTACGACAATGGAAGCGCTTTACCAAATATTTATTGAGAGAGATTTCTTGATCTCCACCACCAGGGATTTTCCCAAAGACAAATTTCAGGCACAGCGCGAGTTAGTATTGGCTATGTAAATAAAGTCGTTCAAAAACACGTCTCTTCCTCCGACGCGAAAAATAGCGACTCGTAATGTTGTTACACAAGACGTTGTCGATTACATCGAATCCAAGAAATTATGCAAGCCCAGCACGTACACATCTGAACTTCAACAGCGCTTGTTGCTGGATGGAGTTTCGCCACCTCATCTTTTGCCATCACAAAGCGCAATAAAAAATGCATCCGGGAGGATCGCTTTATGACGAAGAAAAAACTCACGGAAGTACCGACGGAGTCATTGTCAGACGTAAACATTAACAATAAAGATAATTTTCTTGATCAAATCGCGCAACTAGACTGTACTACACCACTTTTTCGATGAGTCCGGTGTCAAAATTACTTCAGGTAATCGTGTATATGGTAATTCATATATCGGCGAGCCTGCCATGACTGCCATTGAATTCCAGCGCTACGCCTCGAACGCAAACTACACGCTAAACCTGCTACACTCAATACAAGGAGTTGATTACTACAATATTTTACGGGGCGCTTCTAATGGAATGGAAATGCTCAACTTTTTCGTTGACGCTTTAGCAGTAGAAAGAGCAGATGGCTCACCAATATTGGAACTCGGTGACTGTATAATAATGGATAACTGTGGATTTCACCACGGACACCAAGTCGAACCGTTACTGAGGGATATCCTTCAAGAATATAGTATCAATCTTTTGTTTCAGCCTTCGTACTCGCTGCACCTAAATACCTGCGAGTTTTGCTTCAACCAGGTAAAATGTTACCTCAAACAAAATACATTGCTCACTCTCAATGAGACCGAAATAGCAATTGGCGAAGCTGTTTCCAAAATAGACCAACATAGATGCTTCAAATTCAGTTGCATATTTTAGGGGTTACTTGTAACGTTATGATTGACAGCTTATCTCCAGATCTCTTGCACGCAAGCTATTTATAGCCCCCATGGTGGGAAAAACACGAGTGTTGAAAGAAGATGGCGAAATCCATTGGGTCTTCAGACTCTTCCGTGTTGGGTCCGTCAGAGGTTCACTCCTGGTTAAAATCTCTACCTCCTGGCCTGAAACTGGAGCGTCTCTCGACACAATTCGAAAATAGAGGGTTTAGATCAAGAAGGTCCCGATGCCTTCTTCCCGTCTCCAGACAAGTTATTGTTAGCCGAAAGGCGTGTATTGGAAGCCGACCGTGATTGATAAAAAACGCGGAAAAAAAATGAAAAAATGTCTCCGCCGTTGAGTGAAATCACGGCGCCACTTTAAAAATAACGTGGAAAAAGGCAGAAAAAATGTCTCGGCCGTTGCATCGCCTCGCCGCTGTGATTGGCTAGTTCTAAAAAAAGTAATAAAATAAGTGATAAAAAAGTACAAATAAACTGAAAATAAAGCCTTTGGCGTTCATGGTTCGAGTGTCCGCACTGTAAGTAGATAATTGACAATCTAAAAAATTTAAGAATTTAAAATATCTATTACGTAAACAATTAACAGTCTAAAATTTAAAATCTAAAATATCTATGATATCTATAATATCAGGTACTGTGGCATAAGATTAATGAATATTCATCCACTTTTTAAGGCTTGATTTGAACCTGTTTACATTGATGTTGTTGATGTCGTGTCCGAACAATCAACAAAATCATACTTAAGGTTCATACCTGTCATATGGGTTTCATGGAAGTGCAACAGCCGTGAATAAACATTATCTTGTTACACCAAGATATAATGATCCCTGATTAATTTAGGAAAAGTCATAAAATTTAGTGATTAACTTTTTGAATGTCTTTGAATTCACTAGCAATTGAAGTTGCATGGACTCTTTTAGGTCCAATCTGAATATGTTCAAATAAATAAACAAACAAAATATTAAATAAATATATAAATAAATAATCTATAATAAGTAATATTTTTAACTTGCCTTTTTCCATTTTTTTTTAACTTTTTTCTTTCATTTGCCAAACAGCAAAATTCGATGTATCTAGCCTGTCCACCTTGGATCTTCTGCGGAAAGACTACAAAGCTTTACCTTTAACCGACAATAAAGCTCTGAATGTTGGTATCAGCTCGATAAGTGGATTATCACTGAAGGAGTTCTTCTCAAGAACACAAGTTCAACAGAGCTTATCAGAATACTGTCAGGCAACGTCTCTAGATGTATTGGTAATCATGTTTTTATACTTCGTCGAAAGCCTTGATGACCCTCCCAGAAGGCAGATTGCTGTTTGTGGGCCACAAGAAGATACTAGGAGAAAAATTGCAGAGCATCTGTATACATCAGGGGAACTTAAATTAAAACAGTTCAGTGAATGTTATGAGAACTGTTTTGTTTATGATCAGGAAAACATTACAGCATCGAGGAAAGTTGTGTTTCCTCTTGTCCTGGAATTCATTAAAAATAAATTTTGACTGTCTACTGAAGAAAAACCTGGGAAGTATAACTTTTGAAAACGCGACGAAAAGTAAACTTGTCTAAAAAATAGAAAACTTAAGTCAACGTGGTACCATTTGAAGTTTTTTTATCACACTGGTTTGTTTCACACTGATAGAATTCCTATATACATTGTAAATGTGACAAGAATGCATATCAGGAATTTTAAAAGAAACTCTAAAGCTGTCAGAAACTGGTGTTATTGGCATCGCTTAATTTCATTTTTACCCTTATACAGATTTATAATAAATAGCCTAAAATTTATTGAACTCCCATTGAAACAAAGATAGCCTGGCATCATAGGTTTGCAATCTGTATAAACTGCTACAGCTATGTAGCCCTTCACACGCATTGCCTGCCTACAATGTTAGCAGCCCAGTTGGTGAAAAGGTGGATAACGCTATCCACCGGATAAATCGCTATCCAGTGCATAAAACAAACTATGATATACACTGGATAGCGTCATAAAACAAACTACGCTCTCCACTGGATAGTGATTTATCCGGTGGATAACGTTATCCATCCTTTAAACGACTGGGACCCGCGTAATATGATGCGTATTTTCAAAAATCACGGCCTCGTTAGCTTTGTAAGCTTCATCGAAATGGCCCTTTTCTACTTTTTTTCCATTTGATAGATATATCCCCCGAAACGAAAAGTCCATAAGACGTTTGAAAGGTATTGAAGTGTAGGTTATAAATTAAATCAATTAACATTAGGTGTACCTCGAAGTAGTGTCCAGGACGCTAACATAACGAACCCCATTGTAACGAAGTCCCCAGTACAACGAACGATACTCTTGAGCCCGGCCAAGGTTTCTAATGTCAGTAAAAATGTTCGGAAACAAAACCCCCTGTACAATGAAGCTCCTTGGCCCTCTAACTATATAATTAATGTGATTGCAGCTCCCAGTGCAGTGCAGTAGTGACCTAAAATTAAGGCAAAAGCTACCAAGGTTGTATAGCTGATGAATCTTATTGTTTCATTTTATGCTTTCACTGGAAGAACTTGCTATGACCATTGAGGCCCATTGAGGTGTGAGAATTTCAAATACATTGACTAATTAATGGTAAGATGTTCCATATGGCACAATTGGAGTTTAAAGCAGCAGAAGCAGGCCTAGAAATTCTAGAACAGCCTAGTTAACGGACCAGTGCGCGATATTTGCGCTGCCATGAAAACGGTGCAAACTCGCGCGGCGCGAAATACGGTGATTTGATCTAACGTCATCATATTCTTTTTACATATTTTAGACATAAGAACCTAAACCTCCATTCAAATTTTGGCATCGATTCAGTGCTTCGTTTAGGAGATAAAGGATTTTGAAATTTGTGAAGTCCCGGATGAACGTATTTCGCAACTGTCAGAAAAACGGATATTTTTGTCGCGTTTTTCATGCAATTTTCAGACGTGATAATAATTTAGAAGTGATACCGACGTGATTTTAAGTGAAAATGAATAATATTAATGGAAGGATCTATTTTAATGATTGCGCAATTCTATGGCCGCCATGATCACTACTCATCCCTTACATTTGATCAGGAAATTTGACTCACTCGAGTAGTCCAGTACCTCTTGTGAACCTCTAATTTCAGAGGCATTCTAAAACAATATTGCTCATTGTCTTCAGGGATAGGGGTATTGTTTGTGCCCTTTGTCCTATTGTTCTTATGGCCAATCATGTGAGATGTTCAATGAGGTGCTGGACGACTCGAAATTTGACCATTTCATATTTTTAGTTGTTTTTAGTTTTGTTTTATGGCCTTTATCTTGTTTCATGTTTTTTTTTCTCACTCACTTTCTTTCTTCTTCCACAATCAGTTTAAAATTTCCCACTTTTATTGTCTCAAATATTTTAACTAATCCGAAATTATTTGACGCTAGATTACCACACAAACAATGTATTTCTTGCCATGAGGCCAGCCCACAAAGGCTGACGCTCGACTCAGCTTTCTGAAATTATTAAATAATCAAATAGTCGTAAAATCAATTTGTTTTTACCACGGACCCAACACAACAGCAGTTTCTTCTTAAACTAATCTTTTTATCCAGCTCGGCGACGAAGCTGTTTTTGAGACAATATGAGAGTTATTTCACAGACACTTTAATTTAGCGCCTTTCTTTTGTATGAGAGCTTAAACAAGAGCATTAGACAAGTAACTTTTGCATCTGGACATCATGAGTTAAAAGGTGGTGTAAAATTCAAAATAAGCCTGAAATTTACAAGAGGATGGGGTTTGGGTGAGAAAGCGAAAACTTTCAAAGTATCGAATTATTCTCGATAAAAACTCGATAAATGTACAATGTGCTAAAAAGGATTTTCAAGTCGTGATGCTGCCGTATCTAATCTAGGATGACGCAAGTTTCAAGTTATGTTGAAAAAAAAAGTAATGAAAAAATCACTGCGTTTCGCATCTTCGAAAAAATGCTTTCATATTCCCCTCACAGTTTCAATACATAATTTAAACTGAGAGGTGATAAGAATTAAGACAACTATCAGCAAAAGGATATTATCTTGATGCACCACTAAAATCTCATAACTGCCGGACAAGAAATGTATGGGAACAAGTAGGGAGAATTTTTATTTCGAACTCAGGACTAAAATACTACTTATTGGAGAAATGTGTGAACTAGTTTAAAGCTTTTCATGGTATAAATAGCATTGGGCAGCAAAATATTGGATTTCTTCGATTACGTACTAAATCAGAACATTTTATTTCTTTTTGGGAGCTATAAATATGTTGTTTGTAATAAGAATTATGCAAATTTTCATCGTCATTGTTCATGGTTACAGAAATTTCACGCCTCTATATCGTCGGAAGATGAAATCTATTGTGTTGCATGATTACGAAAATGCAAAGTGGTTTCAGTACGTGCGTTCAAAATTTATGCGAGGTGAAGTATGCCGTACCTTATTTTCCCTTGATACCATTGAAACTTGAGGCTATCTAGTCGCTTGAAAATGCGGAAAATGATTTCTAAACATGAGTTTTTTTTCATTCTGATTTTTGCAACGACTCTTTGCGAGGTACACACCATTTCCATCAAGTGCCAGGTAAGTCGCTTCGCAATCATTGTGGCCATTATATTTCTTCCATTCCGCATGGTGTTCACGTCATTTCAAGTTTTTGTCCAGTTAGCAGCTAACTTAACGTGCTCTAGTCTGCAAACAATATAAGTCGCTATTTACTTTGCATAGTTTATTTACACCTTTTTCGCTGCTAAGCTAAATCTCTTTCTTGATGATAACACCACCGACTTTCTTGTTGTTTACATTAAACGAACCAACGCGCGTCAAATGAAACATTGTCAGTGCTATAATTGATCATCCGTTATCGATGTAGTTTCCACTGCATACTGTACTTGAAGAAAAACATTTCTGTCATTCTCTGCTGCGACCAGTTATATAGACTAGCACAAGTTCAAAGCATGAAGTGCTAAACGGTAATCCATTTTGGCATCGAGGGAGAATATCTTGTTGAACAGAGAGAATCGTCATACTCTGCTCGATTTGGGAATCTCTGTTAGGGTTTTGATCATGTTTCGGTCGACGGAACTTCAAGAAACTAAGCGACAACAAATTAAAACGATTACAAGACGACCAATTTTCTTCATTCCATTAAAATATTTTCACAGTAATATTCTTTTGGATCCATGTGCCTCTCCTTTCCAGAATTGTTGTTTTCTGCCTGGATCTGTTGAGTAAGGCAGAAATTTTATATCGTCAATCAAAATACCGCTCCGGGTAAACGTAAAATGGGAGAAAATAATACTTAAGAATCGACTTGTAGTTTCAACCTCTGTTTATACAAAACATTAACTCAGAAAAATGTAGATTTTACCGAGCGTCATTTCAGTGCATTGATGGCTTTTGCTTAAAACTTGCGGTGACTGTCAAAGCAGAAATAAATTAATCAATTTTCATGTTCGCATATTTTTAATCAGCCGTCCTTTTCTTGAAGCTGTTCTGGTTGCTTCGTAACGGAAAGAAAAGCACTATGAATTCACATCTCATTGCATCGCTTCGTACCGCATTGCAAGTAAAGTAGTACAGTCCCGAGAGCGCAGTACAGTGTATTACAGTGCAGTGCAAAACACTGCATCAAAATCGGTCATTTGACATTTTGGAGAGTGGTATCGCTGTCACCCTACGCGCTCACCAAAACTACGGCGCTCCGTGTACAGTGCAGTAAAGGCTAGCTTAAAAATCGCAAAGTGAAAGACAGTGAAATGTTGATTTCTCAAACGATTGATTTCTTCTCAATCTTTCCAATAACTTGAATCAAAAGTCGTTTTTCTTAGATTTGCTTCACTTGGCCGGACAGTGCAATTTAGCCCTCGATTTTCTAACTCCTGATCACTCGAACCAATTCTCAGTTCCCGTGGAGGTTGGAGAAATCCGGTAGTGCACTGCCGTACGTTACACTCTTTACCTTAACATTAACAATTGGATCGGCGAACAATGCTCTTTGATACGTTTCCTGGTCACGTCCGCATTGATTTAATGAAATACTGTAACATGGTAATGTAATGTAAAAATTTATTCAGACACAGGAAACCATTAGTAAATTAAGCTTAAGAAAACTATAAATTACAGACTGTTTTACATGACTGCCGTGTGGGAATCCGATATATTAGCTACATTCTTAATAATTTGCTTAAAAGGTAACTCGTTTTCAGCCTCAAATCGTAAAATAAATAAGAACGCAGCCTCAGCCCCAAAATTAGACGTTCTTTAAAAAAGAGTGTAAGAGTGTATATCTACACCTTGTTCGATGGTTTAACATGTAATACGCGCGGATATTTTGGGAGTTGCGGTGTATTTTCCGAGTCCCAAAGGGGCGAGGAAAATACGAGCAATGAGCAAAGTGTCCGTTCGTGTAATAAGTTAACCATTGAATAAGGGATTCCCTATTCCGCTAATAAAATAAAGTTTGGGTTGGCCATTTTATCGCTGCTCTTTCAGTCTGTATTTTTTGCCCTGTTCTACAATGTAATAACGTGGCATATTCTGCGCGTTCTTTTGCCCCAATATGGTTAAATGGCGCAATAGTGGAATAATAATGTCATATGATATGTTGTAATACAATTTTTATGAACCCGGTAACAGGTGAAAGATGCCACTCAAGGTGTCCAGTGGGCCGCTGTGCCAGGTGCAGAGTGCATGCTATTATCCAATGCTGGTATCTTTCTGAGAACAGCTAAAAGCCTCACCAACTCATATGGCGTTGCTATCATAGACGACGTTCAACCAGGCTACTATCAGGTGCACAACACATGCCTTTTACTGGAAGGGACAGATTTTCTGAAAGAGTATGACCCCCCCCCCCCCCCCCCCCCCCGCTCCCCCGCTCCTCCAGACCCTCGCTCTGAGCTGGTTGCTCTTTTGACGCCCGTACTTACCTCTATTTTCCTTGCTTGGACGACTTGCTCGAAACTGTGTTCGGACAAGAGAGTATACTCTCTTGTCTCAGATTATTACAGAAAATAAGGCCCAGATGAGGCGATTATTAAACCTGATTTAAATTCAAATTCACGATTTGGTTAGGTAGAGGATCGCCTATTAGGGCCAATTCGCACTAGCGGACAAATTTTGTAACAATTGGTAGATTTCATCACTTGTGTGTCACTTGTTACAGAAAACAAGTGCGAATACGTTTTTTGAGACTTAGAACTTGTCCAACAATTCAGGAAAACAAAGAAGCAGTTGTCTTATGATTGGTCCGCGTTGCACGCGCGATACAGTTTGTCAAACAATCATACTCTCTTGTCTCAGATTATTACAGAAAATAAGGCCCAGATGAGGCGATTATTAAACCTGATTTAAATTTAAATTCACGATTTGGTTAGGTAGAGGATCGCCTATTAGGGCCAATTCGCACTAGCGGACAAATTTTGTAACAATTGGTAGATTTCATCACTTGTGTGTCACTTGTTACAGAAAACAAGTGCGAATACGTTTTTTGAGACTTAGAACTTGTCCAACAATTCAGGAAAACAAAGAAGCAGTTGTCTTATGATTGGTCCGCGTTGCACGCGCGATACAGTTTGTCAAACAATCGCAAAAACAAGTGCGAACGACTTGTTGGACAAGGGCAAATTTTGTCAAAGCGGACAAATCTTCAAAGGGGCCGATGTCCTGCCTCAAGGCAGGACAATTCATGACAAGTCGCATTCCAACGCCCCTCGTAATGCCAGCTAACAATACGTTGTTGATTGGCTATTGTGTTTGGTCTGGATTGTACTAAAAAACAACACACGAAATTTTTCCACGATAGGCGGCAAAACACGTTTGTGTGCCGAGGTGAGGTCGTGGAAGGATGGTAATACCGGGGTTGGAACAAACGAATGCGGAGGGAACCAGTTTGTGCCGATAAATGGAGGGGGAAAGAAATACTTTTCTTGCGACATTTTCCCCGCACGAGCAAAAAAACATCAGTACACGCACACTTCAAAGGCAAATCGTGTTGAAATTTTTCACCATGTGGACCTGCCTGATTATTTGATGTTTGCACAAGACGACCGTGCAGAGAAATGTACAAGGATGCCAGAAGCACGTGCAGAGCTATTGTACTAATAATTACACCTTTTGTTTTCTTCAACTTGTCGCGACAATTTTGTATTTTGTCAAAAATGTTATGACATTTAAAACTTGTCCGCTAGTGCGAATCGGCCCTTATAGATGTGACAGTTCAAAACAGGCATTTCTGTATATATTAATTAATTTTGTTCGGGGCGTTGGCGAATTTATTGTGGTGATGTTGTGGTAAAGGAGGGACGTAAGCATGTTAAACGATACTAGGTGGGGAGTTACATTTTAAGTATGAAATGTTTTCCATAATAGTTTCGACCTTCTAGGGAAGCGTGCACAGACGTCCAAAAGCACATGTCTAGAATAATGGGGTGTCCATATTTATGTTCTCTATTAAAAGTATTTTTTTTCTATTTTACTTTCGTTTACCTTTACTTCTAAACACATTATCTTCTAGGTGCGAACCTCCCGGATAGGATATTACCCGCTAAACGAAGATCTGACAATCGCGTCCAACACAGAAAGACACGCCATGATTCAACAAGACATGGTGATCTCTCCGCGGCTTTCCCTCCGGGGATCTGATGACATGTATCGGATTGTCCTCACCTGGGGGCGGTCCCCCAAGGATTTAGACTCTTATCTTATCACACCTTGGCCTCGGGATGCCGACTGCCAGTCTGGAATGGTAAGTTACAACATAACTTGCGCCCGGGTTGTGAGGGTGGGGAGTACTCATTAATAAATGCATCTTTTTCTATCCCCTCTTGCAGAATCCATACCCAGTTTTAGACCTGGTGGTTTTGCTTATATCACGTAGTACATTGCCCCCCCCCCCCCCCCCCCCCCCAATAGCTTCATAGCTAGTGGAGGGGAGTGGTCACGAAAGCCGGCGAACTTCAAGAGTCCGTCTAAAAAAGATAAAATATATACATGTTGATACGCTCTCGTGGTTTCTGAACTCTACCTTCGCGTCCTATATAGAGGTTGAACCCAGGCGCGAGAAGAGAGAGTCCAGAATAACTTGCATGCGCATGCTCAAAACGGACCAATCAAAAACGACAGAGAAGTGTGGCGTTTCTTACATGTAACGCGCGCGCAAGGATTAAAACTGCTCGCTAGCTAAAATGGCAAATTCAACTGCGCGACTAAGCGCGCAACGTAAATGCACGTGAACTTTCATGCCTGTGAGAAGCCGTTAGGCTTTATAATTCTTAAGAATTACAGCAGAACGCTGTAGCGTTGTCAATTTGAGTAAAAGAGTATCAATATTTAATGTGTATAGGTTTTCTTTGATGGCAAGAGATGTCAGCAAGGCTCGGAGACAATCGATCTTGATGTGGATGCCACAGACATGTACGGACCAGAGACGATAACTATGAGAGGACTACAGTCAGAGACATTTGGTTATTATGTGCATATTTACACCAATGGTGTATGCTGGGATAAGATATCAGCCAATGTCAAGATTTATCAAGCCTCTACGGGCGGTCTGTTGTATAATATCAAGCAACCAGGATGCAGTGAGAGTAAGAAATATAATTAAAAAAATAAAATAAAAATGTTACATTAAATATTGATAATGAGGTTAATCAGCGCTGTCCAAGCGGAGTCGCGCGTTTTGAAATATCAGCTTGCGTGCAGGCGTGCACTCAGATCAATATACATGTACTTGCTTCGGCTCATGGATTAAATAATGAGGTTTATTATCCAACACTGCTTCGTAGAGTACAAATAACGCCGAAAACGAGTACAAATATCACACGATATTTGTACTCCAGAGAACTGGTTAGACAGGTTTTTGGCGTGTTCTCGTGGTCTTGACCAATCAATTAGCTGGATATCCTGCGCCAATTCCGTTCCGCTTCGCATACTTCTGTCACGCATTCGCGGCAAATAAATATCCGCGAAATTCGCCCGCTTTGACTAGTTTGACATAACATTTTGGCTTGTTGGATAATAAATCTCTTATTAGACGTTTTGTTGTATAGTATCGCCGAGAATTTTTACTCGTTGTTTGTATTTTGACTCGCCCTACGGGCTCGTCAAAATACGGCACAACTCGTAAAAATACTCGGTGATACTACACAACAAAACGTCTAATAAGATATATGTATATTCATGCTTACCGCGCTTATTTCAGTCGGCTCGATCTTGGCTAATGAGATGCATTTTTCTAGTCGACAGGTTATTTTGTCAATGATGTTGTCCATTCGTATGGCTCGTTCGACTCCACAACTTTTCGCTGCAGCCCCTTGAGTGAACGAATAAAATGCAATTTTCCACTGGAGAACTCTGTTTGTCGAGTCAACACAACTTGTCCACTCGTACGAGTTGTGAAACGTGTTTTTCGACTCGTATGAGTCGACAGTATTGGACATGAGTGTTCACATTGCCAAAAAGCCATTTCTGTGCTAACGCGCACGTTGCAATTTAGCCAGGCTCGAAAAACTCGAAGTAAACAAACAACAAAGAGTTTTGAAATTCTCACAAATAAGTCTGGAGTCCCATAACACGTCTTACAGGCCTGAAAAAAGTAAATAATATATAGAAGTATAGAATTTTGATCACTTGCTGTCTGCTCGTGTTGAGTTTAAAAAAGTGTTAACAGTAGTTTGCATGCAAACGTCATTACCAACCACAACTGAAAATCAAAACCACGCGTTGAAACAAGAATAACTAAAGGGAAAGAAGCGTTTTATGAATTGCCTATAAACAGAATAATCTAATCACAGGCTTACCAAACTAAACATTGCGAAAATCTTAATTCATTTAATTGCAACAATTTGGACAGCAGTAAAAGCCAATTTTAGGAAGCTTAACTATTTACTGAATGGCGATTAATATTTATACGGGGCATGCTGCGATCTCACAAAAATAGGATGGCAAACCTGTGATCTAATTAATGTAATCCTTAGCCAATTATTTGTTTTTCTTAATAGTTCTATTAAAAGTGCTTCTCAATCGTAAACCATCAATTTGTTTTTGCTCTTTTCGCCATTTCAGACAGATTTGGATACGATATCAAGAACTGTTCGCGTTATTGGCACGTGTTTGATTTCGACGCGTCTACAGCTAAATTCAAAATCTACCAGAACAAGCTAATGCCCACCGCACCCATCCTCCCAAAGAAAAGTATTGTCAACCCTAACTGCAGCTGTCAAGTCAAGAATGACATTTCTAGTGATGATGTCATCAGTTCTGCGGAGAAGATTTCGGTCACGGCGGAGAATCTTATGGTTGATAAGCTTTGTGTGAACGAGATGAAGAATATTTACGATAACTCAAGTAAGCGTTTCATTTTACTTTACTTTTGGGTGCTTAATACTTTGTACTTCTCGTTATTTAAGACTCTTGTACTGTCTGTTTAAATAAAGCATTTTTGAATGTTTTCTTTTGTTTTCCTGAACTTGTTAATGTCGTTTTCATCTTGCTGTCACTGCTTAATATTTGTAATTTGTCTATTGGCAAGCTTTGTCCTTACTTTTGTTATAAGCTTTAGAGATTTACAGGCACTGTGGTTAACTGATGATTACATATTAAAGTCTGTGTCGAAACATGCCTTACAAACGTACTAACAGGGCTGTCAGAGGTCAGGAAAAAGTCAGCGAAAAAATAAAATTCTTGAAAGTCAGGGAAAAGTCAATTTTATTTTGATTTGTGGAAAATTGTCACTTTGAAGAAAAGTTAGGAAAATTGAAATTATAACACCTTTTTGGAAGCAGAGGCTGGAGGTAGCTTACTTATCTGACATTTTGTTTTTATTTGGTAAGGTAAATTTTATTTTTATCAGGGAAAAGTCAGGGAATTTTGAAAACTGATGTCTGTGGCAGCCATGCGAGATGAGAAAAAAGTATACTTTTTCATAGTTTTTGCGCCTTATTCCTGCCGTAAAGTGGTGATGCTTGCAGATTTTTGTTGGTTTTCTTGAGTTCTTGGAGGCTGCGAATTCGCGTGCCGATACTCGCACATGATTGGCTGAGAACCTTGGAAAGCCAACAGAAAGCTTTCATGCAACTTTTACAGGTTAGCGAAAGAAAACGAGTCAATGTGTTGTTTAAATGTGTATTTTTCTACTTAGCGAAAAAGAACATAAGGCTAAACCCTTCGGATTTGGTGGACAAGCTTGCTATGTTTATCAGCGGACAGATCGAAGAAAAGAGACTCCTCGGAATGAAACTTAAGGATGTGATTGAAAAAGGATATGAAGAATTCAAGACCGCGAATCGACCAAAGATAACAAATCTGAAAGAGATTGCTCCAAAACAGTGCTGCCGCTACGATGGCGAGACAAAATACTCCACAAAGTTTCAACGATGGGTCGACACTAAATCGGTAATTCTAGTTCTTTTTATCGTTCAATCACTAGTTTTGTATGAAATGGTTCTCAATTTTAATGCGAAGTATGGCAATTTAAAAATCTAGCAACATATGGTCCGTTGAGATGTGGTTCACAGTGTCTATACGCCCTTTCAAGGGGTTTTTGGGGCATCCTCGGTATAAGATCTTGCGAAACTCACCAGCGACGCAAAAGAAAGAACGACCAAGAAAACAAAGATCCTCAACACAATATTGAGCAGGAAACCAATAGCTCCAAAACGAAGGAATATTTCATAGGTTCTTACACACGAGTTGTTTGCAAAACCATCTCAAGTGCCATTAGAATATCTACGGGCAAAACTCTGGATAACGAACTAAGTTTCCAGACTTTTCTTCCCAAATATTCCCGTGGAAATTTGAACATTACGACCACTGTTCACTTTCTAGCACAGTACCACAATTTTTATCAGAAAGATAGAACCTTGTATTCAGAAATGTTCAGAAACCTTGTTTTCAAGAAATGTGGAAGAAACATGACCCTTATTAATTAATTTCTCGTCTTACAACTGCAAAGCTACGTTTACACGCTAGCTCTATTCTTTGCCTGTGTACGTTAGAAAAGAAATAATATAATGATGAACGATTTAATATATTGCTGGTTTTCTTGTCGTTTTTCAGAGCTGCTGGTCTTGGCCAAGTGAAATAAAAGAGGTAGGAATTTTTATGTTTTAGCCCCACACTAAGAACTAATGCAAATTTCTGCCATCACTGTTGATTGAAAGTTAGCTATTCGGGTTTAAAAACCAGTTTTATCCGGTTTCAGATGCCTGATGAGCTTGTGTCAGCTTACGACTGGACCAGTTCCCTAGAGAAGCAAATGATGGAAAACGTCGATTATGGGTCGCAAAAGGTATTTCAATAAATTCCTTTTCTTTGATAACTGCGCGAGTTTCGTATGGCTTTTGAAAGAATTTTAATGCCTTTAATAAACTCTGGTCAATAGAACATATGTACGTGGTTAAAAGTTAATATGGAAAAGACTTTTTAGCAACAGTGCAGTAGTCGAATTAGTACGGAGAAGCCCAGATCAAGTAGTTTCTGTAAATTTGATTATTAGACACATACTAATATCGATGAAATGCATGAAATGATCCTCAAAGTGTGTATTTTGCATTTTTCACGCTTGGTCATTAACCCATATATCACACACCATCACATCACGTTTTGAACTTTTTACCATTCAGCGAACAGCTAACTCGAACAGCTAATATACCGTGATATAGGTTTGATCCAGGAAGTTTATACTGATCGTGAGCGGTTTATAACTTAAAGCTCGCTGAATAATCAAAAAAGGGTACTATTCTAGCCACACAGAAAAGACCTGAATCTGATTTCGAATGATTGGCTTTCCATTTCTCAAACTTGAATCTACCCATGCGATCTAAATTAGATTCAGATTACGATCTAGATAAATCCTTTTCAAGCTTTTCCTATGATACTGCGGGGGTATAACCATGACGTGAAATACAGTGTTACGCGAGAAGAAAGCCGGAATTCGATGTAAAATAATTTCAGTAAGGTAGTCAACATCCGTGCAAGTTGGTGCGTAGCCGCGTTTAGGTTTGTGACTGTTTGTCGGATAGTCCGGCGTGAAAATTAGAAGATTGCTCTATCTGCTACCAAATATACCAGTGCTTTTATTGCTGCATTGTTTTTTGCCTTCAGGGTCAACTCAAATGGCAATATTTTGCTGACGATGCAACAGGATTCTTTCGAAAATTTCCCGCTGCATTGGTCAGTTCATCCAAGTGTGGTACGTACCACGTTTATATTCTTTTATAAAATTATAAAAAAGACTGGCTAAATTATTGGACTTTTTATCATACGTCTGATCCTTAAGCTTCCTCTAGATAAAATGTTTTACCATTTTCCCTGTTTATCCCAAATGATAATAGATCCGGCTTGATTGTTTGTTTAGCAGGTATTCGAAGTTCCTTATAGACGACAACATGTCCGGGCTATGTAACGCATTACTTCCCGCGCGCGGGAAATTCACTGTGGAAATCGTTACAAACCTTTTAGGTTTTGACAGATCTTGCTTTGCCATTGGTCATTCTGAGAAGTCCTTTTCGCGGTCATCATCATCAACCATCCTACAGTTCCGAGTGAATATGCCAAAATAGCGTTCAATTCCAAGAAGAAACATGAGAATTTTGCTGTGGTGGTTGTTTTTGAACACTTATATACTATATAGCGATTTATCCGGTGGATAGTGTTCAGTGGCGGATCCAGGGGAGGGGCCCGCCCGCTCCCACACCCTTATTTTTCTTTGATCCGACGGAATTACCTTCGCAGAATTCAACATTCATAGTCAAGCGGGCCTTTCCCCTTTAGCTGAAGGTCTGGATCCGCCACTGGTCTGATGTTACCCACTCTTTGACCGAGACTTGGTTGTACGTTCTCAGAAATGTACATAGGTATATAACGCACGTGTAAAGCCATTTGAAGTCTCGCAAGAGGTTTTTCCTTTTCTCTTCACAGGAACTAAAGACGAGCGACTTCAGCCATGGTACATAGCAGCCATTCTGCGTCCAAAGAATGTTGTCATACTATTCGACATCAGCTACTCCATGAAGGAAGAAAACAAAATTATATTTGCAAGAACCGCCATCACTCCGGTGCTGAAGGGATTACTCCCGACAGATTTTGTTAATGTAAGAGCTTTATGCGAATCACATTAAGGAAGTTAACCTGTTGTTCAATCCTTATTTCTGTGCGAAATTTAATTTTTATTTTGCCGAATTTTGTTTTGAAAGTTAATTTCTTTACTCTGTCAACAGGTGATCGCTTTTGCTGAGTCAGCACTTCTACCGGGCATGACACATAGTGGACTGTCAGATGACACATACAATAGCTGTTTTAATACTCAGCTCGTGCAGGCGAATGGGCAGAATCTACTGGATTTGAAAAGGTAATGTTCTGTTTTTATTATTCACTCAAGACACGGTAGTCTGCGTTTCACCATAGTCTATCCCTAAAAAGTGCTCCGCATAAATTCCTGTGTTCTGTCTTGTCTACGTTCACTTCGGGGTCACTTCACGTTTTGCCAAACGTTCACTTTGCTATAAGACCTCTGCGCTTGACGCAAGTTAACATCGGCTACGCGCTTTCCCCACGAGCGTTTTAGGCGGTCAGCTAATGACGACGATCACTGCTTCTCTCTGACAGTGCGAAACAAAAATACTATGCGCGCGCATATCTGCTGGCCGCGTATTTTGCATTCTCGTCCCCAGAGCCCCCGTTTCTTTTGGTCACGTGGTCGGAGAAACAGCTACTCGTAACGGCACAAATAAAACGAGTAGCTCTGGGGACGAGAATGCGTATTTTGGCGAGTAGCTTATATACCCGCGTTTAAAATACTTTATAATCTTACTAGTTTTTGAGGATTTTAGTCGTTGAAATCCACGCCATAATCTTCCATCCTCCGTTGTTCTAAATCCTTATTGTAGATTTGTTGAGGATGTACCACTTGCTTCCACGAAAACGTCCAACTACTACAACGCGATTTCAATGGCTTTAAAGCTGCTTACTAACATGAAGAACAACCGTGACACACATGTAAGTAACGCAAGGCATGACACAATTTAACGTAACTAGGTGAAGAGTAACTATTATTCTGCCGATACCTGACAGGTATTCAAACACGGAACGAATATAAACAGAATTGCTCCCCTCCCCCGTTGGATCGGCCCCTGATCCAGTAGCTGTTTTATAAAGCGAGAAACAATTGCAATCTATTTAGAAAGGGATTAATTATTCCTTCCTTATCCGGTATACTTAAATCGTAACACATAAAACTATTTTCCGTCTCGAAAACTCACATGAAATTTGCACGGACACCGTAAATTAACAAACACTGAAACTTTCCAAATTGACATCAAATAATTAAATATCACAACTGGTGGAACCAGGTGGAATTGTTTTGAGCTGTGTTGTTTCATATTATAACAGTATTGTGTTTTGTGCTGAATGAAGAAAGATGGTAAATTTCAGCTCGGTTGTGGAATGAGAATGGCTTCGATTCCCGTCAGGAATTCATTGTCCCAAACTCGTGACATGACGATTATAAAATCTTCCTCAGAATCGTGTTTTCTTTTCGCGCTCAGTGAGTTATAAAGACGTCAATCTGATTCTTATTCTGTCATGTTAATACAGCTAATTTTTCTGGCTGGAAGCACGGACGTCTCTACAGAAGACATCAGCGCTCTTTTGTCCCAAAGCAACACTACGGTCAGCGTGTACACTTACAGCTTACTGGGAGAGACGACAAACAACTCTTCGGAACTGAAGGCGAGCTCTGTTGAAAGACTTCATGAAATGGCTCGAACAAGCAACGGAAAATTTGAGGTAATGGCAAAAATTGGCGTTTTGTATTGATAGTCCCCGGAGTTTGGCCCGCCCAAATTATTCACCTTCAAACGTGGGGAATGATTTATGCAGTTTAGGATGCCTAATGTTTCTGATATATAGGAGTATGCCCCTGGGGAAGAAAGAATTTGTTTAATACGGAGAAGTAAAGATTGCAATCTTCCCTAAGAAAAACTTTGAAATGTTCATTCCAGTTTAATTCTCTTATAGTTTTCTGGCTGATATGGTGCTGTGTTGTGTTTGCTTTAGAGTATTACAGATTATAGCGAGCTAGCGTTCAGGATGGGTCGCTTCTACAAGAATATTCCCAGCAGCGACAAACAGGACGAGGGACCTCGTGTAAGTGCATTAAGATAAGTAAGGTTACTGCTGCAGATAGCTTTTCAGAAAATTCAACATCATTAAGATTATTGCAGATGACTTGTTTCGTTTCCATTATGATTTTCTCTTCAGTGTTGTCACAAAATTCAGAACAAGTCACTCTTCTAGTGTTACGCAGAAACCATACCTAAAATTTATCTTCTTGCGGTAAAAAAAAACCTGTTCCAGGCTTTCGGTTAGTTGGGGAGCAGCTTAGTGGGAGGAATGGCGAGTGGAAAAATGGTGAGGGGTTCGTGGCGAGGGAGCAAAAGAACGCCGCCCTTGCTATTTTTTCACTCGCTGTTATTCACGCGGAACCCCAACAGACCGAACGCCTGGGCTTTACGGAAACGGAGCGTGGAGTTTAAGTTGAACAATAATGTAAACAGTACGCATGAATTGAACTGTATGAAACTGTAGTTTCATGAGAGGCTTGATAGTTCTCTATCAAACGAGTAATAACTGTATACTTTTATTCACAGTTGTCATCACCACAGTTTGCTGAGAGATTAGGAATGTACGTGACGCTTGGAGTTCCCTGCTACAGCAAGGACGAGGTATAAACATTACCATTAACATCACGGTCAAACACAGCAAATATCTTGACTTTATAAAATAACTGATGATGTTTTAGTTTCAAAATACCGGGGGGGGGGGGGGGGGAGGACTCTCATATGAAAGAGACGAGGATGCTCGAGGATTTGAGCGACTTTCTCACCTGGGACAGAACTCCAGTGTTTTTAGCCGAAAGACAAAAAGTATCGTGATGCTGTGTTGGTGTTCTAGACCTTAAGGGTTCCAAAAAGCTTCAGTCACGGCCTATTGGCCTCCTTTAGGGGTACGACGGAATACAGACTGTGATAATAATACTCGCAGTCACTTCAGCGTATGCTACAGAGGCAGACAATAAGCGCCGCGAGTGACGTCTAAGCTACAAGGTTCTCATAACACATTAAAATCAATTTTTGTGTCATAAACAAAATTAAATATCTATCAGAAATAAATCGCTTATATTACAGACGTAAACTGACTTAGCTTTTTGTTTAATATTCACATCTCGTTTTAGTCACTGATTGGTGTTGTTGGAATTGACATAACGTTGAGTGAACTGCTTCAAAACACGGTGGTAAGTTATCGTTTTATTGTGGCTTAAAGTTAACTTAATTGTAAGTTAGCTTTTTTTATATTAATCAAACACAAATAATTTGCATTGCAGTCGTTTGGTCCCGGTGAACTGTCGTACACCTTCGTTATCGAAACCGACAATGGCCGAGCCTTGGTTCATCCCCAACTCCCCGAGCCTGAGGCAATTCAGGAAGATCCAGTGGTGATCATCATCAGTGACCTGGAAACAAGTCCCGGTAAGAAACTTGGCAAATACGTGTATCGCAGTAAACCTGTTAAGTACGGACGACAGATAACAAAGACGTCTTGACCGTATTTGGGCATCGTAGCAATTTGTTAAACAATAGCATCCGATATTCCTCAGTTTTAGCTGCATCACGTGATGTGTTAAGACTATTCTCGCACGCGAGAAAAAATGATATTTGATGGATTCAACTGTAATACGGTGTCCTTTTGTCCAATTCTCCGATGCAATCCTCGTCCTACATACAAATAGTTCGTTATTTGCTTTAGTGAGCAGTTCACAAACATGCGAGGGTTACCTCGTCACGTTACTCTGGTAACCAAGAATCTAAAAATAGGACCTGGTGGACATGTTGGGTTTCTCCCTCATAAGTCATCCTCTCTTACTGCAGACGAGATTTCGCCAGACTCATTTTGCCTTGTGTGATTTGTTTTCAGGATTTTCGGACATCCTTTCTTCCATGATGAAGAGAGAAACCGGCAGCAAGACTTTGAGATCTGAGCGGGTCCTATCCCGAGGAGACCCGAACTTTAACGGTAACCGGCTAAAACATGGTCTTTGTTGTTCAGAGTTGGTATCTTTATTTAGTGGAAAGAGAGGTTTTTACTTGAGCGTCAAAAGTAATTTGCGTTTACTTTGGTTGTGCATTACTACGCTTAACTATTGGCTGAAAAACATTTCTTTCATTTTCTCAACCAATCAGAAGCAAAGGCAGTGGCAAACGAAGACGCAATGTTGCGGACACAAATGTTTCCCCGTTTGCCCGCGCGCGCAACATTTGTTGCGGACACAAAATTTGTGTCCGAGACACAAAAATGTTTCTGATTTCTTTCAGAAACATTTTGTGTCCGCAACAAATGTTTCCCGGTTTGCGCAGCATAGAAACAATCATGAGCAACAATGTGTCCGCAACATTGTGTCCTCGTTTGCCACCATCTTAAAGCCAGATCACATCGTGTCTCTTTCAATTCAGACATGTTTTCCCGCGCTTAGAGTCGCCTGAGTTTTAGGCGGAGTTTTGATTGGTTCACCGGATTGTCTGTGTCCTTTGTGATTGGCCAGATCAGAGTGATTACTTTAGTTTTGGCTTCATGAAACTCGTTTGAAAACCGCTCTATAATGCGTTACATGCTTCAGCTTCAAGTTCTAATTGTTTTCTAACTTTCGCTGCTATGGGTTTTCTTTTTAAACAGTCATCAATATTATAAACCTCATTCAGTCTTGTATATTCTGTTTGGTCAGGGTATCGTGGTGTGACCGCTAATTTTACCTACTCTTGGAAGCCCGTTAACAACACAAACTTTGCTGTGTGCATTGTGGTAGCGTCAAACGAACTGGATACCAAGGTAAAGCCATTGGTCAGCGAAGTCAGTTCAAAAAGCTATCACTATTATCATCTAGTGCAGTAAAGTAAAACGCAGTTAAAATTAAAGTATTGGAAGGTACACTTTTTGTTTGAGCTTTTCAAAGGTGCTTTATGTAAAATAAAATGCCATACTTGACTAAGGGAGTAGCCATTGAGGAGTAGAAGTGAGCTATAAGTGACAAACTTGTCTCATAAAATGGCGGGGCTACAATTTACTTTCACGCACCACCGGCAGAAATGGAAAGTAATAATGTTGTGAGGCAATTCGTGTGACGCGTTCTTCTTAGTTGCGGTAAAGTTAAGTCAAGCTAAGCTTCAGGTTATCTTTCTTTCTCCGCAGCTACATACATTTTTAAAAAAGTGAATTTCTCAATTATAATGCATCGTATTTGTTATAATCTTTACGTTTTTCTAGGAAATAGTCAGTCACAAGCCATACCCTCAGCCCGATCTCTACCACCGCTACGATTTTGTGAAATATCTGGACGTTGGTTCCATTATTGTGGACAAACCGATCGCTTTTCTCAGCAATACGTCATTTCCTGCTACGCTCTCTCGCTCTAAGTGAGTGTCTTGCTACGCTGAGTTTTTTGTGTCTTTCTTTTTAATAAAACTGAAGTTCATGCTACAAGTAAATACATCGACGGGATGTTTGGCTTCCAATAAAGACATCCTAGTTCATAAGCCCAACTCTGTTTGAGCCCGCAGTTCTCAAAGAGAGCGTTGCTGTGGACCATGACGTACTCCCCTAATAACAAGGCAAATCTGCAATGTTTGTGGTGTTTTGTATTTGGACAACAATAATAAAACAACCGGGTTTCTCGGATCCCTTCATTCTACCTGGATATTTTATCTTCTTTTGTTTTAGCTGCGAGAAAACTTGGTTTCTTTTATGAAATAAAACTCTGGACTATTTGGGGAAAACTTTGGTATATTTGACAGTTTTTGGTTACATCGTGGACTGTTTTTCATTTGTCAGTTTTTAATGCAAGGTGGAGAGGGAATTTGCCAGTTGTCAGGTGAACACATCCATGCCAACCTGTATTTTTGATTGTCTTTTTTCTTGTCTCCTTAGCTACTTCCTCAGTTCTGGTTGCTTTAATGATCCGTATATGTTTGAGAACACGCCGGTAGGTTAAATCTTGAATGACTAGCTCTTAGAAAAGCAGAAAAAAAAATACTAAAATAATACTTATGTTCCGCCTGCCAGTCTTCTTTTCTTCTTACTAGTTCAAGCTCTAAAAGCGATGTTAAAAATCAGATTAAAATAATATTGAAGTTGATTGTGGCAGTCTCCTCGCGTTCTTGTTCCTGGTCCCGTTTCTGTTGGCGACATGATTCGGTGTTGCTCCCTTCCTAGCTCACATTGTGAAGCTGTCTCTTTGACCTCATGTAATATGTTTTGTAGGAAACGCTTGAGTTTGTAAAGCATCTGTCTGATTACGTGGATGGAGTGATTGACACGCCCCCTACACCGTCACTGAAGAAAGGAGTCCTAGTGGACATTCGCCTCACAAGAGAGATAGAAAAGTGGTACGATCATGAACGTCACAACTATAACCCTTCTTGTTCAACGAACAGGTTCATAAGTTAAGGAGATAGAGTATTGTACGACGTCTTCTATTCCAAATGCGGGATATTAGAACCTACAATTGACCTGCTCCCAACGTATCCAGGCTTCATAGCTCAGTTAGTAGAGAAACGCACCGGTTCTTGTTGAAGCATTTTCAGGCTAAGAAAACAACTGCAATTACTTTGCGCAGATCAATAACTAACTCAAAGTTGCACTTTGAAATATGAAATATCGATCAGGAACCGCGGAGACCATTTTAAAGTGGTAGGGCTAAAAAATCTGGCCAAGACAAACAGGCATTTGGGGTCTCTGTTCTGCCATTTATCATGCATTTGCGCGCCATCATATTTACAATCCTAATAAATATAACATAGCCGTCCTCACTTGGTATACCTCCAAATGTAGTAAATATGTTAAAAACTGTCTAAGCTTGCTACTTTTTGAAGTTGCCTAAGTTTTTCTTGCGGTTCTTCCTCGCAGCTGTGCCGAGCCTTTGACTTCGTGAAGCGCATATGCAAACGTAGAAGCCTTTTGTTACTTCAAGTGGCAAAATTCATACATTACCCCTGGCATCTGGACCCCTAAAAAATCAACCAAAACAAAAAAGTGGTAGGGCTATAGCCCTACCAGCCCCACCCCCTCCGCTGTCCCTGTCGATAAAAAATCTACAATCGCCCTGTTCTTTTGTACGTGGTTTAATTGAGTTTTTCTTTCATGTAAGCTGGAACCGGAATCCTATGCGTGTTCTTGGCAGCAGTGCAGCATGGAGGTACATTGCCACAAACTCTGGAGCAATGAGGCAATACCCAGGCAGGCAAACTTATAATAACAGGTCAGTCAGAGAACTTTTTGTGGGATGCGCGGTGGCCTAATGGTTAGTGCGCTGGACTCCGGACCGTCGGTCCGGGTTCGAGCCCTGGCCGGGGCACTGCGTTGTGTTCTTGGGCAAGATACTTTACTCTCATAGTACTACTCAATACTCCTAGCCCTACCACTTTTTTGTTTTGGCAAGATACTTTACTCTAATGGGTAGGAGGGATGGAGGGATGTAGGACTAGCGTCCATCGCAGGGGGAGTAGCAATACTCCTAGTCGCTTCACACTACGGAAACCGGGATAAGCTCCGGCCTGATGGGCCCCTAGGCGCGTATACAGACTTTACCTACCAGAGAACTTTTACACAATAGCGCAGAACCATGCACTGTGCAAGTGATAATGTCATCTATGTCTAAAACGACTTCGCTGATCCTAGCTATAGGAACGCTGGTTAACTCTGTGTATCTGTACGCTATCATTGGGCCCTCGCACTTGCATTCTTATTGTCCATGCCTCACCGTCCGTGTATAACAAATGCTTTGCAGGATCAGAGCTGTGTAAAGTGCCATAGCGTGTTTGAATAGTGTCCGAGCCCCCCACCCCCCTACGAACTTGTTTCTCGCGTTTAATTTTCCCACCTCCCTCTCCCCAGTTGTGCGAGGCACGGTGGCCTAAGAATTGGTAATGCAATGCGGAAAGAGTCCAATGTGCTGGATTTCAGATTGAGAAGCGCGTATTCAAGCCCGCTAGGGGTCTTTGTGTTGTGTCCTTGGGCAAGACACTTCACTATCATATTACCTCTTTCTACCCTGGAGTACCACTAGGCAACGGTGAACTGTACGGGCAACCTAAGTTATAGAAACTCTTACAAACCTCTTTTCTATGGCTTTATTGTTTTTGCTTTGTTGATTTTATCTTCCAAAGATATGACCCAACCACTCGGCCTTGGTACTACGCGGCCAAATCCTACCCAGGAAAAGTAACATTTTCAGTTCCTTACTTGGTAAGTAAAACTTTTGATTTTGTGAAACAAGATTTTGTAAGGCATTGTCAAAGAGATTCAAAGCGTCCAAAGAGAAATACTGAAAATCAAGACGAATGTAAACCCTAACTGTACCTGACAACATTTGTTCTGGTTACTATATAGGACAACGGCGGCGCTGGAGTGGTGGTCACAACCAGTCAAACAATAAGCAGTGATTCCATGGTAAGTACGGCGACAGTAGATAAGTCTCGAGATATGCAAGTTGATAAAAAACTTGCCGTGATCTCTTGCGAATCCTTCTTTGCGTGCAAAGTTCGCGCTTTTGTACTGCTAGTTAAGTTTACTTAATCTTTCGTTTGGCTTTTATTGGGAGGTGCGGTAGCCTATGGTTAGCGCGCTGGATTCCGGATCGAGCGGTCCGGGTTCGAACCATGGCCGGGGCATTTTGGGCAAGGTACTTCATTCTCATAGTGCCTCTCTCCACCCAGGTGTATAAATCAGTACCGGCGAATTTACTGCTGGGGGTAACCTTGCGATGGACTAGCATCCCATCCAGGGAGGAGTAGAAATACTCCTAGTCGCTTCATGCTACGGAAACCGGGATAAGCTCCAGCCTGATGGGCCACTTGGTTCGAACGCAGACTTAACCTTTTTCCTGTGCTTTTATTAGAATGTCTTTCATGTATTTTTTCTTTCATATTTAAGGTCCGAGCTGTGATGGGCATTGATTTTAAAATGATTAAGATCCATGAAATAGTCGCAGATAGTGGGCCTATTTGCAAAAAGAGCTCAGGTAAGATTTCATAAATTATGCTGCTGAAATTCTTATTCTTTTTCAAACTTAGTTTGAAAAAACATGACTATTCTTTTGAAGCCATTTCTCATTATTTTTATCAGTTGAGTAGTATCCTACTGCCCAAGGACAAAAACATCCTTTTCGCTTTGCTTGAAGATCGCTGCCCTCTGGCCTATTTCAAAACAATAAGAGAAATAAATGAACTGACATCTGTGGGGTTATACTTCCTGGTCAGAAAATGGTCCATTCCTTAGGGCGGGAAAAGCCCACATGTATTGCCGACGGATTTCCAAAGAGTTTCAAATGAAAAAGACGGCATTTCCATGTTTGTGGAATTGATCGACAAACAAGCAAACGTTCGGCAGAGACGGCATTATATGCACACCAAGAACTGAACTATAGCTCCACCGGCATTTTGAGAATTATTCCACCATCTAAGAAATATTGATGTGAACTATGTTTGCTGTTTTCAGTGTCATGTATACTGATCGATCCAAATGGCTATGTTGTTTACAGTAAGCAATTTATGTCCAATCCCAGGTAAGAAAATAATCAAGTGATTCAAAAAATGCCACGACCATGTAAACCTAGTTATGAATGATGGGGACACGATGGCCAGATGCACTAGAAAACCTTAGGTCACCCTAGTCTTTTTTTGTGTAATGATTCATTTTGAGAGGTTTCTCAATTTTTGAACGTCTAGTATTCGAGTTTTCGAGATACCAGTTCTCGCAGCTAACCCGTTTACTTTGGGATGGAAAACACTTGTCACTGAAAACTGTGAGATCCTGATCAACATGAATTCGTGATCACCTAACGTATTAACTTACTGTAAAAGGTGTTTTCTTTCATAGCAGAATTGAGGGTATACATTCCGTAAATTATGCAAATTAGCGGTTTTCTGAGAAGTGAACAAGACTAACGGGAAATACTCTTAAAGGGAATACGAGAAAGTCGCACGGTGACTGGTTTTAGTGCAATACTATTTTTGCATGTTAACATTTCCTTCTACTACTGACATTAGTTTACCAACATTTCTTTAAATGTAGAATTGCAAAAGAACGCGTCCACCTTGCATACAAACATCCAGAGCTACTGCTAAATTTGATGAAGAAAGGAATTATATCCACGAGTTTGGCTTGTAACGACTTGGAGGTAAATATATCAACGCAAACCGCGAGATGGAGTGATTTAAGTAAAGCTAAAGAAAACGAACCGGAAGAATCATCTATCAACTAAAATAGTCATTATCGATCTTAGGCCTGTGAACATGACACAACATGTGTTCTGCGGCATTTTGTAATAACAACGCATTTTGTAATAATTTACGCATTTTGTAATAACTTTTGCAGCATTTTGTAATAAACTGTGCGTTGTGTAATAAAGGCTGCAGCATTTTGTAATACGTATACAGCTATTTCAATTAACGTTGTCGGATCGAAGCTCAAAGCTTAAAGACAAGACCGAAAGGTAGTATGGGCGAAGAAAGAGTGTTCCACGCGTGCTGAATACTAATGAGATACAGCGATATAGCAAACGAGACGTTTTTCGTTTCCTTTCTCTTCAGACATGTGTAGAAAAGATCCTTTTTCGCCTCATTTCATTTAAAAAGAATAATCCAAACCAATAACGGCGAAAGAAAAGATACAAGAAAGGTTTCACGGAAAGAAAAACAAAATATTCCACGTGCAAAAATACAAACTTGTAGATTTCCTCAATGGTGATATGCAAATTGCAGTAAATACCCATGGCACCATTCGGTCTTGACTTGTAGGTTTGAAGATTTAATCCGACAACGTTAATTGAAATAGCTGTATACGCAAATTGTAATAACGTCCAACGCAAATTGTAATGAATTATTTTAAAAGATTGTTTTGTGAGAAGTTAATTTGCGTGATATCTTTGGCTGACTCAGGAAGCTAATAACAGTGTGGAGCAAATAGTCGTGCTAACTTTCATTTAGAGGGAATGGTGTTATGTGATCATCACAGTTGTGATCGTTTGTTCGTTTTCTTTCTATAGCATTTTGCTTTTGTTGTGGGAATCTCAGTTGGCTGGGTAGACAAAAGTAACTTTGATCGAAATTTTGGATGTTGCCTTTCAGAAATTTATTGACTTGCTACCGAAATATACTACCGTTATGGATACCGTGGTATAATCAGTGTAAGGTGGCTCAATGGAGTTTGGTCCTTCAAGTGCATTAATTCTTGAGTAATAGCAATCGTTCAGTGAATCATGCATGGCTCGAGTTATATATTTGCCATAGGTTTAGGCTGGTTCGGAATTAAAACATTTTTGGCGCAAATAACACGCTATATCCTTTTGTTTAGTCATTTTTACCGAATCAGCATGTTTTCTGTTGTTGTTAAACCGCTTTATTGTTATTGTTGTTATACCTTAGTATTGTTCGGTTGTTGTTATACCTTGCTATTTGCTATAACCTGTTAATTAAAAGCGGTTTTTGCCGTAAACAGCTGAACAAAATGTGTAGGCTGGATTTATTACAAAATGCTGCAGCCTTTATTACACAATGCGCAGTTTATTACAAAATACCGCAAAAGTTATTACAAAATGCGTAAGTTATTACAAAACGCGTTGTTATTACAAAATGCCGCAGAACACCTTCATCATGCTTGGGACGAAGAGCAATTTTTAACTGAAAAGTTACTAGAAGACGTTGTCAGAAACAAGGTCTTGACAGAATTATAATTAGCCCCCTTAGTGCGACGACAACGCACACCATTAATAATGCTTTACGAACAAAATAACATAGCTTAAATGATTTAATTTGAATGCTAATAAATAGTTTGGTTTCCTTTCAGCTTGGCCAAACGTACACCAACTACAAGATAACGGATACACTGCCATCGTAGGAGATTTTTAATCATTTTGCCGTTATCGTTTAACCATTCATCATCGTCATCATTATCACCTCCACCTTTACTATCGCCATCACCATCACCATCATCATCACCGCCAAACAAAATAGCCAGGATTCAGGACACTCGAGAAATTCTTTAAGAAAAATAGAAATGCATCTGCCATTCAGTAATTTGCAAAAAAATGTTAGGTAACATTGGATGTGGTTTTGAGAAAAAATCGAAAGAATCGGAATTTTAGGGATTTTTGTTAGAGTTTTCAGTCCCCATGAAATATCGTTAGGCAAAAAATTAAGAAAAAAAAATACCCTTTTACTGTTCGATGGGATTTCAGTTTTAATTTTTGCTACTTTAGGGTTGAGAAATTTTTCATGTTGTACTAATTTAGACTTTCTGGACTAGATTAACCCCCATGTCTAATCAATTATTTTATTTTTCAGTGGTAAAGTCCAGGGCACATTAAAATGCGGTTATTATATTATGGTGGCTGTGCCGAACACCAATGTGTACCTTGTAGTCCTTGATGGAGGGGTCTGTCCGGACCCCGCTATAAAATGCACCTCGGTGAGTGATGCTTACTTCTACACCTTTTTTTTACATGTTTACATGATTGCGAGTAGTTTAGTTGCTAATATTGAATATGTTCTTTCCTCGGGCTGGCTAAAAGCTAACTGAGAACGCCGTCACAGAAAAACCGGTTTTTCTGTCGCAAGGAACATGCCGTTGCTATATTTTCATGCGTGTCTACATAGTCATTTTGTTATTTTTACATGTTCGTGCTACTTGTCTCGTCAGTGTGAACATAACGTGATTTTATCGCTCAGAAATGTCCCTGCGACATGTCCCCCTGTATGTTGGCACCTTAAAGGAAAGAGACAACATTTCCTGTATTTCTAAAGAATTGTCGAAACACGAGTAGATTTTATAGATAACTCGAAACGGGTATTAAAACACGAGCTATGTGGGAGTTATCCATCTTTTCTAAATAAAAGTTAAACTTCACAATGCTATAAATGTTGAAAGCTAGAACGTTTTCCTTTACTATTGTATCATTTATTGTTTCAAAAAAACAAGTAATGGGGAGCTTATTGTTACTCTTTTATTAATTTATATTAATCCTGTTTTTATTCTTCAGTGTTCAAAGAAGTCATGCGCAGACGGTATAACCAAAGAAGTGTCCCTGTTGGCGCCAATCTGCGTGCCGTGCCTGTGCAGTGTCCCGTACAGTCCTTGCGCATTACATTATTACAAGGTATCTATGACAACCACGTTGCATGGGAACTTTACGATTTCATGAATGTCACGTCACAACGTGAGCTGGTGAAAGCTATTAAAATGAAAGGTCCGGCTCTCACTTTACATTTCCATTCTGATAAATTGCTTTTTCTATTATTATTTTTTTTAATCAGAGTCCTAATGCTGCCGTAGCGTGTCCTTCGATTCATCGCAGCCTGACGACAACAAAAAGTGCCTGCAAGAAGCCTGATACCGACTCTGTCTTCGTTAGAGTTCCAACACGTGACACAAGCCTTGCATCAACTTTATCGCCTCATCCAAAAAATCCATCAGCGTCTGGGATCAAGCTGAATGCTTCCTTTTTATCTCTCTGGTTTATATTGGTCCTTCGGTCAGTAATGTTTGAATAACATGTTAAATTGCTTAAATGCTTTTAAAAACGCTTAAATGCTTAAAATGTAGTGCCACGACTCGGACTGCTTCCTACTTCTGTTGATCTTTATTCCATTCGTTGTCTCAATATCGAATCACTCTGACAATGTAGATATAGTGGTTGTCAATTGAGTGTCTAAAGTAGTCCGCAGTTGCTTTCCTTTCGCTTTACTGCGCTTTGTGACTGATTTAAAACCTCGTACAGTGAAGCCCCGATAAAATAAACGATTGTGTTCTTTATAACGAGGGTTTGTTATACCTTTTGTTCCAGTTCATTGTACTGATCATAACTTCGGTCGGGCTGAAGAATATCAGTCGTTATGCCGGGGACTTTGCTATAAAGTGGTCTGTTTTTTCGGGGTTCCGCTGCACCGACTGAAGATACAGTTGTCTGTTCAATGACGTGGCCTTTGAATGGTAGCGAGGTTGGAGGTGACCTTACATTGATACAAACCTCTCTGCTTTTCTCATGTAAATGAAAACTAGTTAGCATCTGATTTTCACAACAAAAGCAGTGAGGTCTGGTCACAGAGCACACAGCTGTAAAATGGTCTATTCCAATCTCGATTTGGGGTGCTTACCATTTAGCCAAAAAATCCGGAAATCTCGGTTGAAAGTCAAATGGAACAGTAATGATCCGGAAAATCCGTTCGGAAATTGTGAACTACCTCCAGAGGTTGTCCTCTTTTTCCGTTCGGAACGGAACGTCGGAAATTTCCTTACCATTTGCACGACTTCCCAGTTCCTGTCTCTCATCAACGGAAAACAATAACAGGAAACCGAATTTCAAATGGTAAGCGCTACCTCGTTCGGCTGGTTCCCTGATTTTGGAAAATCCCTTACCATTAATCAATGTTCATTCCAACCGGTTGCTTCCGACAAATAGTAAGCACCCACGTCTCACTTGTTTTCCTGTATTTGTCCCTAGTAACGTGTACATTGCTTCAAGTCCTCATTAGTTCATTGTGCTATTTATTATTTATTTGTTATAATTAGCCATTGCAATTGCTTAGTTTGATTTGACGACACTCACTCAGTAGAAAGCCGTTCTATTGGTGTCCTTAACAATAGGAGATACTTGCACAAGAATTGAACTCACATCTCCAACACATGTACAAGAAAATGTCAATGTCTCTGAGCACCATTTTGACCGCCGTGATGTGAAAACGCTCTAATTACCTGTGTTGGCCATGCCAGAACTTGTGTCCAGGAATTTACTGATATCGTTAGAGCGTTGCTGGACAAAATGGTGTACAGTATTCTATCTTATGAAATTTTCTGCGAAGGTTTGCGGAAACGGCATTTGTTTCTCGGACTGGAATGTGATAAACAAAATGAATGCAAATTTTTGTGAGTTTGTTAATTTTGATTGTGCCCTAAGTGTAGTAGTAGCTCGTTGTGTTGCATATTTTCGTCAAAATAAAACGCAAGCTTGATAAGATTTTCAGCTCAAATGTAGCGTAAAGAGATAGCAGGTAGAATAAGCGGTAGAAATAAGCATGCCGAACGAAGCTGTAAACTTATAGCAGCAATAAATATAGCTGTATTGTTGGTTGCAGAGAGTATAGCTGTATTTTTGTGAGTTCATCTTGCTGTAAATAACCGATAAAAGTGGATAGTTTGTATTTTGTAGCGCCAAAAATTGCTGCCAGAATGTAAGATGCTGTCTGTATTAAAAAACGCATATCATATGTGGAGTCGTTATGTTATTATTAATTATTGAATGTTTTTTTTTTCTTTTAGAAATATTGTAATGCACTCAAAGAAAAGCAGTTCTTACAAAATTACGGTTACAAACTGTACACCAATTACACTACTGACTATTACAAACTGTACACTAATTACACTACTTACGATTACAAAATGAACACTTATTACACTAGCTACTTATAACGCTAGGGTCTACTTACGCTACATACATAAAATAGATCTGGTTACAAAATTAACACTTAAGTACGACTAGCAATCCACTTAGAGTTACAAGTAAGGGCAAAGAAAGGAGAAGGAGTAAAAATCAATAACACATACGGCTATATACTTTTTATATTGTTGAAGTGAAATAAGAAACAAAGGCATGTGAAATACTCTAGATGAATTTAGATATGGTCCTGTCAGGAGATGAGGACAATTAAAAAGGGACAAATAAAGCTGGAGAAAGGATATTTAATCAAACAGTTATATATCCTGCAAGAGGTTTCCATTTCCTTGTGTCTCCCTTTTTTGTTTCTATTTCATATTGTGATTTTAATAGACATACGAAATGTATAAGGTTAGGGTAATTTTCTTTCGATTTAGCAAGCCATATGTGATATCGTGCTAACAAGAAGCAGTAATTGATGAGAAGTGCAAATTGAGAAACATCTGGCCTCAGACCCAAAGCAGTAACATTTGTCAAAGTATATTCTTTAGGTAGTAAATTTAAGTTTTGTAGCCATCCAGTGTATTCATTCCAAAAATATGATGTCTTATCGCATGACCAAAAAAGGTGAATTAATGACTCTGTGGAGGTATGACAGAAGCTGCAGTTTTCATTAGCCTGGATACCTATTCTAAATAAAAAATTATTCGTTGGGATGCGTCTATGTAAAAATTTATACAGTGATTTTGCCTAACAAGGTGAGTCTGCGGTATTTTCAGCACCTACATACATACATACATACATACTTTATTGACTTTCCCCTTAGAGGCTTTTCAAAGACAATACAATAATAATTTAAAACTACTTAAAAACTCTAAGATAATATTCAGACTTAAAATTAATTAACTAGAATTAGGAATCTATAAAATCTTTGATAAGTTTACGTTTAAGATAAAACTTAAAAGCAGATACTTTCTCGAGAGTTTTTAGAGAGCTATCCATGGAGTTCCAGATACTGACTGTTCTGTAGTAGAACGTTCTCTGACCACTGGCAGACTTGAAAAGAGGAATGTTCAGCATTTGTGAACGTCTTGTGGCACGTCCGCTTATTTCTCCTCGCTTACTGAACTGGGAAGACAGGTACTCCGGCACGCGAGATGATAGACATTTGAAGGCCATGATAGCGCTCCTGAAATATAACTGAGTCGCAACTGGTAGCCATTTGAGCTCTTTTAAAACTGGTGTGATGTGATCATATTTGTGCGTACTGGTCGCAATTCGAGCGGCAAAGTTCTGAATACCTTGTAATTTATTTATATTACTTTTTGATGTATTCGCCCATACGTTCGAACAATAAAAAAGTTTACTAAAAACTAAAGTATTTATAATAGTTAGTAGGGTGCATTTGTCAAAAACATGCTTTGTGCGGCTTATTTGACCGAGACAAGACATACAGGAGGAGACAGTTTTGGTAATGTGTTCGTCATAGGTCAGGTTCTTGTCCAAAATCACCCCAAGACCTTAAGATTTCCTTGACTTTTTCAAGTTTTTCGCTGTAGTTTAAAGATGCGGATAGTTCAGGATTTGTTGAGATCCATAGCCCAAGGGATTTTACCTTTTCTTTTGGCCATTTCAGTTCCTTTCCAGGTAACATGATTTTTTCATTTCCAATACTTGCGCCAATCCATAGAGCTTCCGTTTTCTTATCATTAAGTCTGAGGCCAGATACTTTGCTGAAATCATCTAGCATTTTGAGGGATGCTAGGAGAGATTCACGTGGCCCATCGAGGATAAGTGTTGTGTCGTCCGCGTATTGACTTATTTTGATTTCTTCATTGTTAACAGAAATTCCCTTTACTTTTGTATTATTCCTGATTGCTGTGGCTAACACCTCTGCTGAAAGGATAAATAAATAAGGAGACAGGGGGCAGCCTTGTCTAACACCTCTTTGGATCTCAAAAAAATTGCTTGCCCATCCATTATTCAGGATACAACTTTCGCTATGGCTATATAGCGTTTTCACCCAGTTTATTAGCGAAGTACCGAAACCGAAGGATCTTAATGTGCTAAGTATGAAGGTCCATTCAAGAGAGTCAAAAGCTTTTTCAAAGTCTATAAACAGCAACAATCCCGGGATATTCTTCTCTGTGGCATATTGAATAACGCAATCAATAAGCCGAATATTTTCGCCTATAAATCTACCCTTCAAAAATCCTGTTTGGTCGTGGTTGATAAGACTTGGAAGTACGAGTTTAATTCGGTTTGCAATAGTTTTGGCAACAATTTTGTAATCAGTATTCAAAAGAGTAATAGGCCGCCAATTTTTAATAAAATAAGGTTCTGCATCCTTTTTTCGGATTAGTTTTATAACTCCTCGTCTTTGTGTAACTTTGTGTAACTGAGCCTGATTCAAAAGCAAAGTTGAGAGCGGGGATTAAAAAAGGAGAGACGTCTTTCCAAAAAACTTTGTAGAATTCGGCAGGTAGTCCATCCGTGCCTGGCGTTTTGTCGGAATCCATGTACTTAATGGCTTCAAAACATTCTTTTTCAGTTAAGACACCCTCACAAATTGTTTGCTCTTCTTTGGTCAAAGAAGTCGTGTTCACTTGCGAGAACAATGATGGCTCAGGGCAATCTGAACTTTTTGACGTGTAGAGATTCTTATAGAAAGCCATACATTCAGACAGAATATCTGTATCCGTGGTGACGAAATCGGTTTCATTAACTTTTAATTGACTAATTGTTCCCTGTTTACAGTGTCTCTTTTCAAGATTGAGAAAATACCTGGAGTTCTTTTCGCCCTCATTATACCATTGCGACTTTGACCTGATAATCGCACCTTGAGTACGATAGTCAAAAATTTTTTCTAGTTCTTTTTTTAAGGAAATAATTCTTTCTGAAAAAATATGGTATGACCGGGTGTCATTATTGGCATTATCAAGTTGTTTTTCTAATGAGGCGATTTCGCGTTCAAATATTTCTTCTCGTTTCTTTGAAGCCGCGTTTTTGTAAGCGGAAAAGGATAATGATTTTTCACGCACCTTTAATTTAATCATCTCCCAAAGTAGAACTGGGCTCACCGAGGTGTCGTCCTTGTATTGGTTCACAGTGCATTCTATTGTTGTTTTGATTCCCTCGATATATTCCATTTCGGATAGTAGAGAAGTGTTCAATTTCCAAAAACTTTTACCTCTGGGGTTAGAATGCAAAGATAAGTCTAGAGTAATCCGGCATTGAGTGATCAGTTTTGAAGCCAGGCACGATGTCTGCGTGAGTGACATCACATAGAGAAGATTCACTAGCTAAAAAGAAATCGAGCCGGCAGTGAATGGCGGGCTGGTTTTGACGCCAAGTATACCTCCTTGCCTCCGGATTGATGATTCTCCAAACGTCAGACAAACCAAGATTTTCGGAAAAGTTTTGGATCACTTTTAAGGCATTTTTGTGTGTTCTAGCAAGACCACCCCTTTTGTCTAATCCAACATTTAGAACTAAATTAAAGTCCCCACCAATTATAATCTCCTCACATTGAAAGCTTGATAAATGATCAAAAAACACCTGAAAGAAATTTGGATCGTATTCATTAGGGGCGTAGATATTAGCCACAGTCAGACACTTGCTATTAGTAACGATATCACATATTAAAAACCTACCATTCGGATCTGAGAAAACCTTGTGAATCTGAAAATTAAAATTGTTATTGAAAAGAATACAAACACCCGCTTTATTGGAACAACAGCAGCTGAAGAGCGCTTTGTAACCCCACTCACTAGCCCATATGTTTGTAGTATCTTCAGAACAATGAACTTCTTGCAGCATATATATAGATTTCTTTTTCGCTCTCAGCCAGTTAAACACCTCTCTTCTTTTAGTATTGTTTCCTAATCCCCTGACGTTAAGGGAAGCTATTTTCAAATCCATTGTATTATGAGCAGTGAAAAGAGATCGAGTTGATTAAACTGCATTTTCACAGTTAAAGTTATTGAATGACCACATGCCTTTAGACTATTGTTACTTGGATAACTTTCAATGCCCTGGAGACAGAAAAACGAAAAAACACACAGAACGAATTTATGTTTACTTAGTAAAAACCATTTCCTAACTGGGTTGACTTTATGCATCTGGAAAGGTAACTAGCCGCAAATTTGAGTAAAACACAGCAAGATACATTAAAAGCTCCCGTAGTGTCAAAAGAAAAAAAGTACTGCAAAGCGGCAAAAGGTCTGATCGGGACTTAACTAATGATTAATTCTTTGCCTACTGGCCATAAACGTCCTCTAATAAACAACTTATCTGGTTGAGATTGGCTGAACGACGCAGGGATTCCATTTCTTCTAGCCTCTTTGAAGGTTTTCATCTGCTCTTTGCGTCGTTTGACAATTTCTGTGGGGTAATCGCGGAACATTTGGAAATTCGTGTCTTTCAATCGGTGCCCAATGATATATGTAAGCTTATCTTTCCAATATTTAACAAAGTAGATTTTAATTGCGTATTTTAACTTCCCTTTTAAAAAATAAGATACAATATAAGTTACTACAGGCTGTGCGGCTATTGCCGTATTCTGATCCGCAATACGACTATATATTGAGTTATTAGTATAGTGGTAAATAAAAAAATGAAAATTCCACCCAATATTTGCTGGTGAATGCAGAAAATTCTCCTTCAAAATATGAACAAAACTTAACTACAAGAATGGCCCAATGATAACAAAAAGAGATTTTTACAAAAATTTCAAATATTACGCGTCAATCTACTGATGAGTCGACAAAACGCCAGGAACGAGTTTTCAATGGGTTCCTCTGTCATCTGACGAGTACTGTTCTACAAATTATAATTAAGTCATTACTATCGAACTTCCTCTGATTCGGGTATACTTTTTTGCTTCTCCTAAATAATGAACGCTAAAACTATACAACAATGACCTATAACGAATGATTAATAATGGAATGTCTTGCCAATGCAATGTTGCAATTCCCGATAGGTTGAAAAGGAACAACTCGTTCCTTAAAAGAGATTATTAATCAAGAACATTTGTAATTACAGTCGAGGTTTTGTGAAATATTTTAAAAGGCCTTATCTAACAAGCTTTGGGCAAATACACGAGCCCGCGCTTCACCATAGTTTGCATTTCTTCTCGGGATTCATCCCTTTACCCGCGGGACACTTGAAAGCTTCTGAGAATTCCTTCATATTTGAAAGCGAGCCAATAACCCTGAAAAAAAAAAATAGCGAGTAACTGTTGTGGTATAGACCGCAAAAAGATCTAGCCCTGCGCTCTATAATAACAGTAGAGCGTTTGAACGTGAGACCCTTCACAATTTTCTGTCAGCGTATCATTAATTAAATTATATCGGAGCTGTGTCACACGATGGGAGTGACTGTTCTGCACCCAGTGCATGTTTTTTCATACATGAGGTATAAATCACACTTAACCTTCTTTTTCAATTAAAAAAAAAAGTCGACGACAAGAGGATATGAACCCGGGCCGTCAGATTACCAAGCGGGACTGAATCACATCCACTAAACTACCGACGACTAATTTTGGCTATATATCCTAACCCCAATATAAAGGCCAACCGCAAGCAAGCTAAGCTAACGTAGGATAACCGGAGTGCTACTTAGGCTAAACAGAGTGCTAAATAGGCTAACCGGGGTGCTAAATAGGCTAACCGGAATGCTATTTAGGCTAACCGGATTGCTAAATAGGCTAACCGGAGTGCTGTTTTGTATTCACTACATGAACTGAGTGTTACGTAGTATAATATGTCATGAGGTGTATCTCTCTTGTCTCACTACATCAACTGAATGCAGAATAGTCAGTCCCGTTACACGATACGTCTGCCCACGTTTGACATTGGCGAGAAGGACTTTTACGAAGGCTGAAACAAGAAGAGCTTTCGGCTTATGGTTCACTGTTGTCGTACCTGTATTCTGGTACTGAGTGAACACTTGCTGTTGCAAAGTAGTAGGCCGATGATGGAGTCAATGAGCTGCACCACATCTGCAAAGAACATTGTAGACAAAAACAACGCTCTTATTGTCTTATTAAATATAAGGGAAGTAAATAACGAAAGTTCGCGTTCTGCTTAATTTATTAAAATACAACCAGCTATTTACGGGCTTTTTATTTTAGAAGAGGTCACAGCAATCATTCATAAGCCCGTCCAAACTAAAATAATAAAAAGATTTTCATTTTTAACAATTTTCCTTCGTAGTTTGGAATCTGTAGACATAAGGGTAAAAGATCCCCCTTTTCAAAGTAAAACTCAAACTAGCCAAGGACCACAAATGGGACCACTGTGAAGCAGTTTTAAACAACTCCAGCGAGCAAAGTCTTCTTATGCACATAGTATCAGCCTTGCTGTATGTTTCTAATGCCAAGCAGCTAAGCATTGCTAATTCCCTACCCCACCCCAAACCTACCTGACTAAAGCTAAGGAACAAGAGCTGTTCGTTTGTCATGTCAAGCCCAGGCAGCAATGCCTCAGGTCCATTGTTCTTGATCCATTCCTTGTAGGCCTGTTTAGTAGAACAAAAGCACGACGAAACTGGAGTGAAATCGATCGTGGCGCACTGTTACAGTTAACACAATCTGAACAATTACAAGCTTGGCAAAAGGACAGAATAGCTTTTAGTGCAGCTACTGTGTGTAAATAGGCGAATCCTTGGCAGTTTGTTTGTTTTATAGATTAACAGGATTTAAAACGGGCAAAGACTATTTATTCCGAATGAAATTAATATCACGATTTTCTTACCAAATAAGCTAGTGTAATGCCTCCATTGTCTGCGACGTTTTCACCCAAAGTGAGTTGACCATTCATCTGTTCCAGTTCAGGAAAAAAAAGACATGAATTCTATTTTTAAAACAGATTCAAACTTTAAAATTAACCTATTTGTTAACCTATCTTTCGTTACTTTTATGAAACGACCTAGCCTAGAGCAGGCATACGGCTTGAGTCTTCTTACACACTATACATCTGCCCTGTTTCAACAAAAAGGTACCCAGTCGGCTGACAGCAAGGCCTACAATTCACTGGGAACCCCCTCCCTCCCCCTGTGGGAGCCTGGCTAGCCTGGTAGGCTTGCTGGAATGCGAAGTCATGCCCGGTCACAGCTAAGCTGTCACAGGATGGTAGGCAGGTGAATTCAGCTGCCAAAACATAACAATAACACCAGCAAATTATTGTGAAGCAAAGTCTCCTTTGAAAGTGATCAAAAACTGACTTTGCCCACCCCTATATCAAGCCACCAATTCAATTCCTGACCCTGGGCTTCCTGGGGCTGTTAGGTCATCGTTTCAGCTTCCCAGCACAGGGAATTTTTGCGCGCGGGGCTGGCTTGAAGACCAACGGTATTCGGCCTTCATCACGGCTCGCAGAGTCCCCCTTTTGGTTTTGTCTCTGGATACATCGATTAAGCTCAATAATTTTTTCATTGTGACGTACGTTTTCTTGTTTTCCTCCCCCAACATTGACTTTATACTTGCTGTACTGATCCACAATGCATTTGGATCTTTCTTCAAACCCGTGTGACGATGACTTGCTCCACCAATCTTCAACTACCTCGCCATCTTTGTTGAATTTTCTACCTAATAAAATTCGAATTAATAGGGTTCAAAATCTATTTATTGTGATGGCAGAATCAGGGTATGTATTAGCTCACAAAATACTCTCTTTCCTTTTGGGTGTTCGCGAAATTTTAAGAATATTTTAAGAATAAAACCGAGGCTGAGATTTTGAAAAGAATATAATTTTGTGCGTTGGAAATTTGTAAATACAATACAAAGTGCTTCCTTTCTCTAAATGGCAAAATTAGCCAATAACACGATAAAAACCTGCACTAGTCAAATGTTCGATGCTAAATACATATGTGTGGTACACTATACAGCACTAAAAAGACATGAAACCGCAAAAAGTATCATTATATGCTATAATCTAAGAATATCCACAAGAACATTTTCAGCCTAAAATTGGCAGAAAATTAAGATTATGCAGCCTGGGCCGGAAAAACAATATTCTTATAAAGAGTGTATGACCAAAAGCTCTACATGCACAAACACGTTCTGCGCTGTTTTATCAAAGTACGTGTCACTAACCGCTCGGATCGAATCCGTGGGATAACTCATGTGCCAGAATCATCCCGATTGCTGCAAAGTTCACTGCCCTGAAAATGGTAGATAAGAATGATTTAGAATTTTCAAACAGTGAAAAAGCCAAGTATCAACCATATGGCGTGTTACATTCAACGCTTGCTATTTTTTAAATCAAAGCGTATAAACTGAACGATATGATATCGTACCTTGGTGCTTTTCGTCCGTAGTAAAAAGGAGGCTGCAGAATTCCCCCCAAGATATCTACCAGAATAAATGAACATCATTCTATGTTAAAGATCTACGACATCTTTAGTAAAAAAAACTGTTTGGAGAGAGGTTTTTGTATACGACATTGTTAATGTAAATGTAATTTATTTACTCACATAACCGAGACAGAACACGGAAGACGTCTTAGGAGCTCGTTTCGTTAGAAAGTGTGCGCGCATCAAAGACCGACTTGGCATTTGGAATGAAGGCTTTTGTGGAGGGAGGGAGGGAAACCAGAGAACCGGAGAAAAACTCTCGGAATAAGGACGAGAATAAGACCGATCCAACTTTGGTAAGAGGCGAGCGCTCTCACCGCTACCCTGCGCTACGCTATACGTTTCCCAGCTCCTTCCACCCATTACTAGTTCTTTAGATTATAAAGTTGTGTTTTGAAACACGAAAAACGCGAGATAGACTGTTTTGAAAGATAAAGCAGAGAATAAAGTTATTTGCTATACCAAGGTCGTAGTGTTTAGTAATTTAAAACTACTCAGTGTAAGTTATTATAACAGCTTGTTGTGATTCTTTCTTACTTATGTCGTTTTTGGTTCGTAAATAAAAAGCGTTGACTTTCTGGGGTCCGATAAACCACCTGGAACGGAAAAAGAGACACACACATGACTGCTTATTAAAATTACATTAAAGAGGGTCGTACATGGGTATTCTCGTGACGCGTGATTAGCTGATTTTATTTTCCGTGAAACGTGAATTTAATAAATTTATTCTTCGTGACCCGTGATTTCACCACTTTATTGACTTTATTTTGCGTGATTTTGAGACGCGAGACCTCAAATGTGATCTCCGTATAATTATCGTAACGTCAAACACTCTTTGTAGAGTACGAACAGGATAAAAGAGTATGTTTCTTTCTTATTTTCGTAATTTCTTAAACAATTTGATTTCTTCAAACACTATTTGCAGCGTAAGAACAGGATAAAAGAGTACTTATTTTCGTGATTCGGGAAAATGAAATTTCAATATCCGTGATCCGTGATTCGTTATTTTTTTTCGTCCGTGAATCGTGCCAGAGACCCCCCTGTACGACCCTCATTAAAGTCTGATTTAAAACTTGTCTAAAAATAAATTTGAAATAGGCAGTGTGAAAAAAAAACTGTACTAATTCTTCTTAATTACGAATTAGGCAGTGACCTAAATGTCTACGGATCTCTCGGATAGTTGTGATGTGTTCTTGCCCATGAAACTTTACTGTCATACAGTCATTTATGCTTCTTTCGGAGTATACACATGTATAAATTGTTACACCCGACAAATTTTTTAAGGCAACGTGATAAAATGCTAGGAGGTAGGCGGCGATGAAGTAAGCAACCCATCCATGAGGAGTAGGGATATTCTTAGTAAAAAAGTACATTGTACAGGGACCGCGGAGGGGGAGGGGCTGGTAGGGCTATAGCCCTACCACTTTTTTTTGCTTGGTTGATTTCTTAGGGCTCCAAATGACATGGGTAATGTATGAATTTTACCACTTGAAAGTAACAAAACGCCTCTACTTTTTCATATGCGCGAAGTCAAAGGCTCAGCAAGGCTGCGCGACGGCAGTTATTTATATTTTCACAGTCGTTCCCACCGTACCTACCGTACTGCCAAATATCACTTCAAAAGGGTGCATAAATGAGGCCCTTGACATTATCGACAGTATCATGGCCAAGCGCTTTAACTAAGAAAGCTTCGGATCTTACGCCCAGGTGGAGATTCTCTTGGTTAAAACTGCTAATGGTGACGATTTAAGTCTCGGCTTGAAGCATCGTACTGCCAAGATGTTGATACTGGAACGCTACCCGGGCAGCGCAGTGCTTTGGAAGTTATGTTGAAGATACCGTGCTTCGACGACATCCTGTCGGCGGTGACGAAGGCTCCAGAACCAGAGACAAAGCTCGTTCAGGTAGTCCAATCTATCTGTAAGCTGCTTGTTGCAAATCCTGCCCCAGTGCTTCTGGCGAGCGTTTTTTTCTGATCTGCCCGGCCTCTGAAGACTTGGCTTAGATCCAATATGGAAGACGAAAGGTTTAGCAGACTAAGCCGTTCTAGGCTCTCGTCGATCGGTCATTAGGGCAAAAAAGAAAATTAAGGGTTCGCGCCTTCTCAAAACTCCCCTCAATTTTCCTTTGCTCGCCCGCTTTTCGTCATTCTGACTGAGAGCTATAGCAGCCTGGTAGTGTTGGACAGCCACAAGCACAGAGCAGAGACCAATGGGGCCTTAACAGACAGTGTCTGTATAGCTGACGTCGCACGAGAGTTTGTTTCTCTCAACGAGAATTGCAGGGGAAATTTTTTGCAACTTTAAAAAGTGAAGAGCTTAGGTAGTTTTCTCAAACATATTCACTGTATTTTGGTATACCAAGTGAGGGTGTCGATATAATATTTATTGGGGTTGTATATATGATGGAGTGCAAATGCATGATAAATGGTGAAACAGTGATGACCCCCAGTGCTTGCTTGTCTTCGCCAGATTTTTAGCCCTACCACTTGAAAATGGTCTCCGCGGTCCCTGTTGTACTTATCGTTTTGCCAAAAGTGTAAACTTGTACATCATGTTCAGCTAACGTTATATCCAAGAATCATTCTCCAGTGGATAAATGTTAGTAGAATTAATTACACTATTCACTGGATGGTGATTCATCGGCTCAGTTGATATTATTCTCCACCGCGGCCGTTTAAATAACCGGGCCATGTTCATGGTGACGAAACAATAACTTTTTTTAGCGTGTAGCATAACTACAGTCTCGTTTCGTGCAATCTTTATGGTACTCACTGATCTTTATCCACCGGGGTCTTTAGTTTTGAGAAAGCAGACCTTGTTCTCCATGCCATCACATCCAAGGCGTTCTTGAGGTAATTGCTCTGACTGATGTTCACCTGAAATTAAATTAATTTTGAAAATTTCGTTTTAATATTTTGTCAGGGTGAAGGTCCTGAAGGTCGACACACACGAAGGGACAAGTCCCGGTGACTAATCCCTGAGACAACTACGTGGAAGAGTTTACACCAGGGGACTAATCGCAGGAACGAATCGACACGAGTCGACACGGGGACGAGTCGAAGGACAAAATTGTAAACTTTATTAGTGCAATAATGGCGGACTTACATCTTCGTAATACTTGTTCAGCAAGGTTTCATTAGCGCAAAGCTTCGGGAAACCAATCTTGTATTTCATTGCTTCTTCCTGTAAGTACAGTTGATTGATTCAACAAGGTACCGTAAAATAAGAGTAGTAAGCCTCCTTTAAAATAACGTAAATCCCACCCAAAAATAAACCTTCCAAAGCGCAGACGCAATAAGCCCTCAGCTCCACCTCGAATATAATATATATTCCTACTCAAAAAGGTATTTTATAAAATGTTATTGTTATTTCAGTCAGTTTTTGTCAAACCTTTTCGTTAATTTTTCGTCGGGTTTGGTCATCGATCCACGTGTAGTGAGACGTTTGATCTCTAAACACATTCTTAATGCTTTGCGCCATCTCTTGGACCTGCAACGAAAAGAAAAGCACTGGCAGTTTTAGCTTCCTGGTCGACTATTTGACATAAACAATCGGAGGTAAGGTGAGGTTAGTGCTTGAAAAGGGAAGAGAAAGGAAAAGAAGATCCGTTTCCGTCTTTGGGATATCCATCTTTGAAGTGCGAAAAAAATGGTTTCGATTCTTTTTTTATGTCCAATCAGAAATGACGAAAGCATGCACTCGATAAATTCTGACTACTGTTGTCCATGTTAACAACACGACTGCTTCGTCTATTGAGAAATAAAAGCATTGTATATCTTTTACTCACAAATGGAATTATTCCAGTGTCGAAAGCTTTCGTAACCCATATATATCCCAAAGCAAACGTGAACCCATGGTAATAATCATTCAAGTCTTCCACACATGACAGCCATCGAGACTTTGCCTGCGTCTTCCCTTGGGTTTGTTTCTCATAGTCCAGTAAAGCAGACCGGAAGTCACGTGACATAAAGAAGAACAGAGCGTACGAAGTTCCATATCACATAACTTGACAGGGTGCTGTTGAAATGGATCAGTATCAGACACAAGCTGGTTGGTTGGATAAATACCATAACATAACAACATAACATGACATGGAATGAGACTCACTCTTTTGTAACTGACTGACTGATATACTTACTGACTGACTGACTGACTGACTGACTGACTGACTGACTGACAGACTGACAGGCTGACAGACTGACAGACTGACAGACTAACAGACTGACAGACTGACAGACTGACTGAAGGACTGATTGACTGACTGACTGACTGACTGACTGACTGACTGACTGACTGGCTAAAATGAACTGAACTGAGTTATTTATGCTGCCTCAGAATTCCATCGACTTACTTTCCCACTGACGTAACGAACTGACTGACTGTCTGTCTGTCTGTCTGTCGGTACGAAGGGGATCAAACAACGTAATGCAAAATATTCACTTTAGTTACTAACATTATATAAGTAAACTCACTTTCATTCTGTTCTATTCATTCATTCAGAGTTGCAAGATAATGAAAAGATTTTCACAGTTCTTACCTCTTGTCAGTGCCATTGACAAGATAAGACAGATTTCGTAGATACTCAGGTGAAGGCACAATAACTCTATCCGAAGCGTTCACCAAAACATTGAAAGGCTTTAAAACTTGGTTTATAAATCCCATCCATGTGAACTAAAGGAAGATCACATTCTGTTTTATTATTTCCATTCGAAATAAACTAAACAATTAGGCCACTCTTAAAATTCATATGAAACGGACAGCATCCGGGACCGTAGTGACGTATTTTTGATACAGTATCCACACTATTCCCGCCTTTGCACGGTTGCTTGTGCTAAGCTGCCAAACGCTGATTCAAACGATGACGAGCGGTAGATCAGTGAAGTTCACTAAAGCCGACATAAATGACTCAGAAATGCAAGGAGTTTCTTGCAAAATGGAGACGAAATGAGAAATATTCAAGATATTTTAGCCGAGCTGCAAGAGTTCACAAAAAGTTTGTGCTTTCAAATCATTTCTGTTTTTGTCCATACAATGAAAAACTACAGGACGAATAGAAGATATAATTTTCTGTAGTTTAACAATGTTTTACTTATTCGCCGCGCTCACTCGTAAACTGCTATTTTTATCACTCTAGAATAAATTTAAAAGACTGACAAGAATAATATCCTACTCCAAATCCTGGCGCCCTGTTTTCAAGTTCCGAGATGTTCATGTTGAGCAGGAAATTCCTGTTCAGTACGCTTGCTGGCGGCGTGATCTGCAACAAAAAAAATTATTAAAACAACATACGACTTCATACCGTCTACAAAAGTGCCGACTTTCTCCCACATTAGAACCATCGTTATGCTGTTTTGTTTGAATTTTTTCGTTGAATATTTATAGAACAGTAATTTACCTTTGCGAGCTCTCCCTCGAGCTCCAGCACTTTCGCCATTTGTTCCCTTGTTTCATTGCCCCCTCCAAGCAATTCTCCTACCTTAGTCATGAATTCCAAGTATGCCAACCGTGTCTAAAATAGAATTAAAAATCATTGAAAAAAAGACGGTGGAAATGAAATAGAAGCCATTTACCATTTATACTGAAATACCGGTTGTGCCAGTCGGAATTAAAACAAACGGAAATGTTCATCCCAAATGAAATTTCCAGAAAATATATCACCTTCAGAGGTATTGGTGATTCAGTGTTGCAAAAACTGTTTGTTTGTATTGAAAACATATAAGAAAACTGTCAGATTATAGAGCAGACAGAAGAGGACTGCCGGGTTATTACGAAAATAATTTTGAGAACTATTTTAGATATCACTTCAAATTGTTATCGCATCTGAAGAGCGAATAAACTTATTGTTTTAGTAGAATTCTTACAAAAGTACTCTTAATTCAACCATTTTTAATTATTTCCGCATTTTAGAGTATATTAATCATTAAAAAAATCCGAATCTGCACACTTTGCATTCATGTGCAAGTTTTTTTACCGTTGGGGAGGCGTTTCTGGCACTGGGTAAAAATATCGGTCAAAAGGTACAGTTCGGTTCGCATTCCCCTCCGTTCTGTTTCCTAGAACATATTGAATAAGAAACGTCCCGTATATCATTTGTCGGAAAATCGTGAAGGGAAATACCAGCGCTTATTTTAGAGTGTGGGAAGTGGTACTTACAATAAGAACGAGGTTTACTAATATTGATACTTGGTCTAGTACATCTATAGGTGTTTAATGTTTCATGATATTCACTCATAAAAGCTAGTAACCAGGGTAACGACGCAAAAGCAAAAAAAAAGAACGTGACACAAAGAAAAACATGGAACAAGCATGTGACGACTGCGTGACTAAAGGACAAGTCAAACAAGTCAAACAAGTTTTAGCGGCTGATCAAAGAATTATTTTAGTAACATCAAGGAAACGTCATCATTTGGAATGTCCGCTTTCCCTAAGCTATGCCCTCTGCCAAATACAGCGCAGAAGTTAATGTTCACGGTCATTCGCCTTTGCACGAACCTTGATGTTGCCATTCATCGCGAAAAAGTGTCCATTTTTTTTCAATTTAGATGCACCGAAGAGCAGGAAACTTATAATTACCATATTTCTAAGAAGAATTACCTTATTGTCCGCTGAGAGGTACTGCTCACGAATAAGTCCCAGTCCCAGTGGACTTATCTACGAAACAAAAGACAAATAAGACAGTTAATGAAATGTCAAAAGATGAAATGTTCTCGAGCGTGGGACAAAAAAAAATATGAGTCTCTGACGGGAATCGAACCCATGGTCTCCCAGACACCCATTAGTTTTTACCTAGCTTCAAATTTACCATCTCTCATTATTTTATCCAGTTGTTGTTGCCAAAGGAAAAACTGTGTTGTCGAAAACTAATTTATAACTGTAGGTAGCTTGAATAGCGAAGAACTGGCAGTAGTAAAAACTGTTAAAATGTATTTTTGCTGATAAAAATTCAACACAATAAACCGTCTGATGTTATGGCCAACCTAGCAAATAATTCCAACGAGCAGTTAAAGAGACTTTGACAATGAAAAGCGCTACAAACATAATTTTTAAACAGTGGTGGAAAATAGAATCTGAATCAGTGCTGATACACTATCGCAGCTAAATCATGGTATATAAAATTATCATTGAATGATACAAGTTGGTGTTAGTAGTTGTTACTAAAGTAATAATACCTTTAAAATGTATCGTGAGGAATTGAAAGGGTTTGCATCAATCTCTAATTTAAACAGAGGTGACATGGAGGAAAAATCGCGTTGGAAATCCACTAAAATCTCCACTAGATTCCATGTGGTTTCGTTCCACGTAGCATTTCCCAGTGGCCATGATCCGAACCGTGCAATAAGGCGCTTTAATTCGTGAATAGCTATGTTTTCGTTGTCATCCTCCGCCATACAGGACTTGAAATAGTCTTTAGCTTTCCGCACTGCGTGCCCGCTTGGTAAGTCGTCATTTTCTAAAAGAAGAAACGCCAGTTTTTGTCCGTTTTCCTTTGCTAGCTTATCAAAGTTGGAGATGCGGATTTCAGAGGGTGGAATGGGATTGTTTTTAATCCAGTTGCCGCAGGAATATTGAAAGAAGTCTTCACATGGATCAATGGACTCGTTCATATTTTGCTTCAATGCCGCTGCCACCGACAAACATGTAGCTGAACTGCAAAAGTTGACCTCGTCGTTTTTGGTTTCTTCGCGCGCTTTCTCATCTTTGCTGTCATTTTCCTTGTAAGCGTCCCACACCAGGTACACAGTGAGTGCAATGCAGACGAGAGCCAAAACTACACACAAGACTATTAGCCCTATGCGCAACCCTTTTCGATCCCTATAAAATGAAATCGTGCCGCTTGTGGAGTTGACTCCCAAAGTCTGGGTGCTGCTTGCAATCCCTAGCTCGGAATCTGACCCTCCACTTTTGGCCTTATAAGACGCCATATTAACTTAGTCGATATTCGCTACTATTATGCAATGCCTTAAAGTTACCAAATTTTTTATACTAGTTTGCATTTTCTGTTTTGCTTGAGCGATTTTTCTACTAAAACAATGACACGTCTGTTATTAGTATTGAAGTATCTGCCTTACTTCAATGATTTTAGCTTGCATGGAAAGCTGCATGTGCTTCTAGCACAAGATCACTGCAGAACAGTCTGTGGATAGTCTGATACGAGTCGGAAGGTAAAAAGAAAATAAAATGGTCTGCACTAATACTATACACGGGAAAAAGACCAGTGTGTCAGTATAACTATCAAATTACAAGATCAACATACTTGATTGAATACAGAGGACGTATTGAAACATTTTCAAAGCGCTGAATTTAATAAGGTTAGCTACATTAATTTGGCGTATTGAAACTACGTCCATTACTTCGATAAGGTGAGCAAATTTTGTGTTGATATCCTCATTATTGGAGACTATATTTCTGTTTGCTCCGTTTTTGGAATAGCTGTTTGATGTGACGTCATCATGCTACGAATACTTCTAATGACCGACCATATCAGACATAAGTGGGTCATAAGTTAAGCCGGAATCATCACTGTCTTAAAGCTTATAAAAATGTTGGAGGTTCACGGTTTCTAGCTGATTGACGAAATTCTTAAACTATTTATATTTTGCGGATAAAAGCCTCCACGGTCTACAGCGAGGCCCTGTTATAGGAGTAGAGGGCCTCGGATAAACACCGAGTTTCCAAGTTGGACCGAGATGTAAATTAACCCCTGAAGCATTCATTCGAGCTTCGCATGTGGCAATTTGGAATAGTCCGGATTTCGACCGCTGTTGGAATTTCGTCAATTGATGACTGACGTTAGTAACCGTTAGGCCGGTACGGGCAGAGCGGGAATTTCTCAAATATTTTATAAGACAATTATAATTGTCTTATTTATTGACATTTCTCAAGTTAAGGAAATTGCTCGACTGTTAAATACTGGTCAGTTTAACCGATAAAAAGTTTTAACCAATTTAAAAGCGACGTTGGTTTACCACGAGCACTCACCGGAACTGTTTTAATTTCTCGACCGATGAAAAGGACGTGACGTTAACATAACTGAGGACACAGAGCATTGGTTTCTCAGGCATAATGAGGCAGTTAAAATGTAAACAACGTGACTGACTTATAAGTAAACAGAGCAGTAGTTTGCCGGGTAAATAAAAGTTAATATCTCGACCGATTTAAAACCGACATGCAGCAGTGGCGGACACAGGCCCCCCTATATCAGAAATAGCGCATTTTCTGTGCACTGCCGAAATTATCTTCGCAGAATTCAACATTCAAAGTCAAGCCTTCAAAAGCGCCCCCCCCCCCCCCCCCCTCTAGCTGAAGGTCTGGATCCGCCATTGTGCAGTTAAATTTGATTGACTAACGGATGAAGACGGTGATTTTTTATTTGCCATTTGCAACGCCAAACATTATCTTACAATTCGAAGATACCGCGCTAATAAACAAAACACATATCGTCTTTAGAGAGTCATTAGATTTATTATACACATGTTGTATATAGTTACTGTATATAATGTTGGAGTACTTTATATTTCTCCTTTATTTCATAAAATGCGCGAATAGAGAGTTAACAAATGTACATTACATGGCAAACAACAGAAGCCAGGCTCGGGCCAAATGTCGAACTTCTCATGAGTTGAAGTAAATTCAATACGTTTAGGTCGCTTCCAATTATTTGATTGCGTCTGCTGGGTGAAAGGTAAGACGCATAAACGTTTAACCAAACCCAGCTGGCAAACCGAGTGACACTATAGTACTCTAGGGATAGACAAAGCGATTTTAACCCTATTCAAATCGGCTTTTTGGAACCCTCTGATGGAACGGGGGGTGGGGGAAGGGGTGAGCTTAAGAAGCCCGCCTCCTGTAACTATAAAATCGTTTATGCTATGGTCACCAATCAACACAGAATGATTTACATGATAATTATAATAACTCAGAGAAAATTTAAAATGGTGCCAACTGGAAGGAAAAAACATGTATTTATGATGCAAATTTCCCAAATTCTCGGAGACAATAATTTGTGAAAATTACCCTGTTTGACCTGTTTCTTCAGAACAGATGGGTTCTGATTTTGCCGGCGTCTTTGTATCAAAATGGATATTTTAACCTCTGACTCAAACATTTTGCATACTCGATGAAAGAGCCTTTATCAGTTTTTCTCCTTCGACAGAGAGCAAACCCTGTGCAAGTTTGCTTTATCTCAAAAAAAAAAAAAAACTTGAAAAAAATGGCTGCTACCGGGAAGACCATTTAGGCTCGTTAACGCTGGTGGTCAATGGACGCACTTAGTTCAACTCAAGAAACGATTGACTTTTGGCTCGAGATACAAAGACAATGTCTCATAATTGTAAATTGATTGAGGTATATATGTTACAAATTTGTTATTCATAGCTGTTTGAATTTTTGATACATTTTAAAGAGATATAAGGTAAATGATTATTTTAAACGTGATTATTTTCCAAACCAGTTGGTAAAAAAATCCATGGATACTGTGATACTCAAAAAATTATTTATAATAAATGGCGCTGTCACCGAATGCTAAGTTGGGGAATACTTATAAACCTTCCAAAAATCTAACTACACGCTGAAAGCAATTTTTTGCATAGTTTCCAGAGTTGCTTGGCTTATAAGTTTTTTACATTACTAAAATCCATTTTAATCGTTGCCAATAAAAGCCATTCTTCCAAAAGAACGGGTAGCAGCTCTCGAGCTCGCAAGGTCTCTCATGAATGGCTCGCTACCCATCGAGAGAGCAATAGAACAAACAACAGGAACAATGGCCCTAGCCCTACAAACATATAGCAATTGATACACTAGAGGACCAGAAGCATTGCAAACTTACGAGAGCTGCTACACTTCTGTTTATAGGGTCTATAATCTACATAACAATTAGTTGGGAAAATGCATGGGTCGGCTGGGAATATAATGCATCTATGTTTACGCCTATCTCTTATTTCCCCCTTATGTTGTATTAGTTGAATGAAAAACTTTGTATGTTACCATCCATTTTTTTTACAAAAAGAAAGAAAGTTTTCCAACAATGTGACTTAGACTACAGCAACGTTTGCACCCTTCCTGAAACACTGTGCTTATGAACTGTAATTACAATTGTCTTAAAAACATTTTCAGCAGCCTTCTCTAACATGCTTATAAGGTAAATAATATACGTTGGATTGGCGATGCCCTTGTTTCACCATATTTTACACTTCTTCTCGGGATTCATTCCTCGACCCGCGGGACAGTTGAAGGCCTCTGAAAACTCCTTCATATTTGATAGCGAGCCAATAACCCTGAAAGAAAAAATAGCACTATTGACCCAAACGCTTCCTTGCTCTGTACAACATGGTACCCGGGTGCTTTTCCCTCTTTTAACTTGGTTTAAAATTGTTTTTACAACATATTGAGAAAATTAAAACGGGCAAATGGGTATGTAACTACTTTATTTTCTCACTTTAGTTTCGACTATTTCAATTCTAACTCTGATCCAGTTTCATGGTTACCCGGCCCGTATCTGCCGCTGGGAGCCAAGAATCGGACCCTCTAGTATAGTTCACTGTTACACACGTTGTATTTTGCGGACGAAATCTTCATGATCTGAACATGGCATGTCAGTTCTCTAAAGAAAAAGTCGGTTTTATTATGAAGACGATTTTTTAATTTGTGACTTTAGCTTACCCTTTTCAACTCTCCCTCCCTTTGGTGCCTTCACGCACGTGCCCTTTCTCTCCAAGAATGACCCTCCTTATTGATATAATTAAGGCATTTTTACACAATTTGAACAGAAAATTACAATGTTCACTGTAGAATTAGAATTAGTTTTATTGGAAGACGAATTTAGTCCAATAATGTTCTGCTTTTGTACCTGTACTTTGCTAGTGCATGAGTGTCTGTCTTTGCCAGATAGAAGGCTGATGATGAAGTAAACGCACTGCACCACATCTACACAGAACAAAACCTCTGTAAATCAAGACAACCAACCACTGCTACTTGTAACAATTAATAATATTCCTGCATGCAGTTGACGCTTTGTATTTAAAATAACTCTGCGGAACATACTATTTCCAAATTCAAATTTGGACTACGCAATTGCCCTACATAATTCCATAAGCATGAGCAGGCGTGCGCATAAGCATAGCTTTATTTAAGGAGATTCCTCAGAAATAAAACTTGTCGATGGATTTTATGAAACTTTCCTGAATGTTCCATATCACGCGTTACTTCATCGGTCCACGTCACGTTTTTGAGGTAGCTGGAAGTAAAGTTTATTAAGGTAATACGTAAAAAAAAACTTGATAGGCGGAAAGTTCATTGTATGAGGAACAATGTTTTATATAACTTATGGAAAAAATCACACAAATCCAAACGACATCGAATCAAAACGTTACTCGAGTCGTTGCTTTCAAGTACAGAATCTTGTGTATGCATTCAGGTATATCGTTTTTCCCTCCGATGATTTTTTTAAATTGTCTAACTCAAAAAGGGCAAGTTTTACACCAAAATTGTGCAATAAAAAATATAGTTCACCATACTTGTTTACGAGAAAACGATGATTTATCTCTCTCGCGAGCCAAGCGGTAAAGAAAAAAGCCGCCATTTTTTTTTCTTGTGCGCGCGCGTAAAATTCTGCGCTGAAGGAATGCGCAATGCAATACTGAGGAATCATCTTAGAGTGGATCTCGCACTAAGCTATAGGGTTTATGGTGCATTTAAAGATATGCATTAGCTAATTCACAGGTATACCACTAAAATATGGTAATTGGGGTTGAGAATGTCTCCTTAAAAGCTTCCCAGTAATCAGTTTTTATGTCGTTTATTTGCTAACTTTCGATTGTGTTTTCACACTTCCTTACCTGAGCAAAGCTGACAAACAAGAGCTGCTCGTTAGTCTTGTTGAGGCCAGGCAGCAAGGCCTCTGGTTTGTTGTTCTTAACCCAGTCCTTGTAGCCCTGTTTGATAGATGATAAATAAGTAAGTGATGTGAGTTTGTCGAGAGTCATTATTGATGTAAGTGAACATTGCAATTGAAATATCGTTTTACCCAGTACGCCAGTCTGATGCCACCATTGTCTGCAATGTTTTCACTCAAAGTTAGTTTCCCATCGATCTGTATGAAGAAAACAAGATCACATCAGGATTTTTACAAAACAGTAATTTGTAACAAAGAAAATGACACAAGCTTAAGACGAATCAAATTAGATCATACTAGACTCAAGGAAACTGAGCATCCCTCTTATATATAGTTATTATTTTACTTGTTATTTTGAAAAGCATGCGCGATTCACAGAATTGTAGATTGGCAGAAAAAACTGTTACATTTTATTGTGAACAGTTAACTGGATGTTTTTTTTCTGCCATATATATTAATCGTTTCTTAGTAATTGCCATAAATTGATTGTAGTGTTCATTTTCTTAGATTTTAAAAGTTTCTGACTTCACTTTCAGTATTTTAATCAGCTGCTTACTTGAAAATTGTATTCATATCGAAAAATGAGAAACTGATGACTGATAGTTTTTGAGCATATGCATGTAACAACTGACATACAGCAAGTCGTTTTGAGAAATTATTTTAGTGCAGACGATACCTTTTCATTTATAAAATGTTATTTGTGATTGTTGAATTGCGACTTACATATATCTTGCCTTCTTCCCCACCTTCCACGCTATAATTGCTGTACTGATCCACAATGCATTTCGATCTCTCGTCAAACCCTTGTGACGTATTTTTACTCCACCAGTCGTCGATGATCTCTCCATCTTTGTTAAAATATCTCCCTAGTGAAAGAAATAAAATAAAATAAGCATTTAATTCTCATTTACGAACTCTTACTTTTATTTTTCATCAGAGTCAGTTTTTTAACTAAAGAAGGAATACTTAACAATTATTCCATGTGTGCGCATTGGATATGAGATGGTAACGAGACGCGAAGTAACTTTCTCATGTCCAACAAGCATGAGTGGAATAATTGTTTTATTAAAAACACAAAAAGAATTGCAATATTTGAGTTTCCTGGTTGTTCTTGTTGACGTGTACACCGAACTCAGATATCATGGCCTGTAAACCAATCAAAACTCAGGAACTGCAATATACTATGGCTAGTTTTTAATAAAAAATATCTTTTTTAGGCGTTTTAGTGTATAGTATCACTGGGAGTCTTGCAGTGTTTTGCAAATAAAAATGTACAGCGATACTATACACTATAATTTCTAACAACGATTTATTATGCAACGCTCTCTTTCCCCAAAGTCCTGATGTTGCACAGTTTTGAATCTTTCGCGCGGTCGTAAGATTTGTAATTTGTGCGTTATTTGTAATCCACAAACAGGCCCGTGTAGCCAGACTTTTCTGATAACCGCGAGGCAACTGCGAAGCGCCAGAGCTAGGGGAGTCGAAGTCTAGAAGTCCTGAAATGCCATTTTTAGGTGATATCAGAAAAAGACACTTCTTTAATATTAACTTACGGCCCTAACAAAGCGGATTTGGATAATAGTATAAATTAAGATTAAAGAATAGAATAGATGGGGAATATATATCTGTAAGATGCAGGTATATCAAAAATCACTGAAATTAGAATATTACAAATACATTAAAAACGTTTATTTTTTTTGAAAACTACTCAGGAATAGCGAAAAGTCGTGGGGGTGGTGCAGCCTATTTTACATCGAAAGTGCGTTCGCGGGGTCATTAGCAGTCACTAACCGTTCGCGTCGAATCCGTGAGATAGCTCGTGTGCTAGAACCATTCCAATTGCTCCAAAATTTACCGCTCTGAAAATGTAAGAGAAGAATTAATCTTTTGGAAATGCTTTAGATGAAATATACAGTCCAAAAATGAAGATGGACAGAGAAAAGTTACAGTCTCAAGTAATCAAATAAAAAGCGATTCTTATTCTACAACTTAAAAAAATGATACACTTTATAGACCATGTGCTTACAATTTTTGTGAAATAGGACCACAATGTTTTTGACCGGCTTGTTCTTAGTATCATTCAGCATTGTTCATAATGCTTTTTATATTTGCTTATTTGTGATGTCGTTTTACACAAGTGTATTAGACCTGTTAATCTAGAGCGTATTGTGTCTAATAGAAGAGTGACTATAATTACCGTGGTGCTTTTCGTCCGTAAAAATACGGAGGCTGCAGAATTCCTGCCAGGATGTCTACCACAATAAATGAACAACGATATTTAATATTATCAGTTAGGTTTAAATTAAGGGATGCTCTAAAAATTATTATTTTGAACGCGATGAAAAAAAAAAGACAAAAGCATCGCTGTCAGATTATGCATGAACTGCAATATTTTAGAAAACGAATATTCCAAAAAAATTATTTAACCCAGAAATTTGTGGTCGAAATATCTCTGTGTGGAAGAATGGCTTGAAACACATGCCGCATGTGATGGGGATTGTTGAGTAAAAAAAATCCGCATTTTTGACAGACCTTTTTAGAGAGAATAACTCCCGCTATAGCTAACTCGAACCTTTTTCGATTCCCCTCCAAGTCATTTTCCTACTAATTTTACCCTTGGTAGCTCGAAGCCCCCGACAACTCGAACCTTTCTCGATTTCCCTTGAAGGTTCGAGTTATCAGGATTAAACTACAGTTTGTTACATCTGTTCTTACTTATTTCATTTCTGTTGGGTAAGTAAAAAGCGTTGACCAGCTGAGGTCCGAAAAACCATCTGCAACGGAATAAAAGTAAACAAATGTGCGGATCAAACAAACTATTTTATTCAAAGAATGAGTGCTGTTGAAATAAATAGGTGAAGACTAGGAAAATTATAATTTCAAGTATATTGCTGTTATTATACCATATTCTACCAGAGGTAGCCTTATTTCGAGAAACGAACGTGCATGCTGTAAATCGTGTCTTCATTTTACTCACTGTTCTTTGTCCACCGGATCCAGGAGTTTGGAAAAGGTAGTCTTAGTGCGCCAACTCATCACATCCAATGCGTTCATAAGGTAGTTACTGCGGCTGATGTTAACCTAAATAAAAAATGATATTTTGTTTAGAAAGAAGTCACGAGATTTTGCTCTTTGCATTTACAAGAATCAATGGATCGATCGGTCCGGACTTACATCTTTATAGTATTCGTTCAGCAAAGTTTCATTGGCGCAGAGCTTTGGGAAACCAATCTTGTTCTTCATTGCTTCCTCCTAGAAATCAACAGGGGTCCATCAGCAAGTTACTGCGCCCAGTGTTTGATAATCTAAAGAATATATCAAACACGAAAGACAATGTTTCATCGGGATATCCAAACACCGAGAAGAGAGTTGAAAATACGACGCGCAGCGGAGTATTTTTGACGAAATTTGAAGTGTTTGGATATCCCGATGAAACACTGTCTCGTGTAGTAGATAGATCAGATTCAAATGAATGTTACAAACAGCTACTTTGATAAAATGTCACCTTTCGGTTAACGTTTTAATTTTCAAACCTTTTCATTAATTTTTTGTCGAGTCTGATCATCAATCCACTCGTAGCGCGACGTTTCATCTCGAAACGTTTTCTTAATGGTCGTCGTCATCTCTTGAATCTGCAAAAAGGCAATGAAAATACATTGATTTGTAAAGAGTTTGTCTTTGTTGCCAGTGAGTCTCAAAAATCGGCACCGAGTATGGAGTATGGAGCATGCCTTCTTCCGCTCGAGACATGTCAGAGAATTGAGCCTCCAAAACTTCCCTACGGATGATGTAGCCATAAAGAGAGATCCGGGTAACTCGAGTAGCGTCTGATTGGCTGTTATACGGTTTGAATTTCCGCCTGCATGTCTGAATATATAGTCCATTTCCGAGTTGCCTTTTGCCTCAGTTTCAAAAGGAGTCTTCGTGCGAAACCATTCAAATGAAAATGACTTTTATTTGCATGAAAATAGACGTAAAGGTGGAAAACATTTTCGTATGAATAGTTTCGCAAGTGCACTCGTTTTGAAACAGAGGCGAAGGGTAACTCGGAAATGACCAATTGCCAATCGGAGATACTGCACAAATCTCTCGCTAGGGCAGGCTAAGTCATCAGTCAGCCACAGACAGCCTGCAGTCAGTCAGTCAGTCAGTCAGTCAGTCAGTCAGTCAGTCAGTCAGTCAGTCAGTCAGTCTCAGTCAGCATGTAGTCAGTCAGTCAGTTAGTCAGTCTCTCAGTCAGTCAGTCAGTCAGTCACGAACACAAAAAACGTTTCGTATGTTTTCTATTTTGACACGCACGTTGACATGAGGTATTTTAAAACACTTCAAACAAATCGGTGTTGTTTTCTGCTATTTTAGGAAATCAAACACATTAACAAGTGGTATAGCCTCTCACTAACCAGCGGTATCACTTCAGTGTCAAAAACATTCGACACCCACAAGTAACCCAAAGCAAATGTGAGTCCATGATAATATCCATTCATATCCTCGACACATGACAGCCATCGAGTCTTGGCCGACTTCGTCCCTTCCACTTCCTTTTGATATTCCAGTAGAGCAGACCGGAAGTCACGTGACAAATAGGGAACAACAGAGCGTACGAATGTCCACATCACGTAATTCGACAAGGTTCTGGAAAAAATATTTTATTGATGTGGCTCAATATTTACTAACTGTTTGGATGAATGAATGAATGATTCAATGAAATGACTGTGAATAGAGACAAACATACATCGACAAAATTCTGTTCGCTTCACTGATTCATTTTCCCGGGTAAAACTAAGCTAACTTGTTAAATCAGCCCTAACTCTAAATTACTTACTCACTTTTCCACAAACTAACCAGGCAACCTAATAACAGACTACCTGATTAACTGATTTACTGACTGCATGATTGACTTGACTGACAGACCATCTGACTGACAGATTGGCTGAGTGACTGACAGAGAGACAAACAGACTGACTGACTGTCCGACTGACAGACAGACAAACAGACAGAAAGACCGACTGACAGATAGACAGACAAACAGACTGACTGTCCGACTGACAGACAGATAGACAGACAGACGGACTGACAGATAGACAGACAAATAGACTGACTGACTGACCGACTGACAGATAGACAGTCAGACAAACAGACTCACTGACCAACTGACAGACACACTGACTGACTGAGAGAGACTGACTGACTGATAGACAGACAGACAGACAGACTGGCAGACGGACTAACTGACTAAATGACTGCAAGGCTGACTGACTGACTGACTGACTGACTGACTGACTGACTGACTGACAGGCTGACTGACTGACCGACTGACTGACTGACTGACCATCTGACAGATTGACTGACAGACAGACTGAATGAATGCCTCAATCATTATGATTAACTAATCAGTGAACTCACTTTTTATTCCGCTTAGCTATATAACTCCAAAGTACTGAAAGGTTTTTCATAGTTCTTACCTCTTGTCAGTGCCACTGACAACGGAAGACAGATTTTGTAGATACTCAGGTGAAGGCACAATAACTCTATCCGAAGCGTTCACCCAAACATTGAAAGGTTTTAGCAGCTCGTTCATAAATCCCAACCATGTAAACTAAAAGAAAATCGAAATCTGTTACCTTTACCTTTACCTTTAACCTTCCAAGGATACTTCACATTTGAGAAAATCGGCTTTACCATACTTTATTTAGATCGAAATCACTTTCAAAAGCGTTAGGTCAAATATTGGTGATTTTCATCTGATTAAACCGTTAATCTTGCAAAGTTTTTTTTCACACATTATCACATATTTTAGACATAAAGAAAATTAATCTGTATGCAAGGTTTGGTATCGATCCAGTGCTTCGCTTTGGAAAGACAGCGCTTTAAAATTTACGATGTCCTGGATCTGTAAAATGTCTAAAAACGGATATTTCTATGACATTCTTACATCATTAAACCTGATTAAAATTTAAAAGTGAGAACTAAAGACCAACGAGGTTAAAAGCGCATGATATTCATGATAAAACCGGCTTTGTATCGTGTTCAATTTTATGGCCGCCAAATTGGTGCCCCAAAGAAGGACACCAATATGACCGCTGCATCAAACTGACTTCTGTAATTTTTCCAAAACTATTTTTGTAACTTGGATGACAACAAGAACACTTGAGCTTAATTTGTTATATTTAAAGCCTTTCAAAAGCATAAGGTAATTACGAGGAAAATGCTATACAAAACACAAGCAAATACAAAGAACAAATAATAATCAATAATCAATCGCTTAACAATAATTTGTCTCGTTCATTGATACAGGACGATAAGGCTTGTTTCGTGCACAACTGTTGTTTCTGACGTTAATGACTTAAAAGCTCTCAATTCAACTCTGTGATAAATGAAGACTTCCAGGTGTTCAGTTTTGCTGCTAGTTTCAACCTTAGCTTTTAAGGAGGGAACAAAAATAACGTCCTACCCCGAATCCTGGTGCCCTACGTTCAAGTTCCGTTATGTTCATGTTGCGATGGAAATTGCTGTTTATCTCGCTTCGTGGCGGAATGATCTGCAACGGCAATAAACTTTGGTTGGAATTTTATTCACTGTGGTTAACATTTTTCATAGGTTAAATTGTCCTTTAATCGAAGCATAAAGGAACTAGGAATATTACCCCCCTCCACTTCCCTTCGAAGTTTATCTCCCAGCATTTTCGGCAGATTATTTGCCAGTAACCCATTTGTGTTCCTTGGGAGAGAGCGGTCTTAGCCAGCTTGGGTAAAAAACACAACTGAACCTTAGCCAAGGATGAAACCTGGCTTGCCACCACGTTCGTCAAACGTGATGTTTATAAGACCATAGTTTAGCTGTTTTGAAGAAAGTAGACGCTTTACAGTTCAGCTATGGTTTTACAACATTTACGTACATTTGCCAGCTTTCCTTCCAGCTCCAAAACCTTCTCCATTTGTTCTTTCGTTGTATTTCCACCTCCGAGCAACTTTCCAACTTTAGTCATGTATTTCAAATAAGCCAAGCGCGTCTGAAAAAAAATTGTAAGAAATACGTTTACACTAAGGTAAAAGTTCCCGCATTCACTAGTATTACTCTTGGATTCCGCGTCATGGTGCTATCCGGATTTGTTAAACATCAGAAGCTAGAGTTGGTCTCGGCTATCGCCGCGGCGAGCAACTCTTGTGCTTCTTTCATACCCTCTAAACTTTCCGCGTGCACCATTTAACGATTAGACTACGAGCTCGGGTTTTCTTGATTTTTGGCTTAAAAGTACATAGAGTCTCTACTAAAACTATATTAGACTTCTCGGCCTCGTTTTCTATAAGCGAAAGTCAACTCGTTTGCGCCTTATTTCGCGAAAATGAAACAGGCGTATTTTGCGGGACGCGCTTTGGCCAAGAAAATTGCTTAAAACATAAAGAATACAATTAAAAACGTTAAAAATAAATTTTCGCGAGTCTTCAATTTTGCTATTTTTTGAAAACCGCGAAAATCGCGAAAATAAGTAACAATAAGGTATTCGCTCATACAAAACTAGAGCTCGTGCTCTAATTGTTAAATAGAAAACAGTGGGAGAACCAATCAGATTGGCGGATTTCCAAATGAACACGACTGAGTTTCTATTTAAGGTTACCGTATACCTTCAGATCGACAATTTTTCCCGAAATCGGATTTTTACATCCAAGTAATAGTCCAAGTGTGATCTTTCATTTAAAAAAAAAAGTTTTGAAAAAGAGTGAATATCGGCGGAGAAATGAGCATATTTCGTTTTTGACCGGAAGTAAAAATTCTTCTTTAGAGTGGCACCCATATGACGTGTATGCACTCAACCGAGACGGATTTCACGGGAAGTATCACGAGAGCCGCCATTCTCGCGTACTGATTGGCCTTGTTATTCGAGAAGGTGTTGCAAGCTTCATGTGGGCGGCGTTTGTTTGCATTGCAAGATATTTTTTTGAGCGCTGTTTTCTGAAATCAATTTTTCGCTTTGAACGCGACACTTTAAAGAGCTACAACTCCAAAGGAATTTGCCCCTTCTACGTCAAATTTGGCGAGCAGCTAGTTTAACATGTTAATAACAAAAACGTGTCGGCGATTTTTTTATTTTTGTATACTTTTTATACTGGAGCGATTTTTGTATGATCACTCCCGTGTGTTTTGGCCCTATTTGCGAAATGTCTTGTATCTTTTTATTGCAATTGAATATGACAAAACGCCGACACGTTTTCTTAGCGCTTGGGATCCGGAAACCAAAGAACAAATCAAATTAGCGAAATATTAAATGCGCTTTGACTTGTAGCCTTCAAAAGGCGACTCAGGCGCTCGTGTTTCGAGGTTTCTAAAAGATTGACATTTCATTCTACTACAAAATGGTTTTTATAGATTGAAAGCCAGCTCAATAAGCTTTAATTTGATATAGGGTTTTTAGCTGCCTACAATTTATTCCGACTGCGCTATATCGTTTAGACGCGAGACACTCCCAAAGGTATACGGTAACCTTAACTCGATAGTGCAAGCTAAACCTGAACCAATTGTTACATTTTAGCATTATTCTTTCATCATCTATTATACGGTTTCATGCATTCTTGTATAACGCGTTAACAATTTGCATTCGCAGGTGCGTTGTTTTTGCAGGTCCCACCCCCTGCAATTGGTGCAGCAGTCAGGCAGTGAAAACGCAAACGCAAGGGATGAAAAGTGTTTGATTCCACAGTTAAGCTTGGATCGGGGCAGGCGGTTAGACCCTTCTATGCGTTTTCCGTTCAGTCTTTGGGTTGGCCTTTCTGTTGTAAATTAGGGATAGATTGAACAAAAAACAGATGATTCTAAGCCGTAAATCACCTGTTCTGTGGGCTACACAGACAACTTCTCGATACAGGCACCTGTGGGCAAAGTTTTTGATCTTTCGTACTGAAAACCCATACAGTTATTCTCCTTGTGCCCATGTAAGTTCTCTCCAGTTTTGATTTATTTACAGTCGAACCTCGATTATCCGGATTTCTCGATTATCCGGACTTGCTACTCTGGTCCCATTTTTCCTTGAATATTTATAATTACCGTCAAGAAATCGAGATGAACATTATTTCCACCAACTTTGACATACGATTGATGTTTTTCTGGTATTTGTTGTTATGTATTTCTTTATTAAACACAGTTTTTCCATAGATTTTTGGGTGATGACAGGAACGTGTGTTCGTTAGGGGTTGACACATTATGCCGGCATAATTTCGAGCATAATACTATATGTGGAGCATCGAGCATAATGCCGGCATAATAGTGCATTTTGCCGGCATAATAGTGCTTTTTTGGCGGCATAATAGTGCCATTTTGCAACATAACAGTTATTTCCTTTTTTAGAGCTACTATTGTCCATTTATTGAGTTAAAACTACAAAATTTCAAGCTATTTTAATGTTCTAGATGGTTTCCATTACCGTTGAGCACTTTAGGCTTGTTCCCAGTGCATCCTCAACTGGGTTTAGCTCTTTAGGCCTGGTTACTCTCACTCTCGGAAAAAAATTTTACGGCACAATTAATTATGCCGCAAATTTTTTCCCGGACCCCGGTGAGTTATAATTATGCCGTGAAAAAAAATTTTCCCGGACCCCGGTGAGTCATAATTTATGACTCACCGGGGTCCGGGAAAATTTTTTTTCACGGCATAATTATAACTCACCGGGGTCCGGGAAAAAATTTGCGGCATAATTACGAGCATAATAGTTACAGTCGAGCATAATTTGGAGCACAATAGTCCGTTTTGGGGGCAGTGCCAAAAAGCATAATGCTCGATTTTAGGAGCATAATGTGTCAACCCCTAGTGTTCGTGGAGCGTTCGTAGCTTAGTAGCCAGGCATCAGATCATCTGGCTCATTAATATTCATATTTTCGATTATCCGGACTATTTAGCCCGGTCCCCAAGAGTCCGGATAATCGAGGTTTGACTGTACTGGCATATATGGAACAAGGTCTGTTATCCGTAACTGACTCAAACATTTTCTAAGAAGCATACTACACGAGTATTATTTTATTATTTATTCAGTAAAATACCTTGTTTTCCTGAGTCAAGTACTTCTCACGAATAAGACTCAAGGATGGAGGATATATCTACGAAACAGAAAATAAAATGAAAGACAATACGAAGACAGTAAGTCAGTCGCAATTGTAAATGACGTATTGTAAATTGTCAATTACGTAATCTATAATGGGAGCTTACCTGAATAGCAACTCACAGTGAATTTACCAACATGTATTTCGTCCCGGGTATTCAGTGCACATTAATTCAGTTGATACTTCATTAGCAAACTATCTTATAGCTGAATATGCTTTGGTGCCGATGCTAGTAAACTTAGAATTGGTGTTGTTGCCTTGACTATTGTGGTGTTTGCTTTAGATGCCTCAACCTAACCACTGCCTTATAGGAGTCATAGGACCTACATAGGACCCATACTGTACGTACCAGTACTCATTACTCGGCGGGTGAATGGCTGCGCTTCTCGCATGGCAACTGGCCGACTTGATTAGGATTTATGTGGGGTAGCACCAACAAATGCATTATTTTGGTCTATGACGGTCAATTAGGAGATACTTTTTGCAACAAAGACTCAGCATGCACTAATAATGTGAAGGTATCTGGTCTGAATAAAAACTATCAGTACCAAATTTAACTATAAGTAGTCCGCATTCAAATGTAAAATAAACAGCCGTCAACGGCGATTTACTATTTGAACATGTCAAAAAAGCGCAAAAAGGCATTGTTCTGTGGGAGCTAAACTCGGTACGTTTTCTTAAACTTGTCAATATTTGATTCGGGCTCAATAACAGTAAACAGCCTTCACCAAACATCTTTTCGAAGAACAAACATTTTAAATAAAGAAATGTCACCTAAGAACAAAAACTAAAACTGGTTCATAATTAAACTTCTCGAAAGAAAAATTAAACCGAGAAAATGTTGTGTGTTTAATTTGGCAAGTCTGTATATTCAGAAAATTGCGAGCTTTTGGAGCCAAAGTATCGGTATTTAATTAGAATGAAAGGCGCCGCAAGGCATTTTCAGCGAAAAGAATTCGATGGTCTCGATGAAATTGATAACCTGCTAAACCAGGGTTAAAGCGAACACGTACTATTAATTTTCCTGACTTGAGTTTCATTCTACGAAAGATTAAAAATCTTTGGTTGTTGTTGAGGACATTTTAAGTGGCTTTTCTAGTATCAAACAGTTTAGCTTATATATGGTTGTATTAAAAGCAATAAAAATCAAAAGTATGCAATGGGGTATGATAAATACTACATACTATAGCGTATATACATGAAGTTGATACGCTATTATAAAACCTAGTCCCATACTTGTCTGAGAACTTAAGCAGCTCAACATTGTACCGGAGTTTTCAGACAGACGTGAAAACAAAGAAATTTGAAACAAGGGTGTTTATGATTGGCGTAGAAAGGTTAGCGGTGTAAATTGTCGTTTAAAAGTCGGATATGATACCTGTAGAATGTATCGCGAAGAGTTGAAAGGGTTAGCTTGTATTTTTGGCACAAATAGAGGTGACATGTCCAAAAAGTCCCTTTGAAGCTCCATTAAAACCTCAGTAAGACTCCATGTCGACTCGTTCCATGTAGCGTTTCCCACTGGCCATGATCCGTATCGAGTTATAAGGCGTTGTAGCTCGTGAATAGCAGTCTTCTCGTTTTCGTCTTCCGCCATGCAAGACTTGAAATAGTCCTTAGTTTTCCTCACAGCGTGTCCGCTCGGCAGGTCATCATCCTCTAACAGGAGCAACATCAGTTTCTTGTTGTTTCCGTTTGCTGCCTTGTGAAAAGTGGAGATCAAGTTTTGCGAGGATGGAATTGGATTGTTCTTGATCCACCCGCCGCAGGAGTATTGAAAGAAGTTTTCACACGGATCAACGGACTCGTTCATGCTTTCCTTTACTGCACCTGCAACTTGCAGACATGTGCTTAAACTGCAATAGCTTCGTTCTTCATTTTTGGTATCTTTGCACGTTTTTCCATCTGTTTCAACCCCATCTTGCTTGACAGTGACGACGATTAGGTACACAGCGAGCGCAATACTGACAAGGGCTAAAACTGCGCATAGGGAAATCAACACCGAACGCAATTTTCGTCCCTCTTTAGGAAAGGAGACCGTGCTGGCTGAGGACCGCAGACCTAAAGTCTGTGTGCTACCGGCAAAACCGAGCTCCGTATCTCCTCGGGAACGATACGAATCCATATCAACCCGTCTTCGCTGTTGTGCAATGTCTTAGTCACTTGTTCATCACGATAAACATTGAATGTGTTTAATATTAGTTTCGCTCCAAATTCTGTCACGGGCCGACGTCAGATTTTGACAAGAGATAAGCTTGTTTGCTTGGATTATTTACACTAGGCATTCTTCTGTTTCACTGAAAAATAGTAATTAAATCGCGTTTCGGTAAATTGCTCAGTTGAGAGATCTGAAACCACAAAGATGAGTTTACTCTTTGAGGTTGTCCATGTGTTTTGTAGTATCGATGCAAGATGGATTTTACTTGCAGAGCCAATTGCAATCCATTTCCAATTTCCCATTTCCTCTGTTTGAAAACGAGTTCCCAGTGTAAAGCCTTTCAAATGAAAATGAAATATGTACTCATGTTCATTTTGTTGTAAATTGGGTGGGGGGAGGGTGGGGAGGGGGGAGTGGCTAAAGCATCAGACGCGACGGGGGAGTAAACTTGTCACTTTGAAATTGGACAGTATGGCAGAGAAATGAAAGATAAAAGGAAATAAACACCAAAACGTTCTTGCTTAAGAGCTTGATGTTCTTTTAGCTTCTTGATTGTTTAAGAATTGAATCGAATAACAATTTCAATCCGCCATGTTATCTGAAAGTTCTTAATTTTTAGCTTCTGCAATGAAAGAATTAGAGTGTAGTAAAACACGCGTAAACAAGCCTTGGCCGTCCTTGATATAAACAAAAATGAAATTTTTCTTAAATTATTGAGTGTAAGAGTATTCCGTAAATCTTATGTTCATCATATTTGTTTTCAAGGGGCGTTCCTCCATGCAGGAACCTAAAATAATGCATGTCCTTTTCTCTCTGGATTAATTCAATTCATTCATGAGCTGCTCCCATTCGTTTCGCTGAACGTTGCTACTTTGGAAACCTAATATTTCGATTGATGAAGCTCCCCTTCTTCCTGATAATTATTGCATTTATCTAACTTTGGAGATTTGAGCCAAAGGATCGAAGCAGCTTTGGATAAGCGAAAGTTGACGCTTTTTTATTTTTGTAAGCGGAATTCTTGAGCCGTTTTTGACCGTGCGTGATTTGCGAACGCGGAAGTGGTGAAATCTAATCGAGGGAGCTTGTGAAAATGATTGAAAGAAACTTCCTTTGTTACAAGTGTCACTGTAAAGAAGAAAGAAAGTTTTTTCCATTTTCATTGTCCCTTTGTGCGGCGTGACAGAAAATGACAGTGTTCCGGTAATTAGGGAGTTTAAGAAACCACGACGGCGACGCCGAGGACAACGTCGATTAAAAAATGAATTTATATTTTAGCTACGAATCTCGTGATACTCTTAAGTCATTTAGTTTGTTTCTCACTGTCCAAACTGTCTCAAAACTGAATCTGCAACACAGCGATAAATTCGAAATAGAAATTTAAAAAGTTCGAGAGAATCTGACTTATTTACATAATTCTCCTCTTCGTAAATTCTGCCAACACATGGCGGGGTGTTTAACAAGTTGATCTGATTTAAAATAGGAAATGAGAATCTGTAAAACATATTGACATCATTCTCCCCTTTTTAGATTTTGCCAACACATGGCGGGCTGATAAACACATCAACCGCAAGTTGATCTGATTAAGTGTTCAAATTCTTCATGACGACCTCACACCCCGTAACACCATGCAATACAGTATTTTTGCCGTATAGCATGCAGACATCAAAGCCTTCAATTGAATTAAATTGATTTGATTTGATTTTCTAGCAATACCATGTATAAATTTGGGGACACTAAATTAAGTTCTGGTTGTTGTCGTTGTTGTTGCCAGTGGCGAATAAAAGAAGCTAAAAGAATTCAGTTAAGGGTCCTCGTTCACTCCACCCCCTTTTAAAGCAAGAATACGCTTATCTTCACTTCGGCCCTCTTACTTTGGCTCCTAATCTCGTACCCAGATCTTCTCAACCCGCTTACGAGTAAATATCTGGGTACGAGATTATTTGGCTCCGCCTCTGAAAGTGACCGGATAAGTTTGGCTGATCATTTTTACCATTGTCCCAAGATGCTAAAAATAACCCTATCACTGTTCTTTTTTTCTTTCAACGATGCAGCTACCGTTTCGAAAGTTAAATTTGTTAACGAGATCAGTGAATTTGTTTTCGTAGTAGTTCATTTTGCTAGTAGCAAACATCGGGTTACAATCGACTAAGTGGTTGTCAATTTCCGATCATGCTCACGCGCGTTGTCATGGAAACGCTCGAACAATAAATCAAATTCCTAAACAAGTTTAAGTGGAAAAGAACAGCTCGTCAAGTGGCTAACAAAAGCTTGCAATTAAGTCACAATAATCCCTCGAAAGTTTGCAATGACTACGTGCCATTAAATCTCTTTTAGAACTTGAAAAAAAAGAAAATGGTCACGTAAACGTTTCATTCTCAATGTTAATTTGCATGCTTTCTTATCTGGACTTAAAGGAGCTGCGTCATGGGGATTTTGCGGATTTTTGTCTAAACCATTCTGAAATCAGTGGTAGGCAACTTAACCCATGAAGACATTATCTTCGAAAACATAAAGAAGGATATAACCTTCAATTTGCGGAAAGAAATCAACAAATAATTTTTGGAAGACGCGTGAAAACGACTTGAAACGGTTAGCCTTAATTTTTCAAGCTGCAATCCATTTCCATCCAAGCCCTCTGCAGCTAAAGACAACAAAAATATCAACTATGTAATTGGCTGTTCAAAAATGGGTTAAAATCCGCGACAAAGCCCCTTAAAAAAATTTAGTTCATATTTTTGAATGCAGACTTAACGACGACAACAACATCAACAATACCAATAACAACATTGCAGCAATGATAAAAAAATAGCAACAACAACTAACAGCAATACTAACTGGACAGAAAAAGTGTTAGAGTTATAAAAAAGTAACGTTTTCGCAATTGCTCCGGTCATCAGCTTGGTCAGTGAAACTGCGGCATGTAAACCTTAAAATTCCTATATGACTGTTTATTGAAATATGCTAGCTATTCCTAAGGAGCGTCAACGGTCTGTTTTAACATAGGATTATTCAATTTCTTCACCGAGGGGTCAAGTTCAGTAATGTTTGGACAGTGGAGTAAAACATTCTTCCATGCTAAGCCTCATTAAGCCCTACAGTGCCTCACGGATTTTACCTGTTTCTGTAACTAATAAAAGAACATCGTAATATTTCTGTAACTGGTTTATAGCATTTAGTTTCTTTTTAAATCGTTGTGCATGTTAGAAACCAAATCATTTTGCAACAAATGTTACTTACCGACATCATATACCGAGAAGAATTTCGCGGGTTTATTTCCATGCCCACCTCAAAAAGGGGCGTACTTATAAAGTCCCTGGCCATAGTGAGCAGCACTTTGGTCCATTCCCATTGTGTAGAGTTCCATGTTTCGTTATCCAAGGCCCAAGAGCCATACTTGGCTATGAGAGGTGTCAAACTTGTGTTTGTAAGCCTTTCTACCTCCTCTTCGTTCACGCAAGCTTCAAAATAACGCTTTGCTTTTTTAACTGCGCTTTGTTCAGGAAGCTCATCAACCTCTTCCAAAATGTCACGTAGCCTCCTTGAGTTTTTGTCATCAAGTTTCATGAAGGTATCGTACATGTTTCTTGCAGGAGGAATTGGATTTTTCTTCATCCAAGAAGCGCAAGAATGCAGGAAAAAGTTCTCGCATGGGTCGAACGACGCGTCCATGTTCTGCGCGAAATCAGCTGCAATCTGAAGACACTCTGGACTGTAACAATACAGCTTCTGTTCGCCATTTTCAGGATCCTTAGACGTATTTTTCTGCCCCGAGCTGGACTTTCCGTTCTTGTTGACTTCCTTCACGAGAAAAATGCTTAACACGACACAAGTAATAAGGAGAAGAACAACGAGTGTTGCTGAAATAACCAGGCAAGTGTTTCGCCGGGCTTTTTGGAAGTCCTTTTCAAGTCGTTCGACATCATCAACATCTTCGTGATTCTTGTTTCGGTCAACTCCTAATGTCTCCGTACTTGCGGTTTTAGGCGCGTTGTCCCAGTCGTTTAAGCTGTAAGACATTTCAAAATACGAATCTCCCCGAATTTCGTGTGGCTTCTATGTAAAATCCTTGGCTCTGGCTGTGAAACTAAATTTCCGCTGGTAATAAGGGCAGCACACATCACTATCTGACATTTCAAATCTTCTTAGAACCACCTCATTTAAGAGCAGAGTTTTGATTGGCTAAAAACACGAACATTTTGTTTTAATGATGACCAAAATGATAAGTATCACATTGTTCGTCTATAAGAACTCCTGAAACGTTTCCAAATACAATGGAAAGCTGAGAATGAGCAAATTTTGAATGAATACTTAAGGTGACAGCAAATGTTCACCATATTATCACAGTAACACGAATAAGAGAGACATTTCTTTATTGCATTTTTTTTTTGCACGTGAAAACAAAAACAAACAAAGTAAAAGCCTGGTAAATAATTATATGTTAACATTCGAAATTCTCCCAGGCTGAACGGCTTTGAATAAAATTAAATATAATGCAGACTGATGTTGCTGTAAGATCGTCGGTGGTGAATGCTGTGTACGTGGAATCTCAGGATGTAAGAAGAGATTTTGATCACATACTGAGTACAACTTCAGTATTTCGAAACTATTCAAAAGCCGTCAGTGATTAGACTTGTACTTTTAAAGTAAAAATATCTTCGAGGATAATTAACTCTCGGGAACTGAATTGGCTATGATAAAGAGAGCCTAGGAAAAATGTTTCTTTGATAATAGCAGTTTGAGAATAGTGGTTCGATGGTTGTATCGTCGGTATTTTTGGCTTACTGGTAACATAGTAAATATAGAAGTTCAGAACTGATGAGCAAGTAAAATTACTTCTAGCTGATCCAAGTTCCATCTATTCAGCTCTCAGGGATGTTTTCTCTTTGTTGCGGTGGATGTGACGAGTGTCCACAACACTCATGAAATTCTAATTGTGACTGTGGCAACATACTTTCTTCAGCAAGAAGGGGTAGCCTCAATGTGATCCTGGCCTTATTTCACTTGGCCTTATTTCAATGTCAATATATTGATTGATGGTTCGGTTGATTGATCGATTGATTGATTAACTGGGAGACCCACTGATCTGTGGATAGCCATGGTTCTGATTAATTCATTCATTAAAAGCCAAAGCGCTCAGTACGTTAAAAAAGTACGTTGAAATAAAGGAAACTGTACTGTAAGAAAATTAATGTAACAAGCATTGGTCCTGTACCGTTTGAAACTGCCACTTGGGGAGCACATTTTATGAAGAGATTGACACGATAAAATAACACACAGATTTTTTTAAGGTTATCAACAAGATGGGAGAATGTAACGACTGAAATGAGCTACAAACGATTGATTGTCACGTAGTTATAAGTAAGAGAATAATTCATATAGCAAAATTGTAATGCGGTGCATGTCATTACTTAAATTCATACAACCAAGAAGGAGAAGGAATGAATGGTAAATATAGTGAAGTTTATATTTCGAGTTTTGGGAGTTACTTGGTTTCATGGTCCGGGTGACTAGATAATTGTTGCTAACAACAAAAATGCTCTAAAGTCAACATCACGATGCCCTTTAACATGCGCAGACATTCCAACTGAGGTCGTGTGTTTTTCAGTATTCGATAAAATGCCTGAAATATTTTGATTTACATTTGACAGCATAAAAGCAGCCAGCAGTTACTACAATCAAATGAAAATAAAGCGTCGCAAATCTTCAACAACGGAAAAAAAAATGTTTAAATCTTCTCAGGTAGTAATAATTGCCTCTCGTGCCGCTGTTCGTGTTCGATTCGTCAGTAAATGTGATACATTTAATGATCACTTTCCCAACTTATTAAGTAGTAAGAATCTTAAGAGCATTAATGATTTGTTATCATATCAGCCTTAATGAGCGGAACAATGTGAACAAAGTGACTACGCCTTCTCTGGCATCCCATACCACTATACTGAAGTACAGTGCGTGGGCGTAATTGGACAAATTCCCTGGGTTAGCATCAACTGCAAATCGCTAGAGGCAATCTTCAATCCCCTTAAAAACTGATCCGTGTTGTTGGTGTTGGAGAATCTAGTCACTCTGTAATGCGAACCATTTAACTCTGTTTATTAATCGCTTTGTAAACATACCTCCGTCTAGGGTTAAGGATATTAGAGTTGGCCTTGTTTCAACGGAGCACGCTACGAAGGAATTTTCGATTTCTCAATGTTTTATTTTGGACGCCGTAATCCGACTGCAGGAAGAGCTTTCTTTTAAGCTATGCTCATAGGGTGTGGATTATTGAGAACTCACGCGGTTTTAGACTATCCAACACACGGCAAAATGAACATTTTGAAATAAGATGTGTGAGAGTAAGTCAGTGGAAGTAAAGCGTTTTTTTACATCTTGCATCAGTGTGTGTTACAAAGGCTGACCCAAAACGATGTTCTTTCGCTATTTTAGTAACTCCCCACACAAAAACAATTCGATTTTAAGGTTTGTTGACTAATCCATTAATGTGGCGCAACAGGTGTTTTTCAAACCTTACATAAATTGTTTTGTAATCTAATTTGGACAAAAGACGCATGCCATCTTCAATCTGAAGCATCAAAAGTGTACGTTACTTTGGATAATCGCGAACGGCCCTTTTGACGCTCTTATGTGATGAAATGCAATGGAATAAACAACAAATTTCCCCCGTCCCGTCAAAACACACGGGTCACCCGATATTGCGGCATTCTGAACCTTTCTTTCAATTGAAATAGGGAAGAGGTCAAACGTCTTTATAAATAACCATTCTGTGAACGTGAGAAAACGATAAGTTCTTACTGCTTAAGGAAATATTATATCGGGGATTAGAAACTGACGGCGACAATTCAATTAGATACCGAGCACCCGCTAAACGGATTATAAAAACTTCATTGAAAAGGCAAAAATTCGTGTCATTAAAACATTTCCTTTTATTTACAATAAAAATTTTAGAATTCTTGTAATAAGTTAATAAGACTGTCATATTTACAAGTGGTAAAATTATCGTCTTAAAATATATTCTTGGACGAGAAGTCAGAAAACTCAGTCGGGGAAAACATATTTTTACAAGTCTAATTTTTCAAAAATAATTTGCGGCGAACGTGAGACCAGTTCGAAAGGCAGGGAGAGAAAATCATAAACGAGATAAAAACAAATTAAACCTTAAACGGGGGCTAGAGAGAGAATACCGCTGTACTCAGTTTTAGTACATCATCCTTTCAACAGCCCACGTAGGTTTTTTCAAACCGAAATCTCGGCTAAATTTGTGTTTGTTTAATATCTCGTTTCTGCTTTATACCCTCCTTGCCGTAAGAAACAGTCTGCCGCTGATCTCTGACCCAGGTGTACTAAGGGTCCAGTACCCCTCGTCGGTTTGTCGCCGTGGTTTTGCCTTTCTTAGTTGCTCTCTCTCAATCACCTGACGCTGGCCAGTTGAAGCGAAGGCTCCGAGGACGAAAAAGAGAAGCTTCTCGACCCAGTCTATCAATTCTGGGACGAATATTGAGAGTCACTCAAAGTCGTCTGTTTCATACCTAAGATAGAAACAAAAGACATTGGTATAATTCAGCTGTTCACACGACAAAACGAAAAATACATTACGGACGATCAGCATTGCAGTATTGTTTGTCATTACGGAAACGTTCTGCCCACAATACTCTGCCAGGTTGGAGCAGTTCAGTGAAATCTCCCGTACTGAGAGTAGCCATAAAGATTGTCTGCGAAACAAATCTTTTAATAGGGCGAACCGAGTGCAAGAACAAATACGGAGTGGTATTGTGCCATCCCTGATTCAAATTATTTGATGATATTTGACAGTGATGCGACATGAGCTGAACTTACCATGGCCTATCATCTTGTTGATATCCATCCAACGAGTATGATAACATGTCTGACGCATTCCCTGACTTCTCCTGTTTGAGGATAAATTACAGCGAGTCAAGGCCATGTGCATGTTAGACGAGGAAATTTTTTCTGCAACTTGCAACGTAACGATGATGACTGTAAAACATCGCAAGTTGCAGGGGCGGGGGGGTATCATACGCTCGCAATTTTTGTTCGTAACTTGCAACGCGCCCGCTTAATATTATGCAACGTTCGTTGCATTTCTGTCAGCGGTAAACCTTCCCAAAGACGCGCTCTGATTGGCTCATTTCAACAAAATTGCGTTGCAAGTTGCGCTCGATATGTTACAGCAACAACTTGTCTCGCAACGTTGCGAAAAATAGAGGATAGTTCTACTTTTCCTGCAACTTGCAACGCAACATTTTGATGCATTGCAGGTTGTGAAAATTAGGTATTAGACGGGCAATTTTCTCGGCAACCTGCAATGCAACGTTTGTTGCATCGGGTAATCTGGCCTTCAGTAAATGTAATGTGCGGATTATGACAAAGTTTTCAAACCTCTGACCATACCAATTTCACACCAACTAGTTTTTTTTTTCAGCTTCCTTTGGTTTTTGGTCAACGTAAAAGCGACGAAAATATAACTGAACTTCCAGGCTAAAAAGCAACATCAATAAAGCTAATTCAGTTTCAGTCTAAACACATACTCTTGTAGCTTATCACAAGTCTTATGTCTAGAAGTTTCTTAATCTACTTGAACTCCGAGACCAATTCCGAGTAAACCAACACTGCTTGGGTGTTGAAATTTCGCGCAAACTTAGACACCAATGTCTGTAGCGCATATCAGACGTCTCGCAGGCGAGTGAAAATTTAAGCACGCGAATAGAGATCCGTGCTCCTGACATCACCTAGTCAGCCTCGATGTGGAACACTATTCACACTGGTCATGGTAAATTAATTTTTTAGCCCAATTTTAATATTTTATGACAGAAAAAAGTTGGATACGTTCTCCCTGATTATTCATAGAAATAAAATGTTCACAAACTGAACTTACCGCCATTGGATTCACAGGTTTTTGGGCTATAACATCCGTGACAACACCTCTATTCACAGTCCTGTTCACTCCATGTCGCGAGGCCGTATTTCTAGTTACTTGCACATAACCTACAACACCAGTGTCACGTGACGCTGTCCGCGCCGGCGGTTTTGGCGGTACGCGGGGTCTCTCATTAGGAATTTGTCTATTTACATTTGTCGTGTTAGCCTCTCGCGGCGATTCACTCCATGAAACAGTTTTCTTCGCTCTGTTTCCTCCGGCGGGGGGTTGCCTGTGCACATTTTGTCGAGAACCCGTTGTGTTAATGCTATGCTCTTTCGTTCGACTTGATGCCGGGTGTCCTCGACGATGGCGCGGACCACTGGTACGCTGTCCATTACGTTCAATGTCACTGTCCGAACTTAGCGTGCTATCAGAACTAAACGTGGGTGTTTTACGTCTGTTTGCAAGTGATCGGATCCTCGAAGCTGTGCCTGCCCTATCGTCGCTTGCAGTTCTTTTCTCGTCCCGTGCGGTATTTATTTTAACTTTATTTATTTCGTTCAAGTCTTCTCTCGGAGTCCCAGAAGTCGGTCGGCTCCCTGATGTCGAGTCTGTCCGAGCAGGGGAATGGGAACGAGATGACGATGGAGAATGATACATGTCGACTTGAAAAGCTTGGAGACTCGGACCTACTGAGTAACGAAAAAAAAAGTGAACATGTGGACGTGATGTGCAAAGATTGCGAACAAAATGAGAGCTCGGAAAAAAGTGTAAAAAACGACTACAGTCCTGCACTGTGAGACACAGAAAGACCTGTTTGATACATAAAGGAAGCTCCGATGAAAGACTTGACTTATTTCCCAGCTCTCCTCTGGGCTTTACCTCGAAAATGCACATTCAAGCAAACAGGGACGGAGATTGAGTGAGAAAAGTAATTGCAACAATCAGTAAAAGTAATGGGAATTAATAAAGCAAAATAAAATACCTTTTATTCTCGGCTCATCCACAGAGAGACCATCTCCTCTGACAGGCGTCAGTTTGGTCTTGATCAGCGGTGACTCCTCCACCTTTTGCGCATGCTTGGACATCACAAGTCTGCGTGTGTTGGCGGCTATTTGCTTCCTGCAATAGACCACGTGATGTTAGATACTACAAACTTACTACGCCGAAAGGATTTCACTCAGAACGGGCTCAGAAAGGACACGAATAAACAGTTTCGCCATGAAAACGTTAACGTATCATGTGAAAACTAACGAAGGCTATGAATGCTATTTTTAAAGATGTAACTTTATGTGAAACCTGTGTAACGGTAAAAGTGTTCAGTGCAAGGAACGTTTTACGACGGGTGTTCCGTTACGTGTTAGCAGTTACAAATTACAATTAAGTACAAATTACAAGTTACAAATTTGTGATGTGGTCGTTACTATTCGTGAAAGTGCGTCGCAACGCACCATTTTAAAGATACATAATTCTTCGTGGAAACATAAATTATCTTAGTTGTATAGATAATGCTATCACCAGCACCTGACAGTACAAGAACCTAATACTCTTAATTAGTCACTCCAGGTGGCAGAATCCGGAAATAAGTGTTCTGTCTCAACTCACAATTAGGTTCGGAAACATATATTTTTTTCTAGATTTAATTCTAACTGCGTTTTTTTTTGGTTTCATACTTACGCCATAACTTGCTGCACTGTGGCCGCGTTTTCTCCTGCTGTATCCGACCAAGACATCGGTGATGAAACACCTGACCCACCGGAGTCTATACTCCCCCTATGGCCCAGTCTCCTCTGTTGCTTCAACGCTTCAAACTGACGCGCGCTCTTCACCTCAGTCTCTTTGTTGACAACCGTTACCCCGTTACTGTTGAGTCTTCTGTTGTGTAGCGGCCTGTGTTGAGGGCTGTGATCAGATCCATTGATCTGATACTGATAAACGGCTCTGTTGATCAAAAGCCGATACTTTAACCTTTTAAGTCCTAACAGTGACCAGCATCCAATTTCTCCTCAATGTCAATTCTAAATTAAGATAAAAGTGCTTTTTTCACCAAAGGGGAAATTGCTTTGATCTTCAGTTTTAACAAATTCTCCAACTAAAACCATAAAAAAATGTATAGAGATCAGTCAGGAGAATTTGCAAAGGGTTAAACAGTAACACAACAATGCATTTGTCGGGTACTGTTCTTCAAACACATTAAGGATTTCTAAAGATCTTGCTCTGTCTATTAGCCTTGAAGAAATCTAGGAAAAAATTAACATCCGAGCCGCTTCAGATCAAGATGTTTAAAAACATGATATCAGCTACAATTCCACTCTTTAGTCCTGTAACAATTCAAAGCGAGGGCAGGTTTTACAGAATTAAATGTCGACTCCTTTCATTGTCATGCCTTCTTATTTAACAGAAAACGCTTGGAGAGCAATTCACTCTTGATTTGGTTATTCAAGTACAAGGGGTCGTGACCTAAATTCAACCTGGCTTCTCCGCATCTTTGGATAGGAACAAAATTAATCCTTCAGGGTTCGTACAAAAAATCGCAACCATTTTTCCAGGAGTTTTCAAGGAGTTTTCAAGGACCAAATTGAATTTTCAAGGACCACCTACTAGGAATGTAATTTCACAGATGGTATATAAATCCACATTCCCAGTCCAAGCTAGCAGGTTTCTTATAAGGCTTCAAGTGTTTGCTCCATCTCCTTCTCTACATTTTTCAGTTCACTTGCCTTTTCTCTTTATTAGCTGCTTAAACACTCGTGTTTTACAGTGTTTGAAGTTGCTTTACACAGGAAAAGAATACCAAAGTCTATACAAAGCACTTTCCTTTTGACGCCACTACGTTTGAAGTTGAAGAAAATTCAAGGACTTTTCAAGAACTTACACAGAAATTTAAGGACTTTTCAAGGAAAAATGGAATTCAAGGACTTTTCAAGGACTCCCCCTAAAATTCAAGGACTTTTCAAGACTGTGCGAACCCTGTCCTTTAACAAATATATTGACGACAACGCTTGCGGCTCCTTGCTCACCTTTCCCTTCCAAACCCCTTTGGGCTTTCTCCATCAGGTGAACAGCTGGCCCGACTTCTGTCGCTACGTGGGCTGTCCGTTAGTTTAGTGCCCATTTTGTCGTCTGTGGATTTCGTGGCGCCAGTACTTGTATCACTCTGGAAAAAAATACAAAAAGAAGTAAAAAATAAACAAAGTGCCATTAGATTTCACTTGGTTTCCGTTCTTGGGGAAGACACTTTACTCGATAGTCTTATAGTGCCTCTCCAGCCTCTGCTCGCCTAAGATTATAAAATGAATGCCGGCAAACCGTTGGAGCAACCTAGGAAAATGCTGGGGCTGAATTGCGATGGACTAACATAACGGCCGCCGGGGGTGAGTGAAAAAACTCAAGAATATTATAGGTTGTAGAAAATTACACGATATTCTTTTTGTCCAAGTCTCGGGTTTGTACGGTATTCCACCCAAATTTACAGACCTCTGTATGGAAACGCCATGTTGGTGCCCATGCAGTTGGGCACCAACATGGCGGCCGGAAATCAATGAAAACATCTGGAATTCACTTCTGCTATAAAAGGCAGTTATGTCACTCTCATGAACAAGTGAGCATTCACATAAACACTTCTCACAAAACCTCAACTGTTCAGATTGTTAAAAATCGTGGGATAAGGCATTATTTTGAAGCATACTTGACAGGCTTCTGGCGACCATCTTGATGTCGTGTGGCGTGAAATTCCGAAATTCAAAATGGTCTATCTTAAAGACGGCGGCTGATATCGAGCTAAAAACCTTCAACAAGATATATATTGAGGATGTCTAATAGCCTGTGAAGGATAAAAACTCAGGGGTCTTGCGATTCTGGATTTAAGAATTTTGATGACGTCACGTAAAAACCAAGAATTATAGTTAGTTTGGCTATACCTTATTTGAGACTCTTAGACCAAGCGATTATAAACTTCAGCCTGAGACACCTCAGACCAGAAAGTTTTATAGTATACAATACCACTGACTGGCCAAAAGTAATTTTATTTGAAAAAAGGAAAATAAAATGGACTACCCCACCCTCCCTCGACCCTACTCCCCATCTCCTGTTCATTCATTTACCTGGTCTCCACCGACAGCTTCTGGTCTGTCTGGCATCCCAGATCTCGCTCGACTTTCAAGGATCTGTCAGAGAAATAATCAGTCACCATAAATATTAGCCTCCTTCGCAGACGTTTCTTTGGCTCGTCACGCAATCTTTTCTCCCCAACGAACGTTCGTTGGGGAGGAATACGTGACGAGCCAAAAGAACGTCTGCGGAGGAGGCTACATAAATATAATAAAATGTTTTGAAACGTAAATTAGGGTGGCACAATGTATTAGTTTATATATAATTCAGTTACCTCAAGCCTTTGCTTGAGATCTTTATTTTCCTCTTTGCAATCTTTGAGTTCTTTATGTAACTTCGCTACTCTCTGGGAAAGTAACCAACACGATTCTTCCATCACCAAATAACGGGCACAACCGGTTTGACCGGCTGCGTAAGCGTAATCCGCGGGAGAGCGGCCATCTTTGTCTTCAGTCGTGACGTCAATATTGTGATCCACAAGGGTCTGGAGACAAGTCATGTGACCCTCCCTGGCAGCAAGATGAGCGAATGTCACGCCAGCCGAGTCTGCGACATCTACAAGTGAGTAGAATTTGATAACTTAAAAAGGTAAGAATCGCGTCAGAAAAGCTTTCTATTGCAGCTTAATTATTTTTCTAGATTTAAAAAGTAATTTCGGCCTTTTAATTATGATAATAACGTTGTGAATTTTAGAGGATTCCTTGTTATGAATTGCCAGTGAAAGTCTGTCACCTTTGGTAACTACCAATACTGCTTTCTGAATGTGCATTAAGATGAAACATTACTTGTACATTGTTACCTTTTGAAAGTCGTACTATAATACCACTTCTGGGCCGACTAAACATTGACTGACTGCTGAATATTTTACGTCAAAGCGTGACAAAAACGTTAAAGATAGCGTGACTTGTAATTTCCTATAATTACCAAGTTCCAAGTATTTAGCACTGATGAAAGATAAAAGGCACTTTAGACAGTCATCTTGTCCATTCTGGATTGTCAGTTGAATCAGAGCAAATCTACCAGCGTTGCTTGACATTTCCTCAGCAGCAGAGGTATGGCTCAGAAGCCAATGTACGCACTGGACCTCCCCATACTAAATACAATTAACAGATTCAAGCAAAGGTGAGTGACTATGAAATCACAGAAACCAAAAACCCAGAATACAAAACTTGTAACTGGGTGTTTAAGAGGTGCAGGAGGTATTATAAGGCTGGTGCAGCACTGTCTGGGTTAGTCTGAAATGTCATCCGTCCTCTCTTCCTTACCCCCCAGAGGAGGGGCGCGGCCCTCCTCTGGGGGGTAAGGAAGAGAGGACGGATGACATTTCAGACTATGTCTGGGTGCCAAATTGACCGAGTGGCCCAGGTTACAGCCCTGACAGGGGTCATTGCACTGTGTTCTTTGGCAAGACACTTTACACATGTACTTTTAACTTTTTACCTTTTATCCTTTTATATGATGTATTTTTATTTTTATATTGTTATATATATTTTTCTTTTTACAGGACCCCTTTGATAACAGTACGCATGTACTGAAGGGCCATCCTGTTTAAAAATTTGTTATTATTATTATTATTATTACAGTGGCTTTCAGACTCCAACTAGGTGTATAAATGGCTAAATGGCTATCGGTAATATGGGTGTGGGTGGGGTGGGTGGGGGTAGAAATACTCCTAGTTGTTTCTTGTTCAGTAACCAGAATAAGGCTTGGCAGTATAGGACTCTTGGCTGATGAAGACTATTCTACCATTTTTATCATTTTAGAAGTGCAAACTTTTCGTGAATGGGTAGTTTTAGGATTCACATCTCGCATTACTTTAGTTGTCAAAACCGCCCCAATACCTGGTATCGCATCCTTTTTTTTTAACCCTGACTGAAGTTCTGGCTACCATAGTAAGACAAAGCTCATACCTTAACTGCTACAGCCAGTGTTGTATGATGATCCTGGTTTGTAATATTCCTCAAGCAGTCATTCGGTAGTCGTTCTACAAGCCACTGAAGGCAGGGGAGGTTACCAGCCTGGGCAACCTTATGTAATACTGTGTTAGCAGTGGAGTCTGTTATTCTGATCAGTATTTCACTTGTTCCTCCTAACTTGCTATAAGCCTCTTGCTGTTGGATAATGGATGACATTGTGCTCTAGATACACATTTGAGTAAAATACAAGCCTGAATGGTGCAATGTTGGTTCAAAGACATGACATGAATTTCCAATACAGGACTGCAACTCTTATATGTTCAAATACTATTTTTCCAATTTGAGCTTTTCTTCTGGCAATGTGCTTGAAGTTGCGAGACTCAAACACTGATTGAGACAAATTAGTAAAATTGCAATGCTCATAAAATTCTATCTCACATGTTCAATCAATCAATCAATCAATCAATCAATCAATCAATCAATCAATCAATCAATCAATCAATCAATCAGTCAGTCAGTCAGTCAGTCAATCAATCAATCTGTCAGTCAGTCAGTCAGTCAGCCAATCAAACAATCAATCAGTCAATTAATCAATCAATCAATTAGTCAATCAACATTTATCTACGCATATTACATGTACATGTTGTTGTTTAAATTTATTTTTTGTTTACAATTTTTCTAACCAGTTCGATTTTTATTTCCCTTTGTTTCAGATTATGATATAATGAACACAACACAATAAACAATAAAAATCTAACTGGTTTGAAAAAGTTTAAACCAATGATAAATTTCACAACATATATTTTATTTTCAACTCTTACCAGTCTTCTCAAATCCCCTGCTTGAGCAGCTTCAAGGAAAATTTCTCTCCACTCATCTGTGTTTAGTGCGCCATTTGAATATTTACCCCAATTTTTCACTTTTGATATAGATGCTTGCACTTTAGAAATTCTCAAAAATTGCTCCCTCAAGTGAGGCGAGGAAGAACTGTTGAGTGATTCAGTACCATTTATAACAGTTTCCTTCTTTGTTGTGCCTCTAGGTTGATATGTCTTAAATGCAGAGTTCTGATTGACTGGTAAGGTGTGTGACAGTTGGGATTGATTTCTTGTAGAAGCATTGTTCTCTTCTTGTGCTAACTCGGCATGGATGTTAAGCAGAGAAGCCGTGCTGGCAACTGAATTGTAGTCATCAAAATCATACTCCTCTATATCACACTCCTCGACCTGTCAAATGGAAATTATACCATGTGCACGTTGTTGATTAGTGACCAGAAAAAGAACAACATGTAACTGTTTAACATGAATCCCACATAATCGAACCTAAAGGTCTTAAATAAATGTTCACTACCAGGTAAAGTTTGGATGTATGTTCAACACACAAATGTAGGCATGCAATGTGTGCAGAGGCAAGTGGTTGATTGCAACCCATTGGTACTCCTATACAATTGCAGGCTACAATTTGATGGGATCAGGTAGAGTCTTGTTTTGGTTTTGTCTCCGAGACATAACAGACAATCATTTGACGAAAGCCAGTAGGAATGAGTCTTTGTCACTGTGATCTTGAGTCATCAAGTCTTCAAAGTGTTGGAAAACTCAAAAATATCTCAAGCAATTATTTTACATATCATCCTATTTACCTGTAATTCTCCAGGATTTGCATCGAGCACTTTTAAACACTCATCCAGGTACTGCTCATCTTGTTCAAAGCTCCGTGGTTCATCAACCGAACTCCCCTCTTCCAGGATATTTGTTAGGATAAGATCTCTTGGTTTTCCAGGTCTGACAGAGATTCCATGTACATAGTTTAATACATTTATTTTGTAAGCATAGTGATGAAAATTTGTGCATACTTAACATTCATTTTGTAAGCATGTGCATGTAGGAATCAGCTGTGCATGCTTTTAACAAAACATGTACAAAACAAAATGTGCTATCAGATTAGAGGGAAAAACCATAAGCTCTAGACTATCAGATACAAATTCTGTGAAGGTTTGATAAATTTTTACCCCATAATATTAATATTTGAGCATACTCAGTGTAAATGTAATCCTTTAAGAGGTTGCTACTTATTATTTCTCCTGTTCTCAATTCCTCAACACTTGCATATCTGAAAATGAAAAAAAAAACTGACCCTATGTTACCCTAGATTAATATTAAATTATCAACCAACCTGTGAGGTGTTGCGTCACTTGCATGAGGTGAGTCTCTGTTATTATGAGTGGTTGTGTTGTTGACTTTTTTCACTTTGTGTAGTTTGAACATCAGTCAGTGTAAAGTTTTGCTGGTTCATTCATTCCTTGCCAGCTCTTTATATCATCCAACTCGTCAATAAGAGGTGTTTTAGGCTTGTGGCATTACTTTAAATCATTTCCAATACTAGCTGGAACATTATAACAATTCTGCAGTCTTGAATGAAGAAAGACTATTTTAGTACACTAAATGTTATTTAAAGTATTGTTGAGACGGTTTTCTGCTTTAGTTAATAACTTGCAAGTGCATTTTGACATCACCAAGAAGTTCAAGGGCCTACTCAATGGCAGATATTTATAACACAATACTGTAGTTTCAATATACTTACTTTGTTACTTGAAAAATAACAGAAAATTGTTACTTTGCATCTCAAACAAATAGTAATTCCTGGTGTTAAAAACACTTTATTTGTTACTTAAAAAAAATAATTAAAAATAATTTAATTAATAAAATTATATCTTATTTTGTATATATATATAATATTAAGGGCTTTCATTTTAATAAAAATAAGTTTAATCAAAATAAGTTTAAAGGTTTGCCATATTACGGTTTTGTGTTAAATTTGGTGCGTTCTTGCGGAAATTTCTATGTTTCTACCTGTAGTATTTTGGTTTTACTAAGACTATGCGGTCTGCGTTTTTTAGAAATTTTAGGTCATGGTTACTGGTGAAAGAATATCTGCGGTATAACAATTCCACAGATCCTCATGTCTGCTCCTTTTGTTTTGTTTTCTTCAGTGCATCAGCTTGCACAGTCAGGGGCTATGTGCAAACGGGCAGGATTGGCAGGCTTTTCCAGTTAACTTTTATCTGGCTGGGGACCTTGGGCTTGGATGTCTTATTGACCTAGCACCTTGTCAAACTTGTCTACATGGATTAACCTACGCACAGGATGATGCCAGTGTTGTCAAGGGAGCAAGACAAAGAAGAAGTAACCAATCAACTGCGTAGCAATTTTTTTTACAAAGAAGCTAGGGAAGCTAAGGAAGGAGAGCATTTTCAAAGGAAAAATAAATTTTGGTGCAAGCGAGATCAAGAATTAAGAAAAATAGTTTGGTGAAAATGAGTAAGTCTACTTTCAACTAGATCGACAAATCAATGATCCAGGATCAAGGAAATGGTTTGTAAAGCTTATCCTATTAAAGCTCCAGGAGGACTGCTAGATACTCGTGAAATGCATGATCCAGATACTCCATCAGTAATAACTAGGTAGTTACAGTATTGCTATCATGTTATGAGCCATTTTATCATATTATGACCTTACAGGTTTTTTGTCTTCTGTTTTCAGGACATATTTGTAATGGAATGAAGGACCAATTATCAAGTATTGACGAGGGCAACTGCAAATTCAGTGTTTTGGTCAAATTCAATGTGGTATTTCAGTAGGTGTTTTAATTTGTAAGTTTTTTTGTGAGGTTTTTCGGTTACCCAACCCTGTTACGTCCCCCTCTCTAATTTTATTAATATTTCTTTTGACCCAGTATGTTAATTTCCAATGCACAGTTTAAGTAGATGTTAGGTGGCATTAGGTTTATCATTCAGCAACAGTAATATGGCTGAGTGACCTGCAGCATATGTTCTACTAACATGATTAACAGTATTGCGAGAAGAAGTACAAATTTTATCAACAGCTTCAAAAAAACAATAATTGTTTTTTTGAAGCAGTGAGGACAGGCTAATTCCATTGTAACCAGCCTCGAAATTATTGTAACATTTATGTTGAGCTCTGAATCAACCAGACATTGGATTGCTTTCAGTCAATCTGATTCAAGAATTGGTAAGATTGAATGATACATAGTATGCTTTTAACGTGCCTGAGGAGATACTCCCGATATATCAACTGTATTGGTACAGGCCGGGGTGGATCCAGGATTTTTCTTAGGAGGGGGTGCACATCCAGGATTTTTCTTAAGGGAGGGGGTTCATGTAGTGTTTTTTTGCAGAATATCAGTTGTATTAGAAAGCCACCTGGTCATCTTGGGGGGGGGGGGGGAGGGGGCACACCCCCTGCACCCTCCCCCATAGATCCACCCCTGGGGAATGTGCCACTATGAAGGGTATGGTTTTCAAGCAGTTGAGTCTAGGTAAGGTAAAGGAATCAAAGAGTTTTAGTCCAGAATATTTGGTGTACCACTGAGTTATGGGAAACTGTTTGGTGGTACATGTTATGACGAATTTAGTCTACCTAGAATACAGACACCTGGAATTGGATGAACCTTGCATAAATGTAATTGCGAAGACAACTTCATACACAACTGACTGCGATGAACTTATTAAGGTAGAGTTTCTGGAGACTAGGAAGTCTAGGTTGGGGTTGGAAAATGCCAGTGCCACTGAACTTGGTCCAAGAGTTTCAGAGTCCCAGCAGCATGCAATGAGTCACACCCAGAGCCCCTGCCCTCCCTCCATGCCACCTTCCACCCCCTCCCGGGCACTATTGTGAGTAGTCTCATTTTTCTCAGGGTTGGTCGAGCTGGCAAGCATGCAAGAATATGTGAAAATCACCTCCCATGAGGAGTCCATCCACTCAACTAACTCTGGGAAAAATGAGTGACTGCTTGTAGTCTAAATGATAAGTCATCATAAGAAGTTCTCTAAAATAAAATAACAGGGTAAAGGGGTCATGCACCACGCGCGATTTGGGCAAAAAGAAGTTCCTGACACATGAAAAGGGCTTAAATCTAGACGTGATCCGTCAATTATTGATACCTAACGTGATGGGTGGTCTTCTTATATTTTTGAGGACTGTGATTCATGAATCATGTATTCAGCGTTCTTGAAAATCAAGAATCTAATAGCTGTTCTAGTGTTGTTCAGTCACCTTAGGAAAATACCTTTCAGCCAAAAAAATCAGAGAAAATGCAACGTAAATCAAGTAATTTGCGACTATCATTTTCTGTAACAACTACGAAAATACGTAATTTGTGAAATGCCATAAAATACATACATGATTCATGACTTAAAGGAGCTATTGTCACGGACAACGCATCTTGAAAAAACTGTGACAATGCTCCTTTAAGGAAAAATATGCTTGTGGTTTGTGATTGAGATCCCTCCCCCCCACCTCTACCACCCTGAAATAAAGGGGATTCAACTTGTGCTCTGACTGGTTAAAGAGATCTTTGATTAGCTATGCACTGACATGCATGCTTTAAATATCCACATCATTTCATGAAAGCCTAAGACCATATTATTCTACACAATGTACCAGTGGCATAATAAACAACTCAAGATGTTGGAAGAATACTTGAGAAACTTGTAAACCATGAGTATAACACAAATTTGTGACGTGTTCTTCCAACATCACGAGTGCTTTATCAGTTTTATTATGCCAGTTTAAATCCACACATTATGTCGTTCTGTCATGTAAATAATTAGTTTTATGTCAAGATGAAAGTTAGTAAAGTTATGATTTGAGTAAATGAGAAAAAGTCATTTTGCCATTCTAAATGATAGCGAGTGTGTACGATTGTGCCCATATGGCTCATTAAAAATTAAGCTTAGATGGTTTCATTTCTTGATTGTTGGTCAACAAGAACCAAAGCGATACTTAGCTGAGCAAACAAAAGCCAACGGGAGTTGAACAGCGAAGTTTATTCCGCAGCTTAAACTGTTTAATAAACAAATTAAACACCTCAGCCAACTGGTCAAGACGCTAAAAGCCGGCTTCGATTCACGAAATCCTACGATAAGACCGATATACGTTCGATATCCAAGTTTATAGTATTGGGTTAATCGAACAGCTTGTAATATTGGAAATCGAACGACTCATGACATCGTGTTGTGCTCTGCGATCAGATGCGATTTTGAGGTCTGTAAACATTAGCTTTTTTTGTTTGCAGACCTAAATTTAACTTAACAATATTTGAACAACGAGCACGTCAAGAAATGGGACCATTTAGAGACCTATAGGTGTATGTTATGAACGTTTGAAAACAGCATGCAATACTCTTACGAAATAGACAGACACTGTCACGTCACAAAGATGTCCTTTTGTATTTCTGTTTCGATATTACTTCAGATGTCAAATCCGTTCACGGACTTTGCCATTACGAAAAAAAAAACGAAATTCTTATTCAATCCTTAGCTTTTATTGCGGACATGTCAGTCGTTATAAGGCACAGCTGTCAAGATGAAATGTGGTTTCAATTATTTGCCCAGCAAGCCCTCGTCACATCACGTTCGTGTATTCTCTTATCGTCGATTTTCATTCTTGTTCAATATTTACATAGGGTTTATCTCGAAGTAATTTTCTCCTGCTCTCAAGCATACTAAAGGATACTTACCTTGAAGTACAGATATGGCAATCTCCAAGGTTCCAACATAGCCAAAACATGAAGAATAGTATTTATAATGGCTGAAAGCGGATTAACTGTTTGGCATTCACAAAGCAGTTAACGAGTTAACCGCCTGGCGCACGCATCAAATGTTAGGAGAATTCCAGAAAACATCACAATGGAAATAGTTAACTGCCTTTGATTTTTTTCTCTTTCAATAACATTAATTTTCAGTTGCAAATAACTGTAAATTCAATCATTTTGTGCGAAAAGGAAAAGAAATATGCGACCGTAGAGCTAATGTCTGGAAAAATTTTCACTTTTGGTTGTAATCACTGACCGATGTAATTTAAATTCTCAGCACTAGAAAGTTCAACAGAAAGCCGCAAACCGGTGAAGACAATGGAGTACTCCCCACTGTGTCGAACATAGTCGACGATGACGATGATGTGGTTTTCTACCGTTTTGCTTGAAAGAATCCGCAAGAAAAAAGATTGATCAGAAAGAGCAAGCGATAAATTCATATCAGCTAATTTTTATCTCGGTTTGTTTAAAATTAGAATGATCCTCTAGCTATGTCCCAGCAGGAATTGTTCGACAGTAAAATGTCTATATTATAATCCATCCGGATTGGAAAAAAAAAGGAAAATTGTAAAAAAAAAAAAAGCATGTGTTGTCGTCACCAATTTAAATATTCTAGCCACAAAAGCAAAAGAACAAAGCATCCAATCGTTGGTATAATTTTCTTCTTTGTTCTAGATTTTAGGCCATTTACATCCATTCTTAATGGTCGTTGAAAAGTGTTAATTCTCTCATGTGTAAACCAATTAACAGCAAATCAATTGAGAGTAATATATGTCGTGCTTCTGTCGTTAAGGAGAGAGAATCTTGAAATATAAGAACTGCCATGATAACAGATGATAAGAGCGAAAGTTTGTACGAGCTAAAAGCACGACATGTTCTTGATCATTCTAAAAATCTCAATTACTTTCTCGCAATTTCTCTGACAGTTTCATCAAATAGGAATGAGCTCAAGGCAGTGAGGGATAATGCCGTTTGTTCAGTTGTAAAAAACAAAACACAAAACCTTTATTCGCGGTGAATTCGGCCAACGTCATCCTCCTTTGTGTGGGAGGTAGCAAAGACCCCAAGTACGATTTTCTCAGTAAAATTGAAAATGGAAGCTTCCAGTACGGCGACCCCACATGGGGAGGGGGACCCCTTGCTGCTCCAAAATGTCACAACCCCGCTTTTTTGATCAGCTGTAGATCACTGTAGTCTGAAAATTCAGCCGTCCTCTCGTGGGGTTGGGACGAGAGGACGGCTGAATTTCAGACTAGATCTAGATCAACTGGAGCCCTTCTTTACTTTTTCATTTCTTTTTAAATGTCTTGCCAACATTTTAGTGCCGTATCGATGATGACCAATTTAACAAGAACCCTGCATTCTCTAACTGTTAAATGATTGAATTAAGGTGTTAAAGAGCTGACAATCAAGAAACACAATTACAGCAGATTTTGCTAAGGGATGGACCATTTTATTTTGAAGGGGGAGGGGGAAGGGGGGGGGGGGGGAGTGCTGGGCAATTACCCCCATAAATTTTTGCACAACAAAAGTATAGAAAAAAAATCATGCACAGCTAAAAGTAAAAAAAAAACCCGCAGGTTTGACAAAAACTCGAACTCAGAAAAAACTCAGAATCCAGATTGCGCCCTTACGTGCATAAATAAAGATTGGACTGAAAGATCAGGGTCTGGAAGGGGTTTCACGTGATCCGTGAATTGACCGAAAAACAGAGCGTGAATCGGGAAAACTCATGGAATACAGCCGTGATTCGTGATTAAATATTCACTTTGACGCGTGATCCTCTTAAGTTGTAGTCCGTGATCTACCGATGCAATGTCCTGAACATCAAATAACTCTACACGTGTACATTTTATCTGTCAAGATTGTTCAAAATAGAACGAAAACGATAGTGTGGATGGAAAACGTTATCGGTTTTCAGGGCGAAAACTCCGTTTTAAAGTACGTATGCTCTGCCATTCATCTAAGGCCGATGCCGCGTTTCGTTTTTAAATTTATCCGGATTACTGTGGACGGCGAAAATATTGAAAACGATACAAACAGCATAGTTTGGATAGAAAACTTTACTTCATTTTACGAAATCGCTAGAAGTAAAGGTCTAAGAGCAAATCCAGAAGTCAACTTCATTAGATTCGTGAAATCTGAAAAAAAAGTTACGTGATTCGTGAATGTACGGAAATTTAGCCCGTGACTCGAGATCCAGACCCCGGGGGGGGGGGGGGGCACTCCCTTATAAGGGCTTAACGGGGACGTGCGGCCCGACAGGGTATGGTTTTCAGGATTTTTGTCTTGAACGGGGTATCTATTTCGCCCCTTTTTGTCTTAAACGGGGTATCTTTACATGGACCAATGCCTTAAACAGGATAAGCAAATATGTTTATTTTATTGGAACTTAGCCACAAGCTGAATTTTTACAAGTTCTTCCTTAGTGTTGACTTCCATTGACTTCGGTATTGATACCAAGCTTAATTCCCGATTGGTTATGCTACAACAAATGTCTTAGACAGGGTATCAAAAATTGGCATTCTGTCTTAAACAGGGTAGGAAAATCAGAGATTCGTGTCTTAAACAGGGTCAGGGTTTGGGCGGCCGGGCCGCACCTCCCTACCCGAGATTCCGTCAAGTACCCCCCCCCCCCCCCCGGGATCCAGACCCCCCATTCCAGACCCTGAAAGATAGGTTACATATATATGCATATGAAGTTACAATGCCCGGCGCCATTTCTTTCTATTCCGGAATTCAGGTGTAATCGCAAAAATTCCTTTATATCGCCTGGTAAACTACAAAATCGTTTTGCAGTATCTTACGTATAGAAGAAAAGCTGTAACGTTTTTTAGTTGCGCCGTTACAAATGATAGCTATACGAACATTGACCCCATTCACCTGCTGGAAAGGTGGAGTCCTTCTCGTCTAGACCCTTGCCATTCAGTATCACCTCAGTTCCTAGCGTACAGCTGCCGAATACAAAGAAGCTGTACTCATTTACTGGCAATTCGCGTGAAGCCGTTTGTGAGAAATATCAACGAAAAAACGCGTGGAATGACAATTGTAATTCTGAGCGTCTAAATTTTCAAGTTTCCGGGAAAATGAGAGAGCAAAGATAAGAGCACAATCAGTGAACACAGGAAATGGAATCTCACAGATGTCAAAATCTTCGTCAGTCATATCTGAGAGTAACATGCCCTCCTCCTCACAATAGAATCTTCGTTTACTAATTCTGCAATTCTCTACAACAGTCCTTATGATGGTGCATGGCAAGATTTCTTAAGTTTTCAAGGTTTTTGCTACTCGATCGAGTGTTAGACCACTCTAGGCATTACGACCGTTTCAATTAATCTAAACAGAACCTAGCTAATTTTATATCTCGACTCAGGTGGTAATTGACAATTTCAAGAGTGTTAATAGAAACCCCAAAGTGCAGAATCTTGTTTTCCCTTTCTTCAAAAAGTGTATTGCCCTTTAAATCTTACTTTATAATAGACGCTTCCATAACTTTTTTCTACGAAAATATTTTCTCATATAATCTTATAGAGCGTTTTCATATGACGCCCCATTGACGCCACGGTAGCCATGGTGTTTCAAAACAAAGAAACCGCGGGAAGAAAGGGGTTGCCGGTCCCACCATTTTATTGGAAAAACACAAAAAACCCTCTATCTCTGAGCAATACATTGAAGTCGCATCTGCATCTCGCCATTTTAATTTGAACATATCTGGACATGGATCCACCACTGCTGCCACTGGAGGCCTATATTTTCAAGCAATATTCGTAACAGTACAAACGAAGCGTTAACTTGCAAGCGACGCAGGCTAACTGAACCTCGTCGAAACTATTCTAGTAGGTTTAGAAGGTAATTGCAATTTAAATATGAGCCACAATAAAAGGGTAGAGACAACAAAAGGTAGCACCGTCAAGTTTATTACATTACTTTTCCTCAGTTTCATCAGGTTTCATGAACCGCACACTCAAAATTTTGTATTACGTTTGGCTTGCTATTGACATGATTGATTCTCCACAAAATCGGATACACTTCGTTATACTCAATCAAACTCAGTCAAACTGGCAATGACACTAACAGAGGCCTAGCTACAGCCATGGTTCTTTTGTGATCACGAGATTGACCCCAGAGTTCCCGCCCATTGTACTGATGACTGATCATTTTCATACACGCATTATTTTGACCGCGACTACGCGCGTACATTTCTTGCGGTTGTACTTTTCTGACAAGTGAAAACTAAACAGTTTACCGACTTCATTTGTTTTTGCCTGGTGAAAGTTCCTCGATCTTTATTCCTTCAAAGCAAAACGAAATTATTATAACAACAGCGAAGATCAAATCTAGCGATGCTGCAAACACGGCCAAGTAAACTTCAATGTGACCTGCGACTGCAAGGGTTATCAACAGCGGTATTCCAATAGCCATGCAGGCGGTAGAACGCGCATGCGATGTTGAATGACACGCCATCCGCTGTTCCGCCCAGCGTGCTCAAGGTGCCATGCACGAGGAGGAGGAAAAAGTAGGCTGATAACAAACCGACCGCGTGGCCCTGGAACAGATCTAGGCCCAGGAAATTATGGATGTAGCTCGGCTTGATGACAAAAACGAGGGCGACAACGACCTGAAATAAAAAGGTGTTAGCAAAGCACGATTGTATCAATGTGCGTGATTCATCAACATAGTTTTACGTAACTTTGAAAGTTCAGGCCTGAATTTGAAACCGTCCGCATTGGATTACCGAACGGCTGAGGATTATCTTGCGCTTGGCAATCACGAGAAAAGCCGGGGAAGATGAAAATATGCATCTTCAGTTAAACTGGCGTTTAACAGCGACGGCAGTGGTTTCAATCTGGTAGGAGAACGGGCTCACTTCAGTTTTTAGTTGGGAAAAAGTTCCGAAAAGGGTTCGTTCCACAAAAGGAAGCCGAAGAATTCCCGACAAAACTTACCTGTATTGCTCCGCAGATCACGACAACAGCCGAGGATTTTCGACTTGGCAGACCACTAAGCATTAACTTCATCATGTCTTTGGCGAGCTGTATGGCGGATGCGTTCTCCGTTTCACAGTACCAGATCATGAACGTACAACTAGCAATGAGCGTGTCAAGACTCAAGTAGAAAACCATGTAGGCCAATGGGAGTGATCCATTCAGATACTGCGGCACCATGAAGCTAGTTACAAACACCACCTTACTCAGAACAGGGCCGCGAATTGGAATTCCACCTGGAAAATGGAAATGGAGCATATTACAGATATCATCATGACCTCGGGCAAACTGGAATTAAAGCGACGAGATATACCAATACCAGTACCGTTCCCAGTGAATTTGGCGGAAAATTAAAATGAACTTGTCAATGCGTGATGTTTAAAATGTTTGGCCGATAGACCTTTTGGTTGTCTAAACCAGAACAAGATTAGGGACCTTACGAAACCACGACGGCGACTGCAACGAGAACGTCGCCAAACGAAAGGTTTAATGAGCCGTACAATAGCTGAGCACGTCCTCTGCAAAAACAACGACGCGAAATGGCCAAATTGTGCGTTGTCTGGAGAACGTGAACCACGACGACAAATTTTTCATGTTTCAAGTTTGAATTTAAGGTCCCTATTGACTACAGCGACATAGCCACTGCAGTATTGTACATGACGCTATTAATGAATTAGTCTGTATCTGGCAAAGTAAGCCAAGGATTAAATATTTTTCAAGGGTGTCCAGCTCCTTGTATCGATGCGGTTTCCCTGATTTTCACAATTTACCTGAATATTTATTCGCTGTCTTGTTGAAAGTAAAAACACGACAAGACGATAAAATGACTAAGACAAATGTCTTGTCCAAGAACCTTAGCACTAGGACTCACTAGGCGCCGGAATTCAACACCCTAACCACTAGCCCAGGGCGCCCCTAAATATTTAAAAAAAAGTCATTTTGAAACGTCTCTGTTACCTGGCACGTCAAACTTGCTTCGAGCAAAAATAACGTACAAAAACCCAAGCTCGAGCTGCGCTATAGCTTGGAGTCGAAAGAACCCCTCTGTACGACCACTGAATTCCAGCTGCAAAAATTCCTTCCACATCTGCGGCACAGCTAATATTGTCATACCAAGTATGTCGTAGGCGATAATAGAGGACCACTGAACAAACACGGCTGCTCTCGTCATGGACTCTCGCAGCGGAACAGAGAGCATCAAATTGAACCAATCAAAAGACATCATTGTGAATAATTGTAGATATCTGCCAAAAAGTCAAAGATACAAAGGAAAACCTAAGTCTGTAAGATTATAAGTCTTGCCCATGCATTACTTTAGTTAAATGACGAACCCAAAGCACTTCAATTCGCTCCTGTTTTTATTCCATAACCTGGAAGTATCAGTTTGCCCAACCTATTGCAGTAAAGCCAAACTGAATTTGCCAGTACCAATTTATACTCCTGGGGAGCTAAGAGATTGCGAGAGTTACTGTCTTGCCTCAGAACTCTTATAAGGGGGTTGAAACGTGTAACTATAGCTCGATCCAGTCCCTTGAATTTTGCTTCGGCTGAATGTCCAAGCTATCAAATGCCATATTCGCGTCATGATTAATCATACGCGGAAAAATCAGTAATCTGGTGGACGCCAATGGAAATGAATAATAATCTGAAGCAGTAAAACGATGTTCCACATCGCAACACCATGTAACGAGTTTCTGGTCTCGATTGATAAAGAATACAATGAATTAAGAATGATCCTACCATCCTGTGCTATGATATGGTTACTGGGTAATTGACTATCCTAACTGGTTAAACCTTATAAAAGCTCTTGACATCTCGCAAAAACTGTATAATCGACCAAGCTTTTCATGGCTCGTAGTTCAGTGCAATAAAGCATGGAATTAGCATATTTACCAACAGAGCACGAAGTAATTGCGAAACTGACACTCTTCTCGTGTGCTTAATATCCCTCGCGGTTTATATTAAACAGATTGCCAACAGCAACACGGGATATTTAGCTTGCCATTCCGCACGAAGGACACGAAGTGCTTGGTCCATATATAATCTCAAAGCGCACACTGAACTCGACTGTATGCGGCAAACACTCGGAACTTCCAAGTTCTCGCATACAAACCGACAATCTAGCTAGTTTGCAAACAAGAACTTACTACCTTGAAATCATGTGTCATCTGCCCAGTACCGGCATAAAAGTCTCTGAAAAGAAATAAATAATTCGGGCGAGCATAACTTACCTTTTAGATCAACATGCACATGAGCGAGTAAAGGAAATACGAATAAGTTATGTGTCGTTAACGTTCTCTTATTCCCCTAGGGGGAAGTTGGGGGAGGGCTTTTTTCCTCTTCAAGGCCCTTCTAGAGAAGCGAAAGAACTCGTTAGTTTGAAACAGACGAAAAAGGAAACTCGGAAATGGCTTTCTATTGTTCGTCTGTTCTATTTGGTAAGTATACCATCAGTGGTTAGGGGCTCCGCTCAACAGGAAATGGAAATCAATCAATCAATCAATCAATCAAAACTTTATTTAACGAGGGTAACACGTAATAGTTAACTAACTAAAAGTTAAAAGTTAAAAAACTATTATAAGCAATAATCTAATTTAAAATTTAAAAAATTTAAAAGCTAAGCTACAATGTTAATACAAAAAATTATCACTAAAATATCATAATCTAAAAATTATTATCTAAAAAAGGAGAAAAAACCTTATTCTCGACATGACTTATTGTAAAATGTTTGTATAAAGCGTTCTTAAGTATATTTACAGATGAAGAGGCGCGCAACTTAAGGGGAAGGTGATTCCAACATTTAGTAGTCGTTGCAGAAAATGTGCAACCTCCCTCCTTCGCTCTATTAAGTCTTGTCGGTAAAATGGTAAAATTAGCGCCCCGTGTATTCCTACTGTGCTGGCTCTTATTTAGTCTTGATAAATCGTTTATGTATAACGGGCAAGCACCCAAGGATGGCCTATGTTGATTCTGAGGTCTAAGCGGTTTACCAGGCTATGAGAATAGAGCGTTTTCATATGACGTCATATTGGTGTTCCAAAACAAGAAACGGCGGCCACATTGGTGTACCAAGCCATTCCGCCGGGAATTAAACTCTATTTTTATGCAAAAATCGTCTTTTGTTTTTGCCAACCAATGTCGCCGCTAGTCATGCATGTGAGTGCAAACGCCTTATACCGCTAGGTTGATTTAAACTTTCGGGGAAAAGACACTGATATTGCACTCGCATGAGTTTTTTTTATTAATGCAGTGTACATTTTAATCAAATTTAATCAGAATAGAAAAGTCAAGGGAGCCACATTTTGAAAAAGGAGTTAAGAAGCAAGACATTGAGTGAAAACCAGCGGACCCTGAACTGAACTGACACGTTTTCGGTGTAATTTGAAAGAAAGGAAAAAGTTCACACGGCTGCTTCAAAATAATTTAGTGTTTTGGACTACAGTGCACTGTTTGTTTTGACTTGTCATAAACATGATTCGAGTTATCGAAGGTAAAATTATGTAGAAAATGACCTGAAGGGAAACGAAAATTACTTTGAGTTAGCGGGAGGTTCTAGTTATCAGGGGTTCGAGTTACCGAGGGTAAAATTACAGTAAATGTATGACGGAAATCGATTTTGGTTCGAGTTATCGGAAGTCGACTGTATTATTTTGCAGAATCATGTGCATCCGGAGAGCGAGCACGCGCAGTCAGGTTTTTAATTTTCCACAAATTGACATTCAAGGACAGTGTTTGGCATTCTTGGGAGTATAAAGTGTTAATAAAGATAAATGAGTTTGAAGAAGTTACTACTTTGTTGCTTTGGAAGACAGCGCCTCTATACAAAGGGAGATGGAGATGATCAATGCACTTAATAAATCCGCTGTTCCCAACGCAAGTGCGAAACCTCGCTCAATGCCATCAAAGAAGTACAAGAGTGAGATACCAGGCACGCTCCAAGCCAGACGGTAAAACACGGCTGCTATTGGACAGGACTCGTTTCCATCGCCTCCTCCCAAGACGTGGAGCCAGCCAATAACGGCCATCTCCATAAAGAGTAGAGATACTAAGCCCTTTGAAGAGCCGTCGAACGCATCCAGACCCATGGCGTCGCGGGCGAGCTCGGGTTTGGCCAGGAAGGTAAGTGAGATCACCATTTGTACGTAGCCAATTATTTGCACAAAGTTCGAGGACCAGGCACCGATGCACCTCATGGGGCCTGGGATTGGAAGCATTATCTTTGCTATCTCTACCAGACATTTCTTCGGGGACGCTTCAGGAGTGTTACGTGACCATATGATGTACGTCGCTATGGCTAACGTCGAATCAATGATCACGAACGCCGCTGCAAAGGGTACAGAGACCAATGACTGCTGAAGCAACCACGCCAAAACTGATACGACGAAAAACAGCCGTTCAGGAACAGTTCCCAGAATTGCACCGTTTCCAGCGACCGCGGGACGGGACCTCGCTGTGACGATATAAAGGAAACCTATGACAGTGAGTAGCCCGCAGTTGATCCTCCAGTATCCTTGGTCGCGGCTGCCGCTGAGTTTCATCATGAAAAGACGAGACATTAACTCAGGGAAGGCCACACCAAATATACCGCTGACAAGGTATATCATGACCGCAGACCACGCAGTGAAGACGCGTAGTGTGGTGAGGGTTTGTCGCGGAGGAATGGAGAGCATGATTTTGAACCAGTTTGCTCTCGCCAGATAGCTGTCAGATCCAACTGCTGCCTGATAGAAAAGAAATAATAATCAAACGTTAGCAAATATGTAGTCCACGGCCCTGGTTAGACCTCTAGATAGCTAGTATTCGCCTGTTCCAGACGTTCGGGCTGTCGCCATTTTTTCCACTCACCGTTCTTCACGCTTATCCCGTTTTTCGTGATAACAGCCAACACGCTTGTACGCTCCGCTAGAATGTGCAATGTGTACCAACAGACTGTTGGAGGGGAGGGGAGGGGAAAGGGGATGGGAGGGAGGGAGGGAGGGGGCAACCAACGGTGACAAGCTACAAAACGTGGTAAATAACAATATTGCTTGTCATATCATCCCTCCCTCTAGATCCGCCCCTGTCTCTGACTGGTGGTATTGATTGCCCCGGGAGGGTGGCTTGCGTGACGTATAAATCATCCGACCAAAACTCGCCAAGGGCACCCTTTCCGTGATCATCCAATTGATCAGGATGGCATGTACTAAAACCAGGACGCTGGACGCTGGACGCTGGACGATGGACGGTGGACGATGGACGACTACTATATGATCACAAAATATTCAGTCACGCAATAATATTCTCCGCAATTCTTTGAGAAACGCTTACGCAGACGTCACGCAATAACAATAGTGTGCGACTGAAAAGAATGTGGCGAAAAATATTTGTTTCTTTACCTTATGTTTTTGGGATGCCAGAGTCACGCAATGCCTTTCTTCTAAAACATAAAATGTCTTTGTTCTTTGCCTTTGAGAATAGATAACGCAAACGTGTCGCAATAACGATATAGGCGAATGGGACGAATGTGGCTAAAAATACTTTTCTTCAGGAAATATTTCTGACTTTCTTTGTTCTTTGCTCTTTGGTACGTCACGCAATAGAGTTAAAACACTCCGGGATAAATTATAAAATGATGGCGAGTTTTATCATTCAATGCTATCGCACTCATCCCACAGGCATGGTAAATCTTACTAAAAATTTCTTCAGTGTGTTTAAATGTGCATCTGTGCACATCAGTACTTTTAAATGTTTCCGGATGTGCCTGCTGTCAATCGCATGTCTGATAACATTGGAAGTTATCTAGCGGGAGTACGCAACTGACAAAAGTCTTTCTTTTTCTTGTCGCGACTTACACGCATCCTCTAACTGACAAAATAAACAATTCTGTTGTGCAAGCATCGGCACTTGTACGGACACGGTATTACGTTATTCGTTGCTTGTCAGAAATCAAGACCAAAAAGAAACATGGAGTATTCGTATCGCATCGTCCACCGTCCAAGGTCCATCGTCCATCGTCCAGCGTCCAGCGTCCAGCGTCCAGCGTCCGGCGTCCAGAGTCCTGCTTTTAGTACATGCCGGGACAGGGAATAACCAATTGTGTGATCAATATCGGTGCTTGCAACGATTTCTGAAGTAAATCACGATTCTGGACCTAACTTTAGGCCGGACAGCCCGTTCTCAGTCTAATATATCCCGAAAACTAATTTGTATCGCCAGTGTACAGCCGTCCCGCTCCCCTAAAAAAATTGATTTTTTGAGGGGAGCCGGACGGCTGTACACTGGTTTCATTTGTATGATGGTTTCAACCACCTCTTGACACGACTACTAAATTCCATCGTCAGTTCAATATCTGCTGTACATAATTCTTTATCAATCAGGAACTTGAAGTACGACCGGCACTAAAATCGACACTAAAATAACACTGCCAAAATACCTCCGATAAGTATTTCTTTGATCTCCAGGTCGGCGATCTTTATTACATCAATATTGATGTTCGTATATGTGAAATTTCTGAAGTGATTTTCTCAGGCAAGCCAGTCGATTTCCTTAATATAACATCAATTGACATTCAGTACATCGGTTTAAGTCGTATGCTAATTTTTGAAGTTAGTAGCGCATGGGGTTTCGAATTATGTTCTCGTCACGGCAATTATTATAGGAATGTTAAAAGCATTATTAAAAGCGTCATAATACTGGTTTCTGTACTCACCGCATTTTCCCGTCGCTTAAGGCTTTGTTTTCTCCGGTTAACAACTGTTTCGCCGGCACGCAGAACTTCGTCCATTTCCTCCATGTTATCGAGCTTCAATTTACTGGTGGTCACGAGATGTCGCTAATTTATTCAATGTTCGCCCTGACCTGCCAGTACGTGTCCATCAATAATTGTGTTGTTACGGTGAACCCGCACGAGAGATAAATGCGTGACGTGACTGCTCTCGAACTTGTGCCACATGTGCCCCAAGCTACTACTGTGAACAATTTCAGCAAGGCGAGTTAATTCTGTCACGGGGGTTTTACAGATTTTTGGTCTAAACTGTTCTGAAATTAGTGGTAGGCAACTTAACCCATGAAAAACGTTGTCTTTAAACATCTAAAGGAAGATTTAACCTTAACGCGTGGGGGTGGGGGGGGGGGGGGGGGTGGGGGGTGGGGGTGTAAACGCGAATTTGAGTGAAATTTTACAAGAAGGGAAAGAAGAAAGAAAATTACCTTTGGAACACAACTAGCCTGCGTAGCTGGCGGGATTTCGCGAGCGAGTGCATTTTTTAGCGGCCTCATGTTTTGGTCTTGGCCGCCAAGCAGCGAGGGGCTTGGTGAGGAGTCAAGTTGAGATCCACTCGTACCCGCTAATCCCGCCAGCTGCGCAGGCTAGAATTAGAACACAACTGAAAATTACAATGTCGCAGGGGGCTCAATTTGTTCATAGATAAAACCTGCAACAAATGTGTACTAAAACTTATTCTTCAGCATTACTGGCGTAGCTGCCGTCATGTACTTTATGAAATGTCACAAATTGAAAATGCAGAGCCGGTGTCACAGCGGATTTTGATTCCCCGGTCCAAATCTGCTAGCGGATATGGACCCCCCGGACCAAATCCGCTAGCGGATATGGACCCCCCTTCGCGGATTTTGACCCCCCCCCCCTGTTTTGTTCTTAATCGAGCTCAGATCTGATAAAACAACGCGCAGTTTGTCGAATCCAGCACGATTCAAACAATTATTCCTTTTCTCCTTGTCGCGAGTCATTCTTGAACACTATTTTTTCAAATCATGCACGTGAAATGTTGATACAGTTGTCAATCAACATAACCATGCCGCACGAATCAGAAGCCCCATGCGTCGGCGAACGGGTTTTTCAGAATCGTGCCTGCAAGCGTTCCCTCGCTCCCCTCCTTTCACTTTTTGCTCTCGCCCCAATTTTCGCGCCACCAGAATCTTCGCTCGCACACGATAAATAGCACTTCGCTCGCTCAGCAACGCTTTCTATGCAGGCTAACTGCTACACAGGCCGTTTTACGGATACGGCAGCCATGATGATTTTGCCTCCTTGGCATCCTATAATGCTCACTGAAATGATTTATTCTTTTATTGTGATAATTTTGCAATTTCCATAATAAAAGAAAAATATATATATTATAGGATGCTCTGGGGGCAAAGTCGATATCTGTAAATGGCCTATGACCAGACTGCAATCCCTTCAAGTATCTACTTTCAGTAAATTGAAATTCATACCCTCACCAACTCATTAATTAATAGGTGTACCACTTACCTCACTCCAGTCTTTAGACGGGCTGTGACTAGACTAATCTGTTTGTAGGAAAACTTGGCCCACCATAACCCACAGTCCAATTAGCTTCAATTCTCTGGACACAACTTATTGACCAAGATAGTGATTTTATTCTTCTTTAAAATTACTTTTTCAGTAAACTTTTGTACAACTAACAAGGTAGTTTAACTGAAAAAATACAGTATTTAGAGAGAAAATTGAAAACTGTAGATTACAAAGTCAGAATTTGCAAAGCCACATTTTGAAAAAAATCTGATATTTTTTTTCTGACTTGCTTAAAAACTTTTTTTGACATTACAAAGCCATTATAACATGCCACGTTAGATATATCAAAATTCAAACACGACACTGAGGCTTTCTCGTCAAACTTCTATAATTGGGTTTGTTTTCTTTGCATTAAGTCTCATGTGGGAATTGAGAGAAAGGAATTTTCCAAAAAGTGCATTTTTACTCAGTAAGCCTTGGAGTCATGTTTTCGACATATGGAATGTGGGCTACTATGTAACAGTATGTAAAAGAAACAAGCTTAGATACATGAAATGTTGACAAACAAAGAAGAAAAGAAGAATTCTTTAAGCACAATAAGATAAAAAAAATGGCTGCTAAGATAGCTTGAAGTTTGCCTAGTAAGGTACTATTAAACTTTCAAAAAATTTACTGATGGAAATTCAACAATCTTGTTTTCTGTTGAATAACATTTGATCAACAAAACTGCTGTTTTTCTACCAATGATCATTTTATTATAATACACATCATTTGTGAGTAAAAACAGTCAATGTAGTTGCCTTACAAAGGCTCTGCCTCTCTTGAACTTCATCCATATGAAGATAACACATATCTTTTCCAGCTAACACAGTTCTTGGATGCATACTGCTCTAGATGACTGGGTATCAGTCAGATGGACTTAATGTTTTCACTGTACAAACTGAAATAACTATGTTCTCTTCAAGAAGCAACTTTTCAGTATCTAAATAGATGACCTCTTCTCTGCAAAAAATCGTCGAAGGATAACTACTTGGCAGATTCCTACAGAAAGGATGAGGCAAGCTTCACCAATTGACCACCACTGTATTCTCTCATTCAGGTATTCTGCCATATCGCGTCCCTGAGACTCCCGTAAACGATGGTGGGTCTGGTAGTCTGATGCAATCTAAATCAACAAAAGAAATTATTTGTAAATATTTTTATGCAACCACCAAATTTATACTGTACCACTTAACACTGTATCAAGTGCTGTCCCAGCATTTTGTCAACAATTTACTGGTGCAGGTACATGTTCAACAACAACAGGAACAACAATAATTATTGTTTAGAAGGACTACATGTAGGAACTAATTAGGTGTCCTGTGCCCTGTAATGTTACGGACATGTGCAGTACATTAAGTCGGATCGCCCATATGCTTTTGAGAACGGCCATGTTTGTTTTTCAGGAACCAGAAGTGCAGAACTGTTGTGAATATTAAACAAGTTAAATGTTTACAAACTGATGAATCTTGAGTTTCGAACCTTTCAGAAGAACAACAATAAAATAATCTTCAATGTGCTAGCATCAGGCTTTTTATCAGATACATGTTCATGTAGGCTTGAAGGACACCCACTTTGAAGCTCCAGAAAATTACTATTTTCCATAATTTTATGTGTATCCTGATTACTCTCTTTAGAATTAGAAGTTTTAATTTTGGAATTATCTGCTTTAATTTTGTAGTTTATCAGAATTTTTCAGATTTTTAAGAAGTAATGACAGAATCGGTGACCTAAAGTAGTGGGATCTTTATGAATAGTTCCTTACTTTTGGCATAAAATCAATAAACGTTTGGATTTCTGGGCTTCAACAGGGTACATGTACATGTAGCTGGGACGATAAGCATTCTACTCTGCTTCAAAACACGCCCTGGTACACAACCTTTCATGTGAAAATGAGCTTAATTCGCAAGACAATTAATGGGCAAGTAAAAAACTCAACATGTAGAACAAACCAAACAAAAGTAAATTGCAAGGCTAGTAAGATGGAAGTGAAGATAGGCAGGCTTTTTAATGGCCAATATTTCAACTAGCAGAAATAGTCTTCTACAGGGCCAGAGTAGGAGTGATAATGATATAAAACCTCTAATAATAAAACTCCATATTATAAGGCTGTGTACCAGAACTTGTTTTGAAACAGGGGTAAAAGGCTGGCGTCTTGGAAACAGCCTATGGTATACAGTACTAACTTGATTGTACATATGTATTTGTTATAAAATACAACCAACCTTAAGGTCTTCGTGTATAGTTACACAAGCTGTCTCCATCTGAGTAAGAGCAGTTTGGTGTGCTCCCAATTCTTTGGTTAGAGGCATTTCATCGCCGGCTTGGAAATCAAAGTAAACCACTTTGTGACTAAATGTTGAAAATTCGTTGCTGAAGCAGAACTTGTAGATTCCTTCGCTTTGGGCTGTGAATGAGTGGCTGTCGTACTGTTTCTTTTGCACATTGTAAATAGTTTTACCACTTTCATCATAGAGAACTACATCTACATCATAGTTGCCGCCACTAATTACCTGAAGAGAAAACAGAATGACTCCATGATCAATAAAAACTCTCCTTGTGTTCTAGAATGCAATGTTCAGTATATTTGGTCATTGAGACAAAACCAGAACTGAAAAAAATCACGCTCGCTTTGCATGGTGACCTAATGGTGAGTGTCCTGGACTCTGGATTGAGCGATCCAGATTCGAGTCCTGGCCAGGGTCACTGTGTTGTGTTCTTGGGCAAGACACTTTACTCTCATAGAACCTCTCTCCACCCAGGTGTATAAATGGGTACTGACGAATTTACTGCTGGGGCAGGGCTCGACAAAAACTTGAATTCCAGCTTGCCCTTCGGGCATGCAAGTCTCAAAACTTGCTTGCCCGAGCCGATTTCCCACTTGCCCGCATCAAAAAAGTAAAGTAAGAAATAAGCTCATTAAAAATTCATAATCCTCGGATGACTAGGGGTGCTTACCATTTAGCCAAAAAATCCGGAAATTTCAGTTGAAAATCAAATGGAACAGTAATTTTCCGGAAAATCCGATCGGAAATTGTGGACTACCTCCAGAGGTAGTCCTCTTTTTCCGTTTGGAACGGAACGTCGGAAATTTCCTTACCATTATTTTGCACGATTTCCCAGTTCCAGTCTCTCATCAACGGAAAACAATAACAGGAAACCGAATTTCCAATTTTGGAAAATCCCTTACCATTATTCAATGCTCATCCCAACCGGTTTCTTCCGACAAATGGTAAGCACCCTAGATCTCACAAGGGTTTTTTGATTGCTTTATTTCATTTGAATGTTTTCCTTATTTACATAACCATTGAAGTGACTGAAGCGGCTTTCTTTTTCGCGTATTTTTCAGATTTTTCTCCCAAGCCGGCGTGTTGTGAGACTGCACGACGGAATGTTTATTTTTGGCATTGGAAGACACTAAACTGGTTTCTCATCAGTGGTGGTTATTTTATGAGGATTTTATTTTTGATGTTTGTACAAATGAAAAGAACTTGGTTTCGTTAATTTTTGGCAGGTTCACTCAAATTTTATTTTGCTGATCAAAAGCTCCGGCCTAGTTGTTTACACTGCGTTCATGCAAAATTCTCACACTGTTTATTTGTAGAAAGAAATTTGATAAGGTCAGATTTTAGTCATGTGCTAGGCAACCAGGTGGTCGTCTTCCCAGACTTAAAAGCAGAAAATAAAATGCAAGCTCAAGCTTATACATTCACAGTGCAGACCTTTGAACTGGAACGGTAACAATTTTGTAAAACGTTTTGGAACATTTTTTTTCAGCTTTTTTCGGAGAAGGCTCATGCTTTGACAGCTCCGACTTCAGGTTTCGGTTTCGGCAGATGCAAAATACAAAGTACAACTGTAACTGAAAGTAAATGTTGAACTGCAACACTTTTGTTTAGATTCAATTTAGAGCCTTTCCATTCATTCAAATTGAAGTTTTGTAATATTCTACACTTGAACAAACAAGATTTTGCTCGCAATATTTTACGCTTGAACAAACATTCTGCCGTGCAGTCTCGCAACATTTTACGCTTGAACAAACACGGTAGAATTTTAGCCATTACGGATCACGCTTCAATGTACATCAGTAAGAAACATATTTAAAGATGTGTAGTACATTAGAAAAAGTCATTTTAAGCGCTTCCGTAACTTACAAACGATTGACATTTTTCACAGCTTGAGCATTGCCAAACAGTTGTTTTACGCTGTCTGTAGTCCTGATAATTTGTCATTTAGTTGATGGAGGGTTTTGCCCGGGCGCTTGCCCATCAGGCAAGTGACCGTGAAAAGTTACTTGCCCGGCCTCGAAAACTACTTGTCCCGGACGACCGGACGCGACTTTTGTCGAGCCCTGTGGGGGTAACCCTGCAATGGACTAGCATCCCATCCAGGGAGGAGAAGAATATTCCTACTGTAGTCGCTTCACGCTATTGAAACCAGTATTAAGCTCTGGCATGATGGGCTGCTAGGCTTGAATGCAGACTTTTGACATATAATTTTATTCTCTGTTTAATATAAGCAGGAGTTTGGTAGTCAAATGAATCTCTCATGAAGTGGAAATCCTAGAAAGAGTGTCTGCTTAGTTGCCTAGTTGAGGTGTCCACTTATGGGAGGCTAAAAAATTACATTTTGTAGTGTTTGTATGTGGCTGGGACGATAATTGACTATCTCATTGGAGGTAGCCTGCAGTTACAGCCACCTTTCATCCCTCATTGGCATTTTGTGTGAGAGATTAGCAATTCTCAGCCAAAAATTCCACCAAGTTCTCACTATTGATACTAATTTTACAACTTATTCAATAAACACCTGACCAGGTGATCTTTCCACAAGACCTTTTGTTCTCACAGTTATCACTCTAAATGATCCTTCGTTACAAAAGATTAGCCTTTAACTGTACTATCTTGTAAACAACTGATGGCCCATGGAAAAAATGAATCAAAATCTTTTAGAGACCACACATTTGTTGCTTGAGAGTAACAATTGTATGCTCAGGGGATAATCAACCTTCAAACTAAGCACAAGCTAACTAAATAAAATATATAACTATCAGTAGTAAACCGTTACAGTTAGGATAAATTAAGTGAAATGCATTTTGTCTAAATTAAGTACGTACTGTTCACTGACAAATTTAAATGAAAATAAACTCGATATTAAAATCACATCCCAACACCGACATTGGTTATGCGACGAACCGACTTAAACAAAAAGACGATGTAAATTAACTGTTAATTTAAAGTTAAGGGAGTTGAAAGCCGGTACATGCATCGGATGTGCACATGTTTATCAAGATGCTTACATAAAATCATCAAATCATTACCGCAAAACAAATAGCTTTTAGTTAATCACAGTTCTCGTATCCAAGACGAATTGAACACTGACCTGAAATTCAAGCGTTCCTTTGGTATCTTTCTTGATATCTTCATAGAAACACTGCCTTGCGTTATCTTCCAACTCGAAAGTCAACTCCGTACACTCCACTGCGATCAAGGTTAACAAGGCAACAAATAAACCGACTAAAATGCTACTACGCCAATTCATAGTGCAGTACTTGAAGACTGATTCCTGGTTAGATCAGCGGGAAAGCAAGTAATGTAGATCGTCCGCACGTCGGATTTTACCGACGTAAAATTTTTATTTCGATCAAAATGGCGCTGACTATACGTGGCATTCGCAAGACGACCGCAAAACCTCTTGGGATTGAAATATGCACCGCGATACTTTATAGACAGCGGTTTGCTCCTTCTGCCCTTCTCACCCCTCCCCTGTTACAATAATAGTTTCCTTTGCGCGGAAACTGGCACTAACCAATTCTTTTTCGCGGGCAAATTCCCTTGAGAAATGTAATGAACTCTGAAGAATTTGAACCGCAGAGTCATTGAGTTCTTGAAGCTTTCTTGCTGAAGATGCTCGAGTCAGGGAGGAAGCGGCCTTGTAGGTGACGAGGGAATGAGTGTTGGAATCAGCCAAGTGAATTTTGATGCTCAGGTAAAGCAGCTGCCAGTTGACAATTTGAAATCTAGTTGTTTGAATCGATGATGGATCGGAACACAAGACACAGTGACAAACTTGTTAATTTCGTTCTCCTCGAGTTGTGTTTGTGCTATGGCTTTAAAATTATCCTTTTAAGAAAGAAAGTTTTCTTATTTTTGATCTTCACTGGTGTTTCATTGCGATTACTTTGCCATTACGGGTTACTTGATCTTTCGTGTGGTATAATATGCCGACTTAATTTTGTTGACCTAATTACACTGGCTATTTACAATACACAATGCAAGATTCTCTCTTCGCCTTAACTTGATATGACAATCATAATTTGATAAAACAAGGATTTTTGCTAATATTACAGTAGGAAAGGAAGACCTAGACACTAGCTTCATTTTCACGCAAGATTTCTTCGAGTGACGTTGCTTTGTCTCTTCCAAAGAGCTTATAACTGCACGAGTCCCTGTGTTTGTGTGTTCATAATTGTCAATGTTTGCTATTCACATCTGTTCTTCATGCAAATTTTCCCATTTTAATAAGACTGTGTATGCTTTAGTAGTGCCTGATTGCATTAAAAATTTATTTATAATACAAGAAATCGAGCGTATATGTAGGCTAATTATCGATCGGAAGTTTAAGCTTGCATTACAATATTGTAATTTATTTTTGCTTGCAGTTTATTAACGCTCTGTCAACGAGACGTTGTATAAACTTCATTAACAACGGAAAATGGCAGTAAAAGATAACAAATGTCAGGGTTGTGTTTTCCTGTACATCGGCTTGAATTGGTCCTCAGTATTTAAATATCTACACCCCCTGGTATTCCCATGCACATGTAAGGTGTAATCATGCTGAAATATGCCCTCAGGATATCCGAATGTTAGTGAAATACTATCTCCAGTAATCGAAGAAAAACAGGTGAAATTGCTCTTGCTGAAGACCAGAAATAACCAGAGAAATTCTGTTCAATGAAAATATTTCCTTGCTGCTGCTATGGACAAAATTTAAATCTCTGTGATGATAAACAGCATACAGCATGTATTAGTGATATCTGATATGTTACAGCTGGAGGCTCTCACACAGTGTGGTGCCGTGCACATCAGTAGCTGTCAGTTCAATATCCTATTGTTTGAGCCCTTTAGGGATCATTGCTTCAAAATCAGAATAACATCCATATAGCTATCACACTCATTGAACTTCCAAGTAGTCCACTGATGTTAACAGTCAGACATGTTTCGATAGTCATGCAAAAAGTAAATTTTGGAAATATTTCTTGTGAAATTCCATGGTTCTTACATGTACATGTATGTTCAATCCCTGTAAAATATAAGCTACAGCGATTTACACTGTAAATAATGTTATCGACTGTATAGTTTACATAAGGGAATAAGATTTCTTGTTCCATTTAAGATGCTCTCTTGGAGAGAATCAAGGTGTTGTTTGATTCATGACCTCAGTAACAACTTGAATTTTAATTTGCATCTGTTTCTTGCTATAAATAGGTGCTAGAAGATGAAGAGGAAGCGGCTCTCGAAAAGGAAGATCAAGAAAGGGAACAAGAGGTAAGATAATGCAAACTAAAATTATGTACTACTAGATAATTTCTTACCATAATTTTTACTCACCAGTTTCAAAGATTGTGGATAACCTGTGAAAAGTCTCTCCAATAGCCAGGGTATAAGGTAAAGAAAAAATTTGGCGAAAAAATTGCTGATCCAGAAAAATCTGAAAAAAGAAAGGGTCAAAAAAATTCTGGCAACAGTGCAACCTTTTCCCGTACCTGCAATACAACCCTGATTGCACAACACCACTTGAAAGGCGGTTGGTTATAATGGTTTTTAGAATAAATCCGAGGAAAGGGGGGGGGGGGGGGGGGTTGGCACAGCCCCCTTGGTCCTCCCTCTAAATCCGTCCATGCTAGACATTTTTTGCCCTATACCTCATTAGCAGTGTGCAAAGAAAGTCCTGTCAGATATCCTGGGGCTAGAGGATTTTATCCGTTACTTGGATTGGATTTTTTAGTTAGCAGATAGAGTATATGTAAGGTCACTGGAAAAGGCCTTTGGGCTTATGGCTCCAACATAACCCATTTTCTTTGCATCCTGTCTAGCCGCAGCATGTGGTCACAGGCAAGGGTTGTAGGAGATGTAATGACCTGATCAGTGCATCTGGCAATAAATCCTGAGGTCTAGGGTAAATTTTGGGGGGGGGGGGGGTGGCCTATGATGGACTAGCATCCCATCCATGCATCCAGGGGGCTGGAGTAACAATACTCCTTTATTCAATTGCTACTTTCTTCATGCTACACTCATGGAAACCAAAGTTAAATTTGAACTCCAATGGGCTATCTCAGGTTCTCTCAGTTTTCAGGTTTGGAATGACCTTTTGGCCTCTTAGGGTTTTACTTTTTAGCTTGACCACTGGGACCTTTTTGGGATTTTTGATTACATGTAGCAGTAATAATTGGAATACCTTGATGAGTTGCTATGGCAACGTGATAAAATGAGTGATGGGTGCCAAGGGAAGGCGACCTACAGTCAACTACTGTAATGGGAGTAGCAATAGTGATACTCATCATCATGTGACAGCTGAGAAACTGGAGCTATAAAGTACTGAACTGATGGGGAAATGCATTGATTTTGGGTTAGAAAAGACTACTTTCAAGCAAGGGTTAATTAATATTATCGTTTAACTGATTTAAGTAGCAAGATGTTCTCTTTTTTTTGAAGATTCGAGAGCTGTTAAATAGTGAGCTTGATGATGGTCTCCTTGACGATGACAATGCTTCTTTCTCATCGCATGACCTCAGAAGCTCTGGATATAGCAGAGATACTCCTTTCTCAGAGGATTTCTCCGAACAAGTACCTCAAACCGTCTTTAATGGGCAAGATACCAAGACAATCATACCATCAGAAAGAGGTGCATTTGAAAGACCCTCTCTGATTACTCAGCGCGCATTTAATTTCATCAATGGATCAGGGCAAAACCAAGACAGGATAAGTCAACAGTATAGTCATGATGCAAGACATGATCAGTATGGAGATTATTATGATAATCAAGGTTATTATAATTACAGAGAGCAGGAAAGCCCATATGATGGTCAAGTTGATGGGTATGAACAAAACTATGATGACCACAATGGAGGGGGTGGGAATAATTATCAAACATCACCTGATGATGACGATGTGAATGAAGGATTTGATCAGTACGGAAACTATAATCCTCAACAAACAATACAAGGACAACCTTCACTGTCACAGGATTCATATCATTATCATTCTTCTCAGCCTCATTATCCAAGTTCAAATTTTAACGAGGGCATCAATAGCTCTGGCGATCGTGATTTCAATCAAGACTACAGAGGTTACAACCAAGAAGGGCTTCACGGGCAAAATGTTTATGACAATGGTACAGAGAGTACACAAAACCATTATAGAATGGACACACCTGGGAATTACAGAGTTCAATACCAAGGGCAGCATGAACCTTTTCCTCGCATCAGCGACAGAGACTCTGATAGACATATTAAAGAGTCAAATGAAATTGGAAATGGTTTCTCAGAAGATGCCGCACGAGACATTGTGCAGCTTCAGATATTGTACAAAGCACGTGGCAGAAAGCTTGAAGAACTGACCCAGATGCTAAAGAACCAGGAAGAGGAGATGACAAAAGAGATCCGCATCTTGAATCACCAAAATGCAATGATGAAAGGTATACAGTTAAATCTTGATTTTAATACATTGTTTAACTGTTTGAGCAGTTTGGATTACAAACCCTAAGTGAAACACATTGTATGAATAATCACCTACAGCTGTGTATATGTACAGTGTACATCTTCAATCATGGGATTCAGTTTTGAATAATTTGCTCTTTCCAGATGAACTTGATGGAATTTCTACCAGCCTTGAGAATTCACAGAAAATGGTGCAGGCATGCAATACAGAATTAAATAACCTGAAAGGCCAACTTGCTGCTGCTTGCCAACAGATCAATGCATTAAAAGAAAGCAAGGAAGAGGTAGGAAAATTGATGTGTTGGAATGAGATCTTGCTGATACCACACAGTGAATGTGTCTATCCAGGAGCATATTACAGTGTATATGGGAACTTGTTAAACTTTTAGGGTAACCTGACACAAATTTTTATTCAGGAGATTGAGAAGCAATACTGCAAGTTGCTTTACCGCCAATCCATGGACCTATCCTACAGTATAACCTTTACCTTCTTATAGTCTGTAGTGTTAAGAATACAGTACCGCTCACAAGTAAGTTACCACCATCTCGCGAGACGCGTCTCTTTTCTCTCTAGACGAGTCTCGTTTCTCTCGAGAAGTTTCTCGTTTCTCACGAGTGCACTGTTGCCTTCAGGATAATGTAATTTCGACTTCACCAATTTGACAATGCACAACAAACAGAAATCTCTGATACAACAGAAAGTACAACGACTTCTTGCGAGTGATATATTCCATACTAAATGGTTCAGTGACTCGCGAGAAACGAGACTCGTCTCGAGAGAAACGAGACGTGTGTCGCGAGAAACGAGGCAAGAGGTGGTAACTTACATTTGGGCAGTACTGTACATTGTGTTCGGGTACATATACATGCTAACTGGGCTGAGCTGGGACCAACTGGAAAGAGTCACCAAGGACAGGGGAAGATGCAGATCTCTGGTGCGCGACTTACATGTATGTTCCAGTGGGAACTCAAGGGTTTAAGTCAGTCACATGTACATGTGCTGTAAATTGTTGATAACTACTAACATGAAATAAAAAATGATAATAAAGGACTATTAAGATTTGCAAACTATTTCTACAGAGTAAATCCCCAAGTGCATTTAATTTATTTTTATTTTCTTGTCACTGGTCCTGCTGTGCTAAAAATGTTTATTAAATAATTCCCAAATAAATTTTGTTGCGGTGAATCCTGGAAGATTACACTAAATAATTATGTTCTTAGTAGTAAATTCCCTCTTGATAATTTTATCTCCTTCCAGGTGGTCAGCAAACTTCACATAAGCGAAACAACAATTGACAGTTTGAACCAACAGCTGGTTGAATTAAGTCGTTCAGAGTCCTTGATAAGGACAAAAGAACAGCATGAGAGCATTATTAATGCTATGAGGAAAAAACATGATGAGCAAGTTCTGACGCTGAAACAGAAACTGGATGAGGCTGTTTTATCAAGGGACTGCAAGGTACGTACATGTACAACAAGAAATTAACATGCCATTTTTCTACCCTCCATGGATCCAGATGAACTAATTTGCACTATCTTATTTGCTAACATGTGATCCAGAGGATGTAGCTAAGATTTTCAACAGGCAAAATTTTCTTGATCAAAGGCGGAAATTTTGGGTCATATTAAAGAGGAAGAGTTAACCAGACATGGTCTTTCAGCCAAAAAAATCATGAAAAGTCAAGTCCTCAGGCTGTTAGTTTTTCTGCCGTCAGCAATTTATTTACGGCCTTGTGATTTAGAATTTTGTTTTTTTTTCTAGATCTTATTAATATTTGTTCAAGCTTGTTTAGTTCAGGTGCAGAAAAATTGCTACAACACAGTTTACAAACATACACAACATTTTCTAGTAACTTGATTATTACATTTGTAGCATGAAGAAGCTAATCAGCTGAGAGATGAACTTGTTGAGAAGGCAGAAATGATAAATTCACTCACAAGGAGCCTGGATTCCAGTCAAAAGCAGTGCCAAGAAATTCTTAAGTCAGGTACACAAAAGCTCATTTGAAATTACTTGGGGGACAAATTACACTGTATGTATGATTAGGGGGTGTTTATTTAACACAAAATGGCAAATTAAATGAGATTAAAGATAAGAGCCAGAGATTATAATAGGTATGTACTAAAACCCAAAACGAAATGAGTCTTGCTTGCAGTTAGCTTTTACTCTGGTTTGCTTGCGGTTAGCTTTTATTTGTTGGTTAGGGTATAATATCTTGCCATTTTGTGTTTTAAACATGCTTGTATGATTACATTGTACATTCCTACATTTGTTGGTTTAACCATAAGATGTTCATGTAGAAACACTTTAATAATGTCACCAGTAGAAATACTATTTTACCTTTAAGATAAGGATGAGCTTGATGACCCCACATTGCATGTTTTCGTTAGCAAATGATTGGGCAATGATTTCATGTCACTATATTGATGTAATTTCTCATTATTCAGACCTTATCTTTTGTATATGTTGAGTTTACAGGTGATTGTACTCTTTCTTTTCTTTCTTTAAAGGGACAATGTCTGAAATCAACCAACTGCGGCTGGCACTTCAAGAGAGTTCTACTGCTAGGAATGTTGCTGAAGGCCAATGCATTTCTCTGAAGGTTGGCTGTCTTTGGCAATGTTTTGATGATGACAAAGTAAGTCATATAATAACTGTGTACTGGGTGTTTTTGAAATTTTCTTTTCTAGCATGAGCTGTCAGAACTTAAAGAGCAGGTTAAGATGTATGAAAGTGCAAGCCGACTTGGTGTGGGATTAGGGTCCAACATCCATAATGACTCTTTGGCGCATCTCACTGTGAGAAATTTGAACAAAGAGAACTGGAGCACTCCAAAGTCTCAGTAAGTATTCTTAAAAATTAACATAATAACATTGCAATACGCCTAGCCCTGGCAGCTTCTTTTAAATGTTCCTAACACACGACATGCAATGTGCTACTTTGCCTTACTGTATTTTGTTTCTTGTCATGGTAGTAGACCATACCATAAAATAGATATATTTATTTTTGCATGTCATAGAATTTTATGTATAGTTTATATATTTTACTTAATATCTAGGTATGGGGTCAGCTTTTATATGAAGATTAAGTTCTTCTCTGTTGGCACTCTTGCATTATTTTATCATGCAAATTAAGTTGCTATAAATTGTTTTCAGCTTTCCTTCAATAATAATGGACAAGTAATTTTCTTCCTTCCCAAAATGTCTTCACTGTTAAAACTATTGTTCCTGTACATGTAGATAGATGTGCGTATATGTAGTAATGGCCTGAATTGAGTAAGAATTTATGGACCAGCATTACAGGATAAATCTTAAAAATACACTGTTAAGTAACAGCTGGAATTTAATTACTGTCTTGTAGTTACATGTGCATAAACACAACAATTTGAGAAACAAAGACTTTTTTCTGTAAGAACTGTGACTCGTATCACAGGAAGCAAGTCCTACAAGTCCGTAGGGAGAGGCTAGCAACTTTCTTTTGGGTTATACTGTCAGTGATTTGCTCTCTTTGAGTGGCATGCGCAAAGAGATTAATTGCCACCGTAGAGACACCCATAGCCTAGAATATATGTCAGAAGATCCATTGTTCCATTGTACATGTTGTGGTTTAAATTTATCTTAGGTTTAAAATTTTTCAAACCAGCTGGATTTTTATTTCCCTTTGTTTTAGATTAATATGATAATAAATATGAGACAATGGATATTAAATATCAAACTGGTTTGAAAAATTTTAAACCAAAGATAAATTTAAACCACAACATACACATTCATTGTTTGATTGTAGCTTGGCAAGACACTGACCTTTTCCCTCCCACCCTCCCTATTCATTGCTATTGTAGTTGTAGCTGGCGGGTGACAGAGAGACCTGTTTATTTGTAGACTGTTTTAATTTCTTCAGGTTTTACGTTTATATGAAGTTATGTCTTTATTTATGTTGTGGGAGAGGAATTGTGCTACATGTATCTGTTTTTTTTTTAGCAAAGCACCACTGGAAGAAACAAACAGTGAGTTGAGGAAAGAACTAGAGCAATGTTTGATCAGTAACAAGGCCAAACGAGAGCAAGTGCATAAACTGGAGGCAGAACTCGGTACTTTAAAGAATCAGCTAAAGGATCAGGAAATAAAGGCACAAAGAATGGAAAAGATTGCCCAAGAACATGAGGTAAAGTTTATTCATGAGTGGTTTTTAACCTCATTGGAGGCATTTAATAATACTAGTTAACAGAACAGTGCATGTATGATAGGCATGGAATGTGTGCAGATGGAACAGCTACAAAATGTTCTGTACGCATTACATGCCTGGTCTATAATGCTCTCCTTTACTTTCTACATGTATTTTTGCCCCCAAAGCACCTACTTTATTTTCAAGGTCATTTCCTATTAAAAACGACCCAAGTTCTTTATGCCTAAAGTTATGTAATGTCATACAGCAAGCAGGATGATCAAGATACTGGTAACACCATATTCTCCAAAAATAACTTAGCTATAGAAAAAATTGTGCAAGGAAATGAGACATATAAGGGTGACCTTCTTACAGTAATACTAGGTAATAGATTGATGATCTGATTGTTTTCTTTTTTGATTATTTTGATGACTTGTAACAAGGATAAATCTCAAGAACTGGAGAAGAAAATTCAAGAAATGGAAAATAACAGGAAGAACCCAGGTATTGTCAGTATGATTATTTTATCTTAAACATTGTACACCAATTTTTCATCTGCTGTACATGCAAATCTTAATAATTGTTTCTTAAGTAACATTAATAATGAAACTATGTACATTATAATCTGTGCATGATTGTTCCTTTGTATAACTTTGTGATAACTTCTATGTGATTCCTTGAATGGACAGCCTTTGTTATCTGAGTAATTTTCTTTTCAGATCAAGAACATCTAAAAACCTTGAAAGAACTGGAGGTTACAGGGAGAAATTTACAGGTATGAGATGCTGAGAATGAAAAATAAATTAATCCTCAGATAACATTTGCTACATGTACCATTCAGTACTTTCAATAAGACCTTGCACCCACTGGAGCTCGGGCGGGTATTTTGAGGTTAATCACTGCCTAAAATTCATGCAGTTCCCTATTAAGGTGAAGTGTTTACAACTTAGCCCGCAAGCAGGCTCTCTATGGGGGCAATGCGCAAGTGGCGAAGCAGCAGCTCACAGACCCCAAAGAGAGCCTGCTTGCAGGCTATTTACAACTTCTTTTACTGCTCTTTGACGGGTGCCCCACAAGGACAGCCACCAAGTAAAATCTTATTGAAAGAACTGACCATTTTTTAAAACTGTTCTACAGTTCTGTACATTGTACAAATGTAATAAAAATCTGCAAGATCACAGTGGCAAGCCAGTGAGCAGTACCAGATCTCTTGTTGACCTGGATCAGTAAATTCTTTAAAATGCGAAATATAAACGGCAGGTTTGTGTTACAAACTGAAATATTGGACAAGAAAAATATTTTCAATTAATACTTTTATTGTTTATCTACATTCTCTTGGTTAGTTTTGGTTGATTACTCTGTGCACCATAGACTACGAGCAGTCCCTTTTTTTCTTATAGTCCATCGAGAGCGGAGCGAAAAAAACAGGCCGCGCAGCTTTCGCCCGGCCAACTTTCGCACGGCTTGTGTTTTTCGCTCTGCTCTCGAAGGACTATAAGACAAAAAGGGACTGCTCGTAGTCTAATCAGACCGCTGTCTATCAACATTATACATTATACAAACATTTCTTTAAACAGTTTTATCTAGAAGCATTATAGCTTTTTTTTAATTTTAAAATTATTAATATGTGTTCACATAATTTGTGGAACAAATTACCAGGTTGCTGTACAAGCTGTTGTTTACAAATAATACAAATAATTACAAATAATTACAAATATGTTTTTTTAATTGAAGGAAACTGCTGCAAACCTAGAAGAAACTCTTCAGGAAAGAGAGGAATTAACAGAGACATGTGCTGATCTGAAACAACAAATGGCACAGGTACAATAGATGTACAACTTTTTTAAAAAATACTTTAACTTATATTGGTACAAACCTTCAATAACATTTGGTGTTTCTCCAGTTTCTTGCTAAACAAAGTACATATAAGTCATGAGTTATTGTCAAATAAAATATCTTAAATATCTTACCTTTCTCTTTTCATCAGTAGTGACTAAGTTTTTTCAGTAGGTTTTAATGATTGAACATTTAGTACTATGTAAACTGTGCCAAGTGTCCCCTTCTATGTGAATAATTACTTAAACTGTATACATGTAATTAAAATAAATGTAAAATTGTAGGATGACTTTCTTAGACCAAGGCTGCAGGCCTTATCTGAACATCAGACCTTGATAGATTTTTTTCCTAACATTTCAGATGGTTGCAGAATTTGATGAAGACAAAAGGATCAGCTTAGAAAAGTATTCAACATCACTTTTAAATATAAATTACTTCTTAGCATCAAAGATTTATAACATATGGTATTTGAAGGCTTATGAGAGCTCAAAAATGAGAGTAGACGTAACAGCGATTGTCTTGTGTCCTTTTCTCAGATGCAGGGAAGCTTGTCTACAACTTCACGAAGATGCCAAGAACTTGTTAAGAGATCAGCTGAACCAGGAACATGAACAAACAGTCCAAGAGTTAAAGTACGTCTGGAAGAATTCTACAGCTGTAACGTTAATATTAGTTTCCCATTTTTAAATATTTCGGCAACAATACGAGCAAAACCTTAGCTGGGGGGAGCCGTCTCCGCGTGAGGAAATAGGAGACGGCTACACGCTAGCTAGCGAAAACTTAGTTGACCCCTCTACCTGCTGAAACCCTTTGGGCCTGATAAATAACTGGGGAAATTATTCCACACATAAAACCTTATTTGTTTGTTACTGCCGACCTTTCTTGAACCTGCTGGAATAGAAACATCTCGTGTGTGCATCTATTGCTAAAGCTCTTCAGTTTTCCTTCTCGTTTGCAAAATAAAATAAAATAAATCTAATGACTTGTTAATTGGAACAGCGCCCTACCAATAGATTGAAGTCTGTGTTGTGTTACAGGAAAGATTTGGAAGAAAACAGCGAAGAGTTGATTAGGATAAAGGAATGTTATGTTCAACTTGGCGAGGAGAGCCGAGGATTGGAACAGAAGTTAAGAGAAGAGTTTGAAAAGGAGAAGCAGATGCTCTTGTCTGAGGTAAGAAGTGTTGCACAGGAACCCTTTCTATCACAAGATCGAGAAATGATTTCTCCCAACTGATCACCATACACTTATTTCATTGTTAGGTTTAAGAATCTGGTTGTATCCCTGGATCTACAATGTTCCGGCGGGGAGGGGGGGGGGGGGGGGAGGGGTGGTGGCTACGATGGACTGGCATCCCTTCCAGGGGGAGAAGCAATTCCCCCAGGCTCTTCGTGCCGCATAGCGGTGCCAACGTGACCTATTTGAAATAAAGGTATAGCCTAGTTGGTCACCTGGGCTTGAGGACAGTCTTTGCTCTGCTGTGTTGCAGCGGGTCTTTCATTTGTTTTACTGCATGTCGTTTCAGAGTGAAGCTAAGTTAGTGGATGAACTGCGAGCTTCCCTTGAAAATCAATATACAGACCAGCTGGAGAAAGCACAAAATGAGTGGAAGAAAGATGAGATCAAAAGAATTAATGATGAAGTTCTGAAACAAAAGGAACAACTTGTAAAGGTAGTCGCGATGCAATAAAATGGTTTTTGTAACGGTAAAGGGTGATCCATAGCTGGCTGATGCCGCCCGAAATCATTTACCCATTCCGACACGGTAAAGCCTCGTCTTTGCCGAACGGTTCTGCCGCGATTTCACCGCGGTGCTGCGAAATGCTCAACCTCGTCCTGGACGAACGTGACCGAACGGCAAAGAAGGTGAACTGAGTAATAGGTGACAACAGAAGACAAGACTAATCTTATGTCAGAATCCCGTTGAGTTTATTTTAACGTTGTGAAGCAGAATGAGAATGCAGTATCGATCTGTGATCTGTGAATCGGCCGCGGCAAAAACTCGGCAAATGGGTAAATACTTTCAGGCGGTACTGTATTTTGCGACGTTCTTCATAAATGCCCTGGTTGTTCAAAGGGTGGATAACGCTATCCACTGGGTAAATCACTTTCCCTTGGTGTTAACAAAACTAACTGCGCTATCCACTGGTTAGTGATTTACTCCGATCGACAGCGTTATCCATTCTTTTAACAAGTGAGGCAAGATGGGAAAAGACTTATTATAATTAATTTGACTTATTAAATGTCAAACAAGTCTAAAATACAACAACAGCAATAACACTAAATAGGGACGGACCATTATTTTCCTGGAGGGGTGAATGAAAAATGCCCCCCTGCAAACGTTTTTTTTATTTATGCACCTCTGCAAACATTTTTTTTTCGAAATGCAAACTGTTTTTTTACACATATCGTCTTTGCAAGCAATTTGTTTTGTCTTTTTAGGCCCTGCAAACAATTTTTTCTATATTTTTCATATCCACCTCCAAAAAAATAATAGTCCGTCCCTTATTCAGCAGTATATTTGTGCTATAACTGCAGCAACATCAAAGTTTGTCCTAATATCAGTTTAAGTCCTTTAGCATGGAAATCTTACTGAGCTGTCACCCTTTACTTTCTGTGTAGGATATGGAGGAAGAAAAATCCAGAGCAGTGGAGGAAGCTGTCTCTAAAACTCGTAAGGAATGGAGCAGTGAGAGCAGCCAGTCCGACATTGCTGATCAGATAGCGGCTGCCAAAAGAGAATGGATAAAGAATCATAACGACGAGTTAGAACGACGCTTGTCCAACGCCATTGCAGAAGTGAGAAGAATCTGGGATGAAGAACAAAAACTTAAAACAAAGGAGGTAATAAATGAGTGTTACATTTTCCTCATTATTTTTCTCGGCGGTTTCGCGGCAAAGATGCGCCTTTCAGCTTTCTCACCTCAGTTGAGTTGGTGTACTCGTTATTAGTATTGTGATTTGTTATATTTTGCGATATATATCAGATGCAAACACCCATAACTTCATTACTTACTGTGAAATTGATTTACCGCCTGTGGTGCCTATTTGATTTGGCAGCTCACGGGCGTGGTGGGGGGGGGGCACTTATCGTAGACAGGACAGTTACTTGGAATGGTCGGTTATTAGGGACAGGGCGGTTATTTCATTTATTACTTGACCATTCTCAACTGGCCAAACAAACCGTGAACTTGCCATGCACTTCTTTGGATATCAGAAAGTTTGTAACATGTCAGTCTCCATTACAAATCGTAGTCTGCAAGAGTATTCCATAACAACGAAATTGAATATTTTGATCTTATCTCTCATTGTCTTGCCTTTGACGTTGTCTCTGTTTGTCTTCCTTAGGAGATAGAAAAAGTTCGCGCTGAGCTCGAGAAAGCTCACGGAGAGTCACGTGACCAACAACTCAACCAGGCAGTGGAATTGGCTCTGTCCCATGCCCACGCGGACTGGTTGAAGAATGAAGAGGAAATTAGGCAGCGAGAGATTGATCAGGCTGTGGAGGTGGCTATTACGAATGCTGTGGCAGAGGCCAAAGACGAATGGGAAAAAGAAATCATGGCACAGGTTAGTGCTGTTAAATACAGATCCCCAACAGAGATCAAGCTGGGCGAACAAAGGCTGTTTTTGGCAAATTGTTGAAATCATTCTCAAAAAGTTTTCTTATCGTCTTACCATAAAAACATACGAGAATTTGTAAATACTGTTAGCAGGTTACGAGCATTCACAAGTACGCACGAGTAATTACGAACACTCACGAGAGTTCACGAACAGTCACGAGCGAGCTCTTGATTATGCCAATACTCTGAAAGCTTCAGGGAAAGGTTTTTAGAATCTACAAAGTTCTACAGTTTAAAAACAGATTTGCAGCTAGTGTAATTACCCCCAAATTACATTACCAAGCGCCTATTTTAGCCTTTTTCTCAGTAAAATTAATGTTCCTAAAGACAGATATTAAAAAGGAAATATCCTTCAGTTCAAGACTTATCAAATTCTCAGCCCTTGCATGGGACGAAATCTGTGACAATAAGAGCGAGTATTAATATACCACCTAATAATGTGACAATATAATGTTTCAAAGGACAACCTATTGCAGACCTCGCTCGCTCAAGAAAGGGCTCGCTGGAAGAGAGAAGAGGAATCGGTCAGAAGCAAAGCGGTAGAAGCTGCTGTAGCCATTGCTGAAGTGAAGTGGTTAGAAGAAGAACAGAAGAAAATTTCTGAAGCAGTAGAAGAAGCCTTGCAGACTGCAAGAGAAACGTGGCAGGAAGAGAAGAAACAGGATATAGGTAAAATTTGTACAAAAATGTACAACTAAGTTGTGGTTAACCTTCAAGTTAAATTGATAATTCGATTGGCGTGGTCAGTGGCCTAAATGGTTTGTGCGTTGGTGGGAGTCCAGGAGTCCTATGGACGGCCACTTTTCAGAGAAAATTAATATGAATAACTGTATACAGAGGTTTTTCTTTTTAGCAAATTTGGAAATCTTTAAATACCTTTGCACTCATTACTGCAGAAAAACACCTTGCATGCTCCTCAGGCCCTCCTATGGCGACAGAGTCAGGCCTTATAAAAATTTTGGACTCCACTGTTTAAATCCTGGCTGAAAACCTGCTCCGAGTTTGAACCCTGCTTAATAAAAGATTATTATTATTACCAATAAGAACACGAAGCAAATACACGTAGCCTGTACTTAGCGCGGGAAAACGCGCGCCACCAAGTGGCGGTTGGTTCTGGTTTTACATCTGATTGGTTGACCGGGTGGCGCGAATTTCTTTAACGTAGCAAGACAAAATCAAAGCAATATACAGAGTATTTTCGACACTCAATTAAAACCCTCTCTGGCTCTAAGGCCTAAGCCGAACATCACCAAAGCGGGACATATCAAATTGCTCTTGTGTTGCGGACTCGTCTTTGTAGAGTATTTGTTAAGCGCGGAGCCCAGCTGTTTATTATTGTAACACTAAATAACTCTTATACATATTATCTTGCTGTATGTGTACAGCTATGGCGGTGGATCTTGCTAGGCAGGAGTGGAGTGCCAATAAAGAAGACGAATTAAACCGTGTCTTGGAATCCGCTAGCTCCCAGCTTGTAGAGCAGTTTGAGGAACAAAAGAAAGAGGCTTTGGAGAAGGCTATTGGTGAAGCACGGGTAAGTAAATCAATCGGAAGGCTTATAAACCGCTGCATAATCCGCAGTATCCGATATGTTGTATGTAACAGACTTTTCCCGCCATGATTTGCCACGTGTGTTACGGATTCCAAGTGTTTCCCGCCGTAATGTGTCGCACCCGTGACGGCTGCCATTTCCATTTCACGCCTTAATGTGTCACGGCATTCACTTTTTTCATTATTTTCCCGCCGTAATGGGCTGCGCTCGACACAACTTTCAGTTATTTCCCGCCATAATCGTTTGCGGCCTTCGCCTCTTCTAGTTGCGTCCCGCTGAAAAAATGCATGAAATGAAATAGTTATGTCAATACTTTTGGACGATATATATGTCTGGAGTTTTCAAAACGTGGTCAACCCCTATTTACACTGTTTTGAACGTAAATCACTCTAAACACTTTTTCCAAAGTAGACGATACATACATAAACCGTAAAAAAATCACACTAGTGACTTCACTCACACCACAATTTGTACACATGGCATAAATCTCGAGTTTACAAAAGTAGGCTTCTCATGGGATATTTCACGGTATATCGGTCGAAATCGTGACAGTGGTTATGAACCAACAAACATTTTCCCCTTTCTTTTGAACTATACTCGTTGTACAGTGCAAGTTTTAATTTATTTGTATACAGTTACAATGGGAAAAACGCTTGGCCGAGGAGAAAGGCATGGAAATCGCCACCCTCAGAGAGGAAATCTTCAGGGAATGTGAGGAGCAAAAGAAAGTGGAAATTATGGAAACCTTGGAAGAAGCCAAGGAAGCGTGGATCGAGGAATCCGAGGAACAGAAACGAGAGGAGGTGAACGAAGCTATGGGTTATCTTGAGTCAGAGTACGCCAAGAGTCTAGAGGAGTTTAAACACAAGACATTGAGAGAAGCTCTTGAACAATCAAGGAAGCAATGGACTGCAGAGGAACTTTCCCATCGCGAGGAAATTGTTAAGGTAAATTTACCGTGCGAGGAGCTTGGCCATTTGTTGTAATGTGCACGTGTGCGGTTTTGTGAAAAAAAAGGGTTTTGTGAAAGCTGGCTACAATCTAGGTATTCTTCGCGAACAAACGTTAATTTTGTTTTAGTGTACTGTTTGCCGAATCAGACGGAAGAGAAGTGCGCTGTGTCAGAGGGGCTGAGGAGGGGCGTCGGGGGACACAATACTCGACTTGATTTAGCAAAGACATTCATATAGCCACACCCAATGGTTACACTTCAGATGCGAGACCTACAGTACCGCTCAGAAATAAGCGTTCATCGCATACGCAGCTTATACGCGTACATACCTGATTGAAGAAACGTTGACCCCGTGAAAAGCATTAACCACGAACGATATGACCCAATAGGATTCTGGGTAGACAGCTAAGTAACTTTCATTTTCTTGATGTAATGTATATGAAATGATCCATATATGAATTGCGGATATATATGAAGGTGATATGTGATCTTCGCAGTGAATTTCCAATTTAAGCAATTGGAATAACGAAGCCTGAAAAAAATCAGGGCTTCAACGGGATTCGAACCCGTGACCTCCGCGATACCTCCGTGTATCGCGGAGGTCACGGGTTCGAATCCCGTTGAAGCCCTGATTTTTTTTTCAGGCTTCGTTATTCCAATTGCTTAAATTGGAAAATCACTGCGAAGATCACATATCACCTTCATTCATTTTCTTAATAATCAAGAAATTTTCTTTTTCTGAGAGCCTTTTAAGCGCGATTTATGCAGCCTGTCGTACTATGTTTATCTTGTCGCATGCCGCAAGATTCTTTGTTATTCATTGCCAAAAGTTTGCTTTGTGTAGTATAATATTTGTTGGGAAAGTCAAAAGAAATAGCTGTGTGATGAGAAAAACAAAACTGTGCAGCAAAAACAAGCTATCAACGTATTTCAAATCTAGCTCGTTACCGATTTGGAAACCGGCGAGTAATTATCACGGCCTACCTGCTGTGAATACTTGCAAGGTGTCTTTTTATCAAGGAAAAGACAACAACCAAGAAAGATTGAAGATGGTGGAGAGACAATTATTTCTACACGCCTGATAGAGCCATTTATTTTCCCATAGGCTCGCCTATCAGCTGCTCAAGAGGATTGGCGTAAGGAGATGGCCCAGTCTACGCAAACAGAGATTGACCGTGCTTTGACCACTGCCAGAGAGGCCTGGGCAGCAAGCAATGAAGAAGAATTTGAGAAGCGCGTGAGCCAATTAGAAAAGAGTGTGCGAGAACAGCTGGAAAGTAAATATGACGAAGACAAAAGACACCTTGTAGACAAAACACTGCGGGAAGCGGAGGCGAGGTTCAATAATGAAAAAAAGAAATTAGAAGATGAACTTAGAAGGAACAAGGTGAGTTTTAAAAGCATTTGCTAGTTTTGATTGGTCTTTTAGCACCGCGCGAAGTTGTGTCAACCAAAACTTACGTTTGTGTGCAAACCGCGGTTAGGCCCCTGATTCTCGCTATATAATATGGATGGGAATGGTAATCTGATGACAGGAAAATGTTAACGCTTAAAAGGTTACGCGAAGACGATAAAATCCAGTAAATGCTCACCATGAGTTCTCGTACCTCAGTGGATAGAGCGCCCGCCCGGTGTTTGGGAAGTCATGGGTTCGATTCCCGTCAAGAACTGAGATTTTTTTATTTGTCCCACGCTCGTGGTGACATAATGAAAGTTCCATCTTTTATATTTTTTTCATATAGGCGGACGGATGGCAGGATGAGAGAGCTCGCCTAATGAAAGAACATCAGAACCAACTCGAACACATGCGCAGTGAACACGACTCCAAACTGGCAGTTCAACGTGTGCAGATGGAGAGAGATCTGGGTATCAGAATGAACAATGAGCTGGAGAAGGCAAGGGATGGTTGGGAGAAAGAACAGCAAAATACAAGGTATGTTATTAATAAATTATTTTGCGTTTGGAGCTGTTAAACTAATCATTTGCGGTTTTTTGTTAATTTTTCTCTTTTGATATATACCCGTATTTTACAGGGTCCAACTACAAAAGCAATTTGAACAGAAAACAAGACAAGCCGTGGAAAATGCAAAGCATCAGTGGGAAAAACAACAGCGTCAAGAAATCAGCAGAAGCTGTGACAACGCTGTAAAACGACAACAAGAGGTGTGGGCAAACGAGAGACAAGAACATCTCTCAGCCTTAGAGAAACTGAAACACGAACTAGCCACGGTAAAGAAGGAATACACCATAACAATAGACAGACTGAAGAGAGAAGTATCGGAGGAGAAAAATAAATCACAATACCGCCTCAAACGGCGAGACTCAAGAGATTATGCTACTCAGGTATCTTGTATTACTTTGCTGCGGAAACACTAGAATAGTACAGGGTTGGAAACTAAAATTTCGGAGCGCTCGCCATTTGGGCGACTGACCTTCGAGCTGCACTCTCCCAGATTATTTTTCACTCGCCTAGTCTCCTAGCTCCACACAAACACAGAAACATTAACACCTCCTCACCCCCCCCCCCCCCCCCCCTCCCCTCTCCGCACGAACATCAGCGTCGCGAGATCCACAGACCGTTGTTGACGCGCTGTTATCAGGAGCGGTATTTTCTTGCTAGCGGATACTTTAAACACCCCAGGAAGAAATATCCACTTTTAGCACTAAGTGAGTTCAAATATACAGTGTCTCTTCATTATTTAACGATTACCAAGCGAAGCTATTTTTGTATGTATGATTGCGAACCAGAAATTAGTTTGCGACAAAGCGCCAGGCTTGTGGGAGATTTCAAAATGGTTAACAGTGTAAATTATTTCAAAATGGAAAGTAGAAAGCTGAAGCGCAGTACGTCTTAATTTTCGTTATACAGAAAATCGAAAAATATGTTAATCAGCTAGTGAGACATGTTACTACATATGTACTTTCACTTTTTGCTAGACTGCGTTACAACTGGACAGCGGCAGTGATACAAGCTTCAGCAGTGTGGATAACGTGTCAGCCACGCGTGGACTCCACGAACTACGTCAGCACTACTTGGACACCATTGCTAAGATACGCAATGACGTGTTGGATCACGTGAATCAGACCAAGGCTAGTGCAGCGAAAAAGATCAGGTAAAGAATTGTTAGAATACTGTCGATTGTGTGATGAAATAACGCCCAAATTAAACACAGGGAAAATATCTTTAAGTGTACGAAAGGTGTTACAAAAAACGAAAATATTTTACGAGAATTTGCAAGCAATGGTATTTTCTCCCAGCTGATTACAGTAATTATCAATCACACGCGCCCTTCAGAGCAAAAAGTCTTGACGCAAGTTTGAGTTTTTATGGATGTCAATCATCCGCCTCCCGGTTCTCAAAATCTCAAGAACATTTAAAGTCCTATGTTCGAAACTTGAAAAAATTGTTGTTAAGTTGACAAATTATTAGTTCAAGTTCTGTTTTCCGTTTCTGTTTTCCGTAACTACAAATAAAATATAAGTACAAAAATAAATTTCGTGCGTGTAGATTTGCTAGATATTTTTGTGGTCATTCATGCATCATTGTGCGGATGACTGTTGATGATGGCCGAGAACATCCTACATGATTAAAAGCCGATGGATGGGAATTTCGTTGCATTTACTAAACCAATTAATAGTTTTTGGAGCCCAAAATAAGTGAGTCAATTTTTAGAGGAATAGCTACAATCGAAGTTTTATTTTTTTTTTGTGCGTGATCAAAAAATGCATTAATTAAGATTTAAGTCATCAGGAAAATAGCCGAAATAAACATTGTCTTCCTACCAACATGATTACCGAGCAATCGATTCTGACTCGTGGGATGCGTTCACCCGGTCACCTAGAATGTATTGTAACATACAAAATATATTCCTTGAGTTTTGAGACAACTGATTAAATTTTCATGTAATTCAGCAAAGAGGCGGAAATGATTGACATCCATCGTTATTCAACTTTTCTTCTAGCCTATTGTGCTTTGAAGGTCGCGTGTGACTGAAAATCGCTGTAATTCAAATAAAAGCCCGAGAAAACAGCCAGCCAGAGAGATACTTCTAAACAATTTGACGCTAAAAAATATTTGACGCGAAATTCTGCCTAATTGTTGACATACATGTAGCTCTCCAGAGATACGTGTACTGTCTTTACATGATTGCCTATTACTGCAACACAAGTGTTAAGTAAAAGGCCAAGCATTAACCACTCGGCTATATTTCACCGATCTATGTAGAACCACTCAGTACTGAGATGCGTACTTATGTTTCTTAAGTCAGCTGGGCTAAACAAATAAAGCAATAAGGCATTGCTTAGAAGTCTTGAATATTCTACTTCGTTGCAGAGGAGAAGTATTGAAAGAGCGTCACTCCACGGCCAAGAAACTTCGTAAGTACTACCTCCAGTGCCTGAAACAACTTCTTGAAGAAGACCGCGTGGCAATGGAGGGAAACATGTCACCCGTCAGTGCAGAGGACAAGTTAAACAGAATGGCTGAAGCTTTGAGGGAAGTGAGTCCTGACAAGGAATCCCATGGTAAGACGGCTTCAGGCCTAGTTACTCAGTGAGGGACGGCTTCTCATTTGGAACTGGTTTGTGGCATATTCAAAGCGTGTTCGAGCTAAATTAAAGGGGCTCTATCCCGGGTGTTTTCCTGCATTTTGGTCACAAGGTGCACAAATTGACTTGGTACCTTTGCTCATACACAGTGTGCCCAGAACACCAAGATAAAGATATTGGGTGAAATCAAAGGGGAAAGCATGTGATTATAAATCAAACAGAAACTTGTTAAAAATTCCAACTGGCAGGAGGCTGACCAGTTGGCTTTTCACAAAGCGTGGAGGAGTTGAATTCGGGACCACCGAACACAAATCCATCTAGTGGCAGGGAGGAGGATTTGAACCTGGGACCTCCGGATTACAAGTCCACCGCCCTAACCACTTGGCCACGCTGCCTCCTTATTGAGGTGTTTTTTTTTTCAATTTGAGATCAAAACCTCATGCCTTGTCCAGGGTTTGACAGTCCTTTAAATGAAAGCGAAATTCGTAGTTGAACAACACAAGCGGTTCGCGAAATTCGAACCAATGACCTCCGATACCCATGCAAAGTGCTCTATGCATTGGACGGCTATGAAACCTCCCGAGTGGAACATAAAAGCATAACACGGTTATGATAATTGCAGCACCTTTGCTTATTATTTTTCTCTTTTCCACTATCGAAATTAAAATTAAAATTGTTAATTAGAGCCCTTGTCTTCTTTAGGACAGTCATTTCAGCAACCGGAAGTTAATGATGGCACAAGGTCCCCTCGTTCTGGTGCACTTAATGTACTGCGCGCTTCTAGCGAACCCGACATCCGGGACATCCAGTCACCAACTGCTGTGCGGTTTCACGGAAGACCACGTGACGGCGGTCCTGATGGAGCTAGCGACACTGCACCAATCACGGGCAAGGAAAGAGAATTTACTCCAATTTTAGGACAGTTAACAGCAATGGACGGCTTAGAGTGTCGCTCACCCGGAACAAAACATTTTACTCCAGAGCGAGATTTTGGAGATTCGCCCGGTCAAAGGACAGAAGATCGAGTAGTAAAGGCGTATAACATGACCGGTCCTGTTCTTAAACGTGCCACAGTTAATAATTCAGAACAAGATACTTCAGTAGCTTTAACCGAGAAGGAAAGGCAAAGGAACTATGTCATGCACGACCGTGCTCTTAGACAAAAACCGCTGGCTTCGTACAAGAGGTGTGCGCCGTCACCAGCTTTCTCTGTCAAGTCGAATGAGTCGGATCAGTACAGTGAACTACCTACGGTTATTCACGTCTCCAGAAGAGAGTCAAGTGGTTCTAAAGACAGTAATAGCAGTCCGCCAATTCACACATCCGGGGCTAAAGATGTGACAATTTCACCCGTCATGCCAACTGCATCTGACATGCGTAGTCGAACATCTGCACAGAACAGAATAACTAAACTTCCGTCACGTGACAAAGCACTGAGCAGTTCACCAAGTTTGCCTTCCAAGCCACGGATTGACGTCAGGGCGAAGAGAGTGCAGAAACCATCGTAATACAGGTGCCGCGCCACTGGCAAACTGCCTTGTCCCGAGTGATGCACACAATCGTATGTGCCCTTCCCGAGGACCATGACGTCAGCCTTCTCGCTGCCAGTTGCGTCAGTTACAGTGCTGCTAAGCAACGGTGATATAACATGCTCATAGATCTATCCTCGGCTAGTTACCTGTTGTTTACCAAACGTTCAAACAGAACGGCGTGGAGATTTTGGAAAGTTTGCCTTATAATAGACTAAAAAGCGGATTTGTCTTCCTGACAAGACTGTCACTGGAACAACCTTAATCCAAAGCCGGCACTAATCGATAATTCCTGATTTTTTTCTGTCTTTGCCTTTTTTATCAGAAGTCCTAAAGGTTTAAATCACGAGAATAAAGTTCTTGATTATCGGTGGTACATAATTTTCCCAACAATTTGAAAGTGATTGCATGGAACTGTTGTGCGGAGCATGGGAGTTGAAAATATCGGTCGCATTGTGGTATTCTAGATAGACAAGATGATTGATTAATAGTTCGGTAAATGTTTAGATTGTAAAAGAAGGTCAGTGAAGCTTATTGACAAAGGAAGGATTAAGTGCAGTATCATGAAAGTCAAACAGACAAAATTGCTCACGTTTTTAGCTCTCAAAAAATAATATAACGCATCGGCTATTTACCAGTGGAGAGAATTAAAACTCGGCGCCTTTAAACCACTTTATACGCCTGTACTACTTTCGCTTAGCAGATTTCTCTTCCTATAAGTTCTCACTTTCTGCATCTCATAACACTTAACTTATTTCACTTTTAAAAACTATTCTTGCATAGCCGGCGAACAGATATATTCAACTTCCCTAAGAAACGGAAGAATGTTTCATGTGTACACGTATTTTGTAAGCAAACAAGGATTTGGGTGGTGTGTTTAGGAAATTAAAGGTCCAGCCATCGCTATTTACAATCGAGGTTTTGATGTGATAGAGTGTCGATACGTAAACAGCGTACAAAAGAACAAAGCAAGCAAGCATATGTTAAACTTGCCATTGTTTTCGTTTCATCTTGTGTAAAGGTAACGCTTGTTCATTCGGTTGTATACACGATAAGTACCTTTTAATTTTGTACTTAATAAACTTTAATTTATTCATCCTTGTAAATATTATTCTCCGACAAATTGCATTTATATTTGTAATAAGCTTAATAAAATATTTTGTCTTAAATGAGATATGGCTCATTAAAGTTTCGGTCATTGTTGTTGAAGTGTGAATTGACTTAGATATCCAACTTCCCTTCCGTTTTGCAGGAAGGAAACATGTTTTCACAGGAAGGAAGTTGCATGTGAACGAATTTTGTAAGCGATCAAGGATCCATGTATTTAGGAAATTAAAGGTCTATAAAGCCATCACTGTTTACAATCGAGGTTTTGATGTGATGAATTTCGATACGTAAACAGAGTACAAAAGAACAAAATAAGCAAGCATAAATGTATATACATTAAACGCCCGCGTATAAGAACCTAGAATTTTTGGATTCAGGCTGAATGGGTTCTTATATTTTGGGGTAGTTTTTCCGAACTCAGGCTGATTAGGTTCTTAGTAGGTTCTTATTTGTAGGAGTTGTCATAGTGATACCATTCAGAGAACTACTGTCGTACTAGTATGTCATAATGGTCGAACATTTGTATTTTAAACCGCAAACTCTGTATTTAAAAGATTTTCAATTAAACAAATAATTTTCATGGTGTTTCTCAGAAATTTCACAATTTCTATCAATTAAAATCCAGTATATTTTGGCTACAAAATAAGAGTGTTTTTTTGTATAAGAACCTATTGTTCTTTGCCAGCCTAAATAGGTTCTTATATATTTGGGTATTAAAATGCCCAATTTCAGCCTGTAGGTTCTTAAATCACTAGGTTCTTATACGCGGGTGTTTACTGTATATTTCTCTGACAAATTGCGTATGTAATAAGCTTAAATATTTTTTTTTTCTAAACGACATGGCACATTCAAGTTTCGGTCACGGTTGTTACGGAAATGTGATTTGAGTTTGGTTTGGCAAGACAGTGAAAACCCGCGTATAAGAACGTAGATTTTTCCAACTTAGCCTAAATAGGTTCTTATTGAAATGGTATTTAATGGGATTTTAGCCTTCTTAGGTTCTTAAGGGGCACTAGCGATCAGCACAGGACATGTGTGATATGGAATATATTGCTCTTTTAAATAATTATCTTGAATGCAGTTTACATGATAACCATACAGTAAATTTATCTTTGAATCTTACTGACTGAAACCTTAGACTAATTTTTTTCTGTATTTTAAACTGTGCCTTCATTGTTGTAAAATAAGAACCTATTGAAAATTTTAGGCTAAATATGTTCTTATGAAAAGGGGGATTAAAATGAAAATTTTAGCTTAACAGGTTCGCATACGCAAGTTTTTACTGTAGCTCACCCACTTAAAACACGAACTCAACCGCCTAAGACCAGAGTCCAAAAGAAATGCAGAAATTGCCGATTTTTCTTTTCGTTTGGTAAGGCAGAATTCAAACGAAATCATTCAAACAAAGACTTGGCGATGGGACGCGGGGCTCAGAGATTTTGTCAGAATCCCCATGCACTTAACTTCAAGTGTATTGTTAGTCTCCCAAAAAGCGGCTGCGAAGGAGACTAGTGTATTGTCAGAAACTTCTGCCCTCATCAGAAGTTGTTTGCTTCCTCCAAAAAGCTGTGCGACATCTGCATCTGTGGCTCGTGTCAATTGTGACATGTGATCGTGGGAAAGTATGCTTCACTAAATTCTGTGTGAACCTGGAATTTTTATTGTCTTAACAGCCGTTTTGTTTGTGCCATTAAATTAAACTGGATTAACCAAGTTTTCTGTCAGTTCTGTTCTTAATCTTATCAGTCTCGCCAAGAAGATGCAATAAGCTCTTGTGAGTGTCCAACCGAATCATTTGGAACAACATTTTTTATAACGGGTCACACGGGTCATGAGAGTTTATTAGACAAATCCCGAGGGATTTACCGAAGGAAAACAAAGCGAACCGTGTGTTATGTTCTGACCAATCTTAAGTCGCTCTTGTGACGTCATATTCAGTCTATACATGCAAACATTCGGGATAAGGGTTCAACGGAATTGATCACCGCGGCAGAAACATCAAAAGCTCTATTACGGACAAACATCCAAGAAGTTTGTAGCGGTTCAAGATGACATTCAACGTAGTAACTGTGCTTTATGCGACGATTTTTGCAACGATGTACATTTCCATGGAAGGTAGGACTTGAATTAATAGTTTGCGTTTTGTAATTGAGACTTGAGTGTTCAGACGAGAAATACGAGTTGATATGGTGCCAATACCTGCCACAAAAGACCCACAAAACAATCGAATGATGTCCATGATATTGTAAGATACCAGTTGCTATAATGAAATGCACGTAGAACAGTTTCCAACTTCATAATGTACCCGTTAAATTATTTACGAAACATCTTGTTGCCATTAAATTAAACTTGCCGAAGGCAACGCTTTAAACAGAAAGTTCTAGCAATGAATGCAGACTGTGCTATATATGTTTCACCTTAACTAAAGTAGGAAATTCCTTGTTATTTTTTTTACGAACAGTGGATTTAAATCGACAAATTGTACTAAGATCGATTTTGATATGGTGTTTGTGATGCTTCAATATTGTTTTGTCCATTTTGTGGGTATAGCGGTCTTTGAGTGTCGAATATTTTACAAATAGTTTTGTTATGCTAGAAATTCTGTTGAACTACCTGAATATCTTTAGAAAAACGTGAATTGCACAATCGAGAAAAACTTACGATTTTAGGGAATTAACGGATTCAAAGGCTGAGGGAATCTCAATTCCCGTTAGATATTACTCGTATTTTAAACCTTTCGCTTGCCTACGACCCAAAAGATCGAACGGCTACAAATTCTCTGTATGTGCAGTCAGCCCTGGCGAAACTTTTTCCAATTTTAATTTGTTCCTGAGCAAGAAAGTCGATTTAAGGTCATCGTAGCTTATAATTATGATTAAGCTAAAGGTAGTCTTTCAATTTTACATTTTTTTTTCAGTCGTGTAGATTTCAATGTAACTGATGCCACGTTAAGTGAGGGTTAAAAAATTTGAATTCTGTATGGACGGTTTTGTCTCGGCAATGTGATTCTTGGCTGGTATGGTGCGTTAGAATATGCGGTTAGAATCTCTTGAACTATCGTTCTATTACCAGCAATATGCTATTCTGAAAAGAATTTGCATTTTTGTTCCATAAACGAAAGCGGGACGTCATGGTTTCACTGCAAGACTCCGCTGGGAAATAGAAAACAACGCTTAAATTTAATACCGGTCATTCAGCGGAGCTAGTCAAGAATTTGACCTTCAATGATACAGTTTATCATTTTTCCAGGAGAGCAAGTTGTACACGCATTTTGAAAAGAAACTGGCGCCGATTTTGTTTTAAAAGAGTCCAAGACGATAGGTTTATCATAACATGTTACTTGTTTTGGCAGCGAAACCCTACTACATCAATATTCATAGTAACCATTATCAAAGTAATATTGCTCTTCAGTTGATAACTTGTTCAGTACTATATATGATCATGTTTTTGTAGGGCAGATTTTATTACGACTTTCGCAAAGCATGTACGCGAAAAGTACAAAACTGTTTTTCCTTCAGTAATGCCTTTGTTGTTTATTTCTTAATCTTTTCCAAGCGGATTCGAAAACAATAAAGAGCTGGTCTCCCTCTGAGAGTCCTTTATCTTTTTAGGCGAGGACTTATGGAAATTTCAGTCACTTTGAACAATTGATCTATTATTATAATTTCGCCCATTTGAAAACAAAGCGACGCCACACCTCTGGACATATTAAGTACCCGCGTAGCAAAGAGTTTTGAAAATTTTTGCGCAACAAGTAAGGACTTGCAAATGTTTGTTACTCACACCATGAAATTCAATTCCAAGATATCACTAACCAAGCACCCAATTTTTCAAGAGAACATCAGGTTAACTTTCTCTTAAATTCATTAACCACGCAAGTGTGTCCGTTGTTTTGACTAGAGCTTAGTCACCCTCAAAGAATTGTATAGAACATACTAGACAAAGTAGAAACTGCTTATCTGCGATCAAAATTACTCTGGAAACTTCATTATCTGAAAACCTGTTGCTTGGAAATTGTACTCTTCAAAACGCCTTTTAACAATAAGATTATCACGAAAGTCGGTTATTTCGACGAATACAAATGCCGTGACTGGTGTGAACATAATATTCATTTAACACTTGAAACTGCATTAATGTCTGTTATGCCCTGAGGCAGACAATTTATCATTTGCACTGAGCTTTAATTACTGACATTACTAATTTATTGTTTCGGTTTTCTGGGGTGTTATAGTTTTAGTCACAGTGATACCATAAACAGTACTGTTAGTAAGCCTGTTACAGGCTATGGTGTTTTCGCTTAGCTTGTTTACAGAGGGAGATGAGGTCGGCAGCTCGCGCCAATACTCTCTTTTAGCTCGTGTGCGGACCACGTGCTAATGATAGTGATTATGACAATTGAAGGAAACTCTCGCCCAACATTTTTCCCATTTGTTTTGATTGGTACCTACAACATACATTCCTACAGTATGTATTACGCAACCTATGCTGCTCGTGGGCTGTATTTGTTTCCTTATAATGTGTATTCCTTAAATTTGTGAAAGGATATCGATCAACAACCAACTCGACGGCTCCTGTCGGCTCGACAATGAAAGTGATACATCCATTTAATTACACTGTACACCTACAGTTTTCTAAAGTGGTCAAAATCTTCGAAAGTGCGAGATTATTCGCGTACGTTGCAGCAAACGTTAATATGGCGCGCAATTGCACGCTTAATAATATATCTAACTGCCGTAAAGGTCCGAAATTAACGCGTACGTCCCTCTGAAAGTATACAGTAAATTAACATTTAAGGCTGTTTGCGAAATCCTGAAATTAGCCCGATATAAACAAAATTCAAATGAAGCCAGCTTAAACCGAAATAACTGATATATTTTCATTTCTTTATATAAGAGAGTGTGATGCCTTGTTCTTCTTTTCGCAATTTTTTTAACTTAAGTTGCATGGATCGGCTCACAGTGTTCAGGAGAATTGACGAGAACTTTAAAACACTTTTAGAAGCCAACAGCAGCTAATTAACCGAAAATCAATTGACTCCAGTGTTATTTTATTCGAGAATACAAAGAAGCGCGCTTAATTAAAATATAACAGATTGTTCCTTTTTCAGGTCCGAAGCTTTTGTACTTTGTAAATCTATCAGAAATGGCTGTTCAATTCAATCGTGTTGTTTGGTAGAAGCTACATGTAATTTAGCTTTTAATTATTAGACTTCAAAGTTCCTTCCCGAACTCAAACTCACGTTCTCCGTTCAATTCAACAGCAAGTTAATATTTGGTGATTTATTGCTTTTTAGCCGCAGTCACGTTCTCCTTTAGCATTTAATAGGATCAACTAACAACCTGTTTGCCTGACTGATACTTTTGCTGACACAAACATTACATGTTCTACATAAGAGCAGTTACGTCGTCGTTTTGTCCCTACATTTTAAATTAAAAAAATATTTTAGCAATACTAAGCCTTGCTTATGGACACAGGGTTCACTTTTATTTTTTTGTATTTTTTGCTTTTAAAAACCTGATCATTTGGTTAGGTTAACGTTGTTAAGACGGAATCCATCAGAATATTAATTTGAGTTGAAAGAGTACCAGAATGATTTAAATCCTATTGCGTTATTTTCTACCCTTAGTAAAGGGTAAAGATGTAAGTATTAATCCGTGATAACACCAACAACTATTTCTTATCAGAGCCTGAGAAAATGAATTTTATATTTCACTAGCTATAATCAAAATCTCACGTGTAGCCATTTTGTAAAATTGTCTTTTAAGCGATTCACTGGAACTTCGAAATCTGTTTTCGATGTCTGGTGCTGTTTAAAAAGACTTCTTTCGATAAGATATTTGAAAAAGTAACACAAATATTTGCAATAAGGTTTAAATAATGTTGGTACAACAATTTCTTATCTGAACAGGAGAAAATGATCATGAGTTTCAAAGTTCACAAGCTATAGGCAAAATTTCACGTCATTTAAGCGATTCAGTGGAACTTCGAAATCTGTTTTCGATGTTTGGTGTTGTTAGAAAAGATTTCTTTTGATAAGATTTTTGAAACGGTAACACAAAAGCTTGCAATAAGGTGTATATAATTGTCTGTAATTGTTTGTCTGCTGTCGTGAGAAATAGATGACGCATATTTCAACTCATAGCTGAGGTCTGAGAACTGCAAAAGTTGTTGATAGCTGATGAGAAATGGTTTGAGATTTTAACTGATAGCTGCGAAATCGCCGTTAATTTAACTGATAAATGGAATTCCAGTACTCTCATCAAGATATCCTTAAACAACTCCTACAATTTTCGCTAGTGTGTTTGGTCATCCCACAAGAGGAGTAACTTTAGCATACAGCCTAACATTCAGCTGTAAGACGTGTGTTTAAAGTTCTGTATTTCTCTTGCAGTATGCGGTTCAGACGTGCATTGTTTCTCCTGTTTTGGATACGATGAAGATGGTCACACAAAATGCCACAGCCAAGAAACCGGTGAGCTGTTTGTCAGAACATGCACAACAAACACAACGTGTATTGAATACACGGCCACGTACAACGTTCCGCAGATGATGGGGAAGACGCTGAAAAAGGTCCCCGCCACAATACACGGTCTCTTTTGTGGAACAAATAAAGATTGTGACAAGAACGTCTGTCCGAACTTCTGGCCAAAAGATGTCGTCGACACGAAATGCGATGTAACATGCTGCCATCCGGACAAGGACAGAGAAACGTGCTCGTTCCCGTTGCCAACTGCCGATGATATTGCTCGTCATAAAGGGGAGGCTGCTGGAGTCAGCGGTGTTTCAGCCAAGGCTGGGGCTCGAGGACGTGAGAGTGGTGTGGCCAGGGTTTCGCAGTCCGTGTGGCTACAAGCCGTAAGTTTTGCCATATTTGGATTGTTTAAGTTGTGAAGCGCCTCACGACCTTGACTTTTAAAGCAGTTAATCGCCGTTTATAATGGCGCCAGCGGACTCGCGTGTCGAAGATGGATCATTTTAGTGTAGTGAACTCATTTTCCCTTCAAAGTTCCAAGGAAAGAATAGCGAACCTGCCCATAGTAAACTGCACCCTTTTGGTACAGTCGGACGAACAGAAACATTTTGTAGAAAAGCACTTTAACATCTTCTCAACGGAGCCGTTTTTATATTTATTTTTTATTGAAGCCGTATTTATATCACCTTTAGCATTAATTTAGCCAGTGTCTTCAATTTCTTAGCTGTTCTTGCTTTTTCTAATGAAAGGAAAAATTAGCTTTGAAAAAGCCACAGAAATTCCAGACTCTTCATTAACACTGGTCAGTTAGTCGGGCCGAGCTTTTTTTAAATATATATTTTCAAACTTGTTCGAGGTTATTTTACTTATTGATTATAACATGCATGAGGAATTGCGGCACTCGATGATACTCTATTGTCTACAACATGTGCGTTGTTTCTGTGGAAACTGAACTCAACAAGAAACCCCACTATTAGTCAAAGAGAGAGAAAAGCTTAAGACGGTTTGTTTAGTTTTAGTTTCAGTGAAGCGTTAGGGAGTTTATGATAATTGACGTCATATTCATTCGGATAACTAGGATCCCTGTGGTAAAAACGAACACTGGCTAATCCTGGGTGTAAGTAGCAGGGTGTATCAGTATAAAGGTCTTTGTATATAACGAATAAAGCGATTTGCAGATTTAAAAGTTAACGTAGTACGTTTCATTTAGAAAATGCAAGTTTCGTATACTGCATTTTATATTTAACAAAAATTTGTACAACCCCGGTTAGAGCAAGAAATTAAAACATTAAACAGTGGCAAACATCTTCCAGAGATCGTGTTTCTTGTAAAAGATCATCGTTTTACGTATGTCCAACATTTGCCTTCACATGCAGCAGAACCTTTCATCCAGGACACCCACATGCGGAGTAAAGCACTGACTGCTAAGTGTCGGGGAGGAGGGGGGGGGGGGGGGGTGGCGAGGAGGGTAGGGCGTCGGTCACAGTAATACAGTCCAGGAGAAAAGAGACCTTCGGGAATAGGGGGAGGGGGGACCCTACCAGGTTGGGAAATTATTTATTACCGTAGACGAAAAAGAAAACATGTTGCCGCACACTATCGCAAACGTCTGATGAAGTTTGATTTTATTCTACAATACGTAATACTTGAACACGCGTACATTAGACTAATAAATTCACCTTTTAATTAATACATGTAATAAATTATAGCAAAGATAATGTACTTTACATCTCAAAAGGTACAGCAGCATTGCTTAGCATAAGGAAAGTTTAAAATGTTACTCTTGTTGGTTTTAATTTATCTTAGCGGTTTTATTGTAAACTATATATCAAGGGACTTTTAAGTAATAGCGTCAGCCTTGGTTCACTAATGCATGCCTTCCTGGACAGACTTCCGTGTCGTCTTTCTGATTGGTTATTTCATGCGCGCGAAAATTCAAACCGTGCAAAAAACAATCACTAATCGGATCTTTATAAAACCAAGCCATTTGAGCCAAGGAATTTCGCGATCTAGTTCCTCCATGTGCTACACATATTCTACTCCTTTTAAGCAACTAATCAAAAATGTAGTAAAACACATTTACATTTGGACCAATCTAGGTATGAAAAATGCAGAAATTATGTACTAATCTATTCTTGTAGATTTTAACGTACAATCAAAATTTCTACTTTTTACGGCATACACTGTACTCATAATTTATTGTTTTTTCCTAATTTGATAAAAACCTTTTTTAAAAAGAGCGTATAGAAAAAAAAAGATCTACTCGCATTTGAAGAAAAAGGAAACCGGGACCTAGAGTTGATTTCAATTGATTACACATGTAAAGGCAACTCGACAGGAACCAGTTCTCATTACAACGAAAAGCAAAAATAAATAAGAAAAATACATCAATAGTAACATGTTATTTTTTCCTTGTTACGATGTATTTGTTTCACGTGTTGACGCAATTTGAGTTTTAATCGTTTTTTGTTCTTTATAAGCCGTCGACAGTGACAGAATGCAACAAGAAGGAAAATATTGTGATTTCCGTTATATCTTGTTTATTACATCCTGTCGAAAAAAATCTTAGCGTTAAAGTCTACTTCTCGAACAACACGAAAGAACTATTTTCTCTTCTAAATTATCAGTTGGATTTTTTTTAAAAAAAACATCGCATTTCGATCAACAGCAACATTACTTGCACCATCTTCATATTCTTCTTTTCGCTGAAAAAGTCTGTTTACGGGAACAGGGCCCTGATAAGGCTTAGCACTGCACCTGCCGTTACAGAGAAACTCAAAGGATGAATGACGTCACACCCGCTTCGTGCTCCCTTCACCGGCCCGCCGAAGGAATCCGTACCCGTGTTTGTGACATTCCCCTCGGGGCATAAATCTCCCGTGCAGCAACTCATGTGGCACACGTTGTAAGCGAGACCTTTCTCTCCCAACTCCTCGGCAAAATGGCCCGAACAACGGCTGAACATGCACTCGTCTTGTGAAGCGCACCCTCGGTGAAAGCCGGTAACATTCTGACGAAGCATGCGAACGTAAACCTGGACAGTCATGTTGCGGCAGCGGTCTGTTTCCCTTGGACACCGTACCTTCTTCATAAACCGAACACACTTCTCCATGGATGCGATAGATTTACATTCATAGCACTCCCTTGATGCGGCTGAGAAGACAGGAAAGGGAAAGTTAAGAGTGAATGATCAAAAGCAAGTTTCTCCTTGAGATATTAGTATATTGACAACGTAGATAAGTGAAGAGAACATAAAGAAAACCAGCCATGATGCTGTCTCAGGGCCTGAATGGGGTGCAGGAATCATATTTATCAATTATGTTTTCAGTTAAAATTTCAGCCTATTTTCTAGCAGGAAATTTTGCAGATGCCAGCAACAGTAGCTTCCTGATTTCTCGAACCCTGTGTTTCTCGAAACTCCCAATTAATTTTTCGAACCAATTTATATCGCTTTCCTTGGATAGCACTTCTCTGTAATTTTCCCCCTGACTTCTCGAACCTCTCGGCATCCCGATTTCGCCTGGAGGTTCGCCGAGAAATCGGGATTCTACTGCATTAGTTAAAACCAACGTCATTTCTCAGTTGACAGTTCAAAATCTTTTGCCAATTTTCCAAAACCCTTTCCTGACCTTCCCAGTCTTGATCTACCTTTACCTCGAATTACACCATCTTACAGTCACAACCGCGAAAAAAAGCTCAGTTGTTCGCTCAGACGAAAACCACCACGATCACGTTTATTTTCTTTGTAAACTGATACGCTGTTACTCCCCGTTAATACGACCTCGAAATCAGGCCTGATGTGTGGGTATGGGGAGCCGTCTGAGAATAAGGCTAGACAAAAGCCAAATGACACAAATTTGTTCAGTTTCCCTCTTGCCTGTCGTTGTTTTTGCTATCACTTGTTCAAATGGAATATCTTCTCACACGGCAATATAAAATAGATCGTCGTTACGTAATTTATGCATATATGCTCCAACTGTGTGTTTGCATGTGAATCATTTAGCTCAAATGAATACAAAATATATTGTGTACAAAAGAAGGCCGCCAAGCACTGGTTTGCCTGCTATTTATTAAATTTTTCCCTTCTCCACACTTTTCGTAACATGCCACGAGATTGCGGAACAACATTCCTAGTATAAATATTAAATTACTCGATATTGTCGTTTCCTGGTTTTAAAAAAATTCAGTCCGTCGATCACGACATAATTTCACCGTTCAAATTTTGATGATTTACACCCGTTGGTCTTGAGTAATGGCTTTCAGATTTAACCAAAAACGAAGAGAAAACTTTCTCTTTTCAAGTTCGTTTCATAACACTCTGTTTTGAGTTGAAACGTGCACAAAAACATCGATCGGTTTGTGTTTGTTCAAATTGCAGACAGAAGCATGTCGATACTATGCAATTTTTACCGGTGTATACGTTGTAAACAGATCGAAATCTGAAATAGATTTTGTTGGCTGAAATCTAGGAATGTAATCTTATCGTAAAACCTTCATCAGTCAGCCGTTAAGTCAGAAATTCTAAACAGCAGTTTAGACTACAAATACTTCGCGTGTCACGCTGTTCGATTATAAATATACAGTGCACAATTAACAACACAAAAATTCACAACTGGAGCAAAAAAACTCACCAAATGTTAGTAAACATCCGAAAAGAGCTGTCCACAAAGCAATCTTTATCATTTTGGAGTGCTTTAAGGATAATTTCACTCGTGAGATTACCGATTTCTTTCCGACTGAATCGTTCCAAATATTGTAAACATTTAGTTTTTGAGCCCGTGGGCCAATTGAAGTGCGGTCTCTCTAACAAGCGCGCGTTACCTCATGCTGATAAACTATTAATCGTCTATTTTGAAGCTAATTCTTTCAAATATTTACAAACATGTAGGTGGGGGTGCACCTAAATCCCGTTTTTCCACCGCTGAACTTGGTTTAATGCGAATATCTCGTCCGCGTTTCAAGTAATCCAGAAACTCTATGCTCATTTCACAAAGCTATGTTTAGCTGGGTTTTGTAAATTTTTAGGTGATTTTTGGGAATGTTTGGGAAGAGATAGTTTTTCTCAAAGGATTAGTAAAATTTGAAGAAATAAGAAATATTAAAGATTTAATGTGATTTTAATATTAGAATTTGAAGTTAAAAATTAGTAGATGGACACCCAAACAATTCCCTGACAACCCGGGGTGCTCTTGCGTGGGGGTCAACTGCCTGTTGGTGTTTCAAAAATAATTTTCTTCCATCCCTTCCTTAAACCTCTTAAAATTCCACTCAAAATCGGGTATACCCTCACCTTAAACTTACCTCAGTAATCCAGTAGCAAATGTAAGATCAATACTGCATTGACGTTACAATGAACGCCTGAGACATCTTGAATCGGCTGGTTTGCCATGAAAATTTTACACACCAGAACAAGGTCGCAAGATTTGTCAACAAAGCGGTTCTGAAAAGTGGCAAATGTAGGGAAAGTCCCCCTTTCTTTGTTTGGTTGGTTTTTTTTTTTGAGTTTTTATAAATATTGGCCTTAAATCTCCCTCAGGCCTGTTCCAAACGTCGCGCTATTACCGTGCCGAACTAACTTGAAGAATTAAATTCAACTTTCAAAAACGCGGCGGTAGCACGACGTTTGAAACCATTTAGTTCGGCAGTCTGAATTACGTTCAGCACGACTACTTAGCACGGCAGGCCTTGCCGTGCCGCACGGCAGTAGCGCCACTTGGTTCCAAACCATTTCCGTGCTATCGTCATGCCACTGCCAGGCCAAATTCATTTGAGTTCAGCACGGCAGTAGCGCGACCTTTGGAACAGGCCTTAGTCTAATACCTCTTTTGTAAACATAATGGACTATTTTCGATTCTGTCCCAAGGCTAGTGAATTTTTTTTCTAAAGGCTGGTTCACACTACCGACGGAATCGGAAGCGCAAGGAGCGTTCCGATCCAGTGTAAATCAAAAAACGGAATCGGAAGCGGAGTCGGAAGCTCGACGGAATCGGAGTCAGAAGGATCAGAAGAGTTTCTTTTACTTCCGATTCCGCTTCCGCTTCCGTCGCTTCCGAAGCAGAATTATCAGCCAATCAAAAAACTATGTAGAGGTGTGTGTTATATTTTATTTCATGCATCTGGGACGTCGAACAAGTTTGTAAAACACTCGCAATCACTTTGAAAACCAAAATACAAAACTGACAACATATCGAAAGTAGAGCTCTCTGTCTGACGTACGAAGTTCTCTCACAAGGTTTGCAAATTCGCCTTGACTTTTCCTTTTTAAAAATACTCCACGTACCCACAACCTTCTCCTTCTCTGGTTCCGTTGCAGACGTGTTCTTCGTCGTATGAGAAGAAAAAGCGAAAGCAAATTAAAAACAGCAATCTCTCTTCATCTCCCGGGTCCGCCATCTTGAATGTTTGCAAATGAAAGCGAGGCTTACGCTGAAAGCGAGGCTTACGATTCCGCTTCCGTCGCGCCGATTCACACTAGATCAAAACTTTCTTCCGATTCCGACTCCGCTTACGACTCCGCTTCCGTCGCTAGTATAAACCAGGCTTAACGATACGGGAACAAAAGCGCCTTTTACAGCAGGAAACAGGGTACAAAAATATAGCTTTTATCCGCTGTGCTGGGCTTTGCATTTTAAATTGTTTCAAATTTATAATACAAATCATAAGATTTGGATTTTCAGTGAAATCCAACAGATTATACCTCCGGCCTGCCTCACCAGGCTATAGAAAGATAGAACTGCGAAATATAAATAACAATCTGGGTTATGCAGCAGTGATTTTTAATTTTACTCGATCGGTAATAACTAAGTTGTTTACTCAGCCAACTAAGATATAGAAGCAACATTGAAAGCTATTTGCAATATTTTCATAACACCTGGTATTGTACCATGCATTCTACATCAACTCAAAATTAAACAAAGCCAGCTGAAGAATTGCAGCGAAAGCAACAGTTATGCGCACTGGTAGGCTAATGGATTCCGTACCGCAACCAGTAGGCTTAGCCGTTGTGACAGGTTGAGGAAAACTGGGTACTACAGTGGCGATGGCTGACTGAGAAGGCCTGGAAGACGTGGGAAGCAGAGGGAGGTCATCGTTGTTACACAGGTCAGCGGTACAGCATCTTGCAGTGCAGTTGGCCATCGTATGCCCCTTTCCAGTATAACTTGTATTCTTCATGCTGCACACCGAGCTTCCAGGATCATCTTGTCCGCAAACCATGGCCAATCCGCATTGCTTCTCAAGATAATGCACTTCCTCGCCACTGCTTTTAATGACATAGGTCTTTATTGTGATGCAGTGCTTTGTTTTGTCCGAGCATTTCTGGGTCACGTAGTCTGTCGCACAATCGTTTAAGGTTGTTCCTGTAGGGCAGCTATAGCAGGAAAGAGCTTGAGCTGAAAGAAAGCATTTCAGAGGTATGTGTCGCGTACGAGCGCGAGCGGAAGATTCTGGTCGCGCGACCAGAATCTTCGCTCGCACGCGACACATAGCACTTCGCTCACACGGGAACGCTTGCTACGCAGGCTAGTTTGGCGGTTCACTTACATCTACCTTGCAATTGCGCAGCGAAATTAGTAGAAATGAGCGATTCACAATAATGAACAAAAACAATAATTTCAATCAATCGATCAGGAAAAAAGGCTGACGTTAGAAAAACACTTCTTCGCTTTTCCAGTCTGTTTTTATTTTCTTGTTGGTGTTTTAATTTTTTTTATCTTTTATTTTTAACGAATCAAATTTTATTTGGCTTTTCTTACAAGCCATTTTTTAGGTGTAGGGCATTTTACTCGCCTGTGTTTTGTTGTTAAAGGGACAATGTCACGAGTGACGAGCATAACAAAAAACAGTCCAAAAACACATGTTTACACCATTGGAAACCTAATAACAGCGATCAAGTTTTCGTACAATTACTATATTAGTGTAATGAAGCTAAATATAGAGTAATACCACTGTGATACCATCGGGAGCTTTTGATCTCAACTTGAAAAAGTCAGCCTGACCTTTTCAAGTTCTCTCCTTGTGGTTTGGACGGCCACCCTCTTCTTTAAACTATTTGCTAGATATCCTTCCCTTTACGTTCTGCATGGTTGAAAGTACTTAGTCGTAATTTTGGTGCCGTGTTACTAAAAAAGGCTAAAAAAAGTCCGTGACAGTGTCCCTTTAAGTCATATCTCTTTAACACATAACTGGAATCATTTACACTTAAAGAAAGCATATGGTTTATACGTATTATGTGGCATAGATGTAAAAAGGTAAAAGCCGATCAGAAGACAATAACTTACCTGAATAACTGATGAAAAGAGTTGCATATATAATAAGCAATATCTTCATGTTAGCTGCGGAAAACTTATCCATCCTAAGGATGATTTTCGCTTTAAACAGTACGAAAGTGAATTGAACTCGCAGAAGGCCACGAAAGTGATCACCTTCAGGGCGCCTTCAACTGGCAATAAGTCAACTCGTTTAGCAGAGTTGATCAATTTAACTGTTGCATTTTATTCCCGCGAGAGATATTTATTAGACTAGCGGCTGCTTATATTTGAAGTAGTGCATTATGAAACTGAAAAAAATCAACAGCGAAGCGGATCGGTTATATGGAAACTAAAACTTGAGAATGGATTTTCACCTGCCTGCGATACAAACTGCCTTATGAATCAACTTAATAACAATATGTATTTAAATTGCGTGCTGAACACTAAAGAAAAGCAATATGAAGCCAACCAAATTCTTTTGAAATTCTATGAAATATTTTTTATTAAAATTCGCGTCCATTTACTCCTCATTCTGACATAAACAAATGAAAGAAACCTTCCGATCAGTATAAGGTGCTTTGTTCGCCATATAGACCTGTACTGTGCTGAAGAAGAACAAATCAATAACTCTCTCGTTAATTTGAGGGCTGATGTATCCAAGTTTATAACTTAAGCTGAACTTGGATAAACAAATGATTATGTTGGTGTGATTTTGAGCATGCCCTGCAGATTGATTTTTTTTTTCATCGTTTGCGAAGCGGCCAGCATTCGGATTGGCAGACTAAGATGTTTTGAAGCGTTGGGAAAAAAATGAAAAATGACAGTGTGAATGGAGGATACTCAGTTCGAAGTGAACCAGTGCATGCAAAAAGCCCACAATTTTTTACTTATCATTGTTTCCGGCTCACAGTGTTTTAAAGACATTTCTCGAGCGAGCTAGTAACTGAGTTGAAGCGGGGAAAGACGTCCATTAACTCTATCAGGTCAATTCAGTCGAGGTTTCTAGCCTTTTTGTGCACACACAAGACGATAGAAATATACCCTACTGAGGTAGAACGTCAACCAATTGGAAACTGAAGTTCTTACAAGCTACTAAACAGGCAAGCAGGGTAGACCAATTAAGTGCCTAGGGAGGGGAACGAGCCGCTTATAAGCCATTGATTTCAGATCTTCACCTCCATATTTACTCTTATTGGAGTATGCTACACGATTGTTTTAACCATCAGGGGGCTCAAAAACGCAGACCCGAAGCAAAAACGTGATTATTCTCGAGAGACAATCGAAATCCGGTCTAATAATGCGTTAAAACTGAACTGAAACAATTGAAGTGCTACACTGTCGACGACACTTGGATTATATTTTATTTTAATTATTTTTAGTGGCAACTAGGGAAGCTACATCGAGTGCATGTATAAAACTGCAGAGTAAATATATAAAAACCCAGCGATGCATTTCATTATCTACACACTCAGTATGAAAAGCAAGTACATTGACAATCAGCGTACAATTCTCATCCACAGCTTGTAAAACCTATTTTCTGGGGCGTTCTTCCTTGAAACGTTCTGAATTGAAAGTGAAAAACGCCTTGAGGACCACGTTGTGAGAAAGAGGTAAAAAGGAAAAAATTCAACTTTCCGGGAATCGAGATCGCTAAATAAATCTCAACGAATGCAAAAACTGCTAAACGGGAAAAAATGGCCGAACTTTCAATTAACTGTCTAGCTGAGAACTTTGAACATTTTCACATACGACGAGCTTAAAAACAACATGAAAATTTTACTAGTGCTTAATCGCTTAATATTGTTATTCATTACTAAAACAACACAACAGTCTGGAATCTACGAGAGAGTTCACATCAACTTGAAAGCCATCTGAAGCATCGCAACAAGAACAATGGTCACGCGCCGTGGCATCTTAATGGCATCCGTACCACAACCTGCAGGAGTAGCTGTGGTACTTGTGTTCCCAGTTCGAGGGGTACTGGGTACTACAGTGACGTTGTTCCCAGTTCGATTGTTTGGTGCTACAGTGGTGCTGGGTGCCGTGGGAGGGCTGGGTAAGTCATCGTTGTTACACATGTCCTTGGGGCAACACCTGGAGGTGCAGTTTATCAACTCGTGTCCTTTGCTAGTGATAGTTGTGTTCTGTGAATTGCATACATATTTGGGATCGGGTTGGTTGCAAATGAAGTCCAAGCCGCATTGCTTGTTCATATACAGGATTTGCTCGCCACTGCTCTTCTTGAGAAAGTACTTCAAGTTAAAGCACTGGTTCCATCCAGCCGAACACGTCACGGTCTCGAGATTTTTTACACAATCGTTAAAGGGACTATCCGTGGGACATTTGTTGCAGGAGAGAGCTTGAGCTGAAAAGAAACCACGATTTCACCGTCAAAGATTATTTGTTTTTCATAAGACGCATTAGTTAGCGAGAGCTCAGGGTTTTTCTTTTGCTTTGTTTTGATTTCTCGCTTATCGTTTTTCACTGAAAAACTTCGCAGGCCAGAGTTGACAGTGGTATACTTTGGTTTAGGCATATTTCTATCGTTCTCGTAGGGCAGGAATAAAGTGCAAGTCTAATCAATGTACAATGTCATCATTAACAAATTACTGCGCGATCCAGGCCTCAGTCAGAAGGCTCTGCTCACAATGTGTAACAAATTACAGTTTGTCTGTTTTGAAGTCATGAACAAAGTGTGTCCAATATAATTTTGATTCAAATTAACAAAGTAGCGAAGAAATTTCAGGGGAAATTTATTAATTTTGGAAAGTTAACAAAGGATTAACATGTTCCTGATATAGTGCTTGCTCGTGTACTTTTTTTCTTTTCGTGGCAGGTTGGTTTTAAATCGTCCGATTAATTTTAATTTTCTTTAGAACTAACTAAAGGTCCCAAAAAGCTTAACAAATATTAATATCAAAGCATAATATAAAACTGAATGTTAAAATCAAGCAAAACAAACCGGAATAGTCGGATACCACTGGCGTCTTTATAAATCAAAATCTTCATTTTGATTTTACCAATGAGCAATTAATTGAAATAGTGTTTTTTTGTTGACTGATTAATCCTAAACATCTCCTTGGCTACCTTTTCAGAATTGATTCAGTTTTAATTTTAATTTTAAGTACATTTTCACAGGTGCCGAAAAGTGCTGGCTAATTATAATTTTAAGTGAAGATGCAACATTTTTTACAACCACAAAGCAAACAGAAACAAATTTCGTTCGCGTCTTGAGACTATATTTTTCACTGGCGAGAGAATGTCTGCTGGGTCAACTATCAGAAAAGGCACGTTAAGTTAGCTCACCTGAATGCACACCGGCTAGGAAAGCCACGAAGGTAATGCAAAATATCTTCATAATGGCGATAGCGAAAGTTTTCCACCCTCAAGAGCTTCCAAAACGGGTCAACTAAGCCTCGCATAAGGTTTTCTTAGAGATGAATAAAACAAATCCACCTGCCAAACAATGCTTTTTTTTTTTCTGACCTGACCCCCCACAGCACTCAATCAGTTCGTTGAGCCCTTGGGGAGTATGACTGTTGCAATCTATTTCTCCTGGAAAACTTTTCATTGGTCGGCCATGTACGTAGAGGAAAGTGTGAAATTGAAAAAATCAACAACGAAATGCACAGCGTGCAGCTATGATAAATTGAAGGCAAATAATGTTTTTTTAGATGATTGACGATAAATTCCAACTGCTTGCAATATAGATTTTCAACATGTCTCCCGGATCGATTTAATGAATTTCTGTGTTCCAGTTGCGCTGATTGCCCGATTTTATAAGAAATGATATTTCAAAACACCGTTTCTTTTTATTCAATCGCATGCATTTTAATTAGGACCCGCGCGCATTTACTCACACGCAAAAAAAATCTTCAGATCTAAGTGATGTATTTCATTGGAGTGTTCTTTTCTGTTTAAGAACACAAAAACTTATATTGCAAAAAAATATATATATATATTAAAATAATTTTATGCTTCAATTTACCCACAAACTCTCAAATTGTTAAACAGAATGAAATCGTTTGTATATAAAAGAGTTACAAAAAACTGTTGTTCAAAATGGGAAATCGTAGTAGACGTAAATAAGTAGGTCATAAATCGAAGCAAAAACATGAAATCTCTGATTGCCTTTACTAAAACATAATAGAAAGATAACTGATTTGTTTTTACTCAATTGTATTCTATTCTATTACCCCAAACGATGAGTTTCTCATTGATGCCGACTTTGAACTTGTGAAGCCAATTGCGTTGACTATTGTAGAGAATTTTATCATGCTGTCTTCGCTTGATAAATTAATAAAAAAGTATGTTCTAGACTCCGGGAGCAGATAAAAAATAAATTGATTTTCATGTGCCATTTTCAACAGGCCAAGTGAAGAGATCGACTGTGTTGACCGGAGATGGCGACTGGACTCCATCGTGCCCTGTTCCTGGGAATGACTTTGATGTATAAAGTTTTCGCAATGTCGAAACCCGAAAGTTACCTTTGAAGCGAGAAAAACCTTAAAATAATAGTACACTAAGGGCGCGTTTTTTACACAAAATTCTCGAATAAGAATGTTTGGTACAGAATGCTAGGAATAATTCGGATTGCCATCATATGGCGGCCGACGAAGAGGCTGCCATTACAGTCGTTATCGCAGCACTCTTTCTACTTTACAAAGAGAAGGAAGAAAGTATGGATACTGTTAGTAATGGATTTGCCGAAAGTTCTGGTAGTGCTATTCACGTATTTGATTCCGCAGCGCTCATCTCGCAGACCATCACCTTGGATTTTCATTTGCAACATAAGACAACATTCTGTTCTATCCTAGTATAGGAGAAGAATGGATGGAACGGCGTTCTGTCCATTCCGGAATAGGAATGCGGAATAAAAAACGCGCGCATTTCACATTCTGGCCATTCGCATTCCAGAATTGTGCATGAGAAAACGTGCTCTAAGGCAAGAAGCATTGAAAAGGTATTTATAAACCAAGAAGGAAGTATATATTACATATTGTCATGATCACGTTGGTCAATTATGCAAGTTTTAAGAATTGGTTTTCCGACCAGATTCATATTCGTTTTCCCGTTGTTCCGCTTTGTAGGTAAAACGAAACGTTACTGGGCTTCGTCGTCTTAACTGTCATTTGCATTGCATCAATCCACGATACTTGTTTGCGAAGGGCGTTTGTAGTTAGCTTTTACTCCGGTTTGTTTGTGGTTAGATTTCACTCCGGTTTGCTTGCGGTAAGCTTTTATTCGTTGGCTAGGGCAGTACTCTTTATAGTTGTTTCGTTTCTTTTTGGGGTTTTATTTCTCGAAACCAGCCGAAACAAACGAAATGAAACTTGCTTGCGGTTAGCTTTTGCCGCGGCTTGCTTGCAGTTAGCTTTTACTTCGGTTTGCTTGCAGTTAGCTTTTACTCCGGTTTGCTTGCAGTTAGCCTTTACTCCGGTTTGCTTGCAGTTAGCTTTTACTCCAGTTTGCTTGCGGTAAGCTTTAATTTCATTCCGGTTTGCTTGCGGTAAGCTTTTATTTGTTGGCTAGGGCAGTACTTTATATGGTTGTTTCGATTCGTTTCGGGTTTTCTTTCTCGACTATCTTTTCATTTTCAGTCAAAGAACACTCTCATCCCTAACAGTGCACTAATATATACAAAATTAATAAAATTCCTTAACTGTGTACGAAATTAATTGTTACAAGTGCAAAATTATGATAATAAATTTTGCTCTCAACAGTTTTAAAAATTTCGTGTCACAAGCGTCCTGTGGGATAAGCTAATTTTGACGTTGCAAATCTAGAATCATAATTATTTGCCCCCAAATCAGTGTCTGCTAATTTTACATTCTTAGCAGCAACACTGAGATGAAAAGTGCTGTTAGCAAAACTGAAAGTTCACATATCCCAATATGCCTCGCACGATTAGCTTCAATCTGTAGTTGGTTGTTACTTGAAAAATTGGTTGCCATAAACGCATTACACAGGTCCTCTTTACAACACCTAACATTGCAACTTTCTACATCAGCTCCTCGGCCCTTTACAAGCTCTCGCAGGATTGAACACCTGTTGGTGATTGCGTGACAGTCACGGCTCTCTGTCGCGCAATCTTTCCACTCTGCTGTTTCAATGACTTTTCGCGTACCTACTTCTAGAACCTTTGCTTTTAATATGAAACAAGAGTCAAATTCACTATGCTTCGAGCAATTTGTCTCTAGTAGTTTTCTTCTGTTTAGCTTTGAAACATATTCTGGCTCGAATTTGAAGCATTTCTTCGGTGATGAACGTGTAATTGATGTTGGTGGAATTTTACGAGTGCTTGATTTCGGCAGATTAGGTGTTGGTACGGGATGATTGCAGTAATTAGAAGAGCAACACTGTGGACGACAGTTTGGCTCAACTAGTAGGCCTGGCCTCTCCCTCCACAAGTGAAGTTTTATATCTTTGCACGGCTGGGAGGAATGACATTCCTTTTTCGACGCACATTTTCTGAAATAGGAAAAGAAGGTAATGATCATAAGATATTAACATCGATCGATCGGTTTTGGTTTAACAGTTTAAAAATCCAGTAGATGCCATTGTTCCCAGCAAACGTAAATATGCACGGCTGAACCAAAAGAAAACACACACAACCAAACGGATCGACATACACTATAAGGTCCTCTAACTTCGTTCAAAAACCACTCCATGCTACTGGGGTGTGGTCGGGAGGAAACTCCTTATCTTGGTTGTGCTATGTTGCCTTTAGGTGCTGCAAAAATGCATTTAGGGTCTTAGATGAAAAAGGAAGGCCCTACTTCTGTTAAATTGAAACATACTTTTTTGGCTAAATTGATCACAAAATCCTTTCTCATACAGTCTGCAAGAGCTCCAATTTCAGTATTACCGAAACCGTTCAACTTAATGCAGAATTGGTGCGAATAAGGCAAGTTATATTAAAATAAAATTGTATAACTTGTGTTGAAATATATATATATTGGTTTCCTTTCATTTTAGTAAATGGTATCGATCCATCCCGTCATGCTGCGGTGCTTACCATGGGGTGATACATAAAGCCTTACTCTTTTTAGCGTTTCATTTGGCTGTACTTCATAACTTTTCCTTCTTCCATATGGTTCGCTTAATTTTTATGCGTGAGATGTTTAACCGGATGGTTTGTGTAAATGGTTGGCACCCTTAGTCTTTCACTAATAACCCATTCAACATCGTACCTTACAAACAGAATCGATTTATCTCCTTTTAAGTTTGTGACTGAGGCATCAAGGGCCATACAAACAGACTTCGGTCGATGAGGACAGTTTTCAATCCGAGAACTTCTTAGGCACATTGTCGCTGACCAGCTCCCATTGCATTTGTAGCATTCTAGTGATCTTGCTTTCTTAATCGTGGCTATCAAACATGAAAGGCAAAAACAAGGCTGAAGTAAAAAAACAAATTAAATTTAAAAAGGATAGGTCATAGTACAACTGCCAAAATATGAATCAGTTCTGCTGCTGCTGTTGATAGGAGGCAATGCGACCTAATGGTAAGTGCGCTGGACTCTGGTTTGAGCCCTGTGTTCTTAGGCAAGGCACCTTTTCTCCCTCAGTGCCTCTCTCAGCCCAGGTACATAAATGTGTACCGGAGAATTGGAGTAATCCCTGTGATGGACTGATATCCCATTCAGGGGCGAGTAGAAATACTCCAAGTCGCTAAACGCTCTTGCCTGATGGGTCTCTAGGCCGGCTGGACCCAGACTTAACCTTACTGTTGCTTACTGTACCGTCACCATCTGATTTACTGAGATGACGAAAAGGAGGACGCATTTGCTTAATAAAGACAGCGGGCACTATGATTGGTAAACCACGCTCAGGTTAATCATTATCATCACATTTCAGAGAATATTTATTTTGTTAATAAAATGAAAAAAATATCCCTGTTAGCATCGTCCGAAAGCAGTCGTGCATTTCCATTGTAAAAACCGAAAAGGTCTTTGGAAAGAGAGCCATGGGTGAAAGTTTACCGAAGCTTCTAACAGATTCTTGAGTCTTATATGTTTATCGGTCATGAAAAAAAAGCGTACATATTGGAAACTAAAATGAAAATGAATTTACCAAATGCCAAACAATCGCGTCCACTGAAATGAACAAACCGACGTAGCTAGTATTCGATGCAGAAATTTTGTTCTTGTTTAAAATATTGCGCTCATAAATAATTGTTTTGTGAGATATCAGCAGCTGCTTTGCTGTCCCCGCAATCTAACCTAATCCGCTAAAAATAAAACAAGTCCCATCCCCCGCAAGGACGACAATATTTTTTGTCAAGAGCAGGTGGCGTTAAAGGTGAAAGTTCAAAAAATTCAAATAAACTGCTGTTGTTATATGGAGAAAGAGTAAACATCATTTTACTGTAAAGTTGTGAGGACATGATAACTAGTTGTAATCAAATTACGTTGCTTTCAAGCCGGTCAACTCATAACTTACAGGAAAAAAATCTTAGAACGTAGCTAGCGTAGCAGTTGTTTCCTCTCCGATAAAGTGAGAGCTTATAGCGCTGGGGGGGTGAGCGGAAGGAAAAGATCCCCTCGCGCACTTGGAAAGGACTGAACTATTGCTACGAACGATGATCATAAAACGAATTGAGTTGCAATAAAATGTGAATGAACTCTGGGAAAACGAATTTTCTGGGAAGAAATTGGTTATTTTTTTTTCAGTCATAACAATAGGCAAAAAACCAGCACTGTTTGATTTGTGAAGCAATTAATCAAATTACATCAAACTTAAACTCTACGTTTGACTTTAAACCTTACCTGTTGTGAAAGCAGCAAGCAACAGAAGCTGGAGATTCATTTTACTTTTCCTGACTGACCTGAAATAAAACAAGCAACGGAGGAACGTTTTGTGACAATTACAAATTACCATTCATTTCACGTCCAGATTTTTGCTCTTTAAAGCGAAGTGTATTTTTTCCAAAAAAAAAAATTAAGCGGAATTGTATTTAGTCATGTAGTACTTACCTCCACAGACTTGATGAACGACCCGGTGAGTTGATCACTAATCTGGCTATGCGTCTTTGAACAACGGAAAAATATCACAAGTCATTATGCATGTCATCCGCGATTTTCTTCGTGTGTGAATCGTTAAAAAGTGTTACGTTACGTCGTAACGTCGCCCGTGTTCACGCATAAATGAGTGTATTGCCGAAGGGTTATGTGTTTATAAGCAAAGAAAAAGATGTTTTTTGACGCATCTTTAGCGGATTAAAACTTATCCTGCAGAGCTTAAAAATGCATTTCCTTAACTGGGACGCAATGAAAATTTAATGCGTTTAAGTTTTTCATGAACGTTCTACAGTTAATAATCTCCTTTTTTAAAAAAAGTGGACTACTCTTGCACAAATACATCTTGAATGAAATCATTTTTTAATTCGTGAGCCATTTTCTATAAGAGCGCAATAAGGCTGAAAAATAAAATACAATATTTTGATGTGATTATGATTTACATTAGAAGTAAGATTGCGGTTTCATTACGGTTATCCAATGTGTTTATATTTTTCCGCTAGGTTTTATTTAGTGGTTACATTCTTCTCCTTGTCCTGCATATTTTATTATTTTAATGAATTTGTTGGTAGACAGTAAATCCCCCAACTTCTAAATTAGATCCCATACGCATCATTTTGTTTGAGAATTTATTTTCCTTTTCAATCAATGCTTCCTGAAAAAGTAGGAGTCTGTGAAATTCATTTTTATTAACTCTCTGGCTCGCAAGTTTTTATTAATTCTCTAATTGTAATGGTAGTTTCTTATCTTATGTTGTGAAATGAAATGTGACTTGATGGCGTACTTCGTCTTGCCCTATTATTTTGAAAATCATCTACTTATTCTTTGCTGGCAATTTTAGCAGCACTGGTTTTAAAAATTGCAACATTTACGAGTTTCACAAGACCACGAAAGAAATTGTTGTTGGGCCAAGAAAAAACTCCTGCCGCTTCATTATTGTAGTGCTTGGTTCCGTAGAAATAGGCGCGCAATGTGTACTAAGTGTGACTCAGTTTGCGTGTTCTCTCTGAGCAGAATATGCCAAAACATTCATAACTATGACACCAAAATTTTTGTATTTCCAGAAAGACGACAACGTTTATCCGAACCCAAGGATGGTTGCTGTTGTCTTCCTCTAGTAGACCTGACTTAAGCGCATTCGACTAACTAGTAGATTTGGTCACCAGTAGTCTTATGCGCCCCTCTAGACAACTTTACCTCGCTTTCATGTTGCATACATAATGAGCGAATCTAGACTCGCTTGAAACAACAGCCTCACGTGCGTTAAACAAAACAGGGCTAATAAAGTACGATGTGCGATGCATAAACAAAAGGAAGACAAAATCGAATACTTTTTGTAATGGATAAAAAGAACCGCCCCTTTGTAAAACCGTGTAAGAGGAAAGAAATTATTAGTAAAACGAAGTACAAGACATTTAATTTAGCGTCGCGTTTTGTCTTGTGAACAGAAAGCCAACGCGATGTTGTAAAAGTCAAGTCAAGTTTTTTGAACCCGGTAAAAGGAACTGCTCTTTTGAAACAACAGCTTCACGTGCATTAAACAAAACAGGGCTAATAAAGTACGATGCGCGATGCATAAACAAAAGGAAGACAAAATCGAATACTTTTTGTAATGGATAAAAAGAACCGCCCCTTTGTAAAACCGAGTAAGAGGAAAGAAATAATTAGTAAAACTCATTAATTTAGCTTTGCGTGCTCTTTAATGAGCGAATCTAGACTCGTTTTCATGTTGTATATATAATGAGCGAATCTGCCTCGCTTTTGCGTTGAATGAGCAAACCTCGCTTTCATGTAAACTGGAAACATGGATCAGTCAACTCTCTTTAAGATCTTTGATGAATGAATCAAATCTCCTTTATACCTGACCGAGCTAAGACTGGTTAATCCAAAATGGCGGATGGAGCTTTACAACAAATCAAATGCTGCTTTCCCTCGAATTTTTAAAGCATTTCAACTTGTTTTCGTTTTGTTTATGATAAGAACTTATTTATCGATCGTATATTTAAGTTTTGTTTGGAAATAGTTTTCAGAGTTCTTGTATTAGTTTTTCGATTCCTTTACATTGTAAAAATACATTATACATATTTTGCGGCCTGGTCCTTGGAGAGGATCATATCCGAGGTCTGAAAAGCTACAGCCATATTCGAGAGTAGGGTTAAAAAAAATTAAATAATCGATACTTACAAATTGAAGACTCGAGTTCCACGCACGAAGCGGTCCTAAGAATAATCGATTCTTAAATACACACGGCGGTAAATGACGGCGCTTGGAAAGGTTATACAAAACGAACTAATGAACTAACACCAACACCGCATGTTCAATACTCCCAGGAGTTATTACTATTGTCAATTATCTACTCCGTGATGGGTTCTCAAATTTCTTGTCTTCCACATGGATCGTTCTCGAGATTGACTTCGAAGCAAGATGGTTTTCGCACTCCAAAGCGCTCTTGTGTACGTTATGTTTTTTTTTAGCTATGGTCCCCAAATGTTTAACGTTTGAATGTATCGGGAAAAGATGTCTTTGTATTGAGGAAATTAGCATCGTTGATTGTTCCCGAGCGGCTTTTGAGTCAACGCCTCAAACAAAGAAAAGAATGGTGAATTATACACATCTCTCTTTACGGCACAATCTATTGTGGGAAGTAAATTTTACTTTGATAGTGGAACAATTTCCAGATGTCAAAACTGTGGATATCAGAGACAATCCCATTCATTGTGAGGGAGTCGAAGGCGGTGAACCTTTTGATGCGTTGAGGCCGACAAAGGGTCAAAGGCCAACTGCACCGATTTCTTCTACGACCGAGCAATATCTCTTTCACAACCAGACGCAACCTTTGAACATCAACACTACGACTTCAGCCTATACAGAGCCCAACCTTACTTCCAGTGTTTATTTGACCACTTTAATTACCAGTATTATTTTAATCCCGTTCATCATCATTTGTCTAAGGATTGTAGTAAAACTGCTTATCAAGAGGCGCAGGAGACAACGAGGTGTAATGAACTCCTTCGAAATGATTTCTTTCAATTTGGAAACTTCTGACGAAGAGGAAGTCATCTTTGACGCTACCGCACTGTAAGGAATATCTTTGAACATTTTAGTTTGTGTTTGTAAATAGCTTTCCCTGGTTGTTTATAAATAGTTGTTTGTAAATAGCTTCGTTTTGTTAAAAGTTGTTTGTAAATAAACAAGGTTTAAGTTATCAGTATAGCCCAAATGACCATCTGTCGTTGGAACTGCTTTACCACCCCGCGTTTAAAGCAAACCCCAGCAAAGTATATATCTTTTGGAAGCTTAAGAACTGAAGATTACGAAGACATATTCATTTGAAGTTGAAAAAATATTGTTATACGAATAGAGCGCTTAACTTCCAAGAGTACCGAGGTTCACAAATCGATTTCGTTTCCAGTCGGATTTGAACGGGGGAAAGCGATCAACATCGCTATGTGTTTTTCACACCTTCCTCTAAAAAACTATGTCGGGGAATATTGATTACTTGTCTGGTTTGTTTTTAACATGCAGTTGAATTGCGAGAGTTTAGAAAACAACCATTTCCTTTGTTAAAATAGCCTCCAAATAGCCATAACTTTTGAAAGATGAAAAAAAAATAATAAAAAAGTTCCCCGACACAGCCAATTATCGGGCGACGTTCGTGTCAAATTTCAGCGAAAAAGGTTTAAAACTCATTGAAAACGAACTTAAAATGTGTGCCACACTCTTCAAAAAATAAAAATATACTTGAGGCGTTCTTCCGGCGTAATCACACAAGACGTGTGAAAATGGTTACGCATTGATGGATAAAGTGTAGGCTCGTTGTAAGAGAATTCTTATCAATTACGCGTGCGTGTTCCACGCGAGTTCCCACGCGCACCCTTGGGGAAAAAACAGCGCTAAAATTGGCCTTCTTGGCCCTCCTGGCCTGAATGGCCCGATAAATTTCGTTTTCTAAGTCATTTTGTTCAGTTGGAATCAACCTTTCACACCGTGAACATGAAGAGGAAATGTAAACACTGTCCCATTCCTGGTTGTGCTTCAAAATTTTTAGTTCGATTGGCAAATCATTTGGCACAAGTGCACGAATTATCAGAGATAGAGCGAAAGTATTGGCTGCAATTTGCTAAATTACAAAGAGGCTGAACCTAAAACAAGTTTTCTATAAACGAGAGTGCACACAGTCCAAACAATCAGTTGTCATCATGGATCCAAGGTGGAAACATCCTTTCCCTGCGCTCGTAGCTGGGCCGACCTCTAGCGGAAAAAGCAATTTTGTGAAACGATTACTAGAATCGGGCGAACACATGATTGATGGTGCGCCTGAAAATATCATTTGGTGTTATGGTATTTATCAACCCGCTTATGATGAGATGCAAAGGAATATTCCCAACATTCAGTTTGTGGAAGGAGTTCCCGGTGATTTAGAATCCATGATTAACCCCTCCATCAGAAATCTCGTTGTGATCGACGATTTGATGCGAGAACTGGCTAATGATCAGCGAATTACCAATCTTTTCACGAAAGGATGTCATCATCGAAACTTGAGTGTCATATTCATTTTGCAAAATATCTTTCACCGCGGAAAAGAACTAAGAGATATGAGTTTGAACTGTCACTATTTGGTTATGTTTAAATCTCCACGCGACAACAGTCAAGTAACCCATTTAGCAAAGCAAATGTTTCCCGGCCACGTGAAATACATGCAAGAATCATTCCAAGATGCTACCAGTAGCCCTTACGGGTATTTGTTGTGCGATCTTAAACCAGAAACGCCTTCCGACTTCCGGTTAAGGACCAATATTTTCCCCGGGGAAACTCAGGTCGCTTATGTCAGAAAAGTATAAAAAGCGTGTACCACATGAAATTTCTTCAGTTGAGCATGGCCCAGCGACTAAGAAAGAACCACGATTTTTTAAAACTCCTAGCCAAGTGTACCCCAGCTCAGCATAAAGCAATTCTAAAAGTAGCCGACGACGCTTTAGTGAGAACCATTTGTGAGTGTGTTTTAAACGTGCTTAAAGGAACAGTGCCTGTCAGTAAGCCAGCTAAGAAAAAGCTTTTGCCTCACAAGAAATCTTTGATCGCTCTCGCCGAGAAAAGTACACCGCTCCACAAGAAAAAGAAACTTTTAGTTCAACACGGAGGGAATTTTTTTAAGTGTTTTGTTACCACCCGTGCTTCGTGTGTTAAGTTCGATTCTTACCTAAAATGAATCACACAAAGCGTATGGTTCTTGTTCCCGAAAATACACTAGAACGCTTACAGCAACGTCAGCAGATATTAACACCACCTGTGACACAAACTTTGAAAAACCTGGATAGTGAAATGACTGAGATTTTATCCAGTAAACAACTAGACGATGAAGAGAAAGCAAAACTTTACAATCAAGTCTTACAGCGCTACCTGATTTATTATGACCAGCGAAAAGGTCAACCACTTCACGTGAAATTAACAACACCTAAGCCCATGGAAACGCCTAAACCAGAAGAGAGTAAAGAAAAAGAGACCAGTAAAGATTCCTCCGAATTAGAAACCATACCAACAGCAGTAGAACAAGAAGTAATGAAAAGTGTACCAAAGCTTTACAAGACTGGAGCAAGGCAACTGTTGGATAAAATTAAAGAAAATCGAGACCTGCTGCATTGGAACGAAAAAGGGGAATTGATGTATGAAAACAAATCGATTCCAGGATCTCATGTGGTGGATTTAGTGAATGACATATTGCGTCACCGAAAAGGATTTGAACCGGTTGGATGGTCAGTGTTTGCAAGAGGCCTGGCACGAATGAATGTCCCCGAGAACCTGGTGCGAAATCCACAACGCCAGAGCGCCATCCGAGAATTTAAAGCAAGAGTTAGAGACGAAACGCCAAATAGCCCCTCTCGTTGGCTTCCTACCCCACCCTCTACATCAGCTCCCGTTAAAAAGCAAAGATCAAGAATGCCCAGTCCACGCCCACAAGCTGCTCGCTGGTTACGCTTATAAGTCATGACAATAAAATACGTTAAAAGTTAAATTACATGGTGTCTTTATTGAACTGTGCTTTCACTCCTTGTTTGTTTACATGGGTATGATAATATTTTAAACTTAGAGGGAAATGTTTTTCGATAAACCTTTTCACAAGAAAATCGTTTCGTCTTTTATTGCTAGAAAAACGATTTACAATAGTATTCATACTAACTCGACGAGAGCGAAATAAGGCAAAAGACAGACAATAATGTCCACACACTTTGCTGTTCATGCTCTGCAATGTCACAGAGTTAAAGGTCCAGCTTCTAGAATTGTTCTTTAAAAAACGAGTAAATGTTCCAGTATAATTGCTTGGAGGTAATCCGTAAGAATCAAAAAAATCTCCCTCGCGGTCTTCGGTGAAATAAAACGCAACCCAGTGAGATCCAAGCTTTTCACTTGTATCCACATTGGCGATGAACAGGGCTGGGAAGGATGAAACACTCTTGGGTAGTTTATCTGAAGGATACACTCCTTGAAACACACCTCGCGTATGTTTATCTTTTCTCAGAACAAGGATCAGCTGTATGGTATCCATTCTAGTTTGTGTAGTCGTACAGAACGTTTCGGCTTGCGTCAATCTCGACCACGTTTTGAAACTCGGCGTAGATGATAAGGTTTACTGTGTTGGCGAGCGCTTGTTGAAAATGAAGCTCGACACGAAGGTTGCCTTGTTTTATAAGCTCAAAATGCTCACCCGAGCAGTGGTCTGGGGACAAGTCAAAACAGAAAGCTGTGTAGCGAGAGCCATAGTCACCTCTATTTATTTGGTTGCCTGCATCATGAGAAAGCTTTCCAGTGCCCGAAAAAAGGCTTTGAAATCCCGCTATAACATTTTGACCCCCAGCATCGTCAAAATTCAGGAACAAAGGTTTTCGGGGAATTTGTTCACCGTCCACGTACACACCCACTTGAGTTAGGTTATGGTGCTTGAAGTTAAATGGGTTGGAGGTGTATGTCCCGTTATAAGCTGTTGTATCTACCAGTACTAAGACTAGGCGCTTTGGAATATGGCCCAGGAAAAGGTTATCTGGGGTAAAGCTACTGAATCCGTTTGGGATGGAGAGAAGTTTACAATCAACTCGGCGGATAGGGTACTTGGCAGTCGCTTGCTTAAGTGCAGCTGCGTGTCCCAGTGTGATAGAAGAGGCCACTTTGACTTTGCGAACGTATAGAATTGCTTCTGTAATAACCACCTTGTAATTAGCTCCGACAGCTGATGAGACTAGGCAGAAAGAATTTTTGGCTCTGTTAAGCTTTAGCCTTAGATTAACCCCGTTTAAAATTAAACGGTCTTGAAAGAAAATATCGCTGTGGATGGGTCCTATCATATCCACCGTGTGACTTTGTTTTGTAAACGCATAGCGAGCTTTTAAACCCATGTTAGCATCGTCATCTTCAGCCACAGGATTTACGGCATCCATCTTCCCGCGGGTGTCCTTGTAAAACATAGCCATGGTAAGTTGACTCGATTTTGCATCTTCTCCATAGTTTAGCAATGTTTCAATCATCGCGCGATATGGATAAGTATTAGTCGACAGGGAAATAAGCCGCTCGTTCAAAGAAACATCCACTTGCGAAAATAGGGAATGTAGAAAAAGATTCACGGGTCCCACTTCCTCGTTCTCGTCTAAAGCAACGCCATTTGGTTTGGTGATCTTTGCTTTAACAAACAGCTGTGTTCTTGCCAGGTCTAGATGTTCTTCTCCAGTTCCAGAGACGTTAAATTCTATAGGACCGCTGTCTGTAATGTTACTGAGAGGGTGATATTCAATCCATTGCCCCTTGGTGATAGATGTTTGTGTAGCCGGAATCGTAAAGAGATCGAGTTCCGATTTCGTACATTCTTGAGATTCGTGATGAACAAAAGCCATTTTATTCTTTGTCAAAAATGGTTTTAGGTTTCTTCTGCTGCGGAGATGTTTTCTGTTTCTTGCCTGGAGGTGAACTGTTTTTTGTCGGTTGCGCTTTCCTTTTTGTACCTTTTTTACCCGCACCTGACTGCGGAGAATTCTGGGAAGGAAGGCCCAGAGCTTGTTTAGCACGCTTTGTTGTCGAGGTTTTCAAGTTTTCTCCAGCTAATACATCTTGTGCAACATTGACACCCGTTTGAAGAGCTTTTTTACCAAGCGTTTTAGCACCCTGTTGGAGGTGAGGCATCGCCCAACGGAAAAGGCCTCTAAACATGGAATCCATACCCCCGCTGAAATGGAGAACCGTGAAAAGCGGGTAGATTTCCACCTTTTTGCTTGGCTTGATCAACATAGTACTGTTCGTACAACTTGTGATTTGGAGTGTGAATTTTCTTCATGTCACTCTTTAAAAGTTCACGGGTCTACTCTGTCGAAAATGAAGTGTAAGCAACACTCTCCCAAACTCGAATGGCACAGTTTCTCCTGTGTCCCTCTTTATATTGACTTCAATACTTTCGAATTGCTTTCTACTGACAGGTACGTATTGCGGGCGCACAAAGGATTTACTGATCCGTTGTCCATCCTTCCCTTCCACGGGGACGATTCGAAGCAAAGGTACTAAGGCATCTCCGACATATTGTGATTGTATAATATCACAATAAACGTAAAGATCGTGAAAACTGTGTTCTAAGTCCGCTTCTCTCAGCGGCGGTAGAGGTTTTGGAAATAACTTTATTCGGAGAAAATCCTAGCATTTGCCCGATGTCCGAAAAATACACTTCGGCCTTAGTTTGTAAGTGTACGGTCACTTTTCGGTTCAGAGTATCAAGGGATAATTTCACATTATCTTTGAATCGATCATTCGCACCGACAACTTCGTTCATCTTAGTTAGAACATCGGCGATCGAGGAGTAATGTCCCGGTGGAACTATCAAAGCCTCCCACACACCGTGTAGTTCTTGATTACGGAGATAAAATCGATTCTCAAAATTTCCTTGTACATTATTCCAGCTGTGGGGATAATGGATTTCTGTTAGCGCTACCTCCCAGTCCCCGGTCAAGCTGATTGTCTGAGGTAAACAAACCCGGTACTCTGTTAACGTATTCTTTGGAAATTTATCGAGGCTGGCATTGTTAGGAAGATGCAAGTAGAACTGTGTAACCTCCATCGTATCTTGTGATAAAATGAACGTTTTACTGTAGGTACTTTGAATTTAAGAGAAACGACGCAACAACAATTTTTTAATTTCACATTCTTTTATTAAGTACACAAAGAAATATTTACAATTTTGAAATATCACTTTCTGGGACCCAGGAATCGAATTTTGGATCTTCGTAGCCTTTCCATCGCAAAAGATATTCCACCACTCCGTTGCGCTTTCGTTTACGCAAAACTTTTTCAACGCGATAGACATCATCGTTCTTGGTTACTTTTTGTAGTTCAGGTTCGTAGAATGTTCCATCTAGGATCTCTCCAGCATCATCTTTCAGTTTATAGACCGGTACTTGACGAGCAAATCGTTTGTAGATCGTAAACATTTCTTCCGTAAAATTAGGTAAGTAAGATTTTTCAAAGATCCGCTTAGCCTTACTGATCCTTACGCGATCTCCCACTTGAAATTTGAAGCGAACTCGTTTCTGTACATCACCGCCATACAGTGTGTCCCACACCTTAGCTTCATTGGCTTTAGTCACCTGACTCGGTTTCATTTTAATGCTCCGATGGTAAGTGTTATTGTAAGACTTTACCAACTTAGGTAACACATCGATGTAAGTAAGAGTATTTTTGGCTGTAAAATATTTATACATCTTGTTTTTAAATGTCCGATTAAATCTCTCTACCACCGATGCTTTAAGTCCGGAATTGACTGTGAAAAACCCAATGTTATTTTCACGTAGGAATTTCTGAAACACACGATTCAAAAATTCAGTGCCCTGATCTGTTTGAAGCTTTGATGGTTTTCGCCCAGAGGCAAGAATGGTCTGAAAGGCCTTCACTAGTTCTTGGCCTTGCTTCGTCTTTAAAGGCAACACCCAGGCATTCTTGCTGAAGATATCAATACAAGTCAGTAAGTATTTATAACCTTTGTTGTAGCGACTGAGATTTTGAACATCGACCAAATCTGCTTGAAATTGAGCATCTATGCCAGGAACAATCACTCTACTCCGTTTGTAATTTCTTCGGGCAGGTTTGTGCAACGTATAAACATCTTGTTGACTCAACCAATCTTGGACTTGTTTGCGAGAAATTTTACTTTTTCCCTTCTCTTTGACTGCTCGGTATACAGCATCTAAACCACCGAAACTTGCGGGATGACTTGGATCCAGGTATATGCTTTCGAGTGTTTTCTCCATCACAAAACTTGGAGTTTTTCACGACGATTTTACCGCCGCAACAGGCTAATACACAGTGGATGCGATTAAAGAGGCGTTCAAATCTGAACGAGAACGAAGGCGGGCAACAACCCATCACTTGTGTTTACTACCAAGGAAGAAGCTCGAATGAATTTTTTTCCCATGATCTTTCATTTATATAGCTACTCTCGAATCTGAGATAGGGTGGGAACGAGGAAATCAAACAATTGTTCCCACTCTTCCTTGGTCAAACCTAATGTCTCCGCAAAACTTAAAAAGACCACTAATCGCCCCCAATTAACTTTTGAAAATACTTCTGAATGGAGAGCTTTTAACTTGTCAAGCATCGATCCTGGGAGTTCACAAAATTTCTCTCTAAGAGAAGTTATTTCATTTGAAGGTATAGTTAGATTTCTCGCTTTAAGGCGATACCAGAAAAAATCGATTCGAAGCATAGAGAGCGTTAGACCCATGTTAACTCGAATAGAGACAAACACACACTGACTTAAAATCATCTCATGAACACACTTTATTGTGTTAAAAATAGAACTTATTTTGAATCTCGTTAATTACATAGTCAAGGTCCATTAGTTATTCTTCTTTTCTGACAACGTTATCAGGACATTGCACTTCTATCGGGTCAACGTTCATAACTTCTTCAGCACCATATTTCATTTAGTCCTGCTTTGGACAAAGAGCATGCAAAGCTAAATTAACGAGTTTTACTAATTATTTCTTTCCTCTTACTCGGTTTTACAAAGAGGCGGTTCTTTTTATCCATTACAAAAAGTATTCGATTTTGTCTTCCTTTTGTTTATGCATCGCGTATCGTACTTTATTAGCCCTGTTTTGTTTAATGCACGTGAAGCTGTTGTTTCAAAAGAGCAGTTCTTTTTACCGGGTTAAAAAAACTTGACTTTTACAACATCGCGTTGGCTTTCCGTTCACAAGACAAAACGCGACGCTAAATTAAATGTCTTGCACTTCGTTTTACTAATAATTTCTTTCCTCTTACACGGTTTTACAAAGGGGCGGTTCTTTTTATCCATTACAAAAAGTATTCGATTTTGTCTTCCTTTTGTTTATGCATCGCACATCGCACTTTATTAGCCCTGTTTTGTTTAACGCACCTGAAGCTGTTGTTTCAAAAGAGCAGTTCCTTTTACCGGGTTCAAAAAACTTGACTTGACTTTTACAACATCGCGTTGGCTTCCTGTTCACAAGACAAAACGCGACGCTAAATTAAATGTCTTGCACTTCGTTTTACTAATAATTTCTTTCCTCTTACACGGTTTTACAAAGGGGCGGTTCTTTTTATCCATTACAAAAAGTATTCGATTTTGTCTTCCTTTTGTTTATGCATCGCACATCGTACTTTATTAGCCCTGTTTTGTTTAACGCACGTGAGGCTGTTGTTTCAAGCGAGTCTAGATTCGCTCATTATGTATGCAACATGAAAGCGAGGTAAAGTTGTCTAGAGGGGCGCATAAGACTACTGTCACCTGATGGGTCCTCGGGAACTCTGCTCCCAATTGTTCTCTCTTACACTGGGAGCCTGTTCGCAGGCTGGATTGGCCTCCGTTTTCTGGTGGATTTGCTCCACCGAGCTTGCTAGCTAGTGAACTTGGTTTCTAGTAGTTCGGGTTTCCAGCAGATTAGTAATTTCAAGTTTGTCATCTACTGAGGTTTTGTCCCACATGTAATTAGATTACACTGTTTGGGAGTTTGGGACGGACCATTATTTTCATGCAAACCTTTTTTTTTTAAGTTATTCGCCTCTGCAAACATTTGCTTTTTGAAATACAAACTAATTTTTTTTACACATATCCTGTTTATAAACAATTTATTTTGTCTTTTTAGGCCCTGCAAACATTTTTTTTTTCAATATTTTTCATCCCCCCCCCCCCCCCCCCCCCCTCTCTCTCTCCAGAAAAATAATGGTCCGTCCCTTATTGCTACCTACGGACTTTGGTTCCCTGTATTTAGGAAATACAAGAGCCCATCACCTGCTTTACAACCAATCATCGATAGTTGAAACCAGAGAACTTAGAATGACAAGGCACATAACAAGGCCGAATCCTAGAGCGCTACCTGTGGCATATGGACGAGGACGATCAGCCAGCCGCTGTGGTACAGAAAGATGTAACGCAGGCTCAATTATCGCCTTCAGCCTGATGTTGATGGCCGCGTGCTCTGTGTTAGAACTGTCACTATTGAAGTACCGGAACCGAAGAAAGAACTTGAAAGCGCTTTTTGGTCATCAACAATTCGTTGTAACAACACGCTCACCACCATTATATTGTTCATATGTCTTTAATGTGACAACTGTTATACAATTGTGTCCACATAATGTCAATTGTTTTTGATTAACAAATGAGTATCGTATGATATATTATATATGTAAATTTCTATTTATTAAAAACTAGACATAGTATATTGCAATTTCTGAGTTTTGATTGGTCTACAGACCATGGTATCTGAACTCATATGCCAGGAGCCATAAATATGGTAGTTTGGTCGGTAGGGGTACACGTCAAGGAGAACAGCCGGGGAGCGCAAATATGTGTTTTCAGTGAAACAGTTATTCCACTCGCGCTTGTTGGACTTCTCATGACCAACGCGCGCTCATGGAATATTTGTTAAAGGATACCTACTGAGCTTGAACAACAACAAGAAATTATTTTGTTACTTCATTCATGAACCGGACAAAATGCTGTGCAATTGGGTATATATTTTTACTGGCTGGGTATATATCTTATGAAACTGTTTTGATTAACAAATGATATGTGATATTGTTGTTTACGAACGTAGTAAGAGGTATATACTGAGAACAACGAAAAGAAATGTACTTGCCTACATGTACCGGACGTTATTCTCTTAAACTAGATATTTTCCCACTAATATATGCAATAAGTGTGAGTAGAATTCTACTAGTGTTCTAAGATGCTGCAATCCAATTGGCTGATCGTACACTATCCGCCATCAGTGAGCATGCATTGGCTTGAGATTTTCTTGTTTCTCCAAAGTTTCGGAAAACGATTAAGAAATATTACTGAATAATTCAATTCCCGAAAGTAATAGAGAATGACAGCCACGGTTACCCGTTTTAAAAACCTGAAATTGTTGAATGACTCGATGACCGGGAGCACTCAGCTGCAGTTTCAGCGATTTCACTAAAACTTGAAGTTATATACTTAGTGTACTTAAAATGCCGAGAAATAATTGAGATTCTATATTTGAAGTAAATCTAGTTAGAATCCACCATACCCAAAAAGATGGCGACTGGTACATTTACCTATAATGCTTAGCGCGCGAAAACTGCAAAAACGCTCATAAAAGCGCACAGAAAAGCTGTAAAACCTTGAAACACAGCATGAACAATGTTGTTAGTACGGGGATGAATTTCGCAAAAACGTAGCTTTCTGTGTGCCACATACGCTGTGTTAGGTTCGCAAGGTATTGTGGTCAAATGTACCGCCGCCATCTTTTTTCTTACGGAGGATTCTACTCGCTCTTTATTTCTATGAGGTAGCTCGATTTGGCCTTCGGCCCCATCAACTATTACTGCAAAAAGCCTCGAGCTCATGATCTAATTGCTTATGAGAAAGCAAAGGGTGTTCAGCTTTGCCTCCATATGTCGCGACTATGTTGTTAACGGTCCATCCACCTTATCTATATTCTCAGGTTCACACAGTTGCATCGACTCTGTTTCAGCGTTGAATGCCATTGTTTGCTGATTGTCTTTCTCTTAAGTAAAAGAAAGAAAAAACGGGTAAGATATCGTTACTCAGGACAGCTCCATGTGAATGTGGGATACGACTCACATTAAAAGATACCTTCTATTTAAATCGGCATGTCGAGCCAGTCGGTGCAAAATGCATGGAGTCATTATTAGTTCTGATTAACTGAAACACAAAATCTTTTTCGCAAAAGCCAGTGAAGGCTAACGACGAGTACTATTAGTTTTCGTTCGTTTGAAAGAAACAAAAAACTAAGTATTTAAGTGAAAGACTAGTAGGATTTTAGAAGTCTCACCGGCGCTTCAGTGTTATCCGGGTACTTCACCTTTTTCAGCACAGATATGAAATCTCGAAATGAAATTTTAAAGGATTTAGTTTTTGATCGTCATAAAAGCACTTGAAAGCAATTGCCGAAAGACGGACGTTCGTTCTAATAGGGAAAAGTGGTTAATACAATACGCGAAATGTCCGCTCGTATTATATGTTAAACCATCGAACAAGGGATTTATTATTCCACTAAAAATTAAAGTTTGGTTCAGCCATTTTGTCGCTTCGCTTTCAGTCCGTATTTTTGTCCTGTTCTACAGTGTAATAACGTGGCATATTTTGCGCGTTCTTTTGCCCTAATATGGTAAAATGGCGCAATAGTGGAATAATAAATAGTAGGAATGGTTACCTTGTCCTTTTTCAGAGTCATCCATAACTTCAGCAGTTTTTTTCCAAACAGTCTCTGGTAAAACCCAACAGAAAACAGCTGCAATGAACGACAAACCGCCCATGAGCGCGAACGGTAGGATGGGACTGATTCGAGTCATTTGAACAACAAATGGAGAGCTTGCAGCTCCAATGCGACTGGCCACAGACACCATCCCCATTCCACTATTCCTGAAAACGAAATACAAAATATTGTCAGTATAGACGCTCACTGCGGACAAAACAAAAGAGAAACCATATCAGTTGTCCTTCCTCGTCCCAGACCCCTTATTCCTTCACTCTCCCCGTTTTGCGCCTGCGCACGCAGTACGCAGACTATGCAGTAACTGTTTCGGAAGCGACTGCTAGACAAGACTCTCGCCATGTATCTTCTCGTTTCTGAAGCGACGAATAGTTGAGTACCTATGTTCAAAATCAATGTGAGAGGAGAATGAAGCGAATAGAAGTATTTGTACTCCCTCTGGATGGAATGCTAGTCCATGACAGGTTGTATTACTCCCAGCGTTTCTTAAGTTTTCCCTAACAATTCTCTCTCTGTTCATTCACTTGAAATACAGCACTGTGAGAGTTATAAGTGCCTTGCCCAAGAGCACAACACAGGTGAGTGACACCGCGCCCGGACAGCTCGTACAACGCGGCACCACCCAAGGGAGGACTTTTCACTGTCTGAAATGAAATGTTTTCGTATTACACACCTTACGACAGTAGGGAATAACTCCGCCGAGAAAACGTAGATGGCATTGAACGATGTGGTGATGAATAATTTGCCCAGCGTACCAAGGGTCACTCGGCCTCCGATGTAACCTACGAGGGACACAGACGTCATGTAAATAACACTGAAAAAACGGTCTGGAAAGAAATATAGATTTTCATGTTCAGTTCTTCTTTAGGAAAACTGAATGAAAACGTCAGAGCAAATTTTCCTCTGGTGAATAGCCCCGTTATTTTTACAGCGGCTATAATACTTCCGGCTTCCACTTAAGCTCACAACAGCTTCCCCCTCAGCCTACAACCAAGCAGCATTTTGCTGCTCCATTTGCAAGAAAGGATTCCAGTCCATCGTCTTCGTTTCTATAGTTTGTCAGGTTTTTCTTGTAGGTGGGCACTGTTCTACAGGAGAAAACGTATTCTTGCCGATGAGCACAATACAATAACCCTAGGCAGTCTTGAACAGTGTTACATGAAGCCTAGAATGAAGGAACAGTACCTAAGTTGTTAGTGCCTGCAGGTATAAATGACACACACACAGCTGAAATAGCCGCAGCTATCATGTGAACGACCACTGTCTTCTTTCGACCAAACCTACACATTGTAAAACAGAAGACCATTAGCACATTGTCATGTTCTAAGTCGCCCGAATTAAGGATTCTGTCCCGTCACCCAGTAGCTAATCAGAAATACATTATTATTAACAACTATTCACCGAAGTGTGGAGGTGGCTAGCGGTGGATACTTACCGAGCCGCCTTGCGGAGAGGGTAAATATCCAACTAAATATCCACACCACTAGGTCACTAATCTGTCGAGTTATCTAACTACTACAAAAGTACAATAAAAACTACGATAAAAATATAATAACTACAATGAAACTACAGCTTAAAGTTGGTGAACAAAATAAATAAATCGTAGTTCGTATAGTGTGATCGTCCGGGTGAGAGTAGTTCTGAGAAGAACTGTTGTTGGTGAGTGACGTTTCGACAACCTGTGCGGAAGTTATCTTCGGAGTCAATTGAAAAGTTGTTGTCATTCGGTGATGTTATAAGTCTGGTCATTTGAAACTGACTGGTCAGTTTAGCCCTGGTGTTATTGGCTGTAAAATAAATAGAAAAAAGTCGATACAGAAACATGGAAAAGTTACATCATTTTATAAAGAACCGCTCTATTTTAGAAAGGTTTTGGAAAGACTTATAGTGTTTGCATGATCTAATGTTGTCGGGGAGGCTTTTAAATAGCCCAGCGCCATTATCTTGGAAAGATCCATTTTCACTTGAAACAAGAATGGTACTTGTTCCCTTGTTCTCTGTTTGCAAAGATATCGTATAATTATTTTTGAATGTACTGCAGTTTGATGTTACCTGTTGCAGTTATGGATAACCAAAATATTAGCAGGAATCTCCACAAGACTTGTCAAAACAAAGTTTAAGTAAATGCTACCGCCAAATTCTCCAGCGCTCAAAGAAAGCCCATAATACACCATTCCGTTGACAAACCTATTTATAAAAAAAGATTAAACTCGTTAAAAGACAAAAAAGCAAGAGTACCATCATTGAAAATTTTCGGATGATAATATAGACTATATATACACAGTTCAGCTGTTCACTTTGGCTTGATACCGACTTCGAGCGGTGCGCAGAGTGTTGCATTTCTTCCCCAGTCTGTGTGATGTTGAAACAATCGAATTTTCCTTGTTATAACAGCATACCTTTTCTCTTACCACAACGAAAACTCTCATTGACGGTCATAAATTTGGTGAGTGCGCAATAAACGAGAGACGAAGAAAGCACATTGCAGCTATAGCCTTCAAACAGACTCGCCAGTCATCTCTCATTGACTTCCTTTATAGTTTGATCCGGTGTTCAAAGTTAAGCCTTCTATCTGACTACCGTTAAATGTCGGTAACGTTTTAGTCCCTCATGATCACGCTTAGAACTGCTAACGAAAAATTATTCCGGTTCTAAACGCCTTCGGATATAAGCCCTTCCACATCCAACCTTTCCATGTTAATTTACTTAAGTCTTTACCGAATATTATACTTCAAATAAAAATAGGAAACGAATAAATTTGCAGGTAGAATGCAGGTGAAAACGTTAAACCAGAGTGGCTTTCTTACAACATATCCCAAATCAAAGTCTTGAAATCGTCTCTCATCAACTCACTGAGTTCAAACTGATTTTTCATTTATGTTACTTATTCGCCCTGCCAAATATAAGCTCTCCCATTCGGACACCCAAAACCCCTTACAAAGTAGTACATATGGCTGTCTAGGGCTTATAACCGGCATTTTACTATCACAAAACAAAGTACATACCAGGCATAACACTGGATAAGTGACAGCTTTGCAAGTTTCCATGACTTAAAAAGTTCAATGACGCTCTTCTTTGAAGTCTGAACAGGAACATAGAGCTCGTCTTTCGGCATCTCCTTCTTATTAACCTGAGCAACCTTCTCCAGGATTGCTCGAGCTTCGTCTCTTCTCCCGCTAACTAACAGCCATCGAACTGACTCAGGAATTAACCTTGATGATAAAATAAATAACGTTGGAATCCGGCAAGACAGAGGTAGAGATGCACAAAAGCTTCAGTACGACAGTGCTAAATACTCTGACACTTAAATAAAGTGATTTTGTTTATTTATTTTAAACTGAAGCAAGCCCGAGTTGTAAACTGCCGGAGACATCGTGTAGCGTGTACTGAAGAATCCGATGGCCAAAGGGGTTTGCACCGTCGCTTGCAAATACCTTAGCTTAGCGTCAGTACATGGAACAAAAAATATGACCTCAGCGACTAGTTGTAATGTTACTTGCCGAGGACCGATGCTATTTTATCGAAGATGCGCATTTATACTCGTGTGAGGAGAGAGTACCTTTCGCAGTACATAACACAGTGACTCCGTCAAACGCTCGAATTCGCACTCGAACCGGTTGATCCGGGGGTCCTTAGCCACCACCCCTCCCTTCAGTACACGATAAGGTAAACACAGTTAGCTGCACGTGGCAAACATTCTTACGTTAAATTTTGCCTTGCTTGAATCAATTCCAGTAGAAAGATCTATGCAAACTGCAAATTTTTGAACATTTGTCGTTTAATTGAACAGCGGAGCTCTAATTACTTACTTCCAGAAAGCAACAATAAAGATGAATGGTGCAGAAGACAAAATTAGAAGTATTCGCCAATTTCGCACAAAATAGGCCTTTATGGCAAGTACTAGGAGGGCCACTGTGAAGTAGATCCACACCAGGGTCCCTGCCAACGCTCTCTTTTCAGGCCCTACCAGTTCTGTCGCCAACACGAACATTGTGATGAAGCAACCAGCCTCACAAAACCCAAGGACAAATCGGCAGACAGCGACAATCCAATACGCTTTTGCAAACGCCATGGCAAACGCAACTATCACAACAGTTATCAGAGAGGGGAATAACACTTTTCGGCGGCCAAATTTGTCTGAGATGATGCCAAGGACTATTGCACCAACGGCCCAGCCGAAGAACAACATCGAGTTAGCCAACCAAGCTTGAAAAGCGCGCCCGCAAACAAGATCAAACTGCAATAAGGAGAGAAAAGATAATAGTCTCAATTGATTGCACCTTTTATCACTTGATGAAGCTCAATTTGTGTTTATCGGCGGGGAAATAATGAAAATGAATTTACCACTAGCATAATTATACTACGCAAGGAAAGTCTCAATTCGTTTTTTGGCTGATCAGAGCTGTCAGTAGCTCCTACGTACACCAGCAGCATTTTCGTCCGCGGTCCCTAGCTTTCAGTTTTCATTTTCTAAAATAGGGGCCGTTTTTAACGGGGCGGTGAAGGAGGGGGTACAGGGATTTCAAAGACCTTGTAATGAAAGATATTCCCCGCCACATCTTAATCTTTTACTCCCTCCCACCGCTTTGGTTCTATCCCGAAATGTTCGCTTTGCCGACCCCTGGAAATGATAAAGCAGACTTACTTTATTATATCCAGTTAAACGTTTATGAAATGAACAATAATAACTGGTAATTACTTGAAGTTGAATCAAGCGAATATACGAAGCAAATATACTCTTAGCCGGCGTCAAGTGAGATCATTGATTTTGGTTTTACATTTGATTGGTTGAGTTGCTGACGCGAGCTTTTTTTTTTCAACTAAGCACAAAGCGCGGCAATGCAAAAAGGAAGCAATTCAACTGAAAACCAAATCTCGTCCCCAGAGCCCGCTTTTCTTTTGGTCAGCACCAAGAACTCGAACTCTGACCATACCCGATTTTTGGAGCATGCGCATAGCCCTTGTGCGTGATTCTCGGTACATAAGTTAGGTAAAAGGGCACCATTTTGCTATTTGCTATCTAAGATACAAGAAGGTTTTTCTTTTCTGTCGAAAATGCTAAGTGAAAGGGTAAGGGCTTAGGCCACGGGGCGGAGCGTACCCGAAAATAAAAGTTGAAGTTTTTTTTTACCGGTGATATAGACTTCTAACTTTATATGAACTTCTGAGGCCGTATGTTTGCTTCTGTTTTATTTTTGGCGGCGAAGCCGCGAGGGGATTGGTGAAAAGTCGAGTTTCACTACTCGCGGCTTCGCCGCTCGCCCGCGCGAGGAAAAAAATACACTCGCACCCGCTAACCCACCAGCTGCGCAGGCTATTTGGCGCATTCTCATTGAGGAAGACGACTGATCCCAGTTACAGCTTTCAAGCTATTTTTAGCAAGCCCCCAAAAAGAGCTGAATATTTTGGAAGTGTGCAGTCCCTCTGCATGCTGAGTCTTCGCTTTTATACTCAAAAGACTCAAAAGACGGGCAAGCCGGGGTAAAGTGACTTAAGTGCCGAGCACTCAGACGTCCAGTTGCTCATCATTTAGAGAGAAATAATGTGATCATGCATGGTTTAACCTCGGCCAAATGTGATCTGCATGTTTTCACTACAATATCGTCAATATCAACTGAAAAGGTTATGGGGTGACTGCAGACGCATAAAGTATGTCGTTCAAATGTACTGACCTGACCAAACGATCTGTAGAGACTCCGTAGCTAATTGATTGTTTGATCAGAAGATTTTTTTTTGTCGTAAAACGGTGAAAGGGATCCCGTGTGAGTATGTAATAATTATAATAATAATTTATTAATTTATAGTGCGCCTTTTAGCATGGAAATGATCAAAGGCGCATTACATATACAATATTAAAACATTAAAATATTAAAATATACTGAATATATACATATTAATAACGAGATCTAAAGGCTAAAAGCTAATTTAAAAAGATATGTTTTAAGACGAGATTTAAAAATAAGAATAGAACTAATATTCCGCAGGCAAGCTGGAAGCGCATTCCAAAGTGTAGGCGCAGCTACACTAAAACACCTGTCACCAAACGACTTCTTCATTTTCCCTGCTGGGTGCAAAAGAAGCGTGCCTGAAGTTATAGAGCGCAGTGAATAGCGTGCGGGCTTTCTTACATTAATTAAATCACTAATATAAGCTGGCGCCATGCCATTGAGAGCCTTAAAAGTTAAAAGTAAAATTTTAAAATGAATTCTATATCTAACTGGCAGCCGAAGTTAGCAGCCGAGCCGCAGCGTTCTGCACTCTCTGCAATTTAGCAATTTCACAGTCTGGTAGTCCATAGAGAAGTCCATTACAATAATCAATTCTACTGGTAACGAACGCGTGCAAAACCGTTTCTAATTTATCTCTTGATAGAAATTTGCTAATTCGCTAATTCGCTTATGTGTAATTTTATAGTAAAATTTGCGCGCATAATTGTCGTTTATGATAAGTTAAGCTGTCAGAGATGAGCTTAGCCAATGTTTGGATTGGGTGAGAGATAAGAGTGGGTCTTTGCAATAGTTTGCCTTCTTTACGGAAGATGTCGATTGTCTTGTCCGCGGGGAAAAAAAGAGACTTGTTTCTACAATAATCTATGTAAAATTGTAAAAGTGTGAAACTCACAAAATATCCTACAAAGTGTCCTGAAACGTGTTTCAGACGACACCGCAGAATCTGTAAAAATATAGAAATCCACCTTTTCAGTTACCTGGTTCACAATCGTCAGATGGGGTCCATCGTACAGTTCGTAGTCGGCAAATTTCCAGTCTGTTCGGTTCAAAGAGCATCTTCTCTCGTAAAGTGACTTAGGTTTTGTCGCTGTGCTGTACACTTCAGCCGATGAACCGTTGGTGAAATTAGCACCTAGACACGAAGCGCTTCCTTCGGTGCACATCCACGGTGGCTCAAACGCGATGAAAACCATTATCAGCGTTTGGTAGGTTATGGGAAAGATCATGAACAGAAATAGCACTAGAATGCGAATTTGGTAAGGGCCAAACTGGCCTATATGCTGTAACACCGTATCTACATCAAGAGCCATATTTTCCCTGTGAGTGACAACCTCTTGGCCAAACATGAATTTTTTAGGATCCCCTAGCAACTTTCGTATTCTTTGTAACTTGATATTTGAACAGTAAAACAATGAAACAATTGACATCTTTAAACAGGGGAATCGGATTGTAAACACGCCCTGAATGTTCAAGAAAACACACGGGCTGTGTTTGCATTTTCGAACATGTTGTTCAGCTGAAAGCTTTGAATTGTTAAAAAAAGGCAAGCATTATGATTGGATCACGACCCACCTAGTAGCCTGCAAATGCGACCGGTGACCTGCATGACTCATCACACAAGGCGAAATCTCAAAGAAATAGTGTGTGTGGAGGGGGTAAGCCTGCGTAGCCGGCGGGAGATAAGCGGGCACGAGTGAATTTTTTCTCGCGCGGGCGAAGCCCGCGTGAGCGAGCGGCGAAGTTCCCAACTCGACTCCTAACCAATCCCGCTTAGGAAGGCCTCGCTCGCGAAACCCAACCCAAGGTACCTAAGGTTCCCAGGCTAGAGTGGGGTGGGAGTATAGCCGAACTAAAGCCGGGGTCAATTTAATAAAGAAATTTCACTTGAAGTTTTTACACGTGTAAATTACACGTGAAAAGTCCGACTGGTGCAGGGGGGAGTTCGAGTGGAGTGCTCACTGAGTTAGACGAGACGGCCGTCGATGTTTTAGGACGTGACAGTGCTAACGTAGAGCCAGTGAAGTTGAAAGATTCAGACATTGTATTTGGAGAGGAGATCTTAAAGGTAAGGTAAGGTAAAGGTAATTTATTTAGTATGAAATACATAAAACGGAGTGGTCTCCCAATCTCCCGATCCATAGGCCCATGATAAAAGTGGGGAGTGGGGGCGCAGAGAGAGGGTGGGTCATCAGTTTTCGAGCTCTCTAAAAGGGGTGGGTTATGTAGTTTTGATTTACACATAGGGGGTGGGTCATTCAGTATTTATTTGTAGTTACAAGAAAATCCTTAGTGGAATTCATCAATTGGTAAATTTTCTTCCAGCCTGTGTAAATTCACTCTGGGCTTTTGGCTTTATCCAGAAAACTATTTTCTTCAACACTTTGCAGACAGGAATGGTACGATATAGAGTGGTTGTTGTTGTTTCTCTTGTCAATTTCTGTCAAATATGAATTCTGCAATAATTATTTATAAATTACTATTACATCTTATTTATAAATAACTATTAGGATGTCAAATCAAAACCCTCCCCATTACAGAATGACTGGTCTCTTAGTAATTACGTTTTTGTACAAAAGGGGTGGGTCAGTCAGTTTTGAGCCAGAAGGAAGGGGTGGGTCACATATTTTCCAGCCGCCACTTTTCAAATTGCCCCTCCCCCCAACCCCAGTACCTATTGACCAGTCCATGCAGTCCCTTGGTTGATACACCCCTTTCGTAAATTCTCCTCATTTCTTCATATTTTCTCCCTTCTCAGATCTTGCATTCGCGGTTTCTCTGCATCCTGGGTATCGATAAAAAAGATAAAATTATAATGATAACAATTCCTTTCCGACGATGCATTTCAAGGGGAGAATCTTTTTTTTCCCACCCATGCATCCCAGTCACATGACTGTACTCAGCCCTGATGACTCATCTCATTTCATGCTGTTATTTCTGCTATCCACCAGAGTCTGTCCTTCTCTAAACCTTCACATTTTAATAACCTAGTCCTGTTTTTCTTATTATTATTATTTACAGAATGTTTCCTACTTCTTCATAAAAAATGTAACACGCACAGAAAAAAATAACATAATCAGATTAATATTAAACGAGGCATGGCGTGTATTATTCCTTATTCCGCTATTCCTTTTATATCGCTACATATGCAGGTTTTAATTAATTTTTTCATCTCTAACACTTGCATTATCCCATAATTCAAATGGGTGTTCTACGGAATACTTTATAATAGGTTGATCAAGTCTTCAGCCGATGCCACTCCACACATTTGGAAGGAAAGGTACTAGGAACGAGGTTGATTATTCTAGTCGAAAAACTAATTATTCGATCTTGTGGAACTTTAAAAAGTACAACATTCTAACTGAAAAGTTATAATTGCATTAATATATTCTTTTACATTAACCTAAGGGCTATGCATTTCATTGATTCTACTCAAAAATACAAACATCATTTAATTTCATCAGTCTTACTTGAATAGGAAATGGCTGTTATTATACACACGTGTTTTATCGATGATAAGTAAAAAAAAAAATAAATTCATTTTATAAGCATCGTATAAGCTCTATAAGAGCCCTCGCGTATGTACAAATGGTTAATAAACTCCCTCCCTGTTAGAAATAATTTGAGAGTTCATCATCATGAACGGGAAAATAATCATATGTCGACAGTATTCTTAGAATAGTTTCCTGAGTTTTCACTTTGATGAGTGCTGATAAGCTCCTCTACTTCTCCGCCTCTTTAGCGTTGAAAAGATGCTGGCTTCGGGGGTTAAAATGAGCTTTTATGATAATTCTACATTGCCAACAATGTAAGCTATACACCAAGCACAGTCTCGAAAGTATGTCACCCACGGCCGCACGGATTATCAGCAAATCGCCAAAATCTTGCTGAGAACAAATACGATCATTGTCAGACCAAACACGTGTGTCGAGGGGCTTCCAGATCTCGCAGCAGGCTCCGTTTGGGTTGAAGATGGCTCCGAAGTTGAGACTTCTAAGGGGCTGGTGTTAGGTACTGTATCACTTACCATTGTTGGTGTTGTTGGAGGCGGTCCATTGCAGTAGTCCAGTGCGCACGAGGATATTGAACAGTTGAAGACCAGCCCCGAACCATTCACAGCGTCGCAATAATTGTTTATAAATGCTAACGGCAGGCACTTTTTCATGTACGTCTGAGAAAAAAAATTTCCATTGTTGTCGACTTGAGTGAACTTTGCTGTTGCACAATGGAACTGTGCATTTGTACAAGTCTCTAGAGTTTGGTTTCTATTGCATTCCTCCTCAGTAGACATGGCACATTCGTAACATCTACGAGAATATGCTGTTGAAGAATAAAAAAGAACAATTCAGTCAGTTAGTCTGAAAATCAAATTCTTCTACTACCTCGCCTTTCGTCTTCTCACCGGCGCAGTAGATAACGACACAACTTCTATTGAGCAACAAAAGCGGTAAAATTTGATTTCTTTTAGCAGAGAAGACATTAATCTTTAACCGCGCACTCAAGTTCGAGGCCGGACATGCAGTTCTAAATGTTAAAAACAAATGTTAAAACACTTGGAAGTCTGGGTCGGGTTGTTCGAGAGCCGATTAACAGTAAAAGTGAGTCCAATTTCTCTTGTGCTTATATTTTGTGGAATTCGAAAAAACTGTGATAAAAAATGTAAACAGAAAATTCGCAGAAAAATAAACAAGTCTATTATCAAAATTTACTGTTTACGCATACATGTATCCTGGATTAGCTTGATCGTGCTTTGAACAACCCGGACCATATTTTGAAAAAACAAGGCTTATCTTCTGAACTTCAAGCAAAGTAGCCGATAAATATTAAAAACGCCTTAAGATCGCATGGAGCGTAAAGGACGGCTTTTTCTTCAGTCTGGCGAGAGTTGTACGCGCCGTACTGTGAGCATCAAGACCACTGCGCGCACGCAATTCCCGCCAAATTTTGCTGCCAAATGCCTCTGTCGTCCAAGCTAAAACTTCGATTGACTACGTAAAATGCGTCGGCGTTGAGTGCGTGAGCTGTTGAGAATCTTTTACTTTAGACTGCAAAACAGCCGTATTTTTTGCGAACGCGCTCGAGCGGTCTTCGAATCGAGAGGATCCAATATGTCCAAAATTGGAGTGTGAGACTGGGGAGAGACGCTAAAAAATACGACTGTCGTGTGAGGCTCGGGTGACGATCGGCGCTTTGCGCCCTCATTGATCGGCGCTTCGCGTCTTTCATACGCGAACGTTCAGTGATTTTAGAGGAAAAACGACTCTTTTGCAGTCTACTTTTATTTGGCCTGTTTGATAATTCAAGAAGAAGTATAGGACAAACATTTGGAGAAAGAAAAACAAAATCGAAAAAGATAAGAAGCTGTTTAAAGAATTAACAAATGCTGAAGGAAATATTAAGATGTTTCACAGTTAACGTCACGCGAACATGACCTGCCTGTAAAGAGAGGAGTTTTAAGCCGGAAGTCCTCATCGAAGCAGAAAACAGACAGGCAGAAGGGCAGAACGGCTTCAACATGTGATTGCGGTACAAGCGCATGTTACTAGTAAAACTGCGTGGTATGTATCTCCTTCATTGCGAAACATTTGCGCGACTTAGCATTCAAACGTTGGCTACCTATTTCATGTTGGTATTTTGTTAGATAAGATAAGATAAAAACTTTATTACCGTTAAAATTCTGAGTTATTAAATTTCCAGTTATGTGTGCATTTTGATTTATAGTTTTGTCCCCCAGCTAGTTCACATTCCACGGGTCATATTTCACACCAGCGAGATCGTGTCCATTGTATACGGTATTCCCGTGGAAATTTAATGCACAGTAGCTTGCTTATTTAAATATTCGCCAATTTAACCGCTTGTGTGAAAACTGAAAGGTATAAAGCTACTTCAAGTTTTCTTTTTTCCAAATGTGTCTAATTTAACCGAGCGTGTGGTCAAAAAACATTACTGTCTACACAAAGCAATCAAAATCGCGCTGCAATGAATTGTCTCAACAGTCTAAAGCAATCCTTACACAAAATCTGACTGTTAAAAAAAGACCTAGCTAAATTGGTTAAAACATGAACAGATTAGCTGATTAATACTTTCGAATTTATTTGAAGTTACTGCGATCTTAGCTACTAACGACACAATTAAACGTTCTGATATTACACCAGGCTTTTTATCAACATCATTTGATATTTCACTGAGCACTGCTCTCTGATATTTTGCTCAAAGGTCAAGTAAATCAGGTCCTGAAATATTGTCATTGCCAGAGTTCGGTGACAAAAATAGATCAAAATCTCACCAGCGACAACAACAATAGCTGTTTCTAGCGCAAGGATTTCTCGCTAACAACATTAGTTCAACTCACCACAGCCACAGAACGCGAGAAACAGAGAGGCGGACAAGAGCGCTACACACCAATTTGTCATCTTCATTCGAGTCGAGAAAGCTTTGTTATCTTGCAGAATCAGTAAAAAAAAATGTCAAAGCTCTTCAGGGCTGTCACCTTCAGAGGTTGATACTTTGCCTTCGGGTAAAACTGCTTGAATAAAATAGCAGTCGATCGCCTTTTATCGAACGTGGAAATGTTTTGTTACACCTCCGCGGCGTGTCAACAGCCTGAGCCACGCCTATGGATGATGACGTTGTTCCGATACGGGACAGTCTCGCAATCACTCACGTTTTGCGTTTATAGCCTAGAATGACCAGCAGACGTTTACTTTGTTGCATAATCCAAGATAAACTGGGATTTAGGTATGCATTTCGACATTTTACAACAGATGCTCGGAGAGGCAATATTGGCAATGTAGCTGTTTCAAGATTTTGCTAAATGTTTATTTTGATAACAAGGTTACTTTGGGTTAATTGACTGTCGGATGCGAAACAGTGGAAGTTTAGAAAGTCGACAAGACTTTATACAGCATTTTAGGAAATAAAAGTCACAACAAAGGAATAATGGAGGACCAGCCGAGTGTCTTTGCCCGGCCAGCTCCTGCTAGTTGCAGTGTAGTTAACTTAATTCCTTTCTCCGAATGTCCAGCCACTTTATGAGCGTAAACTGTGAAGGTTTATTGATTTCCGCGGGTTATTTCGACTTGGGGGAATCGATGTGAGGCGATGACATTGTGCAGGGACATTTTTGATGACGCCTTTTCTCAGATTTCTTGTGCAAAATCGTCACGGAAACGCCAGATTGCTCGCCCAACAAGAAAGGGAAATGACCAAAAAGCTCCAAAAAGTTGCTAAAACGAGGATTGTTGTCAAAGAAATCATTGATTCACAAGAATTGCAAAATAAATTACCATTAAACTATGCAAAATTCGGATTTGGGGGAAAATGACGTTATCAATTGCGTCCAGTTGCATGACTGGCCGAATCATGTGCCCATTGTTTTATCTTGCACTTTGTGCTGTCAACTTATGTCAACAATACTTTCAGAATGATTATCCGATTACAGTTGCTGACGTGACGTTTACTCACGCACATATTTGGCAGATTACATTTTGGCTGACCTTGATTAGTATCGGAAATGTCGGCTAAAGAAACAATTTCTACATCCTTCCAGCTTCATCTCCTCAGTGAAGGCGGGCCGCAAAAGAAGCCACAAAAGAGCCACAGGGGCAACGTCACGAGAGCCGATATCGATTGGTCAATGTACAGACTGATCAAAACTCGATTGAGCTGCAGGAAACTACAAGAGGGCCATACTCTCTCGAAAAAAATTCTCACGAATGAAAAGGATAGGATAAAATCAAATTATGAACTCGAAAAGCTTGTCGGGCCAACGTAAAGCAAGGGTCCGGTTTGTTTTTGCGGCTGTCTATAAAATTGTAAAAACGGCTGCTTTTAAAAGCCAACCTTTAGAAAATTCCTAAGCCGTGTTAGTGATAAATGATTTTAAGAAAAAAAAATATGAGGAAAGTAATTTAAAGATCTTAAAATAGATTGGCCAAGTCTGAGATCGAATGAGATATAAAAGGCGTGGGTGTTTCGTGATTTAAAGATGACATAATTTTATAAAGTAACAAATGCATATACACGTCATTATAGACATTCCCAGTTACACACACATGTACATTTATGTGTGCCATATGTTATATCATCTGTTGGATCTTTAAGATCGCAGATTATGCTTCTTTTTCCACTGTCAACATATCATTTCTTTCTAGATGTAGATTTTTCACATGTAAACACGATTGTCGAGACATCTACAGAGTCCTAAAGGGAGCTTTCCGAGAGAGCTGAAACATGAGTGAACTTTTCTGCGGAAACTGAAACATGGCACGACGCTCTAGGCCTCGTGACTAATCCGTTAAACTTCACTTTACTTTCTGTGAACGGTAAATATGTTTCAGATCTCAATAATGTGTTCGCCAGACGACAGATTACTTTTTGTAATTAAAAAAAAACTTGTATAATGGTATTCAATGAGAAATTACAGCCATTAATTTGTGTTCCGCAGCCTGAAAGCACCTTTTATGTTACCTGATCTCCTGTGCTATGGAAAAAAGGAATTTTGAAGATCCTACCGCACCAGCTTGATGGGCTAGGCCAGTGATGATGAACCAGGAATTCAAATTAAATATTTGTTTCAAAACGGAAACACAGATGGTTTACTGGTACATGTACGTAGAGTGTGAACAAAAGCGAAAATTAGGTGAGCGGGAAGCAACGAAACCGCATATAAATTATTCGCGAGCTCGTGAACTGCTATATTTAGCTCTTCTGAAATCTAGCGATTTTTGAAATGCATTTTTAGCAGTTTTAAAAAGATTTATCAAGGGTTAAAAAAGAAAACAATTACAGCGCTGAACGAAGTCATAAATTCATAGAAAGGGAGATAGAAAAGTTTTATCGCCAAAAAAAACTTGCCCTTTGCAGAACAATCTTTTTTTTTTTCGAAAGTTGTAAGGCGGGGCAGACTAAGCCGATTATAAACGAAACATAGCTATTGTCTTTTAGTTTGACCCAGGAATATTAAAAAAAAAATCAGCTAGAAAAACTAAATCACTAAAATTGGTAAAAATACTGCTGTAGTAGGTTATGAGTAGCTGTTCCGGCCCGGCCGCCCCCACGGTTCGCGATCTCGCGACAGTTTTGTAGCTGCTGCAGTTCGTTAAAAGTCAAAGTCAGTGCCTTTCACGCTGAAAGTTGTGAACACCTGAAACAGAAGCTGTGAATAGTGCATCAAACAACAACAACAAAAAATCAGGATCTCCGTATATACATAGCAGTTGTGACAAACACTCATTTTTTTTTAGCTGTTCGATATCATCGATCATGTTATTCAATGACATGCAAACCGCGATAAACATGGGTGAGGCCCGACAGATAAAACAATACTAGATACGGGCGCTCTCATTTTCCTGTCGAATATTCGATCGTTTAATTTAAATCAAGTTGTGGCAAGCAAAATATGGACCAAGGACAGATATTTGGGCGCCTCATCCAATTGCAACCAATTTAAATGAGCAGGAAATAAATAATAATAATAATAATAATAATAATAATAATAATAATAATAATAATAATAATAATAATAATAACTTTATTTCCGTGTCAAAAATGTTTAGCTGAGGGGAAATAACTTAAGATCTGTAGCAATTCTTTGTGTTGAAATCAATCCATGCGTAAGTTCTCTCTGAGCGTTAGGGGAAGCCAGGCCAAGGAAATCGGGACCCGCACGGTGGGAGATCAAAATAATTTTTCTTTGCTCCTTTCAGAACGAAAGTCTGGTAAGCGGTGCGTAACTCAGCATTCTTTTTAAAGGAGGACAGCATCGCAAATCCTTGCCGCATTTCATAAATTACGTGTCTTTCGCACGCGGTCTTTCATTTTCATATGCTAAATTCCTGTGACTATATTTGGTTTTGTTATGTAACTTTAGATGATGCTTACGCTAAACACTGGCTAAAAACAGTCAGTACTCGGCTAGGTCCAATAACAACAACACTGAATTAACTATTAAAATTTACAAGTGTTTGTTAACTGACATTTATCATTATATTGTATTGATAAATGGAATGGCAAGTGAAGTGACACCTACGAATGACAATGAAATAAACATTCAGTACACTGAATCTAAGCAGCATATTGAGATTTCTGATTATCGAATGCTGTTCTGACAGGAAACAAAGTAGTCCCACCAAATATGTTTCTACAAATAGAGTACCAGCGGCCCCAATCATAACTCGAACAATGCGCGCGTAGGCCGAGATGACGTAGTGTGACCTGAGCGAGCGTGCGTGACTCACCTCACTCAAGTCACGCATTCTTCGTACTCTCTACAAAATACAAGATTCTACCGTCACCGCCGTTCAAACAGCTTGGTCAGTCAAGTAAATAAACTTGGCTCCTGACGGAGTGAAAAACTAAATTTACCGCAAGAAAAATTTGTCCAGCCAATATTTTTTCCTTGATAATTTAAACGGCAATATGTTACGTTCCACTACTCGCGCACGAGGAATGCTCGATTGCCCCATAAGAGAGAGATCTAGAGTGCTTTGAATAAAACCAAAAACAAACAGCAGCCTTATTTGCATATATGAGCGATACGTTTGCAGTGATCTTGTAATGCGTATAAATTATTGACTCTTTGTGTTGGCCCGGTATTGAAAGCAAGGGACGATAGTAGGTATACATGTTTGCAAAATGTTCCATTCTTTTCCAATTCGGTTTACAATGCGACTACCTCTGGGCTTCTTTACTCATCTAATTTTCTTTCCGACGTTATTTGGAGCTTTCGCTTAGAGTCTGAAGTTCATACTTACCAACTGGAAGGCAAATGAGGATAACAGTAATTGCCATTCTCAGCAAATTCGACATGTTGCTTCTTTCTTTCGGCCGTTATTAAAATGGCGCTGGGAAATGGAATGTTGCCGTGCAGAGATTGAGAGAACGCAACACAGGTGACTCGCTGCCGGAAGGCCGCAATATCAGTGGCAAGGTAAAACGTCAATACGGAACGCATCAAAATGTCACAAAATATATTTTTAACTCCCGCAATCTGATTGGTCAATCGTCTGAGCACGTGATGATTGTGGTTGTCGGTGTTGCGGTGCAATGTTCCAATATTGATTTGCAATGTTCCAAGTTTGATCAAACCAACTTGCAACTTTCAATTCAAATTTGCTCGAGCAAGTTCCGGCTTTTATTTGCCATATAAAACAAGTTAATACCAGCTCTGTTTCAAAGAAACAGAAAATAATTGCTCCATGGTCGACTGTTTATCAACAGACGGCGAAAACTCAGCGACAGGCATTGTTCAAATTGCCAAACTGGGAATTGTGCTTAAAAGTTCAAATTTGCTCCGAGTTACGGCTTACGTTTTTTTTTTTAATTTTTGAGCGCAATTTCTAGTTTGGCAATCTGAACTAAGTCTGTCAATATTTTCTCGCAGTCTTTTGATAAACAGTCGACCATGGAGCAATTATTTTCTGTTTCTTTGAAACAGAGCTGGTATTACCTTGTTTAAAACGGCAAAATGAAAACAGGAACTTGGCAACGTGCTCGAGCAAATTTAGCCAGCGTAGCTTGGCGGTTTGGGGCGAGACGCGCGCAAACAAGCGGCGAAGCTGCGAGAGGCCTGGGGGAGGTCCCCTGTTTTATGAGTCAAGTGAGTCTATGAGTCATGAGTCACGAGTCAATGAGTCAGGATTATTTTTTAACAAAGTAGGTTATTATGTATTGAACAATCGTTAGTCTGTATTCAAGTTAGCTTAGAAGCACTCCACTTTGCGCAAGGATAGTTCTACTCTGGATTGCTTGCGGTTAGTTCCACTGCAGTGCTGGCAGTTAGTTCCAATCTGGTTTGCTTGCGGTTAGTTCCATTTTGGTTTGCTTGCGGTGAGCTCTTATAAGTTAGCAAGGACAGCACTATTTTCAAATTAATAACCATAATTTAAAATTTGACTCATTGACTCATTTGACTCATAACTTTACTCTCGGCCTGGGGAGGGAAAATGCGAAATGTGGTTTTTCGCATTTTTCCTCCCCAAGCCTCTCGCGGCTTCGCCGCTTGTTTGCGCGCGTTTCACCCCCAATAAAACCGCCGAGCTACGCAGGCTAGAGCAAATTTGAATTGAAAGTTGCAGGTTGGTTAGATCAAACTGTCAATCAATAATGGAACATTGCGCCGCAACATTGCAGAGTTCCCATCAAAAGAACATCCGGCATGTCTGTCCAGTTTGACTGTAAGGATGCACCGTAAAATACGCTCCTCTTTAAGTCCGTCAGTCCGTGGGGAGGAGTTGAGAATGTGAGGAGAGAGTGAGGATCGTATACTACTCGATCATGAAAAACTTAGTATTGAGGGTATGCATGTGCTTCTTGATGATGGATTTTTAGGATTTGGGATTGTATAGTAGCTTTTTCACTCATAAATGAAATTTACGCGCCATTCAGCAATGTATTCTACCAAACGTGATTTATCCCGGCTAAATACGTGTTTTGGAGCTGTATCAGGGTGACAACGTGACCAATTCACTGAAAAGGCTTGATCAGTGATAGTTTCACATTCTGAAAACCCGGTGAAGGGATGGTCCAGCTTCTGTCAGAAGCAAGAGATATGCTCCAGCTTTTACAAATAAAGACAAAACAGGCCTGGACTCAGACGAATGAACGGACGAGGTTTTTTTTATCAAATGAACGGACGAGCGAGGTTGAAACTGAAAGATGCAAATCAAAACTACCAGGATTCCGACAGTCAAAAAAAAACGTCAGCTCATCACGGTATCACTACAAACCCACTCATTTCCCCATTCCCCCTCCACCTTCTTTTCTGATCACGTGTTATTACCTGGTAATGTAGTGTAACTCTATTGGTAAATTTTAATGAAAATAAGAACTAGTTAAGATCGCAGAACATGGCTCAAGATATAGAGTTCCAATGATACAAGTTAAATTTTAATTACATGCTGTATACATTGTTGCTAGTGGGATTTACTAATAATAGTTACTACTTTTTCACGCACAAGCAGATTCTACAATTAAATTGCCCTAAATATTGTTGGCAAGTAACTTTATACATGTATTGCTATTCATCCCCCTTAAACTTTGAATGATACTTCATCAAAAATATGACCAGGAAGACAATTTGGCCTGAAAAACTTATATTGTTCATCCAAAAATGTTGCTTTAAATACCGTAATGATTTAGCGTTCTCCTTCCACCTCCTTTCACCTCTCTATCTTCTTTTTAGCGTGAATATTGATTAGACAAGTGAATTATGTAGTCTACTTTCTTAGATTAAATATACAACATATTGAACAAGCGAATGGTGTTACGACTAAACGAACGAACCCCTATTCTTACATGCAGTTCTTGAGTTGGATTATCTGTTATTATTGTTTCTTGAAGTGCTTTATCACATTTGATGTTTGTGTCAAAAAATAAAAACCCTCCATTGAGCTAATAAAAGTACATTAGCATCCCAGGCAAGCGTTAAATCGAATCATCGAAGTTCTCCAAGTATATAAATAAAAAGGTGAATAAATTAAGGCCTAACCAAATCATGTTCACTAATGAGAAAGGAATAAAATGTCCCAATAGAAATTCTGATAAGTTATCACATGCGGTAGCCTACGAATCACGCAGCCGCCTCTCATGACATAAGTTCTTTATTCTCATCTGCTTGTCCAGTGATGATCTTTTCCGGCATCTTGCGGCAGCTCCACAATCTTATTGCGGCAATCTTGGCTCCTTCGTAAAATCCCGGATAGTGGTAGGCGCACACTCCGGTGAAAATTATGGTCTGCCCGTAGATCAGCAACCGAGGGATGAAGAAAAAGATTATCTGGTGCCCGGGCCACATTTTGAAGTCTCCGCCCGCCATCTCAGTAAGACGAGCTGGACTGGTACAGATAAAGATGGTTGATGCGAGTGCGATGCAAATCGAGCGCAGATTCATCTTGAATTGGCCACCAACGTCATCAAGGCCTTGAGAAAAATATCTCGGTTAAATGAAAGCAAATAAAACAAGCAAGACTGATACTAAAACACTTTAAAAAAGCGACAACGACATGAAAGAGCACAAACTAAAAGCCAAAATGCCAGCGTGCACGGACAGCCGTTTCTCGACAGCACGGTGTAGCATCTACTAAAAGCAAAACCTTGTAGATTCAGACGAGCACCTGACATGAATAGTATTTTTGATCATTAATTATTTTTACGTTTCATTTTTACATTTCCACTGTTATCTTCACATTCAGTTAACAGTCTCATAATATTTTTGAACCTTTTGCTATCAACTGTGATATTTTACTTGGTACGTCGTCATTTTTAAGAAAACACAGTAACCTAATTGGCAGTGATTTGTGATGCAGAAAAAAAAACAGATTGGGCTGGGCCACGTTGTCGTTCAAACTGGTCACACTGTAGAATCAAATGAAACCTCTCTCACATATGAATGGTTTTAAAGCTGTAAAAAATCATAAGTGAATTACCAGGAAGCAACAAAAGAGTATAGATGTTTCAAACTAGACAAGTTTAAAATCGATGAAACATTGTGAACCTACTTATCTTTATTTTTAGCTTACCGTGTTTCAGAAATAAAGATTGTGCATGTAATAATGATTTCTGCGGGCCGAGTTTTAGTCAACGATCGATTAATTATTATAACGAGGAGCAGACTGTAACTTGTCGAAAACAAGATAGAGATGTCTTATTGTTTTAGTTGAAGGTTTTCTTGCTACATCACAAAAATTACTATACATTACACGTAATTACATGTAACTTCTCCAGCGTAACGAAAAAAGCGAATGATACTTTAACTCATGTTTAACACGTTATACTTTGTTATGATAGAGTGTTGAATAGTCGACAAACAGCCAATCAGATTCATGCATTTGCAGAATATGGATATGATATATATCATGTTTGTAATTCTAAGTTTTAAGTTCACACCTCACAATAAAAGTGAGATCTGAAAGAATCACCAACACTAGCTTTACCTAAATTGACTGGAGATTTGTTTACAAGTTAAAGTGAAGGCATTGTTCTTACCAGCTTTGTCAAGGGTTTTATAGTCTGGATGTTCGCGGTACTTGTTGCTGTAGAACCAAACCGCGATCAGAGGAAAAATCGCCACGTACAGCAATTCACTCCACTGAAACATCCACATACTTCCCAAACTGTTCTCTATCAGTTTGCACTGTACGCACCCCTCCGGCGTCTTTTCAATGGTGGTGAATATCAGGGGGCACATGAACACCACTGATATAATCCAATTGCTTGTCCAGTTATAGGGATGGGTAGGGAAGCCGAATGGTGCAAAAGCATCACGTACCATGTTCAAGATGTGAGTTGCTATGGCAACATATATGGCTCGCTCAACAAAAAAGTGCAATCTGCGCAGAAAAATTAAAGGGGTTTGTTATTAACTTAATATTTACTTAATCTTATAAATAAATACGAGAGGTTACGTATCCGGTACTATCCAGGATGACCGTCGGCGTGTTAAAGGGTCTGTTCGTGTTTACTAAAAATTGCATTTCTCTTAGCCAATTAGGACTCGGTATTTTCAAGTGTTTTAAGTCTTTTCACAACATGACGAGTCTTTGTCTGAATGCATAAATTAAGGGAGCTCCAAATTTAGGTAAGAGTGAATTTAGGCGCGTAGCTGTCTTTAACCCAGTAGGCCCGGGCTTACAAACATGTTTTGGACACATTTATTATCCGAATATTTTTACCATGGAAGTACTTTTCTGGTGATTTGTATAAAAAAAACGTCCATTCCCCTTTATTGCAGAAATCATTCAATAGTACAGCTGCTTGAAGCCATTTTAAAATAGCTCTTGTATTAAAAGTGCTCTTCCCAGCCGTCTGAACCTTTTTTCGAGCTTTGTACCGAAGCCTAGTTCTACATTTTGATTGTATTGTGTGACATGGTGTATTGGTTCCTAGGACAGTTACTCTTGCCCAACAAAGACGAAAGAAGATATGTGCAGGCTACAAAAACGATCTGTATCCGAGAAGATAGTGTAAGGCAACGATATTTTAGGTGGCAAATAAAGTGGTTGCATTCGTCCGGAGATAGCCCCGCTACTCTGCAACCACTTTGGCTGAACTGAATCCTCGACTACACTTATACAAGTCTTAAATTAAACGTGAATGTAATCCACACAATGTCCGTTTCAACCGCAACCCCCGAATGCTCTCTCAGCGCGATGCGCAGACTCAAGACCAATCTTCATGCAACAATTAAAACAGAATGACTCTCGACTCCGACTTTGATTGCTTCATGCATACAGGGATATGGCTATTGAAAGGGACTGCCTATGCCCCAAAAGAACACTCTGCTGGATTTCCATGGAACTTGCAACGGTCCGTTTCAACTTGAAATCAAATCGAGTTTAGTTACAGAGAAATTCAAGGCATGAGGATTCTTCATAAAATATAAAGTGCTTTATCTTATATGTACTAGCCATCCAGAAAACCTTTATTAATTTATAAGGTCTTGAGCCTCCTTCCTACCGCATCCTCGAAGTTTGGAACAGGAGTTACAAACCAAAAATGGCTGGCTACGAACCTGGAATTGTATCCGAAAAGCAAGTTGCGCTCACACGAAATGGTTCTTGTTAAAAGGTAAAACCATCTGATGTTTATCGAATCGATGGCAGTTATTTTACTTTTGAAGATCTTAGAACATATTTCAACCTGTCACTTAAAAGTTGCCTGTTATGCAAATTTTTGATATCTTCTGACAAATAGTTTATTCAGAGATAGTTTATTAAGAAAATCATGATAAGTGATCAAAACTCTCTCCTTCCAGTGTTGATTAACAAACTTGTAGCAATAATACCCTAGGCCTTACCTCTACCACTTAAAATAAGAGGTTTTCTTTAATTTGAATATGTCTATGCATGCATAAAAGCTAATAAGCGCAAGGCAAAGAGTAATCAAAAAATTCGCAGGCGCCTCGATTTTATTATGAAGACAGTTTTTACGTGGCTTTGTGATTCAAATGTTTTAATTTTATTCCACATTCGTTCACCTTGTTTAACGAAAACTTGCGAACAACTCAAAGAAAGTTAGCGAAATGGAGAATTGCTACAAATTTCGCGTGCAACTTTACTAAATAAAGCGTTTTCTTCTTCATAGAGCTTTTAAGCGCTCGAACACTATTTATAAACGCCTTAAGTTATGAATGCTTCTTTTCAAGTGTCAAAACAGACGTCTGTAGTCAAACTTCAGACTAAACTAAAAATAAACCGTTTCGTTTTACCTGCAGAAATGGTCCCCGAAAAACCAAGATCCACCTGAAGTGAAGCTGATGATATCGAGCGGCATACTGATCAACAGAATGAAATTTGCGATGGAGTAGTGCACCAGCTGATTATTGTACAACTGAGCAGAGCAGCCTTTAGCATTCACCAGCTCTTTGCAACTCACTAAAATGAACAAAGCATTGCTTGCAAACCCAGCCAGGAATATGGCGAAGAATATCAAGAATTCCACGAGGAGGAATTCGCCGCAACTCGCCGACGGCATCGTTGGCGAAGAAGACGTCGAAGAGGCAGAAACAGCTTCTGGTAACATTATTCAACAAAAATATGACAACCCGATCACTTGACAGCAAAACAGAACAATTATAACCGACTTTTCTTAAAAATTGCTTTAAAAAGACATATGGTCAAATAAAACGGCTTATTTTGCATACTGATCGATTTTCTTTTAACAGCAGGAGATCATCTGTACTGACAGGCATTGGTGAGTTTGCTTGAGCATCTGTTTTGGCCAGTAATAATTTACTGAACTGATGAAAGGGATGACAAATATACATAAAAAACAAATTTAAAAAGACTATTATGAAGAAAGAAAAATAATATCTAACAAGGATGCCAGGCAACATCCAAAATATTCACGGCTTATGGTGAGATCCTGGTAACTTATTTACCTCTCTGTTGGAGTAATCTTGTAGTGGAGGGGACTCGTCTCAGGGCATTTTTGTACTCGAAGGGTAAGCGCTCTGGGGGCGACTTGGGAGATCAATTTTAGTACCTTATTCTAACCTCATTTCGCGAGTATTAAGGAGGCTCACAACGGTTTCCAGCACTTTCAAGCTCTTAAAATTTGATGGGCCAGTGCTACAAATCTTTATCAGTTGCTGCTACAATATTGATATCGAACAGATGTCCAATCATTGCTGAATAAGTTGTAGTCATTTTAATGACGTCGTTGGCTTCTATAGCAACAGTTTAACCTGTTAAAAATACCCTTAATTTCCCCTCTTAGTACTTTTAACTCAAACACGTGTCCGGTGACCCCCATATGCATTGAATGATGATTGGCATAAAATTTCCCTGGAGCGGTTTCAGAGCCCCCCTAAATTACCGGAAATTTAAGGTGGCTCTGAAATCATCTGAAAGCATCCTAACATGCCAATCATTATTTAATAATAAAAAATGGAGGTCACCGGACTCGTTTTTTGAGTAAGCACTTAAGGGAAAATTAAGGGTGTTTTTAACAGGTTAAACTGTTGCTATAGTAACCAGGGACATCATGAAAATGACCACAAATTATTCAACAATAATTGGACATTTGCTCGACATCATTATTGTAGCAGTAGCTGATAAAGATTTGTAATACTAGCCAATCAAAGTTTAAGAGCCGGAAAGTGCTGGAAACCGTTGCGAGCCTCCTAACTTTCGCGATTCAAAATCGCGAAATTTAATACCCGCGAAATATAGGACAGGCGAAAAATAAAATCGCGAAATTTTTAAATACTGTAGGATATCAATGAAATAATGGAATTCGAGCTGCTGCTTTGTTTCTGTTATTTCGACATATCTCAGGTTCATGATTAGGGATTATTTGTTTGATTTTGCCCATCAGTTATCTTCCACTGCATCACTCCCGCTGTCTGATCTGTCCTCAGCCACAAAGTTTTATTTAGACTGTGGAATACAACTTATTCTTTGTTATTTTTAGCTGGTTTTGTTTGCTACGTTTACGATGGCGATCATGTCAATTACGTTGTTACAGTTGTGAGGCAAAAGCTACATATTGAAGAATAGAAAAGAAATCGTGAAATTTAATACACTTCAATTCTACCTTCCTCTAAAAATCGCGAAATAATTTTTTCGCGAAGTTTAGTGAGAATGAGGTATTTTTCTGCCGTTGCTTCTGTATGCCGTTGTCGTATGCTATAATTATCATAATCATCATCATCATTATTGTTTTTATTATTATCATTAATAATAATCTCGCTTGTTGCCATTTTGAATTTTATAGGTAGAAGTCGATTGCATCTTAGATCTAAAACGACGTTTTTTTACTTACAATTACAAACTTCAAATAAGAGATTAATCATACAAACACCAGAGCAAATAAACCAAAACAAAAGATTATTACAGCAATAGGTGCACTGAATAGCAAGCACCCAGAGGAAGAAATCGAAAGGTTTGAATAAAGAGCAATTGCGTTGTCTACACGACCGATTCCGCTATTGCAGTAATCTGAGGAACAGCATTGCACTATGCACTTGACACCAGGCTTCCCGCAAACTGGGAGGTCGGATGCCGAGCAGGTTGCTGCGCAGCCTTTTACATAAGCGTCATCAACTGAGGTGTGGGCGCTGGCTTTGATGCACTGCTGCGAAGTGAGGCATCTGGTCTTGTAACTTTTGTCATCACAGTCTTTCCAGGAGTGCGTGCTCACGCATTGGTAACATTCACGGGAAATCACTGCATTTATAAAAAAAGCAAAATCGTCGTTTCTTGTTCAGAAGTTAACAAAATTACCATTAACGTTGTGGGCATTAAGGACCTTCAGATCGGAGTACGAGTACAACTTGCAAATCTCAATCCATTTATTTACGTTCCAGAGCTCTCACTCCTCCCTGTTGCTGACCAGTTGAAAAGGAAACTATCAGTAGGAGATTGGTGTGAAATTTGATGGATCAAAGGCATAAGCACAAGGTTTGAAAAGTTGTACTCGTATTCAATCTCGAACTTTTACTCCGATCTCAAGGTCCCTTTTAACAAATGTAAAAGCAGTTTAAGAATAAAACGGAGGAAGCACGCGAATGAGGAAATCATGGTGGTTTTCCGCTAATGAGTAATTTTACGTGCATGCATGGATTCACCTGCGTAATATAAAATAGGTGGAAGAAAACTGTGGATGAGCTATGCTTCACATAGGAGCCAAGGCTATATATAATTAACATAAAATAGAGAAAATGGCTTACATCCGCAGACAACGCCGTTCAACCCACGTTCAACTTTTTCCGTAGATGTAAGCCGTCTGTAAGTAGAATTATTTTGCGCACGTAATGCCTGTTAAATTCACGCCCGTTAAAGTTTGCTTTACTACCTAGATAAGCCTACGCATAATCATAGGCGGCAAACGATTAGGGATTTAAGGAGCACTGAGGAACGAAATGGTTTGTATTTTTTGTACTTTTTTGACTCAACCATTTGAGGAAAGAAAAATATAGCATTACATAATACTGAAGAATGATTGTATTTGTATTTCTTATGTTTGTGCTTCATGCGCTTCAGTTCATTGCTGTACGTCCCAACTATTGTTATGTCTATGCTTAGTAAGAGACAAGCTTATGGCACGTAAAAGTATGCGTTACTGGAAACACACCGCTTGCAAAGTCAGACTACATCATGAGGAATTTATAATTTCTCATTGCCTACGGAATAACACAAAGTTCGCACTTACCCACTGGCAAGAAAATTAGAAGCATAAAAATTATCAAACGTTGTACATTCCTCATGTTTCTTCACTTTTTCCGCTTTCTGGGCCGGGCGCTATATATCAGCTGAAGGAAGACCTCTACTGAACCTTAACTGCGGCACATCTTAAGTGCGTGAAAATGTTGTTTTACTGGATCGGAGTAGTTCATTAACAATACCTGTCGAAATAAGCTGAAATCTGATTGGTCAACTCCCAGAGCCTATGGCTAGTTTGTTCCGTCTTGCATAAGCAATTATAAATCGTCGATTTCCCTAGATTGGTTGATTAGAGTGTTCGTCCATTCTTGAAGAATTCAAAATCAATATTCATATTTTTAATCTAAACGTTAATAACAAATGCGTCCTTTTTTGTTTCTCAGCTATTTTTCTTTTAGGTGAGCAATATATTCACGCTTTTAATCATAAACAGGATATAAAACCCAAAAGAAAGAAAAAGAAATTTTTTTATTTAACTATATTCCATGTTTTGATATTACAAATCCAATGTTTCAGCCTATCAAGCTATTCTCTAAAGTAATGTTTAAATTTCTTATAAACTGCTCTAATTAAGGGCTGAAAAGTCAGCTGTGATTTAAGTTTAGGGCGGTTATTACTGAAATAATTAACTTTCCAGTACTCATAAACTCTAAATTGATAATTTACTAAGCGATTATGGTAGTAAGAACAACATCGGGTGTTCCTTTTAATGGACCTGAAACGACATTACATTACTGATACCCGATTACCTAAAAACAATCCGAACACAAAACTCTGTGAAATACAAACACCAGTGCAAATAAACCAAAAACAAAAACTAAGCGTAACAGTAGATGCACTATATATCAAGCAACCTGAGGAAGGAATCGAAAGGTTGAAGTGAAGAGCAGTTTAGTTTATGAGACTGATTCCGCCATTGCAGTAGTCTGAGGAACAGCAGTCGACATTGCACTTGACACCAGGCTCTCTGCAGACTGGGATGTCGGATGCCGAGCAGGTTGCTGCGCAGCCTTTTACATAAGCGTCATCAACTGAGGTGTGGGGCGCTGACTTTCATGCACCGCTGCGAAGTGAGGCATCTGGTCTTGTAACTTTTGTCATCACAATCTTTTGCAGGAGTGCGTGCTTACGCATTGGTAACATTCACGGGAAATCACTGCGTTTATAAAAGAGCAAAGTCGTCATTTCTTTTCAGAAATTAACAAATTTATCATTATCGTTGTGGACATTAAGAACCTTCAGATCGGAGTACAAGTACAGCTTTCAAATTTTTCAAACTTGTACTCCGATCCGAAGGCCCCTTTCAACAAATGTAAAAGCAGTTTAAGTAACGGAAGAAGGACGCGAATGGTGGTTTTCCGCTGATGAGTAATTTTACGTGCATGCATGAATTCACCTGCGTAATATAAAATATCGAAAGTGGCTAACGTCTGCTGACAACGCCGTTCAACGCACGTTCGACTCAAGTTCTTCCGTTGATGTAAGCCGTCTGTGGGTACATTTAATCAATTTTATTTTGTGCACATAATGCCTGTTAAATTCACGTCTGTTAAAAGCTTGGTTTACTACGTAGATAAGCGTACGCATAAGCATAAGCGGCAAACGAATTGGAATTCTTGGAGCACTGAAGTCACTGAAGAACGAACCGGTTTGGTTTTTAGTACTTAATATGCTTATGTCTGGACGATTTGAGGACAGAAGAATATAACATTACATAAGACTGAAGAATAAGTGCATTTGTTCTTCTTATGTTTGTGCTTCGCGCGCTTAGTATGAGAGAAGCTTATGGCACGTAAAAGTATGCGTTAGTGGAAACACACCACTTGCAAAGTCAGGCTAAATCATGGTTTTCAGCAAATTTTCTTTTAGGTGAGGAAGCCAACCGATGCAAAATATATATACACGCTTTTGATCAGAAATAGGCAATCAAACACAAAGAATGTAAAAGAAACTTTTTTATTTAATAATATCTTATGCTTTGATATTACAAATCCAATGTTTCAGCCTATCAAGCTATTCTCTAAAGTAATGTTTAAATTTCTTATAAACTGCTCTAATGGAGGGCTGAAAAGTCAGCTGTGAGTTAGATTTAAAACGGCGGTTATTACTGAAATAATTTTCTTTCCAGTATTTAAAAACTTTAAGTTGATAATTTACTAAGCGATTATGGTAGTAAGAACAACATCGGGTGTTCCTTTTAATGGGCCTAAAACGACATTACATTACTGATACCCGATTACCTAAAAACAATCCGAACACAAAACTCCGTGAAATACAAACACCAGTGCAAATAAGCCAAAAACTAAGCGTAACAGTAGATGCACTATATATCAAACACCCTGAGGAAGGAATCGAAAGGTTGAAGTGAAGAGCAGTTTAGTTTATGAGACCGATTCCGCCATTGCAGTAGTCTGAGGAACAGCAGTCGATATTGCACTTGACACCAGGCTCTCTGCAGACTGGGATGTCGGATGCCGAGCAGGTTGCTGCGCAGCCTTTTATAAAGACATCTACAATTGAGCTGTGACCGCTGGCTTTGATGCACCGCTGCGTCGTGTTGCATGCGACCTTGTAACGTTTGTCGTCACAGTCTTTCCAGGAGTGCGTGCTCACGCATCGGTAACATTCACGAGAATTCACTGCATTTAAAAAACGCAAAATGTGATGTGTCATTCCTTGTTCAGGAATTAACAAATTTATCATTATCATTGTGGACATTAAGGACCTTCAGATCGGAGTACGAGTACAACTTTCGAATTTCCTTCTACTTATTTACGTCCCCAGAGCCCTCTCCCCTTCTTGTTGCTGACAAGTCAAAGGAGACATTTGATATACGAGAATACTAGATTGGTGTGACATGTGATAATCAAAAGCATGAGAAGAAGGTTTGAAAAGTCATACTCGTACTCAATCTTGTGCTCCGATCTGAAGGTTCCTTTTAACAAATGTGAAAGCAGTTTTAGAAGAAAACGAAGGACGTACGCGAATGAGGAAATGTGATTTTTCCGTTGATCCGTAATTTTACGTGCACGCATGAATTCACGTGCGTAATATCAAGTAGAGAAAATAGCTTCATCTGCGGACAACGTAAACGTTATTCGGTACACGTTCACCTTTTTCCGCAGATGCAATCGGTCTACACATCTCAGTTTTATTTTGCTCGCATAATGTCAGTTAAATTCACGCCCGTTGAGTTTGGTTTTCACTACCTACATGAGCGTACGCATAAGTATAAGCGGTTACTTGCGAATAGCAATTTAAGGAGCACAGTGGCATAACAAGAACGAACATTTTTGGGGTTTTAGTACTTAATATGCTTTTGTCCGGATGATTTGAGGAAAGAATAATGAGAATACAGTTGAATCCCGATAACTCGAACCCTCAATAACTCGAACCTCCCGCTAACTCGAACCTTTTTTGATTCCCCTCCAGGTAATTTTCTTACTTATTTTACCCTCGATAACTCGAACACCCGATAACTCGAACCTTTTTCGATTTCCCTTGAAGGTTTGAGTTAGTAAGAGCCAAGCTTATGGCTCGTAAAAGGATGCGTTAGTGGAAACACACCACTTGCAAAGTCAGGCTACATTATGAGGAATTTATATAACTTCTCATTGCCTTAAGAATAAAACTAACACGAAGTTCAAACTTACCCACTGGCAACAAAATAAGAATAACAAGAATTATCAAACGCTGTACATTCTTCATGTTTCTTCACTTTTTCCGCTTTCTGGGCCAGGCGCTGTCAGCTGAAGGAGGAACTCTACTGAACCTTAGCTGTGGCACACCTCAAGTAAGTGAAAATGAGTTTCAAAAGAAATCTTTTACTGGAGTAGTTTAACAATACCCGTCAAAATAAGCTGAAATCTGATTGGTCAACTCCCAGAGCCTGTATATGACGAGGTAATTGTCAAGCCTTGTGGCTAGTTTGTTCCGTCTTGCATAAGTGATTGTAAGTCAAGTTATTTTCCAAGCGTCGATTTCCCTAGATTAGTTAACTGGAGTGCTTGTCTAATCACGATCTGTTTTAGTTCATGTAAGTATTCAAATTCAATATTTGTATGTTTAATTCTGATGGTCGTTGGCAAGACCTTGCTTGCATTGCTTGCTTCCTTGCTTGCTTGTTTGATTGCTTGCTTGCTTGTTTATCGAATCGATGGCAGTTATTTTACTTTTGAAGATCTTAGAACATATTTCAACCTGTCACTTAAAAGTTGCCTGTTATGCAAATTTTTGATATCTTCTGACAAATAGTTTATTCAGTTTGTTCTTAAGGTGGCTCGACTGGGTTTTTTAGGGGCAACACCGCTCAAGTTTGAGAACTAACCACACTGTCATTAACAATGCCATCGAAAAACTATCACCACAGCTGAATTAGGTAAAGATGAAAATTTGTTATGACCAGTGTTACTTTGACATCGGACTTGTCATAGCAACGTAATGACGTCATCACGTTTATCAATTTCGTTCGTATTGCTCGGCACCAGGAGGTTTTTTCGGAAATCGCTCAAGGGAGCATGTACCTCCTATACCTGCCTCAATGTTGGCAAAGTTTGAACAAATTCTGTGAGAGCGTTATCGAAATTTTTGGGGATGAAGTTTCGAGGGTCATAAATACAGTAAAAAACATACTATTGAGATAATAGGGTAATATCTGAAGAACACGACGCGCTTTGGGAATGCAGTTTCATCTCATAGCAGTTTGATGCCATTTAAAATTGTGTATACAAAATTATGGGGATCGCCACGACCGATTGCGGAAAAAACGGATTTGATGAGCGTGCATTCAGGTGCTCTTGTTGCCACTTTTGTAAATAATTTGGTCTACACCTACAAATGTGATAATTATTTGGAAACCGCTCGATGAATTTTTTTAAAAACTTGTCAATCTCGAGTTTTGTCATCAGTTTATATGGCCTGCAAGTTTCAAGGTCATTGAAAACATGTAAGACAATAAAATCGGGGCTTCAATGTACTACTTTTTTCTCCCAGATTTTGTGTTTACGAGTGTCCTCATTATTCACGGGCATTGTATTCAACTTTCATTTTCACGTGCACAACTCAGCAAAAAATTCATTTGCATTAAACAGAACGCTCAATTGCTTTCTAAAAATGTTCGGGAAAAATGCTGATATGACTTGAAAACTGTAATAATATTTGTTACGCCATTAGACTGTAATACAGCAATGCCGAGGGTCTCTTTCTCCAGGAAATGAAAAGCTATTTTTGTGTAGAACAACAGATCAGGAAAAAAGTCTAAACTCACTGATAAAATGCAAATGAATTTTTTGCTGAGTTGTGCACGTGAAAATGAAAGTTGAATACAATGCCCGTGAATAATGAGGACACTCACTTGTAAACACAAAATCTGGGAGAAAAAAGTAGTACATTGAAGCCCCGATTTTATTGTCTTACATGTTTTCAATGACCTTGAAACTTGCAGGCCATATAAACTGATGACAAAGCTCGAGATTGACAAGTTTTTAAAAAAATTCATCGAGCGGTTTCCAAATAATTATCACATTTGTAGGTGTAGACCAAATTATTTACAAAAGTGGCAACAAGAGCACCTGAATGCACGCTCATCAAATCTGTTGTTTTCGCAATCGGTCGTGGCGATCCCCATAATTTTGTATACACAATTTTAAATGGCATCAAACTACTATGAGATGAAACTGCATTCCCAAAGCGCGTCGTGTTCTTCAGATATTACCCTATTATCTCAATAGTATGTTTTTTACTGTATTTATGACCCTCGAAACTTCATCCCCAAAAATTTCGATAACGCTCTCACAGAATTTGTTCAAACTTTGCCAACATTGAGGCAGGTATAGGAGGTACATGCTCCCTTGAGTGATTTCCGAAAAAACCTCCTGGTGCCGAGCAATACGAACGAAATTGATAAACCTGATGACGTCATTACGTTGCTATGACAACTCCGATGTCAAAATAACACTGGTCATAACAAATTTTCATCTTTACCTAATTCAGCTGTGGTGATAGTTTTTCGATGGCATTGTTAATGACAGTGTGGTTAGTTCTCAAACTTGAGCGGTGTTGCCCCTAAAAAACCCAGTCGAGCCACCTTAAATCATGATAAGTGATCAAAACTCTCTCCTTCCAGTGTTGATTACCACTTGAAATAAAGAGGTTTTCTTTAATTTGAATATGTCTATGCATGCATAAAAGCTAATAAGCGCAATGCAAAGAGTAATCAAAAAATTCGCAGGTGCCTCGATTTTATTATGAAGACAGTTTTTCCGTGGCTTTGTGATTCAAATGTTTTAATTTTATTCCACATTCGTTCACCTTGTTTAACGAAAACTTGCGAACAACTCAAAGAAAGCTAACATAATTGAGAATTACTACAAATTTCGCGTGCAACTTTACTAAATAAAGCGTTTTCTTCTTCATAGAGCTTTTAAGCGTTCGAACACTATTTACAAACGCTCTAAGTTATGAATGCTTCTTTTCAAGTGTCAAAACAGGCGTCTGTAGTCAAACTTCAGACTAAACTAAAAACAAACCGTTTCGTTTTACCTGCAGAAATGCTCCCCGAAAAACCAAGATCCACCTGAAGTGAAGCTGATGATCTCGAGCGGCATACTGATCAACAGAATGAAATTTGCGATGGAGTAGTGCACCAGCTGATTATTGTACAACTGAACAGAGCAGCCTTTAGCATTCACCAGCTCTTTGCAACTCACTAAAATGAACAAAGCATTGCTTGCAAACCCAGCCAGGAATACGGCGAAGAATATCAATAATTCCACGAGGAGGAATTCGCCGCAACTCGCGGACGGCATCGTTGGCGAAGAAGACGTCGAAGAGGCAGAAACAGCTTCTGGTAACATTATTCAACAAAAATATGACAACCCGATCACTTGACAGCAAAACAGAACAATTATAACCGACTTTTCTTAAAAATTGCTTTAAAAAGACATATGGTCAAATAAAACGGCTTATTTTGCATACTGATCGATTTTCTTTTAACAGCAGGAGATCATCTGGACTGACAGGCATTGGTGAGTTTGCTTGAGCATCTGTTTTGGCCAGTAATAATTTACTGAACTGATGAAAGGGATGACACATATACATAAAAAACAAATTTAAAAAGACTATTATGGAGAAAGAAAAATAATATCTAACAAGGATGCCAGGCAACATCCAAAATATTCACGGCTTATTCGTGAGATCCTGGTAACTTATTTACCTCTCTGTTGGAGTAATCTTGTATTGGAGGGGACTCGTCTCAGGGCACTTTTGTACTCGAAGGGTAAGCGCTCTGGGGGCGACTTGGGACACCAATTTTAGTCTACCTTATTCTCACTTAATTTCCCGAGTATTTTAAAAGAGGCTCAAAAATCTTAATCAGTTGCTGCTACAATAATGATATGAATCGAATGTCCAATCATTGCTGAATAAGTTTTAGTCATTTTCATGACGTCACTGGTCACTATAGCAACAGTTTAACCTGTTAAAAATACCCTTAATTTTCTCTTTAAGTGCTTATGACACGAACACGAGTCCGGTGACCCCCATTTTTTATTATTGACTAATGATTGGCATAAAATTGCTCTGTAGCGGTTTCAGAGCCACCTTAAATTTCCGGAAATTTTTGAGATGGCTCTGAAAGCATCTTAGCATGCCAATCATTATTCAATATTAAACAATGGAGGTCACCGGACTCGTTTTTGAGTAATAAGCACTTAAGGGTGTTTTTAACAGGTTAAACTGTTGCTATAGAAACTAGTGACGCCATGAAAATGACCACAAATTGTTCCACAATGATTGGAAATTTGCTCGACATCAATGTTGTAGCAGTAGCTGATAAAGATTTGTAGTACTAGCCCATCAAAGTTTAAGAGCCGGAAAGTGCTGGAAACCGTTGCGAGCCTCCTAACTTTCGCGATTCAAAATCGCGAAATTTAATACTCGCGAAATATAGGACAGGCGAAAAATAAAATCGCGAAATTTTTTAAATACTGTAGGATATTAGTGAAATAATGGAATTCGAGCTGTTGCTTTATTTCTGTTATTTCAACATATCTCAGCTTCATGATTAGGGATTATTTGTTTGATTTTGCCCATCAGTTATCTTTCACTGCATCACTCTCGCTGTCTGATCTGTCCTCTGACGCCAAGTTTTATTTAGACTGTGGAATGCCTTATGCTTTGCCATTTTAGCTTGTTTTATTTCCTACGTTTACGATGGCGATCATGCCAATTATGTTGTTACAGTTGTGAGGCAAAAGCTACATATTGAAGAATAGAAAAAAAATCGTGAAATTTAATACACTTCAATACTACCTTCCTATAAATGACAAATGAAAGCAAGGGAGCGCGGACGAAAATGCTGCTGATGTACGTAGGAGCTACTGACAGCTCTGATCAGGCAAAAATAAAATACAAAGACAATAAACTGCAAGGCTGACACTACGTAGAAATGAAAAGCCTTAACGGGACAACGACATGATAGAGTCCAACTTTCAGTTTGGACTCTATCATGTCGTCCCGTTAAGGCTTTTCATTTCTACGTAGTGTCAGCCTTGCAGTTTATTGTCTTCCTATAAAAATCGCGAAATATGATGGCTCTTGATTTTTCGCGAAGTTTAGTGAGAATGAGGTATTTTTTCTGCCGTTGCTTCTGTATGCCGTTGCTGTATGCTATAATTATCATAATCATCGTCATCATGATTATTGTTTTTATTATTATCATTATTATCATTAATAATAATCTCGCTTGTTGCCATTTTGAATTTTATTAGTAGAAGTCGATTGCATCTTAGATCTAAAACGACGTTTTTTAGTTACAATTACAAACTTCAAATAAGAGATTAATCATACAAACACCAGAGCAAATAAACCAAAACAAAAGATTATTACAGCAATAGGTGCACTGAATAGGAAGCACCCAGAGGAAGGAATCGAAAGGTTTGAATAAAGAGCAATTGCGCTGTCTATACGACCGATTCCGCCATTGCAGTAATCTGAGGAACAGCATTGCACTAAGCACTTGACACCAGGCTTCCCGCAAACTGGGAGGTCGGATGCCGAGCAGGTTGCTGCGCAGCCTTTTACATAAGCGTCATCAACTGAGGTATGGGCGCTGGCTTTGATGCACGGCTGCGAAGTGAGGCATCTGGTCTTGTAACTTTTGTCATCACAGTCTTTCCAGGAGTGCGTGCTCACGCATTGGTAACATTCACGGGAAATCACTGCATTTATAAAAAAGCAAAATCGTCGTTTCTTGTTCAGAAGTTAACAAAATTACCATTAACGTTGTGGGCAATAAGGACCTTCAGATCGGAGTACGAGTACAACTTGCAAATCTCAATCCATTTATTTACGTTCCCAGAGCTCTCACTCCTCCCTGTTGCTGACCAGTTGAAAAGGAAACTATCAGTAAGAGATTGGTGTGAAATTTGATAGATCAAAGGCATAAGCACTAGGTTTGAAAAGTTGTACTCGTATTCAATCTCGAACTTTTACTCCGATCTGAAGGTCCCTTTTAACAAATGTAAAAGCAGTTTAAGAATAAAACGGAGGAGGACGCGAATGAGAAAATCATGGTAGTTTTCCGCTGATGAGTAAGTTTACGTGCATGCATGGATTCACCTGCGTAATATAAAATAGGTGGAAGAAAACTGTGGATGAGCTATTCTTCACATAGGAGCCAAGGCTATATATGGTAAAGTCTGTATACGAGCTAGGGGCCCATCAGGCCGGAGCTTATCCCGGTTTCCGTAGCATGAAGCGACTAGGAGTATTGCTACTCCCCCCTGGATGGGATGCTAGTCCATCGCAGGGTTACCCCTAGCAGTAAATTCGCCGGTACCCATTTATATACCTGGGTGGAGAGAGGCACTATGAGAGTAAAGTATCTTGCCCAAGAACACAACGCAATGCTCCGCTCAGGGCTCGAACCCGGACCGCCCGATCCGGAGTCCAGCGCACTAACTATCAGGCCACCGCGCCTCCCACAAGGCTATATATAATTAACATAAAATAGAGAAAATGGCTTACATCCGCAGACAACGCCGTTCAACGCACGTTCAACTTTTTCCGTAGATGTAAGCCGTCTGTAAGTAGATTTTTGCGCACGTCAGAATGCCTGTTAAATTCACGCCCGTTAAAGTTTGCTTTACTACCTAGATAAGCGTACGCATAATCATAGGCGGCAAACGATTAGGAATTTAACGAGCACTGAGGAACGAACCGGTCTGGTTTTTTGTACTTTTTTTGACTCAACCATTTGAGGAAAGAAAAATATAACATTACATAATACTGAAGAATGATTGTATTTGTATTTCTTATGTTTGTGCTTCGCGCGCTTCAGTTTGTTGCTGTACGTCCCAACTATTGTTATGTCTATGCTTAGTAAGAGACAAGCTTATGGCACGTAAAACTATGCGATACTGGAAACACACCACTTGCAAAGTCAGGCTACATCATGAGGAATTCATAATTTCTCATTGCCTACGGAATAACACGAAGTTCGCACTTACCCACTGGCAAGAAAATTAGAAGCATAAAAACCATCAGACGTTGTTCATTCCACATGTTTCTATACTTTTTCCGCTTTCTGGGCCGGGCGCTATCAGCTAAAGAAGGAACTCTACTCAACCTTAACTGTGGCACACCTCAAGTAAGCGAAAATGTTGTCAAAAGTAATCTTTTACAAGTAGTTCCACAATACCTGTCAAAATAACCTGCAATCTGATTGGTCAACTAATCTGCCAGAGCCTGTATATGACTAGGCAATTGTCCAGCCCTGTGGCTAGTTTGTTCCGTCTTGCATAAATAATTATAAATCAAGTTATTTTCCAAGCGTCTATTTCCCTAGTTTGGTTAATTAGGGTGTTTGTCCATTCATGATCTGTTTTAGTTCATGTAAGTATTCAAATTCAATATATATATTTTTTAATCTAAACGTTAATAACAAATGCGTCTTTTTTTTGGTTTTCAGCAAATTTTCTTTTAGGTGAGGAAGCCAACTGATGCTAAATATATACAAAATATGTAAAAGAAACTTTTTTATTTAATAATATCTCATGCTTTGATATTACAAATCCAATTTTTCAGCTTATCAAGCCATTCTCTAAAGTAATATTTAAATTTCTTATAAACTGCTCTAATGGAGGGCTGAAAAGTCAGCTGTGAGTTAGATTTAAAACGGCGGTTAATCGTTATTACTGAAATAATTTACTTTCCAGTATATTTAAAAACTTTAAATTGATAATTTTACTAAGCGGTTACGGTAGTAAGAACAACATTGGGTGTTCCTTTTAATGGGCCTAAAGCGACATTACATTACTGATACGCAATTACCAAAAGCAATCCGAACGCAAATCTCTGTGCAACAGTAGATGCACTATATATCAAACACCCTGAGGAAGGAATCGAAAGGTTGAAGTGAAGAGCAGTTTAGTTTATGAGACCGATTCCGCCATTGCAGTAGTCTGAGTAACAGCAGTCGATATTGCACTTGACACCAGGCTCCCTGCAGACTGGGATGTCGGATGCCGAGCAGGTTGCTGCGCAGCCTTTTACAAAGACATCTACGATTGAGCTGTGAACGCTGATTTTGATGCAATGCTGCGAAGTAAGGCATGCGACCTTGTAACGTTTGTCGTCACAGTCTTTCCAGGAGTGCGTACTCACGCATCGGTAACATTCACGAGAATTCACTGCATTTTAAAAAAACAAAATGTGATGTGTCATCAGCTTTGTTCAGGAGTTCACAAATTTATCATTATCATTGTGGGCATTAAGGACCTTAGATCGGAGTACGAGTACAACTTTTGAATTTCCGTCCGCTTATTTACGTTCCCATAGCCCTCTTCAAAGGAGACATTTGGTATACGAGATTACGCCGGATTGGTGTGAAATGTGATAATCAAAAGCATGAGAAGAAGGTTTGAAAAGTCATACTCGTACTCAATATTGTATTTCCAATCTGAAGGTTCCTTTTAACAAATGTGAAAGCAGTTTAAGAAGAAAACGAAGGACGTACGCGAATGAGGAAATGTGATTTTTCCGTTGATACGTAATTTTACGTGCACGCATGAATTCACGTGCGTAATATCAAGTAGAGAAAATAGCTTCATCTGCGGACAACGTAAACGCTATTCGGCACAAGTTCACCTTTTTCCGCAGATGCAATCGGTCTACACATCTCAATTTTATTTTGCTCGCATAATGTCAGTTAAATTCACGCTTGTTGAGTTTGGTTTTCACTACCTACATGAGCGTACGCATAAGTATAAGCGGTTACTTACGAATAGCAATTTAAGGAGCACAGTGGCATAACAAGAACGAACAAATTTGGGGTTTTAGTACTTAATATGCTTTTGTCCGGATGATTTGAGGAAAGAATAATGAGAATACAGTTGAATCCCGATAACTCGAACCCTCAATAACTCGAACCTCCCGCTAACTCGAACCTTTTTTGATTCCCCTCCAGGTAATTTTCTTACTTATTTTACCCTCGATAACTCGAACACCCGATAACTCGAACCTTTTTCGATTTCCCTTGAAGGTTCGAGTTAGTAAGAGCCAAGCTTATGGCTCGTAAAAGGATGCGTTAGTGGAAACACACCACTTGCAAAGTCAGGCTACATTATGAGGAATTTATATAACTTCTCATTGCCTTAAGAATAAAACTAACACGAAGTTCAAACTTACCCACTGGCAACAAAATAAGAATCACAAGAATTATCAAACGCTGTACATTCTTCATGTTTCTTCACTTTTTCCGCTTTCTGGGCCAGGCGCTGTCAGCTGAAGGAGGAACTCTACTGAACCTTAGCTGTGGCACACCTCAAGTAAGTGAAAATGAGTTTCAAAAGAAATCTTTTACTGGAGTAGTTTAACAATACCCGTCAAAATAAGCTGAAATCTGATTGGTCAACTCCCAGAGCCTGTATATGACGAGGTAATTGTCAAGCCCTGTGGCTAGTTTGTTCCGTCTTGCATAAGTGATTGTAAGTCAAGTTATTTTCCAAGCGTCGATTTCCCTAGATTAGTTAACTGGAGTGCTTGTCTAATCACGATCTGTTTTAGTTCATGTAAGTATTCAAATTCAATATTTGTATGTTTAATTCTGATGGTCGTTGGCAAGACCTTGCTTGCTTGCTGGCTTGCTGGCTTGCTGGCTTGCTGGCTTGCTTCCTTGCTTGCCTGCTTGCTTGTTTATCGAATCGATGGCAGTTATTTTACTTTTGAAGATCTTAGAACATATTTCAACCTGTCACTTAAAAGTTGCCTGTTATGCAAATTTTTGATATCTTCTGACAAATAGTTTATTCAGTTTGTTCTTAAATCATGATAAGTGATCAAAACTCTCTCCTTCCAGTGTTGATTAACAAACTTGTAGCAATAATACCCTAGGCCTTACCTCTACCACTTGAAATAAAGAGGTTTTCTTTAATTTGAATATGTCTATGCATGCATAAAAGCTAATAAGCGCAAGGCAAAGAGTAATCAAAAAATTCGCAGGTGCCTCGATTTTATCATGAAGACAGTTTTTCCGTGGCTTTGTGATTCAAATGTTTTAATTTTATTCCACATTCGTTCACCTTGTTTAACGAAAACTTGCGAACAACTCAAAGAAAGCTAACATAATTGAGAATTACTACAAATTTCGCGTGCAACTTTACTAAATAAAGCGTTTTCTTCTTCATAGAGCTTTTAAGCGTTCGAACACTATTTATAAACGCTCTAAGTTATGAATGCTTCTTTTCAAGTGTCAAAACAGGCGTCTGTAGTCAAACTTCAGACTAAACTAAAAACAAACCGTTTCGTTTTACCTGCAGAAATGCTCCCCGAAAAACCAAGATCCACCTGAAGTGAAGCTGATGATCTCGAGCGGCATACTGATCAACAGAATGAAATTTGCGATGGAGTAGTGCGCCAGCTGATTATTGTACAACTGAACAGAGCAGCCTTTAGCATTCACCAGCTCTTTGCAACTCACTAAAATGAACAAAGCATTGCTTGCAAACCCAGCCAGGAATATGGCGAAGAATATCAATAATTCCACGAGGAGGAATTCGCCGCAACTCGCGGACGGAATCGTTGGCGAAGAAGACGTCGAGGAGGCAGAAACAGCTTCTGGTAACATTATTCAACAAAAATATGACAACCCGATCACTTGACAGCAAAACAGAACAATTATAACCGACTTTTCTTAAAAATTGCTTTAAAAAGACATATGGTCAAATAAAACGGCTTATTTTGCATACTGATCGATTTTCTTTTAACAGCAGGAGATCATCTGGACTGACAGGCATTGGTGAGTTTGCTTGAGCATCTGTTTTGGCCAGTAATAATTTACTGAACTGATGAAAGGGATGACACATATACATAAAAAACAAATTTAAAAAGACTATTATGGAGAAAGAAAAATAATATCTAACAAGGATGCCAGGCAACATCCAAAATATTCACGGCTTATTCGTGAGATCCTGGTAACTTATTTACCTCTCTGTCGGAGTAATCTTGTATTGGAGGGGACTCGTCTCAGGGCACTTTTGTGCTCGAAGGGTAAGCGCTCTGGGGGCGACTTGGGACACCAATTTTAGTCTACCTTATTCTCACTTAATTTCCCGAGTATTTTAAAAGAGGCTCAAAAATCTTAATCAGTTGCTGCTACAATAATGATATGAATCGAATGTCCAATCATTGCTGAATAAGTTTTAGTCATTTTCATGACGTCACTGGTCACTATAGCAACAGTTTAACCTGTTAAAAATACCCTTAATTTTCTCTTTAAGTGCTTATGACACGAACACGAGTCCGGTGACCCCCATTTTTTATTATTGACTAATGATTGGCATAAAATTGCTCTGTAGCGGTTTCAGAGCCACCTTAAATTTCCGGAAATTTTTGAGATGGCTCTGAAAGCATCTTAGCATGCCAATCATTATTCAATATTAAACAATGGAGGTCACCGGACTCGTTTTTGAGTAATAAGCACTTAAGGGTGTTTTTAACAGGTTAAACTGTTGCTATAGAAACTAGTGACGCCATGAAAATGACCACAAATTGTTCCACAATGATTGGAAATTTGCTCGACATCAATGTTGTAGCAGTAGCTGATAAAGATTTGTAGTACTAGCCCATCAAAGTTTAAGAGCCGGAAAGTGCTGGAAACCGTTGCGAGCCTCCTAACTTTCGCGATTCAAAATCGCGAAATTTAATACTCGCGAAATATAGGACAGGCGAAAAATAAAATCGCGAAATTTTTTAAATACTGTAGGATATTAGTGAAATAATGGAATTCGAGCTGTTGCTTTATTTCTGTTATTTCAACATATCTCAGCTTCATGATTAGGGATTATTTGTTTGATTTTGCCCATCAGTTATCTTTCACTGCATCACTCTCGCTGTCTGATCTGTCCTCTGACGCCAAGTTTTATTTAGACTGTGGAATGCCTTATGCTTTGCCATTTTAGCTTGTTTTGTTTCCTACGTTTACGATGGCGATCATGCCAATTATGTTGTTACAGTTGTGAGGCAAAAGCTACATATTGAAGAATAGAAAAAAAATCGTGAAATTTAATACACTTCAATACTACCTTCCTATAAATGACAAATGAAAGCAAGGGAGCGCGGACGAAAATGCTGCTGATGTACGTAGGAGCTACTGACAGCTCTGATCAGGCAAAAATAAAATACAAAGACAATAAACTGCAAGGCTGACACTACGTAGAAATGAAAAGCCTTAACGGGACAACGACATGATAGAGTCCAACTTTCAGTTTGGACTCTATCATGTCGTCCCGTTAAGGCTTTTCATTTCTACGTAGTGTCAGCCTTGCAGTTTATTGTCTTCCTATAAAAATCGCGAAATATGATGGCTCTTGATTTTTCGCGAAGTTTAGTGAGAATGAGGTATTTTTTCTGCCGTTGCTTCTGTATGCCGTTGCTGTATGCTATAATTATCATAATCATCGTCATCATGATTATTGTTTTTATTATTATCATTATTATCATTAATAATAATCTCGCTTGTTGCCATTTTGAATTTTATAAGTAGAAGTCGATTGCATCTTAGATCTAAAACGACGTTTTTTAGTTACAATTACAAACTTCAAATAAGAGATTAATCATACAAACACCAGAGCAAATAAACCAAAACAAAAGATTATTACAGCAATAGGTGCACTGAATAGGAAGCACCCAGAGGAAGGAATCGAAAGGTTTGAATAAAGAGCAATTGCGCTGTCTACACGACCGATTCCGCCATTGCAGTAATCTGAGGAACAGCATTGCACTAAGCACTTGACACCAGGCTGCCCGCAAACTGGGAGGTCGGATGCCGAGCAGGTTGCTGCGCAGCCTTTTACATAAGCGTCATCAACTGAGGTATGGGCGCTGGCTTTGATGCACGGCTGCGAAGTGAGGCATCTGGTCTTGTAACTTTTGTCATCACAGTCTTTCCAGGAGTGCGTGCTCACGCATTGGTAACATTCACGGGAAATCACTGCATTTATAAAAAAGCAAAATCGTCGTTTCTTGTTCAGAAGTTAACAAAATTACCATTAACGTTGTGGGCAATAAGGACCTTCAGATCGGAGTACGAGTACAACTTGCAAATCTCAATCCATTTATTTACGTTCCCAGAGCTCTCACTCCTCCCTGTTGCTGACCAGTTGAAAAGGAAACTATCAGTAAGAGATTGGTGTGAAATTTGATAGATCAAAGGCATAAGCACTAGGTTTGAAAAGTTGTACTCGTATTCAATCTCGAACTTTTACTCCGATCTGAAGGTCCCTTTTAACAAATGTAAAAGCAGTTTAAGAATAAAACGGAGGAGGACGCGAATGAGGAAATCATGGTAGTTTTCCGCTGATGAGTAATTTTACGTGCATGCATGGATTCACCTGCATAATATAAAATAGGTGGAAGAAAACTGTGTATGAGCTATGCTTCACATAGGAGCCAAGGCTATATACGGTAAAGTCTGTATACGAGCTAGGGGCCCATCAGGCCGGAGCTTATCCCGGTTTCCGTAGCATGAAGCGACTAGGAGTATTGCTACTCCCCCCTGGATGGGATGCTAGTCCATCGCAGGGTTACCCCTAGCAGTAAATTCGCCGGTACCCATTTATATACCTGGGTGGAGAGAGGCACTATGAGAGTAAAGTATCTTGCCCAAGAACACAACGCAATGCTCCGGTCAGGGCTCGAACCCGGACCGCCCGATCCGGAGTCCAGCGCACTAACTATCAGGCCACCGCGCCTCCCACAAGGCTATATATAATTAACATAAAATAGAGAAAATGGCTTACATCCGCAGACAACGCCGTTCAACGCACGTTCAACTTTTTCCGTAGATGTAAGCCGTCTGTAAGTAGATTTTTGCGCACGTCAGAATGCCTGTTAAATTCACGCCCGTTAAAGTTTGCTTTACTACCTAGATAAGCGTACGCATAATCATAGGCGGCAAACGATTAGGAATTTAACGAGCACTGAGGAACGAACCGGTCTGGTTTTTTGTACTTTTTTTGACTCAACCATTTGAGGAAAGAAAAATATAACATTACATAATACTGAAGAATGATTGTATTTGTATTTCTTATGTTTGTGCTTCGCGCGCTTCAGTTTGTTGCTGTACGTCCCAACTATTGTTATGTCTATGCTTAGTAAGAGACAAGCTTATGGCACGTAAAACTATGCGATACTGGAAACACACCACTTGCAAAGTCAGGCTACATCATGAGGAATTCATAATTTCTCATTGCCTACGGAATAACACGAAGTTCGCACTTACCCACTGGCAAGAAAATTAGAAGCATAAAAACCATCAGACGTTGTTCATTCCACATGTTTCTATACTTTTTCCGCTTTCTGGGCCGGGCGCTATCAGCTAAAGAAGGAACTCTACTCAACCTTAACTGTGGCACACCTCAAGTAAGCGAAAATGTTGTCAAAAGTAATCTTTTACAAGTAGTTCCACAATACCTGTCAAAATAACCTGCAATCTGATTGGTCAACTAATCTGCCAGAGCCTGTATATGACTAGGCAATTGTCCAGCCCTGTGACTAGTTTGTTCCGTCTTGCATAAATAATTATAAATCAAGTTATTTTCCAAGCGTCTATTTCCCTGGTTTGGTTAATTAGGGTGTTTGTCCATTCATGATCCGTTTTAGTTCATGTAAGTATTCAAATTCAATATATATATTTTTTTATCTAAACGTTAATAACAAATGCGTCTTTTTTTTGGTTTTCAGCAAATTTTCTTTTAGATGAGGAAGCCAACCGATGCTAAATATATATACACGCTTTTGATCAGAAACAGGCAATCAAACACAAAGAATGTAAAAGAAACTTTTTTATTTAATAATATCTCATGCTTTGATATTACAAATCCAATGTTTCAGCCTATCAAGCTATTCCCTAAAGTAATCTTTAATTTTCTTATAAACTGCTCTAATGGAGGGCTGAAAAGTCAGCTGTGAGTTAGATTTAAAACGGCGGTTATTACTGAAATAATTTACTTTTCAGTATTTAAAAACTCTAAATTGATAATTCACTTAGCGGTTACGGTAGTAAGAACAACATTGGGTGTTCCTTTTAATGGGCCTAAAACGACATTACGTTACTGATACGCAATTGCCAAAAGCAATCCGAACGCAAATCTCTGTGCAACAGTAAATGCACTATATATCAAACACCCTGAGGAAGGAATCGAAAGGTTGAAGTGAAGAGCAGTTTAGTTTATGAGACCGATTCCGCCATTGCAGTAGTCTGAGTAACAGCAGTCGATATTGCACTTGACACCAGGCTCCCTGCAGGCTGGGATGTCGGATGCCGAGCAGGTTGCTGCGCAGCCTTTTACAAAGACATCTACAATTGAGCTGTGAAGGCTGGTTTTGATGCAATGCTGCGAAGTAGGGCATGTGACCTTGTAACGTTTGTCGTCACAATCTTTCCAGGAGTGCGTGCTCACGCATCGGTAACATTTACGAGAATTCACTGCATTTAAAAAACGCAAAATGTGATGTGTCATTCCTTGTTCAGGAATTAACAAATTTATCATTATCACTGTGGACATTAAGGACCTTAGATCGGAGTACGAGTACAACTTTCGAATTTCCTTCCACTTATTTACGTTCCCAGAGCCCTCTTTCCTTCCTGTTGCTGCAAGTCAAAGGAGACATTTGGTATACGAGAATACGAGATTGGTGTATAATGTGATAATCAAAAGCTTGAGCAGAAGGTTGTACTCAATCTTGTGCTCCGATCTGAAGGTTCCTTTTAACAAATGCAAAAGCAGTTTAAGAAGAAAACGAAGGAAGGACGCGAATGAGGAAATATAATTTTTTCGTTGATACGTAATTTTACGTGCGTGCATGAATTCACGTGCGTAATATCAAGTAGAGAAAATAACTTCATCTGCTGACAACGTAAACGCTATTCGGCACACGTTCACCTTTTTCCGCAGATGCAATCGGTCTACACATCTCAATTTTATTTTGTTCGCATAATGTCAGTTAAATTCACGCCCGTTGAGTTTGGTTTTCACTACCTACATGAGCGTACGCATAAGTATAAGCGGTTACTTACGAATAGCAATTTAAGGAGCACAGTGGCATAACAAGAACGAACATTTTTGGGGTTTTAGTACTTAATATGCTTTTGTCCCGATGATTTGAGGAAAGAATAATGAGAATAAAGTTGAATCCCGATAACTCGAACCCTCAATAACTCGAACCTCCCGCTAACTCGAACCTTTTTTGATTCCCCTCCAGGTAATTTTCTTACTTATTTTACCCTCGATAACTCGAACCCCCGATAACTCGAACCTTTTTCGATTTCCCTTGAAGGTTCGAGTTAGTAAGAGCCAAGCTTATGGCTCGTAAAAGGATGCGTTAGTGGAAACACACCACTTGCAAAGTCAGGCTACATTATGAGGAATTTGTATAACTTCTCATTGCCTTAAGAATAAAACTAACACGAAGTTCAAACTTACCCACTGGCAACAAAATAAGAATAACAAGAATTATCAAACGCTGTACATTCTTCATGTTTCTTCACTTTTTCCGCTTTCTGGGCCAGGCGCTGTCAGCTGAAGGAGGAACCCAACTGAACCTTAGCTGTGGCACACCTCAAGTAAGTGAAAATGAGTTTCAAAAGAAATCTTTTACTGGAGTAGTTTAACAATACCCGTCAAAATAAGCTGAAATCTGATTGGTCAACTCCCAGAGCCTGTATATGACTAGGTAATTGTCAAGCCCTGTGGCTAGTTTGTTCCGTCTTGCATAAGTGATTGTAAATCAAGTTATTTTCCAAGCGTCGATTTCCCTAGATTAGTTAACTAGAGTGCTTGTCCAATCACGATCTGTTTTAGTTCATGTAAGTATTCAAATTCAATATTTGTATTTTTTATTAAGATGTATAACTGGTGGTCGTTACTTGCGTTGCTTGCTTGTTTGTTTGCTTGCTTGCTTGCTTACTTACTAGTAGATTGGAACAAAAGTTCCACTTCTGAATCGATGGTAACTTGACTCCTCACAGACCTGGGCAAGGACTAAATAAAGTAGTTTACGTTTTCACGCTGAGAAAAGGAGAAATATGTGGGAAAATCTCTAAACCCGCGGTAATATACATATGCATCGAGTGTTCAAAACCTGCATAAATCGGCACCTATACTAAGATCCTATCACGAAACATGCTTGATGCCAAAAAAATATGAAGAAGCTTTAGAAAGATATTCCGATTGCTGTAGTCAGGGATACCCAACGAGGCAACTTCTTAGAATTCATCGGGAAGGTATTGGCTACAAAGTAAACTGCAAACAAACGCTTTTAAGGCATGCACTAAGTTCATTTCCAAGCAAGGTCTCAGAAAATCTCCCAGCCAGGAAAAAGGCAAGCCGAATATACCATGACAAAATAAGACGCTGGGTGGGGCAGTAGGTCCCAAATTAGCCCTTCACTGACAGGGTAACTCGGAGCATGTGAAAAAGCCAAAATATCACGATAAATCGAGATTCAGACCCATTTACGTCATTTCTATGACGTGTCAGCCCTTTCCGACAAAGAATACTTTCCCAGCAGACCAAACCGCAACACCCAGCAACACTAACAACTCCTCTTTCCTAGCCAGCCAGCAGGAGTGGAGTGGAGTGGAGTGGAGTGGAGTGGAGTGAAGTCGAGTGAAGTCCGGGGGGGGGAGGGTACTCCCTTATAAAGGCTTAACGGGGACGTGCGGCCCGACAGAATATAGTTTTCAGGATTTTTAGTCTTAAACAGTGTATCTATTTCACTCCTTTTTGTCTTAAACGGAGTATCAGGATAATCATACATGTTAGTTTATACGTATTTAACCACAAGCCGAGTTTTTACAAATTCTTGCTTAGTATTGACTTCCGTTGACTTAGGTATTGATACCAAGCTTAATTACTGTTTGATTACGCTGCAACAAATGTCTTAAACGGGGTATCAAAAATCGGCATTCTGTCTTAAACCGGGTAGGAAAATCAAATATTCTTGTCTTAAACAGGCTGAGGGTATTGCCGGCCAGGCCGCACCTCCATACCTGAGATTCTGTCAAGTACTCCCCCCCCCCCTTCCTCCCCCGCCCCGGGAGTGGAGTGCGTCAATATCTAAGTCAACTTACACTATTGCTGGATTAGCATCAAATTTGATGTATATAGTATCCTGTTAAGATCTCTGGCTATGATTTTTGAACAAATTCCAAAGTGAAACCTCTTCAGGTAGTCATCCGTTGTGAAATCGATACAGTGATCAAGACCCACCCTCCCGTGTGTTCCCTACGTTAACCGCAACAGAAAAACCTTCCAAGCATAATATATTTCAAGTTGGCCCACAAAAAGGGAAAATGTTGAGCATTATCCACTTGAAGTATGATTGATAGGCGCTGTCAGTCAACTCCGCGCGTACAGATTCACGACGCGTAGCTTTCTGCCGCTCATCTGCAGAGGCAAAGGGTCGCTATAGTCTGATTGGGGCTGGTTCAAATCTTTATTTGATTAAATCTTCAAATCTCTATTCGAAAAGCCTAAAGACGCATAGAAAATCAGGATCCATTTTTTACAGATCACTTCTGACTTTTATAAATATACTCTACTAAACAAACAGAGCATAGCACTTACTTACTTCAAGACCGCAGCATTGATATCATTTATTGGTAACCGTGATGCCGATATACTGTAATGTATGTTCTATTTAAAAACTAATTTAAAACGACCATCAAAACGGATATTTTGAAAATGCTAGGAACCCGGCTGAGATCTCAACCATTTCCTCTGAAACTGGTCTGAAGTTCGGATCAACGATGCGTTGCCCATTATTGTTGTGCATCAATGCGTAACGCCTATGTCAATATACAAAATAGCGTAATAAATTATTGTAGATATTGCCTCACCTTTGGTTGCTACGTACACATGCATATAAAGTGCATCACGTATTTTATTGAAAAAGAAAAAAAACACCATGATCGATGGCGCAGGAATGGCTGCTTTTGGAATGATTGCGATATTCTCAGTCTCAGGCTACTAACTTTTTTTATTTTAGAACTCTTCGTAGTGTTCTGAGGGTCTATCTTATCACATCTGCTTATATACTCATTGAAGTACGCTAAATAGTTATGTTTCGCCTCAAAAAAATATGATGTTTTTTTGTTGTTTTATGCCTAAAATAGGGTATAGATATTACCGCAGTTTGGTATAAAATAAAGTTTGATTTGAAGCGAGAGCGTTAAAAATAAATTTGACAAGAAATCTTTGTTGAAAGAAGGTTTAAAAACAATATACTTTGTTCTTTTAACAAGCAAGCAAGACAATGAAAGTAAGAAACAACAATTCAGTTTTTATTTTGACATTACGTATCACATGTTTCAATGAAAGCTTTCATCAGTCAAGCTGCGCAAATAACGCTATTTAGTATTTGCTCTATAATTCTAAAACGGCGGTTAGTTTCACTTACAGTCTTTACAAACTCCAAAATGATAAACAGTACATATGGTGTTCCTCCTAATTGCCTATTGATTAAATTATACAAAAGTTTGCAATAATTAAAAAAAAGCAATCTAATAACCGAGCAAGTAGACGATGCCAGTGGCAACCATCAAGAGAAGACCGCTGACCATACGACCGGGTGCACCATTGCAGTAATCTGAGGAACAGCAGTCGACATTGCACTTGACACCACGCTTATTACAGACTGGGATGTCGGATGCCGAGCAGGTTGCTGCGCAGCCTTTAACAAAAGCATCTTCAACTGAGTTGTGACCGCTGGCTTTGATGCACTGCTGCGAAGTAAGGCATCTGACCTTGTAACGTTTGTCATCACAGTCTTTCCAAGAGTGCGTACTCAGGCATTGGTAACATTCACGGGAAATCACTGAATTTACAAGAAAAAAGCAGGAAAAAAAATTACAATTCTGTGGCTGTCATTTGTCAATGTAAAAGTTCCGCCTTGCATCACAGCGCGTGAAACCACTTCCTGTCTCATTCTTCCCTCCCATACAACTGTTGCCCCGGGGGCGTGATATTTATAAGTACGTTTCCAGTAGATTCTTCCATGACTGAGATTGGATAGAGGGTGGGGTAGAATGAAAGAGAGCCCTCGCGCATGCCATACCAATCGTAGTAACCCCACTGAACAAGTTGTTAATTGCTAGCCTTTTTTCTCCATCCACTCATCCCCGTGGTTATCTCTGTGTGGACATTCTGATTAAAGCTATGCTATAAATTACTTAACAAAAAGGTAAGGGAAACATTGGCAATATGTCTGCAAATAAAAGCAACAGGAGATCTTAGGTAACAGGAAAAAACTTGGATTGTCTACAGGGTTGCAATTCACGGGATATGCCAGCACGCGCAGTGTCACCGAAACCGGAAAAAATTCATGGCCTCGAAAAATGTGACTCGTGAAACGGGAACTAAATTTATCAGCTTAGTTACCAGAAAAAAAAAAATAACACTATTATATTGAAAAAATATGTTCAGAGTTTCTTCTTAGGGGACTTATTGCCTTTTGTAGTTAAAAATAACAGCAGCAAATGATAAGAACAGAACTTGAACTTATGTGCTGACATCTTTGCTTGTTGCGGGAATCACTAAACAGTTGGAATGAAACGTTTTATAATACTGCTATTTCAGCAATTAGACTTCAAATTGTTTTCGGTTCGTTTAACGGAATGAACAAGGTTTAGTTCTGGCCCAGTTTTGCAGTAGAATGCTTTCGCCTTAACGAATAAACTTCTCAAATGTTTCCAACGAACTGTTTCCTAGACCTGGTTCAATATTTGGCACATTTGACGTCGGCTTAGTGACAACCTGTGAAGATTTTAAACTGTGAATGGGGAGACCTATACAGGGGCTTATGTTAAGAAAACAAACGTTAATATATAGTGATATCGTTTGGCCATAGCCACGAGGACAGCCACGGAGGACAAGAAAGACATTCAGCTTGCAGTCAACAAGGAAATCCGACTACTAGGGCTAAGTTCATGTTTACTCTGCGAGACAACAATTTATGTTGTTATATATACATATAGTGCTGACACATTTTAATTTTGTTTAAAGTTTAGGAAATCAGAGCAAAGAGCACTTCGTGAAAGCAAAAGAACAACGAGTACATTACTATTCACTGTACCACGAGGTCCAAGCAGAATGATGATGCAAGACCAACGAGCGAGTGAAATCTGCATGCAGAAATTAAACATTTCTTAAAGTAATGCGTATTAAGCTAATAAGAGGTTCACACTTACCCATTGGCAAGAAGATAAGGAACATAGCAATCGCCAAACTCTGAAATTTCCACATGTTTCTTCGCTTTTTCCGCTTTCTCTGGAGTCGGTAGTCTCTGGTACTGTATATGGAGTTGTGCTGGCTTGGACGCAACGACGCAAATGGACGTCAACTGAACCTTACTCTAGCTAAAATATGGCACACCTTAAAATATGTCAAATTGATATTCTGAAGTAGTTTAACAATAACTTGTTAGAAAACTGTTAATATGATTGGTCCACGTAAAGATACGTAACGCATGTTTCTGGTCTCCTAGGCAGCCAAGCCCTCTGGCTACTCTGGCTACAGTTTGTTCCGTCTTGCACGCATACATTATTATCTCGTAATGGGAATTAACCCCAAATAAATCCAAACTTATGCTAAGCAACTGATGTCTAACATTACATCTTGCAGTCTGAAATAGCCAGCGCTATGTTGCTCATGCAGTCGAGATCAAGGCGTAATACATGTTTACGAGCCAGTAGTACTGCACCGATCCAAAGCGGCTCTGTGATTGGCTACTCTCGATCACTTCCGTACCGCAATGTACCGAACCAATCACATGCACGCTTTGGCTTGTCTTTTCGTTTGGAGCGCTTGTCGACGAGAAGTCGTTCGTGTGGGACACGTGAGCATCGTGTTGTGCGTAGTTTTTTTTTTAAATGTCGCTTCCACAGTGTTGTTAAAGTTATTTTTTTCTTAAATCGTCACTGAACAAAGCGAATGTTTCAGACGGAGTAGCGGACGAAGGATTTATAGTCATGTGTTAATAGCGGTAAGCTGCGGTAAGTGTTGAACTCTTTCTTAAGACTTTTAACGTTCTTATGCGTTTTAACATGTCTTTACTGAGTGCTGGAAACCGATTTAATAATCCTAAAGTAAAGTAATAAATGGACGATGAATCTGAAATGCACAATAACAAGAACATTGAGCTTACCACTTAACTGCAGAATACCCTGCCACTCGAACCTCGAACGCATGTGTCTATATGTCCGGCATCCGGACAGGTTTTCCAAAATACTCCGTGTCCGGCAGTCGAAAATATTTTCAAATTTCAATTAATACCATCATTTACGTGTTAACATACCTGAAAACTTCACGAATTTCACCGCAGTGCGAGGTTTTGTGTTTATTATCGGCGCCCTCAGTGTATAAATCGAACCCGTGACTTAGAAGCTTGCCGCCAGCTTCCGGACAGAAATTTCTAAATACTCCGTGTCCGGCAGTCGAGTATTTTTGGTTTTCTACTCGATAGATTCGAACAGCATCATGATAGACAATGCTAGGCAATGCTTTTCTTGTATTTCTTGCTAAACGATTGTCGCCGAAGTACGCCGATTTTGTTGTTTTGTTACAAATATGCTTGCCGCCAGCTTCCGGACACGAATTTCTAAATACTCCGTGTCCGGCAGTCTAATATGTTTGGTTATAGATTCGAACAACATAATGCTAGGTAATGCTATTCTTGTATTTCTTTCTAAGAAATTTACGATTGTCGCCGAAGTACGCCGAGTTTGTTGTTTTGTTGCAAATATGTTTGCCGGACACGAATTTCAAAATACTAGTAATACTCGGTGTCCGGCAGTCTAATGTTTTCTCTAATAAATTGAAAGTTTCTCTCTTCGATAGATATGATTCCAATAATAACGTGCTAGGCAACCCTGTTCTTCATGCGATGCGATCGTTGTTTCGACGGAAGGAAAGGTTAATTGCCAACGAGTCAGGCCTTCTGGAAGACCAGAAGGCCTGACGAGGCGGCAGATTATAGAGCCGTGAGAAGATTTGTATGTGCGGAAAAAATCTCACAAACGCTCCAAAATGTAGAAATGTAAGTAATGTAATGTAAGGTAATGTAATGTAATGTAAGGTAGATCGTGACGACACAATGTCTGATGTTTTTAGCCAATCTGTTGAGCAGAAACTGTTCAGCACGTGCACAATTTGTCATAGTTGTGGCCAATCAGCGCGCTACTTATTTGTTCAGCACGTGCACGATGCATGATTCATGGCGTCGATACGTGATCCGCAAACTCACATGTGTGAGAAGCTAAACAACGGCCGGTACGCGATCTGCTTTTAGCCATGCATGGCGGTTGCCAAGAATCGCCTGCGTAAGGCCTAGACTGTAACGAGAGGCTCTTCCGAAAAGATTTATTCAAGAAAATCTGCCCAGAATCAATGGAGAAACAAAGAAGATGACCTCGGATACAGGCAAAGTGAAAACTGCTCACGTTTGTTGCAGTATTGAGCTGAGTGACACTGAATCGCTGCAGAATTATTTCCCTTCGCATTGCCAGTAGATTCTTCCACTACCAAGTAAGCTTTATTGAGATTATTTGAAATTTTTATTTCGATGAAAAGTGCGTTCTTTCGGACTGAAAAAAGATCGAACTGAAAGCATTTAGAATCTGTACGTGACCGCTTATCGAAACAATCTCCGCAGGAATTCCAAACCGCGGTATGGAAATCGCCACGAAATGTTCATTGCTCTAGTTCTACATCTTGTATTTTAAGAGCACTAAGTACTGTATATATATACTCTGTATATGTGCTTCTAAAAGCAAATAAAAAGGAAATTTATTTTATGGAGTTGTTTCAAATGACGACCAATGACGCGTATGGCGACAGGAGCTTCTAATTGTAATTGTAGCTCGCGCCCCACGACGCGAGGTCATAATTTCAAAATAAAGTATTTCTTAGCTGGATGACCTCGAAAGTAAACATTTTATACCTGTTTCTACCGGTATATTTTATTTTAGGCCGCGAATGCCCTAAATCTTTTTGATTTTCGAACGATTTTCTTCATTGCCAGAATCAAAACAATAACAAACACTCGCAGTCGACAGAGAGTCTTTAATATTAAATTTAGTAATCAATTAGTCTTGTGAAGCGGGTAGGGGGTTGGGTAAAATGCAGCCTTTATTTGTGTTACTATATATGAAGTAAACAAAGGTTATATATTTTCCGAGTTTCAGTGGCTCACAGCCACTTTGATTTAAGGTCTATTGGACTTGAAAACAGCTGACACCTTTCCAAAATAGCGGCATAGAACTGCAATGGCTTGCAACCCTCAAATTACATGGATTTCACAAGGTTTCTCACTACTTTAGTATCATTTTAGAACTCCTTCATTAGGCCTTCACCAAATCGCATCAGTTTATTCCACAAACATTCCGCAACGAATACATGCAATGTACATTGATCACACCCACATCATAAAGTGTACTTTTAGTCAAACATTTACAATAAATTTATTATCCTCACAACCCTTCTCTCTTGTTGTACTCGTTGGCACTTCTACCGATAGGTACCACTAGTATATTCTGTATATTTATTTACCTCCTCGCCTTGACATACTATGTAAACATGCTGTATACAGGCTTCCGAAATGTGTCAGTGAAACATTGTTTTCGGTCACGCTTGACCCAACGTGACCTAATTTTTGGCGGGAAACCTACAGCGACTGCCGGCGAAAGGTGAAGATTTTCATCAACCAAGCGTGCTTATTTCTCTGGAGGAAAGTTTGAAGGCAAAATCGAAGGTAAGATCACAGATTTGACCTTTCCCATTTTAATAGCGCTGTTAATGGAGGAGACGTTGGTGCTGGCCGATTCGCTGCACTCTCAGAATGCACGAGAACGAACACGAAACTCGCGTGTTGTTGCCGGACTGTGTGAGAAAACAAAGTGAATAATGGCGGAATACTCCGAATAGTAACGATTAGCTTGACCAATTTGAATATGTGCTGTTTGTCTCTTGACCCTCAAATCGTTTTGGTCAAAAATCAGCATTTCTGCGTTAACTCTTTATAATATTGTGCAACATGTGCTTATCTGCCTGATCGATCGGGGCATCGCGAGGAGGGCTGGGTATAGCTGCAACCAAGAAGAGGTCGAAGAGGAAACCACGCAAATCACTACCCGTTTCAAAATATCGAATACATGTAAATGAATATTAGAAGTCCATCCAAACTGAATTACGGATAACTTCAAATCCTTTTTTTCTCTCGCGGGAACAGCTTGAGTGCTAAACCGTTTCGATAAGGTTTTGTTAACTGCACTCAAACTGTTACCATGCTATGAGATCTTTTTAGGTACTTTATCTCTGCCTTTATTGCAAAATAAAATATCTCAAAGTAGTTTCTTTAAATCGCGATATATTGTAGTCAAACCGTATGTCAATTAAGTTAATGCATTAAAAAATGGGGATCACCGTGCTCGTTTAGAAGAAAAACAAAATTTATTTCCCTGCCGAGCTTAACCTGAAGGAAATCGCATAATGTTGTGTGCGCGCGCTTATGCGGAGAATCGCGGGAAAAACTTAAACCAATTAAGGTGATTCGACTGAATTGCATTGCGCATCCTTGCTGCGCATGAGTTTTCGCGTCATTTAGCGCGTGCACGAGCGCGCGCGCACACACAACATTACAGCTTTTCTTTTAGGTTAAGCTCAGAAGAGAAATAAATGGTCATTTTCTTCCAAACGAGCACGGTGACCCCCATTTTTTAATATATAAATTTAAAAGATATCCGGTTGACTACAACATATCGCAATTTAAAGAAAAGTTAAATACTCTACTTTGAGATATTTTTATTTGAATGCTTTAAAAAGTACGTTTTGAGGCAGTGCTGCTTACGCACGCACGCAGCGAAACCTTTAATTTCTTTCATAATCTTAATTCCAGTTGGCAAAATAGTTTATTATGTAAGATTAAAGTCTATTTCGTTGAACTGCTTCGATATTTTAACTCAAGAAATGATTTTTTCTAGAAATGATAGTTCCCTTTTCGGATTATGAGGGTTCCTAGTATGAACCTCGTGGATCATACGTTTACTATAATAGCCATCCAGGTTGCACAAAAACGAGCACGGAGACCCCCATTTTTTATTGCATTTTTGTGACGCTCATAACATAGTTATGAACTGGACCAAGTCTTAGCTAAATTTAAATACTCCTTCTTTTTCAGTGGAATCACCTTAAAATTGCAATATCTGGACTAAATTCACAGCGCGCGCTAGCTCGCGCTTAATGGCGTAATCTTGTTTTTGAACAATTTGGGTTGAATAAAGTTAAAATTGGTTAAATTCTTCTGTTTCGTCGTCATTCAGTCGGTCTGGAGAACTTTACTTGATACTGTAATGAATTTCTTTAGTTTATGTGAGTAATTTATGGCGTTTTGGTCGAAATTCAAGCGAGTTATCGCAAAACCGAAAATTTTGTTGCGTGTGTCGTTACGTGTGTAAATCATTCACGTACAAACTCTTTGTGTTGCCAAATATGGTACTTGGCAAAACTGAATATTCGAACGCTGTGAACGCGCGTTACACGTTTCAACTCCTTATGAGTTTCTGGCGTAATTAAAAAACGTTAACAGCGCCTCCCTAAAAGTGAGAGATACTGGGAACGAGGTTGTGACGCGTACTCCGGTGATTTAGGATGGACGAATCTAACGCGCCAGCAGCAAATTCAAAGGACCACATTATTTTATAGGTTTCTACACGGGTTGGCTCCAGACTATCTTTTCACTAAATTTGAAAAACGAGAAACCGTGTAGAACCTAATGGACTCTGAGAACAAACTCAACGTTCCATTACCATGCACTAACTATTACAAGAATACCTTGATCTGTACGCTCGGTACAGTCGGTACAGTCGGTACGCTCGGTACAGTCGGTACAGTCGGTACAGTCGGTACAGTCGGTACAGTCGGTGCAGTCGGTACATTCGGTACAGTCGGTACAGTCGGTACGCTCGGTACAGGCGGTACGCTCGGTACAGTCGGTACAGTCGGTACAGTCGGTACAGTCGGTACAGTCGGTACAGTCGGTACAATCGGTACAGTCGGTACAGTCGGTACAGTCGGTACAGTCGGTACAGTCGGTACAACCGGTACAGTCGGTACAGTCGGTACAGTCGGTACAATCGATACAGTCGGTACAGTCGGTACAATCGGTACAGTCGGTACGCTCGGTACAGTCGGTACGCTCGGTAACAACAATACATTCACTATCACTAACAGAGTAGGAAAAACCAGCAAGTATTCGTACCACAGAAATGAGCATGACGACAGCAGGAGAGGTTTTACTAGCGACAAATAGGAAGGCAATTCTTATTTAAAAAAATCTTCCATTGTTCTCGCGAGATGGCCAATCACAGAGCCGCTTTGGATCGGTGCAGTACCGCTCTTACGAGCAGTCGCAAGACAGTCTAAAAATAGTATGATGAATCATTTCACTTCCGGCATTCGATTCCCAAGGTTTGACCCCCCGCCAATGATATTAGAAAATAATCACGAAATAATTTCCCTTTTTCTTAAAGTGAAACACACTTAGGGGTTTTTGTGTTCTCTGGTCACCATAGTAAACAAATGTTCCTCTGGTCCCTGGTTCCTCTAGCCCCTGAAAATAAAGCCCTTTATTACATAGACGAGTGTTTTACTAAAATTCATGTGAAATTACATCCGGGATCGCACATTTTCCATATCCTCGCTTCTGGTGAGGATATCGATGACATCATTTCGCGCCATTGAACGGCTGCCAAGCGTTGCAAAACACTGATTAAAAGGTGGCAAGTAAAACAGAAGTTAAGAAGAAGTTAAGTTAACTGAAGCCAACATAAAATCGTTCACTAAGAAGCAGAAAAAGACAAAAATGGAGAAGAAACTTTACAAGACTTCAAATAAGTCAAGCGTTTCTAGCAATGTAGACCAAAGGAGGGATATTAAAAAAATTCCAGCCGCCAAGCTGCAAGAGTCTACATATTAGAGGTTTGCGTTTTCAATTCGTTTTTTGTTTCGATTCACTTCTGTTGTTTTTGTCTATATAATAAAGAGAACGTTACACGTTGACTCAAAGATATGAATTTTATGTTCGAGTGGCCAAAACTATATCTCACGAGTGAGATATTGTTTTTGCCACTCAAACATAAAATTCATCTCTTCTCTCCACCGTGTAATATCCTCTGTTTACATTGCTGCTAGCTGTACCGATACCACTAGACTGCAGCCGTATTTTTTGCGAAAGCGCATGGTTCTACGATCAGCGCTTAGCGCCCTCAGATCGATAAGAGATTTAACGATTTTAAGAAAAAAAACGACCGTTTTGCAGTCCAGACTACCACTTGACATAGTTTTTGATAAATGTTTGACAGCTTTTTGACCTCTCTCTGATAACTTCCGTCATGATGTCATGATAATACAAGAATCGAGAGAAACCAAGTTGACAATTGTGGAAGAACGTGCATGGAATTGAAGTTGACAACTACTCTGCCTCAGTCGCTATTTACGTGTTTTGGGGGGCGAAAGAAGATTGGATACTAGCGAAATTAAGGCGCGTGGGGTGTCATGGGATTCACTACGGTAAAACGTTAAAAAAAGAAAACTACTTCAAAGATAAGGTTTTCATTTTCACTGTTCAAAGTTTGATACTTAAAAGTATTCTCCTGATTTACTAAATTTTTTGGAACTTTACTAAAAAGGTTCTCAGTGTTTGAATACGGCGAAATGCGGACTGTCGGCGCCATTGTCAATGCAATTTTGTTTGGGTGCGGAGCATTTTAGAAGTTAAGAATCTAAATATAAAAGCAGGTATTTTACATATCCTTACTGATGCTTCCGCGCTTTCTTGAAATAAGAAAACAAAAACAGCCTCAGACGTTTGACCGCGGTGTCGTCATGGGAAGGGTCCCCGCGCGCCTTAATTTGGCTAGTATCCAATCTACTTTCGCCCCCCAAAACAGGTAAATAGCGACTGGGTACGAGTCTGACTCTGCCTGTCATAGGTCTTACACTTTAATCAGCCATTTTTAGCGTTAAAGTTGTCAAATTAAAAAGATGACCAAAAGGTTTCAAAGCAATAATAAAAAAAATTGCCATATGGCAACGGTAGGGACCCACGAAAGTCACGAAACGGTGAGGCTATATTTCCCGCATATTTCCTTAAATTTAGCCTTTTGTTTTTCTGTTCCCAATCCAGATAAATCCTTTCTACCCCCTCCGGCCTCCCTCCTGGTCCCTGCAGTAAAAGGTCCTTTTTTGCTCTGTGTTATTGTATAAACGTGAGATTCATTTACTACACAATGCGGTGGCTGCGCCCGGGTTGCTGGGAAAAACTGACAAAAACATCATGGATACAGTGACGAAATGTTGCCTGTTGCCAATCAATCTGTTGCTAAGAATGACGTCATCGCTATATCATTTCGCAGCCCAAAACACCGAGGACAATAACAAAGTTTCGTATTACAAAGCTTAAAATCTGTTTGTTTCTTCCAGCTGAGTATCTGGAAAGTCAGCATTTAAGTCGTGAAAGAGCTATGAACATTTATTTGTTCTCCAAAAAACCTGAACCTCTTTAGTTTTCAAAGGTGAGAAAACCTCGAGTAAACGCTTTGACAGAATCTGATTGGTTTGTTGTTGTTTTCACTTCAGGCGATGGCTCAAAACTGTATATATAAAAAACACGGAAAGGCCAAGAAGAAGCATAGTTTGTATGCAAATGTCTTTTGAAGCTTGGCGGTCATCCTTGTTTGTTATGGGGTCGTTATTTTTGAAATAAAAGACTGTAGTGTTACCAATTTGTAGTTTAGAGCTTGCAATTAACGGAAATAAACAGAATTTACTACCGAGACCTAGCTCGATTAGGACAGTGTTTGGTTTCGTGACACTAATGGTTTGTTTGAAAAAGTCAACCTATTTCTTTTTACTCAAGAGTCCTGATATGGTCGTTTATAATTCAACTATTGTGCCACTTTACCATATTAGGGTAAAAGAACGCGCAAAATATGTCACATTATTACACTGTAGAACAGGGCAAAAATATGGACTGAAAGAGGAGCGACAAAATGACCGAACCAAACTTTATTCGATTAGTGGAATAATAAATCCCTTATTCCATGGTTTAACATATAATACGAGCGGACATTTTGCTCATTGCCTCTACCCTTAGCCTCTAGCCTTTATGGAAGAAATATGTACGATCTAATCTTTGCTTTTGATCAAACTACTTAGCAAGCTGTTTAATGTAAAACTCGAAAACGAACTAAAAATAATAAATAAAATGAGTAAGAGTTACTTGAATTGAAATGAAGCTAACCCTCGTTTAAAAACATCTACTTCGGGACTGCTAACGTCAACAAGAGTCTTAAGTTTTGCACTCCGTGTTCCCTGAAAATAAACGTGCTTTGCCGTCCTTCTCGTTTAAAATGAATCCCGAGTTTGTCCTTATATTTCCTAAAATAAATCCTTTTGTCGTCAGTTCTTAGTTAAAAAAAGAAGCCCTTCCCTTACCCTGGGAAAATAATGTCATTTTCCCCCCTTCTCTTCTCCTTAAAGCCTTCGGGAGCATACGTTGACATACTCTTCAACCTTGGCTGAAAGACGGCGCGTTAGTCTTTCTTACCTTATGAACAGCTCAGAACCTGAGGGAACCTAAATTCTAGTTGGTTTGAAGTGTCTTCTAGTATTGAAGCTTCTTGATTAACAAGCATGTGTCAAACGTTTGTCTCACCAATAAATTAAAGGGTAAAGCATGCACTAAAATTTACCGCTTTGAGAACAGTTGTAGAGCAACAGGGAAAATGTCGGGTTTAGCTCATTAAAGGAGCTCGGTCATGGGGATTTTGCAGATTTTTGGTCGAAGCTGTTCTGAAATTAGTGGTAGGCAACTTAACCTATGAAAATCATCACCTTTGAACATCGAAAGGAAGATCAGTGTGGTTAGAAATCTAACTACGGCTATAAAAATCGATTTATTGAAGACGTGCGGAAACAACTTGAAAAGTTTAGCTAAACTTTTCAAGTTGCAATCCATTTCCATCGTAACCATCTGCAGCTTAAGATGCTTGTGCACAGTTTCAGTGCTCTAATATAGCAACTCTTAAAGTGCTACTATGATGAAATTCGCATGTTTTCTTTCGCAACCATTTTAACATATTAACAAGTACTCTTTATGAGAAGCAAAATGCCGTTTACTGTTTTCCAATACCTCTTTTCGTTCCAGAGATATTCAAGTTTTTAGAATATGCAAATTAGCAAAGTAGTGACGTCCTACACTCAACCGAATTCTGATTAAATACTAAGAAAGTGATATCTCAGCCAATTTGTATTGAAAGTCTCTGATTCTTTACAGTAACACTCTGCTAGTTGTGTTTCACAATATGAACTTGACAACTTGGTTACCATGGCAACATACTAGGTTCCAGATCCCCCAAATGCTTAACGCCTTTCTGGCCAATTCTGGCATTCTCCCTTAATATTTGTAAATAATGCTTTACATGCGAGATCTAGCAAGCATATCAATGGATTTGGCAGACGTCTTGCCTGGGTTTAATTTTTCCGAACTGAAAAATTCTGAAATATTAAAATAAAATTGATGGGGACTGGAAAAGAGTGAGTTGCCATGGTAACATAATTTTATTACAGCTGTAGGTGTGTCACCTGAGGAACTATTAGTCTGCCAAGTTTCATTGGTCTCTGCAGAAAAATGGCCGAGATAACTTAATTTTTGTACTTGACAAAAAATTGGGTTGAGTAGATGACGTCATCAATTCCCTAATTTGCATATTGTACGATTTTTTTAAGCTTAAATATCTCTGGAACTAAAAAAGATATTTGAAAACGGTAAACGGCATTTTTAATTTTTCATTAAATACTCTTTGAAACACCTAAAATTGCAAGGGATGAAAATTTGATCATAGTACCACTTTAATAAAAATGGACTTTTATTTTTTTGGTTTCCTTCGACACAAATATAAATTTTGGCTGTTCAAAAATCTGTTAAAATCCGTGACAAAGCCCTTTTAAAGTGTATATGACATGAAAAATATTTTCTGCTTATTTGAAAGGCCTTTCGAAATACAGAAGAATGGCGTTTTTCTTTTCGAAATATCATTTTCCGTTTCTGAGATATTGTCATTTTTGTATTATGCAAATTAGATAAGTTATGACGTCATATGATTTGCAACTTAAAAATGGTAAAATACTGAATAAAAAATATCTCTGGAAATATTGAAGCAGTGTCCTTGTAACTTGGCACCACCAATGTGCATCACAAAAGCAACAAAATGACACCTTTAGTATTGTTGCCATAGCAACCCTTTCAGCTCCAGTTTCTCTCTGTCAAAAAACCAAATATCCCGATTTGTAACCTCTAAAGTGAGACAAAGGGTCCTGCTTGGAACAGTTATTGTTCCCATATTGTCTTAATTCCCATCATCGGATTGGCTGCACTGCACTGCACTGCACTGCGCTGCGCTATACTACATCGCACCGCATGAAACTGTACTACACTACAGCACTGCACAACATTGCATTGGATTGCATTTTAGAAAACAAGATTCCTTGCAAAAGGGTACGCGGGATGTGAGAAACTCAAAGAAATGTTTTCATTATAATAGCAAATACTGACCACTAAAGACTTAACTTTATTTTACTTGTAAGCAAAAAAATGTGGTAATAGCGTGATCATGAAGATGAACAGCATTTTGCTGGGTATCATCGACGGGCTCATGTTACAGAGGTCAGCGGTGCAACAATACGCATCACAAATGACATCCTTGTCACAATGGAGAATGCCACTAGCATCGCATCTGTCGGCACAGCCTCTGGCAACGACGGACTTGGAAATATTTTTGAAGTCGTTTTGTGTTGTCATGGTGGCTTTGAAGCATCTCTTGAAGCTTTCTGGGCAAGTGACTTCTTTAAGGTTCTCGTCGCAGCTTTCCCAAGAAGTGGAATTTTGGCAATGGTAACATTCCAGGCCACTCGCTATATGAGACAAAAATTCACACCTCGTTATTCATCATTTAAGAACAAGGGAACACTGAGAATACAATGTACGAGAGACAAAGATTAAATTATGCAATTTTAAAAAGATTGAGCAGTACGTGTCGGTTGGCCTTTATTTATGAAAGCCGCCTTATGCAAAACAGCTGGAAAGAGGGCCATTTGTTAAAAAAATTATATCTGCTTATCCCAATATTGAAATTTTGAGCGTCTGCCAATAGAAAGTTCCAATTTATCATCAAAGTAAATATTATATTCCATTCACACCAAAGCTGAAACATGTTTAAATGTTGTTTAGTTAAATACGGTTTAAAATTGTTTTCTTCATGGAAGTTGCTGACCGATGTTTATCGACTTCAAATTTGGCACAATGAAAGTACAAGTTAGAGCATACTTGAACCCTATGTAAAATTTAGTCTGTCAGTTGTCTGTTGCTGATTTTCGTTTACTTAAACCTGGTTTAACTAAACATGTTTTGTTGGTGTGAATCAGGTATTAGTTTTAGAATGGTAACTTTATACTGACATATTCTGACATGCTACCAGTCACACAATTCCTTTATTTTTTCCTAAAACTACATGTAACTATAAGTTTTGAACTAGACTGTTCCAAGCCTCTCTATTTGTAACGCAAAAAAAAGCGCAGCGAGCGAAGGTATCGCGAGAGCATAAGCAATAGAGAGGGTGGGGGTGGGGTTTGGTCTGCGCCCCGGCGAGCGAAAGAAAAAAAAGAGAAAATAGAGAAAGAAAAAGTGAAAATAGACCATTTCAGAGCTTTTCTCGTACAACGCCACCCACCCCCTCGTGCCTCACGTTTTGCGCTGGTGTCCAGTTCTCTCGCAATTCTTTTCTCGCGTTCAACAATCGAATAAAAAATACGAGAAAATAGAGAGCTGGGAATAATCTAAAAAGTAAAAGCTTAAAACTACATAAAAGTACAAACAATTCAAGCTCATGTACTTTATTCAATATAATGCTGTAAGAAAACGAGGCCTGTCAACATGTAACCTCTAAATAGTAACCCACATGCATGTAGCGATGCTTCCCCTCCCCCCTCAGAAACCACATGGTTAATTTACATGCATGATAATATGAAACCATCAAGGCGGTATCGTGAATAAGATCTATGCAAACTTTATGTTTGAATATAAAAAAAAAACTAAATGCGTAAACTGATGGTGGAAATTTTATAGCCCAGCGTGCTGGTATCGGGTAATCTATGTTATGACTTCGGAAAAGACTTGAAAACAATGGTTAAAATTAAAAGAGTATTTTTAGGCGATGCAGTGAAAGCCATTAAAGAAAACTCAAGCGTCACCTTGCTAGCTACATTTTAAGTCTTGGTTTATGTTACAGTCTGATAAGTAGAACCTCAAGAGAGTGCGCGGCCCAAGTTGATGATAAATTTAATTCTTGCCCCCTTTTACTAATAATACATCAAAATTATAAGAAGAAATATACAAAAACACCCCTGCAAAAAAGTGGCTTTCTTCATTATTTTAAGTTAAACGTCGCCGATATCAGTTTTAGCCAAGACATTCAGAATGGGTAAAATTAGATACTTGTAAATAAAAATATATATATTAAAGCTAGAGTCTTTCAAAAGCTAGCGCACCTGTGCTTTTTGACGTCAGATGTTACACTGTGAACAGAACAGTTATTTTTCAGCTTCTTTAATTTCTTCATAAATTGCAGTTATTTCCTTCAACGCTTCAGCCTTAAAACGTATACTATTTCAATTCGCCTGATTGAAACGTGCCTTCCTTTATCAAAAACAGTTCTGGAAAAGTCTTTGCTCATATTTTTTTTATTTTTGACAGTTTTAAATTATTCATGCTTGGCATTTTATATCTGAGTGCGAATAGACTGTTGTTTCATACCTGTTTGGATGACATTTAAAAGGCTCACCAAAACCCAAAGAGTAAGGTATTCCATGCTTGCCTTGATTTTACTTCATATTTTAGAAACAAAGTGAAAGTAAATTTTAATATAAATCGGTGGCCTTCTTCACCTTGCTCCGAATTTATTTAGTTTTGATGACGATGGTGAATTGATTCTACATGGACCCATGCCATTGGGCCGGGACAACAAATTAGCAGTTGAAAAACGGCAGGGAATCAGACGATTCGCAGTGAAATTACCATCGTAGACAAATTAGTTATGCAAAATTTGTGCTTGACTAGCTGTTTAATTATAACTCGAAAGTTGAGAAACTCGTACGGGACTTATGTTTCATGAGTGTCCACTCAATTCCATCCCGTATGTTTGCATTCTGCAGCCCAGTTTTAGCCGGAGTTCCAGTGAACACTTTCGAATGCATTTTGTTTTCATTTAATTTTTTATACAGTAAAGGAGGAATGTTTTGTATTTAATGCATCTACAACTCGGGTTTTGCAAGTTTATTGTTCGAAAGCCGTCAAAATATCACCAGGCTAATCTTCAACTTGTTACTTTTTCCGAAGTGCTCTGTCCTACTCACAACAGCTGTCCTACTTCAGATCTTTTTTTTTTTTTCGCGGCCTGTCGGCGTGCAAGAAACCCCACGCCCAGGCAACAAATGATAAAAGACTCCGAAACAGGTTTTCCTTAAAAACAAAGGGCTGATATGAAAAGAACGTCGACCATGTTTATATTAAGTACAACAAGCATCCTAGTTCAATAACTGAAGCGATCTAGCAGCGTTTCATCAGCAAGCCGATAGGCTGAATAACCTGAAATAACATCCCCTTGTTGCTTCATGATAGGTGTCACGAAGTGCCCTCAGTCATATGGCAATAAGAAACAAATGGGTTTACAGAAGGTTTATGCGACAGTCGTTCGCAGGAGAAACTTTGCGTGACAGTCTAAATAATGTCTGTGAGGAAGAATAAATGCCCTCAACAAAAAAACATGAAAAATCTGTCCAGAAATTACGCAATATAACTTTACTGGAATATTAAAAACGTTACGCAGCCTTAATCGAAAGGCTAGGATAAACTCCAGGCCCTTTCAGGATTTTTGTCAACTCAGTACGAGAATGGTGTTCTGTCCCTGGAAGAATTAATGTTTTATCTTTGATGGTCTATCAGTCACTATTCAGTTATTATCAAGACGCACGGCAGGTGCCCTGAAAAGATTACTGAAATATTAATGATTAGAAGTGGTTTGTAAAATTTGTGTATGGCAAAGTACTAAGGTATTCATAATTCTTAACTGCGAAAACTAGCACACTTGAAAAGAAATCCTGTACGGATGGCTTTCCTTGCCCGTTTAAATCATCGCCTATTTTTCGCGTTGCTAACTGTTTCTATATTACCTAAAGGTGGGTACTAAACTATAAAATGAGAGAACGGTTTGCCTTTCGACAAATTATGCTCGGACGAAAATAGAAATCACTAACTCGCGACACAATTGATATCAGTGAAAGAATTTGTAAATGCTTTTACGATAATTGGGCTCACAACAGATTATTCTTCACTGAATTACAAAAACAGCGACGAATGTTGCAAGTGTTTGTTCCAGTTCAAACTTCACTGTTGACACCAAGCGCCGTGTTGCTAATGTCACAGGTTTCGTCTAGAGTAGCGGCCTTCTCGACGCAAAACTGTGTTCCATTTAGTTTTCACGATCTTTCTTTAGCTAAAATACTGCCTTAGTATACGGTGGTGTAAGTTTTTGTAAAATTTTACTCCTTCGTAGATTACTCTCACGTAAAAACGTTAGTCGCTAACTATATTATCAATATTTTATATGATGCTTTTTTATATGATGCTTTCATTTCAAGACAGAGAAACACAGACAGACATTTGAGTGACTGATATATTATGCTTCTTCCAACAAACATTCCTGAGGTCTACCAGTCATTCCTTTCGACTCGTTGATGTTCATCTTGTTCTGAATTCTCTTCAGTTCACTAGAAAATAACATTGAAATATCTAACAATTTTTTATTGTTTCTAATTAAAAGTACTTCGATGATTCAAAATTTAAAACTTTAGGAAGCATATCCATGCATTATTAAAACAGTTTTATTTGTTTCAACACAATTTAAGTAAACCGCTGCTGATTATTTGATGTGCTTTCTTGAAGTCACAAAAAAAGTAACTTAGCCGGGAAGCTTATAATCGCATTTACCAGATTTCTGTGTCAGGAACGTAACTAGCCCTGCAAAACAACGCAATTATACATCTAACATTTACTAGTGAATGTAAATAACTTGATCGCTGAAGAGTTACAGAGCACTTCGTTTAAGGCTGACATTAAATTGATTCTTCTTTCAGTTAGCAGTCTACGTTGCATAAATTGCCAGAGCACTAAATCTTGGGAGCACTGTCAAGGAAACACGACAGAAACAGAATGCCCCTTTACCGATGCAAGATGTGTAAAATACGACTACGAAAAGACAGAAGCATCATCTGGCAAGAAGGAAACAATGTTCGCACGCAGTTGTCTTCCCCATTCCCAATGTTCCAGCAGTCTACTCCCGGCATGTAAGAAGCTACAGAAGTCTGGCGACAAGATGAAAGTAACTTGTCATGTTTCGTGTTGTGGTGAAGACTTTTGCAACTCACAAGTCAAGTTAAACTCCTCAGTGCTGTTTTTGTTGGTGATGTTTCTGGTTCATGTTAGTTTTGTCAAAGTTTTGCTTTGAAGCATAAAATGATAACAGCGACAGCTTGCGTTCTTTTCTTTTTTATTATTTGCAATGCTCACGTTATAAACGGTACAAACTTAACAATAACACTAATAACGCTTACAATACATACAATGTTAAAGACGTTTACAATACTGTTAGTCCTACTGTATTGACATAACTAACAACCACGGGATACTAACAATATCGTGGCGGTACTTGCACTACCTTGCGTTTTTTCTCTCATCATGATATATTGTTAGTTAACTAGAAACTGAAGTCAGATCGAGGGAAGAAATGCGTATGAAAAATAGATTTTGTTACATTACAACATTTTCTCTATCATGGCAGAGTTAATTACAATTAAGCAGCAAAAGTGTTAATAAAAGGACTAATCAGCAGCGTGTAGTTTGTAAATAAGTAAAGCAGAATTAGAATGCTATAACAAATAATAGTGTCATACTTAATTCTATCTGCAGTTTCGATAACGCATCTATGCTGCGCTGATGAACGAATTTATTTAACTCATAAAATTGCACTTAAGGCGATAACGTTTATATAAGGTTATATTAGAAGCTAACAATAAATAGTTTTATTGAGACAGTGTAAATCTAACATTCGTTTATAGACACTTGACAAGCAAGGTCATAATTTCGTTCAATATAATGGCACCTTAAAGTTATGGCAGTGCTGTCAGCACCTGTAGCAGAAGCATGGTAACTCTCTAGCTTAACAGAAGAAAATTAGCCATAAAAAGATCATTTCGAACTTTGCTTTGAAAATACACTTTCGGTCTGGTATGAGGTACCAAATGTGACCGTTTGGTCTTAAGATGGCCGGGGAAGGGAAAATACCACATTACAAATTTTTAAATTTGTAATGTGCCCTTAAATCTTTAAATTTGTTTCAGGGCGAAACTGAGAAATTGTGGTATGAGAGAAAATGAACACAGAATTTGCTTTCGCTAGCTGAGTGCTATAAGACCCAATAATATAGACAGCATTTTCTTAATTCAACTTGACTCGCAACATTTTTGCAATGCAAGTTGCAAAGTGTTGTTGCGCGTATTGTATTAGTGAGTCACGTTGGGACAACATGATGCGCTGTAAGAAGAAACATGTTCAGCTTTCAACTAAATAGATTCTTCGTTCTTTTTCCTTCATACTACAATGAAAGCCTGGCTCCATCCAAACTGGCCGATGTTAAGCCCGGCAGGGTGGGGTTAAAACTTGGATGGGTAACCAACTGGGAATACCCCGAGTTGTGGGCTTTTCATTTTTTCTTTCATCGCGAAATCAATAATTTTTCAGCCCCTTCCATTTTCTTTCTAACGGCTTCGTTGACCGGTTTAGTCCGTTTCATTGTCTCGAGTGGGGCCAGAAAGTTAATAAACAAAATTCTAGCTTACTCGAAACCACCTCGAAGAAATAAGAATATATAGGCACCCTTGATGTTACAGGATAAATTTATTGACTTACTTTCTTGTTTGTCTGCTTGTTAGTTAGTTTGTTTGTTTGTCTGTTTAGTTTAGTTTACGTAATACAGTCGGCAGGTCAACTAAATAAAGGGAAATTCCGAAAAAAAGCTTTCAGATAGGCATATTTTCAGGGAGAGCTTGTTTACAGGGGAGGGAGATTACGTTTGCATGGATATAAATTTGCATTTTAAACATCTTTGGTACGGAAAACTGTGACGGAAATTCTTTGGTGCAGACAAGAATACAGCGCAGTAAAACTCCCAAAGCAAGCCCCACAGTCGTTTTAAGCATTTTTTATATCGCCTTCGTCCCCTCGGACTGCCCGCCTTACGGTCATCCGACATTTACCGATATAGTTCGATTCAGAACCTATATTTTCATTCGACCGTTTTGAACACTACCTCTATTGTTATTCAGGGCTAGGGACATTGTTATGGCCTGTTATCTATTGTTTTGAGAACAAATGAAGTAACTCGTTCCTGGAGGTAGTGGCCGACCCGTTCGATTTAGCGTCCGGGGCACGTGTTCGATCTTAAATCGACCGACTCTTTTATGTTTAAGGCTTCAGAATGAACCAGTACAGCGCGAACGAGTGACGCGGTACGTTGTGATTGGTTCAATTAAGCTTATTCTTTTGGAGCTTGCAGCCGCAGCGGCGGCGCCATCTAATGCATCGAGAGCTTGGCGTTAGTAGATTTCGCATATCTTTCATCCTGCATAATTATGCAATTCCGCAAGTCATGCCAAATGAAATGCCAATGTTGATAGCTGAGTCAGACATAACTCAAAACTGTAAACCCATATGAAGGATCGAGTAACCCAAAGTGAACTAAAATTGTGGTTTTTCCGGCATCGATCACTATCGTGGTGTAGCCAGATCTAGACGTGTTTTTTTTTTCATAATAAATTACGAGGCCAGAACAAAAGCTGGGCAAACGTTATGCGTAATTATAAATGCTTGGACGCACTTAACGCAACATTGTCCATGGAACCAAGCGACTTCTTGGCAACATGGCCAAGATAGTTCGATAACCAGTTAACTCAGTCGAACAAAATATATTAAAAAAGCATAACCAGACTGAGAAACTGAAAGTATCATCCAGTTCATTAACTTAGAGAACAATACTGTTTCATGAAAAAAGTAATTAACCAGGAATAAGCTACCCACGCATAGAAAACAAAACAAAAATTTCCCACGAGAAACTTTTAAAACTTAATTGCTTAAAGGTACGCTAATTGACTATCATAAAATGTGCCTAAGCCAGACTGTCCAGCACGTTTGTTTTGTAGAAAGATGTTTTTAAAAAATCATATTATTTTATTTTGAGCTAACAGGGACCGAAATCTGCGAATCATTTTTTTAAACGCCTAAATCAGCGGCACTCAGCTCTTTAGCTGTCAAGTTTAGAAAGATTTCTCGTTTTGTTTGGTTTTCATCGTCTGTTCAAAAAGCCGCTTGCGCTGCGCTGGACGAGCAATATGGTAGCATAGGTAGTAACTACTAACTAAAGCGAAACGTTAGACCAAAAGGTTTTACAGCACTCAAAAAGAAATGTCCTATCCAAATTGCAGCTTTCTGGCCGTTTTTCGTTACTAAGCTATTGAAAGAATATTAGTCACTCAGCCGTAGCGCGTACAGGTCATTATGGTGTCCTTATGCGGGGACCATAACTTGATTAGCTACACTACAGTGGAGCGTTGTAGCATACATCAATGTCATTCGCTTTCACTTCTGCTAGTCTCTAAATTATTATGACGTCTGAAAATTTTCAAATGACACAGCAATGTCCTTTTTCTGAAATAAAATTATTTCGAAATGCTTTATTTCTTTATGTCTAGGCTACGTAGAAAGAATATATTTTAAGGTGGCTTTGTAAGTCTTTGTTGTATTATAAGTTTGATGACGTCAAATGAAAAGCGTCGATTCCGGCCAATCATTAACCAACAAGTCCTTAAGATGTAAACCACCTTTGCGACGAAGAGGTGTTGAAGCGCGCCCTAACTGTTTGCATAAATTGTCAACTTCAAAGTTAACTGCTGAGAGATTCGAAGGCTACGAAGTTCTACAAGATCAGATCGACGTAAGGATTATAGTTAGAAATGAAGTTTCTGTTAGCAGCATTGATCACCGTTTCTTTTGTCGCAGAAGGTAAGTTCAGTCCATCCGTGTCGTGTTTTAGTTACAATAAGACAATCAGATATCGCTCTTTCGGCAAATATATTTAAGGTGGATTTAAAAAAATTAAATAAAACGGCCTCTAATCTGGCTTAAGCGTATTTGGGGGTCCTTAGGCTTCTAACGACGTTTGAGTGTTTATCGAGGCTTTATTTTTAGACAACTCCAGAATTAAGAAGCGATATCTACTGTGGTGCGAATTTTAAGGGTTGATTACCATCCTAGCTAACATTGGGCTGGCTGTCGTATTTGCCGTGAAGGGGCCTTCCAAGGGAGATAGCCGTCTCGAAGTGTCGAATGCTTCTAAGGAGCGATGTCGCTAACCAGTGTTTGCACAGTAGCTGTTTAAAAAATTCCTGTCTTGCCAGGATTCAGGGCCGCGTCGCTTGTTGCTCTTACTCCTTGGAAGACCTCGTAACGCTACAGGGAGTGCGGTAGTCACCATAACACAGCCTGGCCAACCCCGAGCAAATTATATGCTGAAACGCCTGAAACGTTATGTTTTAAGTTCGTGTTTGTTAGTTTGGCTGAAAAGCTGAAATACGTCCCATAAGACTTGCATTTCAACCATGACATGAGATACACGTCTCAGTTAAGGTGCTCTATAACTATGGTTAACGTTCTTGTCGCCATAAAATGATGAAGATAAAAAAAGTCGTTCATTTATTTAACATTGCCTCTGTTTGCTGCCTGCTGACGTCTCCACGGCAGAAATAATTAAATACCAGCTGATTAAATACAGCCGGCTTTTGCTATGTTCCTCATTTATGAATCATTGATGACACTTTAGCCACTCATTACAAATGAAGAGCAAAATTTCCGTAACTCATTTTACATTATTTTAGTTTGTTTCGTTTTTAATGTTTAGCTTTTTTTCAGTTTCTAAAGAGCTTCGTCTTGTAAGATATCTCAAGATAGATAAATGTTTCCATCGTCAGTTAATTAAAAGTGCTTGTCCAATATCGAAATTGATGCATTTGCATAACAAAACTTGATGTTATCTGTTGAATAAAAAAAGGCATATTTTAACGAAAAAAGACTTAAAACATGTTTTTGCCGAAATTCCGCGTAAAAATACAAATCAGTTTGCCCGACAGAAAAAGAAGGTTTAACTAAAAACAACAATTCAGATTTAGTTAATTCTGCGTGCAGGCATTCAAATGTTTAAGAAATCCATTTGTTGCCGGCGCCTGCCTGGAGCCTGATTACATGAAGGAGGGTTCCCAAGCTAATCGAGTTAACCGCCTAACTGAGCTACCCAGAGCGAGCCAACGCTTCATACATTTCTTGACAAAACCCGTTGAAGTGTTAACATGCGAGGCAGGGATGCACCCTGTACTGCTTGCTCGGGGCACCCTTCTTTTTTTGAATGTGTCACCCTCGAGCTCACAACGGTCATTGAACGCCTTTTCATGTAATGTTCTTTTACAAGATTTTTATTTGGGTGCAACTGTCACAACAGCGTACAATATAGAGCAAGTTTATTAAAATAGATAGATACATTTAGTTCAAGTGATATAGATATCCTGTGACTGTCTTCTAGAGTCCCTTTATAATGCGCTGTCTCTCAAAATATGTTTACGTCAGTTAGGGTATGTAACTGGGTCAAGGTATCATGGAGTCTTTTTCATGTTTTCACACTGTTGCTGATATGTTAATTATTTTTGGAATAAGAATTAACTAGAATTCTTTTCTTTTAGTGTTGTCGCTCACTTGTTATCGCTGCGGTGGAGCGTCGACCAGTTGCAAAGTTGCGGGAAACGCGACGGTGACGTGTGAAAGTAAGGACATGCCAGATGCAGTGTATGGCTGTCGAGTGTACACAGTGAACTACACGACACTGGGTAACGTCATCGACATTAAAGGTATGTAAAGAATATGTGAAAATATTAACGCAACGGTATGAGGAACTGACTCCTTCCCAGTCCTCTATTAAAACGAAATTACAAGAAACAGGGGACGATGGGAAGGAAGATAAACGCCTTTCTAATAATTTTTGGTCCAGAACCGACTGGGTACCAATCAGTTTGAGAAAGGTCAAGAGAAAAAGAGAATGTGTCACGACATCTAAGAGTAGTTCGTATAGTGTGATCGTCCGGGTGAGAGTAGTTCTGAAAAGAACTGTTGTTGGTGACTCGCCCAGACGATCACACTATACGAACTACTGATACTCCTGACGTCAAACCATTAAAAATCTAAGAGTAGTATCTATAAGTAATTGCTATGACGATTTCCATTCATTTCCATTCTCGTATTTAAAACGAAGCAAGGAATAACTTGCCCAAACGCCTAAAAATGTTGTATCTGTATATAATTATACGCATATTATTAAGAATATAGCTGATATATCGGATTCCCACATGGCAATCATGTTAAAGAGTTAAAAGGTTAAAGAGTTTTGTAATTAGTCTTTTTAGTAATTAGTCTTTTTACTTAAGCTTAATTTACTGATGGTTTCCCGTGTCTAAATTAAGTTTTACATTACATTACATTACACTACATTACATTCGTTTATTCATTCATTCGTTCATTCATTCATTCATTTATTCATTATTCAATCATTCTTATTGTCTCTGAGATATCACATATTCTAAATATATCGATTATCAAGAGTGTGTTAGCTGGGTCTAGTGTATATCGTTTTTGCGCCTAGTACCTAGCACCTTGTCAAACAGCTCGTGAAATGCATTCTTGCATTATAATATTAACAAAAATTTTATAAACTTCTTTAACCTAAAACTGGATATTTAGTGGAAATAAATTTAATAGGAGTTTGCAGTGTCATTTTTACAGAGTGGAAAATCAGCGCAGTTATTCAAAATTAAATATTTCGTAATCGCATCCATTCGCTGAGTTACTTTTATGTTGCAAAATAATTGTCACCATCAAAGACCTTTTACCAAAAGGGAGTTTTTGCTTTAATTTGTTGACAGAAATCGAATGTCAATTGTGGGAAACCACAAAATGTTGCAAAATACTTCATTCTTGATTTACTTATAAACACTCACACAGATTCATCTAAAATTTCGTCTACAGGTAGTCAAACTACTATGCTTTAACATATTAAAATGAATACCAAGAGTTAGTCTAGATTTCGAGAACTGAAAATCAGGCTTGTTTAAAAACAAAAGAAATCGATAATCCTTGCAATGGTACCCTTTGTTTCCGTTAGAACCAGTAAAAAAATCAAACTTTGGTGTAGTTTGGCAGAAATCGAAGATTGGCTTCTTAGATTATTTTAATCGTCAAAACAACCACCCAAGGACTAGAAAACTGCATCGAGCCACCTTAAGACATGTTTCTGTTGGGCCAGTTAGCAACCAGCCTTGTCTTGCGTGTACAGCAACTTTTCCTGGCATGATTCGCCAATATTCCCTACCATTGATACAGACTAATTATCATACATTTTTATTCCAATGTCAGGACAATAACTTAAGTTACTAAGTATGCGCTGCAATGGCAAACATATAAATCAATGTTTTGTACTTTTCTTTGCTCGCATAGGCTGCTGCTTCCAAGAAGACTGCAGCAAGGATCCCTGCGAGGGTTCTAGTAACACAGTTTGCTCCAAGGTGGCCAGCTGTCAGGCAGACAAATGCAACTACGACTACGCCATTGCAAAAGGTTTCCCGGAACCAACCGTGCCGGCCAGCGGAGTTATTGTTACCAGTCTTGCCGGCTTTGTTATAGCCCTTGCTGTTGGGTTGGCTTCGTACTTGTCCATTTGAGGAAGAGAATCGTTTTGTGTCTTTTTGCATGCGTGATATTAAGAGTGAAATTAGGCAAGATTCTACGAAGGGTGTAAAACAACAACAAGCATGTCCCAGGTTGAGGTTTGCGGTGCTGAAATAAAAATAAATCTTACCAAATGCTAGTCTTCGCTGATAACTGTTGTTTATTGCGCGACTACATAATGAAGACGATGCCTTCCCTTAGAACATTCGATAGTACAAAGTTTGTTTAGCGTCGTTACATTTACCTGTTTTGCTAGCCTCACAGAGGAACGATATGAACAAGTTGTGGCCTCGTCCCCACTCTGTTGGCCTGCTTGCTTGCTGCTTACCCCGATTCTCCGGACTGATCCAAATACAATGGCGAAAACTGAGTGCCAGTTTTCGGCAATTTCTGGTATTGTGATGATTCAGTCTAATGAATTAAACACAATCCTTAATTGCTTCCGAATCGAATACGAATTCTACGTACATATGATATAGCTGCGCTTAAGGCCAACTCGATACACTAGATTACATGTTCGACTGTGCTTCGTTTGGACCAAGACTTGATGCAACCAATGCCCTGGGGGTGGGAGGTATTCGCTAAAGTTGACGAAACTGGTAGGCTTAGCTCGAAAAGGGTAACTTTTTCAGCCTGGAAGTATAAAAAAGTGTATTTCACGAGTAGGAGTAGAGAAAAGGATAAATAGTTAAGTACTCGAAGGTGTTATTTAAGTGAACAAAAGAGATGCAAATCAAAATGATATTCCTTCTGTAGGAATCTGAAAGAGGAGCCATAGTTTTCTATCGAAGGTATACAAAAGTTTACCTGCGTTGTCAAAAAAATGGTATATAAAAGGGTAAAGGTTTGGACCCCTGAAAAAAATTTTGACTTCCACTCACCCCCGGGGGAGTACGTTTTAATGCTCGATGGCACACGAGCCTTTAATATACTAGTCATGAATGTTTTCCCGTGGAGACTTTTTTGTCACTTAAAAGGCAGTAATGGTAATACATGATGGTGTTTGTTGCACGAGAAAAATGTTAATCAGTCGGAAGCTACTCGGAGCTGTCTAAAATCGAGTTTTATAAATACACACAGTGACTTTTGAAGAATTATCGTACCCTTCTCTTTTTCTCCATTCAGCAAATCGAAGCTAAGAATCGTTTTAATTTAAAGCCATTTGACGCATATCGACCTTATGCAGTGTAGCTGAGATTCTTAACAAATTCAAACCAACCCAACAGATGCATGCTTTTCATTTTTTTTTATTTTATTTCTCCCTGAAAATTACATCCCATCCTAATCGTTTCATAGACTAACTGTGATAACATCTGTAAAATATGTCTACTGGATAGGGAATTGACATTCTAACGAAAACTACTCAGCTTACTGACGAAGGATGGAACGTAACCTTTTTTCATGTTAAAGAATCAGGCAGCTCTCGTCAGCAATAGACGGAGAATTCGTTAGTAGAAGAGGCTAGATCTCTTGTGCTCGATACTGGAGCCTTCATCATGCTTGATACTGGAGCCTTCATCATGCTCGATACTGGAGCCTTCATCATGCTCAATACTGGAGCCTTCATCATGCTCAATACTGGAGCCTTCATCATGCTCGATACTGGAGCCTTCATCATGCTCGATACTGGAGCCTTCATCATGCTCGATACTGGAGCCTTCATCATGCTCGATACTGGAGCCTTCATCATGCTCGATACTGGAGCCTTCATCATGCTCGATACTGGAACCTTCATCCGCCCATATATCCAAACCCTCTTTTTTGAGAGCTCGCGTGGAAGCTTTGCATACCAATGCTGTAAAAAAATAATTGTACCATAAAAACAAGAATGCCAATGCAATATTTTACGGTGAATAACAATTACTGTGTTTGATGAGTAAGACGTAACACACCACCCACGTTAAAACTCTTTCACGTTATTCTAGTATCAAGACCCGATATCAAGATCGGGTAATGAAATAGTGAACGCTTTCTTTTCCACCTCACAAGCACCGAGCAAACACGGACCTTGACTTGGCTGTCAACAGCAGTCAGTTGTATTTTATTTTTAAGGCAGGGCAGATTTAAGCTCCTTTTTTGCTCCCTAGCATGCAGAGATTTTGCTTTTTTCATCAACCGTGTCTTTGCATCTCATCAAAAAAAGTTAATTACCTCTTCGCTTGTTATTTGTGTTGTTTTCAATTTCTACCTTACTATTCTGATAAAGCTGACTCAATTCCTCCCTGTAAAGCGAGCTATTTTAACAATCATAGCTGAGTGACAGTGTATCACCAGGGACGCAAAAAATCAAAATGTTCTTACTGTGAGTTCAGATGCTTCTCCTTAAAGGGGCAGTCTCACCAAGATTTAGCGCAACTTAAAAAACCAATGAGGGTGTTGTTATTAATTGGAAATCCACTAATAGTTACCCGGCCATGCTAAAACGCACGGTACTGGTCATGAAAGTTGTTTAAAACTGGTGTGACTATGGACGGGTAGGAAAGATATGGTCTAAATTTGAAAACGTCGGACCGACGTTTTCAAATTTGACAGTGTTACTAGAGGAAACTCACTAAGAGAACATTGATTATGGTTTGTTCACATCTTAGAGAGTGAATTTGTGCCAATTTTGTTGATCAGTGAGTACAACTTTATAGTTCTATCTAGTTTACAAAAAACTTAGAAGACCACTCGTGATACTGCCCCTTTAACTTGCATTGGAAAAAGAATAAACACAACCGTGTTTCTTGTATAATAAACGCTTATTTTGCCGATACCCTGAACTCTGCACGCTGCTTCGCTAACTAACAGAAATGTCACTTCAAATAAACTCTAATTCACTTACCCAAGAAAAAGAAGAAAAGGAAGTTCTTCGTCATGATTTGCCCGGCTTTTGACAACAAAAAGTGGAACGAAATATATTTGGTACAATTATAATTAAGCCGCCGCAGTGGAATGGACGCAATCCAATTTAATAACCGGCTCGTACCTTTATAAAGCGTTATATCAATAAAGGAAGGCCAATTAAAACACCGTTTAGAGCCAATAAAAAAAATTACAATTCTGATGAAATTTTTGACAGGCAATTTTGATGCTATGTTTGGAAATCTTCAGTTATTTATTTAGTTATTTATTCATCCAGGATAAACACAAATTTCATGTTAATTCGGGGGGAGGGGGGGGGGGGGGTCTAACGGCTATTCTTCATCTAAAAAGATGGAGACGTCAAAATATTTGGTGATTCTAACTTAGAAACACAATAGAAAATGTTAAAACGTACAAAGAACAGGATGTGGATCATTCAAATGGATGGGCAAGTTTAACCTATTTCGTTGTTGGCGTAAAGATCAATTTGTGATCTTGTTGTGAATAAATACTGGGCCACACCAACCCTACTATAATAAAATAATACCGGATAACCACTAACTCTCTTAGTTTTCAACATGGAAGAAAAGGTTTTCGTGCGAGAGCGCCGCAAGTCAAATGACCCTGCACTTAGCCTGCTTGTAGGTACATTTTTTCTCAAAGTACGAACCGCGTAGCAACATGGTAAGTTTATTCAACACCATAATAATTGCAAACAGTTAAAAGCCATGTTGCCATGAAAATTGACCCAAACGTTTGTTTCGCCTATTACAACTGTACAACTGTGACGCCTTCCGCAAGTCATTTCTGTCCTTCTTGAATACGGTTTAGCTGTTCGTAAACACACTGCCCTGGTCCTATTGTCCTGTGCTATGACCAATATATATACTAGGAAGTTCGCTTCTGCCATTGAAGGGTCATCGTCCATTACAGATTAACGCAGGAATAGAACTAAATTAACTGCTTGCCCGACAATTTCCCGCCTTCTGTTAGCTGAAATGATTGAACGGAGGCATTATTTTGCGAAAATTAAAACCCTCTACCTTTGGATCATGCCAAAGAATATCGCCCTCAACCGAGACGAATAATATAATTTGGACTGAGGAAGGGAGGGAGAGAAGCCCGTTCTAATCAGGAGCCCATTATCTCCTTGTCTGATGCAATTACTAGTGAACCAACACCTCCCCCCCCCCCCCCCCCCCCCCATCTCCTTTCAGCCCACGACCTTTATATTGTCATCATTAACCTCGCACTTGACCATCACTACTCAACAAATATTCAATCAATAATTTGATCGTTATGGCAACTGTAACATTGTGGTATTTTCATACAAGAAGTAAGCTTATGAAACGGACTGAATTATATATCAGACATCAACATATCGCGTATATCTTTAACTAATAGAAAATAGGTTTATCCGTAATAGAAATAAAAATATGTTGCTTGAAAGAGATGTTTTTAACAAGTTGTTCTCGAATAGGTCATTTTATTTTCAAGAGCACGACAAAAGCCATTATAACTGGAATGTTAAGCCGTAAACGACTGTTGTTATTATATTTGGTCAGAGAGACACCTGAAAACACAAACTACTTGCTAACAAATATTCGCTATTTATTTGTGTTTGTTATTTTTGTGCATTTTTATTGCAATAAACAGGTTCTTTAAACTTTACATTTTTTATTGATTTACATTTTCTTTGTGATTTCGGCCGCAAACATGAGAGTTTGTTCATACAAATTTTACATTGTGAAAATTGCACCACTTGAACGATGTTAACGTCGATCGCTAGTTTAGGTTAACTTGTTTAATTCGTTAACTTAAAAGGGTGTAATTAGAACCGTTACTTAGAAAAATCAAATGCCAAAAGAAAGAGAGGAAAGATATATATTTGCATCAATGGAAACCTAAAAGGCATGGTCAAGTTTTGTTAAAAATGGCTAGCTATACTGGTGAACTGAAGCTTTTAGAAGGTTGTTACCATAAATTACGCCTCCATACACGAGGTTTTGATCTCAAAATCAATTTCTGTTCTTGCGCCTTGGGAGAATTGCTAAAATGTTATTCAGTTACATGTAGCTCTCTCTGAAACAATTCACGCAATATCTATAATTCATCTACAGTTGTTTTTGGTGTCCTTGCTCCGAGAGGGTTTTCCTCCGGGGTCTACGGTCCTCCCCCCACAAAAAACCACTAGAGCATTTCTAAGTTGCAATTCGATTGGGAATACACGGCCCTACAAGCTTTAAATAAAACGTGCATAAATAAAGGCTACTTATACTTATTTGTTTACCTTTTATATCTCCATTTTGGTGTTCTAGGTGCAATTCCTGTAGGAGCGAAGGTAGTTTAGGGTAATTCCCCAGTGTTGCATTGCCTATCCCTGCTGCGCATAATTTCACCCGTGATTAGCGCGCTCGCATAAAAAATGGCGGCTTTTCCTCACGGCTGGATATCGGCAGAGAGGAAAATCGTCATTTTCTCGAAAACGAGTATGGCGACCTATCATTTCTTTCTGTTGTTTTAAGCTGAGTAATAACTTTCTTCCTGCTACTTGTTTGTCACCTTAGTCTGAAGATGATATAGAATTATATCGAAATATAACAATTAAGTACACCAACGTTTCCTTGCATTTGTTGTCCATATCATTGACACAATGCATTTACTCGGCATTACATTTATTCTTTAACTTTCTTTCTGTAAAATGAAGACAATGAATATATGCCAATTTTCAGGAATTGCAATATACCATTGCTAGTTTTTAATAATAAGGAATATTTTCCACGAGTCACTTAGGTTTACCATGCCATAGAGAAAATACGCTTAATAAATTTCGTCGGAAATAAGATCGCAGTGCATGATGGGAAGTTTGGGTTTAATACCGTCGAATACACAACGGCTTTCCTGTATTCTGATTGGCTGTATTTTCTATGGCATGGAATAACACTTCTGCATCTGAGGAAGCCGTTAGGTCCTCCACCATTATAGCCAGCTTTAAAATCATTATTTAGCGACCACGTCACATTCTTAGTAAAGATTGCAAAACAGTTTTTTTAACTCGCATTTTTTTTGACATTGCACATTTGCTTTCTTGCGAGTGTGGGAGGCACATGGAACAACAGTTCATTTTTTCGCCATTAATTTCTCGTTGTTTGCTAAAGCCGGACAGGAGCTCGCCAAAGTATTCGGGTGATGTATGTCTTTATAAACTGCATATAACTCTCTTGATATGCGTCAGTTCCTGGCATGCTACATGAGACCCTTTCGCGTCCGATCGAATGGGTTCGACTGTATCTAATTAAAGTTTTGTTCAGTGGAATCGTTGACCTTAGAATTCTGAAAACTAAGAAAAAATAACACTTTGCAAAACAATTGGCAATTCCCTCTATGAACCGCGACTGCAGGCAATCATGGGAGTTGTTTCAACAAAACATATCGAAGACTTGGCAACGCTTAATACAACAGCCATGATTCCCAGCGGGTGTGTCCCTGCAGGTGTGTCTCATAGAGAGAATCGGGCATTACCCGGACGTCTTCAAAAGACAATATATGTTCAGATTTCTGTTGGCTTTTTCCACCTTAAGCATGTTAAGTAGGTCCACGTAAACACGTTTCATTATTGTTTGGACTTACTATTAATATAACTAATTGCCAGTGCGGTTTGAATAGTTGTCATAGCAATCATATGGCATGACAAAACACCCTTATTTTTAACAGCACATAACCTAGAACCCAAGCTCCATTACCCTCCATATTTTTAATCATTAAAACTGTTTCGGGTTTGGATCCCTTCCTAACAAATTTTGGGAAAGATTGTGGCCGTTTGCTGTGGTACCCATGTAAGACTAAACGATAAACATTGGAATTTAACAAATCGACCTCATATTCCATGGAGAATAGACCGTAAAAATCGCGTTGAAAATTGTGATTCAAAACCAACCATGAGCCGCAGGCGAGTGTTTTCACTACGAAGTTCTGAGCATTTTAAGATATGTAAAAATGTGGTCCATGGAAAAACGTATTCGATTTGTTTTTTTACTTTACCGCGACAGAACAAAAGACCAATTTTTTCTACTCAGAAGTTGGCGAGTTCGTCAGAAATTTCGCGCAAAATTTACTCATGAATTAACTTTTCACAAATCTCCGGCTTCCGTTTATTGAAAACTGAAAGTCCGACAATTTGTCAAGTTTTAGGAGCGATGCCTTGAGCTACAAGTTACGTCAATTTCATGGTAAATACACTCATCCAGCATAGCTCTCAACCAAAGAACTCGCGAGAACTCAGCCAGTTATTGTATAATAAGGAATGGTTGTATCAACCTATCAAAGAACAGGAGCTGACTTGTCGGGAAATAAGATCGACGGGCTGGGGCTTTTGGTATGCTATAAAAGAAACATCGCTCTTGTCAATAGCAAAGCGCGCGAGTGACGTCATGACTCAAACAAGACTCAGGCGAACAAACCGGAGTAGCGGACGATTTTCCTAAAACACTTTTTAAAGCAGCCGGTGTTCCTTAAACACCTTTTTGAAACGAAAACTTCTCCTAGATTCCCTCTATTTCTCACAGAACACGCTGCTGTTGTCTCAGCCTCGTGTGGGGGGGGGGGGGGGGGGGGGTAATAAGCATTTGCATTCTATTTTTAGACCTCGCGCACTGATCGCTATTAATAAGGCTTCTCTCTCGTTTATTATAAAGTAAGTCACACATCATAAACATTTGGTGCAAAATTCTTTATTGACGATCATTTCCAGAAAAAAGGAAAATGTTTATAAAATGCTTGTGCGTTGCTAAGTTACTCAAAATGTCCCTTAGCAAATTTCACAGGTGCAGAATTTTCGAAACAAAGGCATTGGTCTTTCTTGGAGTCAGATCACTTCAGAAGGGCCAGACCAACCACGGAGCACGCGGCCATCAAGATCACACTGAAGGAGACGGTGGAGCTGGCGTTACATTCGTCGTCTTCACAACAGGCAGCTTTGCATTCACCTTCGTCGGGATCTTCGCACGCTTTCTCGGCAGCATCGCAGCCGGCTTGATTGGTGCAGGAGTTAGCAATTGACGTCTTACCATCGCTTTTACCCCAAATCCTCATACATCGGTCCAAACCGCCAGTGCACTCCTTGAGGTACTTATCTTTATCGCCCTCTAGTTTGTCCTTTTCACAATCATCTTCTGACGGCCCACAAATGTAACACTTAAGGCCATAACCTGCAATGAAACGTTTTCGAAAAAGTGATTGATTAATACGAAGACGCGCCATAAAAGCTAGACTCCCTTTGTGAAACAAATGATATTAACTTAAAAAATTCATCTCTCAGTCAAAGTGTCTAGTTTGAATGACCTCACTTATATGTCAACTAATTTTTTAGAAACGATATTTGGTACAATTATAAACTGCAAATGTGAACTTTAAATGAGTTTGAATAATGAGTTAGGAATACTGGTGAATTTTATTCTTCACTTCTTTTAGCTACTGTCTTGTTCGCTGTTGCTTGTCAAATGAGCCCTGGTCTTCCCTGGGAAGCGGCTCCCTTTTTCTTGTTATACGAATTGTTTTGTTTTTCTTGTTTTTCGATTCTTATCCTGATAAAGGATTGAGTTTAACCTGTATTTATAGCTTTCTCTTCAAAACAGTACAAAACCATGGAGAATTTAGCGAACGATTATGAAAAATTGTCATACGCCTGAGTCAATATAATGTATGGAAAACACTACATAATTTAAAGGTACCTCGGAGGTTTAAAATTATCTTTTAGATTTCGTTACGTTTCCCTTGGCAAGTTTAACTCAGGTCAGCGCACCTGTAGCTGTGGGCTTTTTCTGCCACAGGAAAATGACATGATATTTCAAGTCATTTTGAATCCTGATGTTCCAAATTACGTTCCAGTTGAAGGAAATCTCGCAATAATAGTTTGCTAAGGTTGAAAAACATCAATGAAATAAAGAAGTAATGATATACCGAAAATACACAGGGATAGCTCAGACTGAGGGGAAGGAATGGTGAACGACAAAAGTGACAAATTAAATAGCCCAATTTTTTCAAGATGTTAAACTCTAACTACCACCTTTAATAGCTTAGCCAAAGCAACACGCACTGGTATTTTGAACAAGTTGTGATTAATTTAGAAGGAGGGCTGTGTTTCCGAACTACCTGACGCACTTTAAAAAAATCCATTAGTTGAACATTTCAGTTTATAGTCCTGGGCATGAGCCAATCACATCTTGAGCAGCCGCAGGCGGTAATATAGCGACGGGCACCTTACTGAGTAAGCATTAATTGTCCTAACAGTTTTCTTTCTGCAAATGGCGCATTGCATGAAATTCATCTGCGCACGTTTAAGTTAATGTCGCTGTTCGTATCTTAGTAAACCAAATTATTTTTAAGTCCTAACTTTCACTTGGAAAGAATTGTTTTGTTTTACATTTATGAATCAGAACCTTTTCCAAAACTGAGGTCGCCTGCTGTGTAACTGTTTGGCATTGCAAACTTGTATTTCTTTTCTAACGAAAGTTTCATCGTCTACTGTCAAGGGTGTATAAACATCATCTCGCTCATAATGTTCTTTCAATAGTAAGATGAGAATCTTCTCTTCAATAATTTATTAGCTAGGACGCAGAACAACATGTGGCGGTCAACGGAGAATTATTTTCTGAAAATGTTCTAGTTTTTTACAACCCTTGCCTCAGAAAGCTTAGCACAAGCGACAACAAGTTTTTATGGTTGTATTTCAGAGTCACTCAGTGAGGTCTAGACTCTTGCAGACTGTCTTTAATTTCACACGGTGTTGTTTGTGTGTTTTTGGGCGAGTTCCATGGATACGAAAGTCACACCTCTTGGGAACTGTTTGATTGAAATTTCAAGCAAACTCAAAGGTTGAAAATACTTCACACATGGATAAATATTATTTTTACGAACGATTTGTGCATTACAAAGGTCAAAATAAGAGGATTTTTGTCTGTGAGAAACTGAAAGAGCTTAAAGTGAGACCGTGGCCGCGGTCGTGCTTAGAACCGAAATAAATGTATTCCTAATTTTTTTACGACCAAAAGATAGTCAAAATGTAGATTTAGAAACATGAGGAAATTACTAAAATTCTTGCAAATTCTTGTGCGAGTTTCATGGATACAAAAGTCACATCTCGCCGGGAATGTTTTATTTTAATCTCAGGCTGGTGCAGGAGGGCTGGTGTAAAACATAAAAATGCTCTCGTGCAGGAACAAAGTTTAGTTTTAGAAAATATAATCAAAATCAAAGGTCAAATAATCGTCTTGGAGTGACTCTGTGAAAATGGAAAGGACTCAAACCGTGATCGTGGTCTTGCTGTAGTTCCTTCGACTGTTTTAATGATAGTTATGTATTGTATATGTAGACTGAATATCAGAAAAGAATAATTTATTTCCTTTCAAAAAGCGAGCTAACTGACAATGGAGATTTTCTTTCTGAAAATAATTAGCTTTTTTCCAATCATTGGTTCAGAGAGCATAGCCCCAGCGAATTTTTGTTTTGATTTCAGAAGCTTTAAAGGAGGCTAGTTTTTGCAGTGTCTTATCCACATGCAACTATGTTGTTAGCGTGAGTTTGGGCGAGTTCCAAGGATACAAAAGACACACCTTGAGGGCAAAATTTCATGTAAATCTCATGCAAAGATTAAAATTACTGTCATGCACAGGGACAAATTTCCATTTTACAAAAGATTCCGTCTCGAGCTGTAAGGTAAAGGCCAAATTTTTCCTTTTCTGTGAAAACTGCAGCCGAAACATATGTATTCCTTTAATGATTTTACAACCGACTGCGGACAGTGGATTTTTTTCTGAAAATAGCTGCATTTCAAAAGCTTTCTCTGTTCGCTCAAGACAGCCGCAATGTTGTTTGTGTCGGTGTTGTGGGCGAGTTCCATGGATACGAAAAACCCACGTCGCGATAAAGTTTCATTTAACCCCAGGCACATTCAAGCTTGCAAAGTTCAAAAGTTTCGTACGAGGAAATATTTTCTTTGTAGAGGGGTATTTTTTCATCTTTGCGCGAACAAGGTCGACATGAATGCTTTTCTATCAGTAGCTGGAATAACTCAAACAGCGCTCGTGCCCGCTAGCTGTATTTCGCTGCAACCGAAACATGCCCAAACGTTTCCTCGTCTATAGAAATAGTCCGTGCAGATTTAGAAAAAGTGAGTTGATAATGATAATTCAATCTAAAACACAGCCGTTTTAATCACGAGAGGAAAATGAGTATATGCTATCCGCCTAGCCTTTTAAGAATCAAGGTTTTAGCTATGGCTACCGCCTTAATTTCTTGGTAGAAGTGCGGAAATTCATGTTTTGAAAACCGAAAAAGTTCATAACCAGCACAAAATGCGACAGCTTCTCAGAAATAGCACATAACATCATGGCTTCAAAAAAATGCTTCCCTTACACTTAATCATTCGTCTCGAATTTAAGGTGAAGGACATAACTTGAGTTAGTTATTGAAGGACTTCGCTTTCTCGCGTCGTTCACCTAACAATAATGAACCCGTGTGAAACTCGAAAACTTACTCGTGGTTCTTGTGGTTTTGCAGTTCTTTTTTATCTTGTAAACCATCGCGTAGTCACCGCAGTACGTCATGAAATTCAGAAATGTGTTGGAGATCGCGAGGATGAAACAGGTTTACAGGATAATTACTTAAGGAAAAAATAGACCACCTTAGCTACGAATCAGCACTCCCACTTCTGTCTCGAGAGAACAACTTTTGCTACTTGAATTCCCTCTCGAAAAAAAAAACACACCAGAACTATACTCACCAGTTGTTATAACGGCCAAGAAAACGAATAGCATGAGACTCTTCATCTTGCCTTTTTATTGTATCTTCTTAAACTTCTTCTTCTTAGGACTCTTGTCTCAAAGACAGCGACGGTAAAACCGAGTTTCGTTTTTCCGTCCCTGTAATTAATATACGAGGCTTGCATCCCGACATTCAACCAATAAGATGTCATATACAGGTAACCAATTGAGTTCTTTTTCTTCGAAGTCAAAGACAGATGCAAGGCTGCGTCACAAAGCAAACATCGGGAAAATGAAACCATCTTAAGAATAACAAACAACACGGTATTAAAAAGGTTTTTTGAATGCAAAAGTAATTAGGATCGTTTGGCACCATGCTGTCTTGAGAGTATTATTATGGGCGGGTGTCACGCGACAAGTGATGGGCCTTTTAAAAACAAGTGCGAAATACAGAAAGTTACTTTAAAAAAGTGTTCTTTTTTCTTCTCTTTCTGTTGTTGGTTAATTCAAGAAAATGTAAAGTTCCAGGAAGGTGTCTGCAAGGAAAATTCTGAGAAAGAACTCTATAAATAAACCGACTTCACAGAAATTGCTTTGTTGATCTCCACTAAATTTAGCTTATTGTAAACGCTGCAAAAAATTAACGAGACTCAGAGTCCCGGAGAAATACTTTGTTTTAAAATATTCGAATAGTTGAGACAAGTGACGGCTGCTAACCAAAGCTTTTAATTTAAATTCTCTGTTCTTTTTATGTGCAATTTTCCCGATTTGACTTTTAGAGCTATTCGGCATATAGTTTTTAAATTGGTTTTTATGGCAACCTTCCTTAAAACGGTTTGGCTATGGATTTATAACATTTTTTCGAACGTTTTTTCAAACAAGCAGAATTTGTTTTTAAGGTTAAATTGAGATGACTCGTTAAAAATGAAAACAACGAATTAAATCGGCTGCAAAAGGATGTCTAAGTTTCCTATTGTTTCCTTGCTAAACAATGTAGTGACATGTTAGAGAGTCATACGTTGAAAAATAAACATTGGACGACCCTTTTGTGAAAAATCAACAAGACGCTTCGTTCCAAAATCGAGATGCCGGCAAGATTCTAAGCTAAATTAAAGTACTGCAGCAGGCATGTTTTGTTCAACCCTACTGCCGCTAGCTGGTCGATCTCCTACCAGCTAGTTAATGAAGTGTTTGCATGTTCAGACCCATTGAAAACGAAGCAGGTGAAAAAAATAATGTTCAGAGTCCTAGAAAGTCTTGTTTAAGATTCCAAAATCTGGAGCAACAGATTAACAAAAGCTTTTATCCAACTTCTCTATTTCCCATATTAAATTTCCTGTATTATTTAGTTTTTGAACCTCTCCTCAAATAAGTACTCCACCAGTTTTCAATAGGCATGTTCTCGTAGCTCAGTGGATAGAGAGCCCGTCCGCTGTTTGGAAGGTCATGGGTTCAATTCCCGTCGGGGACTCAGATTTTTCTTTGTCCCACGCTCGCGACATGCTGAATATTTCATCTTTCACATTTCATTTTCCGAGCTTTAAATTAACCATCTTTCTTTATTTATCAATAGGTATGTTGTTTAGTTTTTCGAATGAGGTCTTGGTAACACTGATAACAAATCAAATTCAAACTAAAGCGATGTAAACTGTCCGCAACCACTTCATCTTCAAAGAAAAGCTCGTCGGCTGAAGACATACGAGTCAGTCCAAAGTTGTTGTCTTGCTCAAAATTTGTTTCTATCAATTATAACCATTGAAAAATGTTACAGTTTTGTGCATTCTAGAAACAAAATGAAAATAGACCCCGAGAAGTTAACTTTTCAAGAGTCAAAACTCGAGTTGGATTTTAACGTTTTTTTTCGAAACTCATTCTTTCGCAAATGAATAACTCATTGTTTTTCAAGATCATATAAGTGAATTTTCTTGCACAGACTTGAACAAAACCAATTAAAATTTTAGTAGGGGGTACTTGTAAAACTAGATAGACAACAAAGACGGATACACGCTACAGGGTCAAAGGAAGCTATTGAGAAAAAAAATCGACTAAATTTTAAATTCCGAGTTAGGGGTCGTGCATTGGTATAAATTGGATTTCTTCTGTTTCTCTTTTATGTTTATTTTTCCGTGTTGTTTAATTTGTTTTGGCTTTTTGAAAGCTCTCTAAATTTAATTGTATGACAAACTTACAATAGAGTGTAACTTACAAGATTCTTGGTAACTATAGCAAATCAAACTGCAAATGAATGTGATGTAAACGCGCACCTTTAAGTCGCACGCTGCCCTATTATCTCGTTTCGAGTTTTCCCCCGCGAAGTTAGCTAGCTCAAGAGTTGCAGCGACTTACATTTTTTTTTTCAAATGCTGAGAAATCCTGAACAAATTTCAGTGATTGGGAAATAGATCGATATATCGAAGCTTTTTTATCAGACGTTTTCAGTTTCAACTGTACTTTCAGTTTTCGGCAATTTAGATTTTAGAATTAGTATCAGTATGCAGGTTTTAGTGTTTCATTAATTCTAAGCATGTAGCCAGTTTTAATTTCATTCGGTTCCCGGAATTTACGGTTTGAATATGTCCTGCACAGCGGGAAGGCGGTCTTGAGGGGCGTTCATCGCGGTCAAACGTCTGAGGCTGTTTTTGTTTTCTTATTTCGAGAGAAATCATTCGCGTTAACGTGGAAGCATCAGTAAGGATATGTAAAATAGCTAGCTTCTCACGGTAAATATATTTTCAGTTCTTTGCTTTTAAAATGTTCCGCACCCGAACAAAATTGCTTTGACAATGGCGCCGACAGTCCGCATTTCGCCATTTTCCGAGACTTAGAACTTTTTTAGTAAAGCTCCCAAAAAATTAGTAAATCAGGAGAATACTTGTAAAGTATCAAACTTTGAATAGTAAATATGAAAACCTTATCTTTGAAGTAGTTTTCTTGCTTTTTACTTTTTACTGCGGTGTTGAAGGAGCACGGAAGCAACTCTAGCTTCTTGAGTGCCCTCCAAACTTCCCGCGCGCAACATAACTCCATAGTATACAATGCACAGTTATGGTGATGTTACACGAGACGATTTTTAACGGCGATTTTTAATTCATGTTAAGCATTGTATTATAATATTGTCGGTGGAAATGTACATCGCGCGACAAAGCAATAAATCTAGTGAAGCGATTCGCTCACGCCATCAGCTGCTATCAGCGTATACTATTGGATTATGGTGCACTCTTTCACATACCGAATTTGATTACGCGGCTCTGCTAGTTGTATTATAATACAATTCCGTATCGTTATATTTCCTTAGTTCTTCGTTTTAGATTTCAAAGCCGCCAGTATACATTTAACTTTTAAATTGATACTGAAATGCATAATACTGAATATTAAGATATAAAGTGAGTGAAATGTAGGAAAAGAAACGGACGCACAATCAGTGAGGTCGAAATCATGATCAAAATTTCAGTTTTAATAAAATATATAAGAATAAAAACATTAACAGGCAGTTAAACATGCCGTGAAAAGTACCACTACAATGCTTTGTCGTTTGTTTCGCATTATTTTAGTTATTTGTAGTCAGAGAGAATCGTTTTAAGTGCAAACTCGGGGTAGTCTTCATCCGGCGATTACAGTCGACTGGTAACCATGTCAAGATGGCGGTCGATCTGCCCCGGGGACGAGATTGGTCGAGTTCTTACAGGAGATCATATGCAGCCCAATGATGGTGCTCCGGGAACTCACATAAGAAAGAGACGAGTTCTTACACGAGACCATATGCAGCCCAATGATGGTACTCTGGGAACTCACATATAAAAGAAACGAGTTCTTACACGAGACCATATGCAGCCCAATGATGGTACTCTGGGAACTCACATATGAAAGAGACGAGTTCTTACACGAGACCATATGCAGCCCGATGATGGTACTCTGGGAACTCACATATGAAAGAGACGAGTTCTTACAGGAGATGTGCAGCCCAATGATGGTACTCTGGGAACTCACATATAAAAGAAACGAGTTCTTACACGAGACCATATGCAGCCCAATGATGGTACTCTGGGAACTCACATATGAAAGAGACGAGTTCTTACACGAGACCATATGCAGCCCGATGATGGTACTCTGGGAACTCACATATGAAAGAGACGAGTTCTTACATGAGATGTGCAGCCCAATGATGGTACTCTGGGAACTCCCATATGAAAGAGACGAGTTCTTACACGAGACCATGTGCAGCCCAATGATGGTACTCCGGGAACTCACATATGAAAGGGACGAGTTCTTACACGAGACCATATGCAGCCCGATGATGGTACTCTGGGAACTCACATATGAAAGAGACGAGTTCTTACACGAGACCATGTGCAGCCCAATGATGGTACTCCGGGAACTCACATATGAAAGGGACGAGTTCTTACACGAGACCATATGCAGCCCAATGATGGTACTCTGGGAACTCACATATGAAAGAGACGAGTTCTTACACGAGACCATGTGAAGCCCAATGATGGTACTCCGGGAACTCACATATGAAAGGGACGAGTTCTTACACGAGACCATATGCAGCCCAATGATGGTACTCCGGGAACTCACATATGAAAGGGACGAGTTCTTACACGAGACCATATGCAGCCATATAGTACTTCGGGAACTCACATATGAAAGAAACGAGTTCTTACACGAGACCATATGCAGCCATATGGTACTCCGGGAACTCACATACGAAAGGGACAAGTTCTTACACGAGACCATATGCAACCCAGTGATGGTACGCCGGGAACTCACATATGAAAGGGACGTGTTCTTACACGAGACCATCCATATGCAACTCGATGATCGTACTCTGGGAACTCACATATGAAAGAGACGAGTTCTTACACGAGACCATATGCAACCATATGGTACTCCGGGAACTCACATATGAAAGGGACGAGTTCTTACACGAGACCATATGCAACTCGATGATGATACTATGGAACTTACATATGAGAGGGACGAGGATGCGTCGTCTTGTATTGAGGTGTAAATTATTGATTTTCATCTCGATTAGAGTGTTCTGGACAAAACGCCAAATGTTTTTAGCCAACAAGGTCTCATTTTAATATGGTTGTACTAGTCCAGTCCCTCAACTCTCTCCTTCCCGTCCACGAGAAGAGAGAGTCCAGGATATTAACATATGCTCAAACTCAAACTAATAAAAAAACATCAAACCTGCGGAGAAGTGTGGCGTTACATTCTTGAAACTCGCGCTAGGGTTAACATTTTTCGCTCAAATGACAAATTCAGCCTGCGCCCAAAAGCAATCAAATAAACAATCCAGCAACGCAAGAAACGCCCGAAACATCCTTAATTCAAAAGTTAACCCTAACCTCATATCACTAATCACCAAAAAGTGAACTAAACCAGAAAAATAACCGATCGTACTATCGATGGCGTAGTTCACGCATGCAAACTTCGTCATGGGAGTAAGCGATTTCAACTCTTGCAAGTGAGTAAGTACAAATGAGTAGTGTTTTTATATCAGCATGAATTATGCGATCTGCAGTAGGAAGCTAGCATAGCTCTGGTTTTGCAATTCGATTTTTTTTTATAGTGACTAGCTGGTTAAGGTTATTTTTAAAGTTATTCTGGTGTTCCTGCTTTAGTACATTGTCTCATAGTTGAATTAGTCTTTGGTGTGTGCGCGTTTCCAAAATGGACTGGCTGGTCCAGGCTCTCTCGATTGGTGGTGGCGAACATAATCAACGCGAGGCGGAAAGGGGGAAAAGGGGGGTCTGGAAAGGATAAAAGGGTGAGCCGGGAGGCTCGCCCGGCGCTAGACCAACCAGACCAACCAGCTTCTTGTCATACCGTGTTGGGTCTGGACCAACCAGCTTCTAGTCATACCGTGTTGGGTCTGGACCAACCAGCTTCTTGTCATACCGTGTTGGGTCTGGACCAACCAGCTTCTTGTCATACCGTGTTGGGTATGGACCAACCAGCTTCTAGTCATACCGTGTTGGGTCTGGACCAACCAGCTTCTAGTCATACCGTGTTGGGTCTGGACCAACCAGCTTCTCGTCATACCGTGTTGGGTCTGGACCAACCAGCTTCTCGTCATACAGTGTCGGATCTGGACCAACCAGCTTCTAGTCATACCGTGTTGGGTCTGGACCAACCAGCTTCTTGTCATACCGTGTTGGGTCTGGACCAACCAGCTTCTTTTCATACCGTGTTGGGTCTGGACCAACCAGCTTCTTGTCATACCGTGTTGGGTCTGGACCAACCAGCTTCTAGTCATACCGTGTTAGGTCTAGACCAACCGGCTTCTAGTCATACCGTGTTGGGTCTGGAACAACCAGCTTCTAGTCATAACGTGTTGGGTCTGGATCAACCAGCTTCTAGTCATACCGTGTTGGGTCTGGACCAACCACCTTCTTGTCATACAGTGTTGGGTCTGGACCAACCAGCTTCTAGTCATACCGTGTTGGGTCTGGACCAACCAGCTTCTTGTCATACAGTGTTGGGTCTGGACCAACCAGCTTCTAGTCATACCGTGTTGGGTCTGGACCAACCAGATTCTTGTCATACCGTGTTGGGTCTGGACCAACCAGCTTCTAGTCATACCGTGTTGGGTCTGGAACAACCAGCTTCTAGTCATAACGTGTTGGGTCTGGACTAACCAGCTTCTTGTCATACCATGTTGGATCTGGACAAACCAGCTTCTTTTCATAACGTGTTGGGTCTGGACCAACCAGCTTCTTGTCATACCATGTTGGATCTGGACAAACCAGCTTCTTTTCATAACGTGTTGGGTCTGGACCAACCAGCTTCTAGTCATACCGTGTTGGGTCTGGACCAACCAGCTTCTAGTCATACCGTGTTGGGTCTGGACCAACCAGCTTCTTGTCATACCGTGTTGGGTCTAGACCAACCAGCTTCTAGTCATAACGTGTTGGGTCTGGACCAACCAGCTTCTAGTCATAACGTGTTGGGTCTGGACCAACCAGCTTCTAGTCATAACGTGTTGGGTCTGGACCAACCAGCTTCTAGCCATAACGTGTTGGGTCTGGACCAACCAGCTTCTAGTCATACCGTGTTGGGTCTGGACCAACCAGCCTCTTGTCATACCATGTTGGATCTGGACCAACCAGCTTCTTTTCATAACGTGTTGGGTCTGGACCAACCAGCTTCTAGTCATACCGTGTTGGGTCTGGACCAACCAGCTTCTTGTCATACCGTGTTGGGTCTAGACCAACCAGCTTCTAGTCATAACGTGTTGGGTCTGGACCAACCAGCTTCTAGTCATAACGTGTTGGGTCTGGACCAACCAGCTTCTAGTCATACCGTGTTGGGTCTGGACCAACCAGCCTCTTGTCATACCATGTTGGATCTGGACCAACCAGCTTCTTTTCATAACGTGTTGGGTCTGGACCAACCAGCTTCTAGTCATACCGTGTTGGGTCTGGACCAACCAACTTCTAGTCATACCGTGTTGGGTCTGGACTAACCAGCTTCTTGTCATACAGTGTTGGGTCTGGACCAACCAGCTTTTTGTCATACCGTGTTGGATCTGGACCAACCAGCTTCTTGTCATACAGTATTAGGTCTAGACCAAGGAATATTATCACTGTGTGAAATCATTATTAGTTTTTATTATTCCACTATTGCGCCATTTTACCATAATAGGACAAAAGAACGCGCAAAATATGCCACAGAACAGGGCAAAAATATGGACTGAAAGCGGAGCGACAAAATGGCCAAGCAAAACTTTATTTTTTGGTGGAATAATAAATCCCTTATTTGATGGTTTAACATATAATGCGAGCCGACATTTTGCTCATTGCTCGTATTTACTACGCAACTCGCAAAATATGCGCGCGTATTATATGCTAAACACTCGAATAAGGTGTATGTATTGCATGACAATACCCCTGTATGTTTACCTACATTGTACGAATCAGACTCTCACGTGTTCACTGTTTCTGATGTTTCTGACGACGTTCAGTCGCTGACTAAAACTTTACTTCCCTGGATGATAACGTAATTAACCCTGTAATGCTTTCCATGTCATTTTCGCTATCATTTCAACTTCCGGTACACTTTTTGGCCATTTCCAAGCAAATGTTTCCATCGATCGCCCTTTTATGCGGCCATTTTGTTCTACATATAAAAATTATCATCAAAATGAAAATGTGACGTTATTCAATAGCCTGCCCGCCTGCCAAAGAACGTCTTTCGCTTGCGTTCACAGTACAGGCCGCCCACAAGATCGCAGATAACCACAAGATTTTGACGCCTTGTCCACTTTGTCGAACGCAGCAAGTCATATACCGTAAAATTTTGGTTATAAGCCCTGGGCTTATACAACTTCGTAAGGGGTTTTGGGTGGGCTTATAAGCGGAGGGGCTTATATCCGGGAGGGCTTATAAGCGGAATAAAAAAAATGTTTCGGAAACGACCCACGGTAGTGTAGATCGAAATACGCTTTCAAGCTAAAAAGTCAAAATAAAGCAACATTTAACCCTGTTCAGTACAGTCATCCAGCAGAGGGGGGCTTATATCCGGGGGGGCTTATAAGCGGATGTATTTTTTTGTTTCCAGCTAGATGGGCCTATAACCGGAGGGGGGGGCTTATAAGCGGGGGTCTTATAACCGGGATTTTACGGTATAACATGCATTAGCAAAACTCAGTGATCTGCTGTTATGTAAACTCGCAATCTGATTGGCTACGCAAGGGCGGTCTAATTAACAGTTAACAGACGGCAAGCGCGAGGTTTCTACAGGCTGATAGTTGGCGAGCAGCCAACTATCAAAACCTGACAGAAATTGAACTTTTTGTTGAACCAGACAACGTCTTTTGCAATCTGTAATTATAATTTTTCAAATTTGTTATCATTAGAGTCCGTATTTCGTGGTTGATCTCATTTAGAAAAAACAGTTTTTCGAATTAAACTCGATGGATAGCCTGTGTGTCTCGCTCCCCTCAAAAAATCGATTTTAGAGGTGAGCGGGACGGCTGTACACAGACTGCTCGATGGAGAAAAGCGAGAAAAAAAAAGTTGTGTATTTCACTTCACATTATTTACATCGAATTATTACGTGTTTTTATTTTAATTTCCGTGCCTTCATTTCGAATTCGTGCCTTTTACGTTATTTTAGAAAACACGAAAACCCAATATGAAATGTAAAATGGTGTCACGTCAGGCGTAATGTTTATTTGGTCACGGTTCGTGACCAACTAAAACATTGTAGCCGTAACTTGTCAGTTGTTTTCCTAAAATAAAACCGCTTAAGGACGTTCGCGCGAAAATTTTCTAGTCGATAGATTTTTCTAAAATTTTTACTGAGGACGGATAACGAGTTACTTGTGTCAGAAATACAAAAAAAAGTGGGGGTCACCGACTTCGTTTCGGAGATAAAGTCTGTAGAAAACCACCCTGATTTTGAAAAATTGGCGCACGTAATTTCGCACGGCTTTCAAGGTTTGTAGTTTAAATTATCGATGATGAGAAAACGGAGGCAAACGATCTTGGTGATATTTTGAAGAAGTGCGTCTGTTGCGTAAATAATTTTAAGTGTTGCCATCTTTTATGCAAAACTTAGCCCTGGAAGAGGCATTTGAACCCGTCGTACGGCAAAACGAAAAGATCAAAAAGCGGAATTCGAACGTGCGTGGGGCAAAAAAAATCAACCTTTTAATCGATAGATTTTTTTCATTTTCTCACAAAACGTAGATAATCGTTAACAAAAGTGATCTGTTAAGAAAAAAGTAGGGGTCACCGACCGTTTAAGCTAGCAAACTGCAAGCGAAGTTATCGCAACGGCTACTCACCCTATATGTGGTTGGAAAGTTTCCTCAGCGCGCGCGCTCGATGCATGACGTGGCGTAGCGTTGCGACAGGAATTACGTGCGCAGTAAGGATGCGCATAAACAATTAGCGCGAACGTCCTTAAATACCGCAACCTTAGGGGTCTCTTCAATGTACTCAGCAAAGCCATAACAAAGGCGACCATGTTCAGTCAGTTTCGCGTGCCACCCACCCTTGGGAATTATTGAAAAACCCTCCACTTTGCATAGACATGCAAATTATTTGTCACCGCTCGCCACAACGGCGACTCGTGAGTGAGAAAAGGTGCATCAAAAATATGAATTGTTTCATGGTCCTTTGGTGCTTAGTTATTGTACCGGAATTTGGTGAGTAACAGAACAACTTATTTTGCTTTTGTTTATTCGAGCATCAGTTTGGTACCAGCATTCGGTCGAAAGCGTGGCTTGTACTGATGTAGCTAACTATACTACGCCGAAAATTATTATTGTTTTCATTGTCGGGTTCAGTGAATTGGTCATGTTAGTTGTGTTTCAAAGCGTGCCAATCTTGTGCGAATCGCGGTTGTAAAATTCAGTCATAATTCTAATATGCCGTCTCTTTCAATGAAAATACTGATTCAGGCGATCAAAGACATCACGTACAGAAATACTACGTTGCTGTATATTCAAATTTCTAGTCAAGTCTGTCGGCGGTTTAAAACACGGGCGAGATGTCGGTGCCCGGCGCTGACTCGCGCTTCGTTTCCAGCGTTTTCCATAGTAGTGTGGTTCTTCGGACCTTCGCTTTACTTGCGATTGGTATCCATCTTCGATATCGATGTACATATTGAATTATAACTGAAGCATATTTACTTTGTTTGGCCTTTGCAGCTCTTCGTGCAAGACTGCAACTCTTGGAAAAGCATACCCGGTCGCTTATAAACGTGTGCCAAGAATTCGCTTTTTGCTAAGATCAGATTTTTATTAAACCGAATCCACAGTAAGGCGATAAGGCTTTTGTACATGATCGCGAATTAATATTTCTTCGCCAAACTTCCGCTCTGCTCAAAAAATGTCTTCAAGTCAAAAGGACATTACACAAGGCAGTATTTCACTAAATGAGCCAGTTCAGTTTTTAGTTTTTGTCCAAAAAAGGCCCCTTACGTTTAGGATTTCATATCTTTGACGATTTTAGAATCCTAAATAGTCGTCACTAAAATACCGTAAGATTCATCCCCCTCCCCCACCAGCAAATTAGCCCCCCCCCCCCCCCAACCAAAAATTTAAACCCCTTAAGAAACTCAGACGCAAACATTCTTCTGAAAATACGTTCTCCCGAATTATAAGCCCCTGTTATCGAGGCTGTTTTCTATTTTGTTGTTGTTGTTGTTGTTTCGTCCCAGGGCTTATTTTCAGAATTTCATGCTGCCGCTGAAGAAAAATGTCGAGCGGGACGGCTGTACACAGGCTACAAAACCTGTTGACGTTAAAATCTATCAAGTGCTAATTTACATTTGTTCACAAGAGCGAAGAGTGGCAAAAAATGGTGACTGGAATATATATTTAATATGTAGATTTTTTCAGTACTGGCTTTTTCAGACGATTTTGTATCCGGTAAGAGTCACGCGATATTACTGAAAGAGGCCATTTGCGCTAATTGCGGCAGGCTTTTTGCATTTTCAAAACGATGTTCAAACGGATGTTTTCACGGACTTAAAGGAAGCCTTTAAGCTATGATTCTAAAATATAAGAGGTAAAAATATGCGAATCGATTTAAATATAATTGGTGCCTTACGCAACACGCAATTCAGTTATTTAAATATTAAACATATTTTGTATTCGTATTGGAAGCCAACTTATAAATTTGTCACATGACCTTAGTTTGCTGTCAATCAAAATCGAATCAAAAGATAAGCCACTGAAGCAAAATACAATATTCTTGAAATAAATTTTCAAAAGGTAGTTTAAAACCTATGAAATATTAAAAGTTGTGTTCGCTTGTTCCATTGTTATATTGCGCAGACAGCACTTTACTTTATTCGAATTACTAATTGCATTCAACTTTAAAATCTCTCATTGTGACAGCTGACAGTTTATGTACCGGTAAGGGCCAAAGTTTTATTTAACATACAATTGAGCCAAAGTTTTCCTGGTATCAGATCTGGCGCCTTTAACCCCTTATATCCGCAAAGCTCCCAAGCGCGAAGGAGAAACCAAGGTTAAACTTGTTCAATTTGCATATAGATGTAATATGGCAGTGCTGGCGGGGTATCCCTGCCATTCCTCGAATTCAACAACCGCGTTGATTTTAAAGATTGACGAGATGACAACAAATCCTCAATGGATTATCATAGGTTGCAAATCATAAGTTGCTGCCACAAAATTAATATTAAGCTTCTTGTTTGTTTGCATGTTTAGAATATTTCTCATGTTACACATTTTTTAAATTCTTAGATATGATAAAGAATTATGCGTGAAGTTTAACTGAGGAGAACTGACAAAGTTATTTCTTTCTGATATTTCCATGAATGCGCAACGACACATGTTCAGCAACTGAACGGACAAAATATTACCAAAAGTGAGTTAACTTGTTCGAATTACAAAAGGGCAGAACTGTCCCCTAATGGCCATGTTAGTGCTTGTTTATATGGGGGGAGGGAGTTGTCCCTGGTAGGGGGTTCCCCCCCCCCCCCCCCGCCAACCATCTTCTGACGAGCGTTTATATGAGAAAAGTTTTCCCCTGTTGACCGAGCGAAAACTTGACCCTCTCGGCTCAGAAGACTGGCGACAGTTGTTTTAAAACATCGAGCGTTGTTTTCTAAAATCAGGACAAGCAAAATTTTACCGCCGACTTCAATTTCAAATCAACGGCCACTTTGTTTTGGCCGATTGTAGCGTTTGCGCATGCTCCGTATGTGTCAACTTGTCCCTAGCTACCCCCCCCCCCCCCCCCCCCCCACCCGAGCCAAGTTTCTATTTGTTATATAAACGGTTGGCAGCTATTTATAAAGAAACGTATGAAAAGCTCCCTCACCCCAGTCCACCCCGGGTGTGTAACCCTCCTAGAAGGGACAACTCTTCTGTAAATAAACAGGCCATTACACGAGGTAATTTTCCTTGCAACTTGCAACGGATGGTGCCTAGGTTAAGCTCTTTAGAGGTTTTTCCGGTGTTCTTGCTTTAGTACATAGTCGTGTAGTTGAATTCGTCATATGTGCGCGCGCGTTTCCAAAGGTGCTGCCATATATGGTTTTGTTTTCTCCGGTTTGGGGGAAAAGGCCGGATTTCTGAGCATGCGCATGCAAGTTATCCTGGACTCTCTCTTCTCGAGCCCGGGTTCAATCCCTATATAGGGCGCGGAAGAGAGCGTTAGGGACTGGACTAATGGTTAGTACTCTGGACTCCGGATCGGGCGGTCCGGGATCGAGCCCTAGCCGGGGCAGTGGCGTTGTGTTCTTGGGCAAGACACTCTCACACTGACTCTCTCCACCCAGGTGTACATGTATAAATGGGTGCCGGCGAATTTACTGCTGGAGTAACCCTGCGATGGACTAGCATCCCATCCAGGGGGGAGTATAAATACTCTTAGTCGCTTTATGCTACGGAAAGCATGATAAGCTCCGGCCTGATGGGCCAGTAGGATCGAATGCAGACTTAATACTTATTATTTGGTTTTAAGACTAACATTTCTTTTACTTTTTTTCAGTTTGGTCTCTAGAATGTTACCATTGCAAAGGAAAAATCTCACAATGCCAACCTGGTGGCAACAAATCATCATTTCTCGAGTGTACTCCAACAAATACTCGATGCTATAGGAGAAAAGTCACGAAAATCGATGCAGAAGACGAGTTGGACCAAGGCTGTACGAATGAAGACGGCTGTGGTATATACATAAATACCTGCTTAAACAGCGATGACTGCACAGCCAGTTGCTGTGAGAAAGACCGGTGTAACAATAAGGCCAGCGGTATTGCAAACAGCGCATGTGTACTGATTTGTCTGGTGATTGCTGCCACCTTTGGAGGTCGACTCCTGTGAACTTTCTAGAAAGAAAGTTGAAAACAACTTTTAAAACGACAGGAGCTGTAGATATATCAGTTAGTGTAACACTGATCATCTTACACATTGCTTCACTGTACGATAACATCTGATGAGGAAGAGTACGAAATCGTCACTCAAAGATGTCTTTCATTTTCAACAGTACGTTGGTATACCTAAAATGCTGAACTACAACAACACTTGAGCTTTATTTTTATTTGCATTACCATAAAACGTTACAGCATTGCAAAAACATACGGTAATTTCGAAGAAAAATTCTATAATAATAATAATAATAATAATAATAACGTTAATGATGATGATGATGATGATGATGATGATGATGATAAAGCAAAGCAAAACAAAACAAACAAACAATAATCAAGCGTTTGACAATAATTTGTCTCTCATATCAGTGCACTCTTTTTTTATAAGAATATTGTTTTTTCCGGCCCAGGCTGAATATTCTTTTTTTGCCGATTTTAGGCTGGAAATATTTTTAGATTACAGCTTATGGTATTTCCGTTTTAGAACGTATTGGGTTATCAATTACAGTGTTTGGTGTCTAGATCTGTATTACCATCTGAAAGCCACATATGTGTATTACATGTACCGTTCATCGAACTGTCATTTGCATCAAGCTTTTGGCTAGTGCAGGCTGTTACCGTTTTATTGAAAGGAAAATTTTATACGGTTTAGTTAAAAACATATAATTGAATTGTATTTTCAATTTTCGACACAACAAATTATATTCTTTTAAAAATCTCAGCCTCGGGTTTATTCTTAAATTATTCTTATAATTTCGCAGATTTCAGCCTCGATTTTCTTATAAAATATATTCTTATAAAAATAGAGTGTACAGGACGATAACTGACGGAGAAAACAAACACTGTAGCTAGGTATTGTAATTTTAACTTAATTTTTAAATTATTTATCTTATAAATAAGTTTTATAAGAAAGTGTATACGCCAGTACAGCAAAGATATCGCGCAATCATAGGCTGTATAAACTTAATGTTAACTGCAATGGCTGAAATAAAATTTAAGTTGTTAATTTAGGAACCCAATAGGAAAGGTGTGTATACACTTTCTTCTCTTACCTGGAATTGATATCACGCCGCAGCGGAAACTGTGGAGGGTCATTAACTAGACGGCATTCATAAAAACCAGTACTTTTTTTCTGTGAATAGGAAGTTAGATTAGTTTGTTTAGATTAGGTCTTTATTCTTTGTAATTACTTTTGTAATGATTATATTGTTTTAATTCTTATATTTGTAGATATTTTTTTTGCTTGTATATATTACTGAGTGGAATTTACCGTGTATAAATAAAGTTATATATCTATCAGATTCGTCTGGAAATTAACTCAGTTTTTTAGCCCCTCCCAACTCCATAGATGGTAAATCGTGACAATTTGTGAACAAGGCAACTTCTTATTTTTACTTTGCCTGTAAGTGTGCTTATCATAAATCCTGTTTTGTGCTCCTGGATTATTTCGCGGAACCTGTCAACCTCGGCGTTCTTTCATTTTCAATGTTTTTGAATGCAATCGTTACTGGAACATGCAGCTTACGTGCCACTGGGTACCTGGGTGCAAAGGGCTGCAAATCCGGTGGTACGGGACAGGACATTGAAGCAAGGCTTGGGAAAGCAAGGGCAATATGTAACAAGCTGGGTAAAATCTGGAGGAACAGTCAGTTCACCGACCAGACTGAGAGATGAACATCTTCGAGTCCAATGTCACTGGTTTCGGTGATGTTGTATTGATGCGAAGCTTGGAGGATGACTTGAACGGACGACGGATATCAAGGATCTACTGGCCAATGTAGGAACGAATGAGGAGATCTGAAATAGAGCAGGAATGAAGGCAACAAGCAAATAAGTGGAAAGGAGAAGACAGGCATGGCTAGGCCATGTTCTTAGAATGGACCACCACTATCATTCACGGACAGCTCTCACATGGGTACTGGAAGGCAAGAGCGGTGTCTACCGTCGGCGGCAGGAAACTCGCAGGATAAAGGACTTTTGAAACTCAAGGCAAGAGTTATAAAAACCTGTGGCAGCAGCAGAAGGTAATTTTAAATGATTCTTTTAATATGCAGAAGCTATTATTTATTGAAACGAAGTTGTGTAAAATGACTCCATAAAATCATTTCCTCCAAACGCGGCGTGAAAATTCCCAACCTTCAAACCCTGTTTACCTCTAAGCTCTTTGACCCCTCTCCTCAGTTTTGCATACTTTTAACTACAAATATCATGCGTAACAGCCTTATTTTCAAATTACCCAACAACTATACCTGCCTCCTCCTCAGGCGCTTCGATTTGGCCTCTATTTGGTCGCGAACAAAGACGAGCGCAATGCGCGCCCAAGGGAGGAGAGGCGTCTGGGAACGAGGTAGCAACTATATGCACTGACAATGCACTGATTGAAGCAGTGTCCTGCAACGTCATCTCGTGTTACCATGGCTACGCGAGACAAAAATGCGAGGAAACGTCTCTAACCCAGTCCTCCAGTCCCTTTTGACGCTTTGCCTGCAGCCTTTCGCTCGTGACAGAAACAGAGCAGCTTGCACGTCTTCGGTACATCAGTAAATTCTTAGAACTAACATTAAAAGAAATGTATGGAAGCAGCTAATGAGATTTAACATTTCGATCGTGGATGTGACTGGGCCAAGAACTTTCAATTAAAGTAATTTAAATTTATTTTATTACTTATGTCGGACCTGGTGTAAGCTACCTCGATTGATAACTTGTAAGTTATTATATTTTTAGTCAATGCTGTTTTTAACTAATTATAGAATTGTTTTAACAACGCAGTGGGAAACTAATTCTGCAAAATAAAGTCCACAAGGATTTTTAACGCTCTCCTGTCGAGCTAATTGTCTCAAGCTTCGCTGTGGTTGCTGCACCTGTTGGACTGATGATGTGTCTAGAATTTTCATTTTTGTAACAACACGACAAGTTTAGTGAAGAAACACATTTAACACATCTGACTCAGTATAATCTGAATGCGCTGTGATTGCGTGGAATACCCAACCATGGCATATATTTTTGTATCCTTATGCATTGTATTGTTATTTACGAAAGGTACGTATTTCATTATCTTTTAGTCGTTTCACGGTGTCAAATTTTTCTTTGTGCGTGGTACTTAATATATTATGCATTTCATTCCGACATGTGCACAAATTTGTGTAGTTTTACTTAAAGTTGAATTTTTAATCCGAACGGAAAATATTTTACATCATAACACTTTGCACGTAAGCTACTTCGACAGCCTTAGCTTTTTCACAGCTCATTAATTTAAAAAGCGAAGATTGGGTCATATCAGTTCAGATTTTACCTAACGCGAGACAAAGTTCGCTTGATCGAGTTCAAACTATATCTAACATCTTAGTTAAGCGCTTCAATCACGTCAGAAGACGAACCACTTTTCGTATTTTTAAATTCACTGATCAGGAAAGAAACATAAATCAAGGAATGCAGTTAGTCCTGTTCTGTTTTATACACCGTAGTAAAAGGAATGAGACGAAAGCGGCTCGACGTTTCATCAGCCGTTGTCACTCCAAGGTGCCGGTTGTATTAATCTATTACTTTAAATTGTTGATTGGGTTAACTGAAAGCATTGCCCCAAAAATTTGGAGGGCGGGAATCCCGCGATATGGCCTCGGTACGGCCGCGTTACTAGTGCGGGACTTGTTATACAGTCTTCCCCAGTCATCCTCTTAGACTTTGGCGTTTGGCAACGCGTCCACCAGAAATTATCGTCTTGAGAGAGAGAGATTAAGCATGACGTTATACGGCAAACGCGAGCTTTCCATTCACTTTGTTACCTTTCTATAGAATTCTAAAATAAATCCCTCAGAAAAAATAGGCAAAAAATCACACATTCACGACAAACACAAACCTACTTATCTCCGCGTACAATCGTCAAACGGCAGACGGCAGAAGTGAAGTTTTTCCCGTCCGCGAGAAAAACTAACGTCACGCTTAATCCCTCTATTATAGAGATTAAGCACGACGTTATACGGCAAACGGCAAACGGCAAACGGCAAACGCGAGCTTGCCATTCATTTTGTTACCTTTTTCTCAGAATAATAGGGAAAAAAATCACACATTCACGGCAAACACAAACCTACTCAGTTCTGACTACACTATAACACGAGACATTCAATGTGAAAGTTTATTGAGGATGCGTCAGTCAGTCATCTAATGCAAAACATATCCTGATTACAATCTTAAACCTTGCAAATAACAATTGTTGTTTCTAAGAATATAAAGGTGTGCTACGCCAGATACGAAAAACCACTAAAAACCACACTTTAGAAGTGGCCAAAAATATGTGGAAACGTATTCCTCGTCTAATGTAGCAGCACGAAACCCCGAGGAAAGTGTTCAACTAAATAAACCAGAACATTTTACAATAAACTATTTACAAAAGCTGTTCAAACAGCATGTTAAAGAAAAAAGAAAAGCAAGCCAAGACGAGGACTGATCCGACCTAGAATGACCTAAATCTCCTACCCAAAACCTATATATACGGGAACATCCCAGAACAGCTCGCGAACCTTTAAGTAAAGCCGTCAGAATAGTAATTTCAGACTAATTCATTCATTCACACGTCAGAGATTACATTTTTCGCGTACAAACGCCAAACGGCAAGCGGCGGAAGTGGAATTTTTGCCGTTCGCGGGAAAAACAAACGTCATGCTTAAAATCTCTCTATTGAACTGACTATTGACTGGTGTTTTATATTCTAGAGCTAACAGGCATCAAGTGTTTCACCTGTGAGCAAGGAGGCAACTGCAAAAAGGACATGAAAGAAAAGGAGTGTACCAAGGACCCGTGGATGGACAAGTGCTTGCTAATGATGGACAATAAAGATGAACGGGTATCAAATATGTTCTTTTGTACTCATGTCAAAAGTCAATGTGTGATGGAACCTTTTAGCATAACTTCGAATGTTCGCATTGAAATGAACGCAATGAACGATTTCAGCTTTTTTTTAGACCATTTTTTTAATGACAATGTCGAGGTCAAACACGTTTTTTGCAATCTAGTTTGGGTCATTTATTATTTGACAGGTGAAGTTTTGTATGTTCAATCTTGTACAGTCAGCTTGAATCAAGAATTATTGGCCGTTTCGTTGGAAGAGGGAAGAACCATATAATAATTAGTTCAATACTATTGTACCGAAACTGCTGATGTTTTTTATTTTTCAGATTGCAAGAGACTGCGCCAACGCCAAGCTTTGTGAAATTGCAGATAACAACTGCAGAAAAGCCAAAGAAGCGAGGACTGGGGATTGTGACGTCACCTGTTGTGGCACTGACCTGTGTAATGCTGGCTCAATGGGGTCACCATTACTCTGGCTAACTGTGGTCTGTTTTATTGCTTATGAAGTGCTTACCAGCCTTCTTCGCTTCTAGAAAGCGAGGAATAATACCTCAAACTGAAACACTGGAAAAAAAGATACTTGCAGATCCTTTCAAATGGAGAATGGATCAGTCGAAAGATCAAAATAGCATAGCGTTCCATGATTTTTATTAGCAAGATCTATTGCGGTTATCTTTACATTGCGACTACTCCAACCAAGGCCACCCAAGCAAATTCTTTGCAAGTTGATGAATGAAAATCCTGGATGTTAACAATAAATTTTTGACAATTAAGCGATCCAAGCAAGCTGCACATGAAAATTTTTATCAATTCAACACGCAAATGCTATTGGTCGATCTGCAACTTTGAATTCGCTTGTGTGGCCTTGGTTGGAGCAGTTGCACGGTAAAACCGGGCACAATTTTATTTGTTTATTTTATAGGTTACTTGTCCTTAGTTTGTAAACTTATCAACTTATGGCCTACTTTCTCTAAGGAAGTGTTCTCGTGTTCTCATTAACATCTTGTGTTATATTTTGTAAATTTACACTGTTTATTTTAACATGCAGGCTGAATTCTCTTAATGTTCTTGTGTTCTTGGGCAAGAGACTTTGCCTCTTTCCACCCAGGAATATAAATGAGGCCGGCAAACGATGCGGGGTGGGAAGTAGTTATACTCCTAGACGCTTCATGCTACGGAACCGGAGATTAATGCCAGTCGAGCTGACAGGCCTCTAGGCTCAAACACAGCCGGACTTTACCTATACACGTGAAATAAATAATATGAACTCAGCCCAGAATTGCCTTTAGGTGGTCTGGATACGACTAAAAAACATACTGGATAAGACAACGGCAACAGTAATGTTCTGCCAGTTTCGCTACTAAGATCACAATTCTCGCTTTGCTCTTCGTCCATCGGCGATAAAAAAATTACGGCTAACACCACTGCAAGCAACAAAGCCAAACTCCCGTGAGCATTTCCCATCGCACTTTTTCCCGTATTACACAGGTATCCATGACAACAGTCATGTGAGCACGTCGCAGCAACGCTGCCATGTTCACTACAGCGAGGACTTGGTGTAGAACACTCTCTATCCGAGGCGCAATCTTTCATAAATATTTTGGTAATGTTACTTGGATGATTAGCATTTTGCTGAGAGTTGTACTTTTCTTCTCTGCTAAACGCAGCACAGTGTTCAAACCGGAAAGGACATTTCTTCTCCACCATGTTTTTGTTACAATGGTCCCAAGATATGGTGCTTCGACAGGTGTAGCATGCTGACCCTGAAATTTAACCCAAAATACCTCTTAGAAAATCGAATTTATTTATATTTATCCGTTGATATGAAACCTTGACGAAGGCTAACACTCGAAACGTTAGCTTTCCAAATTCGCTGAGGCGGTTAATTCACCTGTATCAACGTATGCGTCAAGTTGATAATTAGCTGGATTTTTTTTTTGCAGTAAGCACTGTGTTCAGTTATACTGGCTGTTGTTTACCTAGGAATGCCGGAAATGGCTTTACTCACCTGTACAAAGACCCCAGCCCGATCCGTTGACATTTCTATCAAACTCGGGCTGTGTAGCGCACCAGTTAAGACCGTTTGGATTTCCCTCTATAGCTGCACAATTTTTGTACTCCTTTCCACGATATTTAAACGGGAAAAGGCAGCAATCTCCATCTGTAGTTTTTACGAAACACTGAGAGTCCGTCACTGAGAAAAAGAGAGGAAAACAATTTTAACTGTCGTTAAAACGACTTTAAACCTCAGAGAAAACACATTAAACAAAGAGAACGCGCGAATAAAGAAATCTGGTAAATTTTAAGCTCGGTAATGAAATGTGAAAGATGAAATATTTAAGGGGGGGAGACTCTTAACTACAGATCTGGAGCAGTTGCTAAGGAATGGCTGAAGACTGTATTTTGAAGCAAGCGATTTTGAAGCTTTTTGTAACGCTAAATGGTGAATTTTGTTTGGGGGTACACCTGCTTTGAAAAATATAACATTGCGCGTGTGAAACTAGTGCCAGTCCCAAACCGCGCGTTAGAATTTAAAATCCCTAAAACTCCACGGAAACAAGGTAAAGTTCCGATTTCTCTTACGAATCAGAGATAACGTAGCCGTCTTTATAATCTGACGTATGCTTTTACCGTTTACACGAAAAAAGGAAACGCTACTGATGAAAGTCTGTAAATATGAGTGTATATTAGGCCATAACTCTTATAATAATGCGAATTTCATGAAAACGATACGTCACATTACGCATGTGGAAGTTCTTTATCTATTGACGCTCGTTTTAATTTTAAAATCTATCCGCCGTTTGAGTTTTAGGGTTTATTCTGTTCTGGTCACGTGACGCGTTAAAGATGACCGTGACTTGAATCTCTTGGAGGAATCTTCAATAGGACAAACCCGTGCAAAAAGCTTATCTGTATGAGGTTTTGTTTCCAAAATATAGCAATTAGAAACTTGCTTTAGAAACAAATTGGTAGTTAAGAGTCACCCCCCTTAACATGTCGCGAGCGTGGGACAAAGAAAAATCTGAGTCCCTGACGGGAATCGAACCCATGACTTATCGACCACCGGGCGGGCGCTCTATCCACCAGATACCTTAATCTGCAGGGATCTATCAAATATACCAAAAATGCTTTTTTTTTCCAAAATGCAAGGCCTAAAGTAAATTACAAAGACGGCTATTATTAGTATTAGTTTTAATACATTTTATTGTAGCTTACATTTGCAATACCCCCAGCTTGTGGAAACATTTCTGCTGTATTTGAAGTCTTCTATGGCGCACCAAAAGTGATGATTGATATCTCCATGGTTGGTACAACTTCTATATTTTATCCCTTTGTAGTAGAACGGAAAACGGCAGCAGTGATTATCAACTGTTCGTTGGGTACAAGCAGCGTTTTTTTCCCCTAGAATTGCTGAAAGAAACAACCTTCACATAAGCGTGACCTTCAAAAGATTTTTTTTCGATGTGTGTTTTAAGCCCCCAGGATGGGGGTGGAGGGTTTCTCCTTCAAATGGTAGTCCCATGGGGTCTTACCGCCAGGCTTATTAATTAGCTGGTAGCGGTTTCCAGCACTTTTCAGCTCTTATGTTTTGATGGGTCAGTACTACAAATCTTTATCAATTGCTGCTACAATAATGGTATCAAAACAGATACCCAATCATTGCTAAATAATCAAGTTGTGGTTATTTTCCTGACATTCTGGTTGTCATGGCAACAGCATAAGCTGTTAAAACACCCTTGCTTTTAGCTTTAAGGTACCTGCCCAGGCAAATTTGGTGCATTTTTGACCATATAAAAGACAGGGATATTTTCACTCAAAATTCTTCAAACCTTCCACACATAGTCATTGTTAACTGATAAATATGTTGCCAATATTTTTTTGGCACCACGACTGCTCAATATGTTAATAATTAACTTTATTATTAACAACTAATCTTAAACATTTTTACGTTTTTCCAGCAGCCATGTAGTTGTTGAACAATAACGCAACTTTATTATGATTCCTCATCAAACAACACAAAAATCTGTGGTTGGGTTCTCGGATATAAAAAATTGTCAAAAAGATATCAGTAATTTTTGATATTTTGTAATTACCTTTAATATCTGTGGCCACCAAACCCACAGTATTGAGTCTAGCTACGTTCCCAAACACACGATTGTAGACAATCACCAGTACGAACTACATGCCAAATTTCATTTGAAAATGTTCTATCGTTCTGGAATAAAATGAGATTTTCTGAAACCCTGTTGGGCAAGAAGTTCAAATTGAACTCAAATGTAGCAAAGATTCCGTGAAAAATCCTGCAAAATCTATGTTATTGAAGAGTTTCAAGTCCCTCGTGTTCGATGCCGCCATTTGGGACGTGTTTCCGCTGTTTCAAAGGCCTGCAGACCTAAAGAACATTGTTTGTTTACACGTTGCAACACGTTGCTAGGTGCGACACTCGTCCCAGGCTTCCGATTTCTCGAATATTAACTTTTGAGGACTTGGGACGGAAAGCACTACATGGCATTGCTTCAGACCATGTGGACTTCTTATTCTTTTATACATGATGTGAAATCACACTTAACTTTTTTTTTTGATGTTAAAAAAATTGGCAGAAAGAGAAGTCGAACCCGGGTCGTCGGATTACCAAGCGAGTGTCATACCTGCTAGGCCACCGACGACCAGCTGCCAGAATTCCGAAACTGCAAGCAACCTTAAGCTAATGTAGGCTAACCAAAATGCTTTTTAGGCTAACCAGAGTGCTAGTTAGGCTAACCAGAGTGGTATTTAGGCTAACCAGAGTGGTATTAAGGCTAACCGGAGTGCTAATTAGGCTAACCCGAGTGTTGTTTAGTACTACGTGGTATAATATGTCATCAGGTGTCTCACATGGTCTGAGGCAATGCCATGAAGTGATTTCCACTTGGGACGAGTTTCAAATCCAATATGGCGTCCACGATGCAATCTTTGCTCGAACAATCAAAACAACCTCACAAAACAGCTACCCAGAAGAAAATATCGCCGAGAAAAGCCGATAAATGGATGAAAATCCTAACAACCGACCCAGTTCCCCACTCGGAAATGCCACTGACTTCCGGTAAATAGACGAATTTTAGCTTCATCGTGCTCGTCTCCTTGTGCGTATTTTGTCTCGAAATCGATAGTTTTATATATTAGGAGCACTAAGAAACATAATAAGAAAAAAATTGGGGGAAACGAAAATACAAAATTTTGCCTGGGCAAGTACCTTAAGTGCTAATAACTCAAAAACGAGCTTGGTGACCCCCATTTTTATCACTGAGTTATGATCAGCATGTTAAGAAAGAACTTTTTGCAAAGTTAAAAAAAATTGGCGTGCGGTTTTGGAGCCATCGTAAATTTTCAAAAATTTAAGGCGCCTCTGAAACTGCAATAGCGAGTGAGCTATTTTCTTACAAGACAGTAAAGTTGCTGGCGGCTGCTTCTCATGGGGGCAGAATACAATCCGAATTAATAACAGCGCACTTTGACAGAAATAACTATTTCTGCTTGGATACTGGATTCTTTTGCGACTCTTTCAAGAGTATCATTAATCACATTCAAATTAGTCAGGGTATCATTTGCGGCAGGTTTCTTTTACAGGTCACAGGTCACAGGTTACAGGTCACAGGTCACAGGTCACAGGTTACAGGTCACAGGTCACAGGTCACAGGTTGCAGGTCACAGGTCACAGGTTTAAAAAAATAACATTTGGAGGGTATGTTCTGAAGCCCAAAATGATAAACAAAACTTGTCAGTTACGGTTAGCTTTTACCCCAGTTTGCTTGCGGTTAGCTTTTACTCTGGTTTGCTTGCGGTTAGCTTTCACTCTGGTTTGCTTGCAGTTAGCTTTTAGTTGCTGGTTAGGGCAGTACTCTATAAACGAAACAAAAGACAAATATATAGAGTGCTGCCCTAACCAACAAATAAAAGCTAACCGCAAGCCAACCGGAGTGAAAGCTAACCGCAAGCAAACCAGAGTAAAAGCTAACCGCAAGCAAACCGGAGTAAAAGCTTATTGCAAGCAACCTGAATTAAAGCTAGCCGCAAGCATCCAGAGTAAAAGATAACTGCAAGCCAACAGGGGTAAAAGCTAACCGCAACAAGTTTTGTTCATCATTTTGGGCCTCAGTACATACCCTCCAAATGTTTCATTTTTTTGACCTGTGACCTGTAACCTGTGACCTGTGACCTGTGACCTTTAAAAGAAACCTGCCGTATCATTTGCGGTACGTAACTTCGCGTCGCATATCACAGTACTTCAGACACAGACCACTTTCACTTTCTACACTCAGGTTGTTGAGTATGAGGTTCCAGACATGTACATATGCAGTGTCATAGTTAACAACCGATTATATTTCATAAGAGCTAGATAACCGATGGTGCTCTTTGAAAAATTGATTTTCAAGTTTCTCATTTGTAATAACAGTCCTTGGTCCTTTTTGTTTTATTATTACGCGATACTGTGTGTTTTAATTTGTAAGCTAGTTTTGTAAGTTTTGAAGTTTCCTACGATTTGAAGGCAGGTAACATCGACATGTACCATTGAAGGCAGCATTATACCGTGACATGGCCGCTTTAAACCGATTTGGAAGGAAACGGACAAGACTTTTAATTGGCCTTCTTCGTGCGCCCTGGCCACCTGCCGCTTAATCAATTAATATTCAAGTTATTCAAAGCAAGCTACCGTTTTAAATTTTAACTTCAATAAAAAGATCTATATACCACCCCATGGTGTGGTTTCGTAAAGATTAATCGCGTGAGAGCTAAGCCTTCTTTCAGTGATTTTCAGTTCTATTCAACGGTTTTCAACACCAATTATTTCCGTCATCTGAACAAATTCCGGTTTCCATAGCTTATTGCAACTTCATCATGGCGGATTGTTTTCCTTTTGATTTTATCGCCAATTTGCCATTTTAAAGATGAGTTTGGATCGAAAAACAAGCGACCTGGCAAATCGATCCTACCTGTGAAGAATTCAGTCTAAAAATCTTGCAAGATTATTGTGTTACGACTTCTTCCAATTATTTTTTATTTAAGTTTCGCAGGACTCTTTTTAACGGAATATCTGCCATCGACCCAATATGCTGATTCAGTTCCAGAATAAAACTTTTGTACCTTATTTTGTATATTATTCGTACGCAACTCATCAAGATGCCACTCAATATTATCCGCCAAGTGTAAAAATTTAAGTGAGAAAGGAAATTTAGACACTTATAATTTCTAAGAATTGAAATTATGTCGAAGAATTGATCGCTCGTTGTCTCGCGTTTCTTTTTTCTCTTACCTTTTAAAATGCAGTTGAACAGAACGACGAACAAGCAGGTTCGACACGACATCGTTTCTGGTGCGATTGAACAGCGTCATGCAGGCATCTGGCTGTGTTTTGGTTAAAATATACTCATCGGTTCTTTCAGTGTAGTTGTTCATAAATGTTTCATGTCAGTCAGGCATAACATATATCCTGTCTCCCTACGTAACAAGCTGTTATGACAACTTGCCTGAATACACTATTATTGCGGTAAGTTTTGAATTACATATTTGCGCCTGTCTACGTCTCGACCTGAAAGTGGGTTCATGTAAACATAACTCTAAAAAGGATCAATTGTTTTTTCGGTTTTGATAACGAGACAAAAGATTGAGCAGAACTTGTCAAGCTTGGAAAAACATTTTTAAAATGGAAAAGGGCTAATTATTTGAGACTTTGCATAATTACGATTTGGCTGGTTTTGAAGCAGATGGCGATAATCAAAAGATGCTTTGTTTGTGAGCAAAAACTAAACTGTGGGAAGTCTCAAATTTTCTCTCAAAGTAAGGCAAAAATGGCGCAAGAATTAAGCGCGGGCTTCGGAACGTAGATCGCGCTATTTTTTTCGTTCGTTTTAGATAGACCGCCGACTGCTCACCGTTCAGCAATAACGGACAATTAACTGAGACAGACAGCTTTGTTTGCCGACAGAATATTTTTTCAAGGCCTTGGCCGAAGCCTTTACAATAAACTCTTGGTGCTTAAAATCTAGATCATTTTCCGATCGAAAAAGGAACTCGAAAACTGGCTGAAAGGAAGTTTTAACTCTTTAGTCTCCTCCAGCTGGTTTCTAAGTAACAACAGAGGACATGCAGACGTTCTCTTGAGAAAAGAAGAGATAAAGAAAACAATCAAAATAGGTCAAATGAGAAAACTACAATATAAGAAAGTCGCTTTAAAATCTAAAATCTGTCGTCTAAAATACCCTGCCATTAATGCTCGACAAAGGAAGGCCTAAGAAAGAAAGCTCTAAATCTGTATAAAAAGGTCTTCGAGTTGGCCAATTTTGTTGCCACTTGCTGAGACATGATATTGCTCATCCATATGAGTTTTCTTTAAGTTGACCTCAAATTAACTGTGTTTTGCAGATTTAAGCCGTTTCCCTGCAGCGTTGTTCAATGATTTGAATTGCAAAACAAAGTTTGTCGAAAACAAAAGAAAAAGAGCTATGTAGAATGAAGCCATACATTTTTGGTGCAATATTCATTGCCGCTATCGTGCCTTTCTGTAAGTACAAAAATGGCTTTCAAATAGCTATATTACTGAAGCAAAGCAAGGAACAAAACTCCCGAGTTCAGAAAAAGCTAAGAGATCAACTCTTCTCGATCCCAGAACAACGTTATTTTAATTGAGAAAGCAACGATTTAGGAAACACAACAGCTACGCATCTGCCGGCTTTACCTAAGCAACTCACACGCGTGCATGTGTATCAAGATGGCATGGCTGTGCTTTTGGAATAAAATAGAGTCGAAGCGCTAATATTTTTTTCTTGGTTAATAGCTGGGTTTTGTAGTCGCTGAATTCGTTTCAAAGATCGAGATATGGTCAATATTGAACATCTGCTTTTGACTACAGTACTTGTAGAGATCAAGGTAGATTGGGAGCAGTCTTTTTCTTTCCTAGCGTGTGACGTGATTTCAGGTACGAATGTCGGTGAATGATTTCCCGACTTGCACAATTTTAACTTTTCCGGTCGCAGTAGGATTTTAGGGACAAAACCGACTGCTCGCCGTCTAAAATCACAGCAGACTTCTCTTGATCCTGCCTTTCTATATACTTATTTTTTTTTCATAATCATTTTCTTTTGTTTGAAGAACTAAGGACGGTCCATATTGAAAATCGGCTTACTTCGGAAGAATATTCTTGTGTAGGTCAAACTTTCATTAATGCATTTCACCAGAAACCCTTATAAATTTCTCATTTCACTTATAATCTTTATTTATATAGACTTATCAACAAATGTTCGATAACCTTGGAATTAATCTCAAGCGTACCATATTTAATCAAAGAACTGGTTTTAAATTATTCAGGGGAGGGAGGTGGGTACAGGCATGGGTACGAATTACTAACGTTTTGAGCTTGAAACCTTACTGGAAGGTTGGGAGAAAGTAAATGTATCATTGACCTTTTTTGTATCAGATTCAAGTGAGTACATGTGAATGAATAAACAATATATGATGCAAGGGAATGAGAACCTGGTCTTCCAATGAAATGTCACCTAACTGAACAAAATTTCCAAACCAAAGACGTTGCAATTCTTGTTCAGGCGCGCCTTTACTTGGCATGCATAATATATATGATCGACCCACCCACACACCAAATACATGGCTGATTAGAATTTCCCTGTTCGTTTCAGGCTCTTCGCAGCTGTGCTATTCCTGCGCAAAAGCAGCGTCCATGGAAGAATGTGACGTCCAAATGACAGAGTACAACTGTTCTATGGTTGGTGATTTTCACACCAAGTGTGCACGTTTCTGTGACTGGAAGAAAGGTGTCTATATGCGAGAATGCGCCAATGACCTTAAGTGCAAGAGATTACAGATGGAATGCGACGAAAGAAAGGCCATGCAGGAACAAAAACAGAAAGTGCCAGAGTGCGAGTATAAGTGCTGTGAGGGAAATCTGTGCAATGCTGACCCGTGTAATCTGGGACGCAGTATTCGTCCACGCAGGATGGGTGTTGTGGGGTCCGTCTTTGTCATGTTAAATATGATCAGGTTTTCTTCGTAAATGCCTGATTAAATAAAGATGTTTTCAAAGGTTGTAAGAGTTACGATAGAGAACAGCCACATGTAAAAACTGTATAATAATAAAGAAACTGACAACAATCGTAATGGATTGGACATGTTCCATTTCTTTAAGGATCACTTCATCTCCAATTCCCGTCCCTTGAGGCGCCTGTTCCGGGGCGGAGCCTGGGGCACGAAGAACAAGTGGCTCTGGGGACACGTCATTTGATTGGTTAGATTTTAACAAGGGAAATTCAAATCTAGCCAATCAAATCAACCATTTTGAAATCTCTTTCAACCGAGGTCAGTCGAGAGCGCATAAGGGATGAATCATTATTATTTTTTTCTTTTTTTTTTTTGGGGGGGGGGGGGGGGGGTTGGGCAATTGTTCTGAGCTCGAATTTAGTTTCTGTCATGTGCTTGTGCACGATTATTTATTTATTTATTTAATTACTTATTTATTTATTTTACACACTTAGCAATATGTAGCTTATCTTTGGGTTGCTGTGCATTATTTTTTCTCTACTGCTTCGTTTCAGGACTTTTTGGTAATTACCTACAGCTCCCCCTCAGCTCTTAAAATACAATGGTCCACCCCTAAATAGGGGTAACAGTTGTAGAACAAAACATTAATCTGATAATTTACGCAGTTTTTAACAATTATTTGCAACAAACCACTGCCTGCTCTTACCCATCAAGGAACTGGGATAACTCTAACTGTGCTCATTTCAGAATTCCACGCCCTACAAAAGTAGTTCCAAACCGGCAATTTTAACCCCTGATGCATAACCATCGTCCCTGGCATTGCGCTTAATATGTGGTTCGAGCGAGTTTAAGACTGGCCGACTGGCTGTTATTCTGTGGGCAATGGTGGACATGGCCTGGTGATAATCTGCCCGGCTAGTTCGTTTTCCAAGCTAGTCAAGAACACTTCATACGTGTGCATGGTCATTCACGTTTCTATCCCATTTTTCCCTTACAGCAGATAGGATGGGACTTTGTCCTTGCACCTCCAGTGTAGTGACCTCAACAATTTCATTTGATTTAAATCACAGCTCCACAATAAGGCTGCTTCGGCCTACACTAAACACCATGACATTTCCCTAACAAAAGCATGTAATGTCGCAGACAACAGCAAGAAGAAAAGTTTGAAAAACTCTTTGACTTAAGTTTATTTTGAATTGAGATTATAGACACCTGACTGCACCAATACATTGTACACTCTACTTGGAAGTACAGTATTAGTAGACAGGATGCAAAAGGATTATGACATTTAGTCAGCAACAAGCTAAGGAAGAAGAAAACAGTTGCTTTCCTGACAAGCTAGTAAATGCTTAACCACTTCTTTTGCACCCTGTTGCAGCAACCCTATGCAGTAAGACACTACCTCTCTGGAACCTCTATTTTCATTCGCCCGCTGCAAACATGACCTCTATTGTTATTCAGGGCTAGGGGCATTGTTATGACCTGTTAGCTATTGTTTTGAGAACCAATGAAGTAACTCGTTCCGAGAGGTCGTGGGCGACCCACCCTATGTATACAAGGGATAAAATACAACGAATAATAAAAAGAATTTTTGACATTTTCCCAGTCATTACAAAACTACTTTTACTTGCAGCAAGGAAAAAATTAAGCAAAGTTTTATAACTTCCTCGAAACTTCCTACAAGATAAACTAAACATATTAACTAACAGTTAAGAAACCACAATTATCAAATTGAGCTAAATTACAGTCATGCTTAGATGACTATAACATTTTGGTTGATAAGGGCTAACTGTTAGATCCAGTAATATAAAGTATAAATGAATTCATTAACTGAATAATATTTCATTCTTTGTTCCAAACTTCCACTCTTCAAATGGAAGTGTTGAATATTCAAAATAAGACAATCCAAAAAATCCTATTGATTGGATTTACACTGTTTGGGTTGACCTGGCATCATGGCATATGAGAATTGGCAGGTTGTCTAATTTGCTATTGTGAAATGGTCAATAAGTGAGTGGTGACAAGAACGAATAGATATGCCAGGGTTGGCGATTGTTATGTAAGCTCCAGCCTGAGGTTATGTCCAGTAAATGCCAGATAAATTTGAAAATGGCATTTTCACTCAAATTGTTCCACTGTCCACACTGAAAGGCTGCCTCACCAGAAATGCTTGAATATGCAAAAGAGCATGTACACAGTACAAGCCCGTGCTAATTCACTGCTTTGAAGTCAGCGTTTTCAAAAAGTTCCGTTTTTGCCATCCACACCAACACACCTAGCCAGCGTTCTCAAATTTATCCACTCTGTAGAGCATTTTCAAACAGTTCTGTTTTTGGTGTCCGAAAATGCCATTTTAATGAGAACAGAAGGCCAATCCAGAGAAAAAACCTGTTTTCAAATTTATCTGGCTTAGACCCTGGGACAGAAACTATCTCACTCTAGGGTCAGGCTGAGGTATGGAGATAACTGACATTTCAGGCTCAGTGGTTCAAGAACTTCAAATTCCCTGCTAATTCTCATGTTGCCTCTGATGTGAAAATATGAGACGTAAATCCATCACGTACAAAAAACTGTTATTGCATAAGTTGTATCAATATGAAGTCTATATATGCAAAATATTATATTGTAATGGTATAATTTTATATCCCAGATTACATTTCTGTTGGCAAATCCACAACATTTTCCTTTGGTTTCAGCCAGTTCGCCAGTACCCAGTTTTATAACCCACTGAGGAATTTCTGTGGGCTCTCATTGGGCAAAGCATGTCACATGGTAGAAAATTGAATATCAGGCATCAAACACTATTAAACCACTCCCAAATTTATATTTTTCTTCTCATTTGTTGAGTGTAAAACAAATGAACAAGGTTACCTTTTCAGGTCTAACACATTGTTAATAAAAATTCCTTAAACCAAACAGCTTGCTTTTATTTTACCTGCAATTACACAGTGATAATCACTGTCTAGGTTTTTTCCTTTTAACTGCAATAAAGTGTGTTGTAGAAATTAATCAGAGGGTGATAAAATACGTAAACTCCTTTCTGGCTTGCTTGCAATGCCCCTGGCCAAAGGATTGTCCTCAAGATTTCACAGTTGCCCTTGAAGCTTTGTTTCTTGTCCAACTGTTATTTTTTAAACAATCTTTCAGCCTCGGATATTAACTTTAGGGTTTTATTTACTAAATACTTGTGAGTAGAGAGAGGCAGTGTGAGAGTAAAGAATCTTGCTCATGAACACAGCACAGCAAACAAAGCTAGCACACAGGCTGACCATAAGGCTATCATGGCTGCCTTAAATTGACAACATTAAGGAGTAAAATGAATAATGAGTAAGAATTAAATATGGTAAGCATGCTTACATTCTAAACTAAACCCTCCCAAGGCTGAGCAAGCAAATACCTCCTATTAGCTTCAAAATATATATTCATTGCAATGAATGAACCCTGCCCCATTACAGGAAATGCACAGTGCAAATAAATCATTAGCACAGTGTCTACTCTGCGACTAGTCTGACTTTGTTCCAGGCATTTCTGATTATCTGTTCAACTTGTGCTGCCTCTGGGTGACGCAGTACATGAGGATGGAATGCACCTGGGTTGGGAGGCTCGCCTTCCTTCTGAGCAGCACTGGAATCATGATCATCGACATACATCTCCAGCTCTGTGGCCGAGCAGCAGCACAAGCACTTTCTAGTGGTCTTCAACTCCAGATCCTTGAAGAATCTGTAATCCATATACTCTGTTCGAACTGAAAAGATAATTCAGATAACAAATTATGATTAAGTTTTACCAATATCGTTACTTTCAAAGAGACCTGGCGGCACCCACCAGAATTGGGAGCAAATCTTATCTGGACAAGTTAAACAGACGTGCTGCCTGTATAACTGAGTTAAAATTGACACTTGGCTGCCCCAGTCTACAAGCATGTAGAGACTATTTGAAGTGTGTCTTAGTCCATAAATGCCTTCGTGGAATGGTGCCATTGTATTTACTTTCGGAGTTTAGGCACGCGTATCAAGTTCATGGCTAAAACACCAGAAGCCATGATTTGCTGCATCCTCCTCTTGAGAAAACTGCTAAGTACGAAGGACACTTTAGAATAAATGGGGCTCGCACATACAACACTCTATGGGGAAACATCAGGCAAATAGAGATGCTCAATGTTTTTAAGATTAAGCTCAAACGCCATCTGAGGCAATACTGAATACCTTACCTGTTAATTGTGTAGTATTTTTTTTAATCGTTTAATGTCTTTGTTTTGTTCTGTTTTTGTTTTTTGTTTTTTTTGGGGGGGGGGGGGAGGGGGGGGCTCTATTTAAACTAGCTCTGCTAAATGGGATGCTCCTGAATAAATATTGATTTAAATAAATTTAAATAAATAAATAAATAAAATCACCGGCTAAAATTCATGCAGCTCCCTATAAAGGTGAGGTATTTACAACTATTTTTATTGCTCTCTGACAGGTGCTGCACCAGGGTAGCCACCTACTTAAAATCTTATTGAAAGCCCTGCCAATATCTTATGCTCACTGCAAGGAGTGCACTACATCATATCACTAACTAAAGTTAGCACTGAATGATGTGTGGAACAGCAAAGATAGTTTGTAGACATAAATATGAACTAAAAATTACCCTCCATCCACAATCCACAAGGTGGCTCTCGCTTGTAGAACACGCCTTGTCCTGTTACTCGCCAGTAGGTCTTGGCCAAGCAACATGGGCAGAAGTAGGCCAAACAACATTCTCCGCAGTCTTCTTTGTAAGCAATACCAGGAGCAGGAGTCATTCCAGACCACTTAGCAGCACTGAGTTCAGCTTCTTTCTTTTTCTTCTTTAACAATCCAATTAACTCAGTCAGATAAATTCTGTCCCCAAGAACGGTGATCCCAAGCTCATGAAGGTGACCCTGGATGCAACAAATTAATATGTTCACTTCAGCGGGTCAAAAGGTCACGTCTGTTGGTTGTGATTGGTAGATTTTGATCCATTTTGTTTGTTTCTTTTTTACAAGGCTCATTGGCTGTCACCATAATTTTGATTGACTGAAGTGAAAAACCCAATCGACAGTTGGGCTTTGAACTTCAGAGTTTGCATGTTATTGAAAGGCACAATAAAGTCAATTTTTATTATTTATTATATGGCTACAATAGTACGCGCACTCTGATTGGCTGATGAGCGGGCAAGATTTTCTTGTAATGACCGGGCATTATGAAAATTTTTCTTGCCTTAGCTTTTTATAACTTTTTAAGGGTCAAACACTTGTAAACACAGGTCAGTTTGTTTTGTGAAAATTAAAGTGGTTAAATTTGCCCTAGATCTTGGCGTAATGAAGACAAAAATTGCCTCATTGTCAAAGAAACCGTTTCTTCTGGTTTGGATCGCATGACCTTGAATGACCTCTTGCGCGCGCAAGCGGATATTGAAAAACATTTCCCTTTTTCAGAGCTAAAAAGGCCATATAATAAATAACTTATTAACCTCGTCCGTTCGATCATTACAGGGAAATCTCAGACCTCGGCCTTGATGTATTGACCGAGCAAGAGCGAGGTCAATACATCAAGGCCTCGGTCTGAGATTTCCCTGTAATGACCTCACTCTCAGTTAATAAGTAGTATATAATACCAGTAACTGTGAATTAGTAACTCACCTCTGTCAAAAGCATAAGGCATTTTCCATTGATCTTGTTTGCATAGAACTGCTCTGCCATATAACCCAATCCAGCACGCTCAAGAAACTGTTGGTTGACCTCCTCCACAGACCAACCTGTTGGCATGATTGACAACAATAATGTGGCATGACTTACACAGATAAATCCACTGTATACAGTCAAGAAGTATTTTAAATAAGGACCAGGTCTGGTGGCATTTTTGCTTGCCACATATGTATTATGTAGTCACAAGTGATAGCAAAAAGTCTACGCCTAAGCCAAAGTAGCTACACTACATAATAATAAGACCATAAGGCCACCATGCCTTCCTTAAATTGTAACATGTAATCCCAGCATGAAGCTTTTGGAGTACAGCTATATCCCACCGAATGGGATGCTACTGTGAATTGCATGTTACCTTCCAGCAGTTTTTCAGGTTGTGCTACCCTAACAGCTCACTGGAATCAGTTTATTCTCTTGAGTGACAAGAGGTACTAACAGTAAACAAATGTCCCATAACACAACAACCTAATATAAGTCAGCAGTCAAACTGACCGCTCAATCCTGAATCCCATGCACCAATCATGCATTAGGCTACCATGGAGGTTCCATATGCTTTTTGCATGAAATTGATTAATAGTTTTACTGTGATTTATCTTTTTTTTATGATCTGTGCTCTCCCAATTTACGATTTTTTCACATTTTTCATCTTGTTTTCTGTGACTTCATTTCTTGTACACCTCTATTCAATGTGTTTTGGTTGAGCCTTTAAGGGCCACCACTGTGACTGAGCAACCATGAATTTTATATGTCTGAAACTTATAATAATGAAATAATTTCACCACAACTAATATACATATGTTGTACTTTGTCCTGTGTCTTTTCAGTTTCATATACAAAACTCACAAAAAAACAAACGAGCACCTAAAAATGGCAGAGCCACAAAGGAAAAGTACATTGTTCTCCTCTGCTGTGAGGGATCATGAGGGTAGCAAGATAGTGCTGAGCATACTATTGGATGAAAAATGAACTAGGGGAAATAAACATACTAGCAATAACAGCGAACGACAGAATGTTAACATCCTAACACAGTATCGTCACGTGCCCAGTAACTCCTGAATGTGAAATCAGGTTCTTTAATATTAAAATGTTTTATTTATTGTCGTCATTTGTAATGAGTGATATTTTCATGTGACAACAACAACAAAGTACTGCATATAAGACACTCTGGTCGCCTGTGTACCTTTAACGTCAATTTTTGTGGTGTATAAGACCTTGCCTTACATTTCATTGGTTGAAGTAAAAAATGCTGGAATCTATTGTTCCTGTTATACTTTGTGATTGGTTAACTTTATCTGGGTGACCGTGGTAACAGCAGCCGCACTGTAAAAAGTCCTGATCACGAGGTTCCATTCAAAATTTAAATGTACAACAGTACATCATAAACGCCATGCAGTGCTCATTTATTATTTATTGTATATTGTTCAAGACAAGCTCTCGAGGGGGGCATGAATCAATAATTTGCATTTTTTTTTTTAATTTTCTGTACATGTAGCTGGCAGTTTTTTTGCTAGAAATATAAGCTTTCTTAATAACAATGACATCAGGAGATATTCCATACTTCTATACACCAAATGATTATTTATTGTGCTGAGCTTGGGCTTGTATACGAATGTTTAGAACTTGAATGAAAACAAAAATAACGCCATTTATTATTGCCAACTCTATGTTTTTGCTGACATAATGGATTTTCGGTATTACATTTCACATGGAGGGTGTCTAAATGAAAGAGATCACTGCGAAACATGCTAACTAATTATTAGAAACAGGCTTCCAGTAATACAACTTGTGGCGATGTAATAAATTTTTTTGTTTTGAACACCATTCAATTTTCATAATTTCAATGGCATTAAAAATGGCAGAAGCTGACAAGGGTCTTTTAATTTTTTTTTTTTGTAATAATCTGATTTTATCCTAGGATTAACAGTCACCTTGTTATTTAATTTTCATTCAAGCAGAATGAGCATTGGTTGCTAGGAAACCATTCCTCTATCCAAAATTGACGACCTCTCAGGAAGAGATCATCAAATTTAATATTGATCTAATTATAACCTGATCCATACTGTAAGCAGAAATTGCTATGCCTGGTCCAATCTCTGGATGATGGTGACCATAAGCAAAATAAACCATTTTCCCATAGTTTCGCTTTTGTTTAAACCTTCAGGCAAGAAAATCGAAGTAAAACAGTTTATATATAAGCTTACTGAACTGTACTCTAAATTTTAAAGTAAAAACAACAGGTTTCGGTGTTCAACCGATGAGAATGACAATGTGGACCACAAAGATTCGGATGATTTAGACAAAATGAAATAAAATCAAGACTGCAGTCTTATTGTATTATTTTAACCAAAATTTAATTTCACGCTAAGCAAATAATTTGCAAAAATGTACGAACAAGAAGTAACAGAAATTGTCCAAATTCATAGATTAATTATTATGCTGACCCAATTGAACTGAGTTTTACTTTGCTTTCCTTCGATTTTAGAGCTTATTTTTTATCGAATGACAGCTTTATAAGCATATGTATGCATATGTATCACTGTTGACCCACACTGCTCCTTATTGTGTTAACAAAGACAACGTATTGCTTACTCAAACTAGAGCAAGAAATACAAGCTTAGCATACGACTTGTCTTCAAGCCAAAGTGGTTCCAAGGTAAGACGATCTGTGACAAGAGATCGGACTTGATCATTCAAGAACATAATTGCCAACGCCCATTACGCAGAATAAAACGCCCGCACACTGACTCTTCAAATGAAACAAGGGAGATCAAAACCAGCATATAATGTAAGTTTCCTAACTCCTGAGGTTGCTAGCATTTTCCGTGTACATTCATTCAGAATTCGGAGAGCGCTAAGTAAGCCTACCTTTCAACTGCCCGTGGAAAAATGGCGCCGCTTTCAAAAGGGTCGACTCGATGCGTTTCGGCATGATCTGACGCGAAGAGATTTTCGTTTCAGAAATTATGAAATATCAAGTGCGAACTTACCCGATACCGTAGCCGGGTCTAAGTTGAGGACATACTCTTCTGTGGCTGACAGCTTCGCCGGCTGGCTAACAATCGGTTTGTCGCTCGCCATTCCACCGTCTTTTCCGGGCAGCGATTCGTATTGTTGTTTATTGAAAGCCATCTTGGTTAATAATTCATTCAAGAGGGTGTGCCCTGTAGTTATTTATATTCTTGTCACGCCACGGACAACTGAGTTTTGAAAGTGGTCGAAGTTTCCAGGACACAAATTCAAAACACAAGTTGGACGACATTGATTAGATCTTAGCTGATCGATCAATGTCGAATTGGCGCGTTTTCAAAGTTTGGGGCAACAAGGAAAGGACCCAAGGGAAGCACATTTTTGCTCCACAAGTCACGCTTGCTGTATGCTTGCAGATGTTTGCTTGGTGAGCCACGCTCATTTCGTCCCAAAGGATCAGAAGTAGATAATGAAATGCAAACACATATAAAAAGTAAAGTCGACGTTGCCTCGCACACGCGAGCGGCGAATGCGCGAGAACCGAAGGCCTCGCACGCGCACGTGACAAACATACAGCAACTTGCGGCTTGACCTAGTTTTAGAAATTTTGATCTGAACAATTTGCACAGTGGGGGCTACAAGAAGTGGGGGCGCCAATCTCCAATCAGAAGAACGCCTGTAACCACAATATTAGACTTTCTAAAAGTCGTTCGCTTCTTACCTGTTCGGCTCGTTCACGCGCTCTGTTAGCTCGACTTGTAAGCACAACATCAACACGTTGTACTAAAGGCAAGCAATCTCGTAAAAGCATGTTCTTCAAATATCAGAAAGATTTATCAAAAATTATTGAGGTTCATTATGAATAGAAATATCTGACGACGCTTTTAAGTTCGATTCAGAAGCAATGCATTGGCGAAAAATATCAAGTGAGCTCTTTCCATATTTATTGTTCAGTAAACATTTTAGCTATATCCTGAGAAAGAAGAAAATTCCCACTAATGAGAGCGCTTGCAGGCGCAAACAAAGGCGCGATGTCTTCGCGTGTGTCCTGTTTGCTAGCACGGAAGGGCACCCTTTCGTGATCTTGGAACGGAACACTATTTCTTTTTTGAAATAGCTGCTTTTTAAGATTGTTTTCTTTAGTCTTGTTTTGTTCGCATTTATCGGCCTGGAAATGTAACTTTATTCCCCATAAATTATGCCATTCCGCAAGTCATGCCACATGCTATTCCGCAAACTCATTCCTCGTTTTACCCTCACCACTGCGAAACCACAGCTATTAAAAGCGGTGTCGTGTTGTCTGTGGTCCGATTCATCTTTGCAGAGTCGCTGTGTTCTTCCGATCGTTTCTCGCGTTTTTCTCTTCCTTATTTACTTAATTGAGTTCAAATTCGCTTTATATCAGGGTTGAGATTGGTCCCGGGGGAAGGTGGGGGGGGTGGGGGGGTCACTCCATATATGGGCTATATAGGTATGTGCCGCGGGATAGGGTATGGTTTTTGAGGTTCTCGGTCCTTAAATAGGGTATCAGTTTTGCTCCTTTTGGCATTGTGTTCCCGGTGTTATCCTTAGATAGGGTACCTAAATTCTATCAGCAAAAATAAATGCCCAACTAAATGTAACAAAAAAAATGGTCTGTTTAAACTATAAACTATCAACTAGTAGCAAAGCGATTTTGTAAAGATTTGTGTTTTGCCGTGTGCGGTTAGCCGTTATTTGGATTGTCACCCAACGCTTCTCGTCTCCTTGAAGAGGGTGTCATTTTTCGGGTTTGGGCCTTAAAAAAGGGTATCAATTTTCGTTCTCTTTATCCTTAAATAGGGTCAGGGTTTAAGAACCTTCGCGGCACACCCCTATCAGAAATTGATGGGAGTACCCCGCCCCCCACCCCCGCCGAAATCATTTAATGAAATAGAAGATACTCAGTAAAGGTGGCTTTCAGAAACAAATGTGAAACAATGGTTTAAAAAATACAAAAACACAACGGGATTTGCAACCGGTAATGGCACACTCAGGCTAGCTAATTTTAAAAACTTTGTCGGCAAACTTCTAGAGGAGTTATTCAGTTTTCCATTGTTCTTTTCTCCTCTCAGTCTTTTAAAATGCAAACATTTCGCCTTCCTCTGCCGCTGTTTCAAAGCTTATCAATGTTGAAGATTGTATAACAATGGTTTTCAGACATACAAAACGTAAGGGGACAAGTTTGTAACCAGTAATGGCATACTCGAGCCGATTCATCCAGCAATTTTGCTTGTTTCTCTTCGTTCTCCTTGTAAGGGACGGACCATTATTTTTCTGGAAGGGGGGGATGAAAAATCTCTCTCTGCAAACTTTTTTTTTTATCTATGCACCTCTGCAAACAATTTTTTTCTAACAACACCTTCCTGCAAACAATTTTTTTTCGATCTTTTTTAACCACGATCTGACACAAAAAGTAGGTTCGCTTTTGCTGCCATCAATCATTATTTAATTCAATATTTTATGGTGGCGACCAATAAACACCTCTCAACTCATCTTTTTCGTTTTCTGAGACGTACACTACGAAGATTGGCGGCAGCAATTTTTTTTTAATTTTTTAATGAAGACTAGTGAGCAGCACAAGGAAAGACTTCTTGTGGTTGTAAGCTTGTCGTTTATTTCCGACGCGTTTCGTCTCTAACTGAGACTTCTTCAGGGAATGAATACAACTAGCAAAGAACAGCATATATAGCACATTCGCGTGCCTAGCTACAACTTCCCATGGAAGTGAATAATAACTAAAATATGCTGTAAACGAACGTTACAAAAAACGCTATTGAGTGTTGTTATATTTTGGGGGGCATACGATTAGCACTAATCGTATGGCCCCCAAAATATAACAACACGCAATAACATATGTATTAAGGCGTTTTTTGTAACGTTCGTTTACAGCATATTTTAGTTATTATTCACTTCCATGGGAAGTTGTAGCTAGGCACGCGAATGTGCTATATATGCTGTTCTTTGCTAGTTGTATTCATTCCCTGAAGAAGTCTCAGTTAGAGACGAAACGCGTCCGAAATAAACGACAAACTTACAACTACAAGAAGTCTTTCCTTGTGCTGCTCACTAGTCTTCGTTAAAAAATTAAAAAAAGTTTCTCTGACTTCTATGCGGACTATTTTTTTTAATACATATCATGTTTGCAAACAATTTATTTTGTCTTTTTAGGCCCTGCAAACAATTTTTTTTCAATATTTTTCATCCCCCTCCAGAAAAATAATGGTCCGTCCCTAACACGTAATGACTTTTTTCTTTCGTCTGCTAGAGCTGCCGTTTCGTGAGTTGGGCCCGTTCGAAACGTCGCTCCACTCATGTGCAAAACCTAACTGATGAAAAAAGTACGGCAGAAAAGCGGCGTTTGAATCAGTTTGGTCCGGCAGTTTTAATTAGGTTCGGCAAACAACGTTAAGTTCGGCAGGGTCTGCCGCACTATACGATATCGGAGCGGCGCCCGATTCATGCGGCGGTCTTCTCATGTGCCGAACCTGATGCATGAATTACTGTAATTTATTATCCAACACTGCTTCGTATAGTAGAGTACAAATAACGCGCGAAACGAGTACAAATATCAGGCGATAATTGTACTCGTCTCACTCCCCCGATCGCCCAAAAGATTAAAAACCTTAGCAAGTCAGAATTTTTGGGAAACGAAAACGTTGGATAATAAATCTCTTAAACACTCTTGTTCTTTGGCCATTTCAATTTAACGAGAAATAAAATGCAAACAGCGGCGACAAACATACCACATGAACTACGCATGGTTTGAAAAATAATCTAAAATTTAAATTTTAAATGTTTTGCATGCGAAACGCCAAGTAAATTTTAGATTATTTTTCAAACCATGCGTAGTTCATGTGTTATGTTTGTTGCCGCTGTTTGCATTTTATTTCTCAATAAATCTCTTGTTAGACATTTTAGTGTGTAGTATCGCTATAAATTTTTACTCATCATTTGTATTTTGACTCGCACTTCGGGCTCGCCAAAATACTGTATGACTCGTAAAAATATACAGCGATACAACAACCTCGTTCCCAGGGCGTTTCCCTTCTTCGTGGGGGCGGTCGGGAAAGTCTTTTTCCGACCGCCCCCAGGTAAAAGGGAAAAGCCCTGGGAACGAGGTTGAGCTATACTACACACTAAAATGTCTAATAGTTGGTTTCGCATTGTACTGGCGCTGAAGAAGACTAGCTCTGCCAGTTGAAATATTGGCCAATAAATTTTGCCCTTTTGCCGTAGTACCAACCTTGCAATCAATTTGGTTTTAGTAATATAATAGTTGACACTAAATCTAAAACTGCCCTCGCTTTTTTAATTTGGCGATATTGGTTTGCATTTTCTGTCAGTAACTGAATGCTGAAAATAGTCTCGAAGATTTTGGGGTTTTTTTTTTGGAAATGAGAAAGCTTGTGGGTCATAAAGTTGATATGAAATTGATGCGGTAATTTGATCTTTTTCCTTAATTTGCAATTCCACTTCAGTTTGCCAAACATCATCATCATACTTCACACATCTGGCCATCCAAACCAAAAATGTTTTGCCAGGGATTCCGTTTTGGTTAACTTACGGGGATAATTTTCAGACTTCCGGACGGACTGCTATTGTTCTGTGAATGACCAATTGGAAAAAAAGATATTTTTTCACTTTCCCAGAGTTCGTCCAAGCGACCTACCGCTGACCGAGGAGCTGGCGGACTAGACTCTGGGCACGAGATTGAGGATTTCTCCCAGTCCTAGATTCTGGGACTTCCGGTCTTCATGTATGCAGTGTGATGTTTCTATATACTGTATGGGAGAGTCATGGCGTCTTTTACTTCCGCTCAAGATTTATTTGTTTCAAACGGCCAATCAAAAAAAAAAACAACGTTCAAAAATCCCATGTCCCCAGAGCCCTTCTTTTTTTCATGTCAAGGCCATGGGACGAAAATTTGGCGACTTTTGAGAAAGGGAAGTCGCTATTAAAAACAGATTCCAGTTTGTTTATAAAGAAAGATTTTTTATTCTATAAAGAAATGCACTTATAAAACATGGTTAATATACCTTAGGGAGAAAAGGCAAAGCGTTTTGAACAATACCTCAGTATATGGTAATGCAACAAAATCATTTCCAAGCCAATGGGTCAGAATGCCAAAAACCTAGTCGAAAGTGCAGTTAAGATTTATATTAAATCAAATTGCACTGCAGCAATATTATTAGCCAAAACCTGGTGTTTTTACGTGTTCAGTGATGGCTCACTCATTCACCTTCTGTGAAAGTAACAAAATTTGCACATGGTCCAACAAAGGTATTACTACAGTGTTTGTCTTTAAATACAATGAGTACTCAATATCTTGATTAAGAAGTCTTTTGAAGACCAAAACTATGCAGTGAAAGTTTTCTTGACCACACATTTTACATGCATCTTCTTGAAAATGTATTATTGACTAAGCTGTCGTTTCCTTGCATTCCTCTCCAATTAAACTTATAATTTATGTAATAACTGTTTTCAGAATTTCAGACAAATAGACCTTGTAGAGATTAGAGCGAAATTTTCTTTTTATAAAACCTGTTTGCCATTTGATTCAAATGGTAATATTCTTCACAAGCAAGAAATAACCAATCAAAACAGAGGAAAAGCAAGCCAATCAGTGGTCTCCTTCATAGATTTATCTAGGACATGACACAATGCTTCTAAATAGCAGTTGCAAAACAGACTAATCAGTAAGGGACTTGACAAGTAGACACATTTGTTTGCTCCGTGCACCACATTCTCTTTAAGGAATGCATTAGTTCTTTCAAATGAATTTAGTTTGAATTACCAGAAAAATACCTGCACACTTAGTTTAAGTATGGTGTTAAGAAACATTTAAATAACATTCACCCATTGACTGTTCACTTAACAACATCATTAAAGTATTTTCTGTTTAATGTTGGGATAAATGTCATAACCATATAATGTTGAAAGTGCTATGTACTGCTGCATATTCACAAGTAACAATTGCTTGTCACAAAACCTATGCCTGAACAACAGCTACAAACTTGTGCATATACTCCAGGTCGTAGCACTTTTGGTGAAGTTAGCTGTATTTAACAATTAATAAAGCCTAGACAATGGATGCTAACATAAGAAATGATTGTTGAAAACTTTTGATGCAAAGTGATTTTAAAAGTTCCTTTCTACTTTCAAAAATGTACGCCAGTTGTGCAAGTTCACAATAACTGCACCTTTCATGCTATCTACAACCAATACAAGTGATAAGTCCTGATAAACACTCTGTTATCAGTTGAATCCATGGCTGATCACTCACACTGTACAAACTCAAAACGTACAACTGTGTTCTGGCATGCCGCAGAGTCGTCTTACTAAGCTATCCATAACTTGCACACTACAGAAGAGTAAATACAAAATTAAGTTACAAAACTCTAACAGAGAACATACTACAGTAACACTTTGACAGACTAGCACTGGCTACTAAATAAGAGATGACTCAGTCACAAACTCAGGAATGAGAACACACTGCTTGCAAGTCATGGGATAGTTCTAGTGAGAGGCCTGATAAAAGGGAATTTCCAAAGGCTCATAACAAGGGCCTCTCCAACATCATTGACAACTCTATAAAGAGCACTTCCTCTCTAGAGTCAGTAGCTCCATGCATGCTATGGGGGTTTGTGTCAGTCATCATCATCATCATCTTCATCATCTTCTCGCTTTCTCTTTTCTCCTCTCCTGTCGGGTTCTTCTGTTTCTTCCTCCTCTTCTTCCTCCTCCTCTTCTTCTTCATCTTCATCCTCGGGGTTGAAATCTTCACCTTCTTCCTCATCCTGGAAATGCAAATAACAAAGGGTTAACATTCAGAAAGTATATCCAAACAGTCAAGACCACTGGCACTTTCCATTCAACCCAAAATTCTGGACATTCCGGGTCAGGAAGTGCATGGATCAGAAATTTCCCTGAAGAAAATTGGGAGGTTTATCTATAATTCCAGAAAATCGGAACAACCGGAAATTGCTGTTCCATTCAACCGTTCGGGCCCAGTTTCTCCTCGCCGAATCGAATGTGTCCGTACAGTCAAGATGGCTTCTAAATATCAGTGCTCGGCATGTTTGTTTCCCACCAAAAGCTAACAGCTCTTACTCGAGCACGATTATGTTTCTCTCGTCATTCAAAGTGACTCTTGAACTCGTCAGGAAAATACGCTGGTATTGTATACTCTTGGTAGTTGTGGCCTTGATTTAAATATTCCTTTGCATGCTGACTGGGTTTAGTCCCAGACAAAGATATCCTCAAACCCAATGGCAAGTGATTTACTAACACCACTGTCAAAGAACAAATAATTTTCAAGATGCTTGCCAATACTACTGAAGAACCCATCATCGAAGGCAGATTTTATTGGCATCTCAATGCCGTTCGTGGACATGAGGTCACAAAATTTTTTACGGTTTTTCCATCTTTATTGACAACTTTCTTAGTCTTTTTGGTCCATAAACACGTTTCTCTTGCATAGTTCCTTTATTTCGTGCATCTTGCCCCTGTTGATCCCCACAGCCATTTTCCCCCTTTTGTTAGCTCCACACTCAGCAGACAAAGAAAAAAGCGCAGTCATCACAAACACTGAACACCCCCCATCCTCCACCTCCCACTAACATGCATGTCAGCAAACAAACATTTACCTCTAAGTTCTCTTTTTGTAAGTAATCAAGACCAGGTTCCTCCTCATCTTCTGCTTCATCTTCTTCATCTTCCTCATCCTCATCTTCATCTCCCTCTGAAATGGCAACATGAAAGCTTGTTTATGCTCTACACCATACCTATCTCAATTCAATCCTTCAATACCCACAGTAGAATCCCAATTTCTTGAACCCTTGGTTCCCCAAAACCGCAAATTTCTGTTTCCCTTTGGATATTATGTCTCTGTAATTTTACCACGGTTTTTTGAACCTCCTGATTTCTCAAGCCAAGTTTCATTTCCCCTGGAGTTTTGTGAAATGGGGATTCTACTGTACTTCACTTATAAAATTTTTATAAGATAATTACCATCTTACTGTTGTGGCATTTGAACTTTTTTTATAACGGAACATGCAAAATTTAATATACATCCTGTCAACATACCTTCACCTTCTACTCCCTCCTCATCCTCATCACCACTTGAACCCTCCTCGTCATCTACATCATCTTCATCATCATCCTCTCCTACAGAGTAGATAGTTGAACATAATCTTTCTTCATGTAGTACTCCCACTAAGTGATCCTAATCAGTTGTGATATCATAACTGATAATCGGAAATAATCAGATTTATCAAACCACTAAATCTGCTGATATGCATTCCATGTATTTTTTTTACCTTAATAGAAATAATCATTACTTTCTATTATTGAAACTGCTTTCACTGTCGTGTTCAATTTTCTTTCTTACAGGGTCCTCCATTTATTTGCCAAACCCAAAATATTGCCACACTTTGCATGTCCAGAATAACTGAAGATGTTCATGTTAGACATGAACAAGCACTGCATTGAAATCATTGTAAAGCAGAGTGAAGAGAGGACCCAGGGAACAAAGTTCAGATTTACAATGATATACAGTCATTCTCTGTGACGTTGATTGTTCTTGCTATCATTTGCTTGTAATGCTTGTTATAAAAATAATATCTATGTAAAAAGGAGCACGACTGAAATAATTGTTCAATTATTGCATGAGGGCACACAGGAGATCAAGCTTCAATGATGTACCCGAGAAAAAAGTAAACCCAGCTCATTTACAAGTTTAGCCAGCTCTTCTGATCTTTTACATTCAGAACTCTGCCAAGTCTTTGTTTTCTAGCAAAATTTCAGCTGGTGATAGGCTTTCTTTCAATCGGAGTAATTACCCAGTAACCAGCTCAAAGCAGCATTCCTGGATCCATCTATTCACTGACGCAGGTGGATTAACAACCCAACTCTTTCTTACCTTCACCATCTTCATCATCGTCATCGTCATCTCCTTCGTCATCTTCATCCCCTTCATCATCTATAAAAAAGTGAGAAAGTAAATTTATTCAATATTGTGGGACTGTTTTCATCACTAAATTAAAACAGGGAAATGAAAACTTCCCTGCCCAAAATGTTGTTGACATGGAAACCAAATCACATGGGGATTTTCTAAGCTTTTTCAACAAGTAAATGGTTACCTTCAAATGCTGAATATCTTGAGGTAAAGTAACAATTTATTGTGTACTTTAATTGTGCAATTTTTAATGAATTATGCAATGTGATATGATTTGAGGTTGATAATGCAAAATTGCACCTCCACATAACATCAAAGACCTGGGGGTCCCTTTGCTTGGTGACAAATTCTATATGTCTTGGAAGAGGTAAAAATGAAGTGAAATTTAATTTTGGAAAGTAGGAAGCAATGACTGGGAAGCAGATGGTGAAATTCACTGATTGCCAGCTTCTACTGAACTTTTTGTGCATTGTACATTGCCACTTCAAAGCAAGTTACAGCATTGCCTTCTTATGTATCGCTTTTCTGGATCACACAAGTCACTTTCTTTTTCTTGTAACACAGTTCACAATCTACAAATACTATGGCTTGATCAAACTTCTTTACATACTAAATAAGCATTACTGTAGAGTAGCAGTTTTTCCTGAGAAAATTTGGCAAACCTAAACCATTGCTGTGAATTTAACTAACGAATCTTTGTTAGCATTAAGTTTAATCCAAATTGAGTCGTGTTTCAAGCCATAGGGTGCACTCCATTGGGACGATCCAGAGCAGAATCAATGATCCAAGATCACTTGGGTCATGGTGCTTGGAGGCCGGTCAGGAACCATCAGATGAATTCTTGCCTAGAATGGATCTCTCAGCTCCTTCGATACATCACAATCTGAGTAAACTTGCATCACTGATCCCGATCCAGACCATCTCAAGGGAACGCAGCCATAGAGTGACTCAAGAGAAGCGAGAACAGTGACATACCTTTGAGCTGAATGTTTTGTTGAAATTAAATCAATCAAAATATTAAGCCCCTGAAGTTGTACAACTATATTTTGCTAGTGTTGTTAACTCAAGTTGTTTATCAACATAGTATTCCTGACAACCATTAGTGGTTACAAACTATACTGTATGACCTTTCCCTATTAAAATGAACACAAGAGATTGAAACACACCCTTGGTCAAAAGATTAAATAATGGAGAACAAGGAACCAACTCAATATCACGCCAAACATTATCCAAAGCACTGAACAGTTTAGAGATGTTCAAAGATCAAGAAAAGAACAAACATTTTCCATAATAAGACTTGTAGATTCCCTCGACATTTTTAAACCTACACTAGATGGCATAAAAAGAAATAAAATCAGCCGATATTCAAATGAATGTATGTTTCAAATTAGTCATTCAAATATCTGAATGCAAAAATCAGATCAGAGCACGGTTTCTCCCATGGCCGAGGTGAAATTTGATCCGATTTCGATATAAAACGTGAACTAAATTACAAACGTTGCCACAACAGGAATACGTACTGCTACACCAAAAGATGGCTAAACGTAACCAAAATCGACGAAACAGCGACGAAAACAAAATCTTAAAATAGCTTCGAACCAACAAATGCGCGGGAATTTCGTTTAGTGCGTGGTACCCGCTCTCACGGCCATTTATTTTCTCCAAAATGATAAAAAGAAGGCACAAAATGACGGAAAAACCTTCTATAGCTGTTCATATGCGAAAGAACTACTACATATTCCCTTCTTTCGATGAAAATCCAATAAAATCGATTAATTTGGCGTTTGAATTAGCTTTTCACTCGATTCCCCTTTATTCTGCCCTTGCATATTTTAACGCGCTGTGCCAAACGCACTCTCGCAAACTTCACTTATTTCAAAATATCAATCTTGCGGAAGATAAAGGATAGTTTCGCTTTCCATTTACTACGCTTTGAGCGCCAGGGAATACAAAACAACTGAAAACGGAATAAAAGCTTACCTTCTTCGCCATCTTCTTCTCCAGAGGAATCCGTGTCCTCCGCCTCATTGCCGTATCTAATGGCGAACAAGAAAACCAAATCAATAAATCGGTAAGCGAAGCCTTTGAGAAAATTGTAGAATTGCGAATAGTCAACAGATGGAAGGCGGGAGCGAACTGCAATTTGCGCTCTCTTCTTCTCTTACCTGTCGTAACCGTCGAGATATTTAAGGGATGGTATCATCTTGAATATTTCAGCCCTGTATCCTTCTATCGTCGTTACCTCGCAGTTAAGTAAATCCAAACTTTTTAAATTTTGAAGTTTTGACTGTTGAGGAGAAACAGAACCCATTAGAGCTGCTCGAAAATAGCCAAGCCGTGAATAACAAAGCACAAAAGCTTCCACTCTATTCTGCAGTCAAATTTAAAAGTTGATCGATACTGTATACGCGTCTCATCCGCAAACGATTACACAGAAATTTGTACTTACCAAGGGTTCTAAAGTTTCGAGATCTTTTATTCTGTTATTACTGAGGCTCAAATGCGCTAATTTTGGTGATCCCTGAAGAGATTGTAGCCCTGACATTATCCTGTTTTCGCCAAGTTCCAGCTGGGAATAAAGAGAGAAGCATATAAGAATCTATAGCAGATACGAACACGCAAGGAACTTTCAAAATAGCCCAGGTAGGGTGCACTGCCAATGTGAAGGAGGACAACTTGCGCTCTCCAAGAAATCTTACTTACCCGTGTCAGATTTGGTAAATTGGGGAAATTTTTCAAATTTGTCAGCCCAACTTTGATCAGAGATAGCCTTTCCAGGTTGACAAATTCATCTGTTAGGCCAACCACATTAGTGGAATAACAATTGTCCAAGATGAGCTCGACAATCTGCAAAACAACAAAAGCACATGGAGAATGGACGACTCACAAAATTATCGATTTACTACGCTTTCTGCCCGCTAATCGAGCCAAAGGCTCCAAATTCGTCAAAACAGGATCCTTAGTGCTTAAATGACTCGAGGCCCTACCTCATCTGGTTTTCTTTTGCCGCACTCTAAAGCGATCCGTTTCTCCATTCTGGTGTTGTTCGTTGTAGCTGGAGTCGCATTATCCATTGCACCTTTCTCCAGAACCGAACGATTTAGTTTGCCTCGCGCCACGGCAGCTTTTCCCAGAGGGGGTACAATAGATTGACGCCGCCAGTCCCTGAAAAACCAACGAATATTTTGGATGAATGTAAACACAGTAACGAGAAATGCGCCTTTGATCAAGTGTCCAAATCAGTGCCAAAATGCTTGTATTACGCTCTAAAGTGAGGAAAAAGACAATTTTAAGAAAGACTTGGTCAATTGCTACTGTTATTGACATCTCACCAAATAGCGTTGCATCCAGAAATCAAAATAGCAAATGACACAAACAAAACATATAGTCAATCAGCGCATGAACAGGTCATTTGAGAAATGAAACAAGGCAGAAAATATACTGAAATGAGAGATAACTATAAGAGACAACTTCTAAAAAAATTTCTTAATGAAATAGCAAAGGGCGCGTAAACAAGCGCAAGCGCTTACAGTAATTATATTCTCCTAACTTACCATATACGTCACAATCCGGCAAGGCCTTTCACTCACGTGACCTCAGCAGCCATCTTGGACGCCGTGAAGGCGAAAATTTTGCAAATTTTGTAATACTGATTCAAAACAAAGCCACTATATTGTAAAATTTGATAGCAGAAATACAGAAAAGTACACACCAGGGCTACGGCCGTAAAATTTCTGGCTGAAAACCGGAGAAACTGTGAAAATTCCACACTCGCTATTGTTTGCCTTCGGTACAAGCATTGGCGACACGCGATTTCAGACTTCTTCCACCATCCTCCATATAAACCATAAGAAAGCATTTCCTTTAGAAGAAGAAACGCTACTGTACGTTCAAAAAGACGATAACTTGATTTCTAAGGCGAAAGCTGGCCTCTGGGTGTGTCTACGAAATTTCCTTCAACAATGTCCGCTCGATTTCATAAAGCCCATCAAAGCGCTTGGAGTTTTAGCGAACATTGTGGCAATTCATCGAGCCCCCTCCAATGATATCCCATAATTTCCCATCTCTCCGAGGCGAATCTTGTGTGTCGCGTCAGTTGAAAGATTTTCCTTCGGCTTCAGAAAGCGCAGTATTCCATCACTTTTGCACTTGCCATACAATACATCAGTAAAAGATTATTTCAGTCGCCATTTTAGGGAACATGCAGCTGTATTTCTTGAAAATTACGGTTTCTTTTATATTCATTCGACAGCGCTGTTCGATTCCCGTAAAACCAAGGCTTATTTGGTGTTATATTTTTGACAAACTGTCGAAATCCCAAAGTTTGAAAACGAGGCTGTGAAGCGAAGGGTCGGCTTTTTGGAGCGGAATTTTTGTTTTCGCATCAAAAGGCAGTACTGGGTGTTACACAACTGAAAAAAAAAACTTATTTGGAACACGAATTTGATTCGTTTATTTACCCTGAAATAAATACATCAAAGAAGATATTTTTCTTGGTCTTTCAAAAGTTACGAATTATGCATCAGTCAATTCCAGCAGTGCCCATCCCCCCCCCCCCCGGGCTAACCCCCGGGCATTAGCATTTCTTTGGTAAATTCCCCGGGGTGGGGATGAGGGAACCGGGCAAATGCCCCGCTCCCGGGTTGATTGTTTTCAATCTCTCGATAGGTGATAAAAGAATATAATACAAGTTGTTGCTTCTTGACAATGAAGAAATATCTAAAATTCAGAAAATATACCTTTAAAAACATCCATGAATATCCACGAGCTTCTCTAGTCCTTCATGGACTAGCTAATCTGCAACGTAGTCCACGTCTTGGCCTATAAACGCCTCCATCACGAATACGCGACTCACTCCACGGTTTTGAAACCACGTGTCAAATGCCCGGGGGTCAACCCGAGGTATGCAAATGCCCCACCCCCGGGACGGGCAACATTAGGAAATGCCCCGAGGTTGCCCCGGGGGGGGATGGGCACTGCTGGAATTGACTGATGCATTACTCACACTCACAAGATATAGGAACCGATATTTAGAAAGTTCTGATTGAATATGTGATTAAGATCTGGCTACCCGGAACTAGTTGTACTATTTATCCAGTATTTGCCGTCGCAAGAAACAATGTGGTTGTTATATTTTTTGATTATTTTTTCCAACAATATATTTTTTTGCATACTGACCACGCCCCTAGACACACTCAATGAAAGTGCATCAAAAATGATGCACAAACCTCATATAGATGGAGGGCTAAATGATTTCAATTTTCGCGTTGTTGTCGAGTGTGCTGGTGGGGTGGGGGATGGTCGTTATAATTGTGCAGCTTCTATTTTTAATTTGTCACGGTGAAATTACCTACGCGTGGCTCGTGCTAAGCGAGCGAGCTCTGTGCACAAGAACACCAGGGGAACTTTCAATTACAATTATTCAGCGGTCCAGTTTTCGCGCGTTCAATACTTCAATGACCTAATTAAGAAAATAGACAATCAGTCCGCAAGTTGGTCGTGTTTTCTTCGATGGGTATGAATAACGTTCGAACTTTATTGCTTTGGCAGGGGATGAAATCCAAAAATGAGTTGAATAGACAATGCTTAGGACACTCAATTACTGGTAACTAGTTGAGGTCTTTGTGTATTCATTAGAACCCGGATGGGCCAGAATAAGATTATTTTCGGGTTTGGAATGAGGCTCAGTCCCACACAATTCCTCACACTGGGGCATGGGTGTGTTTCTGACCCAATGGAACTCTGCGAGGACAACCTGCTTGGACCAGTTTCAAAGATAATCGGGGGTGGGGGGGCAGCAGCGTGGCCCTTGTGGCGCGCGGATCCAGGTGCTTAAAAGGGGCAGTAAGACACTACCTCTCTGGAACCTCTATTTTCATTCACCTGATGTATTGGTATTCAGGACTAGGGCCGGGGTATTGTTGCGACCTGATATCTGTTGTTTCAAGAACCAATGAAGTAACTCGTTCCGCGGCCCAAAAGGGAAGGAGGAGGGTAGGCAAGGTGTCATCATGGTGGGCACTTTCTTGCTCCAGTGCAATGGTGGGGTGAAAAGTTTTTTACCTTTTGAGCCTTGCTAAATGGGTTATGCAAGAGAGTCTGTTTTGCGATGGAAGTGAAACCACCACTGGCAGCTACTGGTTATCCCGCCCACCGACACCGTCCACTCCACATACCGCTAGGTTTGACGGGAGGGTCCAAGTGTTGCCGCCAATTTTATCACGTACCTCAAAATGACAGTCTTTAAACCAACACCCCATCACAAAGTCAACGAATCAATCAGATCGGCTTGGTTTTGCTGGTATACCCTAAGAGGGAGTGTTCTCAAACTTTCGCCAATCTTCACAGCGATAAAAGGAAAAAATCCAACACCACTTTTCGCGTTGCTTGCGCCGTTTTTGTGTCAAGGAAAAAAAAGAAATTAAATTAATCGGTTCCAATTTTCCGTCACGCGCACAATCTCGCCCTTTTATTCCCAGGCATTTTGGACGACTTTGTACAAGCGAGTGGCATAAATCTTTGCGCAGAAATCTGGGGTGTTTCCATTTTACCACAAAATACCGACAATTTTTAGTCGGAATAAAAATACGAGTTACGTGTAAATGAAAAAACGAAATTCACTCAAACGTCCCAAACTGCGCTTTCAGAAGTCCCGTTCATTTCGAAATTTACAGTGGGAAGTTATGATGCATGCAGCGTTTTTCACCAGTGTTCCAATAAATATTTAAGAGTTCTTTTGTAAATGAAAACAACCCAAAATGCCAACACGTACAGGTCTCAAGGAAAATGGCTTGATGTTGTGGTCACCAACAGAACAACACTTACATTTGAAAACAATCCACCTTCTGTGAAAAGTTGCTAGGCAACAATACGTGTATGGTTTCCACGACACCAAAACCAAACAAACATGTGATCCCGCCTGATTTATAGTGTTTTCATAATTATGGCAGGGAGCTGGCTATTAACTTGCTTTATTATCTTGAAACTGAAAGAAACAGAGCACCAAAATTGATGAAAGCAAACAAATATCAACTACAAAGAAATGTTGCTTTCTTAACATCCTGTCAGAAAATCAAATTTGAAGAACTGCAATCCATTTCCATCCTTGTAATCCTGTTCTTTTTCCCCAAAATAATTGTTCTATTTTGCTCTGTATAATCTTTTTAACCGATTTAGTTGAATATCTGGTGGCATTTGGCAATATAATATGGAAATTACATTAAGAAAGAGGACCTTCAATAATCAATTGAGACACCGTCCCTTTAAAGAACACTTGGTGTCTAAGTACGATATAAGAGAATAAAAGCACCCACACAACAAATTGTTTCCCATTTTTTGTCATTTTGCTATGTTTTAATCTTTCTGCTGCAGAAAAATTTACAATAAAAAGTCCGTCAGCCAAGGCGAGTAGTGACTTCACTGGCCCTTAAAAACAAGCACTTGTGGTTTATCACAACGAAAAAGAAACGAACAGTTATAAAAGTACTGGAATTACATATACATACATACAGCAATTGACTATTGAGTTATTGAGTGCAACAGCTGCAACAACAGAGCACCAACTAACAGGAATCAAGAATTTTCTGCTAGATGCAATGCTGACATGATCATGAACGAATAAAAAATTTATTGGAATTGTCTGCCAAATATTTTGGCTCCATAACAATAATAATTTATCTCTTTTCTATTTCTTCTATAGTTCAAGAATGGTCAGCCGCAAAAGGGAAAGAATCGATAATGAATGCAACACAAAGAAAGCATGAAAGATACATAATTTCTCAGTCAATTAAGCCGAGGCAAAGAAAGCCAGGATAATTAAAACTACTGTCTACAGAGAAACCCTCCATATGTCTACTCTCGAGGAGGTTGTGAGTTCTTTTTAACATATTTGCATTGGTTTTTCGCACCCCTTGACCAATCAAATTTAACTCATCTGAAAAGAAAGAGCATGTGTAGCTATTTACTACCTGATTGGACAAACAATAAGAAAACCAATGCATAATACCTTACATTCACCGAAAAGGGCATCAGTGAAAGTAGTAATCGTAGTATGAAACATCAGAAAGAAAAATCTGTTGGCCAACTTCAAGGTTGCTTTACCGCTGATCACAAAGGATATAATCATTTAGCCTTCCATTTCATTCCTAGAAAACTTGCTACAAAAGTAACATGCTACTGAATCTTTTTGCACCTTACGACACTGCAACAACTTGCTTCTTATACTAAAACAATCTTTTCAGAATCAGAGGGATAAGGCAAGTCTTAAGCTGTCAATAACAAATTCAACTCTGATGTTTCAAGTCATTTGCATACCACTATTGATAGGTTCTTGACTAAGAAACTCCTTAGCACATTGATTACTACAAGAATCATATTTTGTCACAACAGATTGCTTTTCATCACAAAGTAGGTTCTAGTGTTAAGATGATAACTTTAATATCAGTTACATGTACATACACACCAGAATTGAGGACAGAAGGCTTAAAAGAAAGAAGCTTCATTGAAACTTGAAACTACAAATTCTCCTAACTTGGCTGCATGAATTTCTTATGGTGCTAGTTGTGAGAATTCTTAAAAAGAAATCACAAGCCTCGAAGGGTTGACGAATTATGAGTTAGTCTTTGTATATGATCATGGGACAGCATAGTATATTCTAATCTTTCTCAACAAAGTGTCTGCCCTTTGAGAAATGAAATGATCAGCAGTGACAACAAGCAACAACCACTGACAAAGTTTTTTCAACAGGAATCAAGCTACTAGCAATGCACCTTTCTTTTGAGCCTTCTAGACAACTAACTACAACAAAGAGAATAAAAGAATCATGCAAACAGTGCAGCAGAAGGGAAAATAGGGTGCACAGGCGGGCGGGGGTATTTCTGCAACCTGAATACGAAAAATCTAATTCATCTTAATAATATAATGTTTTCTGTGGATTATACAAGATTTACAATGAGACACAACACAATTCAGCAAGTTTGCTGAAAGAATTATGTGACATGAAGAATAGAGTTAAGAGATCAGAAATTCCAGGCTGAAGCCAGCTTACCCAGAACATACAAAGGAAAACAAGATGGGCTCTCAACTACCTGAAGTTTAAAAGTTAATTTATTGATATCATATACACTTTGTTTATGGCCAATTGAAGGCAGATGAATAACCGTTTTTTTTTTTTACTGAAATCTCTGCAAGCTAGTACTGTAAATAATTTTTACAATGCTTGCAAAAGAAATGAGAGTCTAGCAACAGAAAACAGGACTTTTTTCCTAAGCCTATTAATACAAAATTTCTTGCAAGGTGGAATAAATGAGAAATCATTCTCACTCTCATGAAAAAGCAACACAAATGTGGGTTGGAGAGTCAAAACAAGGGAAGGGGCGAGGGGGTGGACATAAACTGCACGGACAAACCTATATTTTGTTTTTCCTTTTAAGACACATTCTAGCTATATATCTAACACTTGGAAAATATTTCCAGTAGCTTGACTACTTTCAAAATACACAACGTTCAACTGTGTTGAAATATACTGGAAAACAATTCACAGTGCGTCACTTGTCTTGATAACTTGAACACTAGCTATAATCTCACACAGAAACTTTTGTTTTGGGGTATTTTGTACACAAAAGCACTTTACTCAGAATCAGTTGAAGACAAGCAATCTTAAATAAAGAAATCTCTATTCAACCATTTTGTGATTTTCTACAGTTGTCATGCCCAAGGTGAATCTCTCACAGCCTGCTTGCCTTATCTTTAATTCAGATTATAAGATCTCTTACCAACTCTATTCAAACTAGATTATACTCTTTTAGGTTTAACTGCAGTATCGTGTCCTTCACTGCTGCAAATACAAACCGGATATTTTCTGTATCAGTGGCACAAGTGAAGTGGGAGTAGATAATCTTATCTGAATCAGGATTCAGGTCGACAAACATTTTAAGAATGAACTCCCGTGCTGCCTGGGCGTCACACTGGGGTCCTGTGTTGAAAAAAGACAACAAATACTGAGTTCAACCCTTCCCTGCCAAGGTTTGAGAAAGAAAAAAAAATGTAATAAATAAATAATTTTGCCCAAAATTTAATGTCTTGTCAAACTATGGGGGCGCGGTGGCCTAATGGTTAGTCCGCTGGGCTCCGGATCGGGCGGTCCGGGTTCGACTCCCCTGGCTGGGGCACTATGTTGTGTTCTCGGGCAAGATACTTTATTCTCATAGTGCCTCTCTCCACCCAGGTATATAAATGGGTACCGGCAAATTTACTGCTGGGGGTAACCCGGCAATGGACTAGCATCCCATCCAGGGGGGAGTAGAAATAATCCTACTCTCTTCATGCTACCGAAACCGGGATAAGGTCCGGCCTGATGGGCCACTAGGCTCGTATGCAGACTTTTAAACTATGAAGGAAACTTGCCAAATGTGAAATGATTTGATGCAAATCACTTAGTAATTACTTGACTGCATCTACCGTATTTACCCAAGTATTAGTCAAACCCGTGTATAAGTTGACCCCCTATTTTTGAGGCCATAATCTAAGATTTTTTCGTTTCTGGGTAAGAATCTTCCTGAAAAACTAACCTTGTGTTTCTTAGAATTTCCTTTCAGGTAGAGGTACTTTAAATTAAAAAATCACAGCAAGTTTCAATGTGAAGTTATCATGCTAACGTTAGCGTTTTTGCGACACGTTTATCAGGCATTTCGTCCACAAGTTTTGAAACAGGCTTCAAAAATCAAATGCACTAATTTCAAACATAAACAACGTGCCGAGCTTGATCGGGGTACATGGTAACCAAGCTACAAAATTGGTGAGGTACTGGTAACTAATAACTACACGTGCTTGCATCATGCCAGGTTACTAAGTAGCGAAGTTCGAAGCAAGAAAGATCGTGCACAAAGATGTTTTTCTCGAGTAGATTTCACAGCTTTATGAGTGGAAAATGTCAGCCCTTTATTCAAACCTTGTGCCAGTGACTCTCTACAACATTCAGGTTTATATTAAGCGGATAAATCTTAAGGAATTTCAACTTGAACTGTCAATTTAACGCCAGAGATAGCAAAGCCAAAGGACATTGTAACCTGTACTGTTGTTTATATGATGTTTGATAACATATAAAAGCAATTGTTATGCTAATTGTGCAGAATTTATTTAACTGGCGCGTGGGTCGAAAATTTTGACCCATGTATTAGTAGAGGACGATTTTTTGGACCAATTTTAAGGTAAAAAAAGGTCGACTTATACACGGGTAAATACGGTAGCTTTGATTTTGTTCATTTAACTTTTCTCAAAAAACAACCCATTGTTTTTCTCTTTTATATCTTGTCCAATGGGTCCAACACGTGTTTTTAGGCCGGCCTCTGCTTGCTCCTCCTAAGAGCACAGTCTCTCAAAACAACTTGAGGGAATGGAGACGCTGGCTGAAAGTTGAGCTCATCTATTCACGTTTCAAGCATTTTGCTAGCCCTTTTCTTTGCAAATGAGAGGAAGACAAAGATTACTGCTCCCCTCAAACTTCACTATGAACCAAGATCGCAGCATTCTTAGCTCACAGGCCTTTGGCAAGATGGGCGTCCTGGTGTGCCATGGACTTGCTGTATTGAGTTATTTTTGACCACATTTGAAAGATCTTCAAATCAATTTGCACTCTACAATGCAGAAATACTCCTTACATGTCTAAATTTTGTCCTCAGACCCTCCTGGGATGACAGAGTGAGACCTAATATTAATTTCTGGATGCCCAGTTTCAGTTCCTGCCTAAAAGCATGGTTAATACACTTGGTTTTGAAGAGCTTGAGAAAGCCATACATGTAGTTCAAGAATTTAAAGTACATGAAAGTGACAAACTCCAAACTCCAAACTTACCATCAAATTCAGGGAAATATTCCACCAAATGTGAAAACATAATTTTCTCCTCCAACAAATCCTTCTTGTTTAAAAATAATATGATGGAAGAGTTCTGAAACCAGGGGTATGTGATAATAGTACGAAATAACGCTTTGCTCTCCTCCATCCGGTTCTGAAAAGTACAAAGGGCAAAAAATTCAACATTATCTAAGCTAATTAACAACATTAGATTGTAAGGGGTAAGTCACACTAGAGGACAATTTGGAATTTGTCCTAGACCAATCCGGAATGAAATCTGCCAGTCACAAAATAAATTGTCAGGAAGGCAGCAGCATAGTTGAACCAGTAGCTTTCCCCCTTCTTTACTCCATCTTTCACTAGTCTTCTTGCTCTCAGCGCAAGGTAGAAGAAAGTGGACGGTTTGATGAAGTTGATACTGGAGAGCTATCTTCGGTAAACAGATTCTTACGAGTCAGAACTCGTGGTTGAAGGAGATGGGCTGGGAGTTCCTCACTCATTTGTGAGATGATTTGCAAATATGTAAAATAAAAACTTTGATGAACCTATCCAGGTTGATATTGTTGCAGAGAATATTGCTCGAACAGTGTTTCGCTGCTTTCACCAACAGGATTCATGAGTTGCAAAATGAGAATGTGACTATCCTACCCGCGAGGTCTACTGCCCAGAGACTCTGCTACAAATCAACTGTCAGATCATTTGCGAATCAAAACACCCCCACTTTTGTTTTTCAAGATTTGTTTCAGTTTGGCCTGCTCCAGAGGTAGTTGATCGCATCTTTGAAGTTTGTTTAATCTACAGTACCGCTCAAAGGTAAGTTGACAGTCCCTCGAGTCTTGATCCTCGAGACTCGATCCTCGAAACTCGAAAACTTCGAGTTTCGAGTCTCGAGTAAAAAATTTCGAGGTTCGAGTATCGAGTCGAGAAAAATAATGAGCTTGCCCTTGAATGATTCCTCGAGAAATAAATTGCTCAAGCGGGCCGCACTCTCAAGTGTTGTACTCAGTTGAAGCCAGCGTTCAGGCTACTCATCTCTACTGTAACAACGCACGCTTGGTCGTTTAATATTTCGAATCGTCAGGTGAACAAAAAGTTCGAAATAGCGAGAGCTCGAAACAGTCGATAGTGAATGAATTTAGGGCAAATCGAACCAGAAATAACCGAGTTGGAATTGGCGCGGTCTCGCCGAATCGACGACATAAAACTTAGCTTGCGATCAGGCATTCTCAGAACAAACATGAAGCACGTGTGTAATGTCACGCATAAGATTGTTGTGTTACGATTTAGGACGCAAATATTAAGCCTATAGTTCACTCTGTCATTTAGTTTTCTTTTGAAAAACGCAATTACATGTGTATGGAAGAATCTAAATAGGATAGTTGCGTGCGGCGTTGTGTTACATTTATTTACGCTGAAGCTAATTGAAACGTTTCAAATTACTTTTGACATATGCAAATTTTGCCAACTTTTAACGCCGCGTCGCTTTTAAAAAAGCAAAATTTGTATAACTTCTCTAAAGCTGTAATTACAATTGTCGCCATTATCTGAGTTATAAATGAAGTCAAGTTTCATTCAAGAAGAATTTAGGTTTCAAGAATGTTATGTCAAATTCACAAAAAATAAAACATGTTTACTTTCAAGCTAGACGTAATGGCGCAACACAAGGTTGCATTGCCATTTATTTACGGAAGGCTTCGCGGCTCCAATTTTTGTTACGTGGAATGTTTCGTTTGCCGACTACAGAATTTTTACAACTCAAATTTAAGAACCGGTTTTATTTACGGAAACTCGTCTGAATTTCAGTAGCGACCAGAAAGAGACGTCTGAAGTTCAGGCTACTGAAACTCAAAGATTTGCTTGCGTCTGAAATAATCATTGATAACATGCACTTGCTTATCCTAAGGCAAGTCTTGGGTGAGCAGAAGTTTTTAGTTCGGTTTCTACCAATTTCATTCTTAAAACTCGTCATTCACCATCTTTCTCGGACGTTTTTTGTCAATACTTGTAGGCAAGTAAACGGAATACCAATAAGGTCTCCCCGAATTTATCGCACTGTCGAACGTTCATGCACTCATGGTAGCCGCGAAACACTTGTACCTGATGTGCGAGCAGCTTTTATTCTCCACTCGAGAAATAATTCGTTTCCTCGAAAGCTTTTTCGAGTTATGAATATTCGAGATTGCCTTGTTTCTCGATCCTCGAAATTCGAGTGACTCGAACTTCGAGACGCGAGGATCGAGTCTCGAGGATCGAGTCGAGACTGTCAACTTACCTTTGAGCGGTACTGTACTTTACTTAACCACAGATTAAAAAAACTTACCTCATTGGCTGATTCTACAAGAACTTGGTCATATTCACTGAGAGCAACAAGAAACATAATTGACGTCACATTCTCAAAGCAGTGAATCCACTTCCTTCTCTCTGACCGCTGGCCTCCAACATCAACCATCCTGAAAAACAAATTGAAAAAGATCTAAGAACATATACCAAACATGAAAACAGTACCAGGAATAAACAAACTAAATTGTTCTAAAAACGTATTTTGATGTGTGACTGTTTCCATTGTTAAGTTGAAACTGGAAAAGGAGTTTGCCTGGCTGGGTGAAATGGAATGTTTTTCTTATCACCCCAAAACCTTGATGTTAATAATTATTGGAAATCATATTAGAGTTTTTCTAAGATTTTATCACCTTCAAATAATGTTTAGAAATGGAGCTGATCTTTAGGAAGAGGTAAACATTTTATCAAAAACTTTGTTCACATTGTGTGATTCTTTTATAAAAAAAGGTAATTTGCAATGAATTACACAATTGGATGCCATTTGTGGCCCATAACATGAAATAGCACCACCATGTAATATCAGAAGATCTGGTAATGAAATGGATTAAAATGGTCACAATTGCTGTGCAACTCCTTAGAAACAGCATGAGCATGGTGTAAAAATAAACCATATCACCGTGTATCATGCCATGAAAAAATGGAAAAGATTTTTATGTCACGACAAATCCACGCTGTAAAGTAATTTCATGCAGTGAATTCCACACTATCACATGATTTATTATTTCTGTCTGAGTGAGCTGACACCCATTTTGGCTCGTTTCACCCACCATGACTTGTATCTGTTGTAGGGCTGCAACTATACACCGGTGCACCGGTGAACCGCGATGATATTTTTTGTCATGATACGAATATCGATATTTGAATGGGATATCGCTGTATTGCAAAACAACAAAATATTTCTCATCAAAAATGAAAAATTACTTTACCAACATTCAGAAATTACTGTTTTAATCAGTTTTATGACTCCTTACCCAAGTACAAGCCTTTTTTTAGCCACAGGGCTTCGTCGTTGCTTAGTATCGCTTCGCATGCTTCCAGTCACGTATTTTTCAAGATTGCGGCACGAAAGCATGTGTAGTTTCAATAAGTTGTCAGCTGACACAGTCTTATGCGCCCGCAACAAAAACATGCGGTTCGTTCGTCACGTTGGTTCTTTCGTCAAAATGTCTTCCTCTGCAGTTGAGTTACAACTGGCACCATCCTCTTATAAGTCAAAGGTATGGAAAGACTTTGGATTCAAAGTTTTTTACGATGGCCAAGGAGCAAGACAATTCTCGTTATATTCTTGTGTTATTTTTTACCATTTGTTAATTGTTATCAATGGAAATTAAAGATTCCAAAGCAGTTTAGTAACATTGCGTCATTTGTCAGTTGCATGTTATGATGTATCGTATCGTGTATCGTATCGTGGCACTTGTACCGAGATATGTAATGGTTGCTAAGAAAATGTATCGTTGCAGCCCTAATCTGTTGGCAGGCTCACAGTTCTCATGGGGAAATATCGACATACAATGTTTTATTATTTCACTCTTCATCTGTTCATAGTGTTGTTCTAAAGAATGCTTTCATTTGCTAAAAGGCAAAGACTTACAATTTTTAATGCATGACTGAATCTTCACTGCTCGCTTTTGGCATAAGAAACTTTTGAGAGTTCATCTTTTACTAAATTACTTTCAACTCTTCTTTTTATCACTGTTTGCCACATTTATTATTCTTTCATGGTAAAAGACGAGCGATTTGGGATCCCGCATGATGCCACAATTTGTAGTTTCTTAGACCTTGCAAATTTAATTAAGTGCAAGATTTTTATAAAGCGTCTTGAAGCAAATTTCTTTCCAGATGATTTTCAATCCATTGTCAAGGAAAAAGACAATTTCTCTCTCACAAAAATCAGTTCACTTTAAAATCTAGCATTACAGTGCAAAAAGTGAGTCAGCTTGTGCATAACATAATTCATCATGCTGTTTATTTACATACATGTCACAAGATTTCAAATCATGCCGTAAAATAAAGTCACTGAAGGCAACTTATTCAGGATTCACTGGTATTATTTGTTTTATTGACATGAATTACAGAGAAATCACAGATTGTAGAGAAATACAAACTTTGAAAGATGGTTACAAATATGGTCAAAAATCACATAGCATGATAACAAGTCCCAGCAAAGGACGTGAACTTCAAAACATGAAATAACTTTTACTTCTTTGTATTTCACGCAGTGAGTTGAGTTCACTGCCTTTAGTTTTTACCCCTGCGATGAATTTCTTTTTTAATAAGAAAGAACACTGTGTGAAACTTTGAATGCACTCTGTGAAATCTTTAATTCACGTCCCATGGCCATGAATTCATAAGTCCCCTTTTCGCAAATGCAACACATCGTAAGAGTGTCTGCCACCACCATTTAACCAAGACATGATTTTTGGACAGGCACCACACTAACTTGTGAAAGACTAAACAAATGCCAGCAGTTGTGCTCAACAAACATAAAAGCATGGAAAACAAAAATCGTGCTCAATTCATGTCTGCTCTATTCGCATACTTCCACACTAGAGACAAACCACTTAGTTCTAAGAAAGCTAGAAAAATGCCGCAAAGCTTCAAACAGCGCAGAGAAAACACTACTTGTCTGACAACTGACAAAATCAATATGGATGATTGAAACCATCGTCTGGCCTGAACAACCATATGATGGCATAAAAAATATACAAAACAGTTGATAGCCTTACACATGAAATCTACATTTGAATCATGTGGTGCCGGAGTGTCACTAAAGGTCGATTCACACTTGTGAGATAAGCACTAGCATGACAACCACAAGGGCATTCACAAGCACAAGACAACATATGCAAGCACAGTGCTATAGCAATTCTGATGCCAGTGCATGACAGGCATCACTTCAAGAGCCAAATCTTGTGCTTGTGCTTATTTCATGCCTGTTTCCACTTGTGAAATAAGCATAACACAAATGAAATAGGCATAACTGCAAGCACAAGAAAAGTGAAAAAGTTTCTTTTTCTTGTTATTATGCTTATTTCACTTTGGCGCAACCTAGTGTTCTCGTGTGCTTATGCCTGTGCTTATTTCCTAATAGCGTTTTCTTGTGCTTATGCCTGTGCTTATTTTCTAAGTGTGAACCAGTCTTAAGCAAACAAAGGAGGCACAGTATGGGGCAAAAGTAAATCGACAGTCTTGCTTTGATTCTCACAAGAATTAACTATCAAGTTGAGTATACCCAATTCACATGTAACATAACTTGACAATTCTTGATACCTGATTAAGAATCATCAAATGAAACATTTTTTATTATTTATACTTATCTATAAACAATAAAATTCTCAAGGAAAGATTAGCAGCAGCTTTACTGTGAATGGCAGCCTTTCTACAAGCGCAGTGTCTCTTGACTAGTAACTTTTAACTTTAAACTGAAATATGGGTAATTGTGAAGAGCTCCCCTCACCCGACTGCCGGCCGTCTGTCGGCCGACAGGCTACCGACAGGCCACCGACAGATGACTGACAGGTTACCGACAGGTTCCCAAAACAGACATTTTACTGTAAAATAGAACAGAAAAAGCCGGAGTTAACCGACATAGAAAGCAATATTAACCCATTGGCGCCTGTGCCGCCCGTAACCGCCCGTGCGAAAACCACCCCTGAAATGCCTGTGCCGCCCGTAACCGCCCGAAAAAAGCACATGGTGACAAATGCCCTTTCCGTCCCTCCCTGGAGACTTTTTGGTTCTCCTATTGTTCTATTGATAATAAGGGCAAATAAACCAATCAGAATCTGTTTTCTGCGCATATTTTTAGAGAACTCTAGGGGTCCTAGAAAGAAGGTTTTTCATCTTAATCCGTGCGTTCAAAATGTACAAGAAAATCATGGCGCATCACCGCTCTTGTTTACAAACTTTCAAGGCCTTGTTTTTCATTTGGAACACAGAATATTCCCTCTTTGAGGCTAAAAATGAAAAGAAGAAACACCGACCAATTTTTAAGTGGCTCAAAAATGGAAAATCATGGAATACAGAGTGCTTAAACCTCGTTGAGGACGGATTCATCTTCCTTCCACGGCCGCGAAGACACGGTGTCATGGCGCTTCGAAATGTGTTTTGAATAGAAATCACGGACCAACACACAAACTTAATGCGGCTTCTCAAGACTTTTGAAAACAAAAATGGTAATGTACAGTAGTGCTTCGAATATGGATGGATGTTTTAGAAGGATCGGTTAGGCCATTGAGTGAACAATTGACTGCAAAAGCCGTCGGCTAAAATTAAAACTTTCGCTTTAGCGTGAACATGTGAATAATTAATTCTTGATGCAGAATTACACGGCTCTGAATTTTTTTGATTTTTTGACGCTTTTGAATACATTTCTTGGCTTTATCCTTAATAAAATTTAATTCGAAACAAAGTGTCTTTCAAGTTTCTTTCATTTATCAATCTTTAGTTCGGAATTTTCAGGCTTTTGAAGCGAACAGATTTGACACGCACGTGTTGTTATCTGATACGCATCTTTTCACCGAGACTTGCTTCAGTTGTTTATTTAGCCGCTTTGTTTTGAGTTGTGTTTATAGCTTTAAAAAATTACTACAGTGCTTCAGAAAATACAAAGGAGTTTGTTTATTAATGTTAAAAGTAAAGGAAAGCGTAGAAAGCGTTGCTAGTGTTCATTAAGTGGCGAGAATTCTGTAGTTTTGTCAGCGATTTTCGCTGTTTCACGCCGCCGTGACATGTAAATATTTTTGTCATCTCGAATTACCGCTTTTCTGCACCAAGAAAATACCTTAGTACCATTGAATTAATGGCAGTTTCAGTTGTACAGAGTGAAAACCTACCTTTTTCCAGAGTATTTTACGATATTTTTAAGACTTTGTTCGAAGTCTGTGTGTTTTTGCGAGCTCCTAAAATCACGCACGGAGGTGAATTAAATTTTGTCCTGTCTTGAAGTTTGGTTTGGGATCAATTTATCAAGGCTGATGAACTCTTCAATTCATAAATTAGTCTTTCAACATGTCTAGTTGGAATAAAAGTTTACTTCAAGAACTAATTATTTGTCTGGATTTACTGCGCATTATGGTTTATTTTTTCCACTCGCACGCTTGCATTAAATGCCGTAAAAGAGCCAGGTATTTAGGGGTGGGTGCGCGCTAAAATCCTTCAGGCGTCAATGGGTTAAAGACTAGATAAACATTGTATTTCATTGTAATACATCTTCTACTTACTGATACAAAAAAATTGATCACTCACCGAGATTTTCTTTTATATGAAGTTTAATTTGTTATAAATTTATCAACTGCTTAATTTTTAGTCCACTGGGCAAGAGCTGAAATCATTTTGATCCCAAAGTTGGCAAAATGTAGGCATAAACTTCTTGAGGCACGCACTTGCTATCATCGCCCTACAATGCAATGCGAACCCTTATGGTATGTCATGTAAGTATAAATAATGTTTTCCAATATGGCGGCTGAAAATGAAATGCTGTACTCGCGTAAATACTCTGGTCGCTTTTGGCAACATTGACGCCAGCTTTAAGCAGTGACTACCCTAACTGAAGAGGATATAACTTTCTTTTCAATTTATTATACATCTCAGGAGTGGCATTTGAAGAAAATCTAGAAAAAACCACAAGGTAAACCACCGACAACTTACCGACACATTACCGACACATCACCAACTGTTGGCCGACAAACGGCCGACAGATGGCCTGCACATTAGCCAAAATCTGTCGGCCGACTGTTGGCCGTCTGTTGGCCGTTTGTCGGCCGACAGTTGGCCGACAGTCGGTTTGGGTAGCTGTTCTTCACAATTACCGAAATATAAGTTGCATTCAAAATTATTGCCAGGAGATTGAAGTGCTAAACTTGAAGAAATTGCTTGGTCTTGTTTGTGTTGACAGCTCTCAAGAATATAGTAGCAACCTTGTATCCGAGTTTTCATTCCAACCATAGTTAATAGAGGGAAATGATTATGAAGTCCACAAAGTTCTTTGTTGTAGGTTTTTGTTTGCTATTTTGGAGGTTTAGAGTGCACAAAACCTGACAAAATACAATAGGTGGTTACATGTGTTCATGCAACTAACCAATAAAAAAGCCTTAGAAGCTTGGCAAAAACTAATTTGTTTTACTCCTGAATCCAAAGAGCAAATACTAGAGGAAATCATCTGGAAGCGAGCGTCCCTAGAAAGTTCTGTTTGGAAGTCCATAAATGCTGGACTTCCAATTGAATTGCTTGCTTCTACCCGCCAAAAAATGGCTCAACAAGCTCAATGGTGTTCACGTTCAACTCATATTGACTGTTTTGAAACAGATCAAAATCAATCCTGCAACAGAACTTGGGATTCACTAAACGACTAGAGGAACAAGATCGTGACACTAGATGTCAAACAATTCTGTCCACAGATTTTTTTTTTCAATCAATCACCCAAGCCATTCAAACACTGTGAATACTTTGTCCTCTGCCTGTGTAGCTGGCAGAATTGTTCACATGCAGGCAACATTTTAGGCATGGCTCATTTTGTTACTGTGTTTTGTTCTGCGCCACATTTTGTCAATTTGAGCCTGTAATACTTTAAACAGTGGTAAGCGATATCACCAAATAAGATCCGTGATGCATTGCAGTGCTATTCTTTCACCAAGTAGTTGCCATGTTGTTCGCCTGTTGCCATGCAAAGCCAATTTATTTGTTTATCTTTTATTTTTAGCCTGTTATGGTACAGTGGAGCCCTGCCATACTACCATCCCATTAATACAACCACTTTTTTATAGTCCCCCCAAAACACCTAACGGAAAAAAAGGTAACTTTACACCCTGTGTTATTATGTCCAACAAGTGTTGCTCATTCGAAAATTCAGTGTTTGATTTTCCATCCTTAGCCCATTGACACCTGAAGGTTTTTAGCACGCACCCACCCCTAAATACCTGGCTCTTTTACGGCATTTAATGCAAGCATGCAAGTGCAAAAAAATAAACTAAATGTGCAGTAAATTCAGACAAATAATTTCAGTCAACTCCCGATAACTCAAACCTTCAAGGGAAATTGAAAATGGTTCGAGTTATTGGGAGTTCGAGTTATCGAGAGTTGAGAACAAATGACCGAAAATATGTAAAAAAGAAATTGTATTTAGCAGGGCCCCTCTGGATACCAGCCACTGTGCTGAATGGGCCACCCTGCATTTAAAAAAAATTTAAAGAAAAGATTTTAACCAAATTTAATTGTATAGAAGTCGAGTAAAAATAGAACAATACATTACTCCCGAGATTACTGTATAAATCAGAACGTAACGTAACATGAAACAAACCAAAGCAACAGGAGAAGTACAGGTACTGGGAACTTTGTAGGTTTCAAAGAGAACATTGTTGGGCTATTGCTACCGAGTTCATGTGATTTACTTTTTCGAGAAATACAGTGTAGTCATAATACGCCCTGACGCTTCTCAACTTATCTGTTACTATCGATTATCCTTGAAAGTTTTTTAACATTGGATTTGAAAGAATCGGTATCAACCTAAACCAAAAGTAGACTGTACGCGTTTCGTGTAATGCAAAAAAAGGCAAAGAATTAATACACCGCTGCTTCAAAATAAATTCAATTTTTTTGGTCTACAGTACACTGTTTGCTTTGACTTGTCACCTATTGACAAACATGGTTTGAGTTATCGAGGGTAAAATTATATGGAAAATGACCTCGAGGGAAACGAAAATTGGTTCGAGTTAGTGGGAGGTTCAAGTTATCGAGGGTTCGAGTTACCGAGGGTAAAATTACAGTAAATGTATGACGGAAATCCAGGGGAATTCAATTTTGGTTCGAGTTAGCGAGAGGTTCGAGTTGAAAAGAAAGTTATATCCTCTTCAGTTAGGGTAGTCTAGTCTTCGACGGTTTGAGTTATCGGGAGTCGACTGTGGTTCCTGAAGTAAACTTTTATTCCAACTAGACATGTTGAAAGACTAACCAAACTTCAAGACAGCAACAATTTTATTCACCTACGCACATGATTTTAGGAGCTCGCAAAAACACAAAATTTTAAAGCCGTGTTATTCTGCTTCAAGAATTTATCATTCACTTATTCACACTTAAGTGAAAGTTTTAATTTTAGCCGACGGCTTTTGCAGTCAATTGTTCACTAAATGGCTTTACCGATCCTTCTAAAAATTCCATCCATATTCGAAGCACTACTGTACATTACCATTTTTGTTTTCAAAATTCTTGAGAAGCCGCATTAAGTTTGTGTGTTGGTCCGTGATTTGTATCCAAAACACATTTCGAAGCGCCATGACACCATGTCTTTGCGGCCGTGGAAGGAAAAGGAATCCGTCCTCAACGAGGTTCAAGCACTCTGTACTCCACGATTTTCCATTTTAGAGCGACTTAAAAATTGGTTGGTGTTTTTTCTTTCCATTTTAAAGCCCCAAAGGGGGAATTTTCTGTGTTCCGAATGAAAAACAAGGCCTTGAAAGTTTGTAAACAAGAGCGGTGATGTGCCATAATCTTCTTCTACATTTTGAACGCACGAGTCAAGATGAAAAACCTTCTCTCTAGGACCCCTAGAGTTCTCTAAAAATACGTGCAGAAAACAAATTCTGATTGGCTTACTTGCCCTTATTATCTGTAGAACAATGAAGAACCAAAAAGTCTCCAGGGAGGGAGGGAGGGAGAGAAAGGGCATTTGTCACCATGTGCTTTTTTTTCAGTCGGTTACGGGCGGCACAGGCATTTCAGGGGTGGTTTTCGCACGGGCAGTTACAGGCGGCACAGGCACCAATGGGTTAAACCATATGGCAGCACTGATAGAGGAGGAAGCAGAAAGTTTCTAGCATCTGGGAAGTATCGTTAGCAAAGCAGGTGGTTTGAATGAAGATACCAAAGCTCACATAAGAAGCAAGCTCTTGCAACATTGAAGTCAATATGGAGAGCTTCTACGTCATGCAAGAAAAAACCAGGGTTCTCTTTGTGAAATGGCAAGTCAGTACTACTCTGCACCACCAATCTGGTAAACAAGCTCCAAGGACCATCCCTCACAGATAAGCTGCACTTGTAGCTAAGCCACACTCTGGATTAAACAACTCAAATTTTGGGAAAAAAAAGTTTTTTGAAAGAAATCAAAAGAAATCCAAAACTAAGTCTTTTAAAGACTTTTTCATCGAAAGTAAACTCACTAACATTGACACATAGACAGAAAATACTTCAAAGTCTTACCCACAATTTCACCAACTTTGACATATGATTGATCTTTTTTTGGAACTTGTCAACAGCTATTTCTTCATTTGACACTGTTTTTCGATATAATTTTGGGTTACAACAAGAACATGTTCCTGTTGTGTTGTGAACGTAACCAAGCATTAGTTGGCCAATGAAAAACTGTTGCAAAACATTTTGAGATAAACATCACATCCTAATACAAATACTGATGAACAAAGTTTTAAAGCACACTTCCACCATCAAAATTCAATTTCGTTATTTCCGAATGACAAGCACTTGGATAAATGCTATTTTGTATTCTCTGCAATATGTGCACTGCCCTTAAAAGTAGAGGTTTGCATTTGCTACCATCACAACAGCAGTTTGATCACACAGTAAAAACATACCGAAATTTGCAAATCAAACAAAACACAATATTTAACAGAAGCAGTAAATCTGAGCGATAGTTGAGATTCTTAACATACTCGTCTTGGCATTGAAAGAATTAACTAACAATTTTGACAAAGTTGACAACGTCTGGAAATCCTGTTTCTAGGGAATAACCTGCCCAAAATGTGGAACATGCAAAAATGCTGAGCCACTGTGTACATAAGCAGAGTGAGTTATTGCAAAATTCTGTATCCAAAGCCAGAGGCCAATCTGTGAGTAAACAAAGTGTTGCAAAATGGATAGTTTGCACAACCTGACTCCAGCCAGACCTCCTTATATTGAATGCAAAATATTCATGACGACTAACCAAACGGTTTCATTTAATCTTTATGCAGATTCACGGCCCAGAAATGCAATAGAAAGGCAGGCAAACCATCTTAACATCCTGTGTGGGAGAAATTTCCTGTCCATTTAAGACGATTTTGAAGGGGGAAAAATTGAGGTTCCTAAAAAAAATCCCATAAATTAAATTCGAATCGATAGAAAGGCATGACCCTTTATCGGCCACAACAGGAATCGAAAAGGTTGCTACCGTTGCTTAGAGATCAAATAACAGTATTAATGGCTGAAAAGAAAATTAAGCTTACCTAAAAATTATCGTTTCGAGATCAAACGGGTACTCTATGATCCCAGAGGTCGGAGCTCTTGCTCGAAGAACATCCTGTTCTGTAGGGAGGTAATCGGGCTTGGCTATTCGATCTAAGTCCGTGAGATAGCTGAAAGTAAAGCAAAACAAGTTCCATTACAATTACAGCATACAACATGCAAAAGAACAAAAGTCAACTTCGCCATAAATGAACGGGGAAAAAAATACGATCGGCAGCTCCCGAAAACACATTCATAGCAACATAGGAAGTAACGTTTTTCAAGGCTAAAACAATGTTTTAAATCGAATTTCTTTGATCGATGGGTTATATGCGAGTCAGGAAAAGCTAAATGAATAAAATCGCGAATTCAAACGTCGTCGATCTGCTACACTGTTGCTCGTCAATAATAACCACAGACAATTTGCAGCAGAAGTTGACAAGCGATCTCTACGGGCAAAGATATCATGGACCATCCAGAAAATATTGATTCCAGCATGTTCTTTGACACCATGTTTAAAAATCAAAGTTACCAGAAGAAGGGAAGTAATACATTCGGCCAGCATAAGTAGTTGATGTTCGGAAACAAAGGCATTGTGGAGGATATTCCAGATGGAATCACAGAAAATACGAATATGGCGTGAATTGCTGGCTACGTGTGACAAAAATCAACAAAAAATCGAACGTCTAATCAAAGCGACGATATTTCTTTTCTTGTACAAAAACTGAACATTTCATTTAGAAGAGAAACACATTGCAAGCGAACTGACATAAACACACACTTACTATTTTGCAGAGTCGCTAAGTTGATATTCTCTTCTTCTATCATAGCATTCTTGCATGCCTTGGTCGGACCAAAGAGATTTCGTAGCTATGTAATAATCTTTTTCGAAGGCAGTTACATTTTTGGGGTCAACTTCTCTCATGGTCTTGGCATGCTCCTAAGGGAAAATGGAAATAAACGCACATAAACATCAAAACAAAATTCGTTCAAAAAATCAGGTTCATCTATTTTAATTCGCTACGGAGGCGTTTTGAGAGCGGGCAACTTCTGAAGCAATTGAGGAAAAACAAAGTATATGTAATAAACAAGGTCATAAAGCATTCTAGAACGTAATTCATACCAGATTTGCTGGATCCTTGTAAGCTATCTTCAAAGATTCCATTGCTATCGTTAGGGATTGTATGGCGGTGATGATATTCTGATATACCAAAGCAACATAGCCAAGTTTGTCTTCATCGCTGTAACCCTGCCCGTGAATAATTCTCATCTGTTTTATGAAGGTACTTTTGCCTGATTCTCCAGTTCCTGTAACAAGAGCACATCCCACATTTAAGCAATCTTGCATGGAAAAATACATCCCGTGCCCACGTATATATAGAAACAGCATCCACTCCAGCCTGAAGGCTGTGAACGATATAAACTTCAGATTTGCTGGTCCACAGCAAGGCTTATATAATATCTTATTCCATATGCAGAATAAAAGAAGGTTTAATTTATTTAGTGGCAGTAAGGATTAAATTTAAGCATTTATTCCAAATATGTTAGTGCGCTAACAACAAGGAGTCGGCGGCGGTCTGGAACAGTCGCTCCTTGCATTGCACTGCCGTCATACACTTTACATCAACACATCTCGCACAACCAACGGAGCAATACACAGATCGCGTATATAAATGTATATCTACATAAGTGTATATAGCATATATATGTATATAAATTTCTATATAAATGTGTATGTTTTATATTTATATTTTTATCTGTATTTTATCGAGCGAGCACATCCATGCGACCAGGTTCGACTGCACCAAGCCCTCCATTTCATGCAGATTTCATATAAAATATGAATGCGTTCGAGTAAAACTTATGCCATGCTCACCAAGAAGAAGTAATTTCAGTTCTCTCCTTTGATTCCTTTTATCCTGCTTTAGCTGCTTTTCGATCTCGGCGTTGATTCGTCTGATCTCTTTCTGCTCTTCGCTCAAACAGCAAGTCATCTTGAAAGAACAAATTGCCTCCGATCGCCACAACTAAAACCAGCGATGGCGTCGAAAGGAACTATAGTTGTCCTTTTCGCTACTCGAGCCCCGAATGGAGCTACGAGTTCACTGAAACTACCGAATTTATTCTTCCAAAATGGTGAACCTCTTGGTGATGTAGGGCGTAGGCATCGAGAAAGCGCTTTTTCCCAGCAATCATTGAAAAACGTCCACAAGTGTAACCAATCCAAATAAGGCAAACACCTCCATATTTGGATGCAAATTTTCCTCGCCCCAGACAAAAAATGCCGCATTTTTCCGCACGTTAGGAACGCCTGGCGATATTTGATGCCTTTTTCTTCCGCCATTTTGTCTCCGAAAAGTGGTTTTTATTTTTATCGCGTTAGTATAGTGGCATCGTCTCTTAAAAGACATAATGCATGGAAATCTACCCTGTAAACTTCATCTTTCACAGACAAAGGAGAAAATAAGACTCAAGTGAAGGCAGAAACCATTCCAAGTACTGTATGTGATAATGTCTATTCAGAACTATTTGTAGATGAAATTCAGCTTGTTCCTTGATTTCAGTTTTGTCTGTTTTGTTATCTTGATGTTTATCGTTTTGATATGATGCAAAGTTAAACTAAAAATGTTTTGGTATTTAAATTTCAGCATCAACCAATTTGTATACATAAAATATTGCTTAAACAAATATTGGCATTGTTGTCTTTAAATCTAGCCAATCTCTCTACAAGTTAATCTATATATCACTGGTATATATCACGGGTCACGGGTACTCACATAATTCAAAATAAACTGAGTTATTGATAAACTGATATACTATTTGTTTTTTTGTTTTGTTTTTTCAAAAACTCCAGTTGGGATATGAAAATAGAACACGGCTATTTATTTCCACTAGAAACTTTCTGAGAGGAATGGAACTTCTGAAAAGAGAATTTCATCATAGCATGAGTCAAGTTCAAGCCCGAGTCAAGTTCGAGTCAAGATATATTTTTTTTGTTTCATTTCCTCTGAAACAAAACGGTATAATTTGTTTTTGATTCGATGTGAACTATTTTTACACATTGGGGGCTACTATCCAATCAGAAGAATGCTCGTAACCACAATGTCAACACATACTAAAGGCAAACAATCTTGTTAAAACATGTTCTTTAAATATCAGAAAGATAATCGTCAGTAACACCAAAAATTATTGAGATTTATTACAAATAGAAATATGAAACGACTGCAATGCTTTTAAGTTTGATTAAAGCAATATTTATTTCTGGCAAAAAATATAAAGTGAGCACTTTCCTTGTTTAATATTATTGTTAAGTAAACATTCTATTTCTAGCTGTATTCTGAGAAAGAAGAAAATTGCCAGCAATAATAGCGCTTGCAAGTGCAAACAAAGGCACGATGCCTTCGCTTGTGTTGTGTTTGCTGGCACAGAAGGGCTAGCCTGTGCCTCGGGGGGGGGGGGGGGGGGGGACTCAGGATTTTTTCAAGTGAGGGGGGAGATTGAAGGATTTTTTTGGGTTTGAAATTTTCGATTCTGGGACTTTTTGGGGTAAGAAAATGAAGCAAGTATTTTTTGGGTGGCTTGTAGGGATTTTTTGGGGGGTATTATAAACATTCAAACAAAGGAAGTGTTCTTGGGTGTCTCTTAAGGTGGCTTACTACAGTTTTTACAAGGCAAGAGTGCACGCTACGATTCGGCTGCCTGACCTCAATATCGCTCCCGCTCGCAAAACTTTTGAGAGCAAAACTAAAAGAAACTAAAACAAGTTTGAGCCCTTTATTCGAAAGTTAACAGTTTCAGAAGGTTTTAGACATGTCATAGGACGAAAACAATACTACAGATAGGTTGATAAACAACCGAGAGAGGAGTTTTAATTCGCTTTTTTCACCGCTCATAACGTGTGGCATCATACGAGTGCGCTCTTAAATAAAAGGTCATGCGCAATTCGATTCTCGTCAGAGGTCGTAAAAACTTGACTTCGGCTCAAAATTTCTCAAAAAACCTACCGTACAACCCATAATGAAATTTTCACAATTAATTTTTTGGTGTAAATCGCGTCAACTAACAAAATTTTAAAAAAAATATGCAAGACAGGTTTTTTTAAAATAGACAAAAAAACACGTTTTCCTATTTTGCAAAAAATCTGTCTTACAGATTTTTAATTTATTTTTCATGAATGTTTTATCTGATTCAATTTCTAATTTCTGAATTTTTGAAAATTGATTCCACCTTGCCCTTCAGACAAGCAGCTCTTAATTTTTGCTTGACCTCAGGACAGATGCATGCTTGTCATTGGGTGTTAATGTTTTCCATTTGTCAGAACTGGGTGGCCGGTCCAGTGGTTTTGCATGGAAATGGGCATTTTCCACGAGATTTTCCCACAAATCCACCATTGATAGCAATGTATTAATAACATTTATGTATTGACTGATCTGACAGGACAAATCTGACTAACAACGGAATTCTGTTCTCAGACAAATAAACCGGTCTGGTGGGCCAGTTCTAACAAATGGAAAGGGCCCTAAATTTCTTTTTTTTATGATCTTAAAAGTCAACAGACAACTTGCTGGACCCCTGGCCATTGGGCTGGTGATCACGAAAAGTTTCTTGCCTGGCAGAAAAATGTACTCGCCCTGACAACTTGATGGCCTTTTTTCAAGCCCTGTCTGTGGGGGGAGTATGGGTATTTTCTGGAACAAAATTTACACATTGGCTGATTTTGAGTATTACAAACCATTTTCTGACTTCATTCTTATGGCCAGACACAATTATAATAATAACTCAGCAATTAGAGACTTTTTTGTAACCTGAGTTCACTTATACAACCCCAGACTAAAAGAGTTGGGAATGTTGTAAAAACATATATACCCAATTAGAGAGAGTTTCAAATTTTATTTAGCAGTCCCCATTCCTGTACTGTTGTAGGATCCCCCATTCCCCCTATTAATGTTGGTCCCTCACTTTACAATCTTGTGTGTCAAAGGCCGCTTTTCGCTCAACATTGAATAGGGGAGGGGAGGGGTGGGGAGGAACAAAAGGGCAAAAATTCCCAACAATTTTATCTGGTGTTGTAGGTTTTCAGACAGATTTTCTCTTATCGAGGGGGACTGAATAGGGGAACACAAATCTGCCGATCTGTGCTATTTTTTTGGCCAAATCCATCAATATGTCACTATTTTTGTTCAAATCGGAATCCACATTTACTTTGTGTGGTTTTGTTTCACTGCAATGGACAGTAGAGGTGAAGTTTTGTTTCATTACTTATTTTCACAACAATTCCACCAATATACTGAGCATGTATTCACAATACAATTGATCCCAGGGGGGTACTCGAAGTATACAAGACGGGGGGATTTGACGGAGCTTCATATTGCAAACCCAAAAAAATACACGAGCCAGTGAAATGTTAGAACCAAAAAAATACCTGGCATTAAAATTTCCAACCCAAAAACAAGCTTATAAATGTACATTGTATTGTCTTCTTAATATTAACAGTTTTTCCGTCACACTTCGCTGAAAAAAGTTCGAATGAATATTTTTCTGATCCACTGATCGCAACGAAAACCCTAAACGAAAAGTTTGCTTGGAGGTAAGACCAAAAAAAAAAACGCGTATTTTTTTAAGATCTAAAAAATACATGACAGATCTCGTAACCCAAAAAAATACTGAGCGGGTAAATTGTCACCCAAACACGTACGTCGGACCCCCCATCATGTATACTTCGAGTACCCCCCCCCCCCCCCCCCCCCTGGGCAATTGATCTTCTTGGAATGAAGAGTCCAGAATCTGGGCCAAAATTCTCAGGTAATCCGCGATCTGCAGTATAAGAGATAAAGATCTCACTGTTCTCACCAAGGACACGTTTTCCAGTTGTCCAATATGCGATACTTTGTAATCTATTCACTTATCTATCAATTAAATAATTTTTCTGTATTATATTGTATTTGTTTTCAAATGATTATTCTTATTTATTCCTCCTAATTTTTAATATAATAAACTATTATATTTTTTAATTGTACATTGTAAATTTTATTATATTGTAAAGTAGTAGAGTGTCCCCAATTAGCTTCTGTTAGCTAAATACATACCCAGACACATCAATTAAGTTATTATTATTATTATTATTATTATTATTATTATTATTATTATTATTATTATTATTATTTTGAAAGCCACAAATCCACTCAATCTTAAAACATCTGCAATTTGTGCACTTTTGATTTAAAGGCCAAATCCATTGATCCACGAACCTATTATTGTTGGAGTTTGTGATAACTGATAACAGATTCACAGATTTTGAAAATAGAGATTCTGGATCACTTGAGAATTTTGAACTCAATATTCACACTGTGCCTGTCTTGAAGTAAGCTTTATGGATCCTAAATTAAGTTCAGATCTGTAAGCGATTTGTCCATTTTTCCAAAGATGGTTTACTTAATGTTACCTTCATATAAACAAGCCATGACAGGAAACATCTTGAAAAGGAGCTATCAAAAAGCTGGTGTCTAAAGTCTGTCCAGTCTGTTACAGTGAAATTTAATACAACAGAAAGTTTTTAAGTAACGCAGATCCAGATTTGAACAAAAATAGTGGCGGATAAATTGGTGATTGGTGGATTTGAGTACCCATGCATGCTAACAGGCAGCTCCAAAAGTAATGATCCCTTTTACGTTTAGATTGATATTCTACTGTAAGTACCTGCGAGTACTTTTAGAGGGTTGCAATTCGTGTTTCTGCCTTATATACACTGGGCCAATCCAGCATACTAAAATGAAAATGTTTTCAATGAACAAGATAAACCTTGTTGAAAGGAATTTTGTATTAAACATCAGAAAGATCTGTGAAGGTTGTGAATATGTGATTATTTGTTAGTTGTTGGTCTTTATACATTGTAGTCATTGTACTGACTAATCTTCCTTGTACATGCACTGGTCCGACAAGGGGCTAAAAAAGACTTACAGTGAAATGAACTCAACCGGGGCCACCTGAGGTTTTTTTAGCCAAATTATCACAAGACAAGTTTGGAACAAAAGAATTGGACTTCCTTCATCAGCGGTCCAACCACACTAAGGGGCAAATTTATCTGCTGATGAACGAACTCCAATTCTTTTGTTCTGAGCTTGTCTTGCAATTCAGGCTAAAAAATGTTGTTGAGTTCATTTCACTGTAAAAGACCAATAAATGTTTTGGAATGACCAGATCTTGTAACATTAACAGTAATTATTTATGCCTGAGAATCCTGTCAGTGGATCACTGAGCCTCAAGCCATTTTTTTAATCTTTTAAATAATCCCTGAGGAAGAGAACAATTCATCCAGATCAACATATATAATTACAGTTTGCTATGATTTTGACTCACCTGAAATAAGTCATAGCCAAAACATGGCTTAGTAATGTAGTGAATCATAATCAGACTTGGAGCAACGGCAAATATATGATACAAAATAGCTGTTTAATTTCCCCTCCCCCCCCCCCCCCCCCCCGCCCCCACTTATATTGAAAAAAGAAAGGGTTCATAACATTTCAAAACAAACAACATGCATATACTATCACCACAGAATGGTTAAACGTAAGACATCTTTAACCTTGAGAGTGCCATATAGCACATTTTACAATTAATTGATCAATATTTGGTCAATTTGTTCACATTTTTGAAAGCAATATTATTTATCTTGGAACGATCTGAGCTTTGAATGCATAAAATTGTTCCCTGCTATGTGACTTTATTGCCCACCCCTCCCCACCCCTACAACTTTTCAAATTTGAACATTTATTTGTATCTGGCAATTTTCCTGAAGAGGGGTGGGGGTGGGGGGGGGGGGGGGGGTGACTGATGGCTTCATCTACACTTCAACACCTTTATTTCGCTTTTCCCTAGCTATTTGCAGTGGCCTGATGCAAGGGTTGTGGAGGGCTGTCATTTAAAAGTGGCAGAATCCCCTTATAAAAGTGTACCAGAACTTTGCTTTGTGGGTGGCTCAAGTCATTTTCACCTCAAAAAGGTACCAATTCTTCAATTAAACTTGTTTCTGTTGTATATGTTTCCAGCTTAATACCTACAATATACCAGACCTGGATTTGCCAGTCAAATGCATGCACCCTAAATAAGAGTAATAAGTGTTTACTTTTGACTTGTTGAGGGGGTGTGTGACTTGGTGTAGCACTGACCACGCCCTTGCAACGTATTTCCTACACCGAAGGTCCAAAATAGATTTGGCGGGATGTGGGATGGGGCTTAAAATCAAGGAGAGATGCGGGAAATGAAAAATTTTAGTGGTGGGATACAGGATAAAATTGTTTTGGCGGGACCAGGAAGTATTACTTTTTGTAGGCGGGATGTGGGATATTCTGAAATTTAAGGCGGGATGAATTATCAAACACGTCAAAAACAGCAAGCAAACCCGACCTCGGTTAACACGATCTTTGCTGATAGATAAACTTTTTTCGGTGACTATTGTGTTTCTACCAAAATAAATAGTTTTAATTTCTCGACCAATTAAAAACAACGTGCTTAACTTAGGTTTACAGAGCAGGAGTTTTCCAGGCACTTTAATACGCAGTTAAAACGGTTTTAATTTCTCTACCGATTAAAAACAACGTGACTCTAAACTTAGTACACAGAGCAGGAGTTTCTCGTGCATTTTAGAAAAGCAAATAAAACTAGTTTAATTTGTTGACAGATTAAAAAGCGATTTGACTAACTTAGTACACATGTCACGGACATGTGACAAACCTACATGTACACAAATTAAAAACAAACGTGACGATCTGAACTAAGTACACAGAGCGGGAGTTTCTCGTGAATTTCTAACGAGCCAATAAAACTAGTTTCATTTGTCGAAAGATTAAAAAGCGATGTGACTAACTTTTAAAACTAAGTACACAAGAGCAGGATTTTCTCGGGCATCAACAAATTTGATATTTTCATTTTTAAAGTAAACCGTTCTCCCCAAACAAATCCTTTATATTCCGAGGGTTGTGTAATACAACCTGTGCTGGCGTTCATCTTCTGCGGTTTTCCAAAGGTGGGTTTGCATCTTGCTCGGCTGGAATGACATCTGAGCTATTTTGTCTTACATGCTTATACTTTGCTTATCAGAATGTAGCATGTTAGTTGGTTGCCAGATATAGCAGCTATATGCCCGTTCTTACTAGGATAATGACAATATATATTTATAATGCAAAGCCTCCCTAAGCTCTTTTCATGCGCGTGAATATAATATGGCAACTGTATGTATTTTCCCTTGGCCACAGCCATAGCCGTAGCTCAATAACACGATTTATATTATGAAGCAACTTGGAGCCCTTCACATAGTTGGTCTAGCCTAAGCCGTAGGGGAGTAATTTGGATTTCAGTTGCTACTAAATCACTTCGAATGACCTGTCTAGTACTTCCATTTTGCATATAACGGACAGACGAAACCTATACTTATGGGGTGAATTGAACCTCTAGCAGGCGGGATTGGGATGAAAACTCCCTCTCTCGGGATGAAAAGCCTGTTTTGGACCCTCTACACCAGGACAAACAAACGCCTACAATATTAAATGATACATCAACTTTTCTTTACAATGACCCCCTTTCCCTAGCGGAAATTTTCCGAGATCATCTAATAGTTTGGCAACGAGAAATATTTTGCGGAAAAAAACACTACTTCCTTGTTCGCAGGCTGTAAAACCGCACGAAACGTCAAACTATTAGATATCTCTCAAAAAATATGATTTTCGTTAGGGGGTCGACGTAAATTAAATTTCTGTTGAAAATGTGGGGGTGAAGTTTTAGAAAAACGGCCGGCAAATGTTGGTTGCTTGAAAACTTAACATGAAAACCTGACACCAAATTAACGAGAACGTCCCACGTGCGTTATAAATTCATGGTACATTTCAGCTGTTCTCTGCGAAACACTTCACTAACTTTTAGCAGTTTCCATAAATTGCTACAGTACGAACACTGGAAAACCACGAAACAGGATTTAAACTTCCCTCAAATAGTTTACTCAACGTGAAATGACTAAATTTCGCGTGTTAGAGAACATGAACACAATGGCTAATTTCTCGTATTTCTGTTTGTACGCTTTCCTTTGTGCGAGATTCGTAAATTAAAATGTAAATTCATTTTTTATAGGCGTTGTGCTTGGGCGTCGTCATCGTCTTGGAACGCAATCATAAATTGGTCATGATTGATTCATTGCTGTGGGTTGCGACTTAGTTACATGTTATTGTGTTATTGAAGTATCGTTGACCCTGAAAGCATAAGCCATAAACGTTATTGTTCCGACCCAAATGTTTCCTTGAAAATCGGGAAAAAAATCGTCTTCTGTGACAGAATAAACATGATAAAACAAGAAAGAAAATTTTGGGTCATATCATCCATGGTTTATGCTTTTAACATGGTCAACGTTTCTTCAATTACTAGGTGTATTCAACTGAATGAAATTTGGCCTGTTTTTCCGTGTTCACGGTGGACTACTCGCTTGGAGAGGGCACCTCAAACTAGCCCCCGCAGAAACCGCCCTTTCTGTGGGTAGCTGAAAGGAAGCTCAACGCAAAGCCGATCACTTGAATAGATTTACGATCTTCGTAGAGATTTACTGTAATAGTTTTTCAAGTTGCTTGAATTGCGTGGGTTTTGTCATTTCCCGCCCAGAGCGCAAATGGCCGACTTGAAAACAGTAGCCTTGTTTTTATTAAGTTGACTTTAAAGAGTTGTTTTTGTACAGTAGGAAATCAGAAAGACGTCTTCAACGTGTTCCTTCAGTTGAAACCAACTTTATACTTCTTCGATGAGAAGTCCGCCAGAACTGATAGGAATTATAAAACTAAACCAAATTTCTTAGTTCATCTCTCATTGGGCTTAACTTTCTAGTCTCGGGTACACGAGTAACTGATCCTCTTCTGCTTGAGACAACTTGAGTGGGCGTTTACATGAGAAACATTTGACACTGCTGGCGGAGTAAGAGTTGAACCTTGGCGATTCTATATTTTTTAACAGTGGTAATGCAAGTAGCTTCGAGTTTCGAGGCATGCCACTTAAATTATATAAAACGAATATTTTAAATAAATATATTACATGGTTAAGATCACAACTGGCAGGAGGCAGACCAAGTTAGCTATTTTGAAAGCGAGTTGAGTTGAGTTCGGGACGAGGAAGGCTTGAACCCGGGACACTCCGGCGGGTTCCTTCACTGCACGAAAAATCGTCTTTGTCGTTGGTCAAAGGCGTGGGTAAAGGCGCGTGAAAGGCCACATTTGATCACCTTTGACAGCCTTTGACGCGCGTCAAAGGTCATCTTTTGACTACACCTTTGCCTACGGTCGCAGGCAACAAAGGCCGCTTTTGCCATACCTTTGCCACCCCCCTTTGACGCGTGTCAAAACTGATATTTGACGCGCCTTTGTCTTTTGTCAAATGTGTAGTCAAAGGTGTGGTCAAAGGTAGGTCAAAAGGTAGGTTAAAGGTAGGTCAAATATGTAGCCAAATACGTCTGCGACTTATATCAAATGCGTAGTCAAAGGTGTGGTCAAATGTGTCTTTGAATCGTGTCAAAGGTAGGCCAAAGATGTTGCCAAATATGCCTGCGACTTGTGTCATAGGTTTGTCAAATGTAAGCCAAATACACCTGCGATTCATGTCAAAGGTCTGGCAAATGCGAAGCGCATTCTCTTTCGCTATTAAAAAAGCACAGTCAAATGTTTTGACAGTGAGTTTTTCCTGGTCGATTCCTGTTTATGGTGATGTGAAAGAATTCAACATAAAATCAAATCTGTGCTTACTTTTATATTATTTTCAATCTAATTTTAAAGGTCTGTTACAGTTAATGTTGTAAACAAAAGTTTTAACTTCAAAAAAGCATCGCAGAAAAACGCAAAACATCTCTTCATGAAACTGTTTGGCTGTTGCTTTAAGTAAAAAGATACATATGCGAATAAACGAAAAATGAAATAGTTTCCCTATTTTTGTTATGTAAATTTAACTCTCAAAACATACTCATTTGATAAAACTACAAAGTAATAATGAAACTATGTCATTGCTGAAATAACATACAATGGTCTCATAGGATATCGTACCCATCGCGATATCATTGTTCCGTTATTAACTTGATTTCCTATGTCAGTTATTTCTTAGAAATACTTTTCAAAACAGCGACAATTCCTCTTATTCTGACGAATGCAATTGAGTCCCACATTTTGATGCGATCAGTCTCTTTCGTTCAGTGACTATCAGTCACTAAGAAGACAAGTATTCAACTTTAAAATGAAAAGTACTTCGTTTTGTCCTCCTCAGATATTGTTGGTCTCTCCTTAACGGCTTTTCCGCGTCGTGCAATTTTCTGCAAGAAGAATAAGTATTACGATTAATATTGCAAGAAATTGCTGGTTGCTTTGCTTACATGTTAAGTCAACCACACAAATGACATTGCTTATTCCGCACATAATATAAATTCAACTTCCCTTTGAAATAGCAAAAGTACAGTTTGAGGTCGTGTGACGTCACAATACGCATATATTTACATTCATACATTAACTGTTATTTTTATTGGCTGACCTCCGCTTGATCATCCTTGGAGACCAAGGGGAAGTTATGTCGGGGCAAAACGAAGTAAACCGGGCAGAAATCGTAGCGACGAAAGTTTTCTATAAAAGTATAAGAGCCCCTGGGAAACGAGTCTCTCCAGACCGTTTCCAAGCGACTCTGCGAATGCTGGCTCCTGATTGAGCAAAAAAAAACCTTGTATTATTTTGGAATTGACTGATGCATTAAAACTTCCTTCAAGTAGCTTCAGAGTCACCTTCAATTTTCGACATTATTATATTAACAGCAACTGATAACTAATGAGGCAGCAAACAAGTACCTTTTAATCTCCTCCCACATTTTCCAGATCCGGCACCGGTGAGATAATCCTGATTAAATTACAATTTTTGTGCAATTACTTTTCAACTAAGGTTTACGTCTCACCTACTCCAAGGCTTTCTTGTCTCATTTTTCCTTTGCCTTTCTCTGTTTCCTTGTTATTTGTTTTCTAAGTCCGTCCCTCTTTCCTTTTTTCTCCTTGCTCTTCACTACTTCTCTGCCTCTTTGGCCGAGCCTTTTCTCTTTCTATTTCTCGCTGTTGTTCGCTATTTCTTTGCCTGTATAAGCGAGACCTCTCTCGTTTTATCCTCGTTGCTCTGCGCCGCTCTTTCTTGCTCTTTTTGTCTCTGCTATTTTATGCTTTTCGCATGTTTTCTCTTGAACTTTCTCGCTCTTTATCTCTTGGTAGATGACTTGAGCCCTGTATCCTCGAAGCTGAATTTACTATACTCTCGTTTGTCGACATTGAGATAACAAAAGCCGGCCAGAAGAAAAAAATTTCCGCTCGCTTTTTACAGTCGTTTTGAAATTTCTTTGCCAAAACAAACCTTGGCAATGCAATTTCCCGCCAAGAAACGCGGGTTGCCATAGGCATCCTCCTCGTCCCCAGGCCTAATCCGTGCGCCGTTTGTCGCTTCAGGATTTGTCCAAGTTACCTTCGCTAGCGGTTCCGAATTAATTGAGAATTAATTGATCCTTTAGAGCAACAAATAATCAAATAAACTGTGCTTCATTGCAGTCAAAGAATGAAGAATTAGATGTGCAATGGCGTATTTCTGGTGAAACCCACGTGCTGAGTCAAATAGTCTCAATCGAAACAAAAATTCGCGACGAAAACAAATTTTAAAAATCCTGATATAAAATTCCAGAAATTTAATTCACCTAAGGACGTGAAAAGTGAAATAAAACTTATTTGCAAGTGTTTGACCTAAAACCATCTGTTACGTATTTGACTTCATCTTTGACGGGCGTCAAATGTGAAGTCAAAGTTGTTAGTAATTTTGACCTCACTTTGACGGGCGCCAAATGTGAAGTCAAAGCTATGAGCATTTTTGACCTGGCCTTTGACAGCGATCAAAGGTGTGGCAAAGCTGTTACATATTTGACTTTGCCTTTGACGTGGGTCAAAGGTTAAGTCAAAGTTATTGCAACATTTGACTTTACCTTTGACATGCGACAAAGGTTTAGTCAAAGTTACCACATATTTGATTCGTCTTTGACGCGCGTCAAAGGTACAGTCAAAGTTATCAGCATATTTGACCTCGCCTTTGACAAGAATCAAATGTGCGACAAATCCAATTTTTCGTGCCGTGCTTATGAACCTGCGTAGGTGAACCCAAAGGGTCATTCAAATACCCTGACTGCTGAGGTGAGAAAACTTGCCACCCCGAGATGTCTCCCTGCGATCTTCATGTAAACAGTTGTTTGACCTTTTCAGTGACTATGTGAAAATGTATTCCGACTATGCAGGATTATTTGGGGGGGGGGGGGGGGGGGGGTGTCTCGGGTACCTGAGACCATCCTCTGCTTGACCGACTCCCGACTTCGCTGCCGTATTTATTGCATGAATAGATTCAAACCAAAGTCACTGCCACCTTTAATGGCGATAAAATTATTGTACGAACAGATCTTCCACAGGATAAAGGAAATCACTAGTTACGAAGTGACGAAACAAGTTAGGGACTGTGCAATAATTATCAGGAGAGGGGTCCAAAAGGAAGGGGGGTATGGATGGGGAGGGGTGGAGGGGGGAGTGTTAGGTAATACACCGAGAGAGGAGGGCCGCAACGTCTAAATTATTCAATAAAAGAAGTAATGAAAAATACAACAGAGCGCATAGCAGCTGATTATGTCACGTCCAATTTATTTTCACTTTCATGAGCTAGCCCTGTCCATTTTCAAGCACGTCGGAATAAAAACTCCTGAACCGCTATCTCAGCTGCTCCACGGAAGCAGCTGCACTTTTCAAGGAAGCTTATCGGTTAGGAAAGTAAAACTGGAGAGTGCTTCCAAATCAGCATTCTCAATTTGGACACCATACAGGTTAGGGTAATATTCACCATTTATTGATATTCCTTTCAGTGACATAAAAATATTACATGCAGGCCGTTTCTTCTGTTCTCGACAGCTTTTCCTTCCTTTTTTGGCGTTTCTTTCACCTTCTTTCTCGCTCCTAGATGTTGATTTTTTTATTTAATCAATGGGATATGTTGCTTCAGTAGTACTTTTTAGCTGAGAATTTTTGGCCCGGATTCTGGACTCTTTATTTCAGGAAGTTCGGATCGTAGATACCAAAATGAAGTTTGGATCACTTTAGTTGGCCTTCGTCGGTATGTTGAATGCGGAATTGTCGCACAAAGAAGCGATAAAACGAAACTTGTTAAAAGAAAAGGTATGGAAACATCATCTACCATTCGTTGCAGGATCCTGTAGTAATACTATACGACACGAACGTTTTAAGTAATGCGGATTCGGATTTGAACGAACATAGTGGCGGATTGACGGACTTGGCCAAAAAATTGCACGGATCGGTGGATTTGCGTACCCCTATTCACCCCCCCCCCCCTCATGGAACGTACAGGCTACATTTTCAGTTGCTGGGAAAATTATAACTGCTCGGCACTCTCAGAAAAACATGCAAAAAGTTTCATTTCCCAGCAAAAATCTCCAAGCCAGGAAAGAGGCAAGCCAAACTATGCTATCTGCTATGACATGTTACGCTGGGTGTGACATAACGTAGGTCCCAAATAAGCTCCTTCAGTTGAGGGCAGGGAAGGTTTGAGTCGCTCATAGGGTAATTCTCAGCGTCCGAAAAGGCAAGATATTACGATAAATCTTAATTTTATAACCCCAACTACGTGATTTCCATAACGTGCCAGCCCTTTCCAACAAAGAATACTTTCCCAGCAGACCAAACAAATCTTCCAGCAACACCAAAATCTCCTTTTTCCGTTCTCCTCCTTCCCCAAGCAATGTGGAAAACGATTTGAATGCCTGACGTCAACATTGCATCAGAAGGGAGCTAGGAAGGAGATTTTGACGAGCTATCGGGCCAAGAGTAGGGGCCGGGCTGTTCAAAGCACGATTAAGCTAATCCAGGATTACCGTGAATTTTGTTTTTAATTTTTTAACTTATTTTCTGTCCTACAGTTTTGACATCGATCGGCCAATCTATAACTTCACAATACAGTGGAACCCCGCCTTACGGCCACCTCGTTAATACGGCCACCTCGTTATTACGGCCACTTTATTTTGTCCCGGTAAAACGTCCATACATTTTCTTATAATAAAACCCCGTTAATGCGGCCACCCCGTTAATACGGCCAACGGCCACATTGTGAAATCCCAAACTATACAATTCTTTACAATATTACCCCGCTAATACGGCCACTCGAACCAAATACTCATTAATAATTGACCAAACAAAACAAATTCAGTACTTGAGAAACAATATTAAGTGATACTATTTTATTCAAAACGCCTGCTTAGCGAAATTACTAAGCGTGTAGTAAAAAGAGAATAAATAAAAAGTTTTTAACACGGCTTGCTTTTTTCTTGCGACTTTCTTCTTGCTCTTTGGACCTCTTTGAGCTTTCCTCCTCTTCATTAAAATCTCTTACATAAAGATTGTTAGCATTTTGATGTGGCTCTGTTTAGAAATGCAATTGTGATATGCATCTGTCAAGACGTCACTTGAAGTAGACCAGTCATGAAATTTGACCCTACCCCGTTTATACGGCCACCCCGTTAATACGGCCAATTTTTCATGGCCCGTTGGTGGCCGTATTAACGGGGTTCCACTGTTACATAAGCAATGAAAACACTCTCATACAAGAGAAACTGAGCCCTTGATCAAGTTTTAATCCTGGGTTAGTGTTAATCGGCTTTCGAACAACCCGGCCCTGCACGGTTGTAGATCTGAAAGGATCTGTTTGTAAAGAACCTAGCTACTGTGGCTGATTGCTATTCAAACAGGGCCATTAAAAATGACAGGAGTTCAATCGTCTAGTTTATTAATACAAGACAGAGACATCTGGGAGTTTAGGCTTTTCAATTTTTCATTGCTATAGATGCAAAGAATTATGTTCATTTTGCCAAATAAATTTACCAACGAGAAGAAATTACAATTACAAAGTTAGCATGTGTTCTAGAAAGTAAGATTAACACGTGTTAGCACCTCTCCAGGAATATTTGGCACGTTTTCTTTTATCCACTGTTAAACCAATATTCCGGGTTATTATTTGCTCTTCTTGATTTGATTTACCAATTGTTCTTTTACAATGTATTGAGTTTTGATCTTCAAAGCGGTGATTTAAGCACTTAATTAATTACTGGCCTAGTATATAACAACTGCAGAAGCGATTGTCGAGACAGATTTGCCCGGTTTCAATTTGATGAAATAAGCCAGAAAAATCTGAAAGCATCTAGTATTGAGTCAAAATTGACACAGCCCGAGGATGCATCATCACTGAATTTACGAAAATGCACATGTGCATGATCGGCGTTCGTGTTATATCCAATTAAAGTGGGATTATTGAAATTATCAGTGACGGCCTGATTACGTATTCCATCCACGTAGCGGAAAGTTTGGACAGATCTGCAATACGCGACGTAATCCGTTGGGTCACTTGAGTCCAAGTTCAATTGTGACAATTTTAACTGGTCAATCACGATTATGTTTGCTCTCTCTCTCCCCGTCAGTGCTGCGTTAAAAATGTTTTTATCGCGTGTATAACCAACTATTGCTGCCGTTTTTTCAACGCTTCGGAGGGAAGTGTTAATACATCGCTGATTGTAGTGCCACTTTTTCTTGGTGGAGGGGAGCGTGTAATTAAAACGAATGGAAGCCACTTTTTATTTCCTTGTGCTCAGTGTGTGCTTGTGTTGTGTTTTACTCGCGCTTGGTACTTCACACGTGCTACTTATCGTTTATTTCCGTTGCGTTCGCGTCGCACTTGTAAGTCTTAGTTCCTTCAAAACGGAGAGGGAATGAAAACAAATGTAGCTCTCTACCCCAAGTGGACTCGGCGGACACTTAATTGTTGCAAAATACAGTATCACGTTTTTCTCCAGTAAGGTATAGCAAATAGTGAATAACCAAAAATATTATTCAGTTAGACATTTTAGAGTGATTTTACTTCAACCATGAAACAAAATCTAACTGTTAGTGCTAAATAGTCACAACTAAACAAAAGAAAACAATGGAAATAGTGTCTAATAGTATCTAATAGTGTGGTAACTATTTCACGGTTCAAGTAAAATAACTCTAGTGATTTTAATTTGTAGTATCGCTGCATATTTTTAGGAGTCTTTTAATATTTTGGCAAGCTCGTAGTGCGAGTCAAAATACAAAAGACGAGTGAAAAGGTATACCTGTACAGCAAGCGTAATTGTCTAAAAAGTGATTTATTGATTATCTAACGGGTTTTTTTTTAAACTCTGATTTTCCACCAGTTTTTGAATGCAGTAGAAGCCCTAGTAAGCGGCCACCCTGGAGGAAATGGAAAAATGGGTTCTACTGTATTTCGCGCGGTCGAAACGAATGAGACGACTACGTATACTGTGAGATTTTTGTACTTGTTCGTTATTTGTACTCCACAAAAAGATCGAATCGAGTGTAATAATGACAACACAAATAGACTGCCCGCGATGTTTTCCTGAGAGGTGAGGTAGAACGAATTTAATGTGAGTCATCTACGACAGCATTTATTTAGTTATAGGGAAGAAGCCTGTAAGATCTCTACTTCTACTTTTATTTCATAAAATCTCTAACTAAAAGGCATTACATAATCAGCTATACTCAAGTCTTCTTTGAAACTGATTGAAGAGAAAATATTTGTCGACTCAGTATAAAAATATCCAACAGAATAAGCTGTAAATAAAAGAATTCCTAAAGAAGAATCTTTTATCCAAAATACAACCTTTTAAGATAAGTGATCTCTAATTTATAGTCTGAAAAGAGTTTCATTCAGACATGTCTTTGTGGGCGCCATATGTAACACATCGATTGTCGTTCGTCTTTGTAGCAATCGTGAATTTTTCGGATTGACAGCTGCGGAAATCTCCGATTGCCTTCGAATTGTGTTCTGAGCTGCGAAGCCTTGAGATTTTGCGCCAAAATGGGAAGTGATCAGTTTGCTGGGTGGAAGTGCTTCAATGTAGTCATCTTCATTCGTTGATGCCTCTTGTTCGCTTTGCTTGCTCTCTATGCGTTGAGGTGAAGTTACCTCGCTTCCTGGTTTGAAAGTAAAGCGGCTGGTTAACTTTCCGCTGCTATCGAGCGGTAATGGCGAAGCTGGAAGGCTGTGTCTTTTAGTTGCCTCAGCAGGTAGCTGGCCGTTTGCTGTGCTGTAGTTTTCTACTGGGCAAGATAAGGTCCTCCGAAGCAGACGGTTCGCCTGAGTCGATTCATCAGAGCGCGGTCCATCTCTACTAACCACAGTTCTTTGTTGGAAAAACTGAACTTTGAACTGCTGTGGTAGGCTGTCCCGTCTCTTTATCATTTCCTTCTTGAAGGCGTCCTGCTTTCTTGACAATTGATTCAATGCCATTTTTTTCTCTTTGTTGAGCTGTTTTAGGACAAGTGACAAGTTTTCGTCTTGCTTTGCGTTTCTGTCGATGGCTTTTTTCATGTATGCTGTTGGATGGAGGTAGCCTGCTAGTTTGTCCTTCATGGCGGTTTGGGAATGCAGAGAGGCAAAACGGAGACTGCTTACAGTGTGCAAGGCTGCGGTAAAATGAAGCACTAAATATCCATTCGTTAGCTTTTGTAGTGACCCAAACGTGCTTATGCATTGTTCACAAGTACAATAGTAAAATTTAATTATTTTGCAATCTAATAATCCTATTACCTTAATGAATCATTTCATATACCATACGTCCTATTACCTTAACTTCTCACTCTGTAACAACACTAGTACACTATACTGTTATGCAAGATATTTTCGCATTGTGTGTACCGGAGTACATGTACCGAAGTTGATAATTTTTCCTGTTACATAATGCCAACTTACGAAAAAAGAGATATAATTATCCACTTAGAATCTCGCCAAGTGTCACATAAACAATACCGCAAGTGCTTTATAATTACCTTTTAAGAATTTGAAGTTGGCAAATAAAAATAGTTTAGTTTTGGTTTTTGTCGATTTTATGTCGCTTTCATAACACGTTGACGTGTCAAGTGGAATTAGGAGCCTGGCATCATGAATGTGATCAGAGCACAACGTTCCATTTTCATACTTTCATTGAACAGTTATTGCCTTGTTTCTGCCAGCGGCTGTTCCATTTTTCAAAGAATACTTTTAAAAAAAAGAAACAAACTGTGATATTTACTAGGCAAGGCAAAGAAAACAAACCATCTTCCTGAGTATAATTGACACATCTCATGCGAACGCACCCATTGCACGTGCCAACAGAACTTTGCAAGTTCACTCACGTTATTCCGTTTATTTTGAGGTATTAATTTAAGTCTTTATGAAATACTACATTACCAAATCCGCTATTTAAAACAAATCACATCCTTTGTTAATTAACAATAACTAATATTATTGGTTTAAAACTACTGGCATACCTTTTGTTAATTAAATACAATAAGCGCACAATCGGGAACTCTAGGGAATAACAATTGTTCGGTGACAAAGTATGAATATTTTATTTTGGTTCTTTTCGATTTTATGTCGCTTTCATAACGCGTTGACGTGTCATGTGGATTTAGGAACTTGGCATCATGTGATCAGAGGTCCAGAATGTTCCAATTTCATACTTTCATTGAACAGTCATTGCATTATTTCTGCCAACGGCTGTTCCAAATTTCAAAGAACATCCTTAAAAAGCAAACAAACAAACAAACTCTGGTATTGAACTAGATGAGGCAAAGAAAACAAACCATCTTCTGGAGTACAATTGACATATCGCATGCGACACACACACACATCTTGCTTTCTGCACATGCCAATAGTTCACTCACGTTTTTCAAGCGATGCCGTTTGTTTTGAGCTTGGCATCATGAGATCAGAGGAAAACGTTCCAATCATACTTTCGTCGAACAGTTATTGCATTATTTCTGCCAACGGCTGTTCCATATTTCAAAGAATATCTTTTTTTAAACAAACCCTAGTATTTACTAGACAAGGCAAAGAAAACAAACCATCTGCTGGAGTATAATTTACACGGCATCTCATGCGAACACACCCATCTTGCTTTCTGCACGCGCCAACAGAACTTTGCAAGTTCACTCACGTTATTCCGTTTGTTTTGAGGTATTAATTAAAGTATTTATGAAATAATACATTATCATATCCGCTATTTAAAACAAATCACATCCCTTGTTAATTAACAATAACTAATATTACTGGTTTAAAACTACTGGCATCCCTTTTGTTAATTAAATACAATAAGCTCTAGGGAATCACATACTGTTTGGTGACAAAGGTATTTATATAACGTATATAGAAATATCACGACCGTCGGCTTGGTTTAGTTTCATCTTTTTAAAATGCTATTCACGTACTACGCAAATAGGCTCGGTGGCCCTGGGGACCAATACATGTTTGATGTCTTTACAGGAAAACTTCATAACACGCTGGTCGCATATCTTGACCGTCAAATGGTCAAATTCTAGAAATAACATTTGAACACTGTCATTCATTTACAAAATACAGTGGGATACCGATTTTTCCAACCCCCAATTTCTCGACTGCTCCAGAAAAAGTAAATTAATCAAATAAATACTTACTGCCAAATCACTCCCCGAGTGGGGTTCCAGGGCCAATTTGAAAAAACACTGAAACAAACGTTTTAAAAGAACATAACCGTTAACGTGGTTAAAAATCTCAAATAGCGTGCAGGAGGCAGACCAAGGAGCTGACCTCGGGACTACCGAGAACAGCTAGCGGTCAGAACGGGATTTGAACCTGCGACCTCCGTATCGCTCTCGGCTACGTTGCTTCCTCGTATAACCTGCGAATTGAGCCGCCTCTCGTCGCTCCTGGCGGCCAGTTCGGCAGGAAGCGTTGCACTGAGTAAATTAAAAGCCAAAGTTACCTGAACCGGGCTATATAATATCGTTCGTTTATACGGGACTTCGTTTAATAGGGGTTCCACTGTATAACAGTCGCTGGGAACAGAAGGATGATGCAAATGAACCAGTTGTGTTCAGAAACAAAGGATTAACAATGACAGAGTGAGGACAAATAAGAAAACGTTTTTAATATACGTTCACGTGTCCGATGTGCCGCCTTAATTTCTGTAATTTTACTCAACGTGTCTGTCCTTGATCTTGCATATGAACAGAAAAGGAATTATACCCTCTAAAAAGGACGAAACAATAATTTCGTGACAAGTCCAATTCATTCATTTATTTAAAAGCACTTCCTATAACCTATTACACTTAATTAATGTACTGCACAATAAATTTAACTACTGTAATCCAATACCGTGGCTTCGATATCGATCACGGCTGTAAACAAAAAAACCTCTTCAACAAACCAAGGTTATGAACAAAAGAAATCGTGTTTCTCAACAAATCCTGCTCAGGAACACAAGTTCTTAATGGGTGTCAAATTGTGCAGAGTGATTCTTCTTCTTGGCAGGAGCCTTGAATTGTCGTCCGCGGTAGCTGCTGCAGTAGCGGTCGAATGCCTTCGGATAGCGCCGTTGTGAGCTTTATATTCTTGTGATTTTGTGTGAGATGGATAAGCTGCAAGTTTTGGAACTGTAGACCCTTTAGAGTGATTTTCAGTCGCGGCGGCTTCATCTGTTTCTCTTTGTTGTTCGTTTAAAGTTTTTTCGAATGCGTCCACAGTGCGTCGAGGTGCGGTTATGTCGCATCCTGTCTTAAAAAAGCAACAGCTTATCTCTTCGTCGCTATTCCGTGTTATTGGAGACGCTGGGAGGCTGTATCTTTTATTTATCACTGGAGGTAGCTGCACAATGGAAGAAGCCTGGGTTTCGTCAAAAGAAGAAGCTCTCCGAAGCCCCATTCTACGCCGACGGTTAGCTTCAAGGCGTGGGCCATCTCTGTCCGACACATGTGATTGTTCGGAAATTTGAACTTTAAATTTGTTGCACCGGTCTTCATTTTTCATGATTATTTCTTTCTTGAATGCTTCCTGCCTTCTTTGAAGTTGACCAAGTGCCACCTTTTTCTCTTTGTCGAGCTGATCGAGAAGAAGCGAAAGATCTGCATCTTTTCTCGTGTTTCTGTCGATGGCTTTCTTCATGTCAGCTGAGGGGAGGAGGAATTTTGGCAATTTGTCGTTCATGGTGGTTGAGGAGTTTTGAGAGGCAGAATTTCGTTGATGTTCTTAATAGTCTGCCAACTCGAGGTGCAGCTAGGTAGCGTTTTGTGTCCGCTTTTGTACTGGAAATAAACAAAATGATTTTGCAGGAACAATTGCATTATGAATAACACAATTCTTTACATTGTCATAGTAAATGGTTTGAACCCAGGAGTATCAGTAGTCCGTATAGTGTGATCGTCCGGGTGAGAGTAGTTCTGAGAAGAACTGTTGTTGGTGACTGACGTTTCGACAACCTGTGCGGAAGTCATCTTCAGAGTCAAGTGAAAAGTTGTTGTCAGTCGGTGATGTTCACCAGTATTCCACTTCAATTGGCTCTACAGTGCACTGAGACCGCTATCCAACAAATCTACTGTTACATTACCGTTACCAACTGATGACATCATGGACTTACTGAACCTCTGCCTTACATCGACTTACTTCCAGTACAACGGAAAACACTACAAGCAGTTGCCCGGAACAGCCATGGGGTCGCCGGTTTCCGTTGTTGTCGCAGAAATTGTGATGCAAAACATCGAGGAACGCGCCCTTTCAACTTGCCGACAAACGATACCGCTCTGGTTACGCTAAGTTGACGATACATTTACCGCCGTACACAAAGACGAAATTGACGACTTTTCACAAACACCTTAACGAACAGCACGCCGACATCCAGTTTACCAGAGAGATCGAAGAAGATGGAAAACTTCCATTTCTAGACTGTCTGGTAAGCCACGACAACAACGAACTACGTACGACTGTGTACAGAATACCGACACATGCCGACAGATTACTGGACGAATCATCCTACAACCCGACTTCTCACAAAGCTACGACTATCAAGACTTTGACGAGACGAGCGCAACTGTTTTGCGACACAACAGTTTATCTGACGAAAACAAATACCTTGACCGTGTTTTCTACAAGAACAACTACAACGCCGACTTTGTTAGACGAAACACTCACCGAACTACTGAAACTACAGAAACCAACAAGAACCCTACATCTGTTACTATAGCGACTATACCCTACATCAAGGGCACTTCTGAGACCATCGCGCGGATTCTACAACCTTACGATATCCGTGTAGCTCACAAGCCTATAACTACGTTACGACATTTACTGACGAACCTAACAACAGACAGGGAGCGGTTTATAAGATCAAATACTCCGACTGCCAAGCCTCCTACATCGATCCTACATTGGAGAGACTGGTAGAAACCAGAGGAGGTTGGACAGCACCCCGCGAAGAATTATGGGTAGAGCGTCATTTCGGCTTCATTTGAACACAGACGCGAAAGAGTGAACATCACGCTGTCGTATGCTTTCGACCAACAAGAGTCACAAGCTGATCTCTTTGAAGTATTTATACACTGCTGCGAAGTTTCAAATTTATTTATCTTTACTGTACCGAGTTTGCCTTTTCTTAGGCTCAATGGCTTTTCGCTTATTTCAGTTTTGTTGATTTTCCGTCGGAAAGGCGAATGTGTATTTTGCCGTTTAGCGAGGCACTTCTCCACAGACTGGACGGGTATAAGTCGCCGTTGTTCTGTTTGAGTGTCGGGATGGTTCTTGTTGTTTCCGTTTTCGAACTGTCACAATAAGCGTCGAAAATAAAACGAATATTCAAATCAACCACCGACACGTTTTCTCATTGTAACACTCGTTTATTCAACGTACGTACACAATCAAGATATTAGATTACAGCAAACGAAACTGTCACAACGCTTTGCTTGTCACGCACTGTTCTTGAACTCTGAAACAGTTCTATTTTCCCGCAGAATTTTCCCAAAAGTCCTGTCTTTTATGCGTGGGCCAGGCATTTCTACTCTCGTCTTCAGGTGCATGATACAGGGCAATAAACTCGATCAATGCACAGATTTCTGTCTCAGTCCACTGGCTATCAGATTGGTTATTTTTCTGTTACAAATCAAATCAGATACTTGTGTTTAGAAAATATTTTACCAAACACACTTGAGAAGAGAACAAAAAGCACTGTGTGAAACGCATTAATACACACCGATGGCTTGAATTCCGACTGGAACAAAGTTTTTCTTGACCTTGATGGCTGATTACATGTTTTCTTTGGTGGCCTTTTGCCAGGAGTATCACCGCTCGGCGGAGCATTTGCCCGCTTTCCCGGATTGCTCATAACAAAACCTACGTAAAATAAATCAAAAGATAGATCAGGATAAAAGAAAACTACAACACGATATGAAAGGGAATAAGACAAAACAGCGAGACGTGTTATTTTGGTTCACGAAAAATCCCGCGAAACACGACACTTCGATCGCGCCATTTCCGGAGTTTGTTTGATGCTAGTAAAAATCATAAGTTTCAATGTTAAATATCTCGAAAACGATTGCGGGGGCGACAGGGGGCGACCAGTGTGACTCAAAACCTAATAATCAAACTACAAGGAAATGCAGAAAACAGAAGCTAGAAGCAAAGGTAAAAGCCATAAAAGCTATTTAAAAACATCACACCTCGGACATCTGAAACCAACAAGCACTGATCGACGGTTCGTCAAAACATTAATAAAATATGGTTTGAAAACCACCTTACCTTTAAAATGACGACTTCTCAAGAAAGAATATCTTCAAGGAAAACCTTTCCTGTCGCTTTCGAATCGATTCGTTACAAAAATCGTAAGGAAAACCTCGAAATTCTGCCAGTATCTTCACGATTGGGAAATCTTCAATGCTCGCCATTAGCATATTGAGGGCAGAATCTGATTGGACGAAAATGTCACGTGAATGGTGTCCAACCTCCTCTGGGTAGAAACCTCAACACGAGACTGACTGAACACAAACGAGCGACTAGAAATGGTGATGTAAACAATCACATGTCTGAACACCACCGACTCACTAATCACAAAATTGACTGGGACTCTGCTGAATGTTTAACCTACAGCACGAACTATTTTCAACGACTGACTCTAGAAAGCTGGTACACAAACTTAGAACAAACGCCTATCAACAGATGTCAACAACTACCGGCACCTTACAAACGACTAATTACGACATAAACAAAACCGACGAACAGACAATAGACAATAGACAATAGACGGATCGAAACTGACCAATTACTGTTGACGGACTTAACACGAGTCTTACAGCCAATAACATCACGGCTTAACTGACCAATCAGTTACAACGGACCAGACTTTTAGTGATTACTATTACTGTAATTTTACATACTTGTTATTAGAATAATTTCGTATATTGTTATTTTAGGTAATACCATCTGTACATGGGAATACCAATAAATTTGTTGTTGTTGACTTATTACATCACCGACTGACAACAACTTTTCACTTGACTCTGAAGATGACTTGCGCACAGCTTGTCGAAACGTCAGTCACCAACAACAGTTTTTCTCAGAACTACTCTCACCCGAACGATCACACTATACGCACTTCTTTACATTGTATTTTGGGATTAAACATATCTCAACGAGTGACTGAACTGCACTAATTTGTTAACCTAATCATCAGGAAACCAGGAAAATAACTATCAGCAAAATTGCGCTTTCCAATAACATTAGAAAGAAAGAACACAATTGCTTCATTTTGCAGTCATTTTCACTAAAGTATCTTCGGAAGGATCAACGATATCTTTGGAACTATTTACATGTCTATTATTTCGCAATCCTAATCACGTTTAGTTTCAATTAACAAGGACGAACAATAATTGTAGATCTAAAGGCTGTGCTTAATTAAAAATACTTTGCCGGTGTAAGTCAATATCAATCGGCACAAGTTTTGCCAATCTATATTTCTTTTATCTCAAGAGGAACCATGCATTATCGCATTAGCCAGTGGGGTTACGTAATGGCCTACTGCCGGTGACAGAGCAGGGAAGTTTGAGGAGCGGCTTGTGCAGCAACTATGGTTAAACACATGGGGAGGGGTTGTTGGAAAGTCGGAGGGGGAGGGGGGAGGGTTGGGGAGAGGGACAGACTTCTCAGAAATATCAATTTTCTCGTGCGAAAACCATTTTTCTGAAACATCAACGGTTAAAATCTCATATCACTTGGGAAACGTATTTTCGAATGATTTTGCCCTAATTCCGCATGAAGTATGCTTAAATTAAGAAATCTGCATGCTAGTAGCTAAATTTTAACATAGCAGCGGCCGCAACAGTTGTTTACCATCAAAAAGTTGCTTACAAACTAGACACAATTCAACATATTCAGATTATATTTTACGGAAAAGCTTGAAATTCTTACGCGGTGAGAAGTTTTCAATCATCGTCCTGAATATTGTTCCTACTTCCATTTTATACGATCATGCCTGGCTACTATTTCTATTACTGGTGTGTTATTATGTTTTGAAAGCAACATTTATCAAACTCCTTTTAATCTACCCCCCCCCCCCCCCCCCCGCTGTTCTTTTCTGTCCCCCCTCCAGTCCACAGGTCTACTTTAGTCCGTTAACACGGAGGCAGCGTGGCCTAGTGGTTAGGGCGCTGGCCTTGTAATCCGGAGGTCCCGGGTTCAAATCCCCCTCCCTGCCACTAGATGGATTTGTGTTCGGTGGTCCCGAATTCAACTCCTCCACGCTTTGTAAATAGCCAACTGGTCAGCCTGGTCAGTTGGGATTTTTAACACATTTCTGTTTGATTTATAATATTTCTTTCACTATTTACAGTGTCCTCAATTAGTACAGCCGTGCTAAATACATTGACACTTATATAAATAAAGTGATTTATTTTTTTATTTATTTAGCTCTTAAGATGTAAGTAAAACTTTAAAGCTTGATTTCTCGAATAGCACAAACAGCCAAATCACAAATATTTCAAGCACGATATCTTTACCAATCGATGAAACCAGAAGTCCATAACTAGAAGTCTACATCTGGTATTGGGGCGCGTGCTATGTCTTTCGCGTGTAGGCTATTTTTAGAAACTGATGTCTCGCGAGAAAATGACGTAACCCACTATTTCGACACGATTGGAGTTCTAAGTTGCGGCCGAATATTTTGGAAAGTGGCAGGTGAAATAAACCAAATCACATCAAAACACTTGACAGGCCATTCTCTTTAATTCTCACATTTCGACAGAAGTAGTATCGTAGATAGTGATTTCAAACGTCTGTTCAGTGGCATTTGAAGGCGAGTGAAAAAGCAACCCGTCGCCGGGTTTCCGTAGACAAACTCACAAAACAAACAGGTCACTTTTTATAATTTACGAGAGAATTAATGAACAGAAGTTCCCCAAACTTTTAGTAGTTAAGTGTGTCTTTATTTTGTACAGCATATCCTCGTGTTAAAATACTGAACAACATACACAACACAATAGCTGCACACTGCGAAGTGCTCGAGAAGCACAACTTGAATTAAACTTTTGACGGATGTGAATGAAATCATCATTGTTCGATGAATTAAACTCGTATTTCTATTCATATTAAAACAAGTACATTACCTTAGTCAGTCTTTTGTTTTCATGTCCTTTATATAATTCCAAAAACATGCGAAACTCGCCAAACTTGTCGTTTTCTCTGAATGTTGTTCTCAAACGAATCAAACTTCATTCTGTTCATTCCGCGCTCGATGTTGAGCGCTTCAGGGACCACGGTTTTGTTTTTCAAAATAGCAACGAACCTGTGCCAAAATGCACTTGCTCTCTTAATGCCTGTCTTCATCTTGAGAGTACCATTAATCTTAAGTGTCTTCGCATTTTGAATTTGACTCGGAATTAGTCTATCTTGGGACATTCCATTTTTTATCCGCACCCCCCCTAAGGATGGCGGGTTTTTGCAAAGGGGGGTTCGGATTTTATCTTCAAAGAAGCCGACAAAATTTGGACCTTTCAGAAATTTTTTTCAAAGGTGCCGACAAACAATCAACCCTTCGGATTTCATTTTTCAAAGAGCACCGACAATAAATTAAGGGTTCGGATTCCTGCCATCCTTAGGGGGGGTGCGGATAAAAAATGGAACGTCCCCTTGCCCGCTGCCATTTCGTATTCTGACTCCAAAACACTGAGGTCCTCTCGCTTATTTGGATGCTCCGAATTTTTACAACTTCGATGCTATCGTCATCGATGAAAGATGGCCTGATGATTCTTGTCCGGACGATTTAATCCTCACAAAACGGACATTACGATGACCAACAAACAGAAATTTCGTAATGCCGTTCGCTCGAGTTCACTCGTCCTCTGCAGTTCTGCTTTTCTTCAAAAATTTGTTCAACCAATCAAAGGCGCGAATTAAAAAATACTTCAATGTGATTGGCTACTTGTTCGCGGCAAAGCTGTTCTAAAAATAGCCTACACGCGAGGAACGCGAGGTACACGCGAAAGACATATCTCAAAGCCTATTACCAGAGATGTAGACTTCTAGTTATGGACTTCTGATGAAACCGATGATCGGAAATGCAATCAATAAATCGATATCAATCGATAAAATTAGTTAATTGATATCGATTGGTATCGGCCAATCGATGACCAATCGATAGTCACAAAAAAATTTCATCGATTGATATCGATTGGCAAATACTTTCATGACAGATGTTCCAAGTGAAATTGAGCCGCGAAGCGGCGAGTTTCCGCCGCTTCGTGCGTCTCACTTCTCGCCTCTTCGCGACACGCTTTCACTTGAGTTTAGAAGAAGAAGACACTTCTGTGGCGAGTAAATCACTTATGCATTGTAATTTCTTTCTGACCAAATGATACCTTCCCAGCATGTTTGATTATGTTTTGTTAAACTCTTAATTAGCCGTGACACACGGGCGTGATAGAAGCTAACGTGGTGGATCAAAAGTACACGGAAGGGGAGAAGAGGCCAAGACAGGGGAAAGACAATCGAGAGAAAAACTGCATTGTGATAATCGATAACAATCGACGACAATCGATGCCAATCGATAACAATCGATACCAATCGATAAAGTCACAAAAATCTTCTTCATCGATTGTTCATCGATTATCAATATCAATCGATTAATCGATATCGGTTGCCATCGATTGATATCGATTTAATCGATTGGTAACGCCGGGCTTTCTTAGATTTCAACCAAAAGTCCTCAAATTTTCAGGATTGGAAAAGAATACCATTCTCTAGGAGTTAAATCTCAAACATATCGAATAGATTAAATTGTCGCCCTATTATCAAGTTAATATTAATTACTAACATTAGTAATGTCAATATGGTAGGACTAGCAGTATTGTAAACGTTTTTTAATATTGTATGTATTGTAAGCTTAGTTAGTGTTGTATTTTAATTAAGTTTCTACTGTTTGTAACGTGAGTATTGCAAATAAATAAATAAATAAATAAATAATTAAACTAATTCTAAAAAGTTAATATTAATTAATATTACCTTTATTAATTGATAGGATCTCATTTTCAAGAAAAATAAATGACTCAAATCACGGTTTTTAGAGGTTTGTCTCCTTGGCAACTTACTTATGAACAGAATAAACTTCATTGCATGCTTCTCGAACCTCTTATTTTTAAGACGTTGTGCGTGAATACCTCTTTCTTTTAAACCCAGGGTGGTGGTTGTTCATTAACTATTTTGGCACGTGACGTGAAAAGCCCATTTTCGATGTCAGGCTGTGGATTCCTTTAACTTGATAGCAAAACTACCCCACAAAGTTGTTTTACGAGAAAAATACGTTTTTAAGTATAAGACCACCTTAAAATCATAGCTATAATCAGGAACCATAATCGATTATGGCTCCTGCTGTAGTTTCACAATTGCAACTTGCAAAGCAATCCTCGCAGCCTTAGCTAGCGGATTCATCATGTACGCATGTACGGGATCTCCTCCTCGGACCCGCGTTACCTTTATCCAGCGGAACGGGAAAATGACCGTTTTCCAACCGCTGGTCAAGGGGGACGTGGGCTCTGGGGACGAGATTGGGAAGGTTGTGTCTTGAATAGATCGTTCAAACTTTGTTCCAGTTAAAAGTGCGCACAAAACTGCGGTGAATGTAAAAATGAATACAAAAGGTAGCGATAAAAAAATCATAAAAGATGCTTAAGTCAACGGTCTATAGAAGCTCTAAAAAATCAACTCAACATTTTAACTAATTGAGTTTTTCTCGTTCATGGAGTGCCAGGATTTCAGGAACAATCTCTTGTTACAGTTGTACTGGGAACAGACGTTGAAGGATTGACACAGTTTTAAAATCAACTTTTCCCATTACAAGAAACAGGTGAAACAATAGGGGTGTTTACCATGCAGTTGGTACAAATCTGTTTCATTGCAAATGATTTTCTTTCAAAACAAAATTGTTTTATATAAGAAGTCCTCCGTCTCAATTTTGATTGTAAAACTTTTTACGTTATCTTCAACTGTCTTTTCTTGTAAACTTTCTTTCAGTATTGAGACAGAAATCTTCGCAAACTGTGAGGTTAAAAAAACACAGAAGCGTAGAAAGTGAGGCACACGGCTTTGAGCGCGCGCTAGCTTTCGTCACCCATGGGCAAATAGTAAATGGATAATTGACCAATCAGAGCGCGCGCTTTACTTTTGTTATGCTATAAAATACCGTTCCCAAATTCGCAAGTAGCCAATCAGAAGCGCGATCCACTGTCCTGATATCCTACGATATCAAGTCACTGACCTGGCCATGATATCATGGTCACTTTCAAGTACTTTTAACGCACATAAATTGTAAAGGGGTTTTACCAATAAAACAGAACCTCATAATTCAAGTTTAGCTGGTGTTTACCAGTCGTCAAAGGAGTAAATCTCTCATCCCGCCAAAACTAAATTGAGCGCCCGGCTCGCCAATTGCGCGATGTTTGCTGACTGGTACTGAAACAATGGAGTCAGAGTTCCCAAATTTTTCGCTAAATTTTGACTTCGAAAATTTAGAGAATGAAACTCCAAACGAACGAGTCAAAAAATGTCAGAAGAGGAACTTGATAAATTAAAGTGTTGAACACCCAAAAAGTATCAATACACGCAGGTTAGCACAACTTGCATTACGTACCTGGCAAATTTCATAACCATAACTGCTAAAAATATCTCCGGATTTTTGGCTTAATATGGGTACGGTAAATACCTAATCGTACCTTTTTGGTACGCTTCGGCGGCATATCAGGCTCGTTTGGTCTCGCCATGGGTATTTTGGCTCGACTGAATCGCCCATTAATACGAACCATGGCTCGACAAAACCCGCCTGATATGCAGCCGAAGCGGAAGTTTAGTATATGCTGTCACAAAAGGCAAATATCACTTTTTGTACTAAATTACTGAATATCTTTGTGATATTTATAAATCAGTTTTCTGAAAGAGGTTATCTGATATGCCATGAATTCATAAAAACTTACTCCCGAGTCCCTAAATACGAATAAGAGCTAGCTGAGAGAAACACGCCATGAAGTGTGAACGCGTTCGGGAATCGGATCCCAGCTGGAGTGTTAGACTTTCACAAAGTCCTTCGACGCGTGGTTTAGGTATGTCACGTACGAAGGACTTTTCCAACTTACAGCGCGCCAATTTTACCGACCCAAAAACGGGTCGGTGAATAAATTATGTCCGCGGCCAATCACAGTCGAGAATTCAAATAAACTATCATTCAAATCTGCATTCAAATGTAAATCGATGCTTCTTCACGCGTCATTTCTTGTCACGGCGAGGTCACATCATGCGGACAGTGGATGAATGAAGCGTTGAAAATTGCTCAGCAGGTCACGGGATACGAGTAGAAAGAATATCAACAACAGGCCATAGAAGCGTATCTTTGCGGAAAAGATGTTTTCGTTTCTGCGCCTACGGGAGCGGACAAAAGCCTAACATTTGAATTGGCACCGTTTGCACTGTACTACATGCGAGACGGATTCACTTTCTTGACTACTCTCTTGTTCTTGTCGGCACAATTTCTACAAATGATGTTTGTAGTTAATTCCGCTATCCCCACTGCCGTCCTGGAAGGATTTCCAGGTCTAAGCAAGCTTTGCTCTTTCGCCCACCTGGGCCGATCAGTCTTCGTTTATAATCGTTTTTTTATAAAGGAAACAAAATTGCTCTTTTGAGCCAGGAGAAACCGAAACTCGGGTGATGGTTTTGGTCGGAGTTGACCCCGCGCTACTTTCGGCCATCACAAACAAGAATTCTTGGAACTTGGCTCCTGTTAAGTCACGCGCTCGCCGAAGGACCGCCGTCTGATAATTGATAACTGATACCTCTTGCTTTTGGCGGGAAACGTGATTCAAAATCCTTCAAGCGGGACAAGTCGCCCTCTCGCGACTTCGTCACTCGCGGTCGTCGCTTCGCGACGCTTTTCGGCTCGCTACGCTCGCCAAAAGAGGGCGACTTACTGGAGTGTTGACCCGTTGACATCGCTAGTTTGTTTGATATGTAAAATTTATGCTGTTAGCAGCCTAAATATTCGTTTGGAAGTAGCGATAACTTTTCTTTAGGCCCGGGTCTTTAGGTAAGCACCCCAGATACCAAAATCACCGCATACTTGTCTTTGATAGTAACCTTATTTCCAAGCATATACATTACTATGTTTTACATGTTATGTGCGTAGTATGAATCATTTTCATTGGACATATTTTAAAATTATATATTACTTTGGATCGCCCGAAATAGTCGTTACGGTAACGAATTCTTATTTTGACTCTGAAAACGCGCAAGCCAATCACAGGCCGAATATCCAGATATCATCCTTTCTCAGAAACGACGCGACGGCCGCACCACTTGAACACGGACACCGGGTGAATAAGTTCTTTATTTGGAATATCGCGCAAGCAAGGTAGAATTTTTTGATCGATCGGAGTAAAATGGATCTTCCGACCTTGATGCATAACCTGACGGAAGAACTAATTTGCTCCGTATGCATGCAGGTCTATACCGAGCCAAAACAGCTGCCATGTTTACACGTTTTCTGCCGCAAATGTCTGAACAACGTAACGAGCTGTCCCTTATGTGAGGATGAAGTGTGTGAGGATGTCAGTGGCAGTAACAAAACTTTGCCTTGCTGTTTTTACATGAAAAATCTGCTGGATATTTTGGCTATCACCGAATGCAGCAGTTCAAAAGTGACCTGCGGAAACTGCAAGATGAAGAGCGGAGAAACATCTTACTGTTTTTGTTGTGGCGAATTCTGGTGCGATGCTTGCATTCTGCGCGCTGACCGAGATCACCGCATTCTTGCGCTGAAAGATTTTCAAGAAAAGGATCTTGAAGTCGTTCTGAAGCGGCAGGCATTTTGTCAGAAGGAGCCTCATGGAAAAGAAGTGCTTAAATTTTATTGTAAAAAGTGTAATATTCCTGTTTGTCAGAATTGCGTGACTGTTGAACACAGCAAGCACGAAATGGAATATTTGGAGGTGACTGTAGAAGCTGTTAAGCAAAGCATGGCCGCTCAACTGGACGATGCAGAGAAGGAAACACGAAATGTGTCCAATTCTTTGCTAGAACTGGAGGAGGAATCTCGTGAAATCGAACAGCGTTCCCAATTTGTTAAAAAACAAATTCAAGACGCAGTCCAGTCGATTATCTTAGCTCTTAAACAACGGGAAGCGGAAGTTGAAAGAGAAACAAAAAAAGAACAAGATCGCGTGACAAAAGATAAAACAGAAATCAGTGATCATCTGCGGAAGATAGAAGATGATATGTCTCGAGCAAAGCATTTCATTGACTGTAGCACTGCAGCCGATCTTGTGAGGGCAAAACCATTCGTGAGCAAACTGCTGCAAGAATTTCCGTCAACAGAAATGATTACCTCCACTTGGAAAACTCTTCGCATTGTCTTCGTGGAAAACAAACTTTTATCTGAGAGTGTACAAAATGCGGGAATTGGTCGTCTCGAGAAAAGCGCCACAAAAGCAAGTCATTGTACCTTGGAAGGCTTTAACAAGGCAACCACTGGATTGCAAACACGGTTTAAACTAATAACTCGAAATGCCGAAGAGAAACAAAGTTATTCCTCTGGTGATTGTGTTGTCGTGGAATTAGCCTCGACTGAAGATGGATCTCTCGCAGGGGAGTTGAAAATTGTGGATAATAACAATGGCAGCTACGAGATTTCTTGTATTCCAAAACGAAAAGGAGAACATAAATTTACGGCCTGTGTAAATGGTGAAGAAATTAGCGATCTCCCAACCATTCACGTGAAGAAACGATCCTACAAACTTGAGCGAACTGTCGGTGGAAAGGGAAGTGGTGTCGGAGAATTGAATGCTCCTTGGGGGATAGCTGTCACTGAACAAAATGAGATCATAGTTTGTAATAACGGCAATAATCGACTTGAAGTATTTTGTGAAGAGGGAGACTTTATCAAAACTATTGAACATGAACTGTTGACTGGCCCAAGAGGGATATGCATTGATAGTACAGGTTGTATTTATGTAACAGCACAGAATAAGATTCTGAAGTTTGATCCAAACGGGGAATATGTAAAAGAGATCTGTGACGAGGTCAATAATAAAGGTGTCAATTGGAGCGGAATCTCTGTGGATGAACAAGGAAATATCATTGCCTGTTACAATGGAATCCATGTTCTGTCACCAGAAGGTAAACTCCTAAAGAAAATTAGCGCCGCGGATTTCGATCCATTTGACTGCTTGTACTGTGAAGGGAAAATATTCGTCTCTAACTGGGCCACCAATACAATCGACGTTTTCGGCTGTGATGGAGAATTTCTTCAAGAAATTGGGAAACAGGGTTCAACACATGGAGGATTCAGTCGTCCAACAGGACTAGCAATTGACAAAACAGGACACCTTATTGTAGCTGATGATAACGGAGTTCAAGTATTCACTTTAGATGGGTTGTTTATCACTAAGTTTGGCGGTTTTGTACTTTCAAACCCGTATGGCGTGTCCGTAAGTAAGAGTGGTCGTATAATCGTTTCTGATGAGAATGAAGATCAATTAACAATTTTTTAATGTGGTGCTGCGAAATTAGAAAGTTTATATATACATTGCAGTTACTATCTGACTTCTAATTGGCTAAGAGCCTACAGTTAATTCTGGGTTGCGCACACAATGCATGATTTCCAAGAGCACTTCTTCAACAGTGCGTTTCTTGTCGTTATTTTCTTTAAAACAAGTATTAAATTCGGTTTTTATCATCCAATAATTAATTGTTTAATTAATAGTTTGCGACACTTACACTAGCCTGCGTGCAGACGTCTCCATTTCCTTTGCCTCACGCGGAAAGGGACTTCCGCGTGAAGCAAAGGAAATGGAGACGTCTGCACGCAGGCTACACTTTTACAAGCAGAAGAAATCTTATATACATTTTTTTCATCTAATAGGAATAGTTGCCACTACAGCTGCCCCCGCTGTTAATCAGTTTTCTTGAGCGTATTCCTTACTATAGTCAATGTTTTCGCGTGATATTTTGGCTCTTCTATTTGCCGATTGATTGAAAATCAATTTTTTGAGGAGAACCTTTACGAAGAAAACACTCAATGACCCTCAATGGCGGCATCTGCATTCTAAATTACTCTCGTGCTGTAAGGTAGGTAGGTAAAGTCTGTATACGAGCCTAGGGGCCCATCAGGCCGGAGCTTATCCCGGTTTCCGTAGCGTGAAGCGACTAGGAGTATTGCTACTCTCCCCTGGATGGGACGCTAGTCCATCGCAGGGTTACCCCCAGCAGTAAATTCGCCGGTACCCATTTATGCACCTGGGTGGAGAGAGGCACTATGAGAGTAAAGTGTCTTGCCCAAGAACACAACGCAGTGCCCCGGCCAGGGCTCGAACCCGGATCGGACCGCCCGATCCGGAGTCCAGCGCACTAACCATTAGGCCACTGCGCCTCCCAATACTCTCGTGCTGTACTTGTTTACGTCAGAATTTTTGCATAATTTCATCCAGTACTCTCGGGCTGTACTGGATGAAATTATGCAAAAATTCTGACGTAAACAAGACTACAACAGCTTAAAATCATTTTGCCTGTTTTGCCGTTATGAGTAATCTCGGCGAGGACAAACTTTAGTTGTAGCTAAATGTTTAAAACTACGATTTGGGTCCAACTGTTTTCAATGTATTTGGAGCTCATCCGGGGAGCTCATATATATGAAGAACTCGAGAGCTGAGTCGAAAAGGACGGAGAGAGGTTTTCTCACCTCGGTCAATGCAAACGCCTGCCGCGAGTTTTAATTATCTCGAGAACTCTGTCTAGTCTCAATTTGTTTATCTCACATGTGCCGCTTGTCGTCTTGAAAATCTCGACTGGTGGGCTAATCGAGTCTTTTATCTGGTCAAGTAGTTTGTGTCTGGCAAATCGCAGTTTCGACTGAGTCTTGCTTATAACTTGTAGATAAGATATACACGTTCTTGGACAAACAAACACTGTATCTTTATGAAATGACACTGAAATGAAGAGAGCACAGATTAAACGTCAAATTTTCCGCTTTACGTAAAAATCTGGAGATAAACTCTGCCTATAAGACCCTATAACTCTGGCTCTGCTCCGGCCCGGGTCCTCCGGAAATTACTGTTGAAACCGGTTGAAACGAATCAACGATGGATGTTACTCTAAAGATTGTAAAACTTTTTTTCGATCGTTTGATGCGTTTGCTTTCGTGATTGCATGTTACCACTTTCACCTCACGATTTTACCGCGACGACCCCCGGACTCGCTACTTCATCGCTGTAAAAGCTAAGGAAATCTTCCAGAAAACATACCAAGTTCACACGCACGTAACCCCCTATATATCGTGACATCGCAATACCCATGCCTTTCGGACATTTTCTGCTTTTACGTCAACACACTTGCGGGCGTTCAGTGATGAAACATCATCATTACCCAGAGATTCCTCGCGGCCTTGTCAGTGATGAAGCGTCATCATTACCCGGAGATTCCTCGCGACCTTGTTTGAGCAATTCGAGATTTTTTCTGGTATACAAACCGTATATTCTGACTGTAAGTACATTCTCTATACGCGCGCAAGCTTCAATGAATGCCTTCTCGGGGGCAACAACCAAGATTATCTTATAATTGCAAGTACATAGTTTAAGATATCATATTTTCGGTGTACTGATGGATAAATTGCCGCTCCAGCAGGCGTTTTCCAGGCGCTCTCGGACCAGCTAGGCATTCACAAGAGAAGAAATTTGGGATCAAGGACATCAGCGGAGGGAAGAAATGCTGCGAACTGCTTTATGTAATTATTACATGTTGCCGGTGTATTGTCAGCCATGCATTTTTACACGAGTGCCATGATCATTACAAGTTGTTTGGGTTTGTTTTGGGTAACGCTTCCGTTTTCTTTGTCCTTTTTTATTGCTGCTATAATTAAAAACACAATAATATGAGGGCGGACGGGGATAACTTTTGGGGATCATGTGTTATGAACGCGACAGATTTTCTCGGGGCCGGAAAGAAAAATGTCCGGCTCTCGGTCATTTACACGCAAAAATCCAACGCCACTTCCGGTTTTCGCTGCCTCGAACTTAACAAGAGTTTGAAGGGAAACGTTATAAAATTAGCACTGGGAAACCAAATTTCGAGCCGGCAGACTAGAAAGATAACAATAATACAATTTCCAATGCATACGAGACGTACAAACTTAACTTTTCAGTAACTGTCTTAAATTTGGCTTGAAAGTGAAATATTTCAGAAATTTAAGACGTTCATAAGCGGTAGTTTTGGCGGGAACTGCGCGCGCGCAGTGCGTTTGACCGCCGTGTGAGCCAGCCACTCAGGCTAAATGTCATTTGGTAACAAGTTTTAAGTCGGGGAAACTCGCTGGCTGCAGGAAGGTTGGGATCCGTTACAGCAAACATAATCTTCAGCGACGACTAGAACAGTAGAGAGAACATGGGTCCAACGTTGACTTTAATCTGTAGCCCAATGATATTTTGCAGTACAACTCTTTTTAAGATCAACAAAGGACGCGATGCGGGATTACGACATAACAAAAATTGCCTAATTACAAGATGATAAAATAATAAACATTTCTAAAACTTTGTTGGGTAGAACGGAATCTGAGCTTTGCAATATTAATTGCTTCCAAAATAATACAGTCAGGTAGATAACAGCTAATCAAAAAGTTAGCGCAGGTTACACTACACTTCAACGCTAATGACAGTAACGAGTAGCGGTTACAAAATATTTTATACGTTGGCTTTTCAGCTTTTCGTTTTTTATGTATTCTTTCTATATTTTCTTCCCTTGTACATTGGGCCGAACAACCTCCTGTCCAGTCCTCGCACACAGTCAACAAGTTGTTCGGGCAACGGCCTGTAGAAGCCTGCCCAGTTGTTGGATAGCGCTATCCACAAGGATAAATCGCTATCCAGTGGATATAAGTGTCGAGAAAACAAACTACGCTATCCACTGGATAGAGATTTATCCGGCGGATAGCGTTATCCATCCTTTGAACAACTGGGTCCTGCAGTTTGCTTGCGGCTAATATTTGTTTACTGCAGTTTGCTTGCTATAAGACCTATAACACATATTTTTTGGTTGGGCGACCATATGTTGGCTAGCCAGCGAGCAGGCTCTCTTTGGGGGCCGCGAGTTTGGTAGCAGCGCGCGAGCGGCCGCGAAATAGCGAGCCGCTGAGTGGGTGAGCAAAGCGAGCCCGCGAGCGACGAGAAACGAGAGCCTGCACGAAAGCCATTGTATTTTGAATACAGCGCGTTCGTCCACGAACGCAGCATTCTGATTGGTCAAAACTGACAGGCTCAATTAATATGAGATAAACCAGCGTTGATATCAAATGCAAATCAATTTTACATGTAAAACAAGTACATTACCTTAGTCAGTCTTTTGTTTTCATGCCGTCCTTATAATTCCAAAAACATGCGAAACTCGCCAAACTTGTCGTTTTCTCTGAATGTTGTTCTCAAACGAATCAAACTTCATTCTGTTCATTCCGCGCTCGATGTTGAGCGCTTCAGGGACCACGGTTTTGTTTTTCAAAATAGCAACGAACCTGTGCCAAAATGCACTTGCTCTCTTAATGCCTGTCTTCATCTTGAGAGTACCATTAATCTTAAGTGTCTTCGCATTTTGAATTTGACTCGGAATTAGTCTATCTTGCCCGCTGCCATTTCGTATTCTGACTCCAAAACACTGAGGTCCTCTCGCTTATTTGGATGCTCCGAATTTTTACAACTTCGATGCTATCGTCATCGATGAAAGATGGCCTGATGATTCTTGTCCGGACGATTTAATCCTCACAAAACGGAAATTACGATGACCAACAAACAGAAATTTCGTAATGCCGTTCACTCGAGTTCACTCGTCCTCTGCAGTTCTGCTTTTCTTCAAAAATTTGTTCAACCAATCAAAGGCGCGAATTAAAAATACTTCAATGTGATTGGCTACTTGTTCGCGGCAAAGCTGTTCTAAAAATAGCCTACACGCGAGGAACGCGAGGTACACGCGAAAGACATATCTCAAAGCCTATTACCAGAGATGTAGACTTCTAGTTATGGACTTCTGGCCATGTTTGTAATGTAATGTAATGTAATGTAATGTAAATGTTGTTTATAGTGGTCATGCACTTAGCTTCGAGATAGCTAGTTTGCAGGCATGCCACTGAAACATAGGAAACAAATAACTTTAAATGAACATAACATGGTTAAAAATCCCAACTGGCTGGAGGCAGACCAGTTGGCTATATACAAAGCGTGACTGAGGATTTGAACTCGGGACGACCGTGAAACAAATCCAGCAAGTGGCAGGGTGGAGGGCTTGAACCCGGGACCTCCGGATTACAAGTCCAGCGCCCTAAACCACTCGGCCACGCTGCCTCCATGTTTAATATAAATAACTTTTTAACCCCTGTTTACACGCTTGCGCATGCAGTTACTGAATAGCCGACAAACTTGCTCTTTGCTCTATCGGCACTTGTCTAAAGAAAACTTTTTAACGAAGTCGGAATCTCTTTAAAAAAAGTTGTGAAATAGAGCGATTTCACAAACCTTGATTCTTACATGCTAATGAGAATCGTTAAATGCTAATCAGGAAGAACAATAATATTTTTTTGATTTGTTTTCGTACCAGCGTGCGTACCTGTGTCTCACATGATGTGCCAAACAATAGCAAAAAAAAACAACTTGAACTTGTTTGTGTCTTGATTCAGCTCTTTTTATATTGAGGGTGAGAGTGCAATCTGAAGGCCACTGTTGATGTGATTTTTGTCTCGCTATCTAGTGCAATTTTATAGCCCATGGAGTTCCCCGGAGCTCGCAATCAAAATCGCAAGTGTAAACTAGCGGCGATAGTATGTCAGCAAGCATTTATTTTTGTTTTTACTTTACACAATAGATTTCTTCTAACTAGCTTTCGCTTTGCCGATAAAACAAAGAGCAATTTTCTCGACTTTTACAGCGTAAGAGGTGTTTTGTTTGTTGTAAACTTGAAATAGGAGTAAATACGTGTTCAAATTAAGTTGCTAACACCGCGTTTTTGTCTAGTTAACTTTACACTTGGAACAAATTATCACCTTGGAGTAATCACTTTTGTAGTTACTGGACAATAACTTTTAGTACTTTAACGTTTACATTAAAGCGATTTCACAAACCTCGATTTTTGCATGCTAATGTGAATCGTTAAATGCTAATGAAAAAGAGCAAAAAAAGAACGCACACAATGAACAGTTGTGCACGTGCTAGTTTGCAATATCGAAAACAATGTAATTAGAATCCAGTAGTAATCTTACTGTCCTGTATCTTTTCAGGTTTTGTAAATTCCCTCAATCGGACACTTATTCTAATAAACTAACTTGACCATTAGGGACTTATTAGCCCAACTTGTTTTATAATAATTTCAGAACTATACAACAAACTAAAAAAACGCAATTGTAAATTTGGTTCTGCACTTTAGGCTCGGGTAAACAAAAATGACACTTGATTCTCGTTTGGAAAACGTTGCTTTGGGATGTTGACTAAAACAAATTTTGCATTGGACATACATGCTGTGTTTGGTTAACACCGGGGCGTACCTTCTCTATTTCCTCTTTTCAATGTCCATGAAATATTCGTATTGACATTAAATCATCTTTTCTTTTATTCGTTTACGACTCCAAGAAAAGGAAAGTACAGTATGATCACTTTTGTTGGGGGGTCCAAATTCGCGAAGGGGGGGGGGGGGGGGGGGTCCGAATCCGCAAGCGAATATGGACTCCCGGGATATGGACTCTCAGGATTGACAGACTCAATCCGAAATCGAGATTTGTCAGACACAAATCAAACTTTACACGAGGGGTTTGAAAGACTCAGGCCACAACCAAGATATAAAGTTAGCAGCTGCAATAATTTCAAAAAGAGTTAAAGAAGGAAAGTTTTTTAGAAGATACGCGAGCATTGAAACTCGCCGAGAAGTGAGAAAGTTTTCACTTGAGACGCACATGTATAACTAGCCAGCTGTCGATCCAGTGCTTTCAGGTCTTAGCTGGAACATCATAACATTAAAAAAACTCATGTGCTAGAAATAAAAGATAAAAGACTCGATCAGTCTTCAGGCATTTAAGTAAAATTTTTACTGAGACTTGCCAAGAAGGAAAGAGTATTCAAAAGAGTTCTTGAGATAATTAAAACTCACGGCAGACTCGTTACAGCAAGGAAAGCAAAATGATCTCAGGAAGTTGGGAAAGCGTTCGTGTAATTAAATTTACGTGATTATTACATGAAATCCTTCAGAATTTTTGCATAATTTTTGTTTGTTCTTCTTAGCTACTTGACCTCAACAATTCATACTGAAAGTTTGTTTTAAATGGCACGTCCTCGTCCCATGATCTTGAAAAAGACAAGGCCAGAAACAAGTGATGCTTTGTGAGCAGAACACGAGAAAAATTAGTGCTTTCTTCTGAATTATCGCAAGACTGTTCCAAGCAAAAAACTGATTTTCAATCAATTAAGAAAATAGAATAGCCAAAATATCAAGCAAAATAATTGACTGTAGTAACGGATACGCTGAGAAAAAAAAAGGATAACAGCGGGGGCAGCTGTAGTGTTAACTATCCCTAGTTTATTTCACATTGAAACAGCACTTGCAAATACGAAAACATTTGCTTACGTGCAATGTTTGTTTATCTTTTGCTCATTCTCTTTGGTCTGGTGAGCTGTCAACAAGTTGTCACGTTTCGAGGGGCCGGATTCGAAATTCAATGGCTTTCGTGCAGGCGCTCATTTTTCGTCGCGCGCTCGCTCCGCTCGCCGTAACTCGCGGCTTCGTAGCCTGCGTAGCTGGCGGGATTTCACTAGCGAGTGCTTTTTTAGCGACCGCATGCTTTGGTCTTGGCCGCCAAGCAGCAAGGGGTTTGGTGAGGAGTCGAGTTTTACTCGCGGCGGAGCCGCTCGCTGACGCGGGCTTCGCCCGCGCGAGAAAAATTCACTCGTGTCTGCTAATCCCGCCAGCTGCGCAGGCTAGTGGCTTCGCCAATCGCGCGTTGCCCCCAAAGAGAGCCCGCTTGCAGGCTATATGTTGGCGGACATTTTGATTTACCTTAAAGTACCTCGTTTTATCGGTAGATTCATGTTCGACGCTAGAGTTTGCGCAAGTTTCGTCATTCAGTGTTTATTTTTATCGCGGCATTGTTGTTTTCTCACATGTACCTTCACGCCTTTGACAATAATCAACAACAAAAGAAAGAGCAAACTTAGCCGTGAAAAGTAATAATGATACAACTTACCGACGTCAGTTGAGCTTCTGTAAATATTAAACCGGCATTTAATACAACTCAAGTTTCAGTTTCATTTTATGGTTTCTGCTTAGTATTTACTTTCCCTAAGCTGGCCTCAGTCTAAACTAACTTACTTTTTCTACAGCAATTGTCAAGCTATCCAACCCTTTGCCAAAAACGGCAAAATAAATGTAGATTAAACCTAATTTATGGCACTTGAATTCTTTTCTTCCTAAAAGCCTTCATGCGTCTTCTTCCTTTTCATCAAATCCGGCTCAGTATGAATCAGGCGCTGGCCCATAAGTTGAAGTTTTCCACACAGAAGAACTTAATTATAATTGGATTTGTATTTCATCCTTTGGCCTTTGTTTTCTTTCTTAAGCCATAAATTGTAATAAATAAATAGTAAACGCTGCCTTTCTTTCGATGACAATGTAAATTTTTTTTGCGGTAATTACTGTTTTGGCACATTTGCATCTAAAAACTGCTCGAATAACTCTGTAAAAGTGAACACAAATGGCTCTTTTCTATTGAAGTGTTCACTGAATAGCGGAAAGTCAACATAAAACGGACGTGGGAAGTGCAGCTAGCCGCTTTTTCAGCCATCTTTGTGCCGCATTCAATGACCAGTATATAGAATAAACTAGTGGTAACCACAGGTTAGAACATGTAGAAAGTCCGGGCCTTGATGCAGTTAAGGGAAGGTACTGGGGAGAAAGTTTTTTTTTCTATATTGGAGAATTAACCCATTGACTCCGAATAAATTAGCACCTCCAGGGAGGTCAAACGTGCCGATGACGCAAAATGCGTCTATTAAAAGTCAAGGTTAACTCGAAAGATCTTCAAACACATTCAGTTTAGAGAGAAGAAGTATGCAGCCAGCCGACAAGAAAGCAGTTCGTCGTAACTATAAACTTAGTCAGAACATAAGGAAAGCTATAGAAAAGAACATTGGATGCGAAGAGGATTTAATAAGAACGCTGCAAGATGTGAATATAAAGAAGCGAGCTGCGCTCAGCGAAATGACTTTGAAGAAGGATGCTTTCTTGAGGCAGCAAAGACGACGGCGAGAGAGTTTACCAGACATATTGTCAAGAAACAGCACAAACCAACCTATGGCGATCGCAAGAAAGGCCAGGGACGATTTAAGTACTAATTTGGAGTGTTCTACAAAAGCACAGCTGTTTCCCTCATTGAATAAGACGAAAGCTAAAAGAATGGGAAAATTAACAAGTTTGCCGGGGACTACAACTGAAAGTGGCAAAAGTGACAAAGACGTTTGGGCGGTTTGTGAAAGTATGGCCAGGGTAAAGATTAAAGAGAAGCACTTAAGTGAGCCTGACTCCCTACATCTCGTTGATGGAAATGAGAAAGTGAGTGAGAAAGGACTGGGAATACATTCTTGGCCACCGAGCCCAGGCGATCACCTTGGAAAATCGATTTTAAAACGAAGGAAGTCCGTGGCTGATGTTGGACAAGTAAACAGCGGGGAGCCTACAGGACAACCAACACTGCTAAGACGCCGAACGCTCAACCATATTTTCCACAGTACAACCATCCCGCCGAGTGAAAATCATTGCAATGGTAGTGAATCCGATTCTTTTGTGATTGAATTAAACGTAGATGCTTGTTTTGGAGACCCAACCCTTACCAGGTATAAAAAGGTGCTCCTTCGGAGGAGATCTTTGCAAGCTGGAACCTTCCATCAACCTTTTTACCCCACTGAAAGTCTCGGAGCGAATCGCGGAGGCGAACGTAACTCAAAGAGTTTGGAGGAATGCCACAAAATTCCCTCTATGAACAAAACTCAGCGTTGTAGACGAGTTTCATTTCAAGATTTCTGAACAGAAATATGATTGTTTTTTTTAATTACCATCAAGATATTAATTTAGTAGGAATCGATATAGAAATCGATACTCGAACTTTGATTCTTAATAACATCGTCAATAAGGGTAGCTAGTTAATCATGCAATCAAACAAAAGAGCCAAAAATAAATCACATTAAAAGTTTATGCTTTTGGTTGTTTGTAGAATATGTTCTTCAAACTTGAGTTTATTGTCGTAAAATGACGTCTCTAAAACAGACGCGCGTTTAGTGAACGGTCTTTGCTCATAATTATTGCAGGTTTTGCCGCTTTCGAAGACCTTCCGAGTCAATGTTTACAACAACGTGCGCTTTATTCGAAGCTCCGAATCTAATTATGCTGAATTATGATAATTTGCTACGTTCCAGCGTACGGGAAACAAAGCTAAGAACAATAACGTTTCACAACGGTTATGGACGTTGGTGCAATATTGGATTGTGTGACTCGCGTGACTACTTTGCTAGTCCTTTACTCTTAGTACAAAACAAACTTTATACACAATAAAGAAAACAATAACCGTGACTTTTCTGAGTAAGAAACCTGTCAATTAGCAAAACTGGAGATAATTTAAAAAAGCGCGGTTTTAAGATGCTTGCATCTTCTTGTTTCTTGTCGGTAACTAGACCCAAGCCTTCACTCGGCGAAATCGTGATCGGGACTGAATCACGCAACCTGTGATGTTTATTCGCAAAAAGCTGTTGAAACATTAATGCACGGAAAAAGTTACGGATATATTTTTCTTATTGTGTATGAAATATTTTTTCTTTTGGTCTTATCGAAGCGTTGGATTCAAAGGGAGAATTGAATACACTAAAAAAGGTATTACGTCAGCCATGGAATGCGCTTACTTTGCAGCTTTCACTTTCGCTACGTGACAAATAAGATTGTGACAGATAAGATTGCAAGTTTATTTTGCCAAAGCGACGGTCTTTAATTTATTTGTAATTTTGCGAGTATTTCTTGTGGGTTTAGGCTATTGAAATGAATTCTTTGGCTGTTTTAAGGCGGGGGTTCACCTGAAGCCCGTTTTTACACCGCTTAACTTGGGTTTAATGCGAATATCTCGCTCCCATTTCAAGCATTCCCAAAACCCTCTGCTCATCCCACAAAGCTATGTTTAGCGGTGCTTTGTAAATTTTTTGGTGATTTTTGGGGATGTTTGGGAAGAGATAGTTTTTCTCAAAGGATTAGTAAAATTTGGAGAAATAAGAAATATTAAAGATTTAATGTGATTTTAAAATTGGAATTTGAAGTTAAAAATTAGTAGATGGACACCCAAACAGTCCCCTGACAACCTGGGGTGCTCTCGCGTTGGGGTCAACTGTCTGGTGGTGTTTCAAAAATAATTTTCTTTCTTCTATCCCTTCTTTAAACCTCTAAAAATTTCACTCAAATTCACCTTTACCCCCACCTTAATCGAAGCGAGTTCGGAGATTTGAAGGAAAATTAAATATTCGCTGAGGTAAACAATTGAGCGTGCCCGTACTTGCAGGGGTTACGTCATTAGTAGGGAAAAAACCACCTTGCTGAAGATAACGTAAACCACGGATTGTGTGACTCGCGTGACTACTTTACTAGTTCCTTTACTCATAGCACAAAAAAATTAATCTTAATCGTGACTTTTGAGGAAGAAAGTTGTTAATTAGCAAAAATGGAGCTTATTTTTAAAAGTGCGGTCATCGAAGCGTTGGATTCAAAGGGAATATTGAATACACTAAAATAAGTATTACGTCAGACATGGAATGCGCTGATGTTGCAGGTTTCACTTTCGCTACGTGACAAATAACGTAAGCCTCGGATTGTGTGACTCGCAGGACTACTTTGCTAGTCCTTTACTCATAGTGCAAACAGCTTTAGTTTAACTGTGACTTTTGAGAAAGAAAACTGTTTGTTTAATATTTAGCAAAAAATATTAGCGCGGTTTTAAGTTTGCTAGCAACTTCTTGTTGATTATGCATTGGCAGGACAAACAAATATTACTTGCTGGGTCCTGCTTGCTCGGTCGTTTTCCAATCAATATCTGAATGATATTGTCAAATATGTTTAAAAACTGTCTGTCGATTTGTTTTTCATTCGAATTGAAATAACAGACTGTTATAAAAATTGTCTTACATTTACTATATATCGTTTGAAGAATCACGACTGTCTATTCTTTGAAAAAAAAAAAGAGAATTCATTTGTCCACACATATACTACAAAATTTATTTGCAAAAATGCGTTGTTAGAACAGGTATTCTTTAAAAGAAATTGCTAAAACACCCGAACAAAGAAATCTAGTGCTTGCATTGATGTGTTGAAATAAGACTGCTTTCTCAGCTGGAAACAATCGGAACCTTAATGAAGATTAAAACAATGTTTGTCTTTGTATTAAAGGCTTATTTTAACAACAAAGTAATCCGCCAGAGAGATTACTTTGAGAAAGGAACCGAGAACCCAAGTAAAAATGTAATTAGATTAACTTGAAAGCTTTACAAAATCCCAGAAATCGATTGGCTGTACAAATAGATCAGATAACGTTCGAGCCGATAATTAATAATAAACACACCCGTTTACGAAACTAGACAGCAATGGCTGAAGATCCAGAGGAACAAACTGACTTTTTCAAATTTAGCCGTAATTTGAAAAAAGCAATGATGCGAAATACGGTCCAGGGTGACAGCTTGAAGAAAGATCTGAAATTTATACAAGGCGAAAGAAAGAAACTTATGCAGTCGTGGGAACATAGGAAACAAGCGTTTGTTCAGCAGAAGTGCGGCAAACGCTCTGTTATTCGGTGGAGCGGAGATGATATGGAGAAAGAAGGCACACAGGAACAACTTTCTGAGCAAAGAAAAAGCAACGAAAGATACAACAGAACAGACCTTGAAAGTGTTCATGAAAGAAGCGAGTTATCTTCTCTGAAGTTCTATGACTCCAGTCATGAAAACAAAGAACTTTACGCTGTGCTTGGAGACAACAAAACAAAAATGATGCCGAAGCTTACAGTCAAAGATTTATCAAGGATCTTATGTCCTGATAAAAGATTTCCAGCCTCTAGTTTAAACGAAGCCAAGGAGATGCAATGCCACGCAGCTTCGCCAAGTACCCCGATCCGACTTCATCATCGATTCAGCAGCTTGTTTACAAAGAAAGACGTCCCCGAAGGAAATGACTTCTCGGGCCCTGTAAGTTCAATGCAAAGGCGCCCTTACTATAGAACGCTTACTTTGAACCCAGGTGAATTGAACCAAACACGAGAAAGCAAGATGTTGCCCAGTTCTCCTACTGGTCAAGATCAGCCGCGCAGACGGACCACAACTTGGTCACCAAGGCAAACTAACTTGACTTTAGTATCGAAACAAGACAATAGCGCATCCTTTTTAGCGCCCTGGCATCAGGTATGTGGCAACGTTCTGTTGCAACATTCAGTAATAATTTCACTGAGCATAAGGTGATATCCAACGCCTAGGGGGCGGCTATTTTTCTGCAACCATCGATAGCAGCGCGTTCAAAATAACCGCTGTAAGCTAACTGACAAACGGTCTGATAATGCTGGCTATTACCTTATTTTCTCGATAAAACGTTAGATGCGCTTATTGTAACAGGAGTTTTATCATTTAGAGTATATTTTTTTACGATACTTAGAAGGCCGCTCTTTTTATTATTTTATGACAAAAAAAACGTATGGCTATTATTGCGTATTAATCAATGAATAATACCAATTTAGTGAAAACACCAAAACAAAAATTACGTACCCTCAATTCATCTCTATAAAGCAATAGATAAGCACGCGTGCGGGGTAGGGTCAAGTCAAATTTACTTCGTTGTCATGCAGGCAAGGCTATGGCAGCTCCCCTGGCTTTAACCCCAAGAATCGAATCGACATAAATTTAACTGGGTTCCAAGCCTAGTAGTAGTCTTTTTCTTTTTATGGATCAAGAACCAGTCAGTTCCAAACCCCCAAATCAGGCGGTATCTCGATTAAGGGCGGGCGGCGTATATTCGTAACCCGCAGTTAATCGAGAAAAGACGGTAGACACACAGCCCGGGGGGGGGGGGGGGGGTGGTGCTGCACCCCAAAAATATTATACGGGGAGGCTCCGTCCCAAGGTCCAGCCCCCTACCCTTTTAAATACTATTTTGACAGAAAAGGTACCCCCTTTCGTATACCTTTTATTGAAAAACGCACTCCGAATTCATACACCCACTTTTTGTTTTCCTTTTTTAAACCCCTCGAATGAAGCAAATGAACAACATTACGGGAAAAACTCAGCATGATACAGCCATAAGGTGTGTCTGTTCGAAATATTTTATTTCACGGCCCTTTTAATACCTAAATTACAAATTTCCCTTTCCTTTTCATATACCTGAACCTGTGAAATCTCTCCTCTTTTATAAACCTGATGCCTGAAAAAGGTACCCCTTTCGGGCGGAGCCTCCCGGTATAGGCCATAATAAGGAGTACCTCCGGGACACACTGTTGATTTACTTTAATATCTTTCACATTTGCTGTATTTTGTTTTAGCAGGCAAACCGCAAGATGGCATTTCAAAGACATTTATCTTGCACACAATCCAGAGAATTGCGTAGTCAGTCTCAGCAATCAACACAAGCTTTATCAGTAAAGAACCCTTATTTCCCTCATATTTAGCTCTGTGAATAGGAAGAAGTCTTCACTTGAGAATGTCAGTGGAACTTAATGTTGTTATGGAGACCAACTCTTTTAGTTTCACGTGGAGACTTCTTCTAACACTTTCAAGTCCTGAGACGTCGAACCCGAGAGGCGCGTGGAAGCTTAGGGCGAGAGATGGCAAAGCAAGGACGTTGATTATAATTGCTTTGGGAAAATGTAGGACCTACGCTAGTCTAGATTCCAGAATCTTAATTTTCAAGAATCATCGACGTGTAATTTCTTTTTGTATATAAATACGTTGCCATAGCAACGAGAATTGATAAAATTATAAATTAAGAGGTGTCTGTCTTGATGTGCCTTTATATGTTCATACGTCAGTTATAAATCAACATCCCGTCTAGGGGGACCACAAGATAATACTCCTAGTCGTTTGTTGCTACTGGAGTATATTAAAAAAGGCAACATCATGATGACGAATTATGATGTTCTCAATGCATTACTATGGCAAAAAGTAAAGGTAAAGTATGCATACGAGTCTACGAGCCGGAGCTTATCCCAGTTTCCGTAGCATGAAGCGCCTAGGAGTATTTCCCTCATACCCACCCCTCCCCCCCCCCCCCCCCCCCACGCCCGCGATCATCAACTCTATTGTTATATTGCCACATGTCGGTTCCCAGGAAATCAACTAAAATAAATCTGCTTGTGATTTGTTTTATATGCCGCTTATTAAAATATTTTGGGTTTTCATTACGGTTAAATAGAAACTAATTTACCATGACCAGCTTTCCACTAATATCCCTCTTCTTAGAAATTAAGTAAAGCTCTTGTCCAGTGCAGAATTTATGTTTAAAAGCGTAAATTAGATGAACAAAACGTCTCGCGACCCCGGACTAAAACAATACCAATATGCAAAACAAAACAAACTTAAAAAAATCTTGACGTGCGCCATTTAATATGTTTTAATTATCAACACAGTGCCAGCTAGAAATTACCAGAAATTTCATCAATCACCGACGGTTTTGACGATTAATCACATTCTGAATTAAACTGGCAAAGATTACAAAGAAATTGGATTTTACCGGGGCCACTTTTTGGTGTAAAAAAAAAGAAAAAACACTTAATAAACCATCTGCAGGGACGACGTTTTGTTTTTTACCCTTTTTACTTTTTTTTTTCAGGAAATTAAGTTTTAGGACAGCTATTGTCCAGTGAAGACTTAATGTTTGTTAAGCGTAAATTGTGTGAACATAAGCTCTGATCGGTGTAAGAAGATGATAGAGCGTTCAAAATGCATGCTACAAAACCACTTCTTACCAAGGTTGCGATGAGTGTGCTAACAGCCACTCTGACCTCAGCTTCTGTGGTAGGCAATGGCTTCTTTCTGGCGGTAATTGCTCGGTTTCAATCGTTGCGAACAGTTCCGAACATTCTCGCCGCCAATCTTGCCCTGGTGGATCTGCTAAACACCGTCATTAACATGCCGCCCTATGTGATGTATTCCGTTTTAGAGGCCAGTTGGTTCAGAGGTAAAGCTTTGGCATTCGTCACCACCATCTTAAATCGGCTCTTCTTGGTACTTAACTTGGCTTCGATGCTCGCCATGATGGGAAATATGTACCTGGCCATTTCATTTGACCTGAAGTACCTTGGCTGGAAGACCAACAAGAAAGCTCTGATCTGTGCTGTCCTTATTTGGTTCGTCAGTATCGTGACGGTGATGCTAACCTCAATCCCGTTACTTGATATTGATCTTGGTGATGCTCATGTCATTGATTACAGAGCGGAGATCTTTAAGCAAGGTCAGCCGTTTACTGCTTCCTTCATAATGATCTTCATCATCTGTGGCGCAATTGTGTCTTTTCGTACGATCCGGGCAATAAAAGAGAAGAAGAGGAAGGTACTGATTTTATCATTATATATATATTTTTTTATTTTATCTCACAGCCATTTTTATTTCATAACTCTCGAAAACTAGCCATTCGATAATATGTTTTGACCAGGAATTACCTGGCGTTACTTAAATACATGTCTATACCTCTGACAACAGAACGCCAAGATTTTTGTAAGTCAGTTCGAGACCAAGCACTGAATACTGCATCGTGCCAAGGAGGAGATTAAATGCTCCTTACACCTAGAACATCTTATGTTTTGATTGTTATGTAAGCATGCAAGGCACGTGGCACGCTTGGCTAAGGTTTTAAGTACGCTGTACTTTAGAATATTTGGGTCACGTCTCCTGGTCACGTGTAGAGGTTGTTGTGTAATAGTGATCGTTGTAAGCATGCAAGGCACGTGGCACGCTTGGCTAATTAAGGTTTTAGGTACGCTGTACTTTAATATTTGGGTCACGTGTAGAGATTGTTGTGTAATAGTGATCGTTGTAAGCATGCAAGGCACGTGGCAGGCCTGGCTAAGGTTTTAGGTACGCTGTACTTAAGAACATCAAGGTCACAAGTAGAGATTGTTGTGTAATAGTGATCGTTATGTAATCATCAATGCACGTGGCAGGCCTGGCTAAGGTTTTAGGCACGCTGTACTTAAAAATATCAAGGTCGCTTGTAGAGATTGTGTGTAATATTTAGTGGTCGTTATCAAGGCGCGTGGCAGGCCTGGCTAAGGTTTTAGGCACGCTGTACTTTAAAATATCAAGGTCACGTGTAGAGATTGTGTGTAATATTTAGTGGTCGTTATCAAGGCGCGTGGCAGGCCTGGCTAACGTTTTAAGTACGCATCAAGGTCACAAGTAGAGATTTTTGTGTAATAGTGATCGTTATGTAATCATCAATGCGTGTGGCAGGCCTGGCTAAGGTTTTAGGCACGCTGTACTTCAGAACATCAAGATCACAAGTAGAGATTGTTGTGTAATAGTGATCGTTATGTAACCAAGCAAGGCGCGTGGCAGGCCAGGTTTTAGATACGCTGAATTTGAGGATATAATGGACACGTGCAGACATTGTTATGTAATAGTTCCTTATCCCATTTGCTGACTCATTAGCATTACTAAGGTATGGGGAGACTCCTGTCGAGCAGAATGACAGGGACCACAAGAGTAAATGAGCCAGCAAGAGGGGTGGGGAAGGAGGGGCGATGACTTCATAGATGTCTTGGCGAAATGACACACCTTGCATAATTAAATTATTGTGTCGTTTTTCGATTTCATTTTCGGCCAAAGTCATTGAAACTGACATTCACCCTAAAATAGCTAGCAACCGTGTGTTATTGAGCTCGAATATGTGTTGTCGTGCATGAATAGTATAACATGACGAAGCACCGGCAAAGTGCCTGTTCAATGTGGCAAATCGCGGGTTCAAAGTGGTGAATCGCGGGTTCAATTAAAGTAACGATTCGCCAGGTCAAAGTGGCGAATCGCCAGTGCCAGTTCAAATGGCGAATCGCCAGTTTAAAGTAACAATCGCCAGTTAACAAATAAAGTAGTATGCAGCTTGACCCTTAATGGCCACCGTAATTTCGAGTGACGCGAAACTCACTCTTATTTTTTTAACACAGAGAGCAGACTTGAACCTGCCTCCTATTCAAGCCGAAGCCCGACTGAAACAAGACATCAAAGCCATAAAAACCATTGCCATCACAATGGCTACTTATTTTCTCTGCTATGTTCCTGCTATCGCATATGGAGTGGCCGGTCTTCAGAAACGAACCCTGGCCGACTCCTGGTTCGCATTCATCGCCGCTTGCAGTATTTACATCTCAAGCACCGTGAACCCGATGGTATACTATCTGCGAACAAGGCGATGCCGTTCCGCTCTCAAGCAGTTCCTGAAAGACCCCTTCGGATCAAGCGACTTCAAAGAGAAGCCAAATGCAAATGACCACGGCAATAGTGCGACACGACATGACGAAGCCATCAAAAGAAAGAAGAGCAACAAAAGATTTGAAGGCGGAGATTCTTGTAAAGTTAAAAGAAGTGGAAACCAAATCAGCAAAAGATATTTAGGGAAACGAAGAAATGTATTGGTGATAACGTCCATAAAAGACATCGCTTATACTTATTCCCACCACGGACTTGGCGATTGTAGCAGCCACGAAAAAGGGAAAGTTGAACAAGGCGACGAAGCTTGTGCGTCGAATCCTGAAGAGCAGAATTCACGCAAAGGCAAAGGGGAGGAAACTAAGAACGCAAATGATAAAGTTACCAAGAAATGTAGCTTACAAAAAGAGTTTGAAAAGCTACAAACATATTCACTTAAAAAGAAAGTCCATCCTCAGGGAAGTTGGGATCCTAATGGAGGAAAACCAGCAGTTTATGTCAACAAAAATGAGGGGAAAATCGATAGTCGGGAGACTTCAGGAAAGAGAAGAATTTTTACAATAACTGGTCAGAGGTTTGAAAAAGGCTTAACAACGACGAGGATAAATCGACAGGAACACGAGCAAAAGCAGGGGGAGGATCATGAGCGCACGGAAGCAGAAGCAGAAACGGGAGCAGGAACAGGAACAGGAGCAGAAGCAAAAGCAAAAGCAGGCATGGAAACAGGAGCAGGAGCAGGAGCAGGAGCAGGAGCAGGAGCAGGAGCAGGAGCAGGAGCAGGAGCAGGAGCAGGAGCAGGAGCAGGAATAGAAGCAGGAGCAGGAATAGAAGCAGGAGCAGGAATGGAAGCAGGAGAAGGAGCAGAAGCAGGCATTGAACTAGAAGCAGAAGCAGGAGCAAAAACAGAAGCAGGAATAGAAGCAGAAGCTGAAGCACGAGCAGGGGCAGAAGCAGGTTTAGAAGCAGGATTAGAAGCAGAAGGTGAAGCTCGAACAGGAGCAAAAGCAGGAACATAAGCAGGATTAGAAGCAGAAATAGAAGCAGAAGCTGAAGCACAAGCAGGAACAGAAGCAGGATTAGAAGCAGGAATAGAAGCAGAAGCTAAAGCTCGAGCAGGAACAGAAGCAGGTTTAGAAACAGAAATAGAAGCAGGAGCAAAAGCAGGAACAGAAGCGGGATTAGAAGCAGGAATAGAAGCAGGAGTAAAAGAGAGAGAAGCAGAAGCAGAAGTAGAAATGGAAACAGAAGCAGAAGGATACGCTGAAGCAAAAGCAGGAGTACGAGGAAAAGCGAAAGCCGGAGCTATAGCAGGAGCAGCTGGAGCAGGCGCAGGAGCAGGAACAATCAAGCTCATTTGATTAACATTAAGTTTTCGCTACATGTTTAATCATAACCATTACAATTTCCCCAACAGTAATTGGTGCATTAACTGCTATAATTTTTCACTAGTTATTCTGTAGAGTTGTAGTCGGACAGTTGGCTGTAATCGGACACCTGTCGTCGGGCAGGTACATCAGCCAATCATCGGTGCACTTAGCTAAATCCACCAATCACAGAATACATTACAATAACCATAGCAACAACCACTTCCCCTACAAAACTACTAAAACTGGTAAATTTCCAAAATGGAGGAATTTTTATTGCTTTTGAAGATTATGTTTTAAATAATTGGTATTAAAAGCCGTTTCTCAAAAAATGGCTTAGATTTTCTCGGAAATTGTAATAGTTATGAGTAAATTCGAGATTAATTGGTAACAGGACTTCGTGTCGTCCAATGCGGTCTGTGGCAACCATTCTCGTGACCAACAAATCGAACTCCGCTTCGCGGTCGACCGATTTTGTAATCACTCGTATGATTGCAGACCGAATTAGACTCCACTTGGTCCTATTACCATTATCTAATCTCCGGTTTTATGAGCCTGTTCTTGACCTTCATGTTGAAGCTTTATCGTTAAAGCGTAAATGACATTTTTTTTAATTTCCTTGACCAGATCTATGCGGAATGCTGATATGAACATCGGAAATAATTTCGAAATCGTTGTTTTTACCGCGTTTTAGCAGTCAAAAAACGTGAAAGGAAGGGTCTTGGCCTAGACCAGCCGTGATGTCAAAACCAGAACGTGCTCACAAGAAACAACAACAGGAACTAACTGCTGTTTTTTATGCTTTGTCGGCAAAACAACTGAAAAATTCCCTGTTCGATTTGTTTGTTCTCGTTCATGTTTTGGCGACAATGCTCGTCTAGCTCCAGGTCCTCGCCCCGCGCGGTTTTCGACAAATCAATTGGTGTCCTGGACGCACCAAATGGATTTGGTGTATACAGGATACGAATCAAAATTTGAAAACGCATCGTAAAGCACCAAGACACCAGTCACAGACAAAGTCACATTCTAAAGTGTCTCGTACTCAAAGATGCGTTTTCGAATCCATTTGGTGCGTCTAGGACACCAATTTATTACCTATTCTCGTCCCCATAGCCCTTTTCGTTTCTCTTAGCCGGCAGGGGCTTGGCACGAGAAACGAAGGGCTCTGGGGATATGGGAGTTTTGAAGTAACTCGAATTGGCCGTTTGAAACAAAGAAATCTTGACTTTCTCATACATTCTTTTGAAACATCGTGACTGCATACATGAAGTCCGGAAGTCCTTGAATCTAGAGACAATAAACTGCAAGGCTGACACTACGTAGAGCTGTCAGTAGCTCCTACGTACACCAGCAGCATTTTCGTCCGCGGTCCCTTGCTTTCATTTGTCATTTTCTTGAATCTAGGACTGGAAATCCTGTGTCTTCAGAGCCCTTCGTTTCTTGTGCCAAGGCCCTGCCGGCTAAGAGAAATGAAAAGGGCTATGGGGACGAGAGTGGGATTTTGAACCAAAACCAATTAGTGGCACGCCTTTTTATTCTACCAAACATCTTCTAATGTTGTTGTTTGAATAGATTGCATAACAACCTTTATTTCATTTTTTTGTATACAATCTTGCTACATGAGTATTGTTTAAAAATGTTTTCCGTAATTTTTATCTTGCTCGTGTTGTTTTATTTTGGCCAGGCATTTCCGGGACGATAGTAAAATATTTGGGCAGAAAGATTTCGGCAATGATATGCAAAGTTGTCTGCTGAACCGGCTCGTGGAATGGCCTGCGCATGAGTTTACCATAAATCTTTAAGTTTTGACATTTTGACTGTCGATTGACAGTTCTGATGTGGTCCCAATAAAAGAGCTCGGGCAAGATTCGAGAGTCGCTAGCAGGGCCGTAGCCAGACTTCAGAGCGGCGAAGGCGCGAGCTGCTAGTGGGGTCTGAGGGCATGCTCCCCCACCCAGAAAATTTTGAAATCTGGAGTCTCAGAAATGCTCTTTTAAGCATTTTCCATGGCATTTTTCCAAAAAAAGCCCGAAATCATCTTGCCTCATGCAAGCTACGGCCCTGTTTTTAGAAGCTCTAACAATGAGATGTGTAAATCTAAGTGAGATTAAAGAATGTTCTGTCATCTTAATATTTTGCTTTAGTTGTCGTGACTCCTTCCATTGGGAATCCTGCAACACATATCACTATGTTCGAAACCCGTTTAATCTAAAGGCAGGAAAAATATAAACAAGCACCTCACCGAGATGTTATCCAAAACTGAATGAAATACAAGCAGGCTATTTATTAAAGATTAAACGAACTTTCATTCCTCTTGTATAAATCATATAAATGGACTTTCAGAGATGAAATAGAATTATATTTCATCAAAATCAAGTCGATGATTTCACTCACTTGAATTTCTTAGGATAAAGTAAATAAGACAAATAATGTTGGCATTACTGAGAAACGTTTATTAACGCTTATCCCGGATTAGAGCGATTTCATTAGCTCAGACGTCCGTGGCCTAATAGCACTAGCCGGAGCCGTTGTCTAGACAAAATCCCACGGGGTGAGGGGGGAGGAGGGGTGAGGCCAAGTGAATTGCTTTCCCCTCTGTATAGTTACTAAATGCCCCATAAACTGATCAAAGTACAGGCTTTATCGGTTTATTGTTTTCCGCAACTTAACTAGAAAATATTGTTTACGGAAAAATGCAGACGTTAATTGCTTTGGGAAAATGTAGGATCTACACTAGTCGAGATTCCAGAATTTTAATTTTCAAGAATCATCGACGTGTAATTTCTTTTTGTAATATGAATACGTTGTCATAATAACGAGAATCGATAAAATTATAAATTATAGCACTCTGTCTTGAGGTGCCTTTACATGTTCAATTCATCAGTTACCATGGCAAGAAGATAGAAATTACAAGATTGATGTATAGGTGGTCTATACGTACACCGGATCAAACGGTCCGGGTTTCAGCCCTGGCTGGGGCCATTGTGTTGTCTTTTGGGACAAGGCACATTACTCGCAGAGAGTCTCCCTCCATTCAGGTACTGTATAGAAGAGTACTAAAACATTTGACGCTGGGACTAATATCCCGTCTAGAGGGACCACAAAATAATACTCCTAGTCGTTTGATGCTGCTGGAATCGGGATAAACTCCTCCTGGTGTCCATACCGACAGAGCTTATCGCACTTGGCCGATGCAGACTTTACCCATAAAGGCAACAGTTGAAGAATCAGAATGATCGAACTATTATTTCTCTCTTTATGCTCTCAATGCATCGCTATGGTAAAAAGTAAAGGTAATAAAAGTATGCATACGAGCCTATAGTGGCCAATCAGGCAGGAGCTTATCCTAGTTTCCGAAGCATGAAGCACCTGGGAGTATTTCCCCCAGACATCCCTAGCGGCTCGCGAAACTTGTCTCGTCTTCTTTAGAAGTTTGGCTACGGCCCTGATTTTTTAACAGGAAACAATCAAAGTCATGTGATTGTTTCCTGCCTCGGGCTAAAATGAGCCTGAGTCGGACCAAAAACATATTTACGCCCGCGATCATCAACTCTATTGTTATTTTGCCACATGTCGGTTCCCAGGAAATCAATTAAAAATAAATCTGCTCGTGATTTATTTTATGTGCCGTACATAGAATATTTTGGATTTTCATTACGGTTAAATAGAAACTAATTTACCAGGCCAACTGTCCACTAATATCCCTGTTGTGAGAAATCAAGGTTATGAAAACCAGTCCAGTGTCCAGTGCAGAATTTATGTTTGAAAGTGTAAATTACATGAACAAAACGTCTCGCGACTACGGACTAAAACAATACCAATATGCAAAACAAAACAAACTTAAAAAACTCTTGACGTGCACCATTTAACATGTTTATCAACACACTGCCAGTTGAAAGTTACCAGAAATTTCATCAATCACCGACGGTTTCGACAATTAATCACATTCTGAATTAAACTGGGCAAAGATTAAATAGAAATTGGATTTTACCAGGTCCACTTTTTGGTGTAAAAAAAAACACACTTAACAAACCATCTGCAGGGACGATGTTTTTTTTTTTTGCATTTTTTACTTTTTGTTCTTTCTTGTCAGGAAACTAAGTTTTAAGAGAGCTATTGTCCAGTACAGACTTAATGTTTGCTAAACGTAAATTGTGTGAACGTAAGCTCTGATCGTCGTAACAAGATGGTAGAGCGTTCAAAATGCATGCTACAAAACCACTTCTTACCAAGGTTGCGATGAGTGTGCTAACAGCCACTCTGACCTCAGCTTCTGTGGTAGGCAATGGCTTCTTTCTGGCGGTAATTGCTCGGTTTAAATCGTTGCGAACAGTTCCGAACATTCTCGCCGCCAATCTTGCCCTGGTGGATCTGCTAAACACCGTCATTAACATGCCGCCCTATGTGATGTATTCCGTTTTAGAGGCCAGTTGGTTCAGAGGTAAAGCTTTGGCATTCGTCACCACCATCTTAAATCGGCTCTTCTTGGTGCTTAACTTGGCTTCGATGCTCGCCATGATGGGAAATATGTACCTGGCCATTTGCTTTGACCTGAAGTACCTTGGCTGGAAGACCAACAAGAAAGCTCTGATCTGTGCTGTCCTTATTTGGTTCGTCAGTATCGTGACGGTGATGCTAACCTCAATCCCGTTACTTGATATTGATCTTGGTGATGCTCATGTCATTGATTACAGAGAGGAGATCTTCAAGGAAAGTCAGCCGTTTATTGCTTCCTTCATGATGATCTTCATCATCTGTGGCGCAATTGTGTCTTTTCGTACGATCCGGGCAATAAAAGAGAAGAAGAGGAAGGTACTGATTTAAATTTATCATTATATTTGTTTTTTTATTTTATCTCACAGGCATTTTAATTTCATAGCTCTCGAAAACCTCGCCATTCGATAATATGTTTCGACCAGGAATTACCTGGCGTTACTTAAATACATGTCTATACCTAGATTTTTTTAAGGCAGTTCGAGACCAAGCAAATACTGCATCGTGCAGAGGAGATTAAATGTTTCTTACCCCTAGAACATCCTATGTTTTGTTTGCTATGTAAACATGCAAGGCACCTGGCACGCTTGGCTAAAGTTCTGTGTACGCTGTACTTTAGAATATTTGGGTCACGTGTAGAGATTGTTGTGTAATAGTGATCATTATGTAATCATTAAGGCGCGTGACAGGCCTAGCTAAGGTTTTAGGTACGCTGTACTTTAGAATATCCGGGTCACGTGGAGGCAGCATGGCCGAGTGGTTAGAGCGCCGGACTTGAAATCCGGAGATCCCGGGTTCAAGTCCCGTTCTGACCACTATCTGAATTTGTTCTCGGTTGTCCCGAGTTCAAATCCTCGGTCATGCTTGTAAATAGCCAACTGGTCTGCCTCCTGCCAGTTGGGATTTTTAATCATGTTATGTTTATTTAATATTTGTTTCATATACACGGCCCCACAAGCTTCTAGCTTTGATAGATGCTTTAGATAGATGCTTTATTAAAACTAAATTGCAACCCGAGGGTTGAATTATATAGTTTTTTACAAAAAAATTACAATGGTTAAAAAAGGTTAAAATTACTTATATATACAAAAAAATATACAACTATGAAATGTCAAATATTTAACATTTGAGCGCATTGCTAAGAATGAATGAGTTCTTCAATCTATTTGTCTTAAAATTAGCATTAAATTTTCGTTTCTTCCTCAAATTGTAATGACAGGTATTCCTCTCTGGGAGTAAATTATGGAGTTTGTTATTCCTGTCTTCTGCAATCTTTAAACAGCTTTAAACACAAACCGTGTATAAATAAAGTTGCTTTACCTTTACCTTTAGATTGTTGTGTAATAGTGATCGTTATGTAATCATCAAGGCGCGTGGCAAGCCTAGCTAAGGTTTTATGTAGGCTGTACTTTAGAATATCAGGGTCACAAGTAGAGATTGTTGTGTAATAGTGATCATCATGTAATCATCAATGCGCGTGGCAGGCCAGGTTTTAGATACGCTGAATGTGAGGATATCATAGACACGTGCAGACATTGTTATGTAATAGTTCCTTATCCCATTTGCTGATTCATTAGCATTACTGAGGTATGGGAAGACTCCTGTCGAGCAGAATGACAGGGACCACAAGAGTAAATGAGCCAAACGAGGGGTGGGGAGAGAGGGGCGATGAGTTCCTAGATGTCTTGGCGAAATGACACACCTTGCATAAATTATTGTGTCTCTTATAATGCCACAGAGTCATCTCGTGGGATAATGAATATTAAATGAGCTGTGAATATTGATTGTTATGTCATCATGCAAGGTGCGTGGCCGGCTTGGCTAACTGTTTACTACGCTTATCAGTCGAGTGTGCAACGAGGGAAGTTTCGCGCCTAACTTTTACCGTTAAAACTCTGTTGTTGTCAGGGGAGACAGAGCTAGTTTCCACTGGAAACATCTCTTGCTGATGACGTCATTAGTCCCGTGCGCGAGAAAGGAGAGTCAGAAGTGCGGAGATTTTGCTCGCACAACAGACTTCCCTCGTTGCATACTCAACTGTAAGCGTTGTAGGTACGCTGTACTTCAGAATTTTCTTGCCAATCACTCTTGATGAGTTGCGGCACTTGAAAGGTTCGGCGGATCCGTGTAGCTTAGTGCCAACCGATTTTCAATCGTTTAGGAAAATGAAATTCAAATGTATTTTCGGTTTTCTTCCGCACTAAAAAAATGAAACATATCCGAAATCCATTTCTTTCTTTTGAAGAACAACATCCGACTTTCATTTCAATAAAGTAGTATGCAGCTTGATCCTTAATGGCCACCGTAATTTCGAGTGACGCGAAACGCACTCTCATTTTTTTAACACAGAGAGCAGAGTTGAACCTGCCTCCCATTCAAGCCGAAGCCCGACTAAAACAAGACATCAAAGCGATAAAAACCATTTCAATCACAATGGCTACTTATTCTATCTGCTATGTTCCTGCTATCGCATATGGAGTGGCCGGTCTGCAGAAACTAACCCTGGCTGACTCCTGGTTCGCATTTATCGCCGCTTGCAGTATTTACATCTCAAGCACCGTGAACCCGATGGTATACTATCTGCGAACAAGGCGATGCCGTTCCGCTCTCAAGCAGTTCCTGAAAGACCCCTTCGGATCAAGCGACTTCAAAGAGAAGCCAAATGCAAATGACCACGGCAATAGTGCGACAGGACATGACGAAGCCATCAAAAGAAAGAAGAGCAGCAAAAGATTTGAAGGCGGAGATGCTTGTAAAGTTAAAAGAAGTGGAAACCAAACCAGCAAAAAATATTTAGGGAAACGAAGAAATGCATTGGTGATGACGTCCATAAAAGACATCGCTTATACTTATTCCCACCACGGACTTGGCGATTGCAGCAGCCACGAAAAAGGGAAAGTCGAACAAGGCGACGAAGCTTGTGCGTCGAATCCTGAAGAGCAGAATTCATGCGAAGGCAAAGGGGAGGAAACTAAGAAGGCAAATGATAAAGTTACTAAGAAATGTGGCTTGCAAAAAGAGTTTGAAAAGCTACAAACATATTCACTTAAAAAGAAAGTCCATCCTCAGAGAAGTTGGGATCCTAATAGAGAAAAACCAGCAGTTTATGTCAACAAAAATGAGGGGAAAATCGATAGTCAGGAGACTTCAGGAAAGAGAAGAATTTCTACAACGGCTGGTCAGAGGTTTGAAAAAGGCTTAACAACGAGGAGGATAAATGGACAGGAACACGAGCAAAAGCAAGGAGAGGATCCTGAGCGGACGGACGCAGAAGCAGAAGCGGGAGCAGGACCAGGACCAGGAACAGAAGCAGAAGCAGAAGTAGGAATGGAAGCAGGGGCAGGAGCAGGAATGGAAGCAGGAGAAGGAGCAGGAGCGGAAGCAGAAGCAGAAGCAGAAGCAGAAGTAGGTATGGAAGCAAGAGAAGGAGCAGGAGCAGCAGCAGGAGAAGGAGCAGGGGCAGGAGCAGGAGGAACAGCAAGAGCAGGAGCAGCAGGAGCAGCAGCAGCAGCAGGAGGAGCAGCAGCAGCAGGAGCAGGAGCAGGAGGAGCAGCAGAAGCAGAAGAAGTAGTAGGAATGAAAAGAGGAGAAGGGCCAGGAGCAGAAGTAGGAATAGAAGCAGGAGCAGGAGCAAAAGGAGAAGCAAGAATAGAAGCAGAAGCTGAAGCACGAGCAGGAACAGAAGCAGGATTAGAAGCAGATTTAGAAGCAGGAATAGAAGCAGGAATAGAAGCAGAAGCAGGAGCAAAAGGAGAAGCAGGAATAGAAGCAGAAGCTGAAGCACAAGCAGGAACAGAAGCAGGATTAGAAGCACGAATGGAGGCAGCAGCTGAAGCACGTGCAAGAGCAAAAGCAGGAACAGAAGCGGAAGCAGGAGAAGAAACAGGAACAGAAGCAGGAGTAAAAGAGAGAAAAGCAGAACCAGAAGTAGAAATGGAAGCAGAAGCAGAAGCAGAAGGATACGCTGAAGCAAAAGCAGGAGTACGAGGAAAAGCGAAAGCCGGAGCTATAGCAGGAGCAGCTGGAGCAGGCGCAGGAGCAGGAACAATCACGCTCATACACTTGGAGTTATTACAGGTTTAATCAAAACTATAACAAAATTCTTGAACATGATTGGTTATCAGCAGCCCGATTTGAGCACTAATTAGACAGTGTACGCGTCATGCTTGTAATAGACGTTTTTCGCTTGGGCGTTTTGTTGCCCCATTACAGACCATGTGATGATACTCTTGAGAATTCTTGCTTTCAAATTTCCAAATAGTCGCGTGTATATGAATGAATAAATTTTATCTGGATAAAAGAAAAATCCTCTAGAGAATATCACGTTGTCTGTAATGGGAAAACAAACCACCCAAGCGAAAAAGGTCTATTGGACAGTGTAATGGGACAGTTTACGCGTCACACCTGTGTAAGTACACGTCATTTGCTCGCGCTGTTTTGTAGACTATCGAGTTTATTCTCCCGTGCATTGCCGCTAAAAGAAATCAGCTGTTTTGTCTTTGTTCATGAAGACGTTTAACCAATGGTTATTTTGTTTCTCAAATTTTGTCATAGTTTTGATTAATTGGTAACAGGACTTGGTGTCGTCCAATTCTGTCTGTAATCATACTCGTGATTAAACAAATCGGACTTCCGCTACGCGGTCGTCCGATTTTGTTAATCACTCGTATGATTACAGACAGAATTGGACTCCACTCAGTCCTATTACCATTATTAATCATAACCATTAATTTCCCCAAATGTAATTGGTTCATCAACTGCTCTATGTTTCACTAGTTATTCTGTAGAGCTGTAATCGGACAATTGGCTGTAAGCGGACACCTGTAATCAAACAGTTTCATCAGCCAATCATATTAGGTGTACCAATCGCAGAATTGCTTACAATAACCATAGCAACAACCACTTACCCTACAAAACTACTATTGCTTGTGATGCTTATGTTTTGAATAATTGGTATTAAAAGCCCTTTCTCAAATAAATGGATTACATTTTCTCGGAAATTGTAATGGTTATGATTTATTGGTAACAGGACTTCATGTCGTCCACTGCGGTCTGTAATCATACTCGTGACTAACAAATCGGACTTCGCTTCGCGGTTGTCCGATTTTGTAATCACTCGTTCCTATTACCATAATTAATTTCCGGTTTTATGAGCCTATTTTTGACCTTCATGTTGGAGCTTTATCGTTAAAGTGTATATAACACTTTTTTTCAATTTCCTTTATCAGATCTATGAGGAACGCTGATCTGAACATCGGAAAAAAAATTCGAAATCGTTGTTTTTACCGCGTTCTAGCAGTCCAAAAACGTGAAATTTCACTTCCGTTTGGGTCAAAAAACCGCGCGAGGAAGAGCCTGGGCCTAGACAAGCCGTGACGTCAAAACCAGAACGTGCTCACAAGAAACAACAACAGGAAAATTGCTGCTTTTTTATGCTTTTTCGGCAAAACAACTGAAAAAATTCCCTGTTCGATTTATTTGTTCTCGCTCATGTTTTGGCGGCAAGGCTCGTCTAGCCCAAGGTCCTCGCCCCGCGCGGTTTTTTCACCAAAAAGGAAGTGAAATTGGTTCGCTCTAAAACTGCTTAACAATTTAAGTACCAAAACCAGCTAGTGACGCGCCTTTTTATTCTACAAAATATCTTCTAAAGTTGTTGTTTGAATAGATTGCATAGCAACTCTATACAGTCTTGCTACATGAGTATTGTGTAAAAATGTTTTCCGGTAATTTTATCTTGCTCGTGTGTTTTGTTTTGGCCAGGCATTTCCGGGACGTTAGTAAAACATTTGGGCAGAAAGATTTCGGCAACGATATGCAAAGTTGTCTGCTGAACCGGCTCGTAGAATGGCCTGCGCATGAGTTTACCATAAATTTTGACAGTCGATTAACAGTTCTGACGTGGTCCCAATGAAAGAGCTCAGGAAGATTCGAGAGTTAGATGTTGCTAGCAGGGTCGATAGCCAGACTTCAGAACAAGACGAGGCAAGTTTCGAGCGGCGAAGGCGCGAGCCGCTAGGGGGGTCTGAGGGCATACCTCCCAGAAAATTTTGAAATCTAGAGGCTCAGAAATGCATTTCCATGGCCTTTTCCCATTTTTTTTCTGGGGATTATTTTCTCAATTCAAAAAAGGCCGAAATCAAGACGAGGCAAGTGCCTCGTCTTGCCTCATGCTAGCTACGATGTGTAAACCTAAGTGAGATTAAAGAATGTGCTGTCATCAAGAAGACTTGTCGTGGAGTTACTCGTTGGGAGAGAGAGAGAGGACCGAGCTAATTTCTCCGTTACAGTTGTCCCTTCTTTAATTATACATTTAAGTTATGCGCTGATAAAAATCTAACTATTGGTTGGCATTTTCCTCCGTAATTCCGGGAAACATTTGGGTTTCAGTGCTAGCTTATTATTCCTCATATTTATTCGATTGACGTAAAGAAGCGACTTTTGGTTTATTTATTGTTGATTCCTGGTACAATATACTTTTTCAACATTTGGCAAAACAAAGTATGCTTTAGCCAGGATGAATCTAGAGGGCATAATAGTTCAACCTGCAGTAAACATTTCCTTAAAAATAATTGTTTTCAGTAAAATTTGGAAAGGATGGAAGTTTCCGTGGCGGATCTCGGGGAGGGGCCCGCACTCCCCCGGGTCCCCTTCCTATTTTTGGTATTAAAAAGTCTTTTTTTTATTTTAATGACTCCCCCCGCTTAAAATGTTTGTCTGCCACACAAAGGACCCCCACCTTAGTTCAAGGTCTGGATCCGCCGCTGAGTTACTGGGCTGATAGCCCGATCAAAAGGAAATATCACAAAGGTAAACCTGTTTTTTTTAAGTTCAAATATGGATACTGGAATAAATTGGGCACCCCACAACACTTGAGCAATTATTACACTATTGAGGAACTGTTAATAAGGACCAGGATAAACCGTTGGTCAACTTTTGGAATCAATCTACCATAGTTTTTCGGTTATAAGGCGCACGGTTTTTCGTGGAAAATCTGTTTTTCTGTGGAAAGTAATGCTGAAATTGGGGTGCGTCTCATAATCTTTAGGTTTTGCTTAGCGTGTTAGCTGTGAAGGTGCCGTGTGGCCAGGTTTCCAACAAAATGTCGTCTGAAGCAAAATCTCGCCGCTTGCCGTTTTCTCAATCACTCGTGCTCTGATTGGCCAAGATCTACTACTCTAGATGCTGATTGGTGATGTTTTGACATGTAAAGAAAGCTATACGCGAAGCTGACTGAACGTATCGCTTTCTTCCGATGTGAAATAAAGCAATTATAGAATTGAATTAAGACGACAAGTGTACGAAATTCTGTTTTTATTAGATATTTTAAATAACCTCGTACTCATTTCTGCCTTTTCTCATGAGACACCTGACATGACATGACAAAATCCTTACAAATCTTTACTACACAGATCCATGCAGTGTAACAGTACCTTGCAAGTTAGAAACGACTTGTTGCTACCTCCACACCCAGCAACAGCCAATCAGGGAGAACTCTCTAGAGGGACGTCATCAGTACGGCATTTTTAAAAAGGGGCAGAACATATATAACCAATAAAAAAAAAGGATAAATCGAGCTTGACATCTCACATCCACCATTATCCACAATAAATCTGGGAATGAGATGAGTGTCTTGAGTTGGGAAGCAAATTAGTGCACAAAGACACATGTCTGATACTCAGGCTGGTTGGAAATTTTTAAAAATGTACACTTCATTAAATATTGTCAGTCAGCAATTTTATACACATCCCGAACTGGAACCAGCTTTGGTCCTCTGAATGGTTCTCTTGGTATAACACTAATATATTTTTTCTCTTCAAATGGTTCTTGTTGACCCAAGCACCAGTGGTAGGGAGGTGCACGTTCACTTCGAAATCTAACAAATCCTTCCACCAGTGCATACAATGTGCTATCCTTTCCAATACCAACCTGAAAATTTAAGAAGCAATAATATTTCTGAGTTCACCATTTTGCCATTCTAAGATAAGAATGTCCTTTAACTCCTAAGATGTGAAGGAATACCTGGAAAATAGGCGACGCAAAGGCTCTGGGAGGTGGAAAAGGAAAGAGTGGTAAGTGGTATCTCTGAGAAGGTATGAAACGGGAGACAAAGAAAAACCATTTATTAAAACGTTGCTAATTAAGTCCAGTAAGAAGCTAGGGTACAGGAAATTTGTAAAACTTCTGACCCCCTGATGACTCCCTTGGCTTCCCTGGCAAATAGTACATACCCATAATAACATAGATCTTGGAATATGAAATTGAAGTAAGTGCACCACCATCTTCCCAAGTGCCAAGATTTAGTAAGATTTAGATAAAGTGAAGAACTCAGAAAACTTAGGCTAAATTTTTCATCATCTGCATTGTGAATGTGTTCCGTGAATGTGCTAAAAAGCAAGATTTCTTGTATCTGTTTTGGATATAACCTGCTCAACATTAACTGTTAAACAGTGATACTGTAAAAAGCTTGTCAGCTTACATTCAGTCCAGGATAACATCTGAGTTCTTTCTTTCTCTGTCTCATAAGAATAGTACCTGGAGTCACACGCTCCCCTGTGGAAACAAAGCAGGCCAAGGTTATAAATTTACATAATTTTGACCAACAACAGTTTCTTTAAAGAAAGATGGTGAATGTTTAAGCTCGGTAATGAAATGTGAAAGATGAAATATTTAATATTCACGAGCATGGGACAAATAAAAATCTGAGTCCCTGATGGGAATCAAACCCATGACCTCTCTAACACCGGGTGGGCGCTCTATCAACTGAGCTACGAGATCTCATGGTGAACAAGACCATTTACTAGGTTCATACGCGACACGCAACCTGCATACTGCTAGGATCAGCAATGTCGATAGTGCCCTGTGTGGTGATAAATAAAGAAAGATGGTAAATGGGGGTTAAAATAGGGGTCACTGTGCTCATTTTCATAACACTAGGTGACGAACCAAAGCGCAATTTTTAACTTTCAATTTTGCCATTTTATTGATGGGAATACCATGACTGGAAATAGCGATTTTTGAGCTCGATACCACTTGCATTTCGCGCTGTCAAATTTCAGTAGCCCAAATTGAGTAGCCCAAAAATGTTATTGCATATACTGGAAGACGAAATGTAGCTCTTTCGTTGGGATATATTTTTATAGCACTGGCTCACGTACCAAGTTAAGTTTTTTTGTTCTCAATTTTGCCATTTTTTGCCGAGCTGAAATAGGCAAAATAAGCCAAAAAGTTTAAAATCTTGAAAATATTATGTGTGTTTGATCAGTGTGTACACTGTAAGTTTGAAACATTTGACTCATTGACTGAGTGTAAGGTTTCTACTTAGATATTGTCCTGTTAATCTTACATTGTATGTTTTAGTCTTTTTACCTATAAAACATAACTATGTTCATGATATTCATCAGCAGACGCTGCTTAATACAGACACTCCAGATAATAAGGACACTTTTGTGTGTCTCGTTGGTGTTTGTATCAACCAGGTTCCACTGTATAAGCTGAAACATTAGCTCATTTCCCTGTATGGTTTACGGGTGTTTAATAAACTTACCTTCAAATCTCTTTGGTCCATAATTCTTGCCTTTCCTTTTCCTGTTATGATGTTGCTTGTTCTTTGTGTGGCCTGCAGATTTCTTAGCAGCTGTCCGACTTTGCATAATAACACCAGGTAAACCTATCTCACATCAATGGTAGTTAGTTATCACGGTAGTTTTCCAACTTTGGGAACTGGAGAAGCCTGGTGACTACCAAGTCCCATCTTCCAAGGTCCCACAAGGAGATAACCAGAGCCCAGAAGCCCTAAAATGTTTCTCGTGAAGCCTGGAGCCCAAACCATTTCACTGCTTGGAGCCCTAATTATTTAATATTATTTGGAGCAGGGTGTGGAACCTTGCAAATGTTTACCAGAGCCTTGGGACCATGTTTTTCAGGGGTCCAGCAATTTTACTGCTTTTAGTGCACCAGGCGATCCAGATCAGGCGATCCGGGTTTGAGCACCGGCTGGGGCAGTCCATTGTGTTCTTGGGCAAGACACTTTTCTCTCATAGTGCCTCTCTCCACCGAGGTGTATAAATGGATACCAGCGAATTTACTGCTGGGGGTAACCCTGTGATGGACTAGCATCCCATCCAGGGGGAAGTAGAAATACTCCTAGTAACTTCATGCTACAGAAAACCAGACTTTTCAGCTCTGGAGTGTGACACATGCAGACTGCAGACCTGCAGACTGACACCCCAGTTAGCGTGAATATATAGCGCTCTGGTTAGCCTGTCTATGGCTACAATAGTAATGGTAACACAATATATACTGCTGGCCTGCAGTCTGCATTTGTTGTGCATCGGCCATGAAGCTCTTTTGCACCCTAACCTTCCCGAAATCTCTTGGAGAAATCTTTTGGGGATGTTGAAGTTTCGATTTATCTGTATATTTCATGTCAATTACTTAATTAAATACTGCTAGTGAGAAAGAGCTGTATTAGAATATTATCGAGTATATGTATGATGTTTGACTGCTTGTATTAAAGCTGCTGCATCGATATGACAAAACTCATTGATAAGATACTGAAACCATCAAGTCAAGACCGACGTCTCTTTCCTTTGGTTCCTTTGGAATCTCTGTGAGATTGATTTGTCATTTTAAAGCTACCGGCTAATAGTTACTTTGAGTGTTTCTTCTTAAGTTAAATAAGATGTACTCACCTTTGAAAGGCTGGAAAACTTCCCAATTTCGAGCGCAGAGCGCCGCCATTATGGCAGCCATGTTGCTTTTGGGCCTCCGGAGAAAACGGTCAGCGGTACTGAACTTTCATATAAGACGATCAAATGTGTCCCTTGGATAGCTCTCCTAACCCCGCCCGCCAAATAATTCTTACCATAGTTAATGTTCTTACCAAGAGAAAATGAAGAAAACTTTATAAAAAAAAAAGAAAACAAAAGAAAGTTACAGGCACTTAATTTCGGCATATCTTGATTTGGACCTTCTTTTTCTTTTTTTTCTTTTAAAATCTTTGCAAGCTACAGTCAAATGTTTTAACGATAAGTTTTGGGGATGAAATATTTTGAGTTAACATCTTAATCTGTCTTTGTCCTTGTTAAAGAATGACCCAGTCCAAGAAGCTAGGTCACCGTATATCATTTCGAACGAACATTTCACGCCTAGACTGTCTACGGCTTTAGGTGGTAGACAAAAACGCAAACCCCTTGCTCGATGTGAGTAGTTGAAGATTACACTAATGAAGCTCAAATTTGATACTGCGTTTCTAATTGTTAAATATCCGTTCAAGTTTTAATGTCTTTGCTGGGAAAAATACAGTAATTTTTTAAGTTCCCACAGAGGCCCTATAGGCGGTGGTGTGGCTGCTGTGGCTTTTGGAGAAAACCGGCTGACAACCAGCTGAACTTTATTTCTCATTAAGCCGGAATAGCTCGGTATATGTCTTTTTACATCCTTAGTCTTAGCTGCCGCAGACATCTTTGAATTTTACATTCTAGATCTAATGATGTAAGTGTTTTCTCACTAGTATCTACATGAAAAAAAAATACAAATGCATTGTTAAACTCCGTCGGACAATAAAGTTTTGGCAAATCTTTGATTTCTAGCCCTATTATCCAAATAGAACTGCGCCGTTTTGAAACTGAGTCGAGTCGCAGAGGAACGAAGGAAAATAGAATGAGGCCACAAATATGTGCCAAGAGAGCTGGAACCAATTCTCCTCGTTGCTGTGCGGCTCATCTTAACACACAAGCCCATATATTTCAACGATCGATCGGCAAGAGACGCTTAACTGCAAGTGACAACTCTACAAGTTGACTTCCGAATTTTCTTTAAAATGTGAATTGCAGTTGCTTTCCTTGTTCATTTCATGCAGGCCATCCTTTGCTTTCTCCATTGTTTTAAATTGATCAGTTTCATCTTCCAACTCGCCGTCTTCGTTTTCTTCACAGGATCGATCTTCATCGTCAACGCTGAGTACCTTAGTATGCCCGACAATAATGCACGATGACAATAAATTCTTCGGCACATTCCCCGCCTTAGGTAACCAGTGGTGCGGGCTTTTCATACGCAGATAGCGAGTGTGTTTGATATCCTCTAAGGAATGAAGCTTCTTCTTGTTCTGCACTGCAAAGGGATGTAGGTTAGTGCCATGATCTTCATCACTATCATCATCGTCGTCGCTGCTCCATAAAAGGGGATCGTCATTCTCCGGTCTTGTGCCGTCTTTGTTATCTTCCGTCTTACCTTCAGGCAATTCAGCTGTGGACCACTCACTTCCGACATCTAAGGAAATCTTCTGCTTTTCGGCAGGCCTCGGTAAAACACTTCGATGGTTCAATGCCTCTCTCCTCAAAGATAAGTCTTGTGCAGTTTTATCCGTAATCAGGCTATTGATCCTCTTTCGGCTGTTGTCTGCCCCACTGTCTTTTGATATAACTGGAAGTGATCCGCGCGCGTTCAGCAGTCTTGGCAAATGGAATGGATCTTCTTGAGTGGACAGTGATTGGTCGACTCCAGTAGGCTGAAACTCGCGTAATCTTCTGATCTGAGGCGAAGATGGTCCCTTCGGCGAAAGCTTCCCTTTTTCTATATCCTGAAAGGTGAAAGAAGAAAAACTAGTCACAAATGGTCCACCGATACCGTCTGTGTATCAAAATGCCATTTTCCTCGATGCACAATATTAATTGCCTTCTGAGTAAAAATTTACAGCGGTACTACACATTAGAATGTCTAATAAGAGATTTATTATCCAAACGTTTTCGTTTCCCCAAAATTCTGACTTGCCAAGGTTTTAGATCTTTCGCGCGGTCGGGGAATGAGACGAGTACAAAGATCGTGTGATATTTGTACTCGTTTCGCGCGTTATTTGTACTCTACAAAGCAATGTTGGATAATAAATTAAATTGTTGTCTATACTATGCCATATTTTTGGACCTTAAGAGGTCAACGAGTATTGGCCAATTATAGTTCATTTACATGGAAGGTGACAGTCATCTGCATGTCGTGTACCATATCTATGTATTTGATAATTTGCTGAAAAGATATTTATCTCTTGTTGTACTTTTAATATTTTTGAAATATCTGAAATAGACGTTTACTGAATAAACCCAGATTACTGCTAAAACTCGACTAACGTTAATTTGTTTGCTGCAAAACACTCAGGTTTTATCACTCGGCGGGTGGGGAGGGGGTAGTGATAACACCCATTTCTCAATCACTTATTACGACATATGACGAATTTAGGCTTTCAATCGGTCTCCTCCGCAGAGGAGTACGGGCTGGAAATGGAGAGAGATGTTTTTACGTCTATTCCCGGCCCCACTGAAGGAGCCTCTGTGAAGGAGAGAAGCTTTCAATTCAATATTTAGCACACTGTTATAGACTGTGAAAACACAAAAAGACAAAAATATTAAATTCATTCATGCCTATTTTCTGGCCTCAGTTAAGATTTGACTGATATAAAAAAGGCAGGTATGCGACTAACCTGAGTATCAGGCTTTTTAAAGGGGTTAATATGCGACGTGCTCATAAAGCAGACTGTTGACTTGACAACAGATCAGGCGATATAAATGTCGGACGTTCACCGAAAATAAACAATGCTTCTTGTTTTGTAACACAATAGAACTCACTGTGAGCCAGCTAGTTACAAAAAAAATATATTTAATGTCCAAAGCAAAGGACTCTGATTCACATTTCTTGCTGCTCTCAGCTGCTTTTTGCCACAACAATGCCAAAATACGTTTGTAAAAGGTTGACCTCCAAATGTACAACCTTTCAAAATCGCACATAATCAATTTATAATTATTCCATTAAAATTAAATACGAGGTTGAGAGTTGAATCTCATGAGAGTTTTCGTTTATTCTCTTTGACTAACATCAACTCGGGTCGAAAGAAAACTCTGATCTACTTTCAAAAAAAATTTGACCACGTTCAAAGTCGATGAGAGCGCATGAGAGTCGAAATGGGTCAAACGAGAGCGAGACTTTGAACCGCCATTCATCACCTCTTTTTCTCGTTTCGCCCGAGCTTGAGAGTCGTTGAGAGTGCATAAGAGTCCATAAGAGTGCATGAGAGTTCCAGGCCAAACGAGCTTTTGAACTCTCATTATAACTCTTATCTTCGTTTGGCCCGGGCTTGGCCACACAATCTTTAAACGCGCCTTTTTTCTGGTATGAGACATCGTAAAGGACCAAACTGTCGAAATTAAAGAATTACTTGGAAAATGAGACGGCTTTTATGCATTAGAGATTCGCAAAATTATGAGCTATCTCCATGGACTCCACGTACATCCATGCACTGTATACCGCTCGCTTTAATTTCTTCGCCCCCTGCATACGAGGCTTAATTCTTCCTTTTGTATGGTACTGTCTTTGAATAATTAAAAGTCAAACCGAAATGTATTTTCTTGCATGGCAGTCACATTAAAATAAACTTTACCTCAAACACGCTCGAAGTCTATGGATTTCTACTGCGCGACCAATCCGCCCGCAGACGCGTACCTTGTTTGGCCTTTGCCGTTTGTGCGATAACCTTTGACGCGAAAATAAAACTGAAACGCGCCTTTGCGACTGGAATTCCTGGTAAAATAAACTCACCTCGAGGTCGGTGGGTGAAGACTCTGCCCGTAGACGTGCACCTTGTTTCGTAGTTGGCGTCGACAGCGAGCGTTCCAAGGCTGTCTTCAAATTAGTCCAACTACTACTCAGAGCAAAGTTCGCTGGTGTGTCAAGCGTGTTAGCTCGTCGCCTTTGCATGCGCGGCGAGCAAGGTAAGGACCGGCTGCCTTCGTTACCGTCTAGAGTACTCGGAGTTTGCAATCGAGATAAAACTGGCGAGCGAGGTGGTGGGAGACCTATCCCCGGCGAGGGAAGTATTTGCCCGGCTGATCTACCGAAAGCGTTTCCTGGCCTGGTTTTAAAGTCGTTACTTTCCCCGTCATTTGGTGATGCAAGCCAGTTGCAAGCAGTTACAAAAGGACTGTCCGTCTCTTGGTCGTTCAAAGGGTCATCTTCGTCTGGTATGGCGGACGAACGTCTGTCAGAATCGCCGGACTTCTGGCGTTTATAGAATTTGCCCATTTCGTTGCTAGAAGGTTGACTTTGAGGTCACACTTGAAATTTTAAAGAACCGCTGCGTTGTCTTGTCGCATTCTTAGAGAAACCACCTTTACAAAACTCGGCAACTTTTTTCTGCATCATGGCATTCTCGGACTCCGAATTCGAAGGAGCCCTATGAATGGATGGCAGTTTGGAATTTCTTTGAATAAGGTCAAGCTTCTTTTGGGCGAGCGAATTCATCAAACTTCTTTTTTCTTTCTGCAGACATGACAAACCTTTCTTTAAGTCTTCGTCGTAAGTGGAATTAATATCCAAGGCCTTCTTGATATTTTCACTGCAGATGGCATCCTTTTGAACCAGCTCCTTGAAGGGCAACCCGTACGCCATAGAAGCTTTTTTCGGTTTTGCCGCTATATAAAGATGCCTTTCCCTAAGTTAAGATTCGTTTAGTTTACGTATACAGCCAACGCAAGCTCTTGTTTAGAATATTTACGTATTTTTTATCTGTACAAAAAGTTTTTTCTTGGCTTTTGTTTCAAGAACAATGGTGAAAAATCCGAAAAAAAAAAAATCTTCGAGTGTGTCCATAACATGCAGAGTGAAGTGTTTGATTATGTACTGCTTTACATGCTCATATTATATTTAGTTTTATAGTTCAGTCACTTTTGAGAACTTGGTCTTCAAACACCAATGCTACTACAAAGACGAAGACGAACATGGAGCTGTCTCAAATGTGTGAATTGCGGGTTGCGTTTATCCGTTTAGCAAAAGTCAAAACAAAAAGCTGTAAGATTATTAGCCAAGCCTAGTAATCACAATTAATTAGCGATGCGACACCATTTGCAAAGGGCAGCAACTTCATTTCTCAATCTTAAAACTGATCTAATTGAACTCCTACAGTAAATGTTTCACATCATGAATCTGTGTGTCAAACGTTAACATTAAACACATTCAGCAGGCTGAATCATACCGGCCTATATTACTCCTCGAGTACAACAGTACCTCTTGTGAACCTCTAATTTCAGAGGCATTCTAAAACAATATTGCTCATTGTCTTCAGGGATATGGGTATTGTTTGTGCCCTTTGTCCTATTGTTCTTATGGCCAATCATGTGCGATGTTCAATGAGGTGCTGTTGGACTCTATATTCCATGTTAACTCGTATGCACTGAAAGAACTGGACGTCCCATGGGGTAGGTCGGACCCTTTCAATTCATCCCAAGGTAAAAATATTCATTCTCTTTACTTCTTTTGTACGTTTAATATTTGTGTAAGTTCTGAGAAGTTGGTTGTACATCAGGGTAATAGAGACACTTGACCATCCCAGCCGTTTGTTCATTTCACCTAGCGCTGTTAGCGTGGTAGAAATGGTACAAGGCCACGACTGATGTGAAATGCTTGGTAATTATAGTTTGGAAAGCTTCGAGAGAGTGAAGCCAACGAAAATGAACAAGGCAGAAATATAGATAATATAAAAGGAAGGAAGGAAGGAAGGAAGGAAGGAAGGAAGGATCAATAGAATCACAAACTCGTGACTTATTCACTTAATTATATAGCCTGTGCTCCAGATACTTCTAATCCATTTTTGCTGCTTGTTAATGGCATCCATTCATGCTCAATTACAACTGATCCTTTTAAATCTTTACACAAACCTTTCTACTATTTTGAACAGTGATTATGTTCGTCTGCTCATTGATGTGCAAGTTAGAATAAACCGCGCAGTGGTGGACAAATAAACATTTAAACACGACGTTGTTTGCTGCATGGAGCTGATTTCTTCAATTTATGATATTCAGTAAGGGTTTGCGTAGGGATTTTACATGCCTAATACCGGAAAAATATCTGACGAGGCATCCTTGAACATTAATTATGAAAGAAAGTACTTTCACTGACCATCAGTAAAATCAAGTAATAAAGCTCAGAAACTACTGAAATTAATCGCGAATAGATTGTTTTTCTTCAGTTGGAGTTGGTTGAAAAGGAATTGTTTCTTCAGTTCTACCGATGCACGTAATCTTGTGTAACCATCTATAATAATTTGTTATATATATACTAGTATATAATAAAACAATCAAATAAAGACACTTCGATATATATATTGATTAATAGCTCAAAAACTTAGAACATAATTTGACACAGTTATTATACAGGGCGTAGGCAGGATTTTGCTTGGGTGGGTGCGAGTACCGGAAGCATGAGTGTGGGAGGGATCCGGGGGTATATTTCCCCGGGAAATTTTGAAAAATCAACTTGTTAATGTCCACTTTTCCTGCATTCTCAGAGGCATTTTAACCATCTCTCTCAGAACCCCTCCTGCCTACGGCCTTATTGTATCAGGTGCTTGTGAGAAAATATTGTCAATACAATACGTCCTTTAACCAAGAAAGAAACTGATATATAGAAATATGAGTTTTGAAAAAAAAAAAAAAAAAAACTGTCTGTGGTGTTTCTCCCAGATATTTTGCAGCGACGTATAAACTTCCCAAAGGCTCAGTTATGGTGTCATTGCCGGCCCGCGATTTAAAAGCTGCGCACATCTTTCTAGCCTGTTTTTCTGCCCTCTCTTCTCTTACAATCAATTGAAATTTCCCACTAACAACAATATTAACAGTTTGCCAGTTAAACATTTTGGTTTGGTCCTACCTGCACGGTTGCACGATTGAGAGAAACGCAACTCAGTTTTGTGGTCGCTGTATGTAGTGAACGCTAACGAGGCAAGCGTTCTGATATTTGGACGCATGCACGATGAACACTTAAAGGTTTGGCAAAGGAGGACACAATGTTTCCCTGTTTACCCGCGCGCGCAACATTTCTTGTGGACACGTTTGTCCGAGACACAAAAAATGTTTCCGATTTCTTTCAGAAACATTTTGTGTCCACAACAAATGTTTCCCGGTTTGCGCAGCATTCAAGTAAAAACTCGTTAATTGGCATATTACAAGCCCAGGACTTAAATGCGAGTTAAACGATCAAATATTGACTCAGCTTAATTGTTGAGGCTTTGCATTGTTTTTAAACGCAAGTTTTGAGTCTTACAAAGTCGAAAACGTGAAATTCTTGGGAACTTTCTCAAACACTTTATATCACTACTTACCTCTTTACTTGCTTTATAACTTTCCTCGCAGCCCAAACTCATGGTGCGAAGGTTTTGTCTCGCTCTAATAAGCTCTGCGAACGCTTCTTTCCGCCCTCGGTTTAGTTCTGCGTCCTGCGGCAAACTTTCTGCTCGGCGGCGGCGAAAGACGCGAGGAGAACACGGCAACGACACACTCTGCTGTTCACGTGAGATGTCCGGCGGAGGACTCAAACATTTGGAGGAATGCTGCTGCGTTTGCAAGAGAGGAGAATGAGGCAACTGAGTTCCTAAGGCTGCAAAGGTACTCTTCTGCACTCTCAAGTCGGTCTTGAACAGGCCCATCTCTAGATCTGTGTGGTGTCCACTTTGCATGGTCGTCTTCCCAAGCTGGAATTTCGGATGCGCTACTTTCACCTGGTAACGAACGGTGTCGATCTAGCGCCGTTTTCTTCTCGCTTTGCAGACTACCACCTTGAGTTCTTCGTGTTAGCCGCGGCGACTGCGATGAAAACGTCTCCACATCCGTGGATATGGTAGGCTGCGAGGGTGGCGTGATTTTCTCTCCTCCGGGCTTCGTTAACAGAAGATTTTGCGTTTTAAAATACTCTATGTCATTCGGCATGGAAAACCTTTTCTTCGGAAGTAGACCCCTTTCACAAAGCTTGCCTAAATCAGTATTATCTAGAGAGAAAGACTTTGCAACAGGAATCTTTCCCTCGAGCGTTGAAAAACCAATTTTGGGAAGTGTGGATTTCCTATGTACGAAATTCAACCTCTTCTCTCTTAGTGACCGCATAATTCGCTTTCTCTGACCTTCGATACTTTCTAGATCCTTCCGCAAATTTCCTTCGAATGCATTGTTCCGATTGACGGCCTTTCTGCATTCTCTGCTAGAATTCATCATGCTACAATACCGGCAAGTTGTTCGGCAAAGCGTTCGACGTTAATGTCGATGAACACCCGGCTATTCGCGCAAACACAACAGCGCCATAAACAATTATAAAAATTACTAAGCAGTTTAGAACTTGACATTCCTTTGTGGAGCTGCTCTTTACTGGCTAATTTTACTTCAGGCATGATAGATGAGTTTTTAAAACAACTCTTTGTTTCATTCCTAGAAACAACTGACCAGGTAAAGCGTCGAACTGTCATTTACTGACAAGCAAACTAAGGGATTATTTTGACTCTGTTGAACTTAATGAACTGAAAACTTTAGTTTTATTTCTAGTTAAACTTAGGCGGTAAGTTCAGGCTAAGCTTCCACGCATTTTCCAGCATTACCTCTGGCAAAACCCATCATTGAGCAATTGTAATCTTTATGTTAACAAGCGTAGAATAGTCACCAGTGTTGAGCTGTTATTAAATCTATCATTCGCCACTTTAGAAACAGTGCATGTGAGGTCGGAATAAATTTAACTGGAAACAAACTGGCGGCGGAGGACGCGGCGGAGTGCATATCGGAAAACAACTAACTCAGAGTGATAAAAGTAAATCAGCTCGTTGTAGCCGTTTCTGCTGTTCATAGGCTTCTATTTAAAATCAATTAGCGTTAAACGGATTAGTGCTTGGTTGAGAGTATTAATTTGTATTCCCTAAGCCGAAACGTTTGTTGCGTAACAAAAAGCAAGGCTTAAAAAACAATTAATCATTCCCGGCATATTTGGCTACTAATCTGATCATCTCAATAAGCAGGCGTTCGACTTGTATTTACTTTTGAAATTCTAAAATTATCTTATGACATTTCGTTGATCAGTGCCCGAGAATGTCTGACGATCGAGATTGAGGTTTCCTTCGGACAGATCACCCACTGCCCGTTGTTCCATACTTCTTCCAGTCGTCTTTCAGAAAGTCTTGTCAGTCACAGCTCTCTATTTTTCTCGTATTTTTCTCTAGCCCATTAAAAGAATCGCGGGAGAACTGGACGCTAGTGCAAAACGGAAGGGCGAGGCCAGAGGATCAGGGGGATAGGGGGTGGGCAACGAAAAAAAAAAAACAGCGACCGCTGTTTCAAACTTCTCCCAATTGACTTTCAGATCGCGTAGATGGAAAAAGTCAAAAAGCCAACTCCTTTTTCCAATACTCATTTCTGTTTCGTTCGCGATTATTTCTCCCGCGATACTTAAAATTGAGAAAGAATGTCAACAAGTTTAGAATAACGAAATCCTTATGAGTGATCGTTAAAGGTTTCTGAAACTTCGGATCTTTAAGTGATCATTAATTGCTAGTGCTTTTTGCAAGGAATTTATATTGAAAAGGTCGCTTTCCTCCGCGGAAAACAGATATGGTCGGCTTATTATCGTGTACTCAATTCGCAATCGCATTTCTAGCTATCCGTAATAAGCTCACAAGTTTGGGTGTTACTGATACCGGGAACGGGGAACGGGGAACGGGGAACCGGGAACGGGAGTCTGGGAACGAGTGTACAGCGGTAATCCGTATGAGAATTCAAAATGGCGGACGAAAACACGGAAATAGAGTAAATATGTAGCTTACTGATAAAAGTAAATGTTTACTGTTACTTAATAAGATTATTTTTAACGCTAGGTTGCCTTTTGCAGTGTAATTAGACGATACGCTTTTTAAGCGTATGAAGTGTAGAGCCCAACATCGTTGTCAGGGATGTTGATAATGGATGGTGCTAACACAGTTAAGGCAGAGTTAACAGAGTTAAAATAAGGCAGTCGTACAGGAAACTAAATAAAACGCAAATTTATTCAAATAATTCCATGTGAAGATCTACTTAAAGAGCTAATAATTACCATTGAACAACGGTAACAGATTATCTTGTTTGTGCGAATACAAATTTGCTTCCTAATAACCCAACAGATTAACGCAAAGTAACATCAGGAAATACAAGTTACATTATATATTTGTATCGAAAAAAATAGTAAACAGTATAGAAATGAAACATGGACAGAACTTTTCATTTTAGTCAATTGTCTTCTTTGGAAGGCCCTGAAGAGCTTTAAACACATGCTAAAATACGAAAGGTATAAGGTTTACCAACCCACGTTGAAATTACGCTTCTTTGTCGTCGGCAGCACTATTGCTGGCGGTCCCTTGCTGTCCTGAGTCACATTTAGACTACTGTTTACGCTGCATAAATCACATCCAAGAAAAACTGATCCCATAGCCAACGCTCAAGTTAAAATCATGTAAAACCGTTCAATAAATCCTAAACCTATCGTCCATGAACAAAGGAGACTAATGTCGCGCATGCGCTTTATGGCTCAAAATGTACTGGAATCCAGTGCCCTGTTTTCGAACGGCGGGAAAACGAGAGAAGGCGTTTGTGAGTTTTGCAGGTGTTTTCTACACTGACTTTTCGCCGTTTGTTTTCATGGACACGACGCAGAATGTATCAAAATCCAGCAATTCTCTTTAATTGCTGGACATTATTCTTCAACTTTGCTGTTGATTTTAATTCATTTTAAATGGAAACACCGCGAGTCTTTTAATCTGAACAAGGTGACGAGTCAAAAAGTTCCGTGATCAATGGCGGAGTTTACGACGAGCTGACTAAATGTTTTCCATCCCGACAGTGTCTTTTCTTTTGTAAAAGAAATTTGCAACGCAAGATCAAGTGCTGTTGATAAATAAAGTAAGTGAAACTCAAAATGAAATTGTTAGATTTAGTCGTATTGTAAGAAAAATTTGTGTTTGGAACAGGGAAGCGACAACTTTAATGATAAGGGGGAGTTACCAGGTTACAGCTAGCTCGTGAATGGCATCTAAGATTAGCCCTAAAATTTTCTGTTCTCTGAGAACCAAACCATTTGGTAGTGGTAAGATTGGAAGAATGGTTTGGAGAAGAAATCTAGCCTAGTTTGGCCGTTTTAGCGAGAAATTCACCACGGACGCAAGCCTTTCGGTGCAACTGACGCAGATTAAGTTTAATTTTGCCCTGAAAGAAATATTTTTCTTTCATTATCCGAGACTTTTGTCTCGGGCTTTGATCCATGAAATCCCTTTTAGTGATAGACGTTTGAGCATCAAAGAAAAAATCTGTGTAAAGAACTTCTTGAATAAAGTGGCATGGCTCAGCCCTGATACGCCAAAGCTCAACGCTGTCGCTAGCTAACACGGCAAAATTCACTTCCCAAGGGCATCCCAGTTTTCTTTATTTTGCCAGTTAATTAACGACAATTTTGATATAGAAATTACAGCAATGTAAAACTAAGAAATTCAGCTCTCTTTTTGAATGGTCTTTAGATTTTACTGGTATATTAATGTGTAAAATGAAAAATGGTGTGGCGCGCGTGCAAATATTTTTGGCAAAAATCTTCGAAAACGTAGGTGCCAGTTGGTTTTCTCGTTATCATTTCTAGGTAAAGAATTCGTGATCCAGAAATCGCCTTTAACAGGGTATTGAGGAATAAATGAGGAATTAGACGAGCATAAGATCGTTAAGTATAAAGTGGCAACGCGTGCGAAAATGTCTAGGGAAGTTGGACCTCTTTTGGTATCAAGATTAAGCATTTGTTGGTTACTATGGAAAGAAGCACATCATGTGCCACTGCCAAGGCTGTACTTCCTACACTGTTAAAAGACACTACCCATAAAACGCTGAAAGAAAACAACAAAGAACCACACAATTATATTTCTATTGTCCATTTTTAATAGATTTAAGTGTATTAAAGCAGTATTTTAAATAAAAAATTCAAGGATTGAACACTTTTGACAATGCATAAATTTACCTAATTAAATATTAAGTTAATTTACATCAGTACTGTATGTATGAGAGCAATTCAAAGTTAATATTTACAAAGTATTATTATGACTGTACAATTTATTTACATTTAATGTTACATAAATAATGTATACATTTTTATAAATATTATTTACAATTAGGTTCATAGCTGTATACAGTTCATATACAAAACATATTATATACATAAAATTTTTCCAATATTCACTTTCATTCATAGATTTACATGCGTATTGTTTGTTAAATGCAAAAGGCAATGACCATTGAATTTCCTATATTACAAACAACCAATATTATGAATACTAAAACAACTACTATATGCTTATGCTAATAAAAACTATGTAAAAAAATCATTTAAAATTTCAGTCAAAAATTACAGAGCAGTACATTGTAAAAACACTGGATTTTAGAATCTCCCTTGCGATTTGCTTGTTTGCTTATCAAATTTTTCCCTTTTTACAGCAAATATTTATGCTTTATATCATCAAATTATAAGTCTATGTAGTTGGCTTTTGTTTTGCCATTAAAGCAATGTTATAATTAAGCACAGATATCTGAATGTAGAAACACCAGCTAGACTCAGACATGGTTACACTGCTTTTTCAAACAAATTGCCACACCTCTTGAGAGGCAACATGTATTCACTTCTGTTTTGCATGTTGCTATTTACTCTCGGCAAAACCAACTCATTTTCAGGGAAATGGTTCTGCTCAAACAAAGTAAGAAAAACTGAAAGGATTTTCAATTCAAATAAAACATTTGGAAATCAGTTATTTCTGTAGCAATTATTGCAAAATAATGGAATTTATAAGTTTACAAACTGCAACCAAGAGATTACAACTATAGATAGATAGATAGATAGATAGATGGATGGATGGATGGATGGATGGATGGGATGGGATGGGATGGGATGGGATGGGATGGGATGGGATGGGATGGGATGGGATGGGATGGGATGGGATGGGATGGGATGGATGGATGGATGGATGGATGGATGGATGGATGGATGGATGGATGGATGGATAAACTTTATTTAAACACGATAATAATTAAAGCTAAAAGCTTGTGGGGTCGTGTATTTAAATTTAACTTTGCTAAAAATTAAAATTACGATTAAAATGTTTAAATTACAACCCTAGATTTACAACCCTAGCTAATGGTCAGAGTGCTGGGCCCCACATTGAGCAGTCTGGGTTGGTGCCCAGGCCAATTGCAAGCACTGTGTTGTGTTCTTGGGCAAGACACTTAACTCTCATAGTGCCTCTCTCCACCCTGGGGTACAAATGGGTACCAGCAAATTTACTGCTGGGGGTAACCCTGTGATGGACTAGCATTCCATCCAGGGAGGAGTAGAAATAACCCTAGTCACTTCATGCTAAGGAAACCGCTATAAGCTCAGCCTTGTTAACCACTTTGCTCAAATTCAGCTTTTATATATACCTCATAAGTATATAGGTGGTTGCCAATGTAAAATTTTTGAAACGGGTTATAATGCATTCCCTCAAAGCCACCCTCCCTGGCCCTTGAACAATGTAAACCTCAACTGAATACTTACCTAACAGTGTTTGAAGTAATGAAATGGCTGGAAACAGCAATAGAATCAACATTTAATTTACTTACTTTTATTATACAACTGTAAACTGACTGGATAACAAACAACTCATATGAGGAAGAAGACAGAGGAGAAATAGAGAAACACTTGAGGAAAGACACAGAGCTAAACAGTTGGTTCTCATTCATGAAATGTTCTAGATTACTAGTTATTCATTCCAAGGAGTTCCAATCCTAAAATTATAAGGGACAAGATAAATATATAAATGTTGTAACTAATCTCGTAACATTCACTTTTTGTGGAGTTTGGACTGGATTTTTCAGCACAAGTTATATGTTGGCAAGTAAAGTTCAAACAAAGAAAAGAAAAGTGCACAGTTTACTACCAAGAAATGAGGTGACTATAAAAAAAGAACTGTTTGAATCCCTGGTTAAAAAGAGAAACACATTTACTAAATAATAATACCATGCTCGTATCCTGCAAAAATGCTATATACATTGTACTGTCCTTTAAATAATGTAACAACCCATCAATTTCTTTGAAGTTAGTAGCTGTGAGGCAAATGTAGAAACAAGCTAAGAGAAAGAGCTCAGAGTTAGGAGGATGAGGGACAAGGTGTTAACCTGCAAGAAATGGTAAAGTCTTTAAGACTTGCTTAAAATGAATGGAATTGCCCTTTTTAGAGGTAATCTAAGGAAATCTTCATTAATTTTGGAGAGGGAGTCAGGCTATGATGATTTCGCAGTTTGAAAATATAAGATTTTACGATCCCCCTCCCCCACACCTCAAAAAGGAACCGTTTACACGTTTAGACTCTGTATCATCTCTTTTCCCTTGAATCTACTGGGCTGTATGTTAAAGAAAGAGTTTTGACTAATAGTTACACAGCAAACTTTCCCAAGGGAAGGTTACAAGGTGCTGCGTGTAAGAAATGGCATGGATATACCTGAAGATTTTAGCAGTTATGGGTGGTTAATAATAATTTCAGGTGCACTATATGTTGGCTGCTGTTAATTCCCAAGCCAGTTGTTTAAGCTTTGGTTTATAATCATGAACTGTTTGAAAACAAATAAACTTCTCTGATAATCTATCTGGTGAAGGCAAATTCCATTTTCAAGAACAGAAATTCACAGCATTATAAACAGCAAAAATTGTGCAGTCATTACTGCCCAATTGACCAGGTTTAACTGTTGACCTTGAAACAGAAATCACCCATTCAGTTACATCAGGACTGACTTGTGTTTCCTGTAGAACAACTTGGCCCTGTCTGTGAAGGAGAAGTAAAAGATATGTATAAAAAAATAAGCCTACGTCTGTCACTTGAATTTGGTGGAGGCGTGGGCAACACTACTTCTGAAACTTTATTGCATTTAAGAAGAAGAGTGATTAAACCTAATCGTTAAACAGAAAGCACTTAAAATTAATTTATCTTAACAACGTGCGAGTAAGCTTTGAACATACCTGCCGCACTGACGTAACCAATTTTCGCTGGGTGAACTCTGACAATTTCCCTCCTTCTTAGTTTGCAGCAGCATTTTCTACAGGGCTCTTCTTTTCCAAACTGCATGTTTTGAATGAGTTTTTCTGCATCTGGCACACTTGTTACGGAACATTTTAAGCACACTTATTTTAGCTTGCTCGCTCGAATTAAAAGCGAAAACCTGTGAAAAATACGACTTTCCCGCCCCTAAAATACCTTCTGCTAAATATTTTTCTACCGATTCGAGGAAGGGAATGACGCCTGAAACTGCCACATTTACCCGAAACTCTCGAAAAGAACAAGTGATCGAGCAAAGACAACTGAAAATCGCCTTTCGACCGCCATCTTTGTTTATACCATTTCAGTGGCGCGCGCATTAACAAGAATCTGGGTACGAGGGAAAAAATTGACCAATCAGACAAAAGTCTCCTTTGTTTTCGTCCATGCTGATCGAGTGCTCAAAATTAGTTTCCAGACCCTTTTCCGTGATTTCGTCCGCCATTTTGAATTCTTATACGGATTACCGCTGTACACTCGTTCCCAGACTCCCGTTCCCGGTTCCCCGTTCCCCGTTCCCCGTTCCCGGTATTAGTAACACCCCACAAGTTTGGGCGGGCGATGTGTTTACAATTTTTTTTTGTCGTCACAAGGACTTTTTAGATGATTTGCCTGTCAAAATCAAATAAAATGTGACGATTAGCTCCTTCCGGTAATTCACACAAAGTTTGAAACACAACATTTTTGGAAACTGTCCAGTGTACAACAATATCAACCAAAGCGCTTAAAATTGAAATGAAACTTACAGGAAGATCCGAAAACCGATACAACTTCGTTCAGAAAATATAAACAGATTTTCGTAATAAAATTAGGCTTAGTGCTTTCACTAAGTTTGATTGTTACCTCAGAACATGTCAGAACGCTTGCCAATTTAGCGGAGCAAAGCTTTTAAACCAGGTCCGGCGGAGATGTAGCGGCAATTTTTCGTGACGGTTGTCAAACACTACCGACAGGGAATTTTCTGCGAAAATGAATCTCTTTCTCTCCATCCATGTGGCTATTGAAATTAAACTCTTCAAATTGTTATAAACTTCGAGGCGGTGAAAACCGGAAATGACATTAGATTTTTGCTTTTGACTTACCCGATCTTTGGCGAGTCTTAATAGCCGGTTCTTCGTCTCCAGAGCCTGCAAGTTATCAGTCTGCTCGGCCTCTGGGAACGAGATTGCCCTGTCCTTCTCTGTGCGCGCTAATCACGTGTGAAATCATGCATTGGATAAGAATGCGTAGTGTCAGCATTATATTGAAGTTACCTTGCGTAACTTTGCGTAGCTTACCACGCAGCTAGATGCACTCTATTGTTGGTCAAACCCAAGCATGTCAAGGAGTTCTTTGCCAAACTAGATCTGAAATTAGGCTGACATCAATGTACTGAATAACAGGACTGATTTACAACCAGAAACTGGGCAGCTAGCCTTAGCCAGTCACATCTATGATTTAATTGCTACAAACCATAGCGAACAAGTTGCGTTCTCAAATACCGGTATTTCAATTATCCGGAAATACACCAGAGTGGTTCAATCGTTCCAAAAGAAAAAGAAAAATAATAGTCTATTCATTCCCTTTCATTTCCTTTCTTTATACATGACCCCCAAAACATATTTTCTCTATTTACCCGAGACCTAGCTTTGAAATAAGATTTTCGACTACAAAAGCGTACTAGTTCATACATTGTATTGACCTTATTGTGTCACCAACTGCCTTTCCGGTTATAGCTGTGGTTGATTGTTTCGAGAAACAAATGTTCATTAGAAGTTCATAATATGTATACAGTTTTAATTCAAAGCTTTTAGAAAACCAAACCCTTAGCCCGCCTTCTTCATTATGTTCTGTACATTTAATCGTCACCGACCTAAGAGAGTGATTTCATTTATGCATGCCATGGTACAGAAATACGGTGCAGCATTTTAGCTAAATCCAAGAGTGAATTGTCCTGAACAACAACAAAAATATGTATAAATAATTACTCTATCCTGCGCACTACGTGACTTCAACAGTTTGGTAAATTGACAAAAATATATGAAATGGTCTTATTAATGGTGCCAAAATCTTAATTAACGACCGTAATTATACTTCACTTACAAATCACCCGAGCTGAATGTTAAGCGCTAATGTAACTGTATTTGCAAACTGTTTTACAGTGACGTTCAGAGCTTTCTGGGGTTGACATTGAAGCAGCAAGCATACGAAGACCAGAATTCTTACAGTTCGCGATGGAGTCTGTAACATTTGTTTACTCCTTGGCTACGGAACAGGAGAGGCAAACAGAAGCGCTTAAAAATCAAAAACAAAATCAACTCGAGAAGTACCGCGCTTTAATTCAGAAGCAGGTGGAGAAGGAGAGAGCTTTCCTGTCATTTAAGAAAGTTGAATTTCTCTCCAGGCAAGAAGCCAAGCTCGGTATAAGAAGACCGCTGTCTGCTCGTGCGCGCATGGGTGACTCCCTTCCCGGAATTACAACAAAGACACAACCGAAAGAAACAGCTCAGAAAAATGGACTATTTAATGCAAGGACTACACCTGGAAATTTAGCGCCATCTATTTACCGTCAAAGGACACATTTGGGAATAAGGCTTGCTTCTTCGAAACCGAAAAGTACCAGTACTGACACAAGCCCGACAGAGGCGCGAAAATCTTGTCTTGTTTCCTTGACTGGCCAGTCAAATAACCTTGTTGCGAGTTCCAGAACGGATAACCAGAAGGAAAGAAAAAGTGTTCATTTTGAGAACGCGACAAAGGGAACGAGATCCTTGCCGAGATGCAAGAAGACCCCGAGAACTGATGCACTAAAACAAAATGAAAACCAAACTTTTAGGAAGCGAAAGTTAAATCCGCCGAAATCCGAGGCGGTACAGAATGAACCAACTAAAGCTCAGAGAGAAAAGGTTCCCGAATGCTGCAGTAATCTTAAAAAGAAAGAAAAGGACCGAGCTCCTATCGATTGTACTCGAACCAACCTCGGAAAAGGATAATGCTACGAAGAAACCTGAAGGGAGCGTGAGCTGGGCTGTGGTCGCGCGCTTGATTGGATTAAAAACAAAGTTTAAAAGGCGGAAATTGAATGGTTCTTTCCAGGCACCCGAATTAGAAGTGCTGGATCCATCACTTAAACATGACAGAAGATTTGGTCAGGAAAAATTAAATGATCCTTGGAAAGCGGTAAAGGGCTGCAGATATCTGCGAGTGCCGGCAAGAAATGAGAGATGAAACACCACTGAAGCTCTACGAAATCAAATGCTGGCAACAAACTCGTTCCTAGTGCCTCCTCCTCCTCCTCTGACCTCCAACTGGAGGGAATATTGACAAGCCTGGGAACAAGGTTGCGCGCATTCTCGACCCCCGAGCCTTGGGTCGCCCACTACCTCTCGGAACGAGTTATTTCATTGGTTCCTGAAACAATACATAACAGGCTATAACAATGCCCCAATCCCTGAATAACAATAGAGGTAGTGTTTACAGCGGGCGAATGAAAATAGAGGTTTCAGAGAGGTAGTGTCTTACTGCGAGCCTTCGGTTTTTTGTCTGCGCACGACGCACATGCGTGAAAAAGCGCTGGAGTCGAGACTGCGCGACGGTTGCGCTCGCCCCCATCCCACCCCTCTTCAAGCTTTTACGTTCCGCTGAAGCTCTTGGGGAAAAACGACTGCTAGTAAGGCTACATAATTTGCCACTTCCTAGGCCAGCAGCTATTATAACAAAACACCGAAAAATTTTATGCTTTAAAAGTAAGGTTTATTGAGCTACAGCTTATACACTGGATTATCCACTTGGAATTTATAGTACAAAATACAGATTAAACAAAATTAAGACAATGCATGTAACACAGTGCAGGAAAAGAAAATTACGAAGGTTTTACTTGGTATTTTTAAAATGATTTGTGTTAATAGTAGTTCCCATGTATTATTTTAGGACAACAGGTAATAATTGCCTTCTTGGTTTTACTCAACTGTTACAAATTGCAAAGGTTACAGCAAACACAGGAGCTTAGCAGGCAAAAACGCTTTCCTGTCACCTGGGTACTTAATGAAAACCCCAACAAATAGAGCAGTCTAACATGTTAATAAGTTATATAATTTACACCAGTTGGATCACATGTTTATACACAGCTAAATCTGTGCTCGGCATTTGATCTTTGCATCACTGCACTTAGCACAAACTTGCAATGTGCAACATGGTTTTGTTAGATCAGTAGAAAAACTCATAGTATCCTCGTGAGCCATATTCTGTTGCGGGTTTTTGGCGATCATCATAAGCTCTGTGACCACGGTCATCTCGATAGCGCCCACCATATCTAATTCAGCAAAAAAAAAAAAGTTCTTAGTTTGAGAATGATGTCCCAGACAACTAATGCTAGCTATATATACAACTGTATATGCAATGCTTGTCGCCATATGGAGAAAACGTACAAATTGTGACAATGCTTGTATCTGTCACTGGTTTTAACGAATAAAATTTATGCAGACTGTAAATTTAAAATAATGTAAAAGCAATTATTAATAACTATTATTATTTATTTACCACCGTTTGCACACTACCTGAACATGTCATGTGAAAACATGATCTACATTAGTCGTGAACAAACATTATGTGATTGGCTGCTAAACTCTCACAGTTGATGATGCCTTACGGCTCCACATTTTTGTATTCAGAGAATTGTCAAGTGAGATGCTTGTTAATAAACATATATGGTAGTGACTTTGCTTTTTGATGACTTCCAAATATTTCTCAAACTCATTGATAATCCATCAAGTTAAAACAAAGAAAGGTTTGGTTTGGAGGTTTGGAGGTTTGGATACCCGGTCTTAATTAGCATAGATTTTTACGATTTTATTTCTCCGTTTACTCCTTAGTTTTTGTTTCGATTGAGAAGATGTATCAAACACTTGAGACAGTGTTTCATCGGCTATCCAAACACCTCAAATTTCGTCAAAAATACTCTGTTGTGCATCGTATTTTCAACACTCTTCTTCCTGATTAAACATTGTCTTTCGTGTTTGATATACGGTACTTAAAAAATGTCTCGGTATATCCTAGACAACTGACAGCCTTGTTCTATTAGAACATAGAAAACGAGGGCTTGTATATTGCTGATTTTTACTAGTAAGTAAATACAAAAAGCCAAAAGTTAAACCCTTCATAGCATTACTTTGATTTTGTTACACTGTATATCATTAATTTTACACCACTTTAAGCTGGAATTCTATGAGCTGGTAATCAAACAATCTAAACATTGCCATTCAGAGGAATTCAAACTTGCCCTACCGATCATCCCTGTGATGATATGAACCATGTCTGTCACCACCTCTGTGACGATCTTCATGATCCCCATATCGTCTGGCATGGTCCCGCCCACTGTCATGCCTGGATCTCTCATAACTTCTGCTGTCACTGCTACTGCTGTGGCCATGAGAACGGCTGTAATTGTATGATAAAATAATATACGGTATTAATGTTCTGTGAACACTCACAGACAAGCCACACTTGCACATAACCTGCACCCTGAACATAGCAACTCAAATTGTACAAAAACATTTTTTTGAAAGAAAATCAATAAAGTCTTCATTGAATATTTTAAGGACTTAACCACAATTTCAGGCCTTTTATAGAATAAACATCATGTCCACCAACAATGACATATGAACAAAAATTTGTGGTAAAAAGCTGCAGCTTATCTGTGAGTGTTTACAGTAAAAAATACCACAAATGCAAATTTATCCCACAGATGCAGATAAACTATCAATAAAGAAAAAACTGAAAAAAGCAATTTGCTGTAATGATTTTCACTCCTTCCAGGTTCTGTTGACCAAAATACTTTGTGGTCTCTTTTTTCATAGACTCATTCCTAATAAAATCAATGATCTCTTTGCGATCTTGAATAAATTATCTGACTTTCTACTGCACATTGATATTCATGTATGTGATCATTCAAGTGTAGCAGAAGTATTAAGATACAATATATATGCTATGTACTTTAAGTATCACAAATTCATGACACATGCACATAAAAATTAAATTAAAGAGAAAATGACACATGCACATAAAATATAAAAGCCTGTAAATACGTACAAAGTTCCGCTATTAAAGAGTGTGTTGCCACTTTGTAGCAAGTTGCATTTCTCATCCCAAGAGATGAGAGTCTTGTCTGTTGTAAGTGAAAGCTCAACTTGCAAGTGGCATATACATCAACCACAATTGAATCTTGCAGATTGTGGCAAGATTTCAGTAACCACAAATCTGATTTATTTGAATGATTTGAGACAAGAGACACCCATTTCAAGAGAACGAGATGAGAAAGGCAACTTACCTTTGAGAGGTACTGTGGTAGATGAAGGAAATGCTGTAAATAGCAATGAATATTCCAATATTATTCCACAGCTCTTACTGAAAAGGTGAAGTCTGCATTCGAGCCGAGTGCCCCATCAGGCCAGACCTCATCACGGCTTCCACAGCACGAAGTGACTAGAAGTATTTCTACTCCCCCTGGATTAGACTGCAATACAGTCGTATTTTTTTGTTAACACACTCAGCCTTTGAGATGTCTGGAGCCAATGTCAAAATGGAGGGTAAGACTGGGGAGAGACGGGTAAAAAAATGACTTTTGGCTTTCCATACACTGATTGAAGTTGTTTTAAATTTCCTGTTCTCCTAGTAATGGAAAATTCCCATTGGTCAATATGTTGCTGCCAACAGTATGTTGCTGTCAACAAAATCGTTTTCGCACCACATTAAAGGATATTCGATGCTGCAGCAATTTGACAGTAGAACATGCTCTTCACAGGAATGAAATGGAAGACATTGATTTGGATGCGCTTGCAAACGATTTAGGTTTTGTTTTGAAATCAGAACTTTTGGATTGCTTCTCAGTTATTACCAAATTGATGGGTTTTTGAAAAAGCATCATATTCCAACTGTTTGTTTCGGTGAAGGGCAGACCTTCAAGCTAGTTGAATGCAGTTTCATTACCTTTGATGTCTTTGATTGAATGGCCGACAATTATAATCATTTGTCCTTTAAAGAGTATTATTAAAGAGCAGATAAAGTCAAGTGAGTTCAATCTTACTGCTGCCCAACCGCATTTTGGCAAGAAGTTAAATGCTGCAATGTTTTCCGTTGTCATCCGTCCATGTTTTGTCCAATAACAACGGCCACATAATCAGCAGAAGTCAGACGTGAACGCTACTTTTCCCTTTCGTTTTTGTCACAAGGCAGGTTTTTTCGGTGTTATTTGATCCATTCGATAGGTGAAAGCAGACTTTTACTTTGAACAGAACACTATTTTCATTTTACATGCAAGATTGAACCAAAAACTAAGAGTTCGAACATTGAGAATGTGTAAATAAACAATGCTCTTTCGTGGGAGATTTCATCATCAAGAGTATCAAATCTAAAATATGGGTGGAGCTGTTAAGTGATTCTTGAGAACTCAGCAACATTATTTGGCACCCTGGTCAGAATGACTTCATTGTATGGAAAGCCAACAGTCATTTTTTCTTGCCTCACACACCCTGCAGGCATGTAAGGCTTGCAAGACTATCAGCACTCCATGCCTCAATGAGTGGCATTCCATGCCTCAACTGGCAGTGCTCTGCGATTGCGATTGTTAAGCAATTTAATAGAAAAAATGACTGTTTTGCAGTGTACCCCTGGATGGGATGCTAGTCCATCGCAGGGTTACCTCCCAGCATTAAATTCGCTATTACCCATTTATACACCTGGGAGGAAAGAGAGACAAATAAAGTGCCTTGCTCAAGAACACAACATAGTGCACTGGCCAGTGCTCAAACCCAGACCACTCGATCTGGACTCCAGCACACTAACCAATTGGCCACCATGCCGGCCACTCTTACTGCAAACCCTGTGGTACATGTAATTACATTGCAGACCTGGCTACAGCCCTACTCAAAGTGCTAGTCTAAGGCACCTTCCAATTATCCTAGAACCCTTTGATGAAAGATCTCTTCATTTACTAGAAAAATGGATCTCTTAGGAACCTCAAAAAGGCAGAAAGGCTGAATGTTAAACATCTCGAGTGACAAAACCATTTATGGCATGATTAGAGATGTCCTTTTACTAATGGCAAGAGCACGCACAGTATCAAATACATGGTTATGCATCAGTCAATTCCAGCAGTGCCCATCCCCCCCCCCCCCCCCCCCACCGGGCAACCGCGGGGCATTTCCTAATGTTGCCCGTCCCAAGGGTGGGGCATTTGCGTACCTCGGGTTGATCCCCGGGCATTTTACACGTGGTTTGGAAAGCGTGGAGTGAGTCGCGTATTCATGATGGAGGCGTTTATAGGCCAAGACGTGGACTACATTGCAGATTAGCAAGTCCATGAAGGACTAGAGAAGCTTGTGGATGTTTTTAAAGGTATATTTTCTCAATTTTAGATATTTCTTCATTGCTAAGAAGCAACAACTTGTATTATATTCTTATAGAACCTATCGAGAGATTGAAAACAATGAACCCGGGAGCGGGGCATTTGCCCGGTTCCTTCATCCCCACCCCGGGGAATTTGCCATTTTTTTTTACTATATGTAGACAACATTAATGCCTGTTGCATTTTCAACAATCAGAGATACGTTGCCACTACTTGTCATGGCAAATGGCTACCGTAACAAGTGTTATGAAATTAAGAGCTTCCCTTTGACTTTTTCCCACCAGGCCCGTAGGGTGGGGGGGTTTGAGGGGTTCGAACGAACCCCCTAAAATATTTGAAGTCGGTATTTTTGGGGGGTTGAAAAGATAAAAAAAAATTACACAACACAATCAAAAGACTGTGACCGGTCGATTACACGGACGACTACCTTACACGCCAGGATTATCAGAGGAAGACGCAACATTTTGGCACTATAATGAAAAGTTCTTATCTTTTGGATTGGTTAATTGATGTCAGATAATTCATCATAATTCATCATTCTTGCAATTTTGTGTCCACTCATCCACCCTGCATGTAATTTTAATATTTGTGTTTTGAAAACTGTCTATATGCACACACTTATTTCTGAACATTTCAGAACTTTTTTAGAATGAAAATTTCTTTCCGAATAGCTAATATTGAAGGAAAATGCATCACACCTCAGAAATGATGTCAAAATGTACATGTAGGAAATGGCACTTGAGAGAACCTAAATTTGCAAAATTTACTGGGGGCATGCCCCCCAGACCCCCCCCCCCCCCCCCCCAGAGGCTACAGGACACCTACAGGGCTTGCGTTAGCACCTCCGGCGTTAAAAAATACCTCCCCAAAAATATAAGAGCCCCCCTCAACAGAATCCACCCTACGGGCCTGCCCACTTGCAACCGAAAACCACATGCACAAGAAAATTTGAACGAGCAAATCATGAAATATATAGCCATAGAAGGGGAAATGATTGATGTTGGGATAGAGGGATACCTTTATTTTCACTAGAAATACAACTTACAGGCAATCGCCTATACGGTAAGTAATTCTTTACCTGTCTCTATATCCAGTGTTGAGCCAGTCAGTCAGACACGGAGGAGAAGCCTGAGGCCTGTTCACAGTCTTCATGTACTCGGCATCTTCACTCGTGAAACGCTTCGCAAATAGTTTCTCGTACTCCGCAAGGGTTTCTTCAGTTGTGGCCATATCCAGTAAGTAGCAAGTCAAAGGCTAAGGCCAGCAAATTTCAAAGAAAACAGAAAACCACTCAAAACTTCAACACAAAACGACTTATCAGAAAATCACAGCCTCGTGCTACTGAGCGTGGCTACCAAGCTAATTTGGCCTGGCTACAAATGTTGCTTGGATCAAACCGTCCCAGGCATCTAATATTTCCTTTGCAGACTAGATTTTGTCTACCCTCTTTGTTTTTGCGGGAACAGTAATACATGATGAAAACATAAAAAAGGTAATCTGACTACATAACCATCTGTTCTACTTCGAGCAGTAAAGGAGCGAATCTGTTATTAAGATTGAGGCCCTCGAAGCTGGGTACAAAGTTCGCGGCCATCATCGGTAAGAACAAAATATATTAGCATATAGAACGACTCATAGACGAAGCATAAATCTATAACTTAAGTTTTAGAGAGCTGAAAAACAAACGGAAGATCTGTAGTAAGATTTCAGGGAATCTGTTTTGATTTCAGAGGCTCTTTATTGAAAATAATGGATCGGAGGAGAAAAGATATAGGCCTCGGCGCGCTTTCACCAGATCTCGACACTCGTGCGTGATGTTTGTACAACCGTCGCGGAAAAAATCTTTAGTTTATCTGGTTTTGTTTTGTTTTTTTTCGGGGAAAAGGGAACAGAAGTACAGAAAAGGGAAGTAGACTTGAAGAGCGCAATGTGTCAGCGGAAAATTTCCCCTTTTTCCAAGAAAAAAGGGAAAAGGTGATCAGAAACGCTTCAAAATCACTACTGAGGAAAATAAAGCATGTATGATTGGAAAAATAATTGACTGCAGAATTGGTGATATTAGCCATGTTCTAAACGAGCAGGGGGCTGGGTACGAACATATTTTCTCTTCGGTACTAACATTCGATATCGATTGAATTGAAAAATGGGGCATGTCATCTGAAAGAGCATCCAAAAATTAGTAATTTCACTAAATTTCACGGTTATTGGTTTAAACCCAAAGGCATGGTACACTTAGTATGGAATGGAGGGACAGGCGTCCTCCAATCCATACTAAGCTCTCTTATTTTAAAAGTGTACCATGCCTTTGCGTTTAAACCAATAACCATCAAATTTGGTAAATTTCTAATTTTTGGATGCTCTTTCAGATGACGTGCCCCATTTTCAATTCAATCGATATTGAATATTCGTGCCAAGAAAAAATATGTTCGTACCCAGTCCCCTGCTCGTTTAGAACATGGCCAATTCCGTCTTGTGGCAGACCTACAATCTTGGACAGAATAAAAAGAGAAATTAGACACCCCCTCCCCCCGAATCAATGATGAATCGCCGCAAAAACCAAAACGCGCCCATTTTCCCATCATTGAAATGGGGGGTGGGGGGGGGAGGGGTGGTCCTAATTTTTCATTTGAATTGTCCAAGATTGCAATCTTGGACAGAATAAAAAGAGAAATTAGACCCCCCCCCCCTCCCCCCGAATCAATAATGAATCGCCGCAAAAACCAAAACGCGCCCATTTTCCCATCATTGAAATGGGAGGGAGGGGTGGTCCTAATTTTTCATTTGAATTGTCCAAGATTGTAGCTTTCTTGTTGTACAGGTTTGCGTGTTTGCCCACTTAATTCTCTGTAAATACTGGCGTTACAAAAACTGGAGGCGGGGTAGAGGATGGGCACCCTACGGTTCCCTTGGTTATGACGTAACAAATCTTTGCGCGCGCACACGTGTAATTAGGTTGACGTTGGTGGTTGACGGCGAAGTTTCTCACCGTAATTCGCTGCTAATGGAGGCTAAAAAGTGTTTAGAGCCTCCCGAATCGATGGAGGACGTTGTCAAAGGCCTTCATGTTCTTTTCGAAGAAGATCACGTGAATGTTGAGCAGGTTATTTCGTTTTTAGAGTCTTACCGTTCAAACCCAGCGGATTGGGCAAAATACGCTAACTACGACCCTCACAGGTTTGAACAAACTTTTTGTAGATTGTTTATGTTGAGAGAAGAAGAATTATTTGTCTTGTACCATTTTAAATGTCTTTTCAATGTCTTAGGTACACCAGGAACTTGGTGGACGAAGGAAATGGGAAATTTAACCTGATCGTTTTGTGTTGGGGAGAAGGTCAAGGAAGGTACGTAAAAGTCAAACATTCAGTTTAAAACGTGGAACATTTCTTAAAATGATATTGTTGTATTTGAAATAACGTTTTCCAACCGTTTGTCACCGTTAATGTCAGTTTTCTTTTCGTGTATAAATCTATTGCTCCCGTGCTACCGTAGTGGAGTGGGTAAATAATTTTAATTAGTAAAATTGGTAAAATTATTTAAAAAGAGGCGTTTGACTACTGCTACCGCGGTCCCGCACTCCCGAAGTCGACGAATAAAAAGCGCTTGCTTCGGCTCATGGATTTAAGAACGAGGTATACTCATGTGTTTAGCACGCCTGTTTCGGCTCATGGATTTAAGAACGAGGCATACTCGTATGTTTAGCGCTCTTGCTTCGGCTATGACTTCGTTACCGTATGATCAGCTACTGAATCTCGTTATGGCCACCTCGGGACCGCGGTAGCAGGATCAGAAGACACAAAAAGCGGCCGGATATTCTGAAGTTTAGCCATTTCTAGTACATTTATCACAGTTTTTAGACTTTTAATTAACATAGACGATAGTGAATTCAGTGAAATGATGCAACATTCCTCAGCACTGTCTAGACACTCAATGGCGGGAATCTTAATTGTTACTTCCTTTGTATCTGATTCCTTTATCGCTGATCTTTCAACATATGCTAGACAAAACTAAATATTACATTTAATTCAGTTATTAATTTTAGTTAAGTTCAGTTCAGTTAAGTTTAAGTTAAGTTTAGTCATTTATTTTCGACAAAGAACTATTGTCGAGATACTGTAGATTTGAACAACCACAATAAAATCCACTTGCCTTAGCTACAAGGACGGGGGCAAACTTATAGAACTTGGTGACATTCTGGAGGGACCCTCCTTATCCCTTTGCCAGATTGAATCAGGCGAAGATATTTGGCCTTTTAATGCATCACAAATATCATAATCAAAATGTTTTCACTTTCATGCAAAATTAAGGTGATCCTTATTTAGACTGTTATGCTTAGAAGGTATTTTATTTCATTATTGTATATCATGTCTTTTAAGACCATGCACAAGACAAAATAGCTGACAAGTTTCATATGATCAAGACCCAGCTGTGGGCATGTCTCCTATCTGAATGTTTAACCCATTGACGCCTGAAGGTCTTTCGAGCGCACCCACAACCTAAATACCTGGGTCTTTTACGGCATTAACTGCAAACGTACGAGTGGAAAAAATAAACTATATGCGCAGTAAATCCAGACAAATAATAAGTTTCTGAAGTAGACGTTTATTCCAACTAGACATGTTGAAAGACTAATTTATGACTTAAAGAGTTTATCAGCCTTGATAAATTGATCCCAAACGAAACTTAAAGACAGCGATAAAATTTAATTCACCTCCGCGCGTCATTTTTGGAAGTCCTAAAAATATCGTTAAATACTCTAGTAAAAGATAGGTTTTCATTCTGTACAAATGACACTTCCATTAATTCAAAAGTACTAAGGAATTTTCTTGGTGCAGAAAAGCGGTAACTCGAGAAGATTGAAAATATTTACAAATCACGGCGGCGTGAAACAGCGTAAAATCGCTTACAATACTGCTGAATTCCTAGCACAAAATGAACACTAGCAACGCCTTCTACGTTTTCCTTTACTTTTAATGTTAATAAACATACTCCTTTGTATTTTTTGAAACATTGTAGTAATTTTCTAAAGCTATAAACACAACTCAAAACAAAGCGGCTAAATAAACAACAAGCACTTCTCGGTAAAAAATGCGTATCAGATAACAACACTTGCGTGTGAAATCCGTTCGGCTTCAAAAGCCTAAAATTCCGGACTAAAAGATGCAAAAAATAAAAGAAACTTGAAAGAAACTTTGTTTCAAATTAATTTTCAGTTAAGAAGAAGCCAAGATATGTAAATATCGAAAATTTCAAAGCCGTGCAATTCTGCATACAAGAATTAATTATTCACTTGTTCACGCTAAAGCAAAAGTTTTGATTTTAGCGAACGGCTTCTGCAGTCAATTATTCACTCAACGGCTTTACCTTTGGCTTTACCGATCCTTCTAAAAATTCCATCCAAACTTGAAGCAATAATGAACATTTACCATTTTGTTCTCAGAAGTCTTGAGAAGCCGCATTAAGTCTGTGTTAAAGTCTGTGATTTGCATTCAAAACGCATTTGGAAGAGCCATGACACCATGTCTTCGCGGCCGTAAACGGAAGATGAATCCTTCATCAGCAAGGTTTTAGCACTCTGTGCTCGATGATTTTCCATTTTACAGCCACTTAAAAATCGACCGGTGTTTCCCCTTTTCATTCTTAACCCCAAAGAAGGAATTTTCCTTGTTCAGAATGAAAAACAAGGCCTTGAAAGTTTGTAAACACAAGCCGCGATGCGCCATGAATTTCTTGTACATTTTGAACGCACGGATTAAGACGAAAAACCTTCTTTCTAGGACCCCAAGAGTTCCCTAAATATATGCGCAGAAAACAGATTCTGATTGGTTTATTTGCCCTTATTATCTATAGAACAATAGGAGAACCCAAAAAACTTCAGCGAGGGAGGGAAACGGCATTTGTCAACACGGGGGTCCAAATCCGCTGGCAGGTCCAAATCCGCTGTGACACTGGCCGTAGCCGGCCTTGAGGTGATTCCATTGAATTGCATTGCGCATCTTTGCTGCGCACGATTTTTAGCGTCATTTAGCGCTCGCACGAGCACTCGCACACACAACGTTACGGCATTTCCTTCAGATTAAGCTTAGCAGGGAAATAAATGGTTATTTTCTTCTAAATGAGCACGGTGACCTCCATTTTTTAATGCATTAACTTAAATGACATACGGTTGACTACAATATATTGCGATTTAAAGAAAAGTTGATTATTCTGTTTTGAGATATTTTTATTTGAATGCTTTAAAAAGCACGTATTTTGGTAGTGCTGCTTACGTTCGCACGCAGCAAAATCTCTAATTTCTTTTATAGTCTTAATAATTTTATTCCACTTCAATTAAAATAGTTTGTTATGTAAGATTAAAGTCTATTTTGTAGAACTGCTTCGATATTTGCAGTGAAATCCTCTTTTATTTGTACAGTAAGTAATAATTATCAATGTATATTTTCAGTTCCTCAAGGTATTGGCCATTGTCTCATAAGATAATAAAGTGCATGCATAATTAATGAATCTGCATGCATAATTAATGTGTAATAAGTGTATGGGGCTGTGTGGAAATTTTTCCAAACAAAGCAGGAATTTCTTAGGTATTTTAAAAAGGCAGTTAAGGTGATTACTCAGAAATAAAAGTTGTTGAACAATTTTTTCAAAACTCTCCCTGAATATTCCCTACTAAGCACTGTTTTGAAAAATACACTAAAAAAGATAAGTCACTGTGCTTGCAAAAAAAAATATGATGGGCCAATCTTACCCCATTTACACTTGCACTGGTACTAATCACGTGCATTATTTTGTCAGCCAACATTACATTTTTAAGTAGCTGGGAGCAAAGTGTTTTTTAGCTTGAAGATGATTTTTACACCAAAATTATATAGGTGCCTACAAGGTCCACACAGTATTGAATTCCTTTGCATAACCTTGAGAAGTGCTTACAAGTATTCTTTGATATAGCCTTGAAAGCTTCTTGAATAATATTGTTCCAAATCACAATATTGCAATACTAGGACTTTCCTTTTGTCATTGCGACCCTTTTTTGCTAAAGAGGATGTAAGGACCTCACCTAAATGTGTGACATTTAAAACTGCTCTACTGGCTGGTATGATATTCAAAACATGACTTCAAAATTTTTCTCTCAGTAAATGAATCTGGTCCTTGACAAAACTTGTCAATTCTGTATGAACAATGTAAAGCAGTTACTAACTTTAGCACATTTTTCCTATATACTTGACACCTATGTATCTATTACAAAATTTAGCAATTGCTTTGGGCTGAGTACAGGCTATTGCCTGGCATATGCAAACAAACTTCATTTTCCAGTTCTCCCCTTAATTGGCCATGTTCCAAACGAGCAGGGGACTGGGTACGAACATATTTTTTCTTGGTGCGAGCATTCAATATCGATTGAATTGAAAATGGAGCACGTCATCTGAAAGAGCATCCAAAAATTAGTAAATTTACCAAATTTGATGGTTATTGGTTTAAACGCGAAGGCATGGTACACTTTTAAAATAAGAGAGCTTAGTATGTATTGGAGGATGCCTGTCCCTCCAATCCATACTAAGTGTACCGTGCCTTTGGGTTTAAACCAATAACCGTCAAATTTGGTGAACTTACTAATTTTTGGATGCTCTTTCAGATGACTGCCCCATTTCTCAATTCAATCGATATTGACTGTTTGTACCGAAGAGAAAATATGTTCGTTCCCAGTCCCCTGCTCGTTTGGAACATGGCTAATTCTGTCACTACTATACAATGCCCACTGCTCGAAATGTCAATGCAGATCATAAATGCCCATCATCTAAACGATTCAACATTTTCTTACCGGCAGACTTTTATGGACATGACTTCAAGAAAACAAGGGAATTACCTTGGGGATTTGTGCTTAATTTTGTAACTTGTAAGCAACAAGCAAGTGTAACTTGTAAGCAATAGTTAAAATTAGTACTTAACCCTTTAACCGGCAGATTTATTTGTGTTTTTTAAGAGTTTTTCTGAGCATAGGCAGTCTCTACAATTTCGTGATCGCATATAAGCAGTTTAATTGAAACTATGCGCTGTTTAGTAACACCGAGGGCTCAAATTTTCATTGTGACGTCAGCATTCGGCCGTTGCTTGCTCGATAAGCCGAGCAGTTCGGCTCAAATCTGGTAAGTTTTCGGTTTATAAGTGTTTTTAGAGCCATTTTCCACTGCAGAAGCCCCCAGGCTGGCATCATGAAGCTTGAATGGTGGGTAGAGGCAAACTTCTGAAAGAAACCAGGAGTGAGAGATGATTTGACGGTGATTGCAACGCCAAAACTATATGTATGGAAACATGGTTGTTCATGAGTGAAGTTGTCTCTCTGGCCATTCTGTGGCTGGATTCCAAGACCTACCAAGGCAATTTGGACGAGATTTGACTTCTAAAGAATGCAATCGGTGCAATATTTTGCTGGTAGAATTGTCTGGCTCGACACTTATAAAAAACACATGAAATGGAGGTAGGTTGTGTTGCATGCCGCTGAAGTGTCTAATTTCCCAAGCATTCCTTTCGGTCAGGTATAGGAGAATCTGGGGGTTGGCAAGCATAGCTCCAATCGAATGGTAATTGTTCAGTCCGTTGAAGGTTTGATGGCAAATTTTTGTACTGAACGAAAAGTAGAAGGCTTGAAGTCTGCTGTAAATGCAACATTTTAGATTTAGAATTGTTTTTTTATTAAAAAATTTGAAAGCAAAGATGTGTGTTTTTTGTCGTTTTCGAATGAAGTAGAAAATGAGCATGTTTGGATTTCCTGCAGAACAAATAGCCATATGAAACGAAAAGCCAGAGCTGTAGCCAGTTAATTGGCTTTAAACGCTTCAAAATTTATCACTTTGTCGTAACAAGAGATTATTACTATCATATCTCCAGATCTGTGAAAGCTGCAAATTTTAAAAGCATTGCTGGTGCTTTTCGTACATATTTGTACGATTGCCGGTTAAAGGGTTAAATAAGCAGATTTTGATGCAATCACTAAATTTGCAAAATTAGTTAGTCACTTCATAGAAGTTATTGCCTGCTTTTGCCCTGTGCATGTCTACTTTGCCATCCAAGATGGGGCGTAGCTGCTGTTGCTACCAGCTGCATAAATATTAATAGTAGAGGCTGGTTTTGCAATAATGGAGAAAAAATAATTTGGTCAAGAAATGCAGCAAAGCCTTTGCTCCAAGAGTCATCTTATTTGCCCTTATTATTGAATAGAGCTCATCAAGAAGAACTCCATTGTTCTAATGTACTGCAGTCATGGGAAAGAGGGAAAATACTTCACTGTCATTAATTACTCAGAGAAAAGTATGGTGGCCCATGTGTGCCATAATAAAAAGCGGTAGAATGGCTCGATTTGTTTATATTTTATTTCTATTTTTATTTTAGTTTTTTATTTCATCGATTAATTATTTTTTCTTTTTATTTATTTTTTATTTTTTAAATTTAAATTTTGTTCTAATAAAATTATTTTTATAATTTTTTTTTTAATTTACACAAAAAAGTAAATAAAATAAATAAAAAATAAAAATATGAGTGTGGCCTATGAGTGCCATAGTTGAACGAAAAAAAAAACGAAATGAGTTTGGCCTATGTGTGCCATAGCCGAACGAACGAAAAAAAAAACAAAACACGCTGGCGGCCTATGTGTGCCATAGACCAGAGTGCATTGCGATGCCCAGACGTGAGATCCAATATGGCGGAGACGCAGATAAGAAACAGTGATTGGGAAGATGACATCGATTTAAAGAATGATCTAGCTAAGTTTGTCAGACTGAATTTAAAGAGATTAGAAATATTAGACTTCATGAGAAAGGATTATCCCATGTACGCATGGAGCCTTAGAAGTCTGGCACGCCGAATGCAGTATTTAGGAATCCAATTTACTGACTACGATGTCGAGGTAAACGACCTGGAAGCTGCAGTAGAAAAAGAGATTTCCGGTCCAGGGAAGCTTCTTGGCTACAGAGCCATGCATAAGAAGATACGGGAGATACACGGTCTACAGGTGCCAAGGGATTTGGTTTACGCCGTAATGACCAAAGTGGATGCCGATGGTCTGGAGGAAAGAGGAGGTGTTGGGGAAGCCAAGTGACCGCGCAGAGATAAAGTGTTTGTGAGCGGGGTGAGTACAAGTGCTAACGTACACGTACGCCACAAAATACGATATTTTAGCCCGATCTTAGCGAGTAAAATCGTTTGGTATCTTTTTATTACACATTAGCTTTCAATCACGCATATAAATCAACAGCGAACAACCTAATTGTTGAAATATAAATCCCCACTATAACAATGAAAAGTTGTCGCATCGTTATTGTCTTCGTCACATTTGTTACCCTCGTGAACATGAGCAGTTATTATGTAGGCTTAACTGGAGAAATAAAACACAAATTACAGCTTTGTAACTGATTCTTACAGGCACCCCACTTCTGTTTTGTACATAGACATGGCCCTTTTATTTTCGTTTGTTTTGTAGGGATCAGACTGCACCATGTCATTGGATGGCCATGATAAATTATGCGGCTATCAGAAATCCATGTTCCCCCTGTGTATATATGGCGGGCAAGACACATATAGCAGTCGCATCAATTTTTTGCGAATTTGGACATCAAATAACAATCCAAAGATTATTGGAAGATTTTATCTAGACTACCTGTATGAGAATAGAGGTAGGATTATGCTGTCACAGTAATCAGAGGATTGGGTGTCCAAGAGTGTGGCCCCATATTAGTGCACTTAAAATGATGAATAGTACTGTACAGATAGTGAGCACATGTGGATTCTTCTATGTATTACTGTTTGTTTGCCAGTATGGTTAGCAAAGTGGCAATAAGTTTACCAAAGGCAATATTGGAAATATCACTGTAAACAGCATTCATTTTGATTTTGGAGTCCCAAACTTTTTTTGGAGTCCATTTTTTCTTGTTTATTTATCAAATGTACCGGTTTTTTTGCTTAATAAACATGTTTGACAAGTAAATTTTGTTTATTAAACAAAAAAGACGCCATTTTCTAGTTAATAGACAAAAAAGGTGGTATTTTTTGTGTATTAATCAAGAAACTTTTGTGTATTAATCAAGAAACCTTTGTTTATTAAACAGGAAATGCGCGAGTTTTGTTTATTAAACAAAAGTTTCAAAACATTTTGCGAACACGAAATTTTATCTCTGGCCGCCATTACGGACGAAAATATCGAAAGCGAAAACAACGCTACGGAGGAAGCACCATTTTTAAAACCTCTATAGTAGAATTTAAGTCTCTTTTGCTAAATCTTTCCACTTAGGGATATCTAAAGGCATGACTTCTTTTTATTACAAGGAGAATCTTTGTCAAAATCTTCGACTACGCGGCGCGATCGACTGCCATGCCGTGAACGAGCTGCAGTGGCTCGATGGTCAAGTTTGAGTTAAACTTGAAGCGAAAATAAACCCTTTTCATTTGCTTAGTTCACAAAATTAAAAGAGAGAGATAAAGGGAGAGGAAAAAAGGGACAATTGTCTGACTGAAGAAAGAACGGTGCATTTGAATGCCAGAACCATGGGCCATAACATCCGTTTTTGAACGCGACGAAACAAACATCTTTCAAACTTTGGTCAACACGGTCCCATGAAATTCTGCACTTAACTGGCTTAATTTTGCGCCGAAACAAGAAGCAAGAATTGAAGGAATAGATGTATCATTATGAAAATGAAAAGTTCGATCGAAAGATTTGCCTTCTGTATGCTCTGTTTGGCTATCTAACCTTATCCTGAAAATCATTTCTAAATTTTGTGCAGTTTGTGGGCAAGCTGCTAAAGTTAGAGCTTTTTTTCAAGACAACAGAAACAGGAGATTCAAATGAGCACCACCTAAAGCGGTCTTAAGCTGCAGATAATCTTTTGTCATTCGGTGCATGATGAAATTTGTACACGACGAAATGAACAACAGCGCCGTCAAATCGATTCTCACGCCAGACCCGAAAACAAAATTACCACCGCCAAAAACTGAATTACTTTCGGCGCCATCTTCAAAACTTGGTGCCTAATTCTCTACAAAAACTCGCAAGACTACAAAAAATTGCGAAGTTCATTCGAATTAAGCGCAGTTTTATTCAAGAACTGTATTACATCAGAAATATGAAGCGAAGGCAATCTTTTTTTTGCGGGTGTGCTACGTGTTTGGACAGGCGGCATTTTTGATTATTAAACAAAACTTTTATAACATTTTACTGTCGCGGAATTTCAGCCACGATCGCGGTAGAGATAACACGTCAAGAAAATATCGTTATGCCATATGACAAAGAGAATGAAGATTCGTAAGTTCACTTGAAAATAGTCATTGTGAAAATCGTTTTAACTTCTCGTAGCAAGTCCTTTTACTCAAAGTGTTTTGCAAATTATGAAGTTTGAATCGGGATCCTTATTTACAAATGCCAAGCAGCACGTCCGAGTAATTAGTTAAATCATTGCTAAACATAAACATGAGCTTAATCTACTACAGAAACTCTTTAAACGTTCAGAACACTCTTATTAGTGATCGTTTTGTTGGGTGCAAAAAGGACAGAGTTCCGTTGCTAGAAGCGAACTTAACTCCATGAGCGTAATTGTAGATCTCGTTCGCGCCAAACTAGTACTTTGCGCGGGAAAAAAAATTCTGACAGCTTTTCAGACTAAAATCAAACACAGAATTGAAAACACAGCTTTCTAGCATCAATTTTCTACTTTTAATTAATGGTAATATTAAGAAATCGATTAAGAGAACAAAAAACGCCTGATCTTACCTTCAGTAAGAACAGTCACAGTAACATCCAGAGCCACGAATAATAAAGCTTATCTGCCATCAAATCCACGATACAACCTTTTATATAAAGCTCAATTTGCTCCTCAAAGATTGCTCTTTAGAGTAGAATCTCAGCTCGCCTTCGAATAGTCCAGTGATTTGAAAAGCTGGAACACACTCGATCTCAAACTTGCACACACTTTTCCGCGGCTAGGCACCTATATCAGTCTCTGGCAATCTAGAAAGCCTTGCTTGACAAGATGTCGAGACGAAATACATTTTCCAACCGAAATGATTTTCAAATTCGCTGTTGTTTTTCAGTTTCGTACCGAAAATAAACCTGAAAAGCCACATTTTGGAAAAATTTTTCGCCGCACGTGTCGCTGAAAAGTTAAATCGATCCAACGGTGTGAAACTACCGTATTTCTAGTTGACAGCCTTATGACTGACTCTTGATCGTAGCATGCACTATTTTTTCATTTAAGAGTTTTCCACCTTCGTGGTCATCGTAATAACCAGCTGGCTAGACGTCGACACTTACAGAGCTTCGATTCTATCTTCAGGCTTATCTTCAGGCAAACTGTCGAAAATGGCTCATGCGAACAAGGCACGTTGGCCGATCAAGGTGCGTCCATGGCAACCAATCACAAAGGTCGCCGTCAAAATTATGTCCAATCGTACAGACGTACACTGCAAACCTGTCACTCGCAATGTGTTGACGAAGCGCTGGCATTTATCGACAGGAAGCCAGTTGAAATTCACGTCTGCCCTCGCCGGTATAAAAATTACGCGACAGTGTAAATCAGGGATAAATTTGCACGCGCCCGTCAGGAGTTTATGTATGTGAAGAAAATCGCACGAAAATCAAAAACATGGTCTCAGAACAGCTTTACTATCGGATCAGCAAGTGTGAACGAACTACCTTTTGTATTCAAAACTACACTGAAGGAAGAAAAACTTTCAAGTATAATTTGATCGGTTGATCAAGCATATTTGTTATGCTATTCAAAACTGGAGTTTAACTGTTACGCAAAACAGAACAAGCGAACTCCTATCATTCGTCCTATCGAACTCCGTGTTTACATGTAATGAGAATTAAACATTGACAAGTTGTTTGTTTACACAGGATGTCTGGGTCTCCGAAAGAACTCACACCGGTGTCATCCTCCTCGAAAAGAAAGTTCTATCCGTGTTCGTGTTCAGTGCTAGCCTTAAAAGCACTATTCTGGTTTGAAGGGCCATTTTTCTTGTTTACGGTATGTTGAGCTTCACAGCGATGGAAAACTTCAGAAGCTATATTCGTGACGACAACTTCTCCCGCCATGCTGGAATGCTGGTGGTAAAAAACGAACACGAACAAAAATTAAAACGACCATATTAAAAGTTTGTTTCTTAACTTGGCGATTGTTCATGAAGATAAAATAAAACTTTCACAGAAGATCAAGTATTCAGTGAAATTTATTCACGAGGAATGTGTTTTCTCTTTGCCGACAAAGTTGATTTTATATAAAATGTTGCGCGAAAAAAATCACTCGATGAATGAAACTTGTTTTGTTTTGGCTTCTTGTCTATCAATTCGGTGTGGCAAAGATGAAAGAATTAATAAATATCCAAACATTTGCCGAGCACTTATACCTTGCACATACGAAGATTTTTAAGCAAAAATCAATTCGGCGATAACCTAACCGTGATGAAAGGTCAAGAAAGCACGACAAAAGCGTGACCTTCACGTCTGGAGTTTGTCATGTAAACAATTAAGTAGCCTGTCGTGATTGTCCGTTTGCTTGTTCGCCTCAACTTCCTCTAACTTTAAAAGTTTCGCTTCGACTTCTATTTTCCTTGAAATAACGTAAAACATCATTGCGACCTTTGTTTACATTCGGGCGTAGATTCACACTGAGATAATCTTAAGAGAAAAAACCTCGGTGCAAGAAAGATTTCGCTACCTTCATTTTCTCCTCACGTTGTAGCCGTTCAAACGAGTGAAGCTTCTGTGTGCAAGATGACAAACTGCTAGCGAACGGAAGTCCGTTCGAAAACGAAAAGCCATTTTCATGTATGTAAAGTTGCGTTACACTGCTGCCGGTATGTCTCGCGGTCTGAAAACAGTGGAAACCATTCGAAGGATTGAAATATTTCGCAGAGTGCATTTCGACACCGTTTGTATTTCGCTCGCTTTTTTGTTTTCCAAATCCTGACAAACTTCTTTGTTAAAATGAACATGTTCCTTTGTTTTTTTTCCGTGCCATATGGAACAAAAAATAAATTAACGAGCCGTGCGTTGTGGCACGCTTTCCTTTTGTTTAGCGTGTCAAACTAGCGTGCCTGTGTCATCACCGTTTTACCTGTTTTTGCCGAGGAGGGTCACAAATTTCAAGTACTTAGAACATATTGGAAACCTCGCTAGTTCACACTTGCTAATCCGATAGTGAAGCTGTTCTGCGACGATGTTTTTGATTTTCGTGCGGTTTTCTTCACTGGCTTAGCTCAGCTGGCAGAACCACGCATACAAGTTTTAATAGTATCCATAAACTCCTGACGGGCGCGTGCAAATTTATCCCTGATTTACACTGTCGCGTAATTTTTATACCGGCGAGGGCAGACGTGAATTTCAACTGGCTTCCTGTCGATAAATGCCAGCGCTTCGTCAACACATTGCGAGTGACAGGTTTGCAGTGTACGTCTGTACGATTGGACATAATTTTGACGGCGACCTTTGTGATTGGTTGCCATGGACGCACCTTGATCGGCCAACGTGCCTTGTTCGCATGAGCCATTTTCGACAGTTTGCCTGAAGATAAGCCTGAAGATAGAATCGAAGCTCTGTAAGTGTCGACGTCTAGCCAGCTGGTTATTACGACGACCGCGATGGTGGAAAACTCTTAAATGAAAAAATAGTGCATGCTACGATCAAGAGTCAGTCATAAGGCTGTCAACTAGAAATACGGTAGTTTCACACCGTTGGATCGATTTAACTTTTCAGCGACACGTGCGGCGAAAAATTTTTTCCAAAATGTGGCTTTTCAGGTTTATTTTCGGTACGAAACTGAAAAACAACAGCGAATTTGAAAATCATTTCGGTTGGAAAATGTATTTCGTCTCGACATCTTGTCAAGCAAGGCTTTCTAGATTGCCAGAGACTGATATAGGTGCCTAGCCGCGGAAAAGTGTGTGCAAGTTTGAGATCGAGTGTGTTCCAGCTTTTCAAATCACTGGACTATTCGAAGGCGAGCTGAGATTCTACTCTAAAGAGCAATCTTTGAGGAGCAAATTGAGCTTTATATAAAAGGTTGTATCGTGGATTTGATGGCAGATAAGCTTTATTATTCGTGGCTCTGGATGTTACTGTGACTGTTCTTACTGAAGGTAAGATCAGGCGTTTTTTGTTCTCTTAATCGATTTCTTAATATTACCATTAATTAAAAGTAGAAAATTGATGCTAGAAAGCTGTGTTTTCAATTCTGTGTTTGATTTTAGTCTGAAAAGCTGTCAGAATTTTTTTTCCCGCGCAAAGTACTAGTTTGGCGCGAACGAGATCTACAATTACGCTCATGGAGTTAATAGTGGGGCGGATATGTGCAGATTTTGTCCAGAATTGTTCACTTCGTGTTAAAAGCACCATATTCTCAGGAATGATAGAACTTTTTATACCTAGAAATATTTGATATAGTGCCATCGCAAAATTTTATGCTAAAGTGAGTTTTAGAGCTCTTTCCAAAATGGTCACCAAATTGACCGGAAGTGAAATGCTGTATTCCCAGAAGTGCCCTCTATTCTACCTAAATTAGTTCTGATGTTAGATAAAGCAAGTCCTTACTAATTTTCAATATTTTTGGATGATTAATCTGGAAAGCCATGCATTACATATACAAATTTGCGTCATTTCCCACTAAACCGGAAGTGAAACTATACTTAAACCGGAAGTTAATTAATGCTGAGTGGTAACAAAAAATAAAAGTGTTGCTTTTTTAGCTATGATGTTGATTTGTTCTTACTATCTATACAGCAATTTGCAAAAATTTGTATTATACCCAGAATGCTTCTGTGTATTACCCAGAATGCTTCATAATTTGCACATCAGATCCGCCATCTTTGTTCAGATCCGCCATGTTTATGACTGCTCACGATAACTGTAAGTATAACTCGCCCAGTGTACTGTTTGCAGAAAACAAACATAATATATGGCAATTTTAGTGAAAATTGAGTACTCGAGTTTCAAATACTAATCTTTATGACTGCTCATGGTAAGTGTACGTATCGACTCGATCACTGTAAATTTCAGAGAACAAGTGTGATATATCAATCGTCATCTCAGTGAAAATTGACTAGTCAGCTTTCATTAACTACGGACATTAACTGTAAGTATAACTCGCCCAGTGTACTGTTTCCAGAAAGCAAATATATATAGTCAGCTTTCATTAACTACGGACAACGTTAAATACCAAATAAATAACAATGAATAGTATAATGGCATTAACACTGAAATCCAGTGGAACTTGCATGATGATAATTTACGAAATCATTTGCAAGCAGTCAAAATAGTAGCAGACTGTGGGTAATGCTGCTCGGTGAGTTATCACCAAACTGTTCCAACTAAAACACCCATGCAATTAAGTGAAAATTGACAAAGTGTACTTGTGACCATTAAAATATATAAACAAAAATTGATTTTCAGCTGGATAATCACATGGATAATGACAAGCAAACACCGGGAAATTCACTTTCAAAGGCCAACTGGCAGCTCTGTGCTATTTGTCAGGAAGCTACTAGTGAGGCATTGCAATGTCCTGCTGACACAAAACGCTCTGATATAGGAGCTGGCTATAAAACTTTGGCAGGTAACATAGAGAAGTTCGCTAAGCTGGGATGCATGCCAAAAGAATTATGCCTTTCCCTGCTAGACGAAGGCAACGGAATTGAAGAGACATTTTTGGCCAACAAGGCATGTTGGCATAGAAGTTGTTACGCCCTTTTCAACTCCACTAAGCTTAAAAGAGCTGAAAAGAGACATGCAACGCAAGAAGAAGACCTAGTTGGTGGAAAGTTTACCCGCTCAAATGCTGGTGTATGCTCGGAGAATACTATCCCTGTTTGTTTCATCTGCGACAAGTCTGACGACCGAAGTCTTCACAATGTCTCCACCCTCGGGTTAGATGACCGAGTACGGGAATGTGCAACTCTGCTAAACCACGAAAAGCTATTAGCAAAGCTAAGTGGAGGAGATCTTGTTGCTCTTGAGGCAAAGTACCATACGCAGTGTTTATCTATGTTGTACAGAAAGGCGCAGTATGCAAAAGAAGAGGGAGAAGAGAGTGAACAGCCTCGCCATCGTCTTGATGGTATCGCACTAGCAGAGTTGGTGTCCTACATTGAAGAGCTTCGAACAAGTGGTGCAGAGTTACCAATATTTAAACTTGCAGATCTCGCAAAGATGTACAAATCCTGTTTGCAGAGGCTCGGTTGTGACACAACGGCACGTGTTAACACTTCACGTCTCAAAGAGCGCCTTGTTTTCCAAATTCCCGGCCTTCAGGCTTACAATAAAGGGCGTGACGTGTACTTGGCCTTCGGAGATGATGTTGGACTTGCACTGCATAAAGCACGTGAAGAAGATTGCGATGAAGAGGCAATGCACCTTGCAAAGACTGCTGCGATTGTCCGCAAAGATATGCTTGCAAGCAAACACTCGTTTTCAGGATCCTTTGAGTCTGACTGTCAGGCCAAGTCCGTTCCAGCATCACTGCTGTCCCTCGTTAAGATGATCCTATATGGACCAAATATTGAAGAACAGGCATGTAGTTCAGGAAAAGTACAAGCAGCACTTACCATCTCACAGCTTCTCCAGTACAACACCCATGTCCGTTGTCGTGATAAGGAAGTGAAACAGGAGCGGAGAAGTAAATGTCGTGAGACACCCCTTCCCATATACATAGGGATATCCGTTCATGCCAAGACCCGCAGCCGTGACCTTGTCGAGACCTTGCACGAACTAGGAATCAGTATATCATATGACAGAGTGTTAGCAATTTCGACAGATCTTGGGAATGAAGTTTGCCGTCGTTACATTGACGAGGGTGCAGTGTGTCCTTCCAATCTTCGCCTGCATTTATTTACAACGGCCGCCGTCGATAACATTGATCACAACCCCACTTCAACGACCGCACAAGATTCTTTCCATGGGACTGGAATATCTTTGTTTCAGCAACCTACCCCAGAAAACCCTGGAACAACAAGAGCACATATTGATATATCACATGCAGCGGCCAACACGAAGTCAGTGCGTCAGTTGCCAGAAGCGTACACTGAACTTACACCAGTTATTGCTCCAACCAAGCATCCTCAAGTTTCAGCCACCACAATCAACATACAACCTGAAGGAAGCGTCTTTAATCGTGGTTTCAGTGATGAGGTAAGGTGGCTTGAGAATTCCAGCAACGTTATATGCAATGAGGAGAGCCTAAAGGAAGGGGAAATAGTTTCCTGGGGTGCATTCCACTCTCGTGACGCACAGTACAGTTCATCGCCCATTGCGTCTGCTATATCAGCCTTATTACCACTGTTCCCTGATCAAGCTAAGTCCATTGCAATGATTAGGCATGCAATGGACATAATCAAGCTCTCTGTAAACCTACTTAATCCAGACCAAGTTCCAGTGATCGCCTTCGATCAGCCACTCTTTGCCGTAGCGAAAGAAATTCAGTGGAACTGGAGCGATAGTTATGGTGAAGATAAGTTCGTGATCATGTTTGGTGGCCTCCACATAGAGATGGCGTTTTTGAAGGTGATAGGAGGGTGGCTGGAAGGTAGCGGATGGACCACCGCACTGGCAGATGCAAACGTTGCGACACCTGGAACAGCAGAGTCCTTCATCAAAGCTGCAAGTATCACGCGTTCTCGTCGGGCCCACCAGGTGACAGCTTGTTGTTTATTCATACTGCTTCAGAAGGCTCACACAAAGTACAAAGAAGGAGTGGGTAACGAAGATGACATGATGTCCTTTGACAATTGGTGTAATCAGCAGGTTTCCGCAACGCCCCACTTTCAGTACTGGCACACAGCCTTACAGCTCGAGCTACTGCTTCTCGTTTTTCTCAAGTCGCTTCGGGCAGCTGACTTTGACCTTTATATTGACGCGCTTTCAAAAATGTTACCATGGTTTTTCGCGATGAATCACAGCAACTATGCTCGCTGGCTGCCGGTCCATCTACGTGACATGCGTTCACTTGAACAGTTGGTTCCACATGTTGCCTCAGAGTTCAAGAAAGGGCTGTTTACTGTGAAGAAAACTCCCAAGCGATTTTCTTCAATAGCCATCGACCAAGCTCACGAGCAAAATAATGCCATGGTGAAGGGAGATGGTGGAGCTGTTGGCTTGACCGAAAACCCAAACGCTCTTCGCAGATGGATGCTATCAGGCCCAGAGATGGCAAGGTTGGTTAATGAGTTCGAGGCAGGCATGGCACCTGACACAGAAACAAAGGAGGACTCAAAGCATCACGAAGAACACAGAAGTTTCCAGGCCTCGTTCCATCAAGATGTGAAATCCCTGGTTGCAGCAGTGGAGGATTTGGGAAATCCTTTCTTAGAAGAATCTGGCGATCTTTTCGTACTTGACACCAAAGTAATTGCAGAGGAACCAGCAGTATCTAGGATGCGCCAGATCGAATCCACAGGAAAAAGGCAGTGTGAAACATTCATTTCTGAGCGTCTCGTCGAGAGGAAAAAGCCACTAACTGACCCGATAACGAGGAACAAGCTCAGTTTCTTTGCCACGTCTTCGCAGAAGTCATCTAAGGCTACCCAACAGCTATCATCAATGAAGAGAGACTGTTCCCTCTTCTCCAGACTCTACATTTCTTGTCAGACCAGAAACGGCGATCTTGATGAATTTTTCAAGCACGAGAACCAGGGCTGTCCGCCATCTTTATCCGATCAGGGAAATTTACGTCTTCCAAAGAAGAAGTCGGAGTTGACGGAATGTCTTCAAGCACTTACTGTGCCACAAAGTCAGATGCCAAGAAATGTAAATGTCGTCATTATCGATGGAGCGGCAGTGGTTAACATGGTCACACCTAAAACTGAACGAACTTTCTCTGGGTATGCTGCAGGTTCCTTCATTCCATACATCACAGCGCAACTCTGCCATGTCAACCGACTGGATATTGTCTGGGATGAATACTTAGAGAACAGTCTGAAAGCCACAACTCGATGCAAGCGTGGTTCTGGTGTGCGACAACGTGTAGCGGCAGACAACAAACTTCCAAGAAACTGGAAAGAATTCCTACGAGTAGACCAGAACAAGCAGGAATTGTTCAAGTACCTCGCTGAGTGCGTAACATCGATTGATGTTGAGAAGCAAGTAATCTCTACTTATGGCAAGCAGGTCTTGAGCATCATACCCATTCCATGTAATACCATCGGACGACTGGCCCCTTGCAGCCACGAAGAAGCTGATACTAGGATGCTTCTCCACGCGGCAGATGCAGTACAGTGTGGCTACACCAAGATCCTCTTGCGCACTGTCGATACTGATGTCCTTGTTTTAGCCGTGGCGTTTGTAGAGAAGTTGCAAGAGCTTCAGGGCGACGAAAGAATTGAACTTTGGGTCGGGTTTGGCACTGGCATACACCTTCGTTATATTGCAGCCCATGAAATCGCTAGGAAGCTCAACCCTGAAGTCTCAAGTGCACTTCCATTTTTCCATGCGTTCACTGGCTGTGACACAGTGTCCTGTTTTTATGGGAAAGGCAAGAAGACCGCGATGGACACATGGAAATGTTTTCCAGCGGTAACCACCACCTTCCTTTCATTAGGAAGTACACCTTCTGAGGTCAACGACACATGCATGGCAACTCTGGAACGTTTCATGGTTTTGCTGTACGACAGGACCAGTGCAAAAACTGCCGTCGATGATGCTCGTAAACAGCTGTTTGTTAAGAAGGGCAGACAGTTTGATAACATCCCACCAACGAGAGCAGCCCTGTTAGAACACTCTAAACGTGCTGTTTTGCAAGCGGGCTACATTTGGGGACAAGCTCTGACTCCAAGCCCTACACTACCAAGTCCTCAAGACCGGGGCTGGACCTTAGATGGTGGTTTGTGGAGGCCTTTCTGGACAACACTGCCAGATGTGATGGGTTCCTGCCAGGAACTTGTTCGTTGCGGCTGCAAGAAGGGTTGCCGTAGGCAGTGTTCCTGCATAAAGGCTTCTCTACGCTGCACTGCTCTCTGTAAGTGCCCTGATGAGTGCAACAACAGATGACTTTTCGATTTTGAATGTCTTGTTTCCTTGCTGAAAAAAACCTGACCATTTGCAAATTTTGGTTCAAACGTTAGCCGCAGTCTATCCTACGTGGATGTATAAGATGTATCTGTAACTCTAACATAAGAGTCATAAAAGCAGGATAGCCAAGCAGCATGTAATAATGACGGAAGAGGTAATGTAATTATTGTAAAAGGGCAAAGTAAAGAGGTTTGCAAGAGAAAAAAAGGTTATTTTATTGTTTATTCACCACTTCCGGTTTAAAATGGCGGCCATTTTGAATTTTTAATCTATTTGTCTCATTCTTGTGTTTTGTGGCACAAAATTTACGGCAAAACTGTTGGCATACTCAAACTAGATTCATCTGGCAACTTCATGACCATTTTCAAGGTGAACAATTAAATATTTAGGGATTTTTGTTTAAGTTAAAATTCCACTTCCGGTTCAAAATGGCGGCCATTTTGAAACACCCTCTTAACTCAGCTCGCATCAAATTTTCGCAGTGGCACTATATCAGATATTCATCAACACGTTAAAATCTACCTTTCCACCAAATTTCGTGGTTTTAACAGAAAGTGAACAATTCTAGCACATATCCGCCTCACTATAAGTTCGCTTCTAGCAACGGAACTCTGTCCTTTTTGCACCCAACAAAACGATCACTAATAAGAGTGTTCTGAACGTTTAAAGAGTTTCTGTAGTAGATTAAGCTCATGTTTATGTTTAGCAATGATTTAACTAATTACTCGGACGTGCTGCTTGGCATTTGTAAATAAGGATCCCGATTCAAACTTCATAATTTGCAAAACACTTTGAGTAAAAGGATTTGCTACGAGAAGTTAAAACGATTTTCACAATGACTATTTTCAAGTGAACTTACGAATCTTCATTCTCTTTGTCATATGGCATAACGATATTTTCTTGACGTGTTATCTCTACCGCGATCGTGGCTGAAATTCCGCGACAGTAAAATGTTATAAAAGTTTTGTTTAATAATCAAAAATGCCGCCTGTCCAAACACGTAGCACACCCGCAAAAAAAAGATTGCCTTCACTTCATATTTCTGATGTAATACAGTTCTTGAATAAAACTGCGCTTAATTCGAATGAACTTCGCAATTTTTTGTAGTCTTGCGAGTTTTTGTAGAGAATTAGGCACCAAGTTTTGAAGATGGCGCCGAAAGTAATTCAGTTTTTGGCGGTGGTAATTTTGTTTTCGGGTCTGGCGTGAGAATCGATTTGACGGCGCTGTTGTTCATTTCGTCGTGTACAAATTTCATCATGCACCGAATGACAAAAGATTATCTGCAGCTTAAGACCGCTTTAGGTGGTGCTCATTTGAATCTCCTGTTTCTGTTGTCTTGAAAAAAAGCTCTAACTTTAGCAGCTTGCCCACAAACTGCACAAAATTTAGAAACGATTTTCAGGATAAGGTTAGATAGCCAAACAGAGCATACAGAAGGCAAATCTTTCGATCGAACTTTTCATTTTCATAATGATACATCTATTCCTTCAATTCTTGCTTCTTGTTTCGGCGCAAAATTAAGCCAGTTAAGTGCAGAATTTCATGGGACCGTGTTGACCAAAGTTTGAAAGATGTTTGTTTCGTCGCGTTCAAAAACGGATGTTATGGCCCATGGTTCTGGCATTCAAATGCACCGTTCTTTCTTCAGTCAGACAATTGTCCCTTTTTTCCTCTCCCTTTATCTCTCTCTTTTAATTTTGTGAACTAAGCAAATGAAAAGGGTTTATTTTCGCTTCAAGTTTAACTCAAACTTGACCATCGAGCCACTGCAGCTCGTTCACGGCATGGCAGTCGATCGCGCCGCGTAGTCGAAGATTTTGACAAAGATTCTCCTTGTAATAAAAAGAAGTCATGCCTTTAGATATCCCTAAGTGGAAAGATTTAGCAAAAGAGACTTAAATTCTACCATAGAGGTTTTAAAAATGGTGCTTCCTCCGTAGCGTTGTTTTCGCTTTCGATATTTTCGTCCGTAATGGCGGCCAGAGATAAAATTTCGTGTTCGCAAAATGTTTTGAAACTTTTGTTTAATAAACAAAACTCGCGCATTTCCTGTTTAATAAACAAAGGTTTCTTGATTAATACACAAAAGTTTCTTGATTAATACACAAAAAATACCACCTTTTTTGTCTATTAACTAGAAAATGGCGTCTTTTTTGTTTAATAAACAAAATTTACTTGTCAAACATGTTTATTAAGCAAAAAAACCGGTACATTTGATAAATAAACAAGAAAAAATGGACTCCAAAAAAAGTTTGGGACTCCAAAATCAAAATGAATGCTGTTTGTAGTATATTACATAATTAGCAATAATCTCCTTTCTCATTGCACCAATGCTCATGCTAAGTGAAAAGGTAAATTTTCATCCCAATATCTTGTTAACCATGGTGAATAATAGATAGATAGATGCTTTATTAAAACTAAATTGCAACCCGAGGGTTGAATTATATAGTTTTTACAAAAAAATTACAATATGATTTTGTAAATAAAGTTTTGTTGTTTTTGTTGTTGGTGTTGTAAGTTATGGAATATTATTTTTACCTTTTAGTGCTGCCTAGAACTCTGAGAATAGATAGGGGAACAGAGACAGATGTTATGGCTACAATTCATTGTTTCATGCGCAGTAAACAAGGCGACTTAAATTGGATAATCCAACTGACAGTGTTTTATATGGGCCATCAACACAGAATAAAATAGAGAGATGGTGGAGGGAGCTCCATGAGAGAATGGAAAAATTCTTTAAATCGCAACTCAGATCTCTTGTTGAGGGTGGGCATTATGACTCCAGTGACCAAACAGACAGGTACGCTTTCAACAATCCATGCATGATAGCCCCTTTTTCTCAGAAGCCAGAAAATGAACACTATGAATAACAGCAATGTGCAGTGAACCATTTGGTATTGTTTAAAATAAAACAACAAGCTGATTAAATTTAAGAGCATGATGTAATTAGCTTTTATGTTACAATATTTTTTCCATAATCCTTTTTTAACCTGATTTCAATTTTGGACAGTGGTATTGTTTTTTTTATGTACAGTCTTGAGTACTCATGTCATTGAACCTTTCATAGGAGCTCTGGTTTTTCTCTCATGGGAAACTCTGCCATAAATGGAGTATTGGTTGTGTGATAAACTGAAAAGGGGGTTTGTGTGCATGTGAACCAGGAGTAAATAATACTCTGCTTTTTTACAGAAATCTCCTTGCCTACATTTACATCCCAGTTTTACAACAGGAGCTTAATGTCTTCAGAACAACCATAGGACCCGCCAGCAGAAGGAGAAGGAATTGCCAAGTGGAGTGCCAGAACATATTTATAACTTCCCAGAACAGTATGGTGGACAGAAGTGTGGCTTTCACATTACAGAGGACCAGCTAGAGGAAGTAGCTGATCTGTCCGATGTTCTGGAAGGAACAGATGATTACTTGAAACCAGCTTTTCGGAGGGAATGTGAAAAGCATTTGCCAAGCCCAGATAGTATCGAGCCTGCTGAAGCAGCTGATGCGTACAGATTTTTAAAATCGATGGTTGACCCAAACATGCTTTGGACTCACTAAATACCATTATTGAGGAAGTAAATTATGTGCATTGCTATCAGTTTGATTACTTCCTACAGAATATTCCACATTAATATGAATATTACACATTGATGGGATCATTCATTATTTAAAAGGGGGAGGATTGGTGCAAATGGGTAGGTCACTTATTTCTATGTAGGAAAAAAAAAGGGGGGGGGGGGGGGGGGTTACCTCGGTGTAAAAACCTGTGAAATTTTCTCTTGTTTTGGAACTATTGTTTTCCTGTTCTGTATTGCTTTGAGGTTCCTTTTTGCCTTGTTTTTTTTTGTTTTCCTTTCACACGGAGGATGAGCCACAAGGGGGGGGCACAGAAATTTAAGCATGCATGCATATATTGAATAGTCAATAAAGGGGTGTGGATTACAGGGTGACTGGGGGAGGGTCAGCGAAAAAAAATGTACTTCGCCATTCGCCAAGAAGTAGGTAAGGAGAATTTGAACATTGCCTCACTCTGTTTGCACCAGCCCTCCCCCTCGTAATAATGACTAGTCCCTTATAAACAAAGAAATATAAAACAACAACAACCCTTTGTCAAATAAAATCATAACTGCCTACTGGAACACATGGGTGGATGATAATGCACCTATCAATGTTAAGCCCGAAAAGGGGGGGGGGGGGGGGGGGAGGGGTAGTAGGCATATGTGGGGGCATTTAACTTTTCAAAATAACTTTGGTCACCATCCTAGGGCTTTTACATAGGTAAAAACTTGTAAGATTCCTCCACCTTGGGCTAATAATATCCATTCAATCTGAATCAAAGTTGTTGTGTTAATTTTTATGAATTATTAATATAAATTGCAAAGTTTTGGAATTTCCTTCATTGCCAACACCGGATATTTTTAACAAAAGTGAAATTATATAAAACATCTACACAATCCCACTAAGTGAGTTGTTTCATCATGTTTATATCGAAAGTGAGTAGTGAAACGCAGCTGTTTTTAGTCATTTTGGAAACAAGTGCTCACCTTCAAAACAGCTGTGATCCTGCTGTTTCCACATGTGGTTTGGTCCCATTCCTCCACAAAATATTAGATGCCCCTACCTAGATTCTTTGTAAATTCTCAAGGTTGGTAAAGGCAGTAGAGGTCTTATGCCCCACATATGCCTGGGGTACCTCAACAGATGTGTTATTCAAGGGGAAACTAGGGGACAAGGAGTCACCAACATGATGTTTAATTTTAAACAGGTTCATGACCAATATAATCATGACAATATCCAAGCAGCACAATTCAGCCCTTTCAAACGGCTTTGACAGTAGAGCTCTGAAAAACTATAAGCACATGATGCATAAGGCATTTCTTCTTGGCTAGTTCTTTTTGGCAAATGTAAAGGAAAATTTAAAATTACAGACTGATACAAGCTGCACTTTCAGCCTTAAATCTCTTAAACTGTTGTAATAGATAGTGAACACTCTGTCACATTTTTAATTTAATTAATAAATCAACTCCAAATTTTCTTGACACGAAGACAGCACAAATACCTGTGCTGGCAAAACAAAAATTGTAAACAGTAACCAACAAAATTGCTCTACACAGTGTGTCTACAGCAGGTCAAAACAAATCAGGTATGTTTCTGGTATATCAAGCTTGTGAACCTTTTCCAACTACATATCGGCTAACGAATCACGCAAAACTCGAGCAACGTTTTACTTATACTGTACTTGATCCAGTTAAGATATGAATCCTATTCTTGGTCCAGTTTTAATAGAAGACAGTACTTGTTACAGGTGTGTTTCCCAAGAAACTCATCGATCGCTGTTGTTGAGAGGTTTCCTGAACAAAACAAGATCGTTTCATCCCTTGCCATTCGTGTCGAACTTGCAATTTCTGGATCGCACAGTGCATAGTTTACCCCCTGTATATCCACAATCATCAGTTGTTTTGCTGATGCAACGTAACTATAATGGACGAAGGTTTCTGCTTTCATGCTTAGTTCGCTTCCGTCACCAAAGATGTCACCGGTATTGTTTATGTACTTTTGAAATGTGCCATTCAAGTAACTCTCCAGAGTTACAAACTCACCATTGAGTTTCGCAAGATACACTTTTGTGTATGTAAAAGTTTGACCAAATTCTACTGGCGCGTCCAGGGCCAATTTCATGGCAAAATTTCGTGCGAGGGAATTCATCTGCACCATCTTCCTCGTATGATCTTCAATGCAATCAAAGAGCTTCTCCACTTCCTTCGCTTGCTCCTCCTTGAATCTCTTAAGCACATACTTCTGTCTAGCCGGCAGTCCACCTGATATGACTGTGGCTTCGTAAGCATCTCGAAATGCGCCACTTGCGAACTTTTCCTTGCTCAGGGACAATTTAACGTCAAATGGTGCCAACCATTCTCTCGCTTTCAAGTCGAACTGTTCGAGTTCTAGTGTTACCGCCTCAACTTTGGGTTGTATAAGCTTTCCAATCTTAAGCATGGCACTAAGTGGTACAGAAGCCGGGATTTTTGAAGGCGCTGGAACTGCTAGCGGTGGCCTCACCTGCTCTGACTTCACGGGACTCGCTGCAGGACCTGCAGCTCTATTTCTGGTCTCCTCCCGCGAAGAATCACACTCTTCGTTCGACTTGGGGATAAAGCGAATATGAAGGACCTTCCAATTAGTTATCATGCTGACGTCCGTGTATGATGGCCCTCTTTCTCCAGCGAGCAAGTCGCATTCCATTTCTTGTAAATTGAAGTGATTTGTACAGGCTGTCTTGATGTTGCTCAACGTAGGCTCACAACCGAGTGGGACAATCGTCAGCGCTCCAATGCGGGAATACTTCTGGTACTTCCCTTCCACTGTTGAAGACAGCCTTTGGACTGTAATATAATCCATACTGCCGCTGCAGCTGCCTTCATCATGCTTCCCCATCCTTTTGTTTGACATCTTTTCTTTATAGCTGTCCCACTTAGGATTTTTCTTTCTCTTGGACATGATTACAGACAATCTTAGCCCGGTCACAACACGGAACGGCTCGTCTGTTTACCGCGTTTTTTGCACTTGCAGTGCATTCTGGTCTATGGCACACATAGGCCGCCAGCGTGTTTTTTTTTTTTTTTTTTTTTTTTCGTTCGTTCGGCTATGGCACACATAGGCCAAACTCATTTCGTTTTTTTTTTTTTTCGTTCAACTATGGCACTCATAGGCCACACTCATATTTTTATTTTTTATTTATTTTATTTACTTTTTTGTGTAAATTAAAAAAAAAATTATAAAAATAATTTTATTAGAACGAAATTTAAATTTAAAAAATAAAAAATAAATAAAAAGAAAAAATAATTAATCAATGAAATAAAAAACTAAAATAAAAATAGAAATAAAATATAAACAAATCGAGCCATTCTACCGCTTTTTATTATGGCACACATGGGCCACCATAGAAAAGGCAATCATGCCTAAAGATTCCTCAGGGGATGTGATGTTTACTACCACTTGCCGGGTGAATACATACCAGTCATGTACATGTAACTCTTTTGTCACTGCAGCTTTTAATAATTATAATATACATTAAACTTACAGTGTCTTTTATTTGTATTTTGTTCAGTTCCATTCATGATCACGCTGATGCCCACTGCTTTCTGAAGGTGCTAGATGGAAGACTTAAAGAAACTCAGTTCCCATGGCCATCAGAATCAGAACCTGAAAAACCTCTGGAACCATCAGCGACAAGATTTTATGAAGCAAATCAAGTCAACTACATCAATGGTATTTCAAAATTGTCAAATTTATTGTCACCTCCCTTAACTAATTGTCCATTACCCCTCCCTTTTTGAGGGTCATTCTTTGGCAAAATTTCTTGATCTTTTAATATTGGTCTAACATGTATAATATTTATGAAACAACTAATTTTTCATTAACATGCTCTGGCGTTATGTCTAATCTTAACAGTAGACAGCACCAGTGCAAGTTATTGAAAACTTAATGTTGTTCTGCTAGTTAAACCTGTTGGGAAGTTGAAGGTTAACTAGCTAGTGACGAATCCTAAAATAATATACTGACCATGAGATGTTTCTTTTATTACAGACAGCATAGGTCTTCATCGTATAGAGAACGTCAGCCATACAGACACAGCCACATCTCTACATGTTTACATCCCGGCATTTGACATGTGTCAGTCCTTTGACCAGCGCACAGGACACAGACGGAAATGTCAAGTGACATTTTGGAGCAAGTACGGCTTGAGGACACCTTATGTGAGTATTGCAGAGTGACACAAATAAGTAACCATTTGTACTTTTTATCATAGCTGTGGGCAGGAACTTCTCAATTATTTTGTTACAAATGTACAGTGTATATGTTGTGGTTCAATATTATTTTACCCTTGGTGTAAATTGTGGTATTTTCCTTTGTTCTGATGGATGGTAAATATAATTTATATGACAAATATAAAACAAACAAAATACCAGATTGTACAGAGGGTAGACTGAACCACAACACGTGTAGTTAATCAGTCCTCCAAGTTAAGACCATTTTAGTCACCAATGGCGACTAAAGTTTTGGAGCTGGCGACTAAATTTGAACCAAAGTTGCCAGCCTGGTGACTAAAATGGAGAAGGATTGCAAATGAGCTTACTTTTAAAGTGTATATGACATGAAAAATATTTTCTGCTTATTTGAAAGGCCTTTCAAAATACAGAAGAATGGCGTTTTTCTTTTCGAAATATCTTTTTTCGTTTCAGAGATATTGTCATTTTTGTATTATGCAAATTAGATCAGTGATGACGTCATAAGATTTGCAACTGAAAAATGGTAAAATACTGAATAAAAAATATCTCTGGAAATATTGAAGCAGTGTCCTTGAAACTTGGCACCACCAATGTGCATCACAAAAGCAACAAAATGACACCCTTAGTATTGTTGCCATAGCAACCCTTTCAGCTCCAGTCTCTCTCTGTCAAAAAAACAAATATCCCCATTTGTAGCCTCTTAAGTGAGAAAAAGGGTTCTGCTTGGAACAGTCATTGTTCCCATATTGTCTTAATTCCCAGCATCAGATTGGCTGCGCTAGATGGTTCTTGATTAAGACAAAAACTGGGAATTTCAGTTTTTATTGAGACAGCACCAGCGGCAAAACTGTTGTCATGGCAACAGCCCTAAGGGTGTCATTTTGTTTCTTTTGTGATGCACATTGGTGGTGCCAAGTTCCAAGACCACTGCTTTAATGGTTTTAGAGATATTGCGTATTCCGTATTTTACCATTTTTTAGTTGCAAATCTTATGACGTCATCACTTATCTAATTTGCATAATACAAAAATGACAATATCTCAGAAACGAAAAAAGATATTTCGAAAAGAAAAACGCCATTCCTCTGTATTTTGAAAGGCCTTTCAAATAAGCAGAAAATATTTTTCGTGTCATATACACTTTAATTAGTGACTAGAATTTTTCACTGGCGACTAAACTGGAGCAGTTGGGGTTGTTAATCTGGTTGTTTAACTTACCTTCCAAGTTTTTAAGAGGTATAGTGTAAGCAGCTTCATAAGGTAAAAGTCTGCTTGTTCTACGGCAAGTTATCTATTGACATGAGATGTCAGTGCTACGTAATGATGATGGATGTAAAGCTTCCAGGAAAAGGCATTCTTGTCTATTTTTCCTGGAAGCTTTACATTCCATTAACGACCATAATTCTGTAAATGAACATGTACATTTCCCACAAGTTTATTTATCTTTGGCAGCATCCCTGGAGACCAGCAGGAAATGCTGTTTCAAACAAACTCTAGTGATGGCAACAGAGAGTTGTCAAGAATTAGTTTCTTATTCTTTGTTAATTAATTTTTTAGATTTTTAGATCAGTTTCAAATTGTTTCTAGTAACATGATTTAACACTGATTGCCCGAATAACACACACTCTTTCTTGTTTCAGAAACCAAGCTCCTGTACCAACTAATGCTTCACAAGAGTGAATAGGTCGATTGAAGAGTGGGGTTAACTGGGAAAGCCTGTGTGTTTTAACTGTGGGAAACTCTTTGGGATTTGGTCTCCACCAAAAATATGATAATGTTTTTACTAAATCCTTGTTTATGAGATTTGTTACGAATATGAATTAAGATACTAAATCTACTGTAACTGGGTGCATCACATGCACAAAATACGTGCAACATCATTGATTATAATTTATAGTGACAACTAATAGCTCTTTCCAAAAGGGTTTAGCAAACCCAAAGTTTAGTTATAGTATGCTTTTAAGACATCTTAATGGATACTGGATACTGTCAAAAACAGAGCATGCTATAACCAACCAGAAGCAAAAGCCAAACCATTCACGCCTGGCTTACCTAACACCAGTGGCATGTTTTTGCTTGGAGATCTGATTGTTTCAGAGCCTCCTTTGCAGCCGTTTTTTGAGGATGTCACACAATGCTCCCCCCACCCCCCCACTCCCTCAAAAAAAAAAAATGGTTGCAAAGGAGACTAAGTGGTTCACCGCTCTGTTTACATTTGTGACTCCAGCTAGGTGTGTTTACCCTGGTATTGGTTTTGCAACAGTTAGAAGGCCACTCTATATTGTTAACCTGCTTGCAGGCTTTTGACAATTAATTAATATTTACCAATGAGTTTGGTTGAATTGCTGATACATGTACATTGCTTATTTCAAGGTCATATGTATATGTTATTTACAGGCTTTGGGTCGATCCGTATCGTGAAAAACTGTGACCGAGGTCTTGAAAATGCATTTTCAAGGCCGAGGTCACAGTTTTTCACGATACGGATCGACCCAAAGCCGGTAAATAACTTATTTATTTTTTTCTTACTCGGTTAAAAAAACTAAAAAGATCGTCTTGCAAAATGTAATTTTATAATACCTTGTACTGTAAAATGTACGTATAGTTTAAAATTACGTACTACTTTCTGCAGTAAGTTGGCAGATATTCACAACTATTGTGAATTGATAAAGTTTTCTTCTGTATTGAGCTCTATTTAATGCATAGCAGAATATTTTAATACTAAGATAACTGAGTGTATTGCATCAAATAATAAGTTTTCTATTCTCTGTATGTTGCATCAAATTCCATTAACTCCAAAAAGAAAAGAGAAATACTTGGAACAGACAGCTGTTTTACAACAGTTTTTAATCGAGTATTGAAAATAGTTCTTGCAAGGCTTATTTTTCCCCTTGACTTTATTCATACGTTCGAATAGTATTAGTAAGAATTCGTTCGTATTTTCGTATGGAAGTTCATACATGTTCATACTTGGAACAGGCAGCTGTTTTACAACAGTTTTTAATCGAGTGTCGAAAATAATTCTTGCAAGGCTTATTTTTCCCCTTGACTTTATTCATACGTTCGAATAGTATTAGGAAGAATTCGTTCGTATTTTCGTATGGAAGTTCATACATGAGAACTGACTGCTTTGTTGAAGCTGTATTTTATAGTTCGAAAGCTGCAATATGTACACAAGTGTATAACTGCTTGGTACAAACTGTAAGTCCTTATTGACAATAGTTCTTCACAGGTGTGAAAAACTACAGCATTTAATATCACTAAAACACTGAGTTGTATGTATCACAGACCCCCCTGAGTTCACCTCGAGATACTTGTGGGAGTCTCCCCCAAACTCGCTTATTTTCAGTAACTGCGTCTGGTTAGGCTACAAAGCAAAATACCAACAATCTTCAATTAATCCAGAACTTTACAGCCCAAATAGTGGTTGGAACAAGAGAGTTTGAACACATCAGCCATTAAAAGAGTTGGCCAAATCAGCTCTTACTGAGGGACGTGGCGAAGGTCACGATTCACAAATGTTGCATGGCTTGGCGCTCCGGTGTCTGGCAGAAAAGTTGTGTTTGGGATCCGATGGTCACAGTCTTGCACTATTCAAGAGTTACCTTTTTCAGCTCTACTCCAGTTTTGGCATCAAAGAGGAGATTATGAGCTCTCTCGGATTGCTCACAGGCTCCCATACGGGGGGAGGGGGGACTCCCAAATGAAGGGGCGGGGCTGCTCGGAGGAACTTTTCAATTAAACCCCGTGGCTCGAGCTTTTTTTTTACCCCTAAAAGGTGCACCATTTCAAAACATTTTAAAAACTATATTATATTTTCCATCGCGTGCAATCCTAAACGAGACCTTTTTGGCTAAAAATACGGGTCGCCCACTACCTCTCGGAACGAGGTACTTCATTGGTTCTTAAAACAATAGATAACAGGTCATAACAATGCCCCTAGCCCTGAATAACAATAGAGGTAGTGTTTACAGAGGGCGAATGAAAATAGAGGTTCCAGAGAGGTAGTGTCTTACTGAAAAATACTGGCTTTTTAGCCCGGAACATCCTAAGTGAGACCAAGATCCGAAATTTAGATGTACACCCCGAAGCGAGACGATGAGCATCCCCGCCGCGTTCATACGGGAGTCCCCCCCCCCCCCTCCTGGAGAGAAACATCTCTTCAATGCGTAGTGCGAGAAAGGATACACCCACACTAAGCCGGATAAATCTGAAAACGGCGTTTCGTCCAGGGAAAGGATAAAATATTATCCTCTCCACTATCTCCTTCCCACTATCGTTGTCAAATTGTTTCGCCGTCCACGTTGAAACGCTCTGCCTCAGCCCCAGAACGCTTGACTACATGGTAGAGCATGCGTACATTATTGGTCATCAGTCGATTCCAGCAGTGCCCATCCCCCCCCCCCCCCGGGCAAACGCGGGGCATTTGCTAATCACTAATGTTGCCAGTCCCGAGGTTGGGGCACTTGCGTACCTCGGGTCGACCCCCGGGCATTTGAGACCGTGGAGTGAGTCGCGTATTCGTGATGGAGGCGTTCATAGGCCAAGACGTGGACTACGTTGCAGATTAGCTAGTCCGAGAAGCTCGTGGATGCTTTTAAAGATATATTTTCTCAATTTTAGATATTTCTTCATTGCTAAGAAGCAATAACTTGTATTATATCTTTATATCACCTATCGAGACATTGAAAACAATCAATCCGGGGGCGGAGCATTTGCCTGGTTCCTTCATCCCCACCCCGGGGAATTTGCCAATTTTTTTTTTTAAAGAATTGCTAATGCCCGGGGACTAGCCCGGGGGAGGGGATGGGCACTGCTGGAATTGACTGATGCATAATTAGTTTTGAGAAGGCACCACGACAGATCACATGGCTGTTGTGACGTCTGGAGACCCGATCCAGAGAAAGAAAGCTTTCTCAAATTTATCCCGCTGCTCCACGTTAAATAAATTTCAAAGCGTTGATTAATCAGCGTTGATTCCACGGTCATTATTTTGATCCCAAATTACCAATATATATACGACTATAGCCAGCTGAACTAAAAGTTTTGTCTGTTGTTTTGTTCTTGAAATGAATCTTTAAAAGGAGATTTCAAGTTCTTCGTTCAAAGCAGACTGCTGCCGTTTTGCACCGGGCCGCTTGCCATCCGATCCAGTCAGCAGTGGCTGTTCTGGAGTTCTGTTCCTGTCTCGGGGGTGGAAGCGGAATCATGAATCATGAATCATAGCTGTAAAATTGGTAGGAATCATGAATCTTCATGTTTAAAACTTGGGAATCATGAACAACGAGAGATGGTTAAAAGAATCATGAATACCAAATGAATGTTTCCGTCGATATTGGAGGCGTGTGAATAGAGAATGCAAACTACTAAACTTCGTAACAGTTATATCACAGAAATGGCCGAAAAAGGCATTTCCAAGTGTCTAATTTTCAAAATTTTCTAGGGGAGCATGCCCCCAGACCCCCCTACAGGAAAACACTGAAAACGCGATTCAAATTTTCATCCCTTACCTATCAACTTGACTGTGATTAGGGACGGACCATTATTTTTCTGGAGGGGGGGGGGGGGGGGGATGAAAAATCTCTCTCTGCAAAATTTTTTTTTTATCTATGCACCTCTGCAAACAATTTTTTTTAACAACACCTTCCTGCAAACAATTTTTTTTTCAATCTTTTTTAACCACGATCTGACACAAAAAGGAGGTTCGCTTTTGCTGCCATCAATCATTATTTAATTAAATATTTTATGATGGCGACCAATAAACACCTCTGAACTCATCTTTTTCGTTTTCTGAGACGTACACTACCAAGATTGGCGGCAGTAATTTTTTTTTTAATTTTTTGATTTTTTAACGAAGACTAGTGAGCAGCACAAGGAAAGACTTCTTGTGGTTGTATTAAAGCTTGTCGTTTATTTCCGACGCGTTTCGTCTCTGACTGAGACTTTTGGGGGCCATACGATTAGCGCTAATCGTATGCCCCCCAAAATATAACAACACGCAATAACATATGTATTAAGGCGTTTTTTGTAACGTTCGTTTACAGCATATTTTAGTTATTATTCACTTCCATGGAAAGTTGTAGCTAGGCACGCGAATGTGCTATATATGCTGTTCTTTGCTAGTTGTATTCATTCCCTGAAGAAGTCTCAGTTAGAGATGAAACGCGTCGGAAATAAACGACAAACTTACAACCACAAGAAGTCTTTCCTTGTGCTGCTCACTAGTCTTCGGTAAAAAGTTAAAAAAATAAAAAAAAGTTTCTCTGACATCTATGCAAACTATTTTTTTTAATACATATGATGTTTGCAAACAATTTATTTTGTCTTTTTAGGGCCTGCAAACAATTTTTTTCAATATTTTTCATCCCCCCCTCCAGAAAAATAATGGTCCGTCCCTTAGGTATGTTACACACAGTGAAGATATTTTCAAAACTGGATGAAAACAATGACAAATGAATCATGAATATCGAATGAAATTTTTAAATGAGGCATGAATCATTGAGGTAAAACAAGACAAGAATCATGAATATCCAAAGTCCAATGATTCTGCTTCCAACCCGATCCTGTCGTCTGTTGTCTCAAGTGTTGTCTAAGCAATTGTCTAAGCATTGTCATTTATGAAGGAACTGAATAATCCTATTTCCGGTATACTGACACTATAAAGCCATTTTATGGAGGAAAGTCAAGTCAACCGTTTTATAATCTGGGGATAAAAGTTTAAAACCGTTTAAGAGGGTTAATTTTCTTTTACTTTAATTTGTTACGGGTTGATTTTCCCGCAGTTAAAAAAATGCATGTTAGACAAAAAAAAAAAATAATGAAAGAAGTGGTTCACGGTAACAACTTATCGTGACTTAAAAAATCTTAATGTGAATTAAGTTAACCAGTTAACTCTGGCTTGCTGCGCGTTTTCACTGGGCTGCATGCACGAGTACGAAGTTATCTACACCTGATTCCACGAAAAGCGTAAACCATAAACGATATGACCCAATGGTATTCTGGGTATACGGCAAGCTTAGTAATATTCCTTTTATTGATAACCAGGATATTTTCTTTCTTTGAGAGCACAACAATTATTTTTTCCGAATTCCCAGTAAACATTTGTGTCGCATCGTTCGTGGTTTGTGCTTTCATGGGTCAACGATTCTTCAATCAGGTGTATAATATACCGATGATTGTCATGGTGTTGGTGTCGGGACAAACAAACAAACAAAAGGGCAAATAAACAGAAACAGCCTAGCAGTCAACGAACAAATACAAACAGGCAAACAGATAAACAAACAAAAAAGGCGATTATCCTAAATAATACCATGCCCTTTTCTGTCGCAAAATCAACACGTCCTTCACAGAGTAAACGTAAAAGACGGACCTGTAAATTCCAGAAACCTATCGAAAGGAGTCGAATCAGATCTCAGTAAACATCTGAAATATTGCCACAAAGCATCGAAAAGCAGGAAAGGATTTCTTTTCCAAATAAAATTGGCGCCACACCGATCACTTTTCTTGTGAGAAAAACAATTACATCTGCTTTCCCACTAATAAGCCATAACTGCGTCAACAATCAACACAAAACCAATAAGTTTTGGACACGAGCATTATTTCACTCGCAGCGGCAAATACCTTATTTATCTACCGTGCCCGCGGTAAAACTAAATCAAACTTCCGTTTAAAAACACCACGGAAAGGAGAGAACATATTGAAACAGAGGCAAAGAAATTGTTAAATCATGAGGTCCACAAAGAGTACGAGTAACTTTGGTAAAGAAACAACAAAATGCGATAAACAATACAAAATGAGAACAAAAATAACAATAAGAATTCGGTTTATCTCGTTTAATTTGTTGTCTACCAAAAGTCATTTACATGTTACCCAAATACCCAAGAATCATACAGACAGCTTATTTCCGAACACGGTATGCTTAGGAAAAAATAAAAATAAAATAAATAAATAAATAAATAAACTTAGACAGACGTAAACAACGGAATGGCGAATGAGGGCGCGATTAAATGGCTGTTGTGATAATAAACAAAAAGAAACTTTTGTTTCGCGTTTCTTGCAAATCGTTTGAAATGAAATCAATGTTATCTACGCGCAAATTGTGATCCTATTTCTCTGTTTCATAGCTCATAGACGAGGCAGAAGGGCAAGAAGTGTAATAAAACGTAAACAGTCAGTGTCTTCAAATTTTTGACCCCACTTTGCCGAGAGAGCGGGAAGGAATGTTTTCGCGCGTGACCAGTGAACCAATGACAATGGGTCTATTATTATGCATAGAAGAATACGACCAATCACAGTCCGGCTTTTATGGGCAGAGGAAGGAGGACGATGGATATCACGCCAATCCAAGAAGTGATTAGGAGAGACGGCTTGTGAGGTTTTCTGGCGTGTTGAATTAAGTTGTTTGTTCAGAGCGGCGCATATGTAGCCTTAGAAGCATTAAAGTGATACCTAAAGTCGGAAAGAGAACACGATCGGCTTTGTACGGAGAAGTTTCTTGGTGCTTTGGCAAACATGTCTTCGCGAGGTTCGTTCAAGGTTCCTCGCTCCTCCAAGTTTAAGCATGTGTTTGGGAACCCTTACAAGAAAGAGAGATGCTACGAAGCCATCAGATTGTCGACTAACTCGACAGAAGGGGGCAGTCTTTGTGCAGTAAATCCTAAATTCCTTGCAGTGGTAGTGGAATCAAGCGGCGGAGGAACGTTTCTTGTGCTACCGCTGGAACAGGTATGCTTCCTTGGGTTTATTTATTTATTGTTTGCAAATCAATATATCGTTTGCACGGCCTAAAAGGGCTATATGTATGCGTGTCGATTTGCTAATCAAATCACTATTTTATTTTTTGTTTGCGGAGTGTTTTCATGTACACTCCACTTTGTTGTATGTGTGGCAAAATGCCTGTAAAATGTCGTGATCAATTTCACACTAGTACGCGCCCGAATGTAGCGTTACTTTGCATGTTTTTATTTTGCTTGTAATAACAAAGAAGTTGATGCCTGCTGGCTGCCGTATCGGCTGGTATTTATTCCCTCACCGTAGAATTTTCTAGCAGTGACGCTTTCAGAATAACTCTTCGGTTTGCCTTGGTTTTAGTTTGAAATCTATTGTGTTTATGTCAAGCTTGTATATAGTGACGCAAAAAGTTGCTCATTAATGCGGGAATTCAAAGTTCATCGGTTGAGGGAAAAGAAAACATATGCTTCTTCAAAACTTTGATTGATTCCCACACTAGAAAGCCATAAACGCAAAGCGAGCCGTGTGAGTCCAGCTTTCCCATTGCACGATGAGAAACCATTTAATTATATGTTTCCATATCTTTTATTTCGAACGACATGCTAAGATCTTTTCATTGTACTTCAGCCGCGACTGAACAAATTATTTTGTTCTTCATGCTAATTTTGAGTTCTCGAATATGTATTTTCCGTAAGGTGTGACATTTAAGAGGCACTGGAGCGTGAAATATGATAAAATTTGCTGCTCTGGGCTGTTCTCAAGAAAGCAAACCCGAGCCAGAGTGGTCGTTGAATGATAACACAAAGAAGTCTTCAATTTGTCATTTTGACGGTTGGTTTTAGTGTCAACTTTTGTTAACTTTACAAGCCATCATAATCTGGCTTTCGTGTAATTACATAAACATGAATAAATAAAAGCTTGCATTGTTGTACAATGAAGTTCCTGACAGTCTATTTTTACAAGGTGATCCCTAAATGTTTCTAGTTGATTGCAAGATAAAATTTTGAATGGTTGTGTCAAACCTGTAAGATCTGACAGATCAGAAAGATAATTTACAGATGGGCCAGGATGCCTAAAAACTAGAGTAGCTAGACTAAGCTGTGGTTTGAAGCATTGTTTATATATGTCTGTAGCAAAAATATGCAATTTTTCCATACTTCAGAATAGTTAATAAAATATTTTAAGTCCCCTGGGCAAATTAAAACATAAAACTGCAAATTAAGGCACAAAAAAGTGCAAAAACAAGTCGTAACAAAGATGTCCAAGCAGATTTGGGAATGATGGGCGTTAGACTTCATTATAATGCCGATGATTAATCATTTCTAGCCATCACTACATATCTCAACTGTTTCCTATTTCTTAAAGCAATCATGCCTACTGTGTCCGTCACATCACCTGTTGTTCAATATATCACACACCAGTTTATATTACATGCAGACACTATTAATGGCAGTTGAGTTTATGAAATGTAATTTGTGGGTCATATTGATGCTTCACAGCAGCTGGTCAGACATGAATTAACATCTTCCAGTTTTTTCTAGTCTGCGATAATAGTTTTAAGTTTAAGTACTACTCATCTTTGTTTTCTTTGGTTGAAGACTATTCTTGACCGTTTGCAGACCATTTGTCTGCTGTTTGAGTACTAATTTGCTAATGAAAAACGAGGCTTACTAGAAAGAATATTGGTTCACAGAAACCCTATTCATTTCATAGATAATTGATTCATGTTCAGAATAATATCCAGATTTAAACCAGGGCTAAGCAGACTGCATTTGCATTTTTATGGACTGAGAAAAAGTCAAGGTCAATAAGAACACAAAAGAGAATGAGGCCAATATACAGCCATCATTCTTGACCAAACAACCTTAGTCAATAAATGATTTATTATACGGCCAAAAAGAGAACTTTTTCTTGCGTGGCCACTGCAGGAAATCCCGGGTGGCCCATCTTGAGGAATGGTGCCTTTGGCACCATCTTCTGGGCCTACTGCCCGGATAAGTGCCTATCAAGTACAAAATACCTGCTGTCAAAATTTTTAACTACATCCCTGCATGACAAGGCAGTCTTGAGGTACTAACATCCAAGCATTGTGATTGGTTCTTCCTTGCTTGGGATTTTGCCATACGGACCGTCTCCATAGAAACAGTCTTAAGCCATGTATTTTTTGGTTTTCGAAAAAAATTTGCAGCTAAAATGAGTGCCATATAAACTGCTTACTAACCTAGCCCGCTCGAGCCGTTCTGCTGGGGAATATTGGCCCTTGGTCATTAAATACGGACCTCGCTGTGCTTGATACGTGCTGCCACGACATCAGGCCAATATTCCTGAGTATGGCCTTCATGCTCAGTTAGTGAATTTTTAAAAGTTGATGTTTTGAGCATTTATTTAGCCCTTCAACTTTTCTCCAATGAAGGGCTGATGGTTTGGTTTTAATTATCAATTGCCACTGATGCAGTAAAAGGTGAACCCTGTATTTAATTCTAGGAGCCCATTAGGTTGGAGTTTATAATCCCAATGTCCATAGTAACTTACCAGGAGCATTGATTAGAACTTCCCTGGATGCTACTAGTCCATCACAGGGTTTACCTCCAGCATTAAATTCACTGGTACCCATGTATATGTATCTCCAGGGGTGGAAAGAGACCCTGACTGTGAGAGTAAAGTGTCTTGCCCATGATCTGGAGGTCCAGTGCACAAGTGTCAGTGCTGTTCATGAACTTTTTAAATCCAAATCCGTCAATCTGTTAACCTATTCACCCCTCTCAGTATTATAACCCACCCCCCTCCTTGTCTTGGACATGGACATGGGATGCTAAACTGTATTGTCGTTTCATTTTTATCCACAGGGCTATAAAAATAAAAATACTAAGAATAAAAACTGTTTCATTCTAATTACAGGTTGGACGTGTGCCTATAGATGCTCCTAAAGTAACAGGTCATGGGCGGCCTGTGCTAGATATTGAATGGAACCCTTTCAATGACCAAGAAATAGCTTCCAGTTCTGAAGATGGCTCGATCAAAATATGGCATATTCCTGAAGATGGCCTTTCAATGGACCTTGATGAATATTTAGTTGATTTAAGAGGGCACTCACGTAAGGTCAACATTATACGATGGCATCCCTGTGCCGAGGGTGTAATTGCTAGTGCTGCGTATGACAGCGAAGTGAGAATTTGGGACATTGTAGATGACAGAGAGGCTGCGACAATTCTCAAGGGACATCCTGATATAATATTTTCATTGTCTTTCAACCACAATGGGAGTTTACTAGCATCGACCTGTAAAGACAAGAAGATAAGAGTTATTGATCCGAGGGCTGGAAGGCTTGTAGCAGTAAGTACAGAGAGTACATTAAACTAGAGAAAATTGAAAATATGAGAGAGAGAATATTGAATACCACAGAGAATCAAACTAGAAAACAGAATTGAAAACTCTCACAAGAAAATCAAGATTTGAATAATAGTAAGGTTAGGTGGTATGTTGTTTGTGACTAACAGATGGGTGTGCATGATTTTTCAGCATGGAGTGGGACATCCAGGAAACAAAAGCTCCCATGTCGTCTTTCTTGGTGACATGAACATGCTTTTTTCATCAGGATTCTCGAGAATGAATGAGAGACAATTAGCTATCTGGGATGTGGTAAGAGTTCTTTGTTGTACTCTTAAATTCTGAAAAATACTTAACCCTGTTCCACGCCTCTTTCAGGTGGGCTTATTTTTGGGGAGGGCTTATATACAGGGACGGGGGTGGGGTTATTTTTGGATGGAAATTTGTACTGTGTAGTTCCAGAAAATGTCCATACTTCCCCAAATAGAAGGGATTGGAAATTTGTAGGGTTGGGTCTCAAAGGCCAAAAGCCAGAGGTGTGGGGGGTCTTAGGACAAATCCCTTCTGTGAGGGAGGTATGGGTAATTTATGAAACTACACATTTAAAAAAACCTTTGATATTCTATTTAGATCAGATACTGAGATTTTTTTTTGTGCATATGAGAATACCACATAGTAAAACTCTAAACATAATGAAATGAACCACAAAACCAGAGTTCTACGGTCACTCTTGGCATTCTCTAGCAACTTAAAATACAAAGCAAGCCATACAATAGAGGCTTGTATTTGAACAGTACCTAAATAATTATACACCCGTCCATGGGCTTAAATACTCCTGAGGACTCATTTTCAAAAGGATTTAATTTCATCTGAAATTTGGGGTACATATTTATTTATTAATTTATTAATTTATATATTTATTTATTTAATTATTTTTTTTCGGGGGGGGGGGGGGGGGGCAGATTTAATTAACTGACAAAACTACATGTGATGTTTATAAATTACCACTTAAAAATTCTAAGAAATTGTGTGAATTGTTTCCTTTAGAGAAACTTGAAAAAAGCTATTAAAATGGACACTGTTGATTCTTCATCTGGAGTTCTACTTCCATTTTATGATCATGACACACGGATTGTTTATCTTGCTGGAAAGGTACACGTTTCAAAATTTACCAAGCACAATAATCAAAGTCTACAGGTCAAGTGGAGCACAAGATATTCTAGTTTCCATATCCTGATTATTGCTCTGTAATGCCCAGCTTGCCAAGCCTTGAACCAAAAGCTCTGGTTGTCCTGTGACAGCTGGGCAGTCAAAATGTTTTTGAGTAGTAGGCAAGATGGCCGGAGTAGGAGGCAGTAGAGGCCACTAGCTGGTTTGAATGCCATCCATTTCGAACTGCAAAAGCATTCATTGCTGACCATTAATGCAGCTCGTTTTCCCACATAATGCTCATTACCTTTCTGGGCCCCAGTGGCCCTTCCATTCAGCTTGCAAAGTCTGTTACTGTGTAGGTCAAGAAATAAGAAACAGTATTGATGTTTTGGTTACAATTTGAACCACAAGAGACCTTGTATTTGTTATTTATTTAATCAAGTTTACTGTAAAGTAGGCAGCAGATATTTTGTTTGTAGGTGGCAAAATCATCAGCTGCCAGCATATTTTAACTGGGCTGATGAGAGATGTATTTCATGATTTCTTATAGGGAGATGGCAATGTCAGATATTATGAACTGTCAGATTCCGAGCCATACTTCACTTTCCTTAATGAGTATCGCAGTTCATCACCACAGCGTGGTTTTGGTGTTATGCCAAAGAGAGGACTTGACGTTACTGCATGCGAGATCTACAGGTTTTATAAGTTGCACAATAACAACTTTGTGGAGCCGATTGCCATGACTGTTCCTAGAAGAGTGAGTACTGTACAAATTTTCAGAAAAATACGGATTTGAATTAGCTGGAAACTACACATGTAGCTTGTAAGTGCTCAATTTTGTAGCTAAGGTAGCCGATCTGCTAATGCCAGGAATTTGTCCTTCGACCCAGGATGGGCCAGCAGAAACCTGTCATCAATAATTAAAATTTACCCAAGAGATCCCAACACTCCAGGATGCTCAATCTCCAGGAATCAGCCCTAGGCTGATTCTAGACTAACGTCTGTCTTAGCCAGTTGTAAAATCCCATAACTGTTATACCCCCTTTTCTCCTTTGAAAAATGAAACCCCATCTGCCAATATACCTTCCTCTCTGCAAAATTATGTCATGACCTTTTCTAATGAATTGTCATGATTTGAGATGATTTTTTCTCATTTACAGCAAACTGGCATAATTCAGCGAGACTTGTACCCACTGACACCATCAAATGTACCTTCCATGAAAGCTCGAGAATGGATTGACCAGGGTTTAAATAGATATCCAAACTTAACGGACCTGCTAGAAGACTTTCCTCTTCAAGATGGGGAGATGGAAACTCGTGACATGAGAACAAGGGAACAGAGAGAAGCCTCTGGTGCAAGGCCAACAGCTGTCAGGTACAACTGTACATGGCATTGTTTTTCACTGCTTAAATGTTTATGTAATATATCAAACACGAGAGAGCATGTTTTATCACTTTCCAAACACCGAGAAGAGAGTTGAAAATACGACGTGCAGCAGAGTATTTTTGATGAACTTTGAGGTGTTTGGAAATGTGATGATACACTCTCTCGAGTGTTTGATATATCTTCTCAATTGAAACTAAAACTACGGAGAAAACGGAGAAATAAAATCATAAAAATCTATCAATGCTAATTAAGATCAGATTTCCAAACTGCCTTCACATTCTGATTTCCTTTGTTTTAACTAGATGAATTATTAATGACTTTGAGAATGTATAAATTAAATACTATCAAACTTCTTCAACCCAGTAAGGTAAAGGTGAAGGCTTATCCCAATTTCAGTAGCATAAAGCAACTAGGAGTATATCTACTACATCGAATTGTTACCCCCAGCAGTAAATTTGCTGGTACCATTTATACACCAGGGTGGAAAGAGGCACTGTGAGAGTAAAGTGTCTTGCCCAAGAACACAACACAATGACCAGCCAGGCCTCAAACCCAAACCAACAAACAATGGACTATTTGTAAAATTTTAAATAGGTCCTGAAGACAATCGTGGTTTCCAATCCCTTTGTAGCCTTGAATTTTTTTCAGGCTAAAATAGAAACTGTTTAAATAGCTTTTAACACTTTGAAGATCATTTCATTCATTTCCTATTTTATGGACATCAAATGCTGCATGATTTGAACTCTGGCCGAGGGGTCGCGTATGCATCAATATCGAAAAAAACATAGGGTAGATTATGAACTGGGACCCCACCCAGGGGGTCCCATGCAGTTAATAGTATTTATTAACAGAATAAGTGTATCAAATGTCTAAACAGACATGACAAGGACATCACATCATACCAACTGTTGAAAATAAAACAAGATTGATCATGTTCTTGTAAAGTAAAGTACTTGCTTCTTTGACTAATGAATCTGGATTTTTTTTTTACTTATTGAAAAAAAAATGGGTCGAGCGATGGGAAATGAAACATTTTTTTGGGATAGCCTAAAAATAAGCCCCAATATTAGATCTCCACAGACATGTGGCTACATATGTAGTCTGATTAGAGTACATGTAGATGTTGAACTCTACATTGTACCTCAATTAAAACCTTTTAATACTGACAATATTTTAATAACTATTGTTCTAATACAGAAGCCCTACCTCAGAATCTCCACCAAAATCACCAGTCAGAGCTAGCAGCAGAAATGAAGAACAGCGTTACACACCTTCACCTGAGACGAACCATGTGCCGTCAAGAGGGCAGAATGGAGAGAGCGAAATACAGTATGTTAAGGCAACTGAGGTATCAAGTAAGCCAGACACCAAATATAAAGATCCAATTCAGGTGAGAATTATGCATTGATTTTATAGTCATGGCTAAGAGCCAATAGCGTCTTTTCATTGTTTGTAAAGAGCCTGAATAGAAATTCCAGGAATTAGCACTCATGGCCTATAATTTAATTTGTTATGACAGAAAAAATGAATTTAATAAAGTATCAAGTTTGCACACAATGTATGATTTACAAGAGTTGACACACAGTGTCTGGGCATCTTGTAAACTTGCAAACAGTGAAGTACATGTACGTAAACATACTCATATCCACATTTTAGAGCAGCAGTGCATTAACTAGACGTCATTGTTTCCTTAAAAATTAAGTATAATATTTAAAAATCATTTTAATAAAATTCAGGATAATTTAGGTTAGGTTATTATTATCAAACAAACCTAAGGTTTTCCCCCTTTGTTATGTTATGTTCCAGGTCACAGCCAAAGCTGTAGTAAACAGTAGAGTGTCATCTTCAGAGAAGAGGAGGTCAGGTGGAGACAGAGGCTCTGGAGATTTTGCAAACTGGGATATTGACACTGTATGTTATTTTGTGACTTAAGGTGGCTCATAACAGTTTAGCCAGAATTAGACATGCCCGTTTTAGGTGTTCTATCGCGGCTATACCAATAGTTGTTAAGAAATTCTTTTAGACCAAACTTGTACAAGTTTTATCAATGAACAAATTGACGTCATTGTGACGTCAAAAATCGTTGCCATGGCAACGTCATATGAGGTCAAAGATACCCTATTTTGGACCTTTTGAGGCTAATAACTAAAAAATTACCCGGTGAAAGTTCTTGATTGTGATATATTTTTATCCAACTGACAAAAGAAAAATTTTTGCAAATTTTTAAAAAAATCTGTAGGTAGGATTCAAAGCTACGTCATTTTTTCACTAATTTAAGGTGGCTCTGAATCCTACCTACAGAATTTTTTTAAACATTGTTAGATTGTTTGTTTTGCCCAGTAGGCAAACATATATGAAAAACAAAAACTTTCACCGTCTAGTTTTTAAGTTATTAACCTCAAACGGTAAAAAATAAGGTATCTTTGACCTCATATGATGTTGCCATGGCAACGAATTTTGACGTCATAGCAACTGTAATTTGTTTATTGGCAAAACCTTTACAAAGTTGTACTAAAAGTTTAACCTCAACGTTATTGGTGTAGCTGCAATAGAATACCAAAGACGGGAATATCTAAACCCCTTCGAGCCACCTTAACCATCTTACTGTATGGATACCAGATAAATCACTCTCCAGTGTACATGTACGAGGCATGTGCATGCACCATATACACATGTACATAGCCATTGATTGCTCATTAAATGTATTGTTTCAGTTTCTTCCATCATGGATGCTTGAACTCTGTGTTTACATTTACATTTACCTACTAACAGCTGTGTGATGCGATTCTCTGTATATTTAACCCATCCTCGTTAGAATTGAATTTCTGGTTATGTTGTGGCTTAAGATTATTTTTGAGTACTGTATATGTGACTATTGAAATGAAAGCTAATGAGAAATGCAGAGCAGTGGCGTATTTTTGATAAGTCTGCTAATTACCAAATGAACAGAAATTAGCACAATATGGATAACATGTCGAAAGACTTATCATTGCTATTTATAATGTTGCTAGCTAGACTTAGCTGTTACAATCTTGTTTTGACAGTTACGACTGGCATACATCAACCAGAGAGATGAGATCACCTTCCTAGAAACTCAACTTAAAGCCAAAGAGGTAAAAATTAGCAACCTTGAAAAAGAAAACCAACACTTGAAGGACAAATTCCAGAGGTGAATGAAATTTGTTGTTGTTGTTGTCACTGTCGTTGTTATTTATTACTGCTTAAGTATAGTAAATTGCCTTGCTCACCAAGAGTCTCTTGGTAGCTCAGCGGTTACAGTACCCAATCGCTATCTGGGAGGTCATTGGTTTGAATCCTGTCAGGGACTCAGAATTTTTCTTTGTCCCACACTCATGACATTTTCATCTTTACTATGTAGATCTATAGTTTTCTTTCTAGAATCTTACAAATTTAAATAGATACATCTCAAAATGATGTGAAACTGTTTTCACATTTTTTACTGAACCATTTAGAAATGAGTACTTAGGCAATTGTTGTCAACTCAGGTTTACATGTACATAATCTTTAGAATATTCCAACTTACATTAAATTAATATGCAGACCTTTATTTCTCAATAAAAATCATTTTCAAAAACCTAAATGTATTCCTGCTTTGTACTTTCAGGCACTAGTGAATGGAGAAATGCCAGACACAACTTTAAAACAACAAAGAAAAATAGTAGCTGTTTAAAAAAAACGGTACACAAACAAGAGTGCATCAGCTAACAGGCAGGCTTCCTTATATATAATTACATGTAATAAGTTACATCAAGGTTTATTTCTGTGAAATTATGTAGCCAAGGGTAACTTTCTGTTAACTTTTTTCTTTATTTATGTGTATAGTTTAAAAAGCTCGTTATTTGTTTGTAGTTTTATCTACATGAAACTAAGAAAGGCTATGTACTCTTTTTAATCATTGCATTCCAGACATGAGAGTGCAACTCGCTGTGTCTAGTCAAACTAGTAAAGATAAGATAAAACTGCATGCTCATTGTAGGTATTTTTTTAGGTAGGAATGGTCCTTATGAATTGCTACAAAGCACTTGGTTACTTTAGAGCGGTTTTGACTTGCGTATCAAAAGTCATTCGCATTTTCTTTGGCTTTGCATGACTATGCTTAGTGATTGGTTTAAAAATCTCGTTCCACTTTCTCATCCAATCAGAAGTAAAACCAAAACCATTCGCGGCTTGTTCGCACAAGTTTTTCCCGCGCTTTGCACCTGCTACATATATTCACTCTGAGTTTTGATCGGTTCACTGGGTTGTCTGTGTCCTTTGTGACTGGCCAGAGGTATTGTTTTGGTTTTGGTCTTATATGACACTCAATTGAAAACCGCTCTAGAGTGGAAAATTTTAATTAAATTGCTAAATACTCAAAACTTGATTAGCTTATTGCAGCCAGGGACGTAGCCGTGCCGTTAAGGCCGTGTCTAAATTCTGACATTTCATAACAGAAAATGGGCCAATTTCACTCATTCCTATAAAATATATCAACGCACTTGTATCCCTATCACTACTCTAAAAGTCTCTCGCGGTGAGACTTCTTGTCATCGCGAAAGAGTAGTTGCGATTTTTATAATGTTTACGCTTTCTATTTCATCTTGAAAGTGCCTCAGCCTGAATTGCTCTCTATTGTACATTTTTACCATACAAGTGGGCTAAAAAAATTGTATGCCTGTAGGCTAGCTTCGCCCCTGGCAGCTAATACGTTTAGGCTTGAAATGTGATCCTGTTACTTTCCATTGGTAATATGGGGGCATAATTATTGCTTGATGTTGCGACGGTATGAAGTGTCATATATTTAACTCAAACAGCTTCTGGAGTGACAATTCTCTCTCAACTGTAACATAAAAGGTTCCTTGGGTGCTGCACTAATTGAGGTTTCGTTGTTTTTATCTAATCAATATTTGATTAATTGGGTTAATAGATAAATTTATGCTGGTAAAATTTGTCTTGTTCCCAGACACCACAGTTATTAATTCGGCGTTGGGAGTGCGGCCGAGTCTTCCAGTTTCTCGAGGAAATTGAACCCTTTATAGAAAAAATAGAATTATAAAATCATTATAAATTCTCAGCCAGCCTAGTCTAACAAATTCTAAATTCCCTTTACCATTGAAACAAATTTTAAGCAAGTTGGATATGTCCAAAGCACATTTTATTGTGTGTTGACACGTTGTGTGTGGAAAACCGAGTCAGAAAAATGTAGTTTATTGAATTCGTAAGTTTGTTTTCAACTTTGAAGTCACGAGATGTTCTATTTCGTAGCAAGTCGCAATATAAACACTTATTTTTTGACTGTTTTACACCATTAGCAATATGAAGCAAGGTATTACATAACACTTCCCCATTGCTTTCCACCCGTAATTTAATTGTTTCTCTTTTTGCAAAAAAGTCGTACATGTGCTAGCGCTAAGATAGTTAACAGCGGCCTAGTCCCTAGGCGTTCTCCTCTCTCGGGCGAGCGCGAGGTTCACGTAAGGGCCTGGGAACGAGTTGGCGTGCCGGCCAGTGTCATTCGGTGACGTCACGAAATTTCGCGCCAAATCGATAAGCGGAAGGGGAACGCCTGGGTACCAGGCTGAGTTAACAGTATACTGCAAGAACGCATTGGATGACTGTTTTTATCCTCTGCGGAGTATTTTCTGGCGGGAAATGACTGAAAACCGTGACGGACGCTAGCCATGGCGGGAAAACACTGTCACGTACAACCACAGGCAGCGGTTTTGATTGGTTGTTTCCATTTCGTGTTCCGTTGTCAGTGCTATCTCAAAAGTTGTGTCTAGTTTGAAATTGCGTGAGGTGTCGCTGGAAAACGTTTGCATTGACTGTGTGTGTTCAAGTTTTATTTTATCACGTTGCTTTTGTGTTTACCAATGCCGCAAGTTGTATTTATTATTTTATCACATCAGGCAGGAGCAGGTCGTAAATAAATCACGATGATTAATAAATGGGAATACAGTAGTTAATTCTTATCGTAGTTCATATTAGATTGCTCGACGCTCTATGATTATAGTAGGCTTTTTATGGACTTTGTAAACCAATGGTATTTTAGTTTAATTAATAAAACGTTACAAACGTCCTTTTTATTGTGGAGTTATGTACTGTTTTTACGAAACCCCACATGTTCATCATGTTGGTAGTAGTGTGCGAGCGGGCTCTCTTTGGGAGCAGCGCGCGAGCGGCCGCTTTCTGCTGTTATAAATGTATGTAACGGTACTGTTTCTTAATCTGAACAAAATTTCTTTAGCTACAATAGATGCCATAGATCGACCATTTTGGTCGGTTTCATAGCGAAAACTACTAACATTCCCTGCCAGGAAATAAACCGATAAAGATCCCTATAAGAATTCTGATAAGAGTAACTGGTGCACCATTTCAAAGCATTTCTTTAGGAAAATGGATGGTCTGAACTTTTTCCTGAGGTATAACTGATACAAAATACTTCAACGACATACCCATCTAGAAAATTTTAACGAATTTTAAAAAGCACTCTCTATGCTTATTACCAAAAACAGGATATAATATTATTCAACAACATACAAAGAAATACTCGTTGGCTGGAAAACGATCTTTCTAAATGAATAGCTTAAAAGGGTATTATCTCTTTCCCAGTCTGCGCATAATTAAGGTAAAGGTTAAGTCTGTATACGAGCCAAGTGGCCCATCAGGCCGGTGCTTATCCCGGTTTCAGTAGCATGAAGCGACTAAGAGTATTTCTACTCCCCCTGGATGGGATGCTAGTCCATCGCAGGGTTACCCCCAGCAGTAAATTCGCCGGTACCCATTTATACACCTGGGTGGAGAGAGGCACTATGAGAGTTGTGTCTTGCCCAGGAACACAACGCAGTGCCCCGGCCAGGGCTCGAACCCGGACCGCCCGATCCGGAGTCCAGCGCACTAACCATTAGGCCACCGCGCATCCCACTTGCGCATAATTAACAATGATTATTTGTTTTATTAAAAACACCCAAATTTCAGTATTTGAGCTCCCCATCTGTTCTCGCTGACGCATACACCTACCATATTTGTGGTGCATGGCGTGTAAACCAATCAAAACTCAGGAATTGCAATAAACCATGGCTTGTTTTTAATAATGGTATTAATGTCTTATTACAATTCTTGGTTTTAATTAAATCACATTTCATGAGCGTGAGTACAGTGTGCCTTAAAATACATTCCCTTAAAAGCTTTTTCATCCAGTAATCAACAACTGAGTGGGTGGTGACTCTACATTTTGCTTGGACATTAGCTAACTTCGGCGACTTTTTCCCATAAAACAACAACAACAAAGAATGACATTCCAGCCCGGCCTAGAACCGTTATCGAGTACGTTATCGGTCTACACTCCAATGATAAGTTACTCATAATTTTTTTACAACGTCTCGGTATTTTTTGGACATAGTTAATTTCTGTAACTTTATCCCAGCAGGAAAACTATACAAAGAAAAAAAAGTTAAACCTTCCACCGCGCGCGGCCTAGAACAAAGTACGTTATGTCTACATACTCATAATAGTCTGAAATGTCAGCCGTCTTCTCTTCCTTACCCCACCAGAGGAAGGAAGAGATAACGGCTGACATTTTGGAATACATACTCATGAAAAGTTACTCATTCCACATATGATCAAGAATGTCGAGAATTGTACGGTATCTTGCCGGATTGATATCAATTTACCAATCTGCTTGTCTGTGTGTTAACTCGGTGGCCTGTTCAATAACGGTTGCCTCGAATGAACGCTAAATGAGTGTCATCCGCTGCACAGGCAGCCAGGCCGAAAATCCTTACTCATAGCCGATAATATTATCGGATTTATCACATGCTTGAGATAATACATCGCCAGTGTTGTTAGTCCCACGTAGAGAAAGTCCGGCTTGGTTGTCGTCCCTGGGGAGAATTCCTGGATCAACATGATGACTCCGCGCGGAAGATAACAAACTTGGAAAACCAGCATCAGCACTATCAGCATCCTGACCAGGCGTTTCTTGTGTCTTGCACGGTAGCTGTTCTTCATGGGACTGTTCTGCTGGTGGGCGTTGTTTCTAGCCCTGAGAGCACGGATGACGTTGAAGAAGGCTGCACTTTGGAGCACCAGCGGCAGGGTTAGTATATGTAATCGCATGGGCCCGAGGGCAATTAAGGATAACTTTCACGCGCATTTTCAAAGTTTTCACAAAATTGCCCTGGTCACGAAGCGACGAGGGCAATTTGGAAAACTTTGAAAATGCAAGTGAAATTAATCCTTAATTGCACGAGGGCACATTGCGATTACGTGTGTCATTATTTTAGCAAGCCAACGATCGCACACTGTTGTTGAGATTCAATTCAAGTTGCGACTTGAGGTAGATCCACTTCCAGCTGCTTACACATTTAAAACAGGATGAAGTAAAAACAATTTTATTGGCAGTTTCAGCGTTATATTACATTTCAGTTCCTTTTGATGAGACGGCGTCACCCCCTTATAATTACAGTTGAATCCCGATAACTCGAACCTTCACGGGAAATCGAAAAAAGTTCGAGTTATCGGGGTTTCGAGTGAACAAGGGTAAAATTAGTAAGAAAATTACCTGGAGGGGAATCGAAAAAGGTTCGAGTTAGCGGGAGGTTCGAGTTATTGAGGGTTCGAGTTATCGGGATTTAACTGTATGACTTTAACGTTTGTCGCTTTTTAATGAAAATTTCCATTTGCTCGGTAACACGGCAATAAAGTGGCCAAAGAGGGGTCAGCTAAAAAAACGATGGAATCAAAACCTTAAAATTATCTGTTTCTCAAGAAGGAACTCAACATTCGCGGCTAATTTGGAAAAACCTCTTGAAACTAGGCCTCTCCTCCGGTCATCACTGATAGGGTAGCCAATAACACTGCCTGCTGGCCGGCTTGTCACAGACAAAATGAATTATAAATTAATAAATCATATGTGGTAAAGCTGTCCATGATGACAGCCATAAGAAAATTGTGTAACAACGATGGACTCCTCGCAAATTTATTTGCCCTCCCAAAATATAGTACCGAAAAGTAAACAGTTGTCTGCTACATAATTTACTTTATAAAGCGCTCGCGAAAATTTTCGATTCTTTGATGCTTTTTATTCGAAGGCAACGCTTATTTGGAGGTGACTATTTAAAACTCCTTAAGAAACGACACCAAAACTCAGTTTAAAATGTTTTTTAAATGTGTTACTACCTATTTTCATATCGGAGTTATGAGCTGCAAAGGGGTGTAAGCTTCGTTGAATGAGCGCTGTTTTAGATCTCAAGTGTTTCGTATATTTAAGTGCCGCATTGTTTTGTAGGGGGTTGCGCTTATTCAATGGCGGTGCTCAAAATGAATACTTTTTGCTCCCATTTGCGGCGCCACAACATTAGAAGTCTACATCTTAAGCAAGCACAGGAGAAACTGACTTTGAATCCAATTCAAAATATGAAGACGCTAAAGGCTGGGGTATAACTGAATCCCGTTTTTCCACCGCTTAACTTGGGTTTAATGCGAATATCTCGTTCGCGTTTCAAGCAATCCAGGTCTGTTGCCATTAAAAAACAAAATTGCCTTCCCTGAAGTGGCCTAAATCAAGCGAGAAGGCAGTTATTGTAAAGACCGCTAGATGGTTTGATTTACGAGGGAACATAATTCTGTGTTGTGGTAGCTCCATAAGTAAGCCTATATCATATGTTCTTTGGGAAGAAAAAGGTGACCAGCCGACCAACTGATTCGAACCTTGGAATAAATATATCTTTTATTAAAAACTAGCCATGGTATATTGCAATTCCTTAGTTTTGATTGGTTTACAGGCCATGGTATATGAGATGTATTCAACGTTTTCTTTTCCCTGAATGCTGACTTTCCACGTCTTTTGAATCAGTTTCGCGCTGTCAGGAGAATTAAGAAGATTACATGCGCGGAATATGTTAAACCGGCCTTGTATTTCGCGCGTCCCGCGGCGAGGTGGGAGAAGCACGACCTCAGAAAATAAAACTCGTCTAAACGGCTTTAAACTCACTCCAGGAACACAAAGACGTCAAAATAACGCAAGGCAAACATAAGGCATTCAAGACGTTTTTATTCAAAATCTTTTGTACATGTACTATTAATAGCAATTTTCGAAGCATTCTCATGCATAACGTAATCGCCTACATCAATATGTCACGCTGATCAAATACAACATCTGGGCCGCCTGTGCTGATCTCTAACGGGAAATCCCCTTCCCCCACTTCCTGAATTCATTTCAATCTGCATTTCAGTCATCTCATTTTATATAAACAATCTCAGTACGTAGGCTACTAGAGATGTGAAATTAAACCAGCTCTGATGCCCATGATCTCTATAGCTTACATAGTGTAAAAATAACTTTATTGATAACTTTATGAAAGAAACCTTTTTATTTAAATACTTTTGTTCAATGGTATTATTGTGATTTGTGTTAAGAAAGTCAAAAGTTCTAATGCACACACGTGGGGTTGATATTGTACACTATGTGTTTACAGCTATGAACGAAAGTAGATGTCCCAAGAACACCAATCACGCTAAAGATCACATTTGAAGCTATTAATTAAAAAAAAACTTGGCGTTCTAGTCAGTCAGGGAGAGCGAGAAAACGAGCGCGCGAGCAAAGCGACGGCGAGGGACAGAAGGGAAGAAAGAACGCGTTCTTTCTTCCCTTCTGCCCGCCGCCGTCGTATTGCTCGCGCGCTCGTTTTCTCGCTCTCCCTGAATGAATTGAATGCCAAGCTACGCAGGCTAGAAGCTATTAAGAATATTATTAAGAAAGTTATAAATGCTTCGCAAAAAACATAACATACAAATGGTGCATTCTAATAAAAATTGAGCCTGAACATAACATTTTACTATAAGCTAGAGACATGTGATAGCAGCATAGTCATTTTGAAAAAAAAATATCGTGCAAGGTTTCGGTTGAAAAAAATATTGCACTCCTGCTGTTTGTGAAAAAACAACATTCCTTTGCAGAAATTTCTACCCGCCCCACTCTTCACCTTCACACATTTCAAATGGTGGATCCCTCAGCTACGCCAAGAGATGGTTTGTGTGCGAAAGGCCGCCAATCAGCCCCCCGGCGAATGAAAAACTCCAACTTACAGCTCACACGTCATGAAACATGAGACCCGGTATCTGTTTGGACGTATTTATTTTTCTCACACTGTGGAAAAAAGCGATACGCACCATTTGATTGTTTACACGGGTTTGCGAACACAAATTTACTTTGCTTCTTTCCAATAGCTAGGTAAATCCCAGTATGTATACAACAATAAATAATATGATGGTAAAATAATGGAAGATGTCTCAAGTAAATTCTTTTCGCCTTACTGGTTACTGAAGGCTCTCAGTGTGATTATAACTTTTTCTGCAGTTTTTAGTCCACAACATGAAATTAGATTAGATTTTACGCACACGGTCAGTTTATATGCCAGTCTTCCATTATTAGAAATGAATGAGGGGTGTTGTACACAATATGGTATCTTGCACAAAGTTTAAATCATGCGGCGAGCACTGGATGATGTCCCCGCCCCGCACCATCGATCCGAAGCCTAATTATAGAACCACCGGTCTGCAAACAGAAAATCTTAAGAAGCTAAGTGCGACAGCTTGTTTTTAAGTTCATTATTAAGAGCGAAGTTGAACTACAAACTGGGTTTGGTATTACAAAGCAAGGTGGAAAGCCCGCGCCCTCAAACTAAACCCTTGCTAAAGCCAACACCCCGACAGTTTTAGGGAAGACATAACGGTTTGATAAAGGAGAAGCCGCAGTTTATGTTGGTCTTTACGCATGTTAAGCCAAACTAATTAATTTCACTCGGTCGGGGTTTAATCATAACGAGACCAAAAATCAATTATTAATGCCACTTTACTGCCGAAGCAGTTTAATCTGCCTGGTGTAAGATCAATAACAACACAAGCAAACCAAAATATGAAATCATCTTGGACCATAATTTTGGCACTTCTGCCTTGTTTGACTCAGGTTTGAAATAGTTACAACATATTTTTAAATTCCAAAGGGTAGTTCATTCTTAAAATTTCGTTGGCGATAAAACAGTCGTTTCCTAAACGATAGGATTAGCTTGGAAGGTAAAACCACGATTGAGATCGTTCGCTAAAATTTTGTTTTACTTAGTTAAAAATGAAAAAGGAGAATCGAGTTTTAAAAAATAGCGAAAAGTATCTTAACTCGTGTCTTTTTTTTTTTTGAAATGTAAAATTAGCTAGTAGCTTTTTTAAACAGCTTGATGCTCGACTAACTTCAACATGCAAAGACTGAAAACAACTTTGTTGAAATCACTTAAAGGGGCACTATCACGGCTGAAATATCATATTTTATAAGAATGGGCTGTAGCTTGCTATAAATTGTACTTAATTGTCTTGCAATAGGAAGAAAAAAAGGCTTACAGTGGTAAATGCAAAGAAATATCAACTAAGAGGAAACAGTGACTAACAAAATGTTCAAAATTTCACCAGAATGGCAGCTTTGAATTCTGGACATCCTGTCCAAAAATCAATCGCAATCCACTTCCATCCTTGCAATCCTGTACTTCTTCCTCAAAATAACTGTTCTATCCTGTTTTGTGGGATCTATTTATCAAATTTATTCATGTATTTGGTGGCATTTGGAAATATACTGAGGAAATTAGAAAATAGAAATTTCTATGATCAGCCGTGATAGTGCCCCTTTAAATGTTCTGGTAACAAGATTAAATTTTGGACTATTCTGTAAGAAAAGTTTAATTTCCTTTTCGCCACCAATGTTACTTAACTAGACTACTTAAATTTACGAAATAAATCCTCCATGATAAAATAAATTCGCGTTACATGTAAGTTTATTCGGAATTTATCAAGCATTGGGGTTGTTTTTCATTAATCACAGCTATTACCCACCGGGTTTAGTTAGCTGGAAAACGACCGGCACGATAATGAAGAAAGCTATCCTGATGTAGCACAAAATTCTGAAAATTATAAATGACCATAAACAAAAAGCGTAGTACATTCTTCTTTCAGTAAATTTACGAAACCGATCGGGCGTCCTTCAATTCTGCTTTGTTGCTGCCAGGCGTGCTTAGGGAATAATCACGAGTTATTGAGACTAAAAAGATTGATTGTATTGGATTGTGAGACTAGCATGGGGTATGTTAACCATGATTGCTTGTTTTTCGTATTGTACAGTTCACAGTGGCACTCGATGATGAAGGTAAGCAGTTGTAGCATGAAATGAATTACATAGCGTTGATTTTGCCCCCAGCCATTTACATAGATCGTAATCATTTCGGCTAAACCTCATAATAAACTCAGCTGAAACCTGAGAATTAGTTCAACGGCTGCATTTACTGTTCGATTATTCGCTTATCGATTAGTTGTCTGAACGACAGTGCAGATTCAAATGTACTAAATAAAATGGGCGAGGGGGGGGGGGGGGGGGAGGGGGTATATAATAGGGCTTTTTTTGCTCATATAACTAAGAAGAACGGGTAACGAAATCTTTTCAGCCAGTCGAGCGTACGTTACGTTTTTGTTACATATTTATCATACAGTAATAACACTGATTATCATAGGTTTTTATTTTTTGACATTTATCTTTTGGGGTTAGGGTTTTATCTTTTGATTTTCTTCCAGTTGTAGTTAGCCCCTTTTTATATTCGTATTACAAGCCCATGTTGGAATATACGAATTAAGGTATTATATTTTGTTAACATTGAGACTCTCGGGAAACAAAATTGTACTTTGTTATTAAGCTGGGATTTTTTTTCCCTAACAGCGCTCGCTCTCATTGGCTACTTGGAGGTCACATGACATCTAACAATAAAACGGTTTCCCGCCAAAAGTCTCTGAGCGGGCAACATTGCAAAATCTTTGACGACCGCCGTCCTTCTAAGTCTTCGATGTGCTATATAACAAATGACTGGCCCGTAGGGAAACCAGTTAATTTTTTTTCATTTTATTTCCTTTTTTCACTAGTATATTGCGAGTGGCAAAACTTAAGGCGGGGGTACATATTGGTGGTTTTCACTGTCACGCAATAAAAAAATAAAATCGAAACCATTCAACGACAGACGCTATGAATTTCAGATATTATAGAAGATAAATAGAAAAACAATTCGTCCAAATTTCAGGTCTATGCGGTGCACCGTTTGTGAGTTATTTGCCGAAACTTTCCACGCAAATTTATAAAGCTCAGTATGGAGACGCCATATTTGTGTCCTTCCGAGGGGCACAAACATGGCCGCCGTGATGTCAGAGAAACCATCTGGGACTTAATTTTACTATTGATAGCGACTACTTTTGGCTCATGATCTATTATACATTTACATAAACAGAACTTAGTACACTGGTAATGTTCAATCTGCCAAAATGGAAAGGAAAGGCCCTTTTTGAATCAAAACAACTTTGTCACGGCACTCAGCTTGATATCACATACGGCGGAGAACTCGAATATTCAAAATGCTCTGTTTTTAAAACGAAGGGCACAACCAAGCTGGAAATTTGCAAAAAGATATATTTTTAGTTTATCTTACACCTAGTGGCATCGAAAGTTTAGCAGGCCTATTGAATTTTGATTTCAGAATTTTATGACGTAACATGAAAACCAAGAATTATGTCATATATGCTTTATGTCGAGTATGCTTTATGTCGAGTATTCGCTATATTTTCAGTTATAGATCGCCATGCAGATTCAGTCCCGCGTCTAAAAGAAATCAAAGAAATCTCCAACTTAAACATATACATAGTTGCCAAATCTTTTGAAAGCGAAAATGATAACTTTGCCGCTAGCAAAATACTTATCTAAAGCTTATGAAATACACCAGCAGCCAAAAAATGTAATAGAGCAGCTCGTCCATGCAAACCAAAGCAGGCGCCCAGCACAACGTTTTAATCACGACTTGTTATACAATTGCAATTTCCTTAATTTGATATCTGAATAAAGTGGAAGATACGAGTTGAGTTATTTAACAGCCCAAAGAACCAACGTTTTTCATTTCATTTTATTTCCCTTCCATGGTACCGCAGTTCGCCTTGTTGGAGGTGCGGCAAACCATCTGGGCCGAGTAGAAATCCTTTACAGTGGAGAATGGGGCACAGTTTGCGATAACCGCTGGAGTAAGAATGACGGTCACGTGGTATGTCGAATGTTGGGCTTCTCAAAAGCCATCCAGATATTTAAATCTTCAGCATTTAAGGGTGGCAGTGGCAAAATATGGCTGACCAAACTTAATTGTAATGGAACTGAGAACTCGCTGTTTAATTGTCAAAACGCCGTTAAGTTTCTTGGAGATACCGGATGTACTCATGAGCAGGATGCAGGGGTGGAGTGTTTAAAAGATGGTAAGTTATCAAATGTAATCATATCTGATTTTTCGACGCCTCTTGTTTTCAAATGTATTTTGGCTGTGTATTTGGAGAGCGAAACCACTTTTGCCAAATATGTGCGAATTTTAAAACGAGAGATGCTGTAAGGCCGCGAAAGATGAAACGTTTTCTGAGTATCGGTGGCCAGAAACAAGAAAGGAGGGGGCGGGGGGAGGGGGGGGGAGAGTGTGGGTTGGGTGGGGTAGGCCCCCTGCTCCCCTTCTCTAGTTTGATCGAAACCGGAGATCGACTGTTAAATTTCTGAGGAAAGCAACGCTTTAAAAAGACACAACATATAGAACGTGTACATGTATGTATCATGAACGAACTACGAACGAACGAACGAACGAACGAACGAAAGAATCGGGTCACAGCTTTCTACAACCAGTGATGATTGTTTTCTATTGTTCACAGAAGATAAAACTGGCAGTTGTTCAACGCAGACACTAACCCAAGAAGGTTCGTTCCATTCCCCCAATTATCCAAGAAATTATCCCATGGACGCTGTATGTTACTGGATAATAAAAATTCCGCAGGAAATGCAATTGCAATTTATTAAGCTCACATTTGAAGCATTCCAACTGGAGTACGGCTCTTCTTGTGCTTATGACCAACTGACGGCCTTTGATGGCGAAGAGGGAAACAAGACAATGCTGGGAAGGTTTTGTGGCGTCGACATTCCTCCTCCGTTATTCTCAAGCAGCGATCAGATGGTTGTTAAGTTTACCAGCGATTCTTCGATGGCCCAGAGAGGTTTCAATGCAACATTTGAGTTTACAAATGTATTAGGTTAGTACATTAAATCCATTTATTTAATTAGTTTTATGTTCGAGCTTAGGAACTCTCCGCCAGCTAAAGCAATGAACATAATAGAACGTTATGTTTTTTCAAAGAGGCAAGCATTTTGTTTCTTTATAATTCGACTTAATTTTCTCCTTCAATAGACAGCCGTTTAATAATATCACTTGCCCTCCCAGGGTATCTGCTTCTTAAGCACCCTTTAAGTTTTTTACTTGGTTCGGGTTCGCTTGTTCTTGTCGGGTGAATATATTCAATAAACCCTCTTAGTAATTAACTGTCTGAAAAGCTGGAGGCGGGTTTGATAAGAGAGCGGGCTGTTACAACAACCGCGTGTAAGAACACACAAAAGATACTCTGAAGTTACTCTTCGCCGAATGGGAAGAACTGAATACAAAGGAATTTTTCTGCCCAATCAGGAGCCAGCATTCACATAGCCATTTGGAAATGGTGTGAAGAGACTCAGTTCTGAGATCTCGTTCAGTCCTTTTCAAAAACTTTCACGGCTCCAATTTTTGCTGGGCATACTTCGTGTCGCCCCGCCCAGTTATATTGCCCCTTGGTCTCCGAGGATGCAAAAAATTCATGTTTTCTTTGTAAAACCTTACCAAAACAAAATATAAGCATGTTATTCACGTTTCCCTTGGGGGCATACGATGTATGCACCTGGTGTGAAACCCTCGGGCATATATCACATACCCCCTTCCAAGCCCCATGACAGATAGTAGGTCCGCATTGCGTACATATATGTTCAGAAAGCAAGGCTTTATATTAACCACTTCTGGACTTGGACGTGTTCTGAAATCTTCTGAAACGAGCTATGATCGAGATAATAAATTACTCATCTTATGATTTATAAGATATATTATCTCACCATAAACAAAACAATACACGTTCCATTTATTACTATAACGTGCCTCTGATTTGGTTCATTGATTTAATTTGACTAGTACCTGCCGATATACTGCTCATTACCTCTGAACAGTCAGTAGTGTTTGGTGCAGACGTAAAACTCGACTGCTGGTCAAAAGGAGTTCCCACCCCTGATGTAGCATGGATGAGAAATGGAAAAGTGTTGGTCAAGGGCGAGAGAACGGTGATCTTGAAACTCGACAACGTAACATGGCAAGATGAAGATGTATACACTTGTGTAGCTAACAATTCAGGAGGAAGTGACACAGGAGAGACCAACGTTGATGTTGTAGGTCGGTATTTCAAAAATTCTTTTTGAAATCTTACTTACCTGAGGTTAAGGGTAGCCGTCATGCGAGAACTCCTCCGGAGAACTGTTGCGTGTCATTCAATAAACTGCCGGTTGCGAATGAGACCTGCTCCTGGGCTCATTCCGTAAAGTAATTGTTGCTTTTTTTACCGTATTGTTTTTTTTTCTCAGAATGTCCATCGTCGTGCAAATGTTTTTCTGCAACCGATGAATTAAGAATTGATTGCAAGTCTTCGAACATCACCTCCGTGCCATTAACTATCCCGGGGAGCGTGACAGAAATGTAAGTTAATTAATTTGTTTGCTCTATAACTCTGGTTAATTTTCTACAGGTTAATGACTATGTTATTTCTTATACGCACAGTGACCTTTCAGATAACAGGATAGCGACTTTGAATACGGAAGACTTGAAGTCCTTGAAAAAACTTCAAAAACTGTAAGTAATGCATACTGTGTACACGTGCACATAACACCTATTCCGTTTAGTTTGTCAAAATATTTAACTTAATATTTCAATGTATGATGAAAAAATGCATCCAACTAACTGTATTTTCTTTGGAAAAAAAATAATTTAGAAGGACGATTGTGATCTTAAAATAGTCAATCAATCAATCAATCAATCAATCAATCAATCAATCAATCAATCAATCAATCAATCAATCAATCAATCAATCAATCAATCAATCAATCAATCAATTGCGAGAGAACGGCGATCCTGAAACTCGATCGAGTTAGGGTTAGGGTCTCCTCATGTCAGTAGGAGCACAAGGTCGTAAGTCACCCGCTTACTAGTATTTTAAAACATATTTCGTTATCTTGCTCCCCGCCCACTGAACCAGTGGCGGATCCAGGGGAGGAGCCCGGCGGGCCCCGCCCCACTTGTTTTTTCGGAAATAGCGCATTTTCTGTTCACTGCCGGAATTATCTATGATCTTCGCAGAATTCAACATTCATAGTCAAGCCTTCAAAAGCGCCCCCCCCCCCCCCCCACCTCCTCCTAGCTTTGGGTCTGGATCCGCCACGAGTTTTCAAAGACCGTTTTCTTATATATACGATATTGTTACATCATCGTTTGAACATGTTGAAACCTTCGTTTTCGCTGACAAAACAAAAACGGTACTATCTCGAAGACCTCCAGTTTGGAAAGAGGAGCAGTAAAGATAAATCATATTGATGAGTGGAAATAAGGTCAATAAGTATATGTTATTTTACGTTTTTATTATTTATCTCAATCATGTTCTCTGCACAGGTATTTATCAAACAATGACATTAAGCGACTAAGAAATGGAACATTTCAGGACACTGGTGCCTTGGAAGAAATGTAAGTCAACTGTATTTTATATTTCTTTCCACTTTTTTCGGATTAAGTAATAAATGTTCAGTTTAATTAATAGAGCTGGAACTTAATTACGGTTTATTTCCTTTTAACATGAGTGGCGTGTGGGAGGTTTTGATAGTTGCGCTCGATTATGTGGTCACTGTGTTGAGTGTATAAATGGATTCCGTTGTTTTAAATGCTGGAGGGAGGGTAATTGTGATAGACTAGCATTCCATCCATGGGGGGGGGGGGGGGGGGAATAGAAATAACCCTTGTCGTTTCATGCAACAGTAGAAGAGCGGCCCCTCTTGAAATTACATCGTCTGACACGCTAACCTTCAGCAAAGTAACTCTTAAATCATACAATTTTTTTTCGACACTGTTGTGAAGAAATGATCATCAAAGGAGCACCACACCACTGAAAAACATGCTGATAAATTTTCCAGCTCAATTGCTTACTTATCCATTTGGCAGATTTTTGGCCCGCAACGAGATCAATGTACTAGAAGAAGGATCATTCACTGGCCTGGAATATTCCCTTGTCATTTTGTAAGTGTCGCATATCTAGAATTAAAGCTCTAAAAAGAAATCAAATTGATTTCACCTGATTTCAATTAGTCTCGAAGCTCCGTCGATGTTTTTATCGAGGGGGTAAAGCCCCATGTTGACTATCAAAGCCGTAGACTGCAAAACAGTCGTTTTTCCTCTAAAATCAGACCTCTCGATTAGAAGACCGCTCGAGCGCTTTCGCAAAAACTACGGCTGTTTTGCAGTCTATCAAGGCCGATAGAGAAATCACCAGTAGGTAGTCTAATGTCTTAGCATAAGACAGTTGCTGATATACTAAACATCGATAAAACGTTTAATTTATTGACGGTTTTTCTGAATAATTTTCTGCGACAGTGCGCAAAAATTGCGCATACCTACTCCGGGGTTCTTTCTAACCATGCATTGATGCATGTTTAACCAATCAGATTGCAAGTTTGCTAATGGCGAGCCACTGCGCACGGTACCAAACGGTGGCATGGAGAACAAGGCGTAATAACGCTGCGTTCGAGGCCGGCTTATAATAATAGCTCCTTTATTAAATTTGTTATTTTCTTACTCAACTACAGGTTTCTGTCAAACAATTTCCTTACTTCCTTGACGAGTGGCGTGTTCAACAATTTAACTTCTCTCAAGTATTTGTAAGTTATCAAACGATCCATCTGTCGGAATATCTATAATTAAAAAGGAAAATGTGTAATTAGGGCTGGCGAGTTCTTTTTTTATTCGTACTATTTCACCACAAGCCGTCCCTCTTTCACTTAGGCCGTGGAGCAAGAAGGGATAAACTAAGCCAGAGAATAAAATAAACGTTTCGAAACCAGCCACGGCAGTGTTGATCGAAATACGTTTTTAAGTTAAAAAGTTGTAATAAAGCAACATTTAGCCCTGTTCAGTACACTGCATGTCATCCAGCAAAGGTGGGCTTATATCCGGGTGGGCTTATAACCGGATGTATGTTTTTGTTTCCAGGTAGATGGGCCTATAACCGGGGGGGCTCATAAGCGGAGGGGGGGGGGGGGGGGGCTTATAACCGGAATTTTACGGTATTTAACGAAAATACTATTAAAATAAATTATATTTGATTTTATCAGGTTCTTGAGTAACAACGACATTGTTACAGTGGATTCATTGACCTTTATGGGTCTTACATCTTTAATGTTGATGTAAGTAAGCTGTACGTAACTTAGAATAAATGAAATTATTTGCACGGGAGAAACAAACAATGATAAGATCCTCACCGTGAAAAAATTCCAGGGCTTCAACGGGGTTCGAATCGAACCCGTGATCTCCGCGATACCGGTGCGATGCTCTACCAACTGAGCTATGAAGCCACTTATTGGGAGCCAGGTTAATTTTTGTAGGCTCTTCCTTTCCCAATGAAGGAATCGAGAACAGAATAAATGAAATTATTTGCAAGGCGTAGAGATAAAAAAGTAATGACACGACCCTCACCGTGACAATTGAAGCAATTGGGGGAAAACGAAGCCTGGAAATTCTGTCATCCATTCCTTGATGGGAGAGTAACAAGACAACAAGTCAGAAATAAAAGCTTGATTGCAAGGAAGTACGTGCGTCAGATGGTTGAAATACCTACCGAAAAAAAAAACTGAACTAGATTATCAACAAGACTCAAAGACTTAGTACTGCTGTTTCGGGCAATGTTTGAAGTTTGAGAGAAGCTCCTACGTTTTAACAGAACTGTAGTTGGTTTCTTTGAATTGTAATTGTATCCATAGCGAAATCGGCAGGAGCTGTAACCTTAGCTATAATCATCGATCTATAATAATCCCAAACTCGTTATTACGGCGAAACCAAGCCAAAATAATCAGTCTGGCTAATCACAAAAGACAATCCAGTGAACCAATCGAAACTCAAAGCAAATACGTGTAACCTAAACCGCTCTGTCATTTGTAAAAGAGATCAAAGTATAAATATTAACTATTTCTTGCTAAAATACCATAATCAAGTCAAGCTTTCTTTTCTTTATCATGTCGGTCTTGATCGCTAACTTAAATTACTATTATGTTGTATGTTTGTTTTGCTTTCAGTAATCTTGCAGACAATCCTATTACGACACTTCAGAAGAAGGCTTTTTCTATTAATGACACGAAACTTCAGACAATGTAAGTTGGTCTGACGTTTAAATGGACACAGTCAGCTCTGGGGAGAGCTATGTTTATTCTAGACTTTCAAAACATGTAACAACCCCAAATGAAACACGCGAAATGATATGCTCCTTTTGTAGAAGCTATATAAGGCCGTGTTCACACTTAGTACCCGAGCACTGGTACATGAGCACTGACAAAAAAATAGCGTCGCGTTCAGACACAGAAAACCAAAGTGCCAAGTACCCTAAAGTGCCCGAGTGCAAGGTCGAGACCTTGTACTCGGGCACGGGCACCGTGTCCTAATTCTGGCATGGGAACTTGCAAAAATAGAATGTTCTCATTAGTGCCCGGCCAGCGAGAATCGTACTTGGCCGGGCACTGTGCCCAGGCACCAAGTGTGAACACAGCCTAAGGCTGTGTGGTATCAAAATAGTCCGCAGACCTCGAAGCAAACTCACTCCGATTGGCTTTGGGATTGCACGTGATTAAATTTGCACGTGAAAGACTGCATGAATTGTTTATTCTAAGAATAAGATGAATAAGTTGAGAAAAAGTTGTGAGACATTTTCAGGTAAGGTAAGCTAGCCGCACCTTCTCTTTTCCGAGAAGAAGAAGAAGAAGAAGAAGAAGAAGAAGAAGAAGAAGAAGAAGAAGACGAGACCACTCTTTTACGTGCACTATCATAGGAGAAGCTGCAGCTCCTTTCATCTAAACTGTCTCAGTACACCTGCGTTTCCTATGCTCGAAGCTCTTTGCCCAGTTATAACTATCAGCTATGTCAGTACTGCAACTCAATGTAATATTTATTTTTCTTCCAGCTATCTGATGAACACGAAGTTCGAAAAACTGAATCTGAGAGCATTTGATGGTCACAAGAACGTTAAGACGTACATGTAAGGGGTTTTCTGTTTCATCCATAGAGTCAAATAGAGGATATTGTTGCTTCCTTGTCTCAGGACCAGATAGGACCAGTACAATGCCAGAAAAACCTACGGCATGGTAATCTGCGATGGACTAGCATCCCATTCAGATGTAGGAGCCCGGAAGGGGGCGGAGTAATAGTCAAAACGTTTTTGTACAGGAAGAAAAGAAGCATTTTTCTTCTCTTTTTTTTTCCTAGTTCACCTGATAACGTGGATGACGGGATAGTCACAAACCAAAAGGGTCTGTTTATCGCTCTTACCGAAGCAGGGTTTGCAGCCGGGAACGAATCGTACAGATCTCCCTGCCCCACGGGAACATTTGTTCCTCATCTTGAAAACTTCAAGTACAACACAGCTTTGGAAGCGGAATGCATTCCGTGCCCACCGGGTGAGTCATGTTTATGTTGTCAACAATTATTAAAAATATGTCGACCTACAAATATTGAGGTCACTGGTAGCAAAATAGGTAAGTAAGATTTGAACAACTTAAACTTAAGTTCATTTGTTTAGCATACCCGGTCACAATATACGTGACTTTTTACGCTTCCTTCAAGACAATACGAGGCTACCATCCCAGACAAAAGTAGTTGGGACACTTCGCGTGGGTCACAAAACTCAACTCCCCTCCCCCTCCTCCACAACAATGCTCGAAAACATCGCATTTTTGAACTAAAAGACCAAAAAAAAATAACTGATTTTCAACATTATACGGTGGGAGGGTGGGATGGGGGGAGGGGAGGGGAGGGGAGGGGAGAACTCTTGTACAGTGTCCCAACATTATTGTCTCGGATTGTAGGTCTTACAAAGTGCTTAAGTACCTTACGATGTAGAAACAATGGAGCTGCGTAAGGTTTTTGTGCTTTTTAAACACGGGGACCCTCAGTCCGTTGCAGTTAGTTAATTTCAAATCATCGTCACTGATCGTGTTTCAGGTGGTTTCTATTCGGACAGTGTTGCTCATGTTGATGACAGGTGCTTTTTGTGCAATCCGGGAACTTATGTTCCACCTGAGAGAGCACCAGGGAAGAGAGTGCTGGACTGTCACGTGTGTCCTACAGGTAAAATGATTGGGAACTGTTTAAATCACGAGCAGTTAAGTAGTCGGCTTGAGTAAAGAGATACTGTTTACAGGTTGAATGTACGGCGGCCCAACAGGCCCAATGGCTAGCCTGCTGGACTCTGGATCAGCTTGAGGCAGAAACCCTTATGAGTTTCTGGTTGAGGTCATTATATGTTCTGATCACGGACGACAATTTTACCCTCATAGTGTAGCACGTACAGGGAGGGGTATAGATGGGTAGTAGCATCTCATTCAGGTTAATGGGGAGTAGAAATACTCTTTGTTGATTCATGCTACATAAACTGGGATAAACTTCGGTGGTATAGACCATTTCAAACGGTCCGAAAGTAGACATTAAGTGGCCAGAATGATTGCTTCATTCAGTGGAGAGGCACTAGAAAAGGAGGCTTATTACAAGTATATTTTCCAATATAAAGCTTCAAAAATCAATTATATTTTTGTTCGCTTGAAACCGGGTCGGTGACCTCCCCTGGTTTTGAACAATTAAGGTGTAACTCTCTGCTCTTTTGCAAGCGCTCAAGGTATTAAAGAATATAAATATACTGAAAAAAATACTTTGCGAATTTAAAAATTTAACTGAGAACGAGGTAAAACGTAACAAGTAAGGGAGTTTCACGAAGCCTATGTTGAATTGCTGAATATGCGTTGTCTTGTAATGTTTGTCACCGCAGTGTGTTTATTATTTCTACTAAAGTTAAAATGGCCGAAAAATAAGAGTGTTTACGATAATCCAGTTTATGCATTGCAGTAAGAAAAATTGTTTCACATATTTTAGATCAGATATTATCTTCTTTTCTTCATTGCAGGGACCAGAACAAACCTTGATTCTGGATACCGAGCTTGCAAGTGCATCGAAGGATTTCACCGCCAAAATCGCTTTGGCCCCTGTAAAAGTTGTCCCTCTAAAGGTCTCGATTGTGTCAATGAATCCGTTTCGTTGAAGAAAGGATACTACTGGCAGTGGGACTCAGAAGAAAGCATGCTTGCCTATAAAGATTTCGCGGATAATTTAAAAATCGAAAATAACTCTTACTCTAGGAATACGTCCTCCTACAATGGAACTCTTCCCCGGCCCTACCAATGTCCGCACGTGGAATCATGCGAAGGAGGATTGGAATCTAAATGTGCCAAAGGTTACTCAGGCCCTCTATGCGAGGTGTGCGAAAGTGGATATTATAAACGAGTTCTTTCCTGTAAAGCTTGTCCATCCGGTACCTGGGTCATCGTGCAGCTTTGCGTTTTAGGCTTGGTAGTTCTCGTTCTCATTGCTATATTGATATGGAATGGGAGGAGAAAGAAAACCAAACGAAAGCGACCTATGATTGACATCCTGTTAGCTAGGCTAAAGATTGTCATTGGCTTTTATCAAGTTACATCCGGGATAGTTGAAGCGTTTGTTTATGTCAAGTGGCCTTCCTCCTTGTCTATGATCGGTGATTACGCTGAAGTTATCCAGCTCAATATTCTACAGTTTGTACCACTTCATTGCCTCTTTCCATCTTGGAAGCAAGATGCGTTTAGCAACATGTATGTCATCGTAGGCAGTAATGCTTGCGTTATAATATTCGCATTCGTTGCTTATTGGATAAGAAAACTTTTCCTTGTCCGGAAACTCAATAAGGATTCCCCTGAAATGAGGAATAAGTCATCTACGGCAAAAGAGTTCTTATATCGTAACGTGTTTTTATTTCTTTTTATAACTTACCCAAGTACATGCTCGACAATTTTGAGAACTCTTCCACTTGCATGTCACCAGCTATGCACGGAAAACTCCTGCACGTTTTACCTGAAGGCCGATTACGGCGTAAAGTGTGAAGGAGAAACGTACGAGTTCTTTAAGGTATTTGCCTTCGCGGCTTCGTCTTACATCGTTTTGCTTCCAGCCTTGGTGGTCGTGGCTTTGTGGAGGCGCAGAAGGCAACAGCTTTCGTCATCTCATCAAGATGAAGATAGGTTTATTTCCAATATGGTCGACCCTGAATTTGGTGTGTACGCTGACGTTGCTAAAGTTGCAGAAGAAAATGACGAAGAAGACCATGACATCGATGGTAAAAATTCTTGATTTTCTTTCCATTTTATTGTTAGCTCATGTGAGAGTAGAAATACTCCTAGTCGCTTCATGCTACGGAAACCGGGATAAGCCCCGGCCTGATGGGCCACTAGGCTCGTAGGCAGACTTACTTACCTACCATGTGGGAGCGGGCGTCCAACATGCCCGAAAGAAAGTTAACAAGGTTTTCTAATTTCTAGGCGTAACTGCAGTTAAAGCTCTCGTTGCGACCATCAGTATAAAACTCCGTTTGAATTGTCACACAAACTCTTTAACTAAGGCTCTCGTAAGCGGCCGCGACCACCTTCTGGAATTACCAACTGGTCTTTCTGATTTACTTGTGTTACCCTGCGATTGACATAGAAAGATTTATATTAAGCTCTGGTAAGCGATCAGTCTCTGTTGTTTCAGCACGGGTTGCTTACTAGATCTCATACTCGTAAAGGACCAGGTCTTTTTCGAGTTCCCGCTGCGGTGGTCGCTTGCAAGAGCTTTGACTATACCAGAAGAAGTCCCTAATATTGTTATAGACTTAATCTATTTTTAGTGATAATTTGCTATCAAGGAAATGAATGCTTTCTCGATCCACAGAGGGGCCTAATGGCGAATCAGAACTCATTTCTGGAATGAGCTTCCTTTACGAGAACTATAACGATGACGCGTGGTACTGGGAGCTAGTGGAAGTGGTTAGGAAGCTCGTGTTGACTTGTGGGATTATTCTAATCGGTCGTGAGAGCAGAGCTTATGTGGGTCTGGCCTCTATCTGTTCTGGGCTGTTCGCTATTGCTTACGCTTTCCGTAAACCCATCAAAGATGAGTTTGAAGATAAACTACAGCTAACAGCCCTTCTTGTGATATTTCTTAATCTTGGCATTGGAGTTATTTTGAAGATTCCTAAAGAGTCTGTACCGTCAGATGTGGATGAACATTTAGATTCATTGCTGGTTAATATTCTCGTCGTTGGGGCAAATGTGTTGGTCATTTTGCTAGTCGTGGGTAAGTTGAAAGAGATGTCAAAGTAATTTGTGTCTTACCGTCTATAAGACGTCATACATGGCTTCTTTTGACAACTAATTGATTGATTGATTGATTGATTGATTGATTGACTGCCTTCCTACCAGACCGGCTGGCTGACTAACCGGCTTACCAAATGACTGGTTGACTGGCTGACCTACTCAATAAATGTCTGTCTGTGTGTCTGTCTGTCTGTCTGACTATCTGACTGATTGACTGACTAACTTGCTGACTGATCGTCACTAGCTGCCTGACGTACTGACCAGTAGCGGATCCAGGGAAGGGGTCCGGGGGAGGGGCGTCCCCCTTATTTTTTCCCCCTTATTTTTTCGGAAATAGCGCATTTTCTTTGAACTACCGGAATATTATCTTCGCAGAATTCAACATTCATAGTCAAACCTTCAAAAGCGCCCCCCCCCCCGCCCTCTTTAGGTGAAGGTCTGGATCCGCCACTACTGACTGACTATCTGTCTGTCTGTCTGTCTGTCTGTCTGTCTGCCTGACTGACTGACTGACTGACTCATTGACTTACTAACTGACTGACTACCTGCTTGATTGCAGGTGTCTGCTTGCGTGACTGTTTACTTCTGCCTAACTGACTGCCTGTAAGCCTTCCCTCCTGCCTTGTTGCCCAAGTTCCTGCCCGGTTTCCTGAATGACTAACTGACTGACTGACTGACTAACTGACTAACTGACTAACTGACTAACTGACTAACTGACTAACTGACTGACTGACTGACTGACTGTCTGCCTGCCTGCAATGGCCAAGTGACATTGACTTACTGACCGACTGCAGCTGGTCGGGCCTCAGATAGACGGACATGACTGCCGGACAAACGAACTGACTGACTGATCCAGTTGACAGACTTAAATATACTGCTTTCACCTGTTCGTTCGTTCGTTCGTTCGTTCGTTCGTTCGTTCGTTCGTTCGTTCGTTCGTTCGTTCGTTCGTTCGTTCCGCTCCTTCCTTTTGTCTTACCAATTCACCCACTAAACATGTTCTTCATTTCTTTTTGCATTATCAGGTCGTTACCTTGCTGTGTTGATACACAATTTTCTTCTGTGGCGAAGAAACCCCCAGTGCTCCGCTTCCTGCTGTATCACCATGCTTCTCTCCTTGAACGAATTAGGCAGCGGTGTGAATTCAGTGGCGGCTGGAGGGAAGTCGTCCCTCAAGGTACACATGGGTATAGGACGCGTGGACATGCCTTCAATGCGAGCAGCTGTCAGTGATAATGTTGGCTTTGAAATAGAAGAAAACGGGAACGACGCGACGAAGGAAAAGAATAAAGAAAAGATTCTAAAGGCTGTTAGGTTTATGTCGAGGAATGAACATAGCAATGAAATGGATATCAAGAACAGAGCAGGAAGCACAGGTTCTGAGGGACGCCGTTTTAGTCGCTTCCCGACTATCCGATCAGGAACTCTGGATTCTTAAGAACACAGTTGAATAATAATTATGATGACGAATACTTACAATTTATGAATGTTATTTAAAGCGAACGGCACTAATAAATACTTGGCAGAAATCTTAACATTAATGCAGGAATGTGAATCTATATTCGCTGTCCTATCGAATGTGAATCGTTGCTTGTTTCTAGCTAGTCAATAGAGCGGTTTTCAATTAAGCGTTGTAAAACTAAAATCAAGGTAACAGGGGGAGTAGCGTGCATTTCTCGTGGAGTACGCGGCTTGGAAATGCCATTTCCCACGATTTTCTTGGGAACGACGCGACGAAGGAAAAGAATAAAGAAAAGATTCTAAAGAAAAAGTGTACCAGAAATCACAACGCTAACGCATGTGTGAGACATATATCCTTATCATTTCACAGGGGTGGGGGTGGGGGTGTCCGATGAGAGTGCAATCTCGCGCCGCGGCATGTTAGGTGGTAGTTCTGTTTTGTTTTGTTTTTGCTTTTTTTTGGCGCTATACCTTGGTGAGACTTCCTTTCATTGTGTGTGAATGATGTATTTTACTAACCTTTATTTGAATGAATGCATTTGAGGCATTTTTTGAGCCCTCTATATCTCGAACTTCCCGATATAAACTCGAACTCAAAGTCGTTTCCTTCCCTCAGTAGAACGGCTGGAATTTTACCCTGGATTTCTCGAACCAATTAACGTCTTCTTTGGATATTCGATTAATCGATATTCACTGTATACACTTCGGGCGTGGCTTGCTTATTAGTTCAAGGGCGCACCGCATTAGGTCGTTCAGGGACGTAGCCAGGATTTTCCAATCGGGTTATCACACTATGCCACACCCCGGCTACTAATGGACAACTGCAGATGTTCGGTCCTGAAAATAGAGTATGCAACTATCTAGCACCAAGAAAGATTTATGGCATGTTGATTCTCCGGATTCGCGCTTTTTCGCCACCTGAACTATAAGGTTTGTATGTTGTTTACTTAAAAAACAATCTCACTAAGCGGGGTCACCGGCACCCCAAGACCCCCCCCCCCCCCCACCCCCCTCCTAGCTACGTCCCTGTCGTTTAAATATATGGTTCAATGGGCTTGGCCATTCTTGTCATGACAGAGAACCACAAACTTATCAAAGCCACAAACTTCGGTTAATAACAAACGGTATATAAATAAATTGCTACAATAACTCTTTCGCCTTCATGAGCAGGCCTATAAGATCAGAGTCATTTGCAGCACAGCCAAACCGGGCCATCATCAGACCGTCAACGCATCTTTTTTCTCCATCACATTCCCGGCGCCGAACTCACTTGACCAGCTAAGCTAGACTAGATTCTTGTTGAGTAGGATCGAAGTAGGAGCCTCAGTAAATATTTGCAAAAACACTCAGACTTACTGCAGGCTATTCTTTCGGAGGAGTACTTAAAATATTCAGGGTTTTCGCTCATCATCATCAGTTTCTTAATTTTCCCCAGCTGGGAAATAGGGCCTGGAAAAAAGGTCTCACAATATTACTCTTATCACGTACGTCCCAAAATATTTTTAGACGCGAGACCACGCCATTCAGTAAGTTAAGTGGACCTACGTGTTCCAGAAGCTGAGTCTCATCAGGTGGTTCAGTGAGTAACTACAGACAGGCTCACACTATGTACAATCACTCTTCAATGGATTTGTTTCGACTGATCGTGACGAAGTTGCGAAACAGCTCTGCAATTACTCCTCTGTATGGCTCATCCCTATACCTCGACTGACCTTTGATTTATGAAACAGGATAGGACTTAAGGACGTTCGCGCTAATTGTTTATGCGCATCCTTACTGCGCACGTAATTCCTGTCGCAACGCTACGCCACGTCATGCATCGAGCGCGTGCGCTGAGGAAACTTTTCCAATCACATATAGGGTGAGTAGCAGTTGCGATAACTTCGCTTGCAGTTTGCCAGCTTAAATGGTCGGTGACCCCCTACTTTTTTCTTAACAGATCACTTTTGTTAACGATTATCTACGTTTTGTGAGAAAATGAAAAAAATCTATCGATTAAAAGGTTGTTTTTTTTTGCCCCACGCACGTTCGAATTCCGCTTTTTGACCTTTTCGTTTTGTCGTACGACGGGTTCAAATGCCTCTTCCGGGGCTAAGTTTTGCATAAAAGATGGCAACACTTAAAATTATTTACGCAACAGACGAACTTCTTCAAAATATCACCAAGATCGTTTGCCTCCGTTTTCTCATCATCGATAATTTAAACTACAAACCTTGAAAGCCGTGCGAAATTACGTGCGCCTATTTTTCAAAATCAGGGTAGTTTTCTACAGACTTTATCTCTGAAACGAAGTCGGTGACCCCCACTTTTTTTTGTATTTCTGGCACAAGTAACTCATTATCCGTCCTCAGTAAAAAATTTAGAAAAATCTATCGACTAGAAAATTTTCGCGCGAACGTCCTTAAGTGCCGCTTTCTACAAAAGTCGACTAAAATCGACTTTCGGCGGCACAAGTCGAAAAATCGATTTCGCTCATATTTTGCACAAAGATAGGTCCTAGTGAGAAACTAAACGGACTGCAGTTAGTTTGTCCTGATACAGCTTCCTTTCGTAGGAATATGCAAAACACGATTTCGCCCCGTTTGGGCTCAAAATCCACTTCCGGTTAGACTGAATTTTGTGAAAATTTGATCGTCTCGCGCATTATACTACAGCTGTTCATGAATCTTTCAATGATATTTATAATCTTTTCAGGTCTTCATTGTATGACTCAGCGAAAAATAAAACAAATCGAGATTTGTTTTGAGCCCGAAACGAGCCAAAACTGACAGACTAAATTTGCAAATGTGTCGCAAGCAAAATTATGCAGTAAAACATTGCCATTTTTTGCTATGGGCGATAACTTTAAATATCGTAAAAATACTTTCTATGGGTAAACTATACACCCATCTGCTATAATATCAAAAGAAATCTCTGGGGAGATGGTTTTCAGTGGCCCGCTTTGGCCTGTGTTTATCACTAATTTTGCCGAAAATCTGTTGTTTGAAGTGTAAACAATTGCGTGACACGGCTGGTAAACCACGAATAGAATTATTCTCTTTAAAAGTACGTTTGACGTTCTTGTAAGAATTCAGCCAAAAAAATCACACAAATAAATGGGCCAGTTGGTGAACTCCTTGAAGAAGTAAGAGCAATGTGAGATTTTCTCCGTTCACCCGTTTTGGAAACGTTGCGTGTCGTTACAAACTTTGATCACAAACTGTTAGACGGTAATTAATTAAGTTAAATTTATTGGAGTTTCCACCATCCTGAAGTCCTCACCATCATTCACAAAACCAGGTCTTATAAAGGAAAGGTTAAGCATTCTCAGATTCACTGATAGACGTAATCACGGGTCGATATTGTTTGGTTATTTCTTAACATGATCTGAAGGGAACTCGGGTAATAATTAAATTATACATTGTGTAATGTTTTTGCCGATCTCGTCGGATCTGATGCCTGTGTTTTTATGCAAATTTGTTGTCACTCGTTTTATTCTAGTCCTATATAGAAGGAAAATCTAACACTAAAAAATGTTGGTTTAATTCATTTTCAATTTGACATGAACAGTGTAACTGAAAATTAAAGAATTTTATGGTTGACGGATCAATTGAAAGCAGAACATTACTTTTCCAAGTTAGGTTCAAAGATCTATTTTCAGCACGAATAGTACTTTTCAAACAACTGAAATTTTGAATATGATTTACGCCAGAATTTAACGTAAAAGTTGTACCAGCCTTGAATCTAATTTCTTTGGCGACGTTTTTAATTGCTAATTAAATTATCTTTATTTTGAGAATGAGATTAAATTGAATTCCGTAAATTCGACTCTTCGCTGTTGTGGATAACACAAAATGGATGTTTGCTGTTCTTTTAAGTCATTAGTTGATGGTCAGTGCTTGGCCTTTGGTCGCAAAGACAGAAAACAGTCTATGGACATAGTCCCACTTCTATCATACACTAAGAATATAACACAGCACAGGTCACTCGATCTGGTCAAGTCATGGATCACACTGTGTCACACTGTGTCACGCCCTGGGTAGGAGTGCGCCTTTTTCGCTTGCCCCCAACTACCGAGACAGTCTCCCCCGTTTTTTTCATCGCTCGCCCGCTTTTTTCGTTCGCCCCCAACTACCGAGAGAGTCCCCCTTTTTTTTCCTCGCTCGCCCGCTTTTTTCGCTCGCCCCCAACTACCGAGAGAGTCCCCCCTTTTTTTCCTTGCCCGCGCGCTTTTTTCACTTGCCTCCAACAACGAGAGAGTCCCTCCTTTTTTTCCTCGCTCGCCGGCTTTTATCCTCGCTTTTATCCTCGCTCGCCCGCTTTTTTTCGCTCGTCTCCAACTACCGAGACAGTCCCCCCTTGTTTTCCTCGCTCGCCCGTTTTTTTCGCTCGCCTCCAACTACCGAGACAGTCCCCCCTTGTTTTCCTCGCTCGCCCGCTTTTTTCGCTCGCCTCCAACTACCGAGACAGTCCCCCTTTTTTTCCTCGCTTGACCGCTTTTTTCGCTCGCCCCAAACTACCGAGAGAGTCCCCCCTTTTTTCCTCGCTCGACCGCTTTTTTCGCTCGCCCCCAACTACCGAGAGAGTCCCCCCTTTTTTTCCTCGCTCGACCGCTTTTTTCCCTCCTCACCAACTACCGAGAGAGTCTCCCCTTTTTTCCTCGCTCGCGCGCTTTTTTTCGCTCGCCCCCAACTACCGAGACAGTCCCCCCTTTTTTTCCTCGCTCGCCCGCTTTTTTCGCTCGCCCCCAACTACCGAGAGAGTCCCCCCTTTGTTTTCCTCGCTCGCCCACTTTTTTTCGCTCGCTCCCAACTACCGAGACAGTCCCCCCTTTTTTTCCTCGCTCGCCCGCTTTTTTCGCTCGCCCCCAACTACCGAGACAGTCCCCCCTTTTTTTCCTCGCTCGCCCGCTTTTTTCGCTCGCCCCCAACTACCGAGACAGTCCCCCCTTTTTTTCCTCGCTCGCCCACTTTTTTTCGCTCGGCCCCAACTACCGAGACAGTCCCCCCTTTTTTTCCTCGCTCGCCCGCTTTTTTCGCTCGCCCCCAACTACCGAGAGAGTCCCCCCTTTTTTTCCTCGCTCGCCCGCTTTTTTCGCTCGCCCCCAACTACCGAGAGAGTCCCCCCTTTGTTTTCCTCGCTCGCCCACTTTTTTTCGCTCGCCCCAACTACCGAGAGAGTCCCCCCTTTTTTTCCTCGCTCGCCCGCTTTTTTCGCTCGCCCCCAACTACCGAGACAGTCCCCCCTTTTTTTCCTCGCTCGCGCGCTTTTTTTCGCTCGCCCCCAACTACCGAGAGAGTCCCCCCTTTTTTTCCTCGCTCGCCCGCTTTTTTTCGCTCGCCCCCAACTACCGAGACAGTCCCCCCTTTTTTCCTCACTCGCCCGCTTTTTTCGCTCGCCCCAACTACCGAGAGAGTCCCCCCTTTTTTTCCTCGCTCGCGCGCTTTTTTTCGCTCGCCCCCAACTACCGAGAGAGTCCCCCCTTTGTTTTCCTCGCTCGCCCACTTTTTTTCGCTCGCCCCAACTACCGAGAGAGTCCCCCCTTTTTTTCCTCGCTCGCCCGCTTTTTTCGCTCGCCCCCAACTACCGAGACAGTCCCCCCTTTTTTTCCTCGCTCGCGCGCTTTTTTTCGCTCGCCCCCAACTACCGAGAGAGTCCCCCCTTTTTTTCCTCGCTCGCCCGCTTTTTTTCGCTCGCCCCCAACTACCGAGACAGTCCCCCCTTTTTTCCTCACTCGCCCGCTTTTTTCGCTCGCCCCAACTACCGAGAGAGTCCCCCCTTTTTTTCCTCGCTCGCGCGCTTTTTTTCGCTCGCCCCCAACTACCGAGAGAGTCCCCCCTTTTTTCCTCGCTCGACCGCTTTTTTCGCTCGCCCCCAACTACCGAGAGAGTCCCCCCTTCTTTTCCTCGCTCGACCGCTTTTTTCGCTCGCCCCCAACTACCGAGAGAGTCCCCCCTTTTTTTCCTCGCTCGCGCGCTTTTTTTCGCTCGCCCCCAACTACCGAGAGAGTCCCCCCTTTTTTTCCTCGCTCGCCCGCTTTTTTCGCTCGCCCCCAACTACCGAGAGAGTCTCCCCCTTTGTTTTCCTCGCTCGCCCGCTTTTTTTCGCTCGCCCCCAACTACCGAGAGAGTCTCCCCCTTTGTTTTCCTCACTCGCCCGCTTTTTTTCGCTCGCCCCCAACTACCGAGACAGTCCCCCCTTTTTTTCCTCGCTCGCCCGCTTTTTTCGCTCGCCCCCAACTACCGAGACAGTCCCCCCTTTTTTCCTCACTCGCCCGCCTTTTTCGCTCGCCCCAACTACCGAGAGAGTCCCCCCTTTTTTTCCTCGCTCGCCCGCTTTTTTTCGCTTGCCCCCAACTACCGAGACAGTCCCCCCTTTTTTTCCTCACTCGCCCGCTTTTTTCGCTCGCCACCAACTACCGAGAGAGTGCCCCCTTTTTACCTCACTCGCCCGCTTTTTTCGCTCCCCCCAACTACCGAGAGAGTCCCCCCTTTTTTTCCTCGCTCGCGCGCTTTTTTTCGCTTGCCCCCAACTACCGAGACAGTCCCCCCTTTTTTTCCTCACTCGCCCGCTTTTTTCGCTCGCCACCAACTACCGAGAGAGTCCCCCCTTTTTTCCTCACTCGCCCGCTTTTTTCGCTCGCCCCAACTACCGAGAGAGTCCCCCCTTTTTTTCCTCGCTCGACCGCTTTTTTCGCTCGCCCCCAACTACCGAGAGAGTCCCCCCTTTTTTTCCTCGCTCGACCGCTTTTTTCGCTCGCCCCCAACTACCGAGAGAGTCCCCCCTTTTTTTCCTCGCTCGACCGCTTTTTTCGCTCGCCCCCAACTACCGAGAGAGTCCCCCCTTTTTTTCCTCGCTCGACCGCTTTTTTCGCTCGCCCCCAACTACCGAGACAGTCCCCCCTTTTTTCCTCACTCGCCCGCCTTTTTCGCTCGCCCCAACTACCGAGAGAGTCCCCCCTTTTTTTCCTCGCTCGCCCGCTTTTTTTCGCTTGCCCCCAACTACCGAGACAGTCCCCCCTTTTTTTCCTCACTCGCCCGCTTTTTTCGCTCGCCACCAACTACCGAGAGAGTCCCCCCTTTTTTCCTCACTCGCCCGCTTTTTTCGCTCCCCCCAACTACCGAGAGAGTCCCCCCTTTTTTTCCTCGCTCGACCGCTTTTTTCGCTCGCCCCCAACTACCGAGAGAGTGTCCCCCTTTGTTTTCCTCGCTCGCCCGCTTTTTTTCGCTCGCTCCCAACTACTGAGACAGTCCTCCCTTTTTTCCTCGCTCGCCCGCTTTTTTCGCTCGCCTCCAACTATCGAGGGAGTCCCCCCTTTGTTTTCCTCGCTCGCTCGCTTTTTTCGCTCGCCCCCAACTACCGAGACAGTCTCTCCCCCCCCCATTTTTTCCTCGCTCGCCCGCCTTTTTCGCTCGCCCCCAACTACCGAGAGAGTTCCCCCCCTTTTTTTCCCCGCTCGCCTCCAACTACTGAGAGCCTGGAACAGGCTAAGTGAAAACCTGCAAAGCAGTTGTCTGTTCTCCACCCAGTGTTTGAGACGTGAGAAATCCATATTATTAGTATTTGATCGAGATCAGTATTACGTAGGATTCGTAGGAGCTTTTTTCTACACACATGTTCGTGGTTGAAATATTTTGAAACTCCACCCCGCAAGTCACCCCACGCCCCAACCCCCTCGTCCTCTGACATTCCACAGACCTGTAGGCTTCATCCCACCCCGCCCCAACCATTTTACGTACAAAAGTTCCCCATCCTCCGAAATTGGCTAAGAATTTTCAGGGACGTTTCGCATAGAGAAAATTGCCCTTATGCAACTGAAACCGCTATCTGTGGACAGCCGGAAAAGGACCAGAGAAAAGGAGCGGAGAACAATAGAGGCCTTTCCTTTCCTTAAAAGGGGGGTGAGGGCGGAATGTAGTTGGCACCGATTTCATGACAAGAAAATTCCGATGTTTTAAAACAAAAGTACTTGTCCTCTTCCTCTCCACTAGATTCACCAGTGATTGCAGTTTATGTCCACAAATGTAATGTGCTTATCTAGCGAACGTACAGTACTAGAAGACCCTAGAACAGAAATGACACTAGACCAAAAAATATCCCTAGAATGATCATGCAACGAATGAAGTGAAAGTGGACATTTTTTTTACAAGTGTACCAAGTATAACTGAAGCGCAAACAAATTTTTGATGCCATATAATATTTTTATTAATCGTGTGCTGGACTATGCGACCTTTCGTCATTGTTTTTTATTTTTTTTGCCTACGCTGAACGCTATGAATTCTCTAAACAGATCATTACTATTTAATAGTAAAATTATTTTCATATCGTTGTTACAGACAGTGAAATCCACCCTAAAACAATTTTTTACTAATTTTAGTGTGGGAACCACTGAGAATAGGTTACTTGTCAATCGACTAAATCGGCCATTTGTATGCGTCAAGATGAGTAGTTTATCGTCGTATGGAAAATAGTATAAAACAAGCTCATCAAGCAGAGCACCCCAGTATCACTCGCTGTCTTCTTAATAGTACTTGGACAAAACAACGTACATGTTTATCTAATTTAAATTTCAGCTGAAGAAAAGTAAACAGCACTTAGCTACCCGCGGGAAAAGAACCACCTAAAAGATAGAGCCAAATTCGTTATAAATTATTAAAGAAGTAAAAGTATCTCTTTAAGTTCCTATCTACAATAAGTGGGTGATATCTATTCGTTTTCCAATATTATTACCGACTCTCACTCCAAACTTGAAAACCCTCGGGAATTGTGACCAGCCGTGTCACGCAATTGTTTACACTTCAAACAACAGATTTTCGGCAAAATTAGTGATAAACACAGGCCAAAGCGGACCACAGAAAACCATCTCCCCAGAGATTTTTTTTGATATTATAGCAGATGGGTGTATACTTTACCCATAGAAAGTATTTTTACGATATTTAAAGTTATCGCCCATAGAAAAAAATGGCAATGTTTTACTGCATAATTTCGCTTGCGACACATTTGCAAATTTAGTCTGTCAGTTTTGGCTCGTTTCGGGCTCAAAACTAATCTCGATTTGTTTTATTTTTCGCTGAGTCATACAATGAAGACCTGAAAAGATTATAAATATCATTGAAAGATTCATAAACAGCTGTAGTATAATGCGCGAGACGATCAAATTTTCACAAAATTCAGTCTAACCGGAAGTGGATTTTGAGCCCAAACGGGGCGAAATCGTTTTTTTCATATTTCTACGAAAGGAAGCTGTATCAGGACAAACTAACTGCAGTCCGTTTAGTTTCTCACTAGGACCTATCTTTGTGCAAAATATGAGCGAAATCGATTTTTCGACTTGTGCCGCTGTTCGGTCGAAATTTGTAGAAAGGCACACTTAATTCACTATCAGGGAATGTCCAATGCCGTTGACTTCCTTCCAAGCACTTTGACATATAATCTGTGTCTTTTTAAATTATTGCTTGTTATCGTTTCTTAGTTCCCACTGAAGACAAACTCCGGCTCATTGCCCAAACGTTTTTTTTTAAAAAAATCTGTATCTTTTTTTTGGGACGCCACCAGTTGGCTACATAGGGAGACTAGAGACAATGACCCTTGCAAGGCTATTAACAGTATACGGCAGAGTTGCGCAAATCACTATTTTTGAAGTCTAACTGTTTCACTGACCCATTCCGATACCGCCTGTTCAGTTTGGGAGAAGTTCCTGCACAATCAATGTGCTTTGTCCTGACTATTCTCATGATACAGAAATGTGAGCGAAAATAATCAGGGTTTTTATGAAGACATAAAACGGAAATCAAAATAAAAATAGTTTTCAATATTTTGAAAGCGAATCAAACACAGCAGGGCATTTGTATTGGACTGTGCTTGTGTGTGGCAATACTGGAAGTAGGGACAAAGTCCATGCAAGGGGCGGGGAGGGGTGGTGGTGGAGGCGGGGCGATTGTGGGTCACGTCCGTAATCACTAATGTGTCTATCGTGGCAGCGATCTGCTTCGAGAAACTCCAATCCAGGCTAACAGTTAGCGATAAACTCATTTAGACTGAGCTCTAGTGTCTCTTGCGAAAATGGACGAGTCTAGGTTTTGGATCTAGCGTATTACAATTCACTGATTGCATCACAGGCAGTCCAAGCTCGAAATGTGAGCGTCGGCACCGTTGCGGCGTTACTTCGAATTATAAGGATTCATAAGGGGGGAATTTACGATTGTTTCTGTGAACTATGAAAATGAAGCGATTTAATAAAATTCGACTAACCTTACTTTAGTCGAGTACTTTCTATCTTCTATGTGGTTCTTGAGCCGATTTATGCTATTCTATGAGTTTTAGTGGCCAATCGCTTCATTTTCACAGGTCACAGAAACACTCGTTATTTCCCTCTTATGAATCCTTATAATTCGAAGTTACGCAATGGTGCAGGCTCGATTTCCGCCGCTCTCTCGAGTCCCGGTCTTTGTTCATTTCTTATAAAAGAGTCCACTATATATATTATTATTATATAAAAAAATACATATATGCCATGGTTCGAACACACCTTGCAGTATCGGTTTCTTTGTGACATCAGGAGCGTTGTATTAATGTAAGACACTGGCCCGGTATTTCAACATTCTTTTTATTATATCGTTGTTTACTGATCGCACAAAGAACAATTCACTTTCTATGTGCCGCACCGCCTTATCAAAGTCAGTCAAAAGAATCCAAAAGGTATGCATTTTTCTGTGGAAACACGATTCGCTTGAGTGAGTGTAGAACTCCTGATCAGTGAACGAATATGGAAAGTCTCTGGGACAATCTGGGACCAGGGTACGGTTTAGGAAAACAAACTAAAAGAAATATCACTGTGATTGAAGGTTGAATAAATAAAATCGGAAATGGCCTATCAGGGAGCCGTATGATGGAACAATCGCTTTTATGCGTGTTTTCCCTTTGCTCTGTGGACCTTCATGCCTTTTTCACGTGCACGTGCATGTTGACCAATCAGCGACGCCAATGCCGATCAGACGTGACAGCTGTGAAAACGAGGCTATGGCTGTAATTTCACGGACTCATATAAAGATGGTTTTGGACTGCGTAACTCTTTCCACTTTACTCAAGCATTCAGACGAAGAGCCACCTTAAAGCCGTGTGAAATTAAACATCAGAGATCTAGTAATACCTAGCAATGGCTGATACTGGAAAACGTGTTTTGAATTTCGCTGCTGGCCCAGCCAAACTGCCGGAAGAAGTAAGTAATAAGCTAATATTTCGCGCCATACTTTCACTGTATTTCGTATCTGGGTTTATTTCTGTCCGGCCAGAGTCCTTCGTTTCTGTCCTGTCCTGTCCTGTTGCATAACCTTTTTATCAAGTTATTTTGAAATTTTCGGAGGGGTATTTCGTGGAAGTAAAAAATAATTTTAGCTTAAAGTTCAGTAGAAGTTTGCACCGATCTTTACTATTCGTTGCGCTCAGAAATGTCACCGTTTCTCGAGTTGAAATTCAAGACTTCACCGAATAACTTGGTTCGATCCAGTGTGCTTCGAAATCTCGCTGGCAAAGGCCAAAATTAGTGTTGTTTACCCTCACTAGATCACAAAATAATTGCGAAACAAGTTTGTAAAATTACTTTGGCCGGTGCAAACGCCAGGAACCTAACTACTGCGAAGTTAACGAAATTGGCGCGTTTCCCTAATATGGGGAGGGAGCTCAATGCATTTCCCTAATATGGGAGGCGAGCAAAACATCGAAGGGAGATTCCTTGGACTGTGTTTTGAGCGATCTGTTGTTCGAAAGTAAGACTGTTCGACGGTTTGTGACTTGTTGGTGAAACTGAAACTTGGTGAAGTTTACGAAAGCGAGCGATTCATTCAATCATGGGCTTAACTTTCCTCTGCCGTCTCGAGGCTACATGTCGACAAGGCAAAGCGAAGTATAGCTAATACAGGGATGGGCTAGGGGCCGCGGAATGAAGACTACGTGAAGTGTATCGATGTAAATCGTTCAAAATAGTCCATTTGTGTGAAAACACTGTGGCAATAAGGATTTTTATAGGAAAAGAAAGTTTTTCTTACCACAAATGGCTTATAATGTGGCTGATGCAATACTTACACAATTTAATATTCACGCCAGTAGGAGTGTCTGTTGTAACCTAGAGATTTGCAGTGAAATATGTAAGAATGTTATTGTAAAACTTGTACGCTGTTTTTTTCTCGAACAAAAATTGTAGAAATAAATGTACTAGAGCCCACAACCCATAGTTTTTTATATATTTTTGTTTTCGGTTTACATGTTTGTAATGCTTTTCATTCGAACTCGACTCAATTCTATGAAACAGACTAGCCAAAAAAACAATAAATAAAATTTATACAACACTGTGATCTTGCTGTGACTGTAACATGAAGAAAAAGAAGGAAAAAATAACATTCATGAAACACCTTTTCTCTGACAGCCTTCTTTCAACATTTCATTGAACATTGCATGTCAGTCAGTCCGTGTTTGTGACTTGATTTCTGTGCAAGTTTTATGCATGATATTGTTCTTGTTTCCTCTCCTTTGGTAAGTTTTCACTTGCTGCCCATTGACGCATTTGACGGCTTTTCGAATAAACGGCACGCAATGCATGCAGAAGCGATGACGTTTCACAAGGGGTCTAAAAGAATTTTCAGGAAATTTGACAGCAAATTTCAAGAAAGTTAATAAAAATAGCTGACAACTTCTGTGTTGAATGATTGTTCGACAAAAGTTGCGTTATGTTGCAGGGAGATATCTGATACTGACGACATATCATACAAGGTCAAACGCTGTTCTGTTTACTAAATCTTATAAAACACATCAAATATAATTAGTCTCTTTCACTTATACTTAGAATTAGTCCTTTCTAACTGCCCGGGAGTATTTTGCTTTAAGTTCTACGCAGTGCTTTCTTGTTGAGTTAAACTTGATTTCTTTTCTACTGACGTTTATTCCTGAACAACTTCTGTGTTGACTGACTGTTTGACAAAAGCTGTGTTATCTTGTAGCGCGACATCCGATACTGACGACATACGATACAAGGTCAAACGCTGTCTTGAAAATGTTTAGCCCTTTTCTTTTAAAAAATGTAAAGATTTCTGTTTACTAAATCTAATAAAACACATCAAATATAATTTGTGTCTTTCGTTTATACATAGAATCGGTCCTTTCTAACTGCCCGGGAGTATTTTGCTTTGAGTTCTACGCCGTGATTTCTTGTTGAGTTTTACTTGAATTCTTTTCTACTGACGTTTATCCCTGAAGTTAGTTCCAAATTCTATTCGGTTCTAGAAAGATCGGTCGATTGCAACAGACACACTCGCACGACGACAAGAACAAGAACACAAACCATGCACATAGTTCCCAATGCTCTTCGGTTCAATTCAGGGAGTAATCGCGCTCACACCGTAACACCAAAAATTCCATAAATTCCATCGTTTTTTCGCTTTACAGCATTAACCGATGACGTCATTCTATGACGTCATCGCTTAAAAAGTGACACAGCTGAGCACTAAAATTACCATAGTAATATCATTGAAGAAATGTTTTGATGTTTCACCTTTTTTGAAATAGAGTGCATTGTTTCAAGAATTGTTATCTTTTGAAAGTGATCAAATTGATTGTAAGATAATAATTTAGAGTTGAGATTCAGAGAGTTTAGGTCACAGAAGAAGCTCAAGAAGATATCAGACCTGTTAAAAACTGCAGAAGTGACAGTAGTAACAAACCTCTTTGAGTCTATGAAAAAATATAAGAATTTGAATCTCCTTATGGTAAAAAAATTCACATAAAACAGTCCTCGCGTTTTTGTCAGCAGGGACCCCTTGTCGAGATAGAAGCAGACACCTCTAACACAGTACACCTGTAGCAGCCCCCCCCCCCCAAAAAAAGGGTATTTCTGAGCCAGTTAGCAGATACTTTCCAGTATAGTACCACTTCCCATTAAATGCAAACTTTGACACTGTCAGCGAGTGAACACTCTTTGTTTACCAAGCAGGCTTTTTTCCCGTTCATTTTGGCCACTTATGAGAAGTTGAGTTTATCTGTAATCTATGGGTGTGGGATGATCCAGATCTGGATCAATGATCCAAGATCACTCAGATCATCAGGTGCATCAAAGGAGCCAATAAATCTACTCTGGAAAAGGATTCATCAGTTCTTTTGATGTACCATTCATCCTGATCCGGATCATCCCAAAGGAACTCATCCTATGCTTTTGGCAGACTATATTTAATGGTTGCTAGACAAATTATATATAAAATAGTATAAAAGACTTATCATATTTACAGTGAAACGAACTCAAGCGGGGCCACCCAACGTTTTTACCCAATCACAAGATAGACTCAGAACAAAAGAATTAGAGTTCGTTCATCAGCAGTAAAATTTGCCCCTTACCTGTGATTGGTCTGCTGATGACGGAAGCCTAATTCTTTTGTTCTAAACTGGTCTTGTAATAAGCTAAAAACACCTTTGGGTGGCCCCGGTTGAGTGCGTTTCACTGTAACTGGCAAGAGAAAGTACAAATTAATTTTTGATTTTGACTCTTTGAATTTTTGCTCTCAGGCTGTGTTTTAGTTGCATCTTCTTGTCTTATTTTTGACAATTTTTTTCCCTTCAAAGGTTTTGGCAGAAGCTCAAAAGGAACTGCTTAATTATGGAAACCTTGGAATTAGTGTTATGGGTATGTTGAGTTGACACTGCGTGTACATGTAAACAAGATTTGGGAGTGTGCAAATTTATGCAAGCCAAAAATACCTAATCCCTATAAGATGGCAAACAGCAAGCTAACTGTAGGCTAACAAGAGTGCTCAGTATTTAGATTAACCAATTGTTATTTGGGCTAACTGGAATGGCTCATGTGACTGGCTGGTTGCACTTTGTCAAACTCCAGATGCATACTTTTACCATATTTGATAAAAATAATTAAATACAAATAAATAATTTCTTCAAATGATATACAAATGCATAGCTGAGGAGTGATTATTCTCATTATTATACATTGTCAGTAGTCACTAGCTGTCCTCTCATTGGCTAAGAGCCTACAGTTAATTCTCTGAATCACTGCGACCTACAGATTATTCACTAATCTGCTAGCAGGTTACTGAATACCGGTAATGTGTGTTCCTCAAAAAGGGAAAGCATGCTGGTGTTAGCTATGTTAGCAACTTACCAGTTTAGATTAATTTGTTAAGTTTTGTAATTTTTATTTCTTTTCCTTTAGAAATGAGCCACAGATCTGCACACTTTGCAAAAATTGTGAACGAGGCTGAAAGTGACCTGAGAGAACTTCTGTAAGTTTTAAGATTTAACAGTCATAAAAATACAAACCTGCTGTCAGCATAATATTTATGAAAAAAATTGTTGTCACCATCAGAAAAGTTTTTAAAAATAAATTAATAAGGTTTTGAAATTTTGATTTTGCAGTAACATTCCAGACAACTACAAGGTTCTCTTTCTTCAAGGGGGTGGAACTGGTCAGTTTGCTGCTGTTCCGCTGAACTTGGCTAAAGGTAAGGCACCGGAAGATTAACCCTAAAAAATGTCTTGCACTTGTTGTTTTCGGAAGTCACACGTAGGTGCCAATTTGGCACATTACCAACTTATAATATTAGAAACTTGCATCAAGAATCGCATGTATTGGCAATATTTGTCCGCTCCGTCACTGCAAGTTAACATTCTAGAAATCTGACAGTTTCATTAGTAGTATGGTAGTGTTGGTATGTTTTTATCGTAACTTTTTGACCACCCAGATAGTGCATAAACCAATGTGTTAACCAGTTGGATAAAATCCTTTGTTTTGGCATTTTCCTCTCTGTGTCTACCAGCAATTAATTTTATACTGTAGATAAAATTTCTCCATGTTTCTTTTTTTCAGAGGGAGGATCTGCAGATTATATCGTCACTGGAGCTTGGTCAGCGAAAGCTGCAAAAGAGGTAAATTACAAAGATTTAAGATTTGCCGCTGTGGTTGTCGTGGGTTTGCTACTGTGTTCCCTTTTTTTCATGTGTTTTGGTACACAAAGTAAAATTGGACGTGATGACTAAGATTATCATTTTGCTTTTATTTTTTAGGCAGAGAAATTTGTCAAAGTAAATCAGGTTTACAAGAAGCTGGACAAATATAACAGTAAGTAGTGACTAAATAGAATTTTACTTTTGCAACTGAAGAAGACAGGGCAAGAACCTATTTCAAGCTCTCCCAAATGCAAACTTGTGTGTTCAGAACTCTATGGAAACAGTGGGAAAGAACGTTTTTAACTTTGTTCCAAGAAAAATCACTTTCAACCAATCACATTCATTTGCATCACAAAATATTTTACTATATATGTTCAAAGATAAAGCAACTTCAATCAACTCTTGTATGATAAATACTACAAATTGCATGCACATGTATGTAAGCATTGCATTTACATACATACTTATTGACTTTCCCCTTAGAGGCTTTTCAAAGACAATACAATAATAATTTAAAACTACTTAAAAACTCTAAGATAATATTCAGACTTAAATGGTTTGTACAATTAACTGTTTTAATTATAATAACATACTAATAGTGATAAATATGATTTCGTCTTGTTGAAGGAATTCCCCAGCAAGAGGAGTGGAATTTAGATCCAAATGCTTCATATGTCTACTACTGTGCCAACGAAACAATCCATGGTATGTCTCTCAGTTGACTTGTTAAATGTGAGTTTAATTCCAATCTAATGATTATAGTGTATGGACGTTCTGATAGTTCATTTATTTTTGTTGTCTCATAATGGTCTTGTAAAGTAAACTTCAACTCGGAAATCTCTTTAAACTCGCTTGTAAATAGACTGGCCCACCAAGACTATATAAGCACTAGCTACCTCTGAGTCAGTCTGATTAAAAGTACTTTAAAAAAATAGTGATGTTTTTGAATAACTAAAACAATAACTAGGTCAGTTAGTAACCAGACTCACCATCTGATGTTTTTCCAGGAGTGGAGTTTGACTTTATCCCAGAGACAAATGGAGTACCGCTTGTCTGTGACATGTCCTCAAACATCTTGTCAAGACCTGTTGATGTTAGCAAGGTAAGCTGTGTGCCTTAATTGATCAGAGAACTGGCAAAGATAACGTAACTAGTGTGCACTTATGTCTACATCAGAATCTTTGTTTTGTATATGTTTTACATGTAGTAATTCAACTTTATGCTGTTATATTAAAACTGTTATAAATACTATAAATCAAATCAATCACTTTATTTGAAGTGCCAATGATTTTAGCACTACTGTGCTAATTAAGGACACTTTTTAAAAAAAAAAATTAAAAAAAAAATCCCAAATGGCTACTTACAAAGTGTGGAGGAGCTGAATTCCAGGCCACCAAACACAAAATAATCTGTCTAGCTAATGGCAGGTAGGAGGATTAGAACCCGGGACCTCCAGTTTGCAAGACCAGCATTACCTAACCACTAGGCCATGCTGCCTCCTTCAAAGTGAAACTATCTTTTCATGGCTATTAAAGCTCAGAAGATATGAGATTACGACAAAGCTCTATTAATGTTGATATGAATGTTTTTATAATAGTTTGGACTGATCTATGGTGGAGCACAAAAAAATGTTGGCTCTGCTGGAGTCACTCTGGTCATTGGTAAGTGATCTAGTTGCATTCTTCTTGCTGAACAAAATTTTGTTTTTGATAGTACAGGCTGTACATCCTAATCTCCTTTTGATGGTTGATGTTGTGCTCTTGTATAGCCTGTGCGCTTTCAAGACAATGTCAACCCCTGTGCACTGAAGAGAGTGTAATGATAATAGTGATATATACTTTGTATGCGTGATTAATTTTGCATCATTATTTTCAGTGCGAGAAGATCTGATCACTAGCCCTTCACCGCAGTGCCCAGTTGTTTTTGACTACAAGGTAAGGCGGGAGGATTTTACCAATAGTGGCACTTTTGTTCCAAAATTGGTTTTAAATTTTGGCTCTTTTGAGTAACGTAAAATTTGTTTAGGACTCTAAATCAAGTATAGCCATAAAGTAACCAGCACACCCAGTTGAGGTCATTGGCTGGCTTCTACTTCATTCTGTGTTCTAAATTAAGTAATATTATAATTTTTACATTACAGATCCAAGCTGGTATGAACTCATTGTACAACACACCTCCAACATACAGTATCTACATCATGGGTCTGGTGTTCAAGTGGCTGAAAAGAATTGGAGGAATTCAAGGTAAACGGAACAATTCATCAATTCTCAGTGATGCATTTTTGTAAAAAATTAACATTTTGAAACATACAGATTTGAGAGTTTGTCTCGCACCCACCTGAAAGTTTGTGTGGCCACTCTTTTTGGCTTGTTGCTTACTGTTAAGATTCCAGGAAAATTACATTCGTACACTAAATTTGTACACTGCACTTTCTTAATATCATATACAGAAATCAACAGAATTAACCAAATGAAGTCAGATCTCTTGTACGAACTTGTTGACTCATCAGGCGGTTTCTACCGGTAAGAATATTTTTCTGGTTTTGATGTTTGTTGCAGTGAACTGTACCATCAGTCACGAGTGTGATGAAAAGTAACTCAAATTAATCCATTCCTGTCGATTTGTTCTAACAGTGGTACAGTGGAAAAGAAGAGTCGTTCAAGAATGAATGCACCTTTCAGAATTGCCAGCCTTGAAGGAGACCAAGAGCTTGAAAAACAGTTCATTGAAGAAGCAGCTGCTAAAGACATGATCCAGCTCAAGGGTCATAGGTCAGTTCATTTGTGGAATGGTACCAATGATACTTTTGTTCCGTTGTTTATCCTCTATTAACAGATTAGTTATCACAGGTTCCGTCATTGTGCTGCCTGCTCTTAAGGTCTTTCCTCTGTTTTGCATTGCGCATCCTTACTGCGCACGATTTCTTGTGCCTTTAGCGCGCGCACATAAGCAAAATGGCGGCTTTTTTCTATGCAACTTAGTCCGCGAGAGAAATAAATCGTCGATTTCTCATAAAAGAGTATGGGGACCTATCAATTTTTTCACGTATTTTGGGTGTAACGATCAAACTCTTTCTACAAAAATGAATACAGATCAATTTCTATGTTTGAAAAAAGATTACCACTGAAAACGTGTACTTTGCCAGTATTCGCAATGGAATTATTAAGGAATTATGTGGTAAATACGAGGTCTTCCCGCTCCTAAACGAATGTGGTGACCCCCCTTTTTTATTTCAAAATTTAAGTTCCCTTTAGGTAATCAACCAATAGGCAAAGTTTGGTTGAAAATCTATGTTCAGTTCTATTTTGGAGGAATGACCTTAAATCTTTTCAGTCCCAGGAACAAAATGTCAATTCTCCTGACTGGTTTTATTCTTGTTCTAAATAATTATTCATTCCGAGATTTTGGTGATCCATCAAGACAATAAGAATGAAAAATAATAACAAAAATGAATGAAAAAAACCTGATTGAAAGGATTTTTTTGTCTCCTGGGCCTGTTTCTCTGCCCCCCTCTACCCCTCATATCAAAATGTCAATTCTCCCAACTGGTTTGCCTTACATTTCTTTGAATATTTGTTGTGAGATTTAAGTGATACATCAAGACGATATCTCATTTAAAAATCACCTGGTTTAAAAGATTTTTGGCGGTCTTGTGCCTGTTCCTCCCCTCCACCCTCGTATCAAAATGTCAATTCTCTCAACTAGATGGCTTACATTTTCTTGAACATCATTGTGAGATTTTGCTGATACACCAAGACAATATCCCTTAATTAAAAACGTCATCTAATTGAAAAGTTGTTTGGCCTTCGGGGCCTGTTGAACCAACCCCCCCTACCCAGCCCTGTTTGATCTGCCACTCATCACCACACTAATATGGTCAAAATGGTTTTTCTCAGGGTTTTTCTCACTGCTGTGGCTTTGATTTTGCAGGTCAGTTGGAGGAATAAGGGTGTCAATGTACAATGCAGTGAAACTTGATGACGTCAAGACACTTGTGGATTTCATGAAAGACTTCAGACAACGACATCAAAAACAATAATGCCTCAACCGTCATTGATGAACAATCTTCCTTATCCATCAATACATGCCTGGCCTACAAGCATCTCTGAAAAAGATATTTGGACTATAAATAACATTACAGAGGAATTTATATATTAAATATTCAGCGATATGTACTTGGAAACTTGAATCAAACCCACTTGTGAAATGTGTGTTACATATTGTGGCTTTGAAAAACAAGTTGTGTTGAAGGTTGTAGTAGGAAGAGAGACCTGTAGGACAGATGCCTTAACCATGTCACGGTTTCTTTAGGGGACTGAGCTGTAGGAAAATGTTAAGAAATAATAATCATTTTTTAGACAACTACCCTTTGACGTTTAAGCTTTTTGCTCCTCTGAACAATCTTGGAAACAAGTGTCGTTTTCGGCTAATCTTCGTGGAAGCAGTCGGCCGATTTTCCGATTGTTATTATCCAATCAGAAACTTGCGTGGGCATAAGCAAATGTTCTTAAAGGTGAAACGTCAACAGAAGTCGTGTTCCTGCAACTTTTTTTTTTTATGAAAACCGAGGGCTTACCGAAAATGATGCTTGTTCACGATTCCTGGAACAGTGATTGTATTGTAAGTTGTTGTAAGTTGATATTTCCAGGAATGAAAGTATAGATTTGGCAGCTTCGTCTGTGGATGAAAATAAGACTATTATTACACTAACTTATTGAGTTAACACGTACACGGTCACACCTTGGTACTGTGTACACGAAAGTATTGTAAGAACTATGAACTGAATTAAATACCGGTGAAAGTGCCTTTATTTGTCTCAAAATTACCTCAAAAGCTTAGTCTTGTCCGGGTAGAAATTATTTGCCACAAAAAAAGATCGTTCGCAGTATCTGGGTCTTACGAGAATTTGAAATTCTTTCTTTTCTTTCATCTTGATATATAGAAACGGGCTGGTCACGTATGGGCCCCGTGATTAACCATCCACCCTTCTTCATTGAGACGTAAAGCATACCATAGTACACTTGATTACTAGATGGTTGAAAAACGGGGGGTGTCTCACCGTAGACTAAGAGACCACTCCGGTCAGCCTTTTTACGTTTAGGCTTAGTAATGGTAACACGATATGTCCGACACCGAAAAATGAGGGCTTGAAAAGGCTAACTGAACGCGCATAGGTTGTCCTTTGTGATCTGAATTTCGACAACGTATTATTTTTAAAAGCGATTCTGCTTTCACAAGGAATTTGTCTTTAAGAACAAGACGGAAAATTTCAAAGCTTGGAGGTTTATAGCCGTACAGAATAGTGTCACGTTTAATAATTATTAAGGAAAAGTTGTCTGATCGTTTCTCATTCCACCAAGTGTTAGCTTTACGCCAAAAACCTGGTGTAATGGGACATTCATCAGTGGCGGATCCAGACCTTCAGCTAAGGAGGGGGACCGCTTGACAATGAATGTTGAATTCTACGAGGATAATTCCAGCGCGTCAAAGAAAATGCGCTATTTCCGAAAAAATAAGTGGGGGCCCGGGCCCCTCCCCTGGAACCGCCACTGTTCATACAAAAGGTGGACTAGGGTTTCGTTGTTAAAGTTACAGCGATCACAGCCGAAGGTGGTGTTTTCAGTCCCAGTTAAAAAAGACTTTTGTTTGTGGGCAGGATGCCATGAATTATTTTGAATTCGAAACAGCTTAGTTTGTTTTCTATGGTGACTTTGAATTGCAGTTCGAAAATAGCTTTCGGGGGTAAGTTTTTATTCTCTCTCTCTCTTTTTGGCATACATTTCTTTTCGCGTCGGTCGACTGCGTTGGCTTGCGCACGGGTCCACGTATTTTTATAGGGTCCGCGAACACGTTCTACAATAATGAAACAATCCAAGATAATTTACAAGAAATAATAATGATACAGCTGATAAACAAGGATTCGTAGCTACAGTTTTTCACAATTGAAGGACGAAAATTGGCTACCAAACATCTCCGGGAGATTGACCACGTAGATTTTGAAATTTAAACCTGAAAAGCACAAAACTCATTCATCGATTGCTATTTAAAACTTTCACAGTGTTGTAAAATGAAATCTTGTGAGTCTATTTAAGTTTTAACAATTGTCACAAACAATTGGTTATAATGTGACGCACGTCTGCTGCTAATGGAATTTTTTTGAAAAACAACAACAACAACAATGGAACACTAATGTGGTAACCTCATTTATGCCGATAATGGGAGCTTTTTATCCGGATTAGAAGCCAAAACGATGGGTTCCTGTCTTCAAACGAAATATATATTTAGTTATTAACATAATTACATTTTAAGTGTGACACAAGAGGACAAGATCACGATTTACTGATGGTTTATTCTTCAATTAACTTTTTTGAAAGTGTAGATTTCACAAATTTATACAAAAACAATCACGTTCTTAATGAAATCGAGCGTGGTTTCTAAAACAATGTCGTTTACCCCTGGGAGGGTCGAAAACAAGACATGTTTTCCCATGCGAGATCAGATCGTTTTATGATGCTAATGCTGTTTGATTTATCAACCACAGGAAATGTTATTGTCTTGTGTGCGTAATGTAGTAAGGACTTTTATTTTTCGAACTAGCTAGAGATTCACTTGTTTTACATTTACTACGTTTTAACAAATCTCAGCGGTAAACTGGTTAAGGCTCTTGAAGCGAAAATGAACAAACTCAAGGAGGACAAAATTTCTATTACCATGAAAGAAGCGTTGGCTCGAAACTCTGCTGAGGAAAGCAAAATGAAGGCTAGCATGGACGCCATGAGCTTTGAACAGAAGAAGATGCTGCAAAGCATGGCTCACTGCAAAGACAAGTACGCGAAACGACAGAGAGAACTACAAAACGAAAAACAGCGGATGCTTAATTCTCGTATGAGCGAAGATGGCACAGGGTTTAGGAAGATTTCAGCTCCTGCTTGCATGGTTACAGTTGTCGAATTCAAAGATGTGTCAAGCGGTGGATTCGTCACACAGGTACAACCAAGGGCGCAGACTGCGCGTGTAGGACAGCAGAGGTCACTGTCGGTTCCTAACGACAGTACGAGTAGGTTGCCGTCACTACTTAGCGGCGAAAACGGCGTGAAATTGCCGCAGCCTATCATCGAGAAGAACAACGGCCTTACACTTCCCGATATTTTGCCGAATGGAACTAACCAAGGCCGCCAGCGCAGGCTTTCTGCGAGCTTGAGTAGCCCAACATCAACAGGTTTGGCAGTTCCAATGATGGCAAATACACAATCCAGGTCCGCTCCAAGCTCGCCATGCGCGCCCCGTCGAGAGTTCGTTCGGATCCCATCTCTGGATCCAAGAGATCGGAGCAAGTCTCCCGCGAGAGAATTACAGAGGACAAAGCTAGCAGCAGATCTGCAACAAGCTATGGCCAACGCGAAGAGATTCCGCTTAGAGCGTCAGAAATCAACAGAGGTGGCTGAAAACGAACCGGATCCGAAAACGTCTCCGGCAAGTTTCAAAGAGGTTCAGGAAGGCCCGAAAACTAGAAAGATCTCTAATCCCGGCACGACTCTGTCGTTTTCATCCACTCTGGAACAAGCTACTATTGGCGATAATGAGAAAACTCTAGATGAAGATTTGAACCAAATTCGATTTTGCCAGTACCTTAGATCGCCTTCCCTGCCTGAGGACGACGAAAGACTACCCGATGAACTGATACCAAAAGCGTTGATTGTGGGCCATACCCAGTGGGTGCCTGGAGATTAGAGCTCGTACAGGCCTTGTGGTATTAAAAAAGACTGGGATATTCAAAGCTAGAAGTTTGGTGCATCACGATTGTCATCTCTAATACATCGTGACCGTGACTAGACTGGACGTCAGGAGAGTAAAGAAGTTGACCCGGCAGGAGATATTGACTTCATGAGTACTCGAACTTGCAAATGCGCATCACCAGAAGTCCATAACTAGAAGTCTACATCTCTGGTAATAGGCTTTGAGATATGTCTTTCGCGTGTACCTCGCGCTCCTCGCGTGTAGGCTATTTTTAGAACAGCTTTGCCGCGAACAAGTAGCCAATCGCATTGAAGTATTTTTTAATTCGCGCCTTTGATTGGTTGAACAAATTTTTGAAGAAAAGCAGAACTGCAGAGGACGAGTGAACTCGAGCGAACGGCATTACGAAATTTCTGTTTGTTGGTCATCGTAATTTCCGTTTTGTGAGGATTAAATCGTCCGGACAAGAATCATCAGGCCATCTTTCATCGATGACGGTAGCATCGAAGTTGTAAAAATTCGGAGCATCCAAATAAGAGAGAGGACCTCAGTGTTTTGGAGTCAGATTACGAAATGGCAGCGGGCAAGATAGACTAATTCCGAGTCAAATTCAAAATGCGAAGACACTAAAGATTAATGGTACTCTCAAGATGAAGACAGGCATTAAGAGAGCAAGTGCATTTTGGCACAGGTTCGTTGCTATTTTGAAAAACAAAACCGTGGTCCCTGAAGCGCTCAACATCGAGCGCGGAATGAACAGAATGAAGTTTGATTCGTTTGAGAACAACATTCAGAGAAAACGACAAGTTTGGCGAGTTTCGCCTGTTTTTGGAATTATAAGGAAGGCATGAAAACAAAAGACTGACTAAGGTAATGTACTTGTTTTAATATGAATAGAAATACGAGTTTAATTCATCGAACAATGATGATTTCATTCACATCCGTCAAAAGTTTAATTCAAGTTGTGCTTCTCGGGCACTTCGCAGTGTGCAGCTATTGTGTTGTGTATGTTGCAGATGTTGTTCAGTATTTTAACACGAGGATATGCTGTACAAAATAAAGACACACTTAACTACTAAAAGTTTGGGGAACTTCTGTTCATAAATTCTCTCGTAAATTATAAAAAGTCGACCTGTTTGTTTTGTGAGTTTGTCTACTGAAACCCGGCGACGGGTTACTTTTTCACTCGCCTTCAAATGCCACTGAACAGACGTTTGAAATCACTATCTACGATACTACTTTTGTCGAAATGTGCGAATTAAAGAGAATGGCCTGTCAAGTGTTTTGATGTGATTTGATTTATTTCACCTGCCACTTTCCAAAATATTCGGCCGCAACTTAGAACTCCAATCGTGTCGAAATAGTGGGTTACGTCATTTTCTCGCGAGACACCAGTTTCTAAAAATAGCCTACACGCGAAAGACAGCACGCGCCCCAATACCAGATGTAGACTTCTAGTTATTGACTTCTGGCATCACCTATCATTAGATAGAATATACGGAAATTACTCAGGAGAATTAGTGACATCAGTAATTCGAAACTGGGACTGAAACAGCTGATAAATGTAGAGAGAAGCAAATAATCAGAGCAAGGCAAGATGATAGTCAACGTCGATAATGAAGCTGTAAAATCTGTAAAAGACTGGACACGCGATGCAACATAGCGCGCATGTGCACGCGCTGTCCCTAAAATTGTTGTCATGGTTGCCATTGCGCGTGTTCAGTTTCGGGAATAAAATCTCTTTCTACTTCTGCATATTGTGTACACAAAAAAATAAATCACTTTATTTAAGTGTCAATGTTTTTAGCACTGCTGTGCTAATTGAGGACACTGTAAATAATTAAATAAACAAACAAATATTGTAAATAGAACAGAACTCGTTAAAAATCCCAACTGGTAGGAGGCTGACCAGTTGGCTATTTAAAAGCGTGGAGGAGTTGCATTCGGGACCACCGAAGACAAATCCATCTAGTGACAGGGAGCAGGATTTGAACCCGGGACCTCCAGATTACAAGTCCAGTACCTTTACCACTTAGGCCACCCTTCCTCCTACATAATATCAGGGAGCTTATTAAGAAAACTACGACGGCAACGACAACGAGAACGTCACCAAACAAAAGGTTTAGGGGGGGGGGGGGGGGGGTGACTCTTAACTACCAATTTGTTTCTAAGGCAGGTTTCTAATTGCTATATTTTGAAAACAAAACCTCATACAGATAAGCTTTTTGCACGAGTTTGTTCTATTGAAGATTCCTCCAAGAGTTTCAAGTCACGGTCATATTTAACGCGTCACGTGACCAGAACAGAATAAACCCTAAAACTCAAATGGCGGATAGATTTTAAAATTAAAATGAGCGTCAATAGATAAAGAACATCCACATGCGTAATGTGACGTATCGTTTTTGTGAAATTGGCATTATTATAAGAGTTATGGCCTAATATGCACTCATATTTACGGACTTTCATCAGCAGCGTTTCCTTTTTTCGTGTTAACGGTAAAAGCATACGTCAGATTATAAAGACGGCTGCGTTATCTCTGATTCGTAAGAGAAATCGGAACTTTACCTTGTTTCCGTGGAGTTTTAGGGATTTTAAATTCTAACTCGCGGTTTGGGACTGGCACTAGTTTCGCACGCGCAATGTTATATTTTTCAAAGCAGGTGTACCCCCAAACAAAATTCACCATATAGCGTTACAAAAAGCTTCAAAATCGCTTGCTTCAAAATACAGTCTTCAGCCATTCCTTAGCAACTGCTCCAAATCTGTAGTTAAGAGTCTCCCCCCTTAATGAATAGAACAATAGCTCTGCACGTGCGTTTGAAATCTTGGTACATTTCCTAGCCGTTCTCTGCAAAACAACAACGTAAAATGACCTAATTCTGCTTATTCTAGACAACGTGAACCACGACGGCTTATTTTTGATTTTTCTATTTGGAGTTCAATGCTCTCTTTACATATTCAGCTTGAGCCAGTTCTTAAACCGATAGATACACTGAATACGTCTGGATAATTGCGAGATTCTCGAGTAAACTAAAAATTCATTTTTCACCAGATGTTGTCTTCGGCGTCGCCGTCGTCATTGCTTAAGCTCCCTATCAACGCGCATTCTGTGCCACATTTCGCGAAGGGGCACGATACATTTCGCGCAGTGCCATTTAAGTTCATTTAATTAAACATGTTTTTTCCCGCGAGAGCAAAAATACTGGCTGCAATTTACCCTTCTCTACTGATTTGATCCGGTTACTGTGTCCCCTATGGTTGCATAATCAGGTAAACATCAGAAGCAGAACTTTATTTGTCGCGTTATAATTAGCAATGCTGCGCAGAAAAAAAATACAAAAATGGCCCTCTGTACACAACGATTTTAACTCTTAATTTTGTACTTGATGTATGAAATATACTTAAATTCACCTTGTGTGTGGGTACCATAACTGAAGAACCCAACCTTAATTGTAAAACAGCCACAAAGTTGAAGTCAGAATATCGAAGTCATGAATATGCCTATAAAGCGCTCATATACCACCCCCCTCTCCCTCAACTAATCAGAGTTGGCAAATCAGTCAGACAACTGCTGACCAACTGCCTCGTCCCCAGGCCTCCCTGCTTGGTTGGAGCGCGGTGCGTGTGGATTTGTGGGTCTGTTTTATCAGAAAACTGGACGCCCGCATTTCGCTGTCTAACCATCACCTTACCCAACGCCCCCTGTTTCCAATTAAACTTCGTCTAGGGACGAGACAGATCAGACCCGTTTTCCCGCGCTTGGCGGTAACGCTCTTAGGCGAGACTAAAACCGGAACACCAGAATTTCTGGCATGATCAATTTCAGGCCCAGAGTCCGTACCGAAGAACTACCGCCGACCGAGGAAGAGTCTGAGCTCCAGATTGTAAACAAGTCAAATAGGTCATCCCCTTGACATCATCAATTCTCAATTGGCCCCACTCTTCTAAATAAAAATCGGTTTTCTCTGACTTTTCGATCTGGAAATGATAATTATCAGCCTCGTCACCAGGGCCATCCGGTGATGGGGGAGATGGCCCTGGGGACGAGGTCGGATAATTATTAATTTTTAATTATTATTTTCGTTTGTAAAAGTAGACACACACACACAAAAAAATCATTTCATCTAAGGCACTTAAAAAGCATTGTGTTAAGAGTTATCCCTGACAAAAATTAATACAATGAAGGCAATGACCCGTCGGTTTGCACAATGCCAAATATATAAAAGGGCAACTTACATGGCTTCTTGTGCCCGAAGTGTACAAAGTTTCGCCCTCGACTTGCCGATCACTCCATAGCGCACATACATGCTAACAATATACAAATATCGACCACTGGTTTTGGTAAATAAACTTTATTTTTATATCCTCTGAGGTACTATCACAACAATGAATTTATAATTGTACAACCAACTTTGATCCCATACAAAAGCATTGTTTGCACCACCACGCCCCTGGGCCACTTAATCAATAAAACTAGTTTAAATGTTTGCCTATCAGTTGTTTGTTTTACACGCACATGAAATAAAACTCACACGACCGACAGAAAAACAAGAGTATATCATCTTATTTTGTACACGTCGAAAAGCTCAGATAGCTTTTTTCCATGCTGTACTCTTTAAATGATCCCTTATTTCAGTTTAAAGTTCAACACAGATGATGGCTACAGAATACCCCTTGAGACATACCCTACCACAACAACTAGCCGCTAACTTGTAATCCCTTCTAAAGGCATTGTTGATAGCTAAATAGCCCACCCCTTTGGTCATTTAATTAATAAATCTATTTTAAGACGTTTTATGCAGTTTGGTTCGTAGCTACTTGTTTCAATATCATAATGCTAAATTTAAGTACGTTAATAGAAAAACGTAAGATATTGGACAATAAGCCGCACGCAAATCGCTCAGTTGCTAGAGTTAGTGCTGACTTTCTGTCCATGATTTTGCCCTTAAACTAGGAAATGTCAAGAAAGCGTTTCTGTCCTGGGAATCCTTTCGGGAAGGAGCAGTGTGAACATTATCTCGTGTTGGTGAAAGCTTGTTGTCCAGTTTAAAATCCCATTTTTGTGGATCGGGGAATAAACAGCATTGCAGTTGATTTGTTTCAACAACCAGTTCAACCTGAAGGTTGCTCTTTGCTGAAACTGTAGTTGCAGGGGGACTTCGTTTTTGTTTTGTCTTCCATGATTTCAAACAGACCTCTCTGTCTCTCGTTCAGATCTCTCGTTTTAACTGATCCACTCCCGCGAAGAACGAGATTTAGACTTTGCGCTCTGTCTCTTGGAAAAACGTTGTCTGTCTTTGTTTCTCCCGGAAACGTTCTCGATAGGAAAATTTTATTTGTTGCCTTTGTCTTGAAACTTGAAATCTCACTTTTTGGAACAAAATTAAGGCTCTGCGTTCTTCCCCTTGCCGTCCAGTTATTGTCCATGTCTCTTTTCGGTAAAGAACTAGTCTCGATATTATATCTGCTTAAGTATTTGGATTTCATACGTTTTTTGCCATCGTTTTTTAGCGTCGCGTTATCCAGCAGTGAGTACTTCATTAAGAGTTTTTCCTTCTCTTCTGCTTTATCCACCTTTTTTGGCGGAGCGGTTGTGTTCGAAATCTTCCTTCGAAATATCAGGTCTCTGCCAAGCGGAGTCTCGCCTAGCACACTTGGTCCTTTCTTTGAAGATATTTTTCTTTGTCTATCCGTGGTGTTGGAAGACGAAGAATACCCCTCATTCTTGTCAATATCATTGAACCCGCCACGTGCCCATGAAGGGCCGTTTGAAGACGAGATTTTTCTCTGTGAGGACCCAGAGCTTCGGTCTTCCACTTCTTCCATTGTGACATGTATCATTGGAAGATTTGTGGCGAAAAGTGAGCTGTGTTTACGTGGAGGATTTGGTGATGTTGCAGTGGTTTTGTAAACAGACGTTTTACGTTGATCTTGCCCGGTTTTTCCGCTTAGCGCGGCCATAAAATGTGGCGAGCTCCTCGCTACAAACGTTGTTGGAGTGGTTGGTACAGCTTTTAAGCCAGTTGACTCGGAGTACTTGCGCATTTTCTTCATTTCGCTAGTGTAATCCAAACTGAGTTATTGAAATTTTACTCACAATCCTTTCAACTAAAACGCAGCTGATTCAGGCACTTGTTGAAATACAGCGTGAAGTCTTGAAGAGCCCCACTTCATGTAATGCTGGTTTGATGACATCCGTGTTAGTCAGTTTCATTTGGCTGAATTGGTAATCTAAAACTGTTGGCGAAAGTGCATAACAAGACAAAAGTACATTAGCGTGTTACAGCAGTGTCGATCGACGTACACTTGTTTCTGTGGAAACCGTACATTACAATAAAACCCTCAAGAGAATCGCTGAACGTTTTGAATACACGCTTCTGGCTCGATTGGCACACGTATAGATTTTAGACTTTAAATGTTAATTTTGACACTTAAAACAAAGATTACGCTTGGGTGTTACAAACGGTTAAGTGCTCGAAAGCGACTTTTACAGAAACACCTTAACTATGATTTCAGATTTTGAAACTTAATTGGTTTCTGGTGAAAAGTAATTTCCAGTTGATGCACCCAAAACAGATGACGTTTGAATGCTTCTGTTGTGTTGGAAATCCTTTTATTGTTTTTGTGAACTTCAGACTTTTGTTAAGGTTTTGCGAAAACAAACGCTTTTGCTGAAAGAGCGAAACTAAACGTAAGTGGATTCAATCGGAAACGAAACGTAACTGATTGACAAATCTATGAAGACGAACGTCATGTTATGAAATTTCTTTAATATTTTTTTGCAGTCCTGGACAAAATGCGTAGCGGGTCACGAATTTTGTTTTTTCCTTTTGGTGAATCTGCGGCGTAATTTTCCTCCCTAAATCAAATCCAATTTTCTGATGCCTTGTTCAAACAATCGTTTCACAAAACATTATAAATCAAACGGAAACGAGAATTTTCGAGAGCACTTTGGTGTGAAGGATTGAATGGAGTACACGCATGCGTGTCAACGGGTCGCTCACTGACTCAATCGATTTTTTTGTATGTATGTAAAAACAAAAAGCCGCCAATTTGATGTATTTTGTAATGTGTCTTTCCAATTACAGTCATCAGTAATATCAATACGATCTTCCTTTCTAATTCGTTCTAATTGAAAATGCCTTATTTCAAATGTCAATAATTTTTATTATTATTTTATTTTAAACAGAAATCTACCGACGAGAGGGACCGGAGAAAAACATTCTGTCAGGAAAAGATCATTTTACTCTTGTTTCAGAGGTTTTCCCTTTTTCTATTTCTCAATCAAATTTAAATCACGAAGCGGCGAAAACAAGTCGCTTTTTCACCTTACTCGAAGAAAGAAGAAAGATTGTAAACCTCGGGGACCAGAATAGGAACATTTCGGTCATAAATGTAAACGGGCAAAATTAGGAAACTGCTCTGTCAGTAGCTTTGTTTAGACTACCGGTCATTTGTTTTTCCGTTCAATCGATCAGTCACAAGAGAATAGTGTTATTCAGTAATATATATCTGAGGAAGAGAGCTCAAAGTGTAATTCAAATTCAGCTATATGGCTGCCTGTAAACTAGCTATCGCGAAGAAATAATTAAGAAGCTAAGCGCACGACCACTATAAACAACATTTTCATTTTCTTTTTCCATCTTTGTAAGGGGCGAACGGGGAAAGAATTCAAATTGCAACTGAACATGTCTTAATAACTTCGTAAGAGCTTCTACCAATCCGTCCGACCATATTTTTACATAGATTGTTTCTTTGTTGCGTAGAATCTGTAACTTTCTTTTAGTGTATGTTGCAGTCTGTCGGAGAATGGCATGCCCTCGATCACCAACTGAATTGTATAATGTGACATCAGCTTGATACCGAACTGCGAGAATTACACGATGACGAGCTGCTTTTGTGATAACTGAAGTCGGAATAATAACGTCTGGAGTAATTAAATTCGAGGACCCCCTCGCAAAAATGATGTACAATTATGAAATACAGAATACTAGAAAATTGTAAAAACAAAAATATGAAAATATGAACTTATTGCCAGCCGCATTTATTTCAATCTTCGTTCTTGGATTATCTGCGACATTCAACCAGATCAGTAGCACTGATACGGTAAATCAGCGGAAATAAAGTGCTTCATGTTATGTTTAAATGTTTCATGTCGAACTGCAAATTTTAATTGCTTACTATTTCAAATAGTAAGTAATTAAAATTTGCAAACAAACTGTTTCGCAGTGAGAGCTCTACATGTTCTAAGTTGATTGGTGGTTACGAATAAATAGGAAAGAATTAAATGAATGTCGCATGACTTTCTACATGAACCAGAAAAAAAAAATGTATTTAAGTATGAAAATATTACTGACCTGTTACCTACCTAGCTTCTTTGTGCCTCGTGGCACATAAGGCCTCCACAGAATACCTCCAATTTTCTCTGTTGGCTGCAGCAAGCCCTTGCCTCATCCTATGTACGCTATCCCGCACTGTTCCTCTCTGGCAAATTTTAGTTTCGGTTTCGTCCACCTCGAAAGCATCTGAACTTCAAATGTTCCAAAGTTGTTCTAATAAACAGCTGATTTATAGCAGAACAAGTTCCTCATTAACTCTGTAAACACACCTGTAAACATGTTGAATCTATTTTTATCTTGGCCACGCTAGTCATTGTTCCACGCGTTGAAGGCAGACGTCAATCTACGTCAGAACTGAAATATCCACGCAAAAATAAGCACGTCATGGTCCGTGCGCGGGGGCGACAATAAGTGTCGCAACTAAACGCAGTTTACATGTGGTGCGAGAGGTTTTTCATCCCCCCCCACCCCTCCCCCGCAACATAGTCCTCAATATGTATTTTACTTATTCTTAGTTTTTAAATTGTCAAACACTTTTTTTTTTAACATGAGCCTTTGGCTCGGGAAATTGGGAGACCATCCACTCCCTGTGTGTTTGACTCTTAATGCGCCGCGTGTCTGTATTAAAATACCCACTCCTCCCCGTTATTTTTACGTTTTTATGCATCAGACAATTTTGCAAATCCTGCCATCCCCCTAGCTAGATTAGAACATGATATGCGCCGACCCAATGTCGACAGATCGATCACGGTTTTTGAGCTGCTTTAATTTGAATTTGGTAAATGTCCCTTAATTGGCGACTGAAGCAGGGAGAAAATAATTTGGGTGGAGCACGGGAAAATGATTCTTTGTGGTAAAAAGCGGGGAGCCTTTGATCGGCTCGGGCAATACCCGAGCCCGGGACTGAAAACGTTAGGAAAGTGATGTGTTGGATACACGTATTTTTCATATTGTTTGTATGTGTGTCATGTGTATATATGTATGTTAAGTCTTTTTGCATTGCAAAGTAAGCAAATAAAAAATTAAATACAAGGTTGCCATTGTGAAACGTCATCGCCTCTGCATGCATTGCGTGCCGCTTATTTCACACACGAGTGCGTGACGCAAAGCAAGAGCGGACAGAAAATTGTCATGCAACCCGATTCAATTCAACATGGCGGTCAATATTTCAGGTATTCCGGTTGTAGACTTCAGTGCAATGAGTCTGAAGAACAAGGATACGTTAAACGAAAAAGATGAAGCCATTAAAGACCTTGCTAATCAGATATATCACGCTTTTAGTACAATTGGATTTGTCTATCTCAAGAACCATGGAATTCCACAAGAAGTGGTAAGCTTGTAAAAGTCTGGGTTTACCTCGGTGTAAGAACCTGTGATATTTTTCTTTGTTTTGGAGCTATTGTTTTCCTTCTCTATCTTTGTTTTGCCAGCTCTTTGTTGTATTGTTCGTTCTTTGTTTTACGTCACCGGTGAGTTTCACAGGTTCTTACACCAAGGATGAGCCAAAAGTCTAGTCTTATACAATGATATAGGCCGGTTGGACATTTGTGTGAATGAATTAAGGGGGATGACTCTTAACTACCAATTTGTTTCTAAGGCAGGTTTCTAATTGCTAAAATTTGGAACCAGAACCTCATACAGATAAGCGTTTTGTAAAAGTTTGTTCTATTGAAGATTCCTCCAAGAGTTTCAGGTCACGGTCATATTTAATGCGTCACGTGACCAGAACAGAAAAAAACCCTAAAACTGAAACGGCAGATAAATTTTAAAATTAAAACGAGTGCCAATAGATAAAGAACATCCATGTGCGTAATGTGACGTATCGTTTTTGTGAAATTTGCATTATTATAAGAGTTATGGCGTAATAAACACTCATATTTACAGACTTTCATTAGTAGTGTTTCCTTTTTTCGTGTAAATGGTAAAAGCATACATCAGATTATAAAGGCGGCAATGTTATCTCTGATTCGTAAGAGAAATCGGAACTTTACCTTGTTTCCGTGGAGTTTTAGGGATTTTAAATTCTAAAACGCGGTTTGGGACTTGCACTAGTTTCGCACACGCAGTGATATATTTTTCAAAGCAGATGTACCCCCAAGTAACATTTACCATTTAGCGTTACAAAAAGCTTCAAAATCGCTTCCTTCAAAACGCAGTCTTCAGCCATTCCTTAGCAACTGCTCAGCTCTAGATCTGTAGTTAAGAGTCTCCCCCCTTAATGTGACTTTCTTCGTCGCTTATCGTTGTATGCTCGCAGGTACTTTGTGTACCTTGACCTATCTTTTCAAAATGCGAGTGACTATTACTTGAATAATCGTTATAAACTGGGACATATGCGAGTCTCGTGACCTTTATGGAACCCTTGCTCTATATTTTCGTGGTAAACTTACAGTTATAAAGAGCTAACTATTTCCAAGTCAGCACTATTGTCAACCTAATGGTTCGTGCGGTGGACTCTGGATTGTGCGGTGTGAGTACAAGCCCTTGCCGGGGCACTACATTTGTGTTCCTGGGCAAGGCACTTCATTCTCATAGTGCCTCTCTCCACCCAGGTGTATAAATTGGTACTGGCAAATTTAATGCTGGAGTTATAACACAGTGATGGACTAGCATCCAATCCAGAGAGGAGTAGAAATACTCCTAGTTGCTTCATGCTACTGGCTCACACTGCAATAAGCTAAGGTCTGATGGCATGGGCTACTTGGCTTGAATGCAGACTTAACTTTACCTTACCAGGGTGGAAAGAGGCAATGTGAAAGATGGGGGTCTTGCCCAAGAACACAACAGAAATGACCTCATGCTGCCAGTAAGTGAACGGCAGGCATTTTTTGCAGGTTGCAGTTTGAAACGACCTGCTTATTCGAGTTGAATAAGCTTCAATGTAAAGGCTAACTGCAAACAATCCGAGTTAATTTAGGCTAACCACAGTGCTAATGCTATTTAGGCTAACTGAAATGCTAAGTAGACTCACTCAACTGTCGATTTTTCAACCTGCAACCTGCAAAAAATACCTGCCTGGATGTGAACCCAGACCACTTGATCTGTAGTCCACCTTACTAACCATTCATCATTCATTCAGCATAAGGAGAATTAACTTTTTGCATTATAAATACAAGCAATTCACAACTAAGAAGACTGGTAGACAGTTCCTCTTTCTATTCAATTAATTAATTAATTGTTAATTAAAAATTGGTAATTTGAAGGAAGTAGTTAGAATTGTACTAAAACAAATAAATCATTTCCTCTTGATTTCTACAAGGTAACCGGTACAAAATTTTAACCGAGATCTTGCCAATCCCAGCGAGAATCTTGGCGAGATCTTGCCAAGATCTCAGCGAGATTCGCGGCGAGCTTTTGGCCGCCGAGATCTTGCCAAACTCGCTGAGATTAGCGAGATCCCGCCGAGATTCTCACCAAGAAACAAATCTTGGTGGCCAAAAACTCGCCGAGAATAGCATGGCTCAGATTCGGCTTTTGGCATGATCGATCATAGAGGTTTGAGCTCATAATCTAATTGTAATCAGGGCTTTCAATTAGATTTTAAGTACTAGGTGGCTGCCCTTGTGCGGCAATTGTATCTGAGAGCAATATAGGCTGTCAACTCCTCACCTTTATAGGGAGCTGCAGAATTTTAGCAGGTGGTTCATCTCGGAATACCCACCACAGAGCTCTGGTGCTGCCAGGTCTTGCTAAAAGCTCTGTAAATACTGGTATATAATATCTTAATGAAGAGTTCATGATTAATAATTGAATCAACTTAGATTTAATAATATTTCACTTTGCAGATTGATTCTGGTTTTGACGTATATGACAAGTTTTTTAGCCTGAGTTCTGACGTCAAAAGGAAATATGTAAAGAAGGATGGAAAAACTCCAAATGGCTGGGATGAACTAGAAAGGGAAAGGTACGACAACATATCATGACATACCAATATACAATTATTTTGCTGTTCATTTTATGTTAGAGGTCAAAACCAGTGAAAAAGTATGCAGCAGACTGTAGAATTTCAGGTTTAAATTTTTGACCTCTGATTCAGAATGACTATAAGCACTGGGCTGTCTGTTTATAGGAGGATTAACTACACCTGTTATTAGTCAAGTTCGAAGGTCCTAATATTGTTTAAACCTAGGTATGGAGCACATGTTTACTCCTGATAACTATCATAATTAAAGATGTTTTTTTTTCTTTCTTTTCATGCACATGCAGCACTAATCCTGAGAGACCTGGAGATCTTAAAGAGTCATTTGATGTTGGTGCGGTTGATGACAAAAATTTTGTAAGTTTCCAAAAATCTGACTCTCATTAACCCTCCTCCCCTCTGGGGGTGGGGGTGGGTGGGCACTGCATCCATGAAAGGGACATGGTTGCTAGCCCTCCTGCTTGATGATTATGGCCATAACCCTAGGTGGGTATAGGGCCAGAGCCCTCCTGCTTAGGGGAGTTAAATAACAGTTGTTAGTCATACTTGAGGTGTTGATCAGGATAGAACATCAGTGTTTTTAGCTGTCAAGTTTTTGTTTAGGGCTATGTCCGTGACTTGTGAAGAAATACTACACTGGTGGTCTAGACTGCGTGAGCAAGAAAAATAGTATTTTTTAAGGGGTAAAATTTTAAGCTTGAGCCTTAACCAAATTGGTTTCGTTTAGAGGCTTCATTCAAAGTTTCTGACAAAGATCCCTGTTCCTCAGGTCACTAACATCATCATATTTAATTTCCACAGAAGTCCATAACTAGTTATGGACTTCTGATTTCCATTGTTATCAAGAAAACCATTTAATAATAATTATTGGACTATACCATTTTGTTAGGATGAAAGAAAGTTACACACCAAAATAATAAATTCAAAAATTAAAATTTAAATTGATGTTTTTGTGTGGGGTCATTATGAAGAAATTATTGGTTGAGTTCCTTTGACAAATATAATGACTGTTAAGCTGAATGTGAGTTTATAAAAATTCCACATACATTCAAAGAAAAGGCATTTAGACCACTGTACTTTGTAATTGGACTGAACTAGTGATATATAACATTTGACTCTTTCATAAAATTTCTTATAAATAAAATGTCAGTAAATTCTCTTTAAATTTGTTTGGCAGTGCACGTCATGGCAAATTCATGCACCTCCATCCCAAAAAACCAACCTATTTTCAGCCAGTCATTAATTTATTTTGTACTGACTACTGCTTAAAAAATCACATTCTCAGTAAACTAACTCAACAGTAGCCCACCTAAGTGGTTCACATTGCAAACTTTAGACCACTTAGGAATGCATAAGAAATTCCTCCTAATTTTCCATGGATAATATAAAATGTAGCTACACCCTCTGCACACATTACTTGCCTATATTTAAAATGCTTCTCAAGAATAATTATAAATAAAATAGTCTTTGAGTTAAAATTGTCAAAAGTAAACTTTTGCTGCTTTTACTTTTCAGTACTGGCCAAATGCTGAAGTGCCAGAATTCCAAAGCACTGTGAGTTCTATTTATAAGTATTTAGCGGACCTTGGTTTAAGAGTGCTATCTCTAATGGCTATTGGTCTTAATTTGGTAAGTTATATACCCTCTTTATGTTCTATTTAAGTAAGGTGCCTGAAGCCAGGTGCATGTTTGTTAACCGATGATTGTTCAGATGTGAGAAACTCACAGGCCTGCATTGTATTTAATAATTAATAATTTAAAGGGAATCAACTACTAGGGAATCTAGACATGCTCTAATGCCATTTGGTGCACTTTAGAACACTTTTCGAGAAGTAGTTTCTTGTCACTTGCAAGCCATTTTTTTGAATTTGTATTGGATTAAATACATTAGGCTACTTGAATCACGAAATTTGATGCTGGCGCATTTGCCTACATTTGTTTAAATAGCTGTTCTGAATTAACGAATGTAGGCGAGATACATACGGACACCACCATAGGGCTGTTTATAAATCCTTCCTTTTCCCAAACGTGTGTGTGTGTGTGTGTGGGGGGGGGGGGGGGGGGGGGGAGGCACGAGCCTGCCTGACCCCCCTGCCCCTCTACTCCTACGGCCCTGCATTAGGGTCTGTCAATGTGTCACATGAATATGTACATGAATGGCTCGCTACCCTTCGAGAGAACAATATAAAAAACAACAGGAACAATGCCCCTGCATGCTAGTCTATCCTGTATTTTAATTATACTTATTACAATGATAATCTAGTAGATCACATGCCACCATGACTGTTCAACAGTCAGTTCACATTTCATGTCAGAAAATATGTCAGCTAACATGAAATATACACCCCTTAATTAAAAGCCATTATATGGCAAAGATTAAATTGGGTGGTTAAAAAAAAATCATGCCACTTTATTTCTCGATCACTCACACATGTTTTTCCCCGCTTCGTACTGGCTACATGGATTTGCTTTAAATCATTGAATACATTTTCTTCCATTAACCGTTTGACTTTTCCCTTTCCTTTCTTATGACTTTTGTCTTTTACAGCTTAAACTAACTTCTAAACGTTTTCGTCGCGACGATTCGTGGATTTTGGTGTGGAGCTGAACCTGTGTTTTATTCTTTCAGCCGCTTTGATTGGTTTACCGCTTCATTTTGATGAACATGTTGAGAATAAGACACATGATCACGAAATATAAAATAGATTCCCATTTCTTTCAAAACCGTTTTCCATAGTTAGTTCATAAAAGCAATAGACCACACTTTCTTGGGGTTTATCGGCGACTAGAAAAGCTTGTAAATCACAAGCCGTCAGGCGAGTGATTTACATGCTTTCCGAGTATTCTCTCAACATCCCCGGGGGTTTATTGCGCCGATAAAAGAAGTGTGGTCTATTGATTAAATAACTTTCGGGTTTCAGTGTCAGGCTACCATTCTCCGCATATTTTTACAGCAAAATTTCTGTTTTCGAAAACTGTTGGTGGCCTGTCGGTAGCCTGTCGGTGGCCTGTCGGTGGCCTGTCGGTGGCCTGTCGGTAGCCTGTCGGTGGTCTGTTGGTAACGTGTCGGTAACCTGTCGGCCGACAGACGACCGGCAGTTGGTTGAGGGGGGGGGGGGGGGGGGGGGGGCTGTTCTTCACAATTACCATGATTACTTTGGCTTTGGTTTCAATCAGTGCTATCAATTGAAAACCGCCCAATGCAATTCTGAAACCTTAATAGTTTAGTCTGGAAGAACTATGGAGCAAACTGAAAAAAAACAATGTGTAGATTTTGGTTTTGATGTCACTGACTAAACGTGATCTCTTGGCAAATTTCTTATTTTTCGGTTGGTGTTTTTGAAACAGAAACCTGACTCATTTGCGTATGCCTATGAAAAGCGGGGTACTTTATTGGGCGGCGCACAGCTCAGATGTAATTACTACCCGATGGTAACGGACGTCAGTAAAGTAAAGCCAGGGCAGATACGCTGCGGTGAACATACAGATTATGGTGGTATTACACTGCTGATTCAAGATAATGCTGGTGGACTTGAGGTTAGTCACTGTTGGTTCCCTCCACTATATGTCAGAATGGAATGGTTCAGAGGTGACCCCTGATACAGGGACCGCGGAGACCATTGAACAGTGGTAGGGCTAAAAAATCTGGCCAAGACAAACATTTTTTATAATTTTTGGCCAAGGCAAACAAGCAATAGGGGCCACTTTTCCGCCATTTATCATGCATTTGCATGTCATCATATATTCAACCCCAACACAAAAAAAACATAGCCGTCCTCATTTGGTATACCATCCAATACAGTAAATATGCAAAATAAAACTACCTAAGCTCTCTACTTTTTGAAGTTGCAAAAGCTTCTCTTGTGATTCTCGTTGCGAGAAACAAACTCCTACAGACATTGTCTGTTGAGGCCCCACTGGTCTCTGTTCTCTGCTTGATCATTCAACACCGCTAGGCGGCTATTGCTTGTTCCAGGCTCTCGGTCAGTAGGGCAAAAGGTGGGCAAGCGCGAGCGAAGTGAGCAAAGGAAAATTGAGGGGGTCTTGGGAATGCGGGAAGGCTCCTTCCCAAGACCCCCTCGATTTTCTTTCGTTCGCGCTTGCCCGCTTTTCGCCCTATGACCGATAGCCTGGAAAGGCAAAGGCTGCTAAACCTCTCTTCGTCCATCCTGAATTACGTCTTCAGAAACGTCTTCAGAGGACGCAGAGGACGGGCAGATAAGAAAGAACGCTCGCCAGCAGCCTTGGTAGCAGGATTCACAGCAAGCAGCTTACAGATAGTTTGGACTTCGTAAACGAGCTTCTTCACTGGTTTTGGAACCTCCGTCACCGCCGACAGGATGTCGTCGATACACTATATATTGAACATAGCTTCCAAAACACTTAGCTGCTCGGGTAGTGTCCCAGTTTCAACATCTTGGCAATACGATGCTTCAAGAACCTTCAACTGTGCCTCAGTCGTCACCATTAGCAGCTTTCACCAGGAGTCTCTACCTGGGTGTAGGACAGAGGCGGATCCAGGGGAGGGGTGATGGGGGTTGCAACCCCCCCTTTGGGCAAAATTTTTTAGTTATTTTTTTTTATTCTTCCTGAAAAATAATTGAATAAAATTGTTTTTTGCATTAAAGGTTACTACAATAGTGTACAACCCCCCCTTTAAAAAATTCCTGGATCCGCCTCTGTAGGAGCTGAAGGATTCCTGGTTAAAGCGCTTGCCGATAACACTGACGATAAGACCAAGGGCCTTGTAATACACCCCTTCTAAAGAGATCTTTGAAACTATGGTAAGTACGGTGGGAACGCCTGCGAAAATAACTGCCGCTGCAAAGCTTTGCCGAGCCTTTGACTACGTACATAAGCAAGAGTAGACGCGTTTTTTTGCTTTCAAGTGGTAAAATTCATAGAATACCCATGGCATCTGAAGTCCTAACAACTCAGCCCAACCAAAAAGTTAGAGCTATAGCCCTACCAGCCCCTCCCCCTCCGCGGTCCCTGCGGTAGCCTTTGATAAGTAATGGTAAACTCAACAAAACTTCTGCCATACTATACGTGAACCTCAAACAGAGGAACACAGATTCATTGACAGGCAACTGTAACGTCGTTCAATATAATTGTGATTTCTTTTTTCAATTTAACTATTAAGTTTTCAGCTATTCTAAGCGGAAAGTGTGGAGAGGGTTGCCATTCCCGAAAACAGGGGAGAATTTTGATAAATAAAGAACAAAGGTAAATAAATGTTCATATCGCGAGCGTGGGACAAAAAATAATTCTGAGTCCCCGACGGGGAATCGAAGCCATGAGCTCCCAAACACCAGGCGGGTGCTCTATCCACTGAGCTACGAGAACTCATGGTGAGCAAGCCCATTTACTAGGTTCACATGTGACACGATAGGATAATAATAATAATTTAATAATAATAATTTAATAATAGTAATAATAATAATGATTTATTTCTGGCGCATTACATTAAAAAAATCTCAATGCTCTTGCAGAATAAAAATTTACAAGTAAAATAAAAATAAGAAAAACGATAACGAAAACAAAGGATAACTTTTTTTGTTACTTAGCTTTGCTTTACTTTCTTCAAATAAATATTGAACTTGGTTTCGCATAATTCGTTATACTAAGACTATTAGCACATTTGGTTTGATTCAGGTTTCCCATGTGAATGGAGAGTTCGTAGCTGCCACGCCCATGGAAGGTACAGTGGTGGTGAACATTGGCGATCTGATGCAAAGATGGACAAGTGACAAACTCAAGTCTACGGTATGTTGTAACTTAAAAGCATAAACAGACGCAGAATACAAAGGATTTTAAGCTTCATGTGCGTGCAAAGGAACATCCGTGAATGCTTGTTTTCGGAGAAATGTAAAACCATGCAACAACCTTCAATCCGAGGCACTTTATGGATCCCTATACCTACGTCATGAGTGTGGAATGTTTGGAATCGAATCTTATTCTGCACTATTGTTGATGCATTTTTGCCTATCGACCTCACTGATGTGGAGTAAAGTAAAGTAAAAAAAGGAAAAGTTGTTTATAGTGGCCATGCACTTAGCTTCGAGATAGCTAGTTTACAGCCATGCCACTGAAACAAATGATTTTAAATGAACATAACATGGTTAAAAATCCCAACTGGCAGGAGGCAGACCAGTTGGCTATATGCAAAACGTGAGCGAGGATTTGAACTTGGGACGACCGAGAAACAAATCCAGCTAGTGGCAAGGTGGAGGGCTTGAACCAAGGACCTCCGGATTACAGCACTAGCGCCCTAAGCCACTCGGCCACGCTGTCTCCCTCCACATTGATATGGAGTTCTATCGTATTTTATTATCGTATTTTATTATCGTATTTATTTTTTTCTATCGTCTTTTTTTCTTTTCTCTCTCAGGTTCATCGCGTGTTGATACCAGAGGACGAAATAAAGAGGCGCTCTCCTCGCCGTTCTTTAGCGTTTTTTGTTGATCCAGACATCAGTGCGCTCATCACGTGCATGGATGGCAAGAACAAATATCCACCAATCACATCAGGGGAATGGATGCAGTTTAGACTTCAGGAGACTTACAAGTATTGACGTAAAGCGTGACATCGAAAACTGTAATTGCGTGACAGCGCTGTTCTTTATTCGGCGCGTTTTTGGGATTGTCAGGAGCCTGGGACTGTGGAAGGGAGTGACGCAAATCAATAGCTTATCAGATTTCTGTGTGAGATCATCAATTTTGGAACAATTTGCAAAGCAAATTAAACTTGATACTTGAGTTCGATCGATTTTTGATATAATGGAACTTACAGATAGCCAAAATATTCCCGGTATCTTGATTTTTATTGACTTTAAAAAAGCGCTTGACACTTTAGAATGGAATTATCTCTTCAATTGTCTTGAAGCATTCAATTTTGGCTCGGATTTTATTCGTTATGTAAAAATGTTCTATACTAATATTCAGAGCTGCGTGATAAATGATGGAATAGCATCGGATTATTTTATGCCTGAGCGGGGTGTGAGACAAGGAGACCCGCTATCCCCCTATCTTTTTCTTCTTGCAGTTGAGACATTAGCAATAGCTATTCGCGAAAATAAAGAAATTAAAGGAGTAAAAATTGGACAGGAGGAAACTAAACTTCTCCAATATGCGGATGATACAACGGCAGTTCTTTCAGATCTAAATTCGGCTCAAATTTTATTTCAGCAGCTTGAGTTTTTTAAATCGCTCAGCGGCCTAGAGGTTAACAACTCAAAAACTGAAGGCTTTTGGTTGGGGTCTCTAAAAGACAACGATATGAAACCACTTGGAATAAAATGGCCAAGTGAACCAATTAAAGCCTTAGGTGTTTTCTTCACTTATGATCAGAGGTTACTTTATGACAAGAACTTTCAAGAAAAAATTGATAGTATGAAGAAGCTTACCAACATTTGGTCTTCTAGAGGGCTCTCTGTTTACGGGAAAGTAGCTATAATTAAATCTCAGCTGATTTCTAAATTGGTCTATACGTCTTCATTACTTCCAACTCCTTCCCAAATTATCAAAAAAGTGAATCATATAATTTATAATTTTTTATGGAGTGGAAAAGACAAGGTGACAAGGCTATCCGCCATCAATAATTACGAAGCAGGTGGTATAAAAATAATAGATGTAGATAGTTTAATTAAAGCCTTAAGACTTGCATGGTTAAAGCGAATCTTTAGCAATAATAGGGCCACGTGGAAGACCTATTTCATGTTCCTCTTAAAAGAGTTAGGAGGCCCTTTAATTTTCAGCTGCAATTATAATATAGATGACCTCTCTATAACATCACTTTTTTATAAAGAGCTTTGACAGTGGTGGTCACAATTCCGCAATGATTTTGCAGACCAGAAAGACTGGTCTTCTGTAATTTGGAATAATAAGGATATAAGAATAAATGGCAAACCGGTTTTCTACAAGAAATTTTTCGACTTTGGAATATATTCTGTCAGTGATCTTTTATTCAACCTTAGCAGCATCGAATCCTACAACGTAATAAGTAAAGAACTAAAAAAGGTCAATTTTCTTACATGGACTGGACTTAGACATGCGATACCACTCAGTTTAAAGAAGATTTGTGGTCCCACTAAAGCTGATCCTATCTTCAAACATAACGGAAATATTTTTGACATCACGAAAAACAAAGCAAAAGATTACTACTCCTTGATTGTAAGTAATAAAGCCCAACTTCCGAACCATGCACATAAGCTGAAACGCGATTTTAAATTCTCTGCAGATGACTTGAAACTTGTTTACAATCTCCCCCATACAGTGGCCCTTGAACCTTATGTTAAGGCCTTTCAGTACAAGGTCTTAAATTCTATACTTTATACTAATACAAAATTACAAAAAATTGGCTACATTGAGCAGGATAAATGCACTTTTTGTAACTTAGAACCTGAAACATTACACCACTTTTTCTTTAATTGTCCGCACTCGAGTTTATTCTGGAAAGATTGCGAGCAAAACGTCTTTGCTATCACAAAACAAAACAAAGTTCTCAACTTGCAGGGCATCATCATTGGTATCATAGATTCATCGTCATGTCCCTTACTAAATTATTTAATATTAATTGGTAAACTTACTCTATGGGACTGCAGAAGGAAACATCTACTTCCGTGTATTGAAAGTTTTAAATTTAAATTTAAGATCAAATACCAAACAGAAAAATACATTTATACTAAGAATAATAACTTACCTACATTTCATAAGAAGTGGACGAAGAATTTTCCTTTTTAAGTGGTTGTAGATGTGTTTATGCATGTTAGGTGTTTTAGAACGTATTGAATAGTAATCATATAGGCTTGTTAATACATAAAGAACTTCAGTTGTATAAAGTACTAATTATCAAACATGCCATCAGCAGTTGCGCGGCTGTTAGGCTTTCTCTCTTACTAGTAAAAAATTATAACCACTGAAATATGTACTGAAAGCAATGTAAACGTAAGTAACGTAAGTATTTTGTAAATAGTGTAATCAGTGTAATGTTATGTAAGCAATTAGTATGTTAATGATAAATAATAATAAAAAAATTAAACTTGATACGTATTTATTGTTTACATTAATGTGACAAAAATTTAGGGAATAATTATGTAAACGTAGGTAAAAAAGTGATTAAAACTATTTTAGGGCTTTTTATACGAAAAATAAAGGAATACGAACATTAGATATTTAATATTTAACATTTTGCGTCCTTGTCATACATTGCCGCCATAGAATTATCTTGCATTGACCATTGTTTTTAATTTAACGTTTTCATCACACTTCCAAGAAATGATAAAAAGGGGGAAATATCAAAACAAGCTCGTCCACTTAATGACTGTACCTACTAAATGTTTTTAAATAAAAATCAGTGTTATTAACTCCTTGAAAATGTATAATATTTATTCTTTAACTAATATAGATCTAGGGAACTACCCCTATCATTTTAGCTCAGGCCTAACTATGTCCGTTAAAAGAGGCCAGGGCATGGAGGAAAAGTGCGTTGTAGTTTTTCCTGCGTCTCCTCTGGCGAAGTAATTATATTTATAACTATCATTTGCGCTGGCGTGTTCGTCTACTGAACGGACCATGAGAAAAATGATGAGCAGATACATGTATAGCCCGTTCGACGTGTTCTGTTCGTTGGAGAGCAGCGCGAAAAACCGGATAAGCACGAAGGACGGCGAGTGGGAAAAAAATGACGACGGCTTGGGGCGAGTTAGGAACGAGAGGTGAAGGAACTAACCGAACGTCTAAACAGGCTAATACTTGTAGTTTACGTGTGGCTGAATTTAAAGATACTAGTTCCTCTTACCAGAGGTTCGACTGTCGTGAAATTTAAAAACGAATCCAAAAGTGACAGCAGGTTGAACCAAAACCGGGAAAGATATGAAATATTTGGCTTTTGTCTGGTGCAGTTTTGTCAGAAAAGAGGACAAATGAAAGACATTGGTCGAATTTATGTCACTCCTGACAGCTTTTCAGTGACTCTAAATACATTTTAAACGGTTTCAATGTTTATTTCCTCTCTCTTTCCACTGGGCTACGTGATACGACCTTGCCATTTTACGACTCACTGACGCACGGCAATATACACCCACGCGAAACTTTTGTTACCTTAGACTGTCATGGAGTTATACCATATATATATATAGTTTTGTTTTGGTCGAACGCACCATATTTACTTACTAACTGTGAACGTAATGGGGTCGAAAAGTATGCTTAAAAGGCTGTGGAGCTGAAGCCGTTGTATGCTTCGCATGAGGCAACATGTGCAGATGACATAATTTAAAGCAATATTTTCTGAGTTCGTCCATGTTCTGGGTATCTTGGAATCAAAAATAAATCCATGACATTCCTTTCAAACAATACAGCGCCTTATGACCATAATGGCTTATTATATTGATTGTAACAGAAGTGTGCAATTTACGTATGATTGCTTCTGATAACGAAAGTTAACAGAAACAGGAATAAAACTGAGACAAGCGAGGCTCCTTTCCTTTATAAAATAAAAGCAAAAACAGCATGTTTGTGTGTAGGAAAACTACCAAACAACAATATATCGCCCTGCTTTCAAATTGATGTTTTACCGCCAATTTGTCTTACACTGACAAGCAAATGAAAGAGCGAAAACAATAACTAATTGGTGACTGTCTTGTTTTGAGATCATTTATTTTATCGTCAGCTTTTTGCTGTGTTAATTTCCTGTCACGATTCTAGTTTTTGATATGGAACGAAAACGGTTTTGGCTTGAAACGTTTAAGTCTAACGCTGCAATTTGATTATTTGACACTTTTTCTTTGACTTATTTTTTTTTGCAGCCGTGCTCGATGCAAATTTTAAACAGCGTGCGTAAAACTTGGAGAACAATGGATTTGCGTTCATTGAGATTAAGTTAATTATATTCACATCATGCCTTTATCATTTCACTTTTAAAATAGCTTCAATTTTCGATGGCAAACTGAACAGGATAAGGCACCTGTTTAGCTTATCAACCATAAAAACGTCTAGTTCTATTAGGTGTCGTATTGCAAAAGAGGAAGTCTCGTTTGTCATGCAGTTGGTGGAAAACTCTGTTTCCATTTAATTATGTTTGTATTAGTAGGTTTATGAATTTAAAGTAACGGTTGTGTAATTGGATCACACGTACAATAGTTTTTGTGCATGGCTCGTTAGCACAACGCTTTAATGGACTGCCTTGTTGTGTTTCCTATGAATCTAAAATAGATTGGCAGCATCATCATACGTCAGTGGGCGAAGTTTGTTAAAAGTGACTTTCTCCGCATGGAAACGACAGAGTCTTTCAGCTGTCAGAGCATAGACGGCGGGGACGATATGCCAGCTTCACCTCAATTTAGTAGGGTTTTGGAACAGATGGGCGATGTTGAAGGGAATATTCGCAGTAGAATGAAGAAGATAGCGACCACTATGTACACGTCGATGCCATCGATTCGGGTTACATGCTTTGACGACGAACCCTACAACGAGAAAATGCTGAGTGAGTTGGAAAATGCACCTGCTAAGAAAACGAAAGAAACGGTTGCTAAAGCGAACGAAGCACCGGTAATTGGGAATTCAGCGACAAAGCTAAACAATAAAAGCGATGTAGTGTACTCGCGTAATAGCAGCAACGGCGAAGAAACGTGTAAATCTAAAGCCACCTCATCCGGAGAGGAAAATTCAGCGGTGATAAACAGCAGCGATGGAGTGTTACCGAAAAACAACACGGCGAGAAAATGCTCAAAAGGATTTGTTGTTTCTTCGCAGACTCCAAACAGAACAAAGACTGAAAACAATAGCACGGAGACAAAGGGGCAAGCATTTAGTCCAGATGTAGTAAAAAATCCTGAAGCAAAAGCAGCAAGAAAACCCTCATTCAACTCAAGCGATTCTGGTCTTAATTCAAATATCCTCTCAAGTCCTTCCGTGCGCACACGAAGATATACAATTTGCTCTCTTTCTAGCGGCAATGATAGTTCTAATGAGCCTCAAAACTGTCAAAACAATACAGGAGAGAACAATAGAAAAACGAGTGACGGAACTATGCAAAATGCTCCCCGCTCGCCAAGACTGGGCAATAGAAAGTTTTCATCAGAGATCTTGAACGGCAGGAAGAAGCCAGAGAGAATCGATTTATCATTTAAAGTGGATTCGCCTGCAAACGGCTCACAAAACAACCTATTTAGGAAACGAACTCCTGATACAGACAAAGGGATAAGGCATAAGAGAAGGCAAACTTCACCGGCTTCAATCAAACACGCTTCTTTAGTGAGCGATGTCGGGGTTGCTTCTAACATTGATAATCGTAATCCAGACTGTCGTGAAAACCAATCTTTGTCACAGGACGCATCAATGGATGTTACCCAACGATTAAATCTGGCGTCTCCTCCACGTACACGCAGAATTAGCACCCCCAGACCACCTCGAGCCGATAAACCGTCGCATTTGGGTGTCAGTGCAAACCATACTCAAAGCAAATCTGAAACTGATCTACGTAAGATTGTAGCCGAGGAAGAAGCTTTGGAAGCCCAAAAGCGGGTTAGTCTGTCTACACCTCTACGCGTGCGCAGAGGAAGCGAATCAAAGGGAGGGGAGATGAAGACTTCTCTTGGTGTCAGCGGTAAGCTGTCGTTGAGCAAGTCAGAAACTGATCTTCGTAAGCTTGTGTCTGAGGAGGAACGTGCGGAAGCGAGAAGTCGAAGCCTGACATCTCCAATGCGCACGCGCAAGCTTAGCTCTTCCAAACCACTGGCAACTTCAGAGATGATTGGCTCAGCCTCGAGTCCAGTTTCTCCCCAAGTTGAGCGCAAAATATATCTAGCAGCCGCAAAACCAGCTGCGCGATTGCCAATAAGGGCTAAAACCAGAAGTGACTTGCAAGCTTCATCTCAGAGTATAATTGACCAAGCGGAGAAGGAACTGGACAGATTCAGCGAGCAATTACCACATATCTCAATGGAACAAGTAATGAAAAGCTGGCAAACCGATAGCAGACACTGGAATGTGGTGTCTAGTTTGGTAAACCCGAATTCAGAACCCTCAAAAACAAATATGGATGCGGTGAAAAATTGTAGGTACATTAGAGACGGTGTGTTGAGGAAGAAGAAAACCTCTTATTAAGTGTAATAATAATTATAATGTAATGTTGATAAACAATCAGTCATGCAAATATAAGTACGATAAATTCGTAAGACATTTCTTGTACATCCTGAAGTAATCCATAAAGAGATGCTTAGTTTTATTCTAAGAACTTTTGTAAAAGGCTCATTTTAAAACGAGAACGTGTACCATTAACAGTAGCAATACAAAGTAAAGCAAAGTTGCAGATTCAGGCTGAGTAGAGTTTTTCGTCGCCCACAAATTTCAATCCTCTACAAGAAAAGCGTCGTTGGAGATTCCCGCCTAAACAATTCCATACTGATGACGTGGGACAGTTTAGTGTCTCTGATTGGTTGTTACCGCCATAATCTCCGGCTCGCGCCAGTAAATGTCTTTAAACCAGCTTAATCAGTCATGCAAATATAAGTACGATAAATTCGTAAGACATTTCTTGTACATCCTGAAGTAATCCATAAAGAGATGCTTAGTTTTATTCTAAGAACTTTTGTAAAAGGCTCATTTTAAAACGAGAACGTGTACCATTAACAGTAGCAATGCAAAGTAAAGCAAAGTTGCAGATTCAGGCTGAGTAGAGTTTTTCGTCGCCCACAAATTTCAATCCTCTACAAGAAAAGCGTCGTTGGAGATTCCCGCCTAAACAATTCCATACTGATGACGTGGGACAGTTTAGTGTCTCTGATTGGTTGTTACCGCCATAATCTCCGGCTCGCGCCAGTAAATGTCTTTAAACCAGCTTAATAGGTCCGCAATGAGTGCAGAAAGCTAAATAATTACTAAAATGTGCCGGGAATAAGCCTGCGAAGGGAGATGTTTGGAATTTACTTAGGCTGTGAAATCTGTCTTGTATTGAATGACCTTGAAGTATTGTCGATTCGTTCGGATAGCACTACAATATAAAAAATTCTCGCGAAACCGCAGAAGGCCTTAACATTGCACTTCACCTCATTTATTTTCGACAATCTGGACAATGCCTCGAGTACCGCATGGTCGGGATCAAAATAAAAACAGTCACATGTGCTGCGGTTTCAAGGCTTGTCTAGGGTATTTTGTATTTTTAGTAAATGTAATCACAAAGCATGACGTGCTTGCACAGACAACAATGGTTTTCGCTGTAAACATTCAAATTTTATAAGTGCGGGGGAGCCATTTTGTTTTTCTTTTCGGAAATCTGGTTGACTGAGTTTTTCAATTAGGGCGAAACTCAACCTCGTCCCCAGGGCTTTTTCCTTCTTCGTAGGGCCACGAAGAAGGGAAAAGCCCTGGGGCCGGGGACGAGGTTGGGCGAAACTTTTATACCATAAAATTCAGAAAATAAACCGTGGGCTTATATTGCTGAATCTCTCTTTTAGGTGGGATTATTTTCATGGAGGTTTTGGTAAGGTCGGTCTTGGTTCGAGACCATTGTGTTTCTTCTTGGCGTAGGTGTACAAATGACTACCGTACCGGCGAATTGTTGGGCTAACCTGACAGAATTCTGGGGAGTAACCTGCGATGAACTAGCTAGCATCATTACATACAAGAGGAGCTTTTTTCGGATGGAAATTTGTGCTAATTTTCGGAAAGATATTTGCGTCTGAGTTTTTGGGGCTTATTTTTTTGGTGAGGGCGGGTGAAATTTTACGGTATTTCGGCCAAGTACCCGCCGGTAAATACCTTAGGCCCGGTTGCTCAAAGGAACCAAGTTTATTCAGGTTTAAGGACAAGTAAAAACCCAAAGATCTGTTAGAAAACCGATCAACTCAGCTAACCGATCAACTCTCCAACCATCATTCGAAAGTAAGCTCACGATTATAGTAAAACAGTCACGATAACGCTCAGATCTTACATTGCGTCACGGGCTTGCGTCGTCTTTTATACTGAGGGTAAAAACATCAAGCAAGGCTTCGCTTTGGACGTAACTTTTGAAAATGTTACGCTTTGTAACTGATGTTACAATAAGATCGTTTCTCTTTTGCGTACGCGTGAAGCGTGAAATGCCTAGACTATTTTATTTTTCGTGAAAAGGACTGTTTTATTTTCCGTGAAATGTGATCTAGACCCCTCAGTTTACCACGTTCTTTATCATCTAAATATGCTTCCTCAGGTCGCTGTTTCTCATGCCGCTTATCTTGGGTCACGTCGCACTTGCGGTATTGACTTTTCTTTTCTAACCGTTTCCGTCTACAAAGAGGTGAAATTGATCGTCCACTCAGCGGTTTTCTTTTGTTTACCGACGAGCCGCTAGAACAAACAAATGCCGCTTTGTATGATTTTGCTTGCCAACAGAACGATTTATCAATTTGCGTCCTAATTAATGCTGCCCGCGTTCTGTGGATGCCGCCCATGCAATAATATTCTACGAAAAAGGTTGCTACTCTAGTAATCAAGTGGTTTACAAAAGTTGTTTATTAAAACTTTACGATCGTGTGCTGAGTTTACTAAGTGCGATCGTCGTTGCAGAAAGAAACAGATAAAACAAGAATTTGTGAGACTGGAGGCTCCTAAAAACACGAGGAAGTAAGTTTTAAAATATATACAAGTTTGTTAACTTCTTTCTGCTTGTCCGTGTTGGTTATATGCTATCTTTTTGGTGAAATCGTTACATTATTAGACTACGAGATGTATCAGTCATGTCTAGCGAGCGAGTACGGAATTTCAGGCGCTTGAGAAAAATGATAGACTAAACGTATAGTGAAGTCAAATTGTTATAGCATTACCCAGTCCAAGTTTAGCAATGTGTGCTCGGCTCGCCGATATATTTCTTTTCGCTCTGCCTGTTCACACACTCCTGCTAAAAACTCCTGCTAAAAAGGCTTTTTCCGTTCACTAGTTGTATTTGCAAGCCTATCACGGAAACCAGCTCGTCGAAAATAGTCAAAACATGAATTGAAAACAACATAAAAAGTCAAAATAATAATTTCAAAATAATTAAAGTTAGTTGGCCTCAGGGAAAGCCAAACTTGGGGTAAACAAATGACACAGTTTATATTAATAAACAGTGAATACATATGTGCAAGACATTTGCAAATGTCTTTGCAATTTTAATTTCAGTGTCAAGCTGACAGTAAGAAATTTACGCCCTCGATTTTGGCGGAAGTTGTTATCGATTTGAAGTTGTTAACGATTTTGCTGTAACTCCATTTGAATTGCTGACAGTGTTATCTTATTACTTTATGTTTTTTCTTGAATCGTGTGTTGACTACAAGTATTTTGTCAATATTTGGATTTTCCTTTGAATTTGGGCGACGCCTTATGACGTTCAGAAAATTAATATAGTGTTGACACATTGTGGGTGCTCCGTGTTACTACCGAAACAGGTAGCGGAAACGTTTGAGAAAGTGCGGATATGAGAATTTTTAGATCCTGAGATCATTTCCTCTAAAAATAAAACAAACGTCAACACCCTATAAACTGTTATCTTCAAAGACGCGATTAGACGAAACGAGCTTTCCTCCCTTTACCGAGAATCCAGAATTCTAAATCATCTAAGAGAGGCTCTTCGCAAACGTTTTGTTTTTAATTTGCGAGATTGCGATCGCTCACATTGTGTTTATTATTGTTTCAGCACAGTGCCGCTTGAATTAAGTTGTTGTTAAGATGAGCATCAGCTATGAGAGTGCATTAATCCCGCCGCTGATTTCTCTAACATCACCACTGGAAACCAACGTAGAAACAATATTTTTCCCGCCGTTGAAAGAAGTGAGCAAGAAAAAATCAGCGGGCTCACTCGAAGAACTTTTCCAAGGCGACACAAAGACCAGTAACGCTACAGTCTCGGGATCTATACACACCACGAAAACAGCTGTTTTGTCTCGCGTGAAACCAAATAACCGGCAAATTGACCCGGGTCAGTTTTACATGGATCACTTCGTGTCAAACAAAGAAAATAGAGATCAGTATTATGATCACAACAAGCACGTCACCACAACACGCAAGCTTCCCGCTCGAGAAAACACGGCGCATGTACTGGAACACGTTTCGACAATTTCGGGGAACATGTCTGGCAGCAGAACGCAAATAAAGAAAGGTAGGGAGACTACGTCCTTACGAGGGAAGAACCAGGGTGAAAAACAGTCTTTTTCAAGTGTGAGAACTGCGCGCGACAAAAAATCGGGCGTTACGTTGAAGCATGACAAGGTTAGCAGTACAGTTCACGATTTACGCACCGCTAAGATGACACCGAAGGACTCGTTGCCAAGGCATGCTGTCATCGGAAAAGAAGTAAGCAAATCTCCAGCTGCTAAATCAGAAGAGAAGAAATCAAGACCGGCTGATACCTTGCCTCACGTCGATCAAAGTCACAATAAACCTCTTTTGCACGTAGCTGAAAATAGTAGTCGCGAAGCGCGAGCTTGGCGACTTTCACCGCGTTCTTTGCTGGATCAGATAACTGAGGAATCTTCTACTAAGGATCCAAAGAGCGGTATGAGTCGTAATGGGACGCAAACTAGAGGGTTAGGAACCAAGATTCCAACTCCAGTGGACCGAACGAGCAGTCCCGGCAAAGTCTCCCCTAGTGTGTCTTCCGCGCGAAAGAAAAACGACAAATCGCCTCGAGGCGCTAGGGTAGAGGACAGGGTACAAGAAATGGCACTGCCTAAAGTCACCATCAACGAAGTGTTACAGTCATGGAATATTGGCCCGCAACGCACTAGATCATCGAGCCTTGCAGGAAAAGACCCAATGGAATTTCTACGAAGAGACCGCTCGCTGTCGGATCCGAAAAACAGACCGACTTCGTACGAAGATCTCCGAAGATGTCGATATTTACGAACTGACAAGGACGATCAACACGATAGACTGTGTTCTTGCAATTCTTGTGAACACGGAGAAGGGCTGAGGAACACGCCGTACTTAAACTCATAGTGCTCATAAATAACCATTAACTATGACCGGATCACAGTCGCGAGCAAATACACAAAAGGAGTAGCAGCACTGAACTTAACTGGCCCTTTTGTTCTTTATATCTATATGGATACATTTTTAGCGGCTGTGTTGACCACGACCAATATTTGTTTCTTGTATGCGGGCATACACCATTATTAATCGCGCATGAACACTTTTGACCACGTTTTTGAATTTTAATTCTTTCGTGGCCATCGAAGTGAATAAGCTATAAGAGCATTTTAATCAAGTTTAAAGACCCCTATAAATTCTACATTTCACGTGATCAACTTGGAATATCGTAAAGGAAAGTAATATAAATAGGAAAGTTGTCAAGTAACCGCGTTTTTGAATATAAACACAGGCCAAGACAAATCGCACTTATGCGAGCATATCAGTCTCGTCACGAATCACCGGTATTAACCGGTTTAGTCGACGTAATTATTAAGATGGCCGACTCATTCAATTTTAGCAATTGTTGCATAAGAAAATGTAAAGCGGAAAGCTGTGTGAAATGTCATACGGCTAGCTAGTTTTATGCGTTTTTTTTCGTTGTGCGTTTTCAAATTTTTAAAAAAAAAAACAAAAGTAATTCATAAGAACACTCTAATTGCAGAGTTTTCCGCCTAATATTGTCTGTATTTCAAAGAAAGCAGGTGAAATTTACAAACTTCTTTGAATGTATCAAATATCATAATTTGTAAATAGGTGTATTCATAAATTGTATTTTGGTGACAGACCTGTTGATACACACAAAGTTATTGTTGGACTTGTTTAAATTAAAGTAATATGGTTAAGTTAACAAAAACGTTTAACGAAAGTGATTGTATTCATTGCGAAACCGTTTAAGTTTAATTTTGTAGCTCTCCTACGCGGAAGTCATTTCCAAAATTAAACCACCCCAGCACATCCTGTTGTGAAAGATTAAAACGAAACTCCCAAGAGCGGAATCGACAAATCAGAATAAAGACAGTAATCATCAATTAGCATGTATTTTTCTTGACGTACACTTGACATTTCTAGACTTGGACTTATAAGGTTTTGAACATGATTAGGCTACCCCAGGTCCCAGAAGGATTTTTTCCTCGAAGCCGCTTTTTTTGTTGTCGCTCGCCACGATCGCAAAAAAAAAAGAAAGGTATGATTAGGCTGGACAGCTAGATAACTTCATCTAGTTACACAGATCTACACAATGTGTTTAATTGATGTTCTTAAATGTTTTTAAACTTCCACTTGCCCTTTGAGCACTTTTAAGTGCTGCCATTTTATTTAGCAGCATTTTATATGGCAGCACTTGATGCCGGCCCCCGCAGGTATGCCATTTTACCCTCAGGTCCTAGCTGGCCCTTACATAAATCTCTTTATGAGTTGTACTAACTTACGTTTAACCCAACCAAGTCTCCCCTTTAATTTCAATCCAGAGCTTTTAATCATTTCAATAACTCACCAAATTCTTATATAGTCACCATCAAGCATATTTAGTATATACCTCCTGTATATACCACACAAGTGAATAGTGCTTTCCGCGCGCGCTGATTGGTTAACTCGGAGGTCACCTCCGAGCAGCAGAAAAGAAACAAAATGGCTTCGCCCGTCGCTTTGGGAGCCGAAAGTAATGTTTTGGTCCGTTAGTTATTCAACTTGTGTGGTATATACTAAAAAAAATTATTCACCTCAGTGTCGGTGAAAGTGGTGGATATTTACCTCGCCGCTTCGCTCGGTAAATATCCACCACTATTCACCGACACTGAAGTTAATAATTGTTAAATATTTCAGTCAGTTAGGAGAATTTACAATAAATCAGACTGAGCGCTTTCGTACTCGCGAGACATCGCTCCCTTTCGCTTACAGAGTCAAAACCTTTGTTCAGACTCTCAGTCTAGGCGATTTTTAGTATATACTAAAAAAAATTATTCACCTCAGTGTCGGTGAAAGTGGTGGATATTTACCTCGCCGCTTCGCTCGGTAAATATCCACCACTATTCACCGACACTGAGGTGAATAATTGTTTAATATTTCAGTCAGTTAGGAGAATTTACAATAAATCAGACTGAGCACTTTCGTACTCGCGAGACATCGCTCCCTTTCGCCTACAGAGTCAAAACCTTTGTTCAGACTCTCAGTCTAGGCGATTCGCATAATTGTTATTAATGCTTTAAAGTAATCTGATTAAGCGAAGCAAGCCTGAAAACTGATTATCTTTAGCTATATAAAGCAGGCGTGAGAGCACAGGTCAAACTTCAAAATATTGGTCTTCGGGCGGAGCCGGAAATGGTAGTCAAGCCGCGATTCCGCCAGATTATTATTGAATGTTTTAAAAATTAAATGGCCTTCACTGCAAAAATGGTAAAAATGGAATTTATGGCCAGTATTAAAGCAATTAACATTAACATTTTCCGCTATAAATGCTATTCGTAGTATATTTTAGGGTTATCGATCCAGGGGTGATCAGTATCTCAACCCTCTTGAAAAGCTCTAGGCGGTGCGGACTTCTAGGCTAAAGACTAGAACTGACTAAAACTGCAAGGGACCGCAAACGATAATGCTGCTATTCGTAGGATCTACTGAGAGATCTGATCAGCAATAAAATGAAATGACAATGAACTGAAAGCAAGGCTGATCATACTACGTGAAAAGTAAACTTTGCGAGACAACACCACGACTAGAACCGATACAGCAGCATTGCAACCGCAGACAGCTGTTTCGTCATTATTGGGACTCTTCAGTGCGGTGTAGCGAATCTAAATGACGCCAGCTCGGAGAGCCAACGCAAATAAATTGCCCAATAACCCGTTCACTGTATCAAGTTCCGTACTTTGAACTTACTTGTCCCCCGAATCACGCGTTGCCACATCACGTTTTTCGGGGGACAAGAAACTCAAAGTGTCACGGTGAGTCTCGCAAAGCAAAATAACTTAAATGTGGTAAGCACAGCCATTCCGAACATTTAAGCGCATGGACAAAACCAAAAATACGTAAAAGTAAGACTAAAACTGCAAGGGACCGCAAACGATAATGCTGCTATTCGTAGGATCTACTGAGAGATCTGATCAGCAATAAAATGAAATGACAATAAACTGAAAGCAAGTTTATCATAAGTTTATTGTTTATTGCACCAAACCTATTGTTTATCTATTGTTTATCATAAGTTTATTGTCACTTTTAGAAAGTCTAGATTGCCTTGGGAAATAATTCTGTCGACCCTGATGACAATGCATCAAAAGCCGTCGTAGTCTGACCTCGCGGCGAGGGATTGCGCCGATCCCTGCTTAAGGTGGGGGTACACCCGATTTTGAGTGAAACGGATAAGAGAATCTTGCCCGCGCTAAGAACTGAAGAACCAATCGGATTGCAGGATTCGTTACCGTGCCCTCTTGGAAAAAAATAAAGAAAATTATTTTTGAAACACCAACAGACAGTTGACGCCCACGCAAGAGCACCCAGGTTGTCAGGGGACTGTTTGGGTGTCCATATACTAATTTTTAACTTCAAATTCTAATTTTAAAATCACATTTAATCTTTACTTCTTATTTCTCCAAATTTTACTAATCCTTTGAGAAAAACTATCTCTTCCCAAACATCCCCAAAAATCACCAAAAAATTTTCAAAACACCGCTAAACATAGCTTTGAAAAATGAGCATAGAGTTTCTGGATTACTTAAAACGCGGACGAGATATTCGCATTAAACTAAGTTTAGCGGTGGAAAACAGGCTTCAGGTGTACGCCCGCCTCGATTTGGTGCAATATTCTATTCTCGTTCAAATCCGGATCCACACTATTTAGAAAGTTTCTGAGATATAGTTTCACTAGCAAACGGACTGTACATGTACATGCGCACTTGTGATCCGGGAGGCGGGTTGTTTACTTGACAGAATCTCGGGTAGGGAGGTGCGGCCTGGCTTCCCAAACCCTGAGACTTTCTTTGGTGTTAGTAGGGGGCGTAAGTGGCAAGTGAGGAATTAATCGTCCCAAAACCCCACCAAAGCTCGCAAAAACAGACAATCAACATTAGGTAAGTGATCTTTATTTATCTGGCTTAACGTTTATTGTAATTTAGGAACAAAAGATCTCAAATTTAGCGATTTATGGGGCATTATTCGATCGTTTGAGTCAAACCGAGAACGACCGTTGCATATCATTAACAAGGCCATCGCTTGGTCTGCCTGTGCTCGAACCCGAGACCTCCTGCACAGAACTCCGGCGCTCTACCAACTGAGCTAACCGGTCGGCAGTTAGTTAAGTAGCATGTACTCTAAATTAATGTGTTTCAATAAAAAAAATAAAACATCACATCAAGTTTACTTCTTATCATAAATATATCATCAACTCGATACTACCCACAATTAAAGTTTAAACAGCTAGGTAATGGAAGATTAACAACTGACCAGCTACCTGAATCAATATTATGAACTGAGTCGGAGGGTCTTCGAAAAATGGCCAAAAAATCACCGAGGGAGGACGATTGCGTGACAAGCCCAAAAATCGAGTACCGTATTTTCTCAATTAAACGCCCCCGGCGTTTATTTGAAGCCGGCGTTTAATCGGGGCCCGGCGTTTATTAATGAAGTGCAATTTTTTCAGATTTATTTACTAGCACAATCCTCCGAAACCTGGGGCAATTTGTCAACGACTAACGAGTTTTCCCTTCGTACCGCCCTGGAAAACTGTCCCTGAGTCTGTGCGTCATCAGTAATGAGACCTAATGACATCACGAAACGAACATGTTACAGATGTTATGCTCTTTTTTAGTTGTACAGCTGCCATTCTTGTTCTGTTAAGCCGGACGTTTCCTTTTGAACGTTTATTAAGATTATCGAGATACCATGGCGTACTAGTGCTATTTAATATGGCAAAAATCAACTTGTTGGCTCGAACGCAAATAAAAGCCGGGGCCTCGATTAGACGCCCCCGGCGTTTATTTAAAAGACAACCGTTTCGTCCCGGCGTTTATACGAGGTCGGCGTTTAATCGGGGTCCGGCGTTTAATTGAGAAAATACGGTATATGTTTCTGGTCTCCTGCCTTCGCAATCATTGCTTGCGACGATCGAAATTGCGGCTGCGATTTAGCTGCAGTCGGAACTTTAGTTAGAATAAAGTATCTAAATAAACGTTTGTGTTGTCAAACAATCTAGGAAATGTTTGCATTTTTAAAGTCTTTTAAAAAACTGAAAAAAGAAACTCTGAAAAAAGGCCATTTTCGCTTTGGCAATGAAGGCGCGGCTACATAACATCCCACAATGCCTTGCAAATCAGTGAAGGCGGAAGCCTCGTCGTGAAAATTGCTTCGAAAATACAAATACCGAACAGGATGTGGTGATTGTTTTATTCTCGAACACGACTGCTCTTCGGGGCGTTGCTGGCCATTTTAAAAGCATGAGTTTTGAAAGCCAACATCTGCGATTCTCGGAAGATTTGCCTTCCAAAGCTGGTCATGAAGCGATCGTGGCCCACATCGAAGGCGAGTTAAAACATCTGGAACATGTCAGAGACTACCTCAACAAAAGAGCTAAAGTGGAGCTTGATTATGCTTCAGCGCTGGGAAGAATAAATACGGCTGCCTCTAAAGCTATTACCGACAATGACAAAGAGAGTCCGATCAGGAAGGTATGTGTTTTAATTCAGTTTCGTTTCTGTGCGTGTGTTTATTACAAGCTAAAGTTTACATTGACTCGGTCGATATCATTTATCGGAAGTTGTTATTAGAGAGGTGATGTGAAAACCGTGCCGGGTTCGTTTATGCTAGAAAATGTGCGTGCTTTGATGATTCTTGCTTTGTCTGAGAGCGTCGCGAAATTATTCATCTTTGCTGGTGCTTCATCGAGTTTATTTGTGTCACTCTACACAATTTATTCTGACATTTGCATTTCTCGACTCGAATGCTTGTATCTTGTATAGTTTTAAAGAAGTTTCAAGATAAACATTATAAACTTGAAATCTTTTTAAAGAAGCATTCGAGTGTGCTTTTTATTCACAAATTAGATGTTTTTAAGCCATAGACTGCCTTCTATCATCAGTTTTATTACACTGATATGAGTCTTATCAATGGAATGTAGGAAATTTTTCCGATGGATAAAAATTTACATTTGAAAATATCAATTTTTTGAGAATGGTATTTTCACTCTTTACTTGTGGTTCAATATTACTTCCTATAAAACCCGGACAATATTGTACTTGTTGACATTTTTTTTTTCAACTGTGCTGTTGGTCGAAACTTGTTGCTAGAAAATGAAGAACATCTAGAAAATGCAATATTTATAAACAAATGAAAACGATGTATAACTTATTTATCTCAACGCCACACAATGTCCGTTTTATTTTTGTACAAGTGAAGGAATTTTCTAGTTATTTGAAAGAATCAACAGTAAAAGTATATAACCTGTATACATTACATCCTTGATGGATATAGTTCATTCTAATCCTTCTAAGCAAAGTGCACTGTGTATTTTTGATAAGTTACTTATATTAATTCATTGTTATTAATGTGCACCTGCCTCACATGGACTGACATTTGCTTTAGACACATGTTGCTTTAATTCATGATCTTAGTTGCATTATGTCATTTGCTTGATGAATATCTACATCAAATTGAAATATTCTAAGGCTACATCTAGATGCTTTTCAAATTGTATAATAATTGTTGGTGAATATTTGGAAAGACCCACATGTAGCACTCATTTTATAATGAAACAGAAAAAAAAGTATAATAACATATTAACACTACATATTCATCTTTCCCACCCCTGGCCATTCTTTGTAATGCACTGTCATAGAGTGGTTTTTGCTTGCTTGTCGAGGGTATTCACATTTGCTTTGGTTTGCATTACTATGCTTAGTGATTGGTTAAAATAAAATAAATAACTAAAAAGAGTAAGCAAATATTTGCAAGTGACAAACCTGTGGCCCTAGAGCGGATTCCCGGTCAAATTTGGAATTTAGAAGTTTTGGTTTTTGTTGAGGGAGGAAAACCAGAGAACCCAGAGAAAAACCCTTGGAGCAAAGACGAGAACCAACAACAAACTCAACTCACAAACAGTGTATGATGATGGGCCCAGGAATTGAACCTGGGCCACATTGGTGGGAATTGAGTTCTCTCACCACTGCACTATCCCAGTGCTCTCCCCAAAACTTGTGCCACTTTCAATCAGAAGTAAAATCAAAACCCACATGACTTGCTCAATCATGTTTTCCTGTGTTTCATGGCGGCTATCCATATTTGCTTTGAGTTTTGAAAAATTTTGAAATTTCCATAAAATTATCTGTCACTTACATGAGATATTACTTGCAAAAACTGGTGGTTTTAGGCAGTAAAGACTGGTGCTGCAGGCAGTAAATTTTACTGGTTACCCTCTGATTTGGTCTCTGTACGTTGTGATTGGCCAGAGTGATTACTTTGGTTTTGGTTTTACGATGCTCAGCTAAAAACCGCTCTATCATCCAGCATTCATGAAAATTCTCTTTTAGTTTTTGCTGTTGAATTGTATAAAGGGGAATGTCATGTAAGCCTTACAAGTGCAACTAGCTTGCATATAGCAAGGTAGGGTCAGAGGCCTGAGTATCCAAGGTTTAAATTTTTAGGATGGCATGGATTCTAGATGGGAGCATGTTATGCGTAAAATGTAGCGCATGCACAGTTCAAATGTAGTCCATTCTGCTGCACGGTTCCCAGCAGAAAAGTAAGCGTCATTTCTAGTTGCTTGTGCAGGATGTTGGTGCCACATGCATACCCTGCACCTGAACATCTGTGATACAGTGACCCGTAGAGTTGAAATGTGGTGCCACAGGAAACCCAGATGTGTAGTTGTGTATGCTTTGCAAATGCTTTCCAAATTGACTCCTGTGGCCTCGCCCAGTTTCATATTTTTCAATGTTGCGATTTCGCATAATTGACCTCAAATTGCAAAATCGTTTCATGAAAAATTGCATATAATTAGTACAAAATTGAATAATTTGAGAAAAGTACACAACAAATGTTTTTCTTTATCTAAAGACCTAACACAGGTGAATGTTATTTGAAAGTGATTTACCTTATATGGTTGCAATCGAATAACATTATTTCAGAAAGGCGACTTCCGTTTTCGGTTTAAGTTAGCCATGGAAAACATTCACACATTCAAATAAATTTGCCTTCTGTCTTTGCTTTCTTGTGATTTGTATGGAAGTTTACAAGGCAACATTACTGCACATATTTTGCTGCATAATCATAGTCCTTTCTTGCTGCATAATCTGCCCTGAAAACACCAAATAATTTCATCTGTTTTTTTTTTTTATCACACCCTATCAGAAGGCCAGTGCATAGATTTCGAGTACTAAAAAATTGTATGGAGGCTGTACAATGTACATGTACATGTATGTAGAATCACTCCCTGGTATGTCCCAATCCCCTAAATACATCCTACTTTTACAGGTCCTGTGACTCACATGCATTGATCAATTAGGAAGATAAAACTTTATTATATATTAACTGTTCTTGCATTTTTTCTAGGCGTGGTGTACATATATCTTCGAAAGTGAAAACAAGGTGAAGTTGATTACGGAATTCAGCCATCTCTTGAATTCTACAACATTGAAAAGACTTGACCAGCTCATTGAAGACAAAAGAAACTTATTAAAGAAGTACAAGAATGAGAAATTTAGGGTGGAGAGTGGCTTCAAACAAGAATCAGATGAAATTGAGAGATTAAGGAAAACATATCAAGAAAATGCAAAAGAATCAGAGACGGGTAAAAGGAAATATGAAGAAGTTCGTGCAAAGGATAAATTCAACAGCAAGGACTGGGAAAGATCTAAGGATAGATATGTGAAATCAACTCTCAAACTACACCAGAATCATAATGATTATGTACTGGCATTGAAATCAGGAAATTGCCACCAAGGTTTCTATAGTGAGGTTCTTGTTCCAACAATGTTAGATTCCTTGCAGTATTTACAAGAGGAGTACATTGCTGAATGGTAAGTGAGATACCATAAACACCTGCAGATATGCCGCACCCTGAATTTAGCATTTTGGAAAAAAATGTTTTTTGAAAGAAATCCAAAGAAGTCTTCTTCATCGAATGTAACTCACTATATATTAACAATCAAATATAGAATTGAACATCAGTCTTACCCACCATTTCAGTGCTTTAATAGTAAATGAACATCATTTCCATCAACTTTAATTTGACATGGTTGATCTTTTTTCGGTACTTGTTGACAGGTATTTCTTCATTCAACACTGTTTTTGCATGGATATTTGCGACCAAGAACGTGACTGTGTGTTTATGTTTGCTGAACGTTCCTAGCTTAGTGATCAGGCATTAGATTGAACATTGGGACAAGGGCGAGAACAATAATAAAAAATGGTTGTTTGTTTATTCAAGATCGAGATTCTGCTGTTTGTGGCTATTGTGACCATATCCACAAAGAGACTTGGAAGCCAACTGTCGGAGATAAACTTTGTTGCAAAAAGAGTTTCGTAATCAATTTGTCATCACCTTTTCCAAACGTTCCCACAGATAAGCCGCACCCCAGTTTTCGAATGACAATTTTTGTAAAAAAGGTGCGGCTTATCTGCAGGTGTTTACGACATACAAAACATGTAACACTTCTTTATATAAACTAAACTCTTGTTTTGGATTCTACCTGGAAATAAAATTGTTTGAACATTGCATGGTTGACAGGACCCAAGGTATTTGGTGGTTGGTATGTAGGTAGAGCTTGTTCAGATGTAACATGTGCTATGATTGGCCAATTATCTGACTGGTGATTACCAAGTGGGCATTATCGGTGACAATGTTGACAATGTTGCATGGCAGTGAGATCCATTGGTTGTCTTCTTTTTTAAGCTCAGTTATTAACTCTCACTAGCTCAGGATCATAATAGTACATATTGTGCTCGTACCAGACAGATCTTGAACACTATTCCCCCAGTACAGAGGGTAGCAAAGGGTTTATGCGTGACGTGTGAAAAGGGCAAAATTTTGACCGTGATGTGTGAAAATAGGGCAAATATTAGACCGTGATACATGAAAATAGCTAGAAAAGACATGTGATTCATGAATTTTGCTGTTTTAAGTATGTACGTGAAGTATTTGCTACCCTCAGTACAGCTCTCCAACTTGGTTAAAAAGATTGTTCAATAATTTATTAGTCAGATTTTGTTATTCATATACATACTGTAGTTTAAACTAGGGAAGGGGCACAGGCTCACTCCTTCTGCTGAAGGAATGTCAGAAACCCACACATGAAAATTTTTGAACATTTTTCCTTGTTAGTACCATTTGTCCCATAATTATATTTGGTAAACAAAGATTCCGGTTGTTTTGTTGACTGTTTTGCAGGAAGGATCTTCTTCAGGATGCAGTTAACCTTACAAACTGTTGCCGTGATGAATATTTGTCGTCAAGCCAAGCAGTACAAGCTAGTGTCGATGATGTCAAACGGGAACAAGAATATGCGTCTTTTATCACTAAGCACAAGTACCTACTAATTAAAACATTAATGTTAATGAAGCTGATTTATCACATGTAATACTATATGTTGATGAGTTTTTTTTTGAGTGAGAATAAAACTTGGTCTAGGAAGAATGCTGGTCATATGCTAGGCAACATATTTTTAAAAGAAGTTTGCTTGTGGATTAGAGCTTGGATTATGAAAGCAATCATATTTTTGTCTGTGAATGTGCAGTATTAGGGATGTAGATAAAGCCAGGAGCCAGGTAAAATACCCGTCTGTTGTATGAATTTTATTGCCTATGGAGGCTGGTATGGGGAACTTGGTAGGCTTCAAAGCCTTTTCGTTTAATAGTATCCGCCCATTAGCTACATCCCAGTGTCAGTTAACTCACAAATTTTAACCAAATTCACATTCCCGTTTGTAATAACAGGGCATCTGACAGGATGCGGTGGTGCGGATCCGCATAATTTGGTGACTTCCGCATCTTCCGCATCTTGAGAACATTTTCCGCATAAAACAGAGAAATTTGTTTCATATTAATGATTAAGCAGATTTTTACCATCCTCACAAACATAAATTTCGAAGAAATTGATTATTTTGACACAGTTTTTCTCCTAAAATAGCGACGAAAACACGGCACTTCGATCGTGAGCAATTTTTAACCTCCAGGCGTTCCACGCGTCTTTTCGTGATGGGCCTGGACACCAGTTGTCGTCTTTCGCTTCTTTCGCTCGTTCAGTGTATCGATATTTCTTCTGTGGTTACCTATAGTATATGGAAAATTTGTCATCAAAGAGACCATGAAGAAGGATCCCCACTTTGCTGTACACTAGTCACAAGTTGACCTCACGGGCTAGATGAGCGACGAATTAAGTGAAGTGAGCTTGAGGCCGCAAAGTGGCCTGTGAGCGACGTGCCATAATGAAGACGAAGGACTTTGTTGAAAGTCTAATATCAGCAAACGATTGAGTGAACCAGTATCCTGGAGTTTTCTATGTAGATAATGGATTGTTATTTTGCTCAATGTGCAATGTTGTAGTAGATCACGTAGCACCTTGAATTGTATTGTTTATGCATGAGAAAATCAACTTCAGCCAACATATTAACGGTTGTGTTATTTTCATTGAACATCACATAATTGATAAGATAATTTCATACCATACCAAATACAAATGAAAATAACTGGAAAAGCCGAAATATCAATATAATTCTTTTTGTTTAAAATTAGCCTGCGAGCAGACTCTCGGCTTCGGGGACAGCTCGATTTCGGCTGCATGAAAAGATGTGATTTTTGGCGAGCGAGCGAAGCGAGCCGAAAATTTTCCGCATAATCCACCGTGTTTTCCGCATAATCAACACTTTCTTCCGCATAATGTTCCTCAAAATTTCCGCATAATTTGTTATTTTTTTCCGCACCCTATCAGATGCCCTGTAATAACAATTAGACGGCAACCTCAAGGTTTCTTTTGGCTAATAGTTTAAGTTGGCAAAGGGTGAAGCCCTGAGTCAACTATCAGTTGATAAAAACCAAGAGCTAGCCTTCTGTTTGTTTTACCATAACCCAGTGGCTGATCTAAACACAGAATATTGCTAGAATTGATTTATTAAACCGCTTGGTTGATAAAATTCAGTGCCATCTATCGATTGGGTGTAGCCAATCAGATTGTATGATTACCTAACAGAGGGTCAGCGGGTTATGCTTAAACAAAACAACTAATTGAGGTTTACTTGTAGTTGTGAATCTATTGGCTTGAGTGCTAAGACTTAAATTTCTAAATTTTGTTTCAGACAGAACCCATCACCAGTTTTACCGTTTGTGTTTGATTCAGCGCTTATTGAATTGACATCATCAGGAGTCACTGCTGATGAACTGCTTGTCAACGATTTGACATTAGAGAAACTTCAACACAAGTATGCATGTGTACATAACACTTACTGTTGTTCTTTTCTCAGTTGAGGATTAAATAAACAACTGATTGCCTGTTTTGTCTCTAGGAGAGCGCTGCTTAATAATGAACTTGAAAATATGGATCAACAACTAGAAGCTAAAGTAAGTGATGTACTCTTTGAATTATTGAAGGTAAATTTGGTCTTGATTAACTGGAGTTTACTTTAATGTTACAGAAAGCAGAATTGGAACAGGAGACCAATGAACTTCAGACTGAGAAGAGTGAAGGCAGTGGAGAACAATTTAGGTGATAAGTTGATTGTTTATTTATAATTTATGATATCCCAAGCCATTCTGTCAATTTGTACTCACAGTCCAGGTGCCCAAGTAACTGAATTTTATCCCAAACACTAAAATTTATGAAGAAATAAGAAACGCATCTGAGTGCATTGTTGAGTTATATACTTGAGATTGATTAAAAATTGGTTTGTTAAATCTTGTTTTTGAGAGTACCAGGAGATTTTTGAAAGAAAGCAGAAAAATTATTTGCTTGTTTTCGTGTGGTTCCCAATCAAAAATTCTTACGTGTAGCATTAACGCCCGCAGTCACATAGCCCTTTGCCCTCTTTTTGTCCTCTGCATGGTTTGCATGCACAAGGTCTGGGGATTGAAAAGTTAACCCAGCCCACATGTATATTTGCTGGATTAGTTGCAAAAGATTACCCAACTATACCAACTGAATCATCATTTGATTTTATTAACAGCATCATTCAAAAGGAACAGACTGTAGCTGTCTTAAATTGGCATGTGGATGACCTGAAATGCAGCCAAACCAAACTACAGGTATTCAAATATACAAATTCACCTGCCTAGTAATGAAGTCAAGAATCTACATTATAATATATTATTAAATAATTATTATTCCACTAATTATTGTGCCATTTTACCATATTAGGTCAAGAGAACGTGCAAAATATGACACGTTATTACACTGTAGAACAGGACAAAAATGCGGACGAAAAGCAGAGCAACAAAATGGCCGGACTAAATGACGCAAACTTCGTGGAAAAAATAGTGGAATAACAAATCCTTTATTGCAGGCTCCCATATCACTCCCGTGGGTAGACCACACCACTCGTTGTGTAGGAACCCAAGAACCCCAGGCAGTTCTTGAACCTTGGCTGCTCTTGATACTCAATTTAGCAGCTACTTCTTCATTGTTCTTACCTAATCTGCTAAACGCAATTCACTTGACTTTCCTATATCTCCATCAGTTGTTCAAAGAGTGGATAACGCTAACCACCGGACAAACGACTATCCAGTGGATAAGTGTTGACAAAATAAACTTACTATGCTATCCACTGGATAGCAATTTATCCAGTGGATAGAGCTATTCACCCTTTGAACAACTCCGGCCAGCCGGCCATGGTTTTAACTGTTCACAAGTCAGCCCTCTTTTTTTGTTAGTTTTTTTTAATAAATTCATACCAGCAAAACAAATACGTTCATAAACGCCAAAACTAAATGACAAAATGACAGCCGCGCAAATGCTGTCACAAGCTACACAAGTCATAACTTACATTTGTCATTACATAATTACTTACATTATTATTAATAACAGTGCTTATAGTACTAATAACAATGCTTACGCTACATTACTCGCACTAGTTACAACGCAATACTTATACAGTTCTCGTATTCTCACATTTCTGTTCACAAATCAGCCCTCTTTTTTGCAACTCTGCTATTGTTAAATTTCAGAAAATGTCCACCATGATTGGATCTGCTCTTGACAGACTTGGTCATTCTCAACCTCCGAAGTTTGCAGACCTTTCCGCTCCAGGATCATCACCTGTCGGGGTGAGTTGTTTATTGATTTGTGTTTTCAGTTAGTACTAACTACAGTACAAAGAAGTTCTTCAAAAGACAACCAATGAAAAACATTGAAATGTTACGAGAGCCAATAAAAATAAATACCTCATTGTTACTTATTTGCGCTGGACTTAATTTTCGCGATTTTTAAATAAACGTCACGCAATGCATGCAGAAGCGATGACATTTCACAAGGGTTTTTTTAATAATTTTCAGGACATTTGTCAAAAAATTAACTAAAGGTAAATAAGAGTAGCTGACAACTTCTGTGCTGAGTGACTGTTCAACAAAAGTTGCCTTATCTTGGCGTGACATCCGATATACGAAATACGATGCAAGGTCAAAATTAATGCTGTCTTGAAATTGCTTACACCTTTCACTAAATCTTATAGAACGCATCAAATATAATTTGTCTCTTTCGTTTATACTTTACATTAGTCTTTTCTAACTGCCCAGGAGTATTTTGCTTTGAGTTCTATGCGACGATTTCTTGTTGAGTTGACTTGATTTCTTTTCCCAGTCCTATTCGGTTCTAGAAAGGTCTAGAAAGATCGGTCGATCGCAACAGACAACAGATCCCGTCCACTCGCACGACGACATTAAGCGATGACATTACGTCATCGCTTAAAAATGGCGAAATTAAAAACCCGCGAAAATTTATTTTTAACGTTTTTTATTGTACTTTTTATGTTTTAAACGTATTTTTGGCCAAAGCGCGAAAATTAAGTCTCGCGAAACATGCCCGTTTCATTTTCGCAAAATTAAGTTCCCACGAAAATAAGTAACAATAAGGTATAAGGAGATGTTTTAAAGAGTAATAAAAAATATGTCTCGAAACAACAATAAAACGGTCAATACAATTTGGTGGTCTCACGTTGTAGGAATTTGGTCAATCAACTCCAGAGATCAGGAAAAGTAACAGAAAAATACCAACACTTTTTAAAAAGAGAAAGATGGAAAAAGAAAACTCTACAGGCAAGCCAGTGCGGTATGTGGCACCATCCCCTGACCAGAGAGTAAATGGAAATACGAATGACGACTCAGATGATGAAGATCCTACTGGCGAATATATCGAGGTAAAATCATGCATTCACTAATTTGGATGTGGTGCTATATAAAGTAGAGTGGACTTTCACAGCTGTTGTTACCAGTCGTTTCGTTCCCACGGCCGGTTTGTACTCAGACGATTCGTACCCAATCTCGGTTGGTTTGTACCCAACCTTCTGGACGATTCATTCCGTGGTCAACACAACACAGCAACAGTGTATGTCGATTTTGTTCATAAAACATTCGAATTTATACCTCCTAAAGCAAAATTGTTTCGTTCCCTTACAAAGCCTTATAAATTGAGTCTTCCTATTGTACTGTGGCTCTTACCGTTAGCTTGGGCTGCCTGTGCATAAGCAGACATAAGGTTATAATTGTAGTGAACTTTGTTAAACACAATACTTGAAAAGAACAAGATACTGTTTGATACAAAACAACTTGATAATAGGATGGGTACGAAACGTCTTAATGTGCTGGGTACGAATCATCCGAGTTTGGTACGAATCGTCTGGGTACAAACTGGTCATGGGTACGAAACGACTGGATACCTAACGCTTCGTGCGGAAAAAATTGGCTTTAGCTAAATCACGTGATTAATTTATTTAGCTTGTGATTGGTGAAAAAATGACATCTTTTCTCTGATTGGTTGGATAAACAAATGACAACAACATCGGGAAAAAAAACAAACATGCAAGAAAACAAGCAAGCAAGCAAACAAACAAACAAACAAAAACTATACTTTCCAAAGACACAGGTTGTCTTTAACTTGTTTCTTTTTTAATTAAAGCCAAATGACGAGATTCCTCTTCAAGAAGAGTTGTGGTTTCATGGCACAATTGATCGTAAAGATGTACCTAACCTACTGAAGAAAGAGGGAGATTACCTTGTGAGAGAGAGTTCCACAAAACCCGGACAGTTTGTGCTTTCTACACGGAGTACTGAGGGCCTAAAGCACTTTATCATTCAGTCAGAAGATGTGAGTATTGTTTTAGCTTTTGCAATGAAAACCCACGCTCAGTCGTTCCTTCCTAAAGCAGTAATTGAATTTCACTGTTATAAATTTGATTAGCTCTTTGTTTCAAACTTCCACTCTTTTAATGAAGCGTTTGAACAGCATTCAACACAAGCTTCGAAATATTAGTCTCCTTTGCTACCATAACTAGTTCGGGTCGTCACGCAACGAAGACTGCATAACGGTGGAATCCAAGTAGTCGATACATGTATTTTTCCCTACTTTTCCTAGGCCCTGAACACACTTCCGTGCTTTCGGTGACGCGATCGAAAACAGTGCATTTTTTGGCCCACTGACCACGAACATAGGAGTCCTATCTTAGAAGATAGGCACAAATGCGTCGGCGAAAACGCTTTTGTGTGGACGGGCCTTGGTCTACTAGCGGTTCTTCTTTTTCTTTTCGTTCCCTGAGCAAAAGGTAAACGAAAGCGCGAAGGAATTCCTCGCTCGCTTCATCATCCCGCTTAGAACACCAAACGCCTAAGGCCTTGCTTAGATATGCATGTATGACTCCAGTTCCCTGGTGTCAAAGCATGTCACATGATGCGTTCTTATCCAATAAAAAGAGGTTTTTAGGTGAGAGGTATGACTGATGTCTTAGGCACAGGAACCCCATTAATTTGTTAACCTTTGGTTTGTTACTAGGGCGTCGTACGGTTTGAAGACCAAGGCTTTCCAAGCATCCGTGAACTGCTGGATTACCATGTAAAAAACAAAGTCCACGTGACAAAGAAATCCAAGGCCATCCTAGTTAGCCCAGTGGATAGACCTGGAAAAGACAAATGGGAAATGTGCCGAGACGACATTGTTCTGCAGGAAAAGAGACTCGGTTCAGGCCATTTTGGGGACGTTATGAAAGGAATACTTAAACCGACGAACGTTCCCGTGGCAGTGAAGTCCTGTAAGGGAAATGTTTCGCAAGTGGTGAAGCAGAAGTTTCTGTCAGAAGCAGAGATTTTGAAGCAGTATGATCACCCTAACATCGTGAGACTAATAGGCGTGTGTGCCGACAGAGAGCCTGTCTTTATAGGTATTTTAAAATGACGTGCATCATGTTCTAAATTGCAGCATACCGTAAAATTCCGGCTATAAGCCCTGCATGGGCTCATACAACTTCGTATTGGGGGTTTTGGGTGGACTCATATACGGAGGGCCTTATATCCGCTCATATGCGAAATTAGAAAAAAAAAACGTCTCGAAACGAGCCACGGCAGTGTTGATCAAAATACGTTTTTAAGTTAAAAAGTGATAATAAAGCAATATTTAGCCCTGATCAGTACTGTCATCTAGCAGAAGGGGGCGTATTTCCAGGGAGGCTTAAAACCGGATGTAATTTTTTTTGTCTCCAAGTAGATGGGGGGAGGGGGGAGATGAACTCGTGACATTCCAGCCACCGGTTGTGTGCTAGTACCACTTAGCTACAGGGAAATTGGGGGAAGATATGTTATTTTAGTTAACGACAGTCCCGTTTTACATGGTTCAATGCGACAAACTTCCTGCATACCTGCTACTCTCGTTTTCCTGCATTGAGAATTTAAGATTGGATGTTTTTTTTTTAGTCATGGAATTTATGGCCGGTGGAGACTTCCTTTCTTATCTTCGGAAAAATGGAGCAAAGCTGGACTCGAAAAAACTAATCAAGTTCAGTGTTGACGCTGCAGCCGGTATGGAGTACTTGGAGAGCAAGAGTTGCATCCACCGAGATTTAGCCGCACGAAACTGCTTGATTGGTACAAAAGATATACTCAAGATATCCGATTTTGGAATGTCTCGTGAAGTTGACGAAGGTGAGGTCTCGTTCATTTGTTAAGCTGAGTTTCGAGCAATTGAACCATAATGTGGGGAACATCGGTAAGTAATCATTAAGTGGGGCAGATGGTGAAGAGTTCCTGGGAAAGGTTGCAGTAGATTACAGACAACTAGTTTGACTTGTTTGTTTTTTGTTACAATAATTCGTGTGTGATTGTTCTTACTAGGGTATTTAAAACTTTGATTTGAACTTGCCACTAATACCATGCAAAGAAAGCCATTGTAAGTTGTGAACGTTGTTAAGATTTTATCTTCAGTCGACGTTCATGGCAACACGAGCGAACCTTTTTTTCAAAATTACGTTAATGTTACATTAGAACAATCGAGTTTCACATATTTTTTCTCTCAACAGTGTATGAAGCTTCGAATATGAAAGAAATTCCTGTAAAGTGGACCGCCCCTGAGGCTCTGAACTACTTTCAGTACACGACTCTGAGTGATATATGGAGCTTTGGTGTGTTACTCTGGGAGACATTTTCCTATGGCAACACACCATATCCTGGACTAAACAACAGGGTGAGCGGAAAAATGCCTGATATCTATTTCTTTCTGTTCCATAAGCAAAATTAAAAGATTAAGCTCATTGGACGTTATGAAGTTGTTAGAGAATAGAGAAGCGCGCGAGGTTTAAAAATAGAATGCAAGTGATTATACCCCCACGAGGCTCAGACAACATCAGCGTGTTCTGAGAGGAATAGAGGGAATCTAGGTGAAGGGTTTGTTTCGAAGTGTTTTAGCAACACCGGCTGTTTTAGAACGTGTTTTAAGAAAATCGTCCGCCATTCCGGTTTGTTTGTCTGAGTCCTGACGTCACTCGCGCTTTGCTATTGAGCCTTACAGATCATTTACAAAATAACATCTAAAATGAGCATCACTGCCAACCTACCCCACCCCAACCCCTCATAACCTGTGATTATGCCCTCCCTTAAAAGACGCCTGATCGCAGGTTAAAACCGAGTAACTAGCAGAATGGTTCATAATTTAGAACTTCCACACAAATGGAACAAATTCTGAAAACTGGTGGTTTCTTTTTGGTGACGCTCTTCAAACCTTTCTTCATGTGCAGTTTATGAAATAATTCATATGTGAACTGCGGATATGGATGTCAGTGAGAATGATCTTCACAGTGAATTTTCCAATTTTAGTTATCGGAAATTTAAGAAGCCTGAAAAAATTCAGGGCTTCAGCGGGATTCAAACCCATGGCCTCCACGATACCGGTGCGATGCTCCACCAACTGAGCTATGAAGCCACACATTGGGAGCAATGTCAATTGTGGGCTCATATTTTCACGTAAAAAGAGTGAAATAATGAGCAGTATATGAAGTACAGCGTATTTTTCAGTCTTACAAAACATTTCTTTGTCTACAGGAAACCCGTGAAAAGGTAGAGAATGGCTACCGAATGCCAGCCCCGGCAGACACACCACCAGCAGTCTATCAAATCATGAAGGATTGCTGGACACTTGAACCAGAATCAAGGCCACGCTTTTCGGAAATTCTAAGAAGATTGAAGCAAATCCAGGGATTTCTCCAATAGCAAATTTTCTAAAGTTCGCATTAATGTTAATTATTAGTAAATATTTTTTTATGAAGTTGTTGTACTCAAAGCTACAATGATGATTATTGGGTACAAAGCCAAATTGAAATTATCTATGAAATTATTACATGTTAACCACAAATTCCGAAAACATAGCAGATGTCACATTATAGTTAGTTAATTGGAAAGTTTTTGTTTATTCATTTCAAATTTTGACTGGCTTGCAAGCTGTTCTATGTGCGGCTACTTTGAATTTCTGGCCTCAGTTCTATAAAGTAATCACAAATGCAAATAAATTTGCTGAGGACCCTCGACTGCAGCTGATTCTCAAAGCTCTGTTTGAATTGCATTTAAGACGCGTTTTAGCATTTTAAATTTGGTCAGATTATATTGTTTGCCAGTCATCGCAATTGTGTATATTTTGTATGATATGCTTACGGTATGTTGTAGTTATTTACGGCTTTTCGTAGAAGCCAACATAGGGTTACAGCTTTTTATTTACAAGTGTTTAGAGCCCTCATTCGTAAATATTCAGTGTATAAGTAACGTTCATTTTCTATTTTTTGTTGCTCTTCGATGCTTTTCCTTTTTTAATTGTCACAGTGTTGTGAAAATATTTTATTTACAAAGTGTTATTTTAAAAGCGATCATTTTCCTAACCGTACATTTACGTTCGGACTTCTAAGTAAGTATCAAATGGTCCGTAAACATTATGAGTTCATTCTTTTTGGAAGAGTTTCGTTTAAAATCAAGGCGTTATTTCCTAGAAGGTATAAGTCCTTTACTGTGTGGGACTGCATGCGTTGTTTATTGTTCTAGTCTAAAAATAGTGAAAAGTGGGTTATCAATTAATGCTATGGATTAAAGAATTATCAATTTTATTTGCGGTCTTGTTAACACGTTACAAGACATGCACGTGTTTGGGGCGAATGCCAGACTGTAGGATTGTGCTTACGATTATCGCGTGCGGCACGCTTACATGACGACAACACGAATCGCGTCGTGTAAATCAACCTAACACGACAGACGTGCGCACGTGTAAATAAATAAAGTCATGTCGTAAGCTTGTGAGAAAGTCGTACCGTGTAAATCGTCCTTTGAAGAGAATTATTTGAATGATTGGCTTTGTGAATTAAGCTTAAGGCTAAAAAGGTATTCAGTTCTACCGAAGTGCACGGTAACTATTCAAATCACATTACGGGTCTTTCCATTAAATGGAAAGAAGTTAGATATTATACAGAAACATATATACTAGAAAGCTTAAAAAATATAAGTTTTAGAAGTTGTATATAACTGATTTTATGTGTTGATTAAATTTATAATATTTATGTAATGCCATAGATATATAGGTTAATTGTAGATGTTAAATAGCAACTGAATATGTCAAAGGAGGAACTTTAACCGTTGTTAAAATATTGTGTTATTAGATTTATTGTAAGTGTAATTACCTTTGTTGGAAACTCGAAAGTGCTGAAGTTGAAACGTGAAACTAGTTCCATCCTCTCTAGCTTAAGAAACCGTATTTAGATAATTACGAAAGAAAAACACTTTTTGGAAATGTTTCACGTTTCAGCTTGGAATTTCATTGTGTTTATAAATTAGCAGAGTGATTTCAAAAGAGCCCGTGAAATATACACTAGATGATATAAATTAGATAGTTCATGAATTCCTTTTAGCAAATTTATTCGCGGGTTTTGAGAAATCACTCTGGGCGAATTCAATTTGTATTGATTTATGAAACAGTCTTAGCCACTGTTGCCTCTTGCTTGCCTTGAGTTTACCGTTCTCCATACCGGTAAACATAATGTGATGTAAATAAAATACTCAAGATTAAACTCTAGGAAATGATCAACAATCAATTTGTTTGTCCCAAACTGACTCATTCTCGTCCCCATAGCACTTCTCGCTTCTCTTGGCCGGCCGGGCCTTGGCACGAGAAACAAAGGGCTTTGGACACATGTTTGAATTAATTCGAATTATTTGGTTTGACCGTTTGAAACAAAGAAATCTTGAGCGGAAGTAAAAGACGCCATGACTCTCCCATACAGTATATAGAAACATCACGACTGCATACATGAGGACGGAAGTCCTAGAATCTAGGACTGGAAATTCTTTGTCTCCAGAGCCCTTCGTTGGCTAAGAGAAGCGAAAAGAAACTGAACTGATGGCTCATTCTCGCTCCCAGGGCGCTCCCCACTTTGAAGTGAAAAGCATCCTGGGGACGCGTTGCTGATGGCTAGCTTTCAGTTGAACATTCCAAACATTGGTTATCGTCATTACAGCGTATGACTTTGCTTTAATATATATAACAACGGACCCTAGAAGATTAAAATGACGTCTTTTCTCTGCCCCCGCTGAAAGGGTGTATATCAATCTAAAACAATTTGTACTGATGAGTAGCTGAATGGAAATCCGTGTAGACTGTGATTTGTTGTTCCTCTAATCTTTATCTTTACTAGTCTAGTATTAAAAGCACCCTATTATGGTTTTCTCGAAGAGTCACTATACAATATTATCTCAGTGTTTGCGTTCAGTTCAGTTTTGAGTGCAAGTAGATTCCTGGTGTCATTTTTAAAAGTCAATACAAATCAGTACCATAGAAGCAAATTTGACCAAGTACACGGTTTGTAGTCTGGGCACTTCAAAATTGTCGACGCTACAGTGCCGATTGTCAAGGTAAAAATTAAATCCAACCAGATTATGTAATTGGTAGATTGGAAAACTTCTGACCGGGCTATGTAGGCAGAATTCACCAAGGCCTTAAGGCCGTAGGAGCCGCTTCAATTTGTTAAGGCCTAGGTTGCCTACATTTGTGAAAATTTGGCTATTGCTTCTCAGGAATGCTTTCAGGAATGCTTGTTTATGCGCAATAAAGCTCGCTGCCGTTCCAAAAAAAAAATTCACCTTTGTTTTCAACTTATGGACTCAAGTGCTACAGTTGCCTTTACTCAATCAACTTCTGCAATCGAGAGAAAATAGATCCAGGGGATCCAGAGCAAACGTAAGGCAAAACCACTGCAGCAGACACCGGGCCAGACCATTATCACGCTATAATACGTTGGCAGTAAAATAGAATGCAATACAATGGTAAAGACTTGCAATGGCTTGACTGCTGCGTAACAGTACTTCACAAGTATTTCTTCCTTTAGAATCGTGCTGAATTTACCTCGTCATCAGGCGTCCAACAATTGTTGGAGTGCGGTGAGCATGGGTCTGTTTCACTCGGAAAGCTGGACCGCTTTTCGCTAAATATTAACCAAGAAAACCCCGCGCTCCAGGTTTTTCGCCTGCCACACGAGAGGCAACGGTACCGGACTGAGGACGAGGCAGTTGCTAAATTACAAGCTTAGTTTTTAGGGCCCGAGGGTTTACTTGTGTGGATTTGCCAAGTTCGGGGGATTAGTTTAAGGGAAATCGGATCCTTTAATACACCAGGAGTATCAGTAGTTGGTCTAGTGTGATTTTCTGAGTGAAGGTTTAGGCCTACAAAGTAGTGAAGTTGATGACCGACGTTTCGACAACCTGGGCAGAAGTCCTATCCAGAGACAACGTCACTTCACGATGAAGCACTCATGGCCAAAATGAAAGTGGCAAGCTTGTACTAGATTTTGTATGTTCGGATTAATTGCAGAGAACTCGACTGAAGAGCAGCGCCAGGGTTCTCAACACTCCTGGCGAGCCTAACTGTCATTTTGTTCCCAAGTGATCAGTTCAATTTACCCCTAGAAATTATTTAAATCGTACCTGTCATAACCTATGGAGTGGAAGCCAGTAAACAGCAGGATTATTCAAGCACGATTTAAGGGCAGGCAGACTAACTTGTCCATCATACAATGCTATGCACCTACTAATGACAGCAACGACAGAGATAAAGAAGCCTTTTATGAGCAACTGCAAGCAACACTTGAGAACGTCCATTGTCGAGACCTCCTGCTAGTGATGGGTGATCTTAACGCCAAGGTGGGCTCAGACAATGTGAATTTTGAAAGGGTCATGGGAAGAGAAGGATGTGGAGTGCAGAATGATAATGGAGAGAGGCTGGTAGAATGGTGTGCATTCAACAACATGATCATTGGTGGAACTTTATTCCCGCATCGCAACATTCACAAACTCACCTGGATATCCCCAAATGGGCGGGATCAAAACCAAATAGACCATCTAATGGTTAACAGCATGTGGCGCCGCTCCCTGCTTGATGTAAGAGTAAGAAGAGGGGCTGATGCAGGCAGCGATCACCATCTTGTGACTGCAAAGTTGAGACTGAAACTGAGAGCAGCTGGACGAAACAAACATTGCATCCGTAGATATGACATCAGCAGATTACAAGATCAAAGGACTAAGAATGCTTTTGTCCTACAGCTGAGGAACAGATTCCAAGCTTTAAGTAACATAGACGAGCAAGACAATGAAGACGAAGACACTGTAAACCAACAGTGGAAGCAAGTCAGGAACATCTTTGATGAAGCAAGTAAAACCTGTCTGGGGATGCAAAAGACTAGAAAAAAGAAAGAATGGATTACACCAGACACGTGGCAGGTTATCGAGGAGAGACGCCAGCTGAAGAAGAAGATAAACGACAGCAGATCAGCCAGACTCCGAGAGAAGTATAGAGTGGCTTACACAGAAATCAACAAGCGTGTCAAGAGAAAGATCCGAACTGACAAAAGGGCATATATGGAAGAACTAGCAAAAGAAGCAGAGGAAGCGGCGCAAAAGGGAGAGCAGAAGAATGTCTATAAAGTCACTAAACTGATCTGTGGAAAATATAATGGCATCAGAAATGTCCCCATACGAGATAAACAAGGTCAGCTCCTCACCTCTGAAAAAGACCAAGAAGCACGCTGGGTAGAGCATTTCAAGGAAGTCCTCAACAGACCACCACCAGAAGAGGAGCCTGATATTCCAGAAGCTGAGGAGGACTTAGATGTTGACACTGGGCCACCGAAGAAAGAAGAGATCATTGCAGCCATCAAATCCCTAAAAAACCACAAGGCACCTGGCAAAGACCGCCTCAATGCTGAGCTGTTCAAGGCAGACGCTGTGACCACTGCAAATATCTTACAACCACTTTTTAACACCATATGGGACAGAAGGAAAATTCCTGATGACTGGAATCAGGGTATCATTATCAAGATACCAAAGAAAGGAGCTCTCTCTGAATGTAGCAACTGGCGTGGCATTACACTATTATCCACCCCTAGCAAGATCTTAGCGAAAGTCATCATGAAGCGCCTATCACTGGCTGTGGACGATAAACTCCGCAAGGAACAGGCCGGTTTCAGGAGAGGAAGGGGTTGTATCGATCATATTTTCACGCTGAGAAATATTATTGAACAGAGTACTGAATGGCAGCGAACTCTCTATGTCAACTTTGTAGACTTTGCCAAAGCCTTCGACAGTGTGCACCGGCACAGCCTCTGGAAGATATTACGAGCGTATGGAATCCCCTCCCACCTTGCTGAGATCATCAAAAGCTTCTATGACAACTTTACCTGCTGTGTTGGTGATGGTGACATCTTATTTGAAGTTCACACTGGTGTCAGACAGGGGTGTGTCATGTCCACATTGCTTTTCAACCTTGTTGTGGACTGGATCATGCATCGCACCACTGAGGACCAGATCAGGGGCATCAGATGGACGCCTTTCTCTTACTTGGAAGACCTGGATTACGCTGATGATCTAGCCTTACTATCACACACCCACACGCACATTCAAGAGAAGACGCAACGCCTCAACACCTTTGCTAAGCAAGTTGGCCTTAACATCAGCAGCAAGAAGACTGAAATTATGGCGCTGAACACCACCAACACGCGACCAGTCCAGATTGATAATGAAGACCTTCCATACACAGACAGATTTACCTATCTCGGCAGCATCATCAGTAGAGATGGAGGAACTGACCTGGACATCCAGAGCCGTCTCAACAAGGCTAGGAACTCGCTCAACATGATGAATAAGGTATGGCGCTGCTCCACTTACAGTACTTGTACCAAGCTGAAGCTCTATCACAGCTGCGTCCTCACAACCCTTCTGTATGGTTCAGAATGTTGGCGTTTAACGGAGAAGGATCTAACAAAACTCTCCACATTTCACACCAAGAGCCTTCGGCGTATTTTACGCATCTTTTGGCCTAATGTAATCTCAAATAAAGACCTCTTTGAACGGTGTGGAACTGAACCAATGGCTACCATCCTGATGAGGAGACGCTGGAGGTGGATTGGCCACGTCACTCGCCAAGAAGCCTCCATTGCAAGAACCGCTATGCACTGGACGCCAGAAGGAAAACGAAAGAGAGGTCGCCCCAAGATCACATGGCGACGGACGATTGAGAAAGAAATAAAGGAGATGGGGAAGACCTGGGAGGGCATCAAGTTCATGGCAAGGGACCGCCAGATGTGGAGAGAACACGTTGCTGCCCTACATGCCACTTAGGCGTAAAGGGCATGAGTGAGTGAGTGAGTGTCATAACCTATGTGAAGGTTAAGGAACAGGCCGACAAAAAATGGCACACTTTATTCACTTTCACAGACTGTCTAATATTCAAGGTTCTGAAAAAACTACTTAGAATTCAACAGTACGAATGCTATGGAATGGCTGCCAGTAGCCAAAGAAAACAGTTTCCGGCTTGCATTAAGATTCAATTGGAAGTTTCACGATCAACTTGTGTGTATTGGTATTGAAAGTAGCTGCTGTTTGCTCAGGGTCAACTTTCTGTGGCAGTTTAACATTTAGTTTGTACACTCCTGGAGCATCCAGTGCCATTTCAGTCTGAAAAGAAGAACAACCAGGAAAAATAGTTTAAAAAATTGATTGCAATGGTTAGGGAGAGGGGGGAGGGGAGAGGTACAAGAGAATGGGAGGAGGGGTAGGGGGGGGGGGGGTGGGCAGAGGAGTTCCCTGTCCTATGTCTAATGCCACTTCTCTTGGGTGCCTAATTTTCTACTCACATACTTGATGGCAAGACAGCCTGAATTCTACAGGTTCTGTAAATGGTTAAATGATGAATGTAGCTTCTAGACCGGAGGTGAGAGCAGTTTGACAGTTTACTACAAAGCTGCCATTTGTAGCATTATGTAACTAGAGATATAAAGTACAAAATGTGTTGCTCCATAGTAGATTACCACCTTGGATTGTGGTCAGGTTGCATAGTTTTTGCCATTACCATCTATATTCCAAAGTTTTAGAGACACTGTGAGAGTAAGACTTAAGTGTTTTGGCCAGGAACACTGTCAGTCAAAGTTCCCTGCTTAGAGTTAACCTAGACCTCTTGATCCAAGGTCAAACATACTAGTACTAATATTTTGGTGACCATGCAACAGTCTGGTGTTGCTACCATTAAATAATATGTTCTGTAGTTATTTTATAGCATACCTCACATACATCCAGCTTGCACTGAGATGATGATGTGATATTTGGTAAGTGCACTTTGATAACAATCCTTTTTGGCTTGGAATTCTCTGCATCTTTCACTAAGACTTCATAACTTGGTGCTATTGGCTGGGGTGCTATATTTGTAGATGATACTTCCTCTATCAAGCATTTTTTAGGTTTCTCTGCTGATCTCTCAAACAAACCAAGTGGTGTATTTCCTTCTGCCTGGTTTTCAGACACTGTTATCGACGAAAGTTGTTTCAAAAGGGATTCTGGATTCTCAGAAACCCCTGGCCCCTGTTGTTCTGGGTTAGCTGGTTTTATCTCTTGTTCCCTTGCATGTCGTAGATATTTTCGTAAATTCTTTGGATCACCCTTGTATGCCTTTTTCGAGTTCTTATACTTTCTTGAAACTTGTATCTTTTTGGAGTTCTCTATGTAATCCAAAGCGACATGGACAAGAAGATTCTTGCGATCTTTACTGTTTGCCACGCCCTCAGTGATAACTGGATTAACAATAACATCAATTACTGAATAAGTTGATTTTCCCTCTGTTTTCTCTTGCAGTTCTCCTCCCATGACTGGGATTGGGTCATTTTCTGATTTTGGAGCAACCATTTGTTCCCAGCTACAGATGTTCACAAACAGCTCATGAGTGATCACTGATGGAAGCTGAAACATCAATTTATTTATGTCAGACTTCACTTGTTTAATACATGCCCAAACATTGCAAAGCAGAACTTTGCATTTTTAATCTTTTAAATATATGCTTACCAAAATAGTACTGATGCAGAAACAAGGTTCCGGTGGCTTGAAGTAGGTAGCTCCCTCCTTCAGAGCCTTGTCGATAAACCTCTTATATGCCTCGGGATCTGACTCAGCTAAATCATCAAGTATCTTCCACATACTGTCCGCCTGATTCAAAAGACTTTCCGAGCCCAACTTTTCCGCCATCTTGACTGAGAGTTACGAGGAAGACTGGGAATAGCTCTACTGCTCATGCTTTCAAATCGACCGCTGATCATTACATTTGAGCCCGCTCCTAGAAAAATTAAAAATAAAACAACGAGCAACTACAGGGAAGGAATGAAAGTGAAACTTGGGCCCTCGACATAATGTTCGTATACATATTTAACGCTAATTTAAGCTTAGATAGCTTTATTTTCTTCTTCTTCTTCTATGTTAAGTAATTTCCAAATCGTGTATGGCAAACCTTTTTTGGGGGGGTCAAAGAGGACTCTTGCAACATCGGTCCAAATTTACCAATTTCATGGAGCGAAAGATTCTTCTTTTTCTTGCTTTTTTCTTATACCGGCTCAAATAATTTAAATTACCCAAATGATTGTTAGAGCTTAAATTTAGCGTCATGTACGTAGCTCATGCAGTGTCTGTACCTGATCCGTACAACGTACCACAATGTACAGTCATATCCGCTATCCGCTGATATCCGGGAGTCATGTGCATGGCTACATGCCAGTAAGGCAACACTCTATAAATAGTTGTTTGTCATCTACACGTAATGTCAACTGATGGCTAACATTCATTATGCAGTCATAGCTAAACAGACGAAAAAAGAAGAAAAAAGTAGAATCTACATTTAACTACATAAGAACTTAATTCAGTATTAACATACACGATAGAAGGGCTAACTTCATTGGTTACAATATATAAGGTGAATAGCCTTTATGTATATACTTACATCAAACTGACTAGTTTCACCACCAAGTCTCGCTTTGAAAATGCAAACTTAAAAATTTTCTCATGAATGAATTCTTAAAGCAGCAAAGTTGAAACGAATACCAACATTATTTAAAACTGCTTGTAGGTGGCAGAGATTTCATAAATGAGGCTTGGTGGTAAATTTTGAGCATGTGGCGTCATCATGCATAAGACCTATTTAACAATTTGGCAGTATCAGTCAGTTGTAAGTCTTGGCTAACTTTCTCCTTCCTTGTACCAACACATCATAATTTTGATTAATTTGAAAAATAAACAGCTGTTGGAATACCTGTGTTGCTCTGGATAGCATAGGGTTGGATCAACCTTGATGTATTTCATCTTTAGTTTCAAACTCCCACCATTTCCTGTTTATTTCATTCTTTTTATCCTTTGTCTCTCAGGTGGAAAAGTTTGAACCACTGTTTTTCATGCAACTTCAAATAAATAAGGCCTGTGATGCTGGTTTAAATTTGTGCTTTTAAAATGAAGAAGTTCTTTGAAAAAGCCAAGTTAGAATATAAGTTCAAGAAGGCTGGTGAAGGCCATACCTTGGAGGAGGATAGCAGGGCGTCTTCACGACAGCAGGCCTCCACTTCACAAACACCAGCTGTAAGAGCAGCACCAAGCTCAGATTCTCAAAAAGCAGGACAGGTAAGCTGTGTTCCACCCACGCACGCCTCAGCTTACATGAACATAACGTTAGACAACACAATAAATCTGGATCTTGGGGTATCTGATTTTAGTTAGTAGTAGGGATGGCTGGACGTTTTCTCTAGAAGTAGTAATAGCAAATTGTTGAGCCTCTCTATGCATACCCCTAGACTTCATTTTCATCCTATTTTTCCCTAAATCTTTTAATTTTTTTAAGCAGATCTTCCTTTTTGATTGAAATCATTGCGTGACAATGTAGTCAGTGTAAGTAACAGCAGAATAAATATCTTACTTCACTAACAAATTTCATTAATATGTATGTTTAAATTAAAAAAAAATGATTTCAACAGTTGCTGAAACAATACATGCAGAAATATCATTGTTGATACACCGTAAAATATCAAAAATTGAGAGATGAGCAGAGATTGCAAATATTTTTTTCTATCTGACCACAAGAATTTGTAAATCTTTGCTTCAATTCTGAGATCTTCATTTTTTCAGCAATAATCATCACGTCTTTGAGGCTCATTGTTATTGTAGTAATTTATATTCATCATGTGTTTTAAAATTTTTGCCGTGATGAGATCAGGGCTGTATTCTGCTCATGATCCATCCTTGAAATTGAATTGTTATCTGGCAAATCCAAAGTTTAAAGTTAGCAAAATAAAAATTCTTCATTAATTTATGTAAGGCTGCTTTGGAGAGATTGTCAGTGCATGAAAAAAATGCTGTCAAGAAGCCAAAGTCTGCAACAGCCAGCTGGAAGCACAGTGGGCCAGCATCATCATCATCATCATCACAAGGTACAAGTGCAGGAGACCCCATCAACCTGGATCAGCTGAAGAGAGAAGGTTATTTAGCGATTATTTGCATGCTTACTTTTTCTTATTTGATTGTTTGGGCAAGAACAAGAATCAGCATTGATAAACACTCTTATTTTATGCAATTTTCAGTGAGACAAGAGATAGCCTATCAACAAGGTGCTAGCCAGGCACAAGAGCGTCAGAAGGTGCTGCAATCTGCTGCTGAGGTCAGACATGTACCATTAATAATAGTACCTCAAAACAACTGAATAGATGGTGTGGCTGGAAAATGTTCCAACTGGCGTGGTACTCTCTTTGCAAGGAACTCTGGTTCACTGAGTACCTCTTACTTATTAAAATGTGCTTTTTCCTTTTTAGCCGACAGAAGTAGATTGTTCAACTGTGCTTGCTCATGAAGGAGTATACTTCAGCTGCCCTCTGTGTCCAGTCACAGCTTTACAAAGTGAAATAGATGCACATCTTTCTGAGTGTCTTTCTAAGGTACAAAAATAGCCAAAGTTGGTAGAGTTTAGATCAGATAGGGCCGTAAGTAAGTTTTGATTTGAAATGATTTGTACGTTGTAAATTATTAATTGATTTATTGAATTTTTATTGTTTCATTTTTTTCAGCATTATCATGAAGAATCCTTGACTTCCTCTTGTTCAATGATATACTCCCTCAACAAAGATAGGGAAAAGGTGAAGGCATGTGTCGACTTACTTTGTCGGTAAGCATTACATGTACTTTTAAAACAAGCTCACTAGCTAGTTGTCATCCCACTACATTTATTTTCCTTTTAAACTTTGTTATGTAAATGTTGTGGTTTAAATTTTTCTTTGGTTTAAAATTTTTCAAACCAGTTTGATTTTTACTTTTCATTGTCTTGTATTGATTATCATAATCTGAAACAAAGGAAAATAAAAATCAAACTGGTTTGAAAAATTTTAAACCAAGGTAAAATTTAAACCACAACATAAATTTCAAACACATTTCCATTCAGCGAAGAGAAAATATTGTGAAGCACTCAGGGTTCCCAATAAGTCAAATTACCGGACTGCTCTCACCAAATCTTCAGAAGTTTTTGTTTAATTTGTCGGGTTAGGTAGCTGACCTTGTTGGAACACTCAGCACTTGGTGTTCCAATCTCGTCCCCAGAATCCGCTTTTCTTTTGGTCAGCACAGGAACGCGAACTCTGGCCAGACTCTATTTTTGGAGCATGCACATAGTGCTTTTGTGTGATTCTTAGCCAGTCAGGATTGAGCAAGCAGCTCTGAGTCTGTTCAGAATGACTGTCAGTCTGTGAATTGCGGTCTGGAGAGAGTCCGCGCTCTTGGTGCTGACCAAAATAAACGCGGGCACTCAGGATGAGATTGCTCAAATTGCTTTGTGCAATCCAGTTTTGGGGGAAATGAAATCCATGACTTTTAATTTTTACTTTTCAATTAGTAGCGTTGATTTCAGACACTAGACAAGTACCAGTAGTTAAATAGGTGAATATTATTACCTTCTATAGGTGATGGGTATTTTTGGCATACATTCACTTCAAGAGCAAATCTGAAGCATCTTTAAAGTTAGCTCATTTCAAACGTGTCAAGGTGGCGTAGCTGAGACTCTTGACTATAAATGGGGACACCTCATGTAAATACGAAATTAAATACCAGCTATTAGGATTATTCTAATCGCATCAAAATTTGTTGACTGTTCGTATCTTTTTAGATACCTTGACAACATTTGTAAGAATCCTGATGAAGAAAAGTATCAAAAAATAAAACAAAGCAATAAAATTTTTCAGGTAAGATGTAGATGGGTTGTATTTATTTAAACACACTGCTAACAGTCCCTCCCTCTCCATCATGCACTGTTGTGCAAGAAGCACGATATGTGATCACTGTTTATATGTTATATTCTTGCGTGACATGAAGTAACTTCTTGTTGCCCTGGTTATAACAAGTCTTGAGTGCATACCACCTTCTTACTTACTTAGGCCCATTGCTGTAGGTTAAGGTGTATGCCATTAGCATCATTTCTTCATTGGTGCCGCATCAACAGCTGTTTCTGGGGCGTTCTATATACCACTGGCCCCCTCAAATGAATAGTAAATTCTTTGTGGTTGATTTTTTATTGTGTGTTCACTTACCAGGAGAGAGTAGCACCCGTCAAGGGAGCTACTGAATTCCTTCTTGCCTGCGGCTTTGAAGACAAAGTTCTTCCAGTAGAAGGTGCAGTTATTGGTCAATGTATAATGTTTATTTAAAAATTTTAATAATAAATAATTTTTAACGAGGAAGCTCCCATCAAATACTTTGTTTTGTTACCCGGCAGATTCGGAAGAGAAGTTTTATGTTTTGCCAAAAGAGGCGTCTTCTGACTGTGAACGACTAAAGGTGTTTAAGGAAGTCTTGGTCTCTAGCGAGCCTTTGAAGCCAAAACTCGATCGATGTCTCAAGGTAAGGTTTTACAGGTCTTGCAGCCTTGGTTTACTTTGGATGCATTCCTAAAGACAGTGAACACCCGTATAACTATTTACTCGAATAAGCGCCGCGGCTCGAAAAAGGTCTTTCTTTCTTTTGGACGCGGCAAAGAAATCTTTCTTTTTAATTTAACGGTGTTTTTTCTATCTGTACGAAAATTTTACAGTAACTTGCAGAAGCGTCTTTTGATTGTCACCATGTGTCTCTTGCGGCACTTCCTGGACACAGAACTTAATGGGCGAGCGGTGAAATATATTAATCACTTTGAACTGAAGAACATCGCTTTTGATGAAAAGAAATTTCTTATGTTGATTTAGAGTTGCTTTGTAGTGGGTTTTTAGTTATACGGAATTCCTCTAATAAATGCCGCATCGGGACCGCGGCGCTTATTCAGGGGGCGGCATTTTTGTCCCAAATGCGGTGCTTATTCGGAGGCGGCACTTATTCGAGTAAATACGGTAATTTGGTTTTGCCTAGTTGACTTACATCTGAAGGTTTGCAGATGCAACTCCTTTTGCAAAGCTGCTACGCATTCATCGCTTTCGATCATCGCGAGAAAAAAAATTGCACTTCAGTACATGTACAAAAATAATTGCCCAGTAGGTGTCATTCTATTCCTATTTTGTTTGTTGTTACTTTTGTCTCCGAAGGTTTACAAGCCAAGTAGTCATGCCAACCATTTTGAAGTCCCCAGTGATTTCTTTAACAAGTCATCTGACGAAGTCAAAAGAGAACAGATTGCAAGGTTTGGATTTTGTCATTTTCTTTGATTACAACCCTGGGCAACGACACCCCGTAGCAGTTTTAAGAGAAGATTGACGAAAACACCACAACCTGGAACTTGAGCTTAACTGTAATATCTGGCTTGTTACTAACTTTTGCTGGTAAAACATAGTTTGACTTCGTCATTCTGTTCACTTGCTGAGTTTCTTCAACCAAAGGAAATTCCTTTAGAATTCTCTCCAGAATTCTTTCCCATTTGAAAAGGAACGGACTCAGGCTAAGATATATTATTTATTCACTTACTCGCGTTTCTATTTTCCAGAACGGAGGAAGTTGAGCGTAGTTGTCAGCTGAGAACTCGTGCAATGCGTGAAGCAGAGAAGCGTCCATCCAAGAGCTATCGCTTCACCTTGGTGCGGGTTCGATTTCCTGACGGCATCATCCTTCAAGGTATTATAAAAGATCATTATTTTTGAATTTGCTTTGGCATTTCTGCACTCGAGTTTTCATTTGTTCGACACGAATTTAAGCCTTTTTTTTTCTTTTTGTTCTGACAGGAACGTTTTATTCCCGAGAAAAACTTCGGGATGTCTTCGAGTTTGTTCGGCAGTCACTCGTGTCCGACTGGCAGCCGTTTGTGTTGTCCGAGGCCACCAGACAATTGACAGATGAAAACGCTTCACTGGTCGACTTAGGCTTGGTAAGTAGGGAAAATTCACAACACTTTAGGATATCGACCGAGGTTATTTAATAAGCTGTAGTGGACGAGACTTTTTCGACAACGCTTCGCGCTAGTTGAATTTAATTCCTGCAGTTATTAATTCTGAACTTTTCTTTACCTTAGAAACAAATTTAAATAGGCTTGTCATTTGTATTAAATAAGAACCTGGTCACATCAGGAAATTCTCCCAAAGTGCCGATTGGAGAAAATATATGAACACAGTAAAGAGAAGTTTAACATTGATCTTGGCGTGATGTGTTTTGTCTAGGTCCCTGCTGCTGTAGTGTGTTTCAAATGGGATCCAAGTGTTATGAAAGATATTTTGGCCGCTCAAGGACAAGTGGACGAGAATGTGTTCCTGAAACCCGAACTACTGCAAAGAGTACAAGGACTAAGCTAGAGGACATTTATTATAAAATTATAAGAGTTATTGTTGAAATTTAAACTAAGAGTACATGATATCAAATAGTATTCTGTTAAATTTGCCAAAATACAATTGTACCTCTCAAAAACCACCCGGGGACAGAATTAATCAGCCGTTGTAGAAGTGGATGTTTTAAGGAGGAGATGATCAAATGAGTGGAGTTTCAACGATGCAATCGTAAATTCATGCGAGCCCGAACGTAAAGACGTTATTGGCAAGCAGCGCCATTATCTTGAACAAAATTATATCAATTTCTTCGTTGAATTAAACAGCAGTTAAGCAATGGGAAGGTAATTCTCTGGCCGCAAAAACAAACTTGACTCTCACTTTTGAACTCAAATATGCCATTCTTGAGTAGCTGGATGAATCACGCTCAATAGTTTTGACTACTTTCATTTTGACTTTTTTCACGCACAGTTCTAAGGTGTTGAACGTTTCGAGGAGAAAGAAAAGTATTTCATTTCGAAGGCTTTATAATGAATTAATAATGACGAAAAACAGTTGGTGAGATGTCTCACGATTTTACCGACTAAATTAAATGTAGATGTAGAATTATGTGAGGTGAATAGCACCCTTGCGGTAAATTGCATAAATATATACACCTTATTCGATGGTTTAAAATATAATAGCGCGGATATTTTGCGAGTTGCGTAGTATTTTTCTGAGCTCCGTAGGGGCGAGGAAAAGTACGAGCAATGAGCAAAATGTCCGGGCGTATCGCATTTAACATCATCGACTAAGGGATTTATTATTCCACTTAGTACGGGTCGTTTAGTCTGGCTATTTTGTTGCTGCGCTTTTCGTCCGTAGTTTTGCCCTGTTATACAGTGTAATCACGTGTCATACTTTGCGCGTTCTCTTAAACTAATACCGTAAAATTCCGGTTATAAGCCCCCCCCCCCCCCCGCTTTTAAGCCCCCCCGGTTATAGGCCCATCTAAACTGATGGAAACAAAAAAATACATCCGGTTATAAGCCCCCCTTGTGCTGGATGACAGTACTGAACAGGCTTAAATGTTGCTTTATTTTGACTTTTTAACTTAAAACGTATTTCGATCAGCACTACCGCGGCTCGTTTCGAAACATTTTTTTTTTATTCCGCTTATAAGCCCTCCCGGATATAAGCCCCTCCGCTTTTATAAGCGGACCCCTTTTTATAAGCCCACCCAAAACCCCTTACGAAGTTGTATAAGCCCAGGGCTTATAACCGGAATTTTACGGTATGGTAAAATGACGAAATGGTGAAATAATATATTATATAAAAAGTAATCAAGTGTCCAAGAAGTAAGCAGTTATCGTCCGTCGAATATTAGATATCTGCCGATAGCAGTACGAATACAAGATTAAGTACGAGATTTTCAATCCATTTTTGTTCCCAGAGACCTCACTTCTCCCCGTTGCTGACCAGCTTTAAAGAAGACTATCGGTACGAGATTGCTGTGAATTGTGTAAATGCAATCGAAAGCATAAGCACAAGGTTTAAAAAGTCCTACTCGTATTCATCTTGTACTCGTTCTTCGATCTAAAGGCCTCTAGTATCAGTGGCAGCAAGAGACCCTCAGTCTTGACTGTCAGGAGTGGATAGTGGACAATTACTATTTGGGACAACAAACTGGTTGATTGTATTCCTTTCTTTTTCTTTTTTGATCTTTTTCATTTCAAATCTTGAAATAAAGTTAACCGTTAAAAAGGGTTTCTATGCATCTTGGCCTTGCGAAACGGAAGCAATCATTTACCAACAATAACAGCAAACTATGCTAGCAAAGGCTGTAGATATAGTAGCAGATATAGTAGCAGGATAGTTGGAGAATGGCGAAGATCTACGGTACCCTTTGTCACCAAAACTGAAATTTCTTAAAGTAAATTTGAAATACAGTCGAACCCCAATTAATCGGCCACCCATAAAAGCGGCCAGTTACCAAAGTCCCCAATCCATTGTCAGTATAATACTGTAAATAAAACCCCTTTTAAGCGACCAACTCTATTAAGTGACCGCGGCCACGTTTCTGCCGTCCCGATGAGCGTTCTTCTATTGTTTTTATCTCTATTTAGCGGCCAGTAAAGAGCGTAATATGCGATGTTTGGATTTATTTTCAACAAGCTCAGCTTATGAAATCATTCAAACATAGGATTTTTGTCGTCTCCATGTGGTTCCGTTATTCCTTTTCACGCTATTTTGTATTGAAATAACGTTAAAACTTTGTAAACGGCGTTGTGCTAATTTCTGACGAACCCCTATAAAGCGGCCAACCTCTATTAAGCGGCAAGTTGCCATTTCCCAGAGGGTGGCCGCTTAATAGAGGTTTAACTGTACTCCACATCCATAAATAGTTTCAGGATGTTTACAAATTAGTGAGAACCGAGTCCAGAATGTTTTCGGAGGATTGTTTCTCCATTCTGGATTTGGCCTCCCACGCAGTCGTTTTGGGGGGATCGCGTTTCACTCTACGAACGCGTTTGTGAGGAAGAGTGAAATACGATTGCCTCCCCCAAAAAACGACTTCAGGACTCGGCTCCCACGCCTTTACCACAGGACACCCATACAAGCGTTGTGACTGTACCAGTCGAAATATAAAGAAATGTACGAGAGTACTTATCATCGTAAAAATCAGTTGCTAGTATATCTACATGTAAGCCCAAAATAAACGTAAATCGTCCTCGGTTGTTTTACTTCGCCGTCTCCGCGGCTCAAAATGGCGAATTTGAGCGATTTGAAGGATTTTATGTTGTCTGTTACTACATGTTAGAAGAGGAGAACCCTCATAAAGCATGTAGTAGCTGCCACGATGATAAGACCCTTTTGACAATCACATTCTCCTATATAAATGTCTTTATTTCGAACATACAAACAGTCACAGTGTGGACTCCCTGTGCTTTTACTCTAATTTCTATTTTTTTCATCACCATATTTTTTCGTGTTTTCATTGTTGGGTTTTTGTCTGGAACTGTGTACTATTTTGTATCCCCTTAAGTATTATGTAATCTGCTTCACAAATCTGTTTGTAATTAGCTACATTGTCCAAGTATTGTAATTCTCTATCACTTGTTGAATGTATCTATATTTATTTCAACTTGTAAACATCCTGGAACTGATGATGGATATGGAGTATCTGAATTCTTTCAAATTTAAAAATGTGTGCATTTTTCTTAAATGTTTGGTATCCCATGTGTGTTATATGGCACCCTAGCTTTGCACCTCTGTAATCCCGGTGTCGGGTAGACCCGCGGGTAGCCACAGAGGGGCGTTTAGTCATGTGAGCTGTTTGAAGGTTGCTCGTATAGAAAATTAGTAAGCGTTACTTCAGTTTGTATTTTTATTGTTTCTCAACCAATGAAGAGCTTTGGTTGTCGACATCACTGCCAGCTGGAATCAGTAGCACGTAAACAGTGTACCAACCACGAGGTTATAGTGTTCAGCTAGAAAAGTCATATTCAAGAACTAAACCCTTTGATAGAAGTTTGTCGACAACTTCTCGCCATTAACTTACCACGTTGCCAGATGATAGCTTGAAAGGAACAGCCGTTTGTGTTCTGTGCTTTATAGCAGGTAAGAATATTCTTTGCGAGGACATTTGACAACTGTTTCTTGTCAAATTTTGACTTAAAGCAGCGAAATGTTCAACAGGTCAGTAATTACCAAACTTCTTTTTCTTCCTAAACGTTTCAGGTCTTGCAATTGGTCAAAAGTTTAATTTGCAGGCTTTTTCTGTGAATACATACACCGAGAGTTTTAATATGAATTTAGGACAATTAGATACACGAATTCAAGACCCGGTGTATTGAAGGAATGAAAATTGGCAAAGAAATTTATAGGGTACCCGGTATTTTGCTAAGAAGGCGTAAACCTGAATTCCAAAAAGAAAATGTAGATCAACAAGATTCCCTACGAGCTTTATGTTGCATGTTATGTCGTTGCTGAGATTGTTGATAGTTACGTTTGGTATACCAGCTAAACCAAGTGACATAAAGTTCTGTTCAACTTCATCAACTTTTCTGTGTATTTGTTGGTACCTGGCATTCTTACACAAACATGTCTCTCTTTGGCGGGAACACGTTTCAACTAAAGAACGCCGATTTTTCTTGTATGAACGATTACTGTACCCGGAAAGATCGAATTCTTTTTTGCTATTATTTGAAAAATAATGTTTAAAAGAACAATTAAATAAATAATAACAGACAAACAACCAAAAAATACAGAGCAAATATATATAAAGAGTAATGTGGCTCAATAGAACAAGTTGGAAAGCCGATCACTGTTCAGCCATTTTGAGCTTTCCCATCAGCAACACAGGCTTAGTGACAATTCTGTAAACCAAACCCGCCGAATTTGAAGTGCTCAAATTCTGGGATGAAGCCCTTAATATGTTTTGGGTTTTTAAACTACACAGGCGTCATTCAATTTTAAATTTTAGGATGAAGTCGCTAGCCTTTTATTTCGAGTTTTGAAAACATCAACCGAACTCTTCTGTTCTCGGTGCTTTTATAGAACAAAGGGTTCGTGAGGCGATGTGAAGCTTGTTCCCAGGGCTCTTTGAGGTTGAGTTACATGACGTCATAGCAGCAACAGTGAAATTCATCTCTTTAAAAAAGAGGAGTTTCATCTTCTTGTGTAGAAATTTTTTATTATTTTAGAACACGACTCCTGAATATGAATGCCGTGTAAACGTTCTTTGTGTCGTACTGTTATTAACAATAATAACTGAAAATATTTATTTACCTACTAGAAGATGGTTTTCCATGTTCTATTTAACAAATAAAGAAGCCTAAGCCATGTTTTATACTGTCATAAAACACGACGGGCATTTGAGAACACGAGGGAAATGTAGAAAACATGAGCCGCAGGCGAATGTTTTCTACATTTCTCGAGTGTTCTCAAATGTCCGGAGTGTTTTATGACAGTATAAAATATGGCTTAGGCTTCTTTCTTTGCTTTATGATATAGATTTTAGACGCCGCGAGTGGAAAGTTAAATTAAAATACTTGTAAATGTACAACAAGAGCGATTGAACGAAGATGAAAAGCAGCAAATAGTTTACGGGAAGACCAGAAAACTGACACAATTTCATTCATTGTTCGACGTAAGTTTGTTACCTTTCAATCTTTATCTTGTCCTTTTGAACTTCAATAAACTTCACCGACTCTGAGTGCAATTTCGTTTCAGCAGTAGTCTTGATGACAGCTGTGGAGCCGTAAACAAGTACAATATGTAAACACTTGCTTCGCTTGTCTTGCACAAGGCGTATAATTTCCAGAAAAGCTATTGCTTCGGATCTTCCCGTAAACCTTAATTGTTGTCGCAATTTTCCAGCATGAATAGACGATTTAAGAGGAGATTGTCGAGGAAAATCTTCGAAAGAAAACTCTCTCGTTTGCTTTCCTTGCGTGTTTCATTCAACTCAAGGAGTGAACACCGCGCCACAAATTTTCCCGCCTCCTCATACTATCACTTCGTTTACATCAAAATGAAATGTCCAGTGGATTTATACTTCAGTAAAAAGCAATTTAATAAAAACAAATATTCCATTCGCCCTTGTTGGATACGAGTGGTTATAGCCAACGAGGCGCGAAGCACTCGAAGAAAGCTGACGAAAAACAATAAAACATGATTTTTCTATGTTTTATACTCTGATAAAACATAGGTTTTTAGCCAATCAGAGCGCGCGCAGACTCCTATCTATATTATAAAAAAAAATAATGCCCGCTAGAATTCCATTGCGTGTATACAGCGGCTATATTCTAAACGACAATGATTGGTTGAGGGAACTTGTTGGCTCGTGTACAGAAAACACATGGACCAGTAAATATAGGAAGTAATTTCTCTGAGCGACAAGTTCCTCAATTGATATTAAGTTACCTGCCTACTTTTTCATATTTTAAGTGGAATTTAGGTGTTTTGCCTCTACTTAACAGTCACTTTATACATCGCTTTACGTATGTTAGTATTTTCTTGTTGCAAAACTCTTATTTATACCTTGTATTAACACTACAATAGCTTTTGTGCCCAGTTTTTTTATACCACAGTGTTATTTTAATTTCACTGGCTTAAAAACCTCAAGTCACTGCTTAAATAACTGTCTTACAAGTGTTAATTACGTATAGTTTTAAAACAAGGAACGCCTCGTCTTTTCGATCTTTCCTTTGTAAATAGAAACTTTACCCAATAAAAGGTATCAATACTAATCCAAGGTGAGATATTAAAACGGTGCTGTAAAATAACTGGTAAATAATAGTTATATGTGTGGTCCACAGTAATATTGTTTCAATAAGGTTGCAAAAGTTGTGTTTGTTCAGCTGCTGGTCTGGTGTTTCGGTCATAATACGAACCGGCAATTAGTTAATTAAGTTTTGAAACAATGCCATACATCTTTTTTTCTGTTGGACTTCTCATCATGCATACATCCTTAAACTTTGTGGAATTGAACGTTTGTTAATTTCGATAACGTTACCTTAAGATTTCAAGACTCGGTGGTGATTGAAAACTTATTTGGCGGGCATTTGGAGTGTGGAAGAGTAGCAAAGACCTCTACCTGAATAAGAGTAGGTATTTTAACTTAACTTTTTAAGATTATTCATTGTTATCGTAGAATCAGCTAGATGTAGGTACTGACGGATTAAGGTTTTGTGTTAAAACTGTAATAGTTATATACCTTGGTAAATTTTTATCAACATTTTTGTCAAACTGTATTTAGAAGGTTATATCTGTGCGACGAGTGTCATTTGGATGTTGTTTCTATACAAAGGAAAATGTTTCCTAAGGCAGATTGAGGTTTTTCGCTTTTACAATTTACTCGACACATTAATTCTGCGAGATCTAGATTTACATCACATTTTGAGAAGGACGTTCGCCATAAAGGGAGCAATGTCACGATGTTAAAGTCATTTTTCTGATTACTTTCTGATTACTTTTTAGGCCAAAAGATTAAACCGCAACTTACATGTATAAACTTGTTGTTATTTGACGAATTTCTTTATATATCGAAATCTTAAGCGGTGATTTGTATGAATATACTATGCCATTAGTTTTATTGTTTTCTTTGTTGCAGATTTTGGCTACGTTTAAGCGTTACCGTTTAAAAATACATTTTTCATACCAGAGGATTCACGGCCTTCTACTATACGATAATTAGAAATTTACAGACTGAGCACTACTTGGTTCTTCATGAATCAATTGAATTTGGAAGCAGATCGATGCTACATCACAGAGGATATATAGTGGCGTTTGCTATCAAAAGAATACCTTTTTTCAAGATTCAACCGCAAAAACTTCCTGTTTTGATTTATACGTGTGGTCGCTGGCTCATCATCTTTCTATGACGTTTTCGTTGCTATGGGAACGAGGGAGTACCTTCAAGGCCGACTTACAAATAAGGGACAGAAAAGTACAAAGTCTAAATCAAAAGCGAAACTGAATTTAAAGTGAATGCTAACTTGCTTATCTTACTATGGACAGCCCAGCCCGCAGATAAAAGTGTTGTGACTAGAAATTATTCGAACATCAGTAATGTGTGAAGCAGTACGGTGATAACTTTGAAATTAAATAAAATACCTTACTCGGTAATGTCAAAGTACAAAGTGAAACAAAAATAGTGTTTACATTTGTATTTTTTTGTTTGCATAAGACTAATGCCGGCTTCTTTTGAAATGTAACATATTCTCTAATGACTGGACTCAAATCAATTTTTAAAGTAGAGTTTAAATCATAAGAACTTTAATACAATATAGTAATGGGTATATTTTGGCTGTCAGTAAAAAGTAAAAAAGGAAAACACCAACCTCTTCAGAAGTTTCCTTTTCCGCTTTTTTGTTCTTCCTGTGAGGTCAGTCAAACAAAACACCGCACACACAATATTAGCTTTTTGTCTGTACTAAAATCTACTACGAGTGGAACTGGAGAAATAGCCTAGAAGACGGAATTTGCGTGTACATCAGTTAAGCTGCCCAAAGAAACCTTCTCGCGTTCAAAAATTCAGTTTGTGAATATATGTTACACAATAAGACCAAGACTACAAAACAGGTCTATTCAAAATATTCTTGGCTTCAAGTAAGTTATTTTAACCTTTTTATTCAGTAATATTGCAAGTTGGTAAAGCTGTTGGCCATCAAATCGCCAAAAACTGTACTTAAATAATGTTCATTACTTAACATTTTTGAAAAAAAGCATCATTTTCAAATACATCTTGTCAGTCAAAATATAGAAAGCTTTTGGTATTCTAATATACGTCTTAAAAACAATGACTACTGACCTAAAAAGTAATTCATTTCGAATTTATTGGTTAAATTAATTGAAGCGTTTTTTGAACATAGATGATTTAATTTTGCTTACACCAGGATGTTTGGCAAAACTTATGATAAATGGAATTCTTTCTTCTCAAAATGTACAACACCCACTGCCTGTAACCGAAGGGAAGGGATTAAGTCAGAATTATTTTCTCTTAGTGCTGCATTATCTCAAGGTACATCCAGTCGCCAAGGCGACGTAAGAAACCTATCGAGATGCTGCGAAAAAATAATACTTTTAAGAAAATATCAACTTTCATATTTTCTAACATGTTAATATGATAATCGATATATACTCTATACGAAAAAGAATTAACTTCCATCATTTGCTGAATGGTGAGTAAAACCCCGTTTCTGCTGTTTGGGCAAGTAAATGCACAAATCTTTAAACAGAAATCTTTTATGTCAACGTCATTCTTAATCAATTTTTTTCCTTTGTTAAACTTGAATTTCTCTGAGGGCCATTATTCTACTTTTAAACAAAAATAACGCTTTTGTTTTTATCCTGTGACGATAAAACCTTGTGATACAAGGCAGCTAGTTTAGCCACAGACCAAGATATAGTGCATATCCCTACTTCAGTTCGAATTGGATCAACTTTTGGCTTGCTTCAACCGAGGTAACACCATCTGATAGTGTTTACAGGAGATCATGGGTCGAGCATGCCCGCGGCATTATTCGGCAAGCAGTTCTCACTTAACAGTCAACTGTAACATTTACCCTTCTAATCTGTTATTATTCAATCATTTCTAAAGCTTCATTTCAATTTTCGTAAAAAAAGTAGGATAGGTCATAACTAATACAGTGGTATTTTTCGCCAGGCGAACTTCGTAAAATGAATTAAGACTGCTTCACATTTTTGTTTAATTTTAGTCCAATAATTCAAGCTGATTCAAGCATTCATGATAATAACAACACTCTCCGGCATCTTTTCTCGAGGGGATGGAGGGACTGGTTGTTATTAAAACTATTTACTCACTCATTTTCTCACTGTTAAAAAATCTACACGATATATTGTACGAGTATATTACCTGTTAATTCACGGTTAATAATATCCGTGATTACTGGGTACGCAGCGTTAGCGCACGTTTGGTGAAACATTGACTCGGGTCTGCACGGTCGATGTGTCCTTTGCTTAAAGATAAAATAGATTAAATTTCCTAAAAAGTATAGGTAATGTTTTCTAGTAATATCGGTGATAACTTCTCAAAATATAAATATTCTTGAGTAAAACTTAGCGAACGCCTTCATGGAATAACAATTAGAGATTTTCGAATCATTAATTCATTTTACTGTAATATTTCTCTCGAGCTGGAGGAAACAAGACTTAACAAGTTAGAGAAATTAAATTCGCTTTAAAAAAACGGTTTTTTTATTTTTATTAGGAGCGAAAAAATAAAAGAAACAAGTCAGTTTTAAAACAGGTTTTTAACTTTGTTTTCCTTTCTTTTTCGTTATATTTTGCTGACAATATCAATTGTTTCACTGACGAAAAATTAATTTGTAACCTCGAAGTTTCTATCAGGACATTTAAAAACGCATACGATTTATTTATTGTGGTTTACATCCGTAGATATATTTAAAATAAAACATGGACTCTTCACAGGCGAAGCTGTTCTTTTGTGTTGAATGTTCAGTTAATCCGAGATGAATGCAGTTTCTTAATAGATCAATTTAGATTTCCTTTCATTTTGTCAATTTTTAAAGTAGTTTCACATGACATTAACATTAAAGAGCGTAGAACACTTATCTATTTTGACAACCTGTTTTAATTTAACTATCATATTTTTAAACTTTTTTTTAACTATGGCTTTTTTTTTCTTTTTTTTTTTTTGATACACTCCTACGCAAGGTAGTTGTCCGTTAGAAACAGTATTTTACTCAGGTGGATATTAGCAAAAGAAGTTGAAAGTTAACCTGAAACTTAATTTTACCTTATTTTAACACTACATTATATTTGCCTGTACTTCGACATATCTAATAAGAAAATGCTAGTAAACCTATCAAGCTTCAGCTTCGAAAAGACTGACACGCACTAATGCGAATGCCTTGAATTAAATAATAGTATGAAAGTTGATATGACAGTAAACCAAAATACTCAAGTACCTGAGTCCAGCATTGTTACTTCGTGTCGAATTTGGTCTAATTAATAGTTCAAGAATACATTCAAAATTAATTTCAATTTATAACTACTGTTCAGTTTAAATTCACTTTCAAGTCCTGTAATTGCAACGGCTGCAGCAATCTAACTGTATGTTAAACCGCTTTCTTATTTCTGCTAGCTAATTCTAAGATATTAAATTGGAACCAGCAGGTGCTTTTGCCGACCTATATTCTGAGAACAATTCTTGTTAATACCAGTATCTTGGGAAGTCCAAGATAAAATAAAAATAAGCAAACAAAAATATTAACAACGCTTGTGTAATCCATAATTACCGGATCCACGCGTTTCCCATTCGTGATAAAGTATTTGAACAGCAAAGCCACTTAATGCTAAGTGCCGGAAATGGCAGTATTGTAACAAATTTAATTGCTTTTCAGTTTCTTGCCACTGTCTAATCCTTCTGCTTCGTTGAATTCTGTTCAGATTTCTTGGCGAGCCACGTCGAGACATCACCTTTTTCGCACCCTGACCGTGTAACTTTTGGTAAGTATCTATAGTCGTTGGATTTTATTCATTTCATGTGGATAAATTAGTCTTTGTAAAATAAAATAATTAGCTTTACATTCTTTAGTTTTTGTTAAAGATAAATTCATCTACTGAAAACGGATTTCGTAAACTTATATAAGAACCCATTTTTTCAGTATTACTTGCACCATGATTTTTGAGACGAATATTTTTTTTTCTATATACGCAGGAGAATTTCCTTTGAGAGCTTCGGGTAGATTTTCCCAAAGTAAGTCCTTGCATCCGGGCAACGGACCTTTATAGAACCCTTAACACGTCCGAACCGATTAAGTCATGAATGTGTAAAGTTGGAAGCAGGGCAGTAAAATTAAATACAACCTTTCCTTTCTTGTTCGTGTAAAGTTTCTTATTGATATGATTTTATTGGTTATTAACTTTGTTTCAACTCATTTCAATGAGAAATTCTTCCTTTATTTTCCAATTTACTAACTTTGTCTTTTCAAATTAATTTCCTTCTTGCGTGTATAATCCGGTTTTCTCTCAATAGGTTTATTTAATAGATGTTTTTATATGTCATTGTGACGTAATCAATTCATGACCGAAAGAAAGATCTTTCTTAGCATGTGTCAAATTCAGTCGAAAATGGAACGTTCTGCCAAAATGATGGAAGATAAGCCAGTTAAGATTTTGTTGTCAAAATCAGTGACAATGGTTTTGACAATCACATGATATATTATGTACCGAGATAAAAGACATAAAAGCGTATCTGTAGTCCAACTGTATGGCTTTTCCTGAGTGATAAGAATTTTGATTAATTTGATTTCAAGTACTTTGCAGCTTTGACTGTAAAATAACAATCGACTCGAATTGAGCATAAAGACAGACGCATTAACTTATATCTCCTGTCGAAGTTCCTGTCAAAGATATAAAGCGAGATGAATGTTGCGATCGTGATGTGCGTAAACGTGGTAAATATGGTGTATCCAGCTTTGTCCTATATTTGCATGTCTCAAGTTAGTAATAAGTTATAATATATAATATAATAAGTCTAATAAGTTGCAAATTTCTATAAGTGAAAACAAGGATCAGTTTCAAAATTTATATCGTATAGTGAGCGTAAAGAGAAAGGTGTAATCATGTTGAAAAAGTTCTGCACTCCATGAGTAAGGTAAAGGCTCACCTGAATCGAAGAAAGGTTAACACTATAGTCGAATCATTTGCAGTCAGATACAGGGAATATTTTTTCATCAACTTCTACACATTTCGGGAAATAAACGGGATAAATTTTAACATAGGCGGCGGTTTTTACGATTCTCAATAGCCCAATTTCAATATATTAAAATTCAGCCTAAAACAATAGACCTCAGTGCGAGGCTCCGGGGAATAAACTATAGAGTTTGTGGGGTTTATTCCCCGGAGCTTCGTAGTGATGTCTATTGTTTTAGGCTGAATTTTAAAATATCGAAATTGGGCTATTATAAGGAAGTTATCAACTGAACGTTTCTCGTTCAGATTGTCATTTTAAAAATTGGTAGTACCTTTAATTTTGAAATTTACAAGACAAATTGAAAGAGAATGCAGAACCAAGCATAGCTGAGCATTGCCGAGCATATTACTGAAATTTCTTTCTTTCTTACCTCATTGATTGCAGCTGTTTGGTAGTGTAGACCACTGACTGTTCTTAACATGGATCCTGGGCTTGTGCAACTGTTACGAATGATTAAGGGTTACCTGCTGACAGGTCGCGTGTGGTGGCACATGCCGCTCGTGCTGACTATGGCTTACACGCTATTCGTGAGAGAAAGATTGTTGGATCATGCCCTGTTTGATTCATATCCTAATCCACTACCGCAGGTCAAACGGCGCTGCAATGATCCAGTATTAGGTAGGTTCCTAGGTAGGAGTTAGGTAGTTTCAAGTAACATATCAAACACGAGAGACAGTGTTTCATTGGGATTAAAATGATGAGTTTGAGAACATTTGTTAATCACCTTAGCTGTTGCATGCAACTAGCTTATGACACGAATTGTTTCATGGTAAATCAATTCAAAACACTCTTGCGACTGTGCAAGTTGGGTAGATCTTGTTACAACACGAAACTGATTATTGATCCGAAAACGGCTTGAAATCGCACGAGTCATTAATTGGGGACAATTTCAGATGAGATTGATAGAAAACTATTGAGTACTGATTTTATGCCAATTCTCTTATCATGAGTTAGAACATCAGGAACGGTAGAATTATAAAGAAGGTAACTAAGTACTAGTTTTGACTGCGTCTTCTCTACAAAACAGTAGTTAATGTTTAAGTGTCCAAATTGAGTATTTGACAGTTGACGCGCCCGACTCTTTTGATGTACTTGATGCGTTCGATTACGCTTGACGAATTTTACTGTTAAATTCATTCAACCACAAGCACTGACATTAATAACTGGAAATTGATTAACAATGCAATACAGATTGACTCTCCAAAAAAAGAAATATTTTGAAAATTTGGATTATCCTCTGGTTCTGAAAGACGCTTGAACTGAAATTAAAGAAATGTTAAATTTTAACTGTTAATTGCATTTTTGTGTCTTAGGGGAAGGATACATAGGCTGCATTAAAGCATTTATGCTGGACGATTTCGGATTCGATGAACAGGTTTTAGCTTCAGTGACTCCCGAGGAATGTATTACCAAGTGTAAAACTAACATGTTTACGTATGCAGCTTTGCACAAGGGCAGCAGGTATATAACAATGCTTTTTATTGTAATATCAAAATATTAGAATCCAGTTGGTGATCAGCAGGCTGTAGCATTATCACGATTCCAGAAAAACTCCATTCATTTAAAATCTAAATTGCTGTTAATTTTGAAGCTGCATTTTGGCGTCTGTCTCGAGGATCGACGAACCATAATAAAGCTTTTAAAACGTCCACGTTTTCCACAGTCGAGTATTCTGAGGGTCATTTCTAAAATTTTGAGCTTCCAAAAGGTTTCTTTGATCTTAAAACAAGGACAACATTGTCTTGAAAATTTGAATGGTTTTCCACGTGGAAGCCATTTTGTCATTTACGATCATGAGGCTGCATACGACTGCATGAGGCTCAGCTAGCGCACGCGCAGTACAAGTGGCATACGTAAGGACGTCTGTACGGACGGACAGACTTCGGTACATTGGTTACATTCATTGATACTCTTCCGCGGCATATCGGGTCAGTTTTGTCGAGATAAAATACACGTAGCAAATGGGCCTGATATATGCAGTCCCAAAAGGTATGATTAGGTAGGATATATGCATGCATGTCAAACAACCTCTTCGCAAAAACTTTTGAAATAATAATTTCGCCAGTGCATCACTAAAGTTATTTTTTGTATCTTAGATGTTACTGTGGAATGGATTATGAAGCAGAAGCGATGGAGAAAGAGTGTAAATGTCGTAAAAAGTGTAAAGGAAACAAGAAGAAACGATGTGGGGACCGACACCACGCTTCACTCTACAAAACGTGTAAGTTTGAACTGAACTAAACTACGAACAGCCCCTATTTTTTTCGCAGTCCGTCGAGCGTAAAGCAAAAAAAAAAGGAGCGCGCGAAAATTGGGGACGAGGCGGGCGGAAGCCCCTAATTTTCGCGCGCTCTTTTTTTTTTTGCTTCACTCTCGACGGACTGCGAAAAAATAGGGGCTGCTCGTTGTCTAGAACTGAACTGAATATCGTAACGACAACCACATTAGCAACGGCGAAAAATTATAAAAATAAATAATTGAAATTCATTAAGTCTGGTACTGTTTGCTTGGAAGGCGGATGCATATTATTTATTTCTTTTTTATTTACCACAAAGAAAAATAAAATTAAACAAATTTCTAATTTACACGTGTTAAGTCCCAGTAACAGATTATTATAGACATACCTACATCCTTCTGTGTACGCTGTAAATAAAGTTACCTTCAATTCAATCAGATGATTTTGTTCTTGATTTTTAGGCGATACTAACTATTTTATAGTGTAGCTACATATATTCGTTATTGACCAAGCTTGTTTGGTCAAGATGGCTGGATTTTGGCCAAGTTCCTTTTTTGCGTTTTTATCGACCGAGACGAAGTCGCAGTTTGCTCGCTCGGATAGCCAATCAGAGCACAGGATTCGCTTCATCTTGCCCGCTCGCGTATTCAGCCATATATTATAAATTCCATTCTTAAAAGTAATTCTGATTTATGCTTCTCTCCTATTTTATTATACGCAGACTTTTGCACAGAGGGAATGAAAGCAGGACGGACCATCGATGGAACGTGCAACGATCTGAACAACACTGCTGCTGGAAGCAGGTTTTACCGGTTTGGTAGGAATGTTCCTCTAAAATATGGCTACAGGGACGAAGCACGTTTCCTTCAACCCAATCCACGAATTTTAGCTAGAAAGTAGGTTTTACGGTTCATACATATTATTTAGATATTTAATTTAGCTAGGAACTCGTCCGAATTAGTCACTGTTTTACTGTATGTGATCTACATGTTTTTATATTCGTGTTATATAACCATTGAAACTCAAACCGAGTGCAAGTTACTGATGAAGAAGTAAATTTATACACTATCTACTTTACCAAACAAAGATATGTAGCTGGGAGAATAAGAACCTCTCACGATGGATATATTTTTTTTGATTTTCAAAGTACATTTACCTTGATTCACTAATGATGAAGGGTAAGCCAAAGTTAGACCTAAGCGGTTCAAGACAGTCATTGAAGCACTAGGCTAGTTAAGAGCGGTAAGTTGTGAGTTAAAGCGTTCCCTACACTGAAAAATTAAGAAAGGTCTTGCTACAAAGATCTCATACACTGGTGTCTTGTGATTTAGAGGTTAACAATAATAGCAAAGGGACCGATAACAGGGGGATCATTATTAATAAAGCCCTACTATATTAAAGTATTAGGAGATTCTACGAAATGCAACGCCAGATGAAAGGACGAAGACCTTACGGTCAAAAGATCATGAATATCGTGGACTATTGGGTGAAACTTCAACCGCCATTTACTTAATCTTGCGACACTTATTGTCACCAATGCGCAGGACAAAACTTTGCTTAATTGAATTTCTGTGTTGATCTACAGCTTGTTACAACGTAAGAATTTTCTTGAGGTCCCGTGGTTAAATCTGTTTGCGGTGGCCTGGGTCCAGTTTATGGTGCATGACTGGTTCGATCACGGTACACCAATCACAGAAAAGAGGATCAAAGTTCCTCTTCAACGGAACGATCCACTACATTCCAAAATGAAGGGTAAATGATATTTTACATGTTACTAATGTAGGAGATCACTTTCAAAGGCCAAAAACAGTTCATAAGAGTATTCAGACCCAGGCATTTGGTCGGTCGTAAAAAAGACAGTTTCCTTAACTGCTTAGCTAGACACTGTAGTATTTCATCTCAAAAACTGCAGTAAATACTACTAAGACTCTCTTAATTTTTTTCATTTGATTTTCTGAGGCCGACTTTTGACAAGTCTAGGAATTTATGTCCAGAAATGATAGCAAGAATTTTTTAATAAGTACCTCATGTTTGACTGGGTTATTTGACATTTCTATATTACTTCATATGTGACAGAATTGGGTGCGCTTTGGTGAACTTTTATCAAGGAGGACACCTTGTGACGCCTCTTATAAAGAACGTACATCTCTTCGGCGTTCAATCCTGGACGAAAGCCTTTTAATTTTTATCCCACATTATAGTATTTATATATATAATTTAATTTTTAGGTTTCATGAAAATTCTTCGTACAAAGCCAGACACGTGTACAACTAACGACAACGAACCACCCACCTACCAGAATGACGTCACGCACTGGTGGGACGGCTCACAGCTGTATGGCAGTGACAAGGAAACACATGAGCTCGTTCGCTCCTTCGTTGACGGTAAACTGCAAGTTGATGATGATGGTTTACTACCCGTGGATCCCAAAACCAATATCGACATCACTGGTAATGATGTGCGATTACTTTTTATATGTTAAAACTATTACAACGTGTGGTCTGATTGGGTATTTCCTTGCATTGTTACCTATTTCTACGCAGGATTCTCCAAAAACTGGTGGGTCGGATTAAGCATTCTCCACAACCTGTTTACAAGAGAACACAACTTGATATGCGATATGCTGCTGAAAAATCATCCTGACTGGGAAGATGATAGACTCTTTCAAACAGCCAGGTACAATTAATAAAATAAATCCAGTCCAGTTGGCTTGTCCGTACCTAGTGATTGGAGAAACTTGACCTTATTCCAAAATGGCGGAAAATACATTTTTCTTTCGCCTATATGTTAATTGGCCCTCATTGCCTCTTTTTAAGCTAAAGATTTTTTTGAATTCTGCAGATGCGATCAAGGCAGTGAGGGCCAATTAACATGAAAACGAATTAAAAGAATAACGTATTTTCCGCCATTTTGGAATAAGTTGTATTGGGTGGCTTATCAAAGCCTGTCACATTGCTCCATTTTCAGTGGCCTGAAGTGACTAAAAAAATGGTTACTCACCACTGGATGTGATATTGGTCCATTCAAGGCTACTTCCAACCCCCACCTGACACCTTGCACCTTGCACTTTGACACACAACAGTTCGCAATGCAAGTACTTGTGTTTCCTAAGTGTGGAAGTGTGATAGTATACAGTATACGTAATGCCTATGAAAACAGTCTTCGTCAGGCCAAATGACCCTGGCCACACCCCAACAGATATTAATCATTAGGTCGCCACCCTTTTTAAAATATTAGTATTATGGACTTACGGAATAATGCTTATCTTTACATTTGGTTCTAAGATTGATATGTCAAACTTTCAGCTGATTCTCAAAGTAGTTTCTTCAAGGTTATTCGTATCCCTGTAATTGGCGAAGACTCAACCAAACTGATGGGAAAATGTTTACTTAGTCAAAACAACTTCTGTGTTTCACGCTTTCAGTTCAAATTATAACACACATCTTTGAAATGTTCAGCCTTCCTTGCCCAAATAATGCTTGTTTTGTTTGTGCGACAGGCTCATCAACACTGCTCAGATAGTGAAAATTCACACCCAGGAATGGACTGCTGCAATACTGAATACGGACTTCATTCACGAATCTCTGATAGCACAGTGGTACGGCAAGCTAAGTCCACGAGTTGCGGAGCTATTGACAGACATGAATATTACCCTAGCAGCAAATAGCTTTCCCTCGCACATAGGAAACCCGCCGGACTACAGAGGAGTTCCTTTCTCTTTGACTGAAGAGTTCGTTTCAGTATACAGAATGCACTCCTTGTTGCCAGACACCATTTCTATACGTGAAATGAATACAGGTAACGAATAAACTGTATTTACCGGTCTTTCGAAACCATTTCTGCAGCTTATATTTTTATTGGTAGGAATGAGCGTTTATGTAAGAGGATCGGTGTGATTGGCAATACTAATGACGTCACAACAGTTAGAAAGATTAAGCGTACTGTAATCGGTCTTAATCTTCGTCAATCGAAACCAGGCTTGGTTATGTTTGCGTTTTTATTATTCCGTTGGTGTTTTTCTATGTTAGAAAAATATTATTTTTAGGTTTTTCTTTAAATTTCAAAGTAATCAGAAAACCAACTAAAAACATCGTGACATTGCTCCTTTAATCACCCGTGATTTTCCCGGCGAATTGCGAAACGACACTTTTCATCATTAAAGACCTTACTTCACAAAATTTCGCGACATTATACATCAAATTTTTACCAGTTATGTGCCAAAAAAGAGACGACTAATAAAAAAGGCCGAACGAACTCTCCAAAGTCGCAAATATTAGTGTTCCAAGATTAACTTGTTGCGAGAGTTCTGCCGGTGACTAATAAGGTTGAGTGCTTAACACAAGTTCCATGATCAAAGTTTTAATACTTTTGAGAAAAAGAATGGACATCTTTTCTGCTTCCCTCTTCCTCTCCTTCGCAAGTCCTATGCGGACTGCGCCCAAAGCGACCAGTCTAATAGGGCGAACATTATTTAATTAATGTCCTGACGTTTTTCGAATAGGAGTGTAAAGTTTAACCGTGAAGCATAGGCAGAAATCTTTTGATTTCTCGTGTTACCAGAAACTAATAACTACTACAAATACACATTTTGATGTTGTTGTTTTACTGCTGTCTTGTCTGTATACATGCAGGCCTTTTCAGTGGAAAGGCGTACAGTCTTCCAAAGTATTCTTTCGAACACGCTCGTGGTGTGTTTGATGATAACGATCTGGACGACATCCTGTTTACATTTGGAGTAGAGAAGTCAGGCCAGCTCGTGTTACATAATTATCCTACATCACTGATGGAGCTTAAGATACCAAGCCACCAGAAAGGAGGACGGGTAAGACGATAAGTTTCTAACAATTTAATGAGACTACAAGCCCGACTTTATCTAAACAAGTAGTCTTTGATGCGCAGCCGATTTGACTTTATTTCATATAAGAACAAGCAATTGCAACACGTACACGACCTTCAATTCAGCTGATAAATGAATGGTACTGAACGATAAAGAACCAATCAAATTCACAGATTCGCAATAAAATAGCTTAGGTGTCTCATATAAAATGCAAGTAGTATTCGAAGGAAAGTTAAATAGCTTTTTATGCTTAACCCCGGTTACTTTAGCTTTACTAGTGTTGTTTCCCTTTCGTCGCTCACTACACTACACGACAAGATATGTAGCTAGTCAGGAAAAGGGACAGTCTCGGTCGAGTAGTTAATGGCATATGATCCAAAATGGCGCGACGGAAAATTAAAAACAATACTGACAAATTTTTCGTCTAGACGATTATTTCCAACAAATTCAGGGCAGTCTGTAAATCATTCTGCTACCACTGTGATGATCTTGATCTTTTCCTTTAGCTTGTTGACCTGGCAACTATTGATATAATAAGAGATCGCGAGAGAGGGGTCCCACGGTACAACCAGTTCAGACGATTGCTGAATTTGACAACACCAGACACATTCGAGAAACTTACCAATGACACAGTGACTGCTGCAGAACTCAGACAGGCGTATAATGATAAAATAGAGGATGTCGACCTTCTGATTGGCTCACTAGCCGAGGCACGTCCTGAAGGGTTTGGGTTCGGCGATACTCCGTTTCACCTTTTCTTGTGTATGGCTAACCGCCGTCTAAAGACTGACAGGTATGTGCTGCTTATTTATAAGAATTAAAGTTGTATCTTGACTTATTCTTGTAGATGTGTCCAGACAGAGATTGGGACCAAGCGATAAAATATTGGTACGCTTGTTAATTCATTTTCGCAAATAAAATTCCGTGGTCTCTGCGACATTTCCTAGGTTCGTACCCAAGTTTCAGTCGTGTGAATGCACCTTTAATAGAAATGTGGCTTACAACATATTCATCCCCTCATGTGTCAACGATTGAATAACCCTCCGACGCATTGGTATCTCTAAAACGTGCAGTATTTTTTAGCTCACTGCATTCATCTTTCTCGGCTTACAGATTTTTGACCATTGATTACAAAGAAGAGTATTACACAAAAGAAGGGCTGGATTGGGTTAAAAACTCCACCATGAAGAAAGTACTTCTACGAAACTTTCCTGTGTCCGGTCTGAGCAGCTCTATGCAGAATATTAAAAATGCCTTTTATGTATGGAATAAATAAAGGAATACAACTTAGGATATAGGAATCAGGTCCCTTAGTTCATATTTCTTCTTGACCAATAATGATTGAAGCCAAACTTTATGTATGGCCCACAAATTAGGTAAGAGAGAACCCTCTAACTGGATGGACCGCCATAGCGAATTCGCAAAGCTAGCTGACGTGCGTTTGCCCTTCCTCTGAAGAGGTGACACTCGAATGAGAATAAATGAGTACAGATTAGTTATTAAAACGGGATAAACGCGTACCATGGTGAATCACTTTGTAATAAATATATGCTTTAAGGCATTTTAGTTTGTAGTATTGCTGTATATTTTTAGGAAAATACAAATGAAGTTTAAACATGTACAGCGATATTTCGTAACTCAAATACGCAAAAAATGTCGACGTCGTTTACTTTTCAATTGATTGAACTGGATATCTCAATATTTCTGAACAAGGGATCTGAATTCTTGTTAAAGGTTGTAGTTAAACAAGTAAAAAGTGACTAAATATTTAACATTATAATTGTCTTTGAAAGTAACGCAAGGTAATGAAGAAGATAAAATAAACTGTTACTCTGAGTGACAAAACTGTGTCTGGACTTTATTATTATCATCAAATTCCAAAATATGTTTGCAGTTTCCCCAATTATGATGTAGCCGCAAAGCAGTTAAAGTGAATTTTTCTAGCAACGATATCAAGAACGTGATGAAAAAAATGGCAGAGAACAAAAAAAATCTAGAAAAACTGCTGCAGCTACATCTGTGTCCAGTTTATAATAATCCACCTGCAAAGGAAAGAATAGACTTCGGCTAAAAGTCGTTCGCTTCTCGTCCTTCTCGTTTCAGGGCTAGGAGCATTGTTATGACCTGTTATCTCTTGTTTTAAGAACCAATAAAGTAACTCGTTCCGAGAGTCAGTGGGTGACCCAATAAATGGACGCGAACTATAATTGCCAACTCGGCGCCATCATCTCATATCTAACGCGCGCTCGTGGGATAATTGTAAAGTATCCCTCGAGAAAGTGTTGCATAACTACGCTCACTAAATTTCGTCGACAGTAAATTCGCAGCGTACGATGGAAAGGTTGGGTTTAATACAGTCGATTTTATAACGGCTCTCCTGCATTCTGCGTTTTCTCACGATCTTCACATTGCCTTTAGCGCCAGAATCGTCGTTAACGCTCTAACCTGTCCTCTCGTCATTTTGCTGAACATAGCACTCACCTGTTTATCCACAACTGATCTCCTCGTCGGACTTGTTGTTCAACCTTTACACATGGCTAGCGACAGTTTCCTACTGGTAGGTCAAGGAAACAACTTTTGCACTCTGTTCAAGGTGACACTAGCTGCTGGTACCAAATGTTTCATGGCATCCTTCAATCATTTGCTTTCGTTGAGTGCAGAGCGTTATTTCGCGATAAAACACTGAACCCTTCGCCTACGAGAACCTGATTACTGAAGTTCGTATCATCATAGCCTCTGGTCTGGCGTGGGCTGCAGCGATCGTCCCTCCAGTGGAAAACGCTACGATGACAGAAACACACTTTGCGACAAGGTTAGCAGTGTTTCTCATCCTGCCAGTGATTCTCTTTTCCCCTGCCGTGCAATAATTTACTTTAACGTTGCTGTATACAAGGAGGTCCGTCGCAACGAAAAACAAATTGCTGCTAACCAGGTTTCCTTAGAAGCCAAGGAGAAGTTACTCAAGAATAAGAAAGCTTTTTACACGACAACTATTGTATTACTCGTAATTTTTATATGCTATGTCCCAGCAAATCTCTGTTTTGCTATTTTTACTTTGTTAAAGGACAAAATTCCGGCTAATGTAGGACACATTACTCTTCCTCTTGTCGCTTTACTGCCAGCACTGAATTCGTTGTTCAATCCGTTGATTTACGCTGTTAGAACAAGATGTTTTCGCGTAGCTTTCATTCAGTTGTTGTCAAGAAAAACTCTTGCTCAAGCTGAAGAACTTGAAAGGAGAATCTTTGGACCAAGACAGATTGGAGTCATAGCTAATGTTGAACAAAGACAAAATAGGGCTAGCCAAGAAGACGAGGCTAGTGCGTGTAACAAGGAAACGAGACATCGAATAATAGAAATTCGACTACATGTAAACACTGACGATGGAGGAAACAATTAAATCGCTTTCGATCGTTGTTGAAAAAAAAAAACAGTTAACAGTACATGTGAACACTAATTGTGTACAAATAAATACTTGTATGAAGAAGTTTAAATTTAACATGTCTTCTCTGGATGTCATAATATCATTAAGTTTTCAAAGTGTATTCCGTTGAAGTGCCAATAACGTCAAAAAAATTAATTCTCAGCTGATTCTACATTTCACCTAATGAACTTCTGCGCAAATTTTTTTTAATTTGGATAAAACGCAATTTTTTAATGCATTTTTAAAAATTTCAAAATTCTATGTTCTTGCGGTCGACCCCTGCCTGCCGCTGATCACAAGAATAATGGCTCAAAAATGACGTGCATGCAGGAATTTGCATAGACTGATGTTGTTTTCTGGATCATTGACGTTAATTGTAACAAAGAGCGGTAACGCACCTCTGAAGCAAAATTCCCACTTGTTTTCAAGTCAGCTAAGTCACGATTCAACCACGTGTTCCTGAACCTACGTCACAACTCACTTCAAACTGAGGAAGACTGGTGCGAATGGTGGACCGAAATGGCGGCAAATTTAAACGTCTTTAAAAATTCATAAAAAAATTGCGTTTTATCCAAATCGAAAAATATTTTCACAGAAGTTCATTGGTTGAAATGTAAAAAAATATTTCAAATTGAAGTAGATTTTCTGATAGTTTTGTTGTTTTATACTTGTGCAGCAGCTGCCATGTGCTTCTTGCTGGATTTCGCACCTCGGCGGCTAAAAAGACTTTCATGCATTTATTTTTCTTTGACAATGAAAGCCTTGACAGTTACTTGTGAATAAATATTTCGTGGCTAGTCTGACGCAGCGTTTCGTCCCGGCCAAGCGACTCTTCAGAGACCTTTTCTGCTAGCAAACTCGTTGAGCATTGCGCTCAAAGTCCCGTTCGCAAAAAATGATGGCAGCATGTATGTATTGTGTTTTTCAAAGCGAGGCTCCATCAGGGTGCATTGCATTCTGGTCGACGCGCAGAGCATTGTGGTCCGCTGAAAGCAAGGCTCCACCACAACGCAGTGCATTCTGGTTAAATGCTAGCAACGACGCAGTGCATTCTGGTAAAAGCTAGCTAGACAAAATCTCGATTTTATACACATTTATATTATATTCTGATTGTAACTGCTGCTCGCTCGCCTCGCAACCATAATATTTATAACAGGGAGGTAAGAATTGAAAAAGCTTATAAAGATCCGTTATGCATACAAGTGATTTCCCTTAGATATCTTTTCTTGTCGATACTTGAAACCATAAGTGAGGCATTCGCACAGAAAAATCCATAACTAACAACGTACAGTATAGCTATTGAATTTTATTCACCAGTCCCTCCCTCCCAGAACATTAATTACCAGGCAATAAAAGGAGGTTTGTAATTTCTTGAGATTGTTTCGATTCACTGCGTTTGTTGCTTCCAGGCATAGTTATTTTGTAATACACCACAACAGAATTATGTGGCTTTTGTCGGTAGGTGTTTATTTCATGTTTTAAAGATCTTTCAAATTGGATTGTTTGTTGACATTATTTGTTCACTCCCCCCCCCCCCCTTCGCCCCCCCCCCCCCCCCCCGCCTGTGAAAGCGTCTCACAAAGGGGAGGTAAAACTGAGAAATATTCCCGCAGTGGTTTATCTCTGTCTGTAGCTTTAGATTTTATAAGAAGTCTTTGTTATAAGAAGTCTTAAATGATGTGTAGCAAATCTTGGCCCCTTTTTACAAGATTCATGGCGAATACGTTTTCGCTGCATAGAAACACTTTAAAAAAGGTGGTTAGTAATCATAAACGTCGTGTAGAGTTAATACTCCAGAAAAACTATTAATGCTTTATCTTATTTCATCTTTTTACGTTGTTAACTGAAAAACGGTGTTTACTTAAATGTCCTATTTAAAGGACATCTTAGTTACACTTTATAATAACACGAGTAAACTCTACAGCTACTAATGAAGTTTTCAATATCCCGGAAAAAGATTTCAAAAAGCCTATAAGCGGAAGGACACGAAGCCTCTTATTTAATATTTGTTTTGATATAAAACCAGGCTATGATTTTATCGGGGATATTTTTTGATGAAATAAAATACCCTAAAGCAATTCGTATTGCTTGTCTTTTTTACAGTCTTATTGAGAGAAACCGAAAGCAGTTGAATTTTCAATGCCATTTTAATAAAAAAAAAACGGAATTTGGCTTGGTAAATGTATTAATTTAAAATGTTTATTAATGTTTCGGATTGATGATTACTATTTTATATCAGCATCGATTTTAAACAATAGATCCTCTGTTGAATTTTAAATCCAATTTTAACAAATAAACGGAATTTGGCTTGATAGAGGTATTAATTAAAAATGTTTATTGATATAAATTCGGTCTTGAAGATTGTTATTTTGTATCAGCATCGATTTTAAACAATAGATCCGCTGTAAAACTCTATATTAATATAATGACTGTTACTCTGTAGAACTCAAACATTTTGATTGTTATTGCTATATTCAAGGATAATCAAAGGTATCCTGCTGGTCAACTGACATCTCTGTGAACCAAACAGCAGTTTCTCATTGTGCTACTTAATTAAAAAGGAAAACGATACAATATTTCACTCCATCTGTCGCAAATCGAGGGTCGTGAGGGCCTTAACGGTAAGTTTTTTCTTTCCTTCTTTATTTAACAACACATTAACAAGTTTGATATGTTTTCTTGCTACTGTTCTCCCTGTGATTTGTTTTAGAAGAAATTATTTTTCCATCAGTCCGCTTAATATTTGACAAATTGGTGTAATGCTACTGACTGACATTGATATCTGGCAGTTACGATCCTTTACCTTGAAACTACTGCATGCTCGCAATTTGTTGACTGCTTTTATTTTCTCTCTATATCTATCTTTTAGTCTGTTGCTTCTTTTGAAGTGTGAATTGGACATTGAGCTGAATAAGGTCACTATTTAGGAGTAAAGTCATCAGTGTCAACAGGACTTTCGCACCCTGGCTTCCGTTACATTGAAATAGAGAAACACAATTTTTTAACAGAGTAAAGAACTTCAAGAAATAGAAATTTGAACGAAATATTCTCATTTCTCAGTCCTAATTATACATTTTCTAAATTCTGGATTTTATCAACATTTTTTCTCGTGATCAGCAGCCTTTTGGTCATAGTTTTAGTTTTCATTTACCACTTCATGTTTAACGCCTTGAAATTTTTGCAGGATCAAAATCTCCTTTTTTCACTCGCTAACAGTATAGAGGACCAAAGAAAAAATAATAAAATTTCATTTTAGACCTTTTAGACAGGTTTTCTTTAGTCATCCTAAAAGCTAATGGCATCCGGGAAACCAGCCAAATGACCCGATGCATTATTGCAATTTTAATTACAACTGTTACCATAACGACCAGTGACATTTTTTCTGACTCTACGTACTTGTGGCCAAGCAACGATAGTGTCTGAAAAAAAAATCCAGTTTCAGTCATCTTTCGCATCCGAGCTGAATTCTGTCAACAAAACGTAAGTACAGCTAAGAAATAACAATCTCTTGAATTTCCTGTTAAACTCAATTACATGTCTTGCCTTTTCGTACAGATTATTCCGATTCATCTAGAACTCTTTATTATAATAATGGTATTGAAAAGATAATCAGATAATCGGACCTATACCTTTTAGTACGAAATAGGCCAGCATTGGTATTAATTAACCTGGTCGATTTGTTATTTAGCGCTTATAACGTCTCTGAGACGGCTCAACGTTTATTGAACAAGAATGTGAAAACGGCGAACGATTTTGATCACCTTATGTGCACGTCATGAAGAGTCACAGTTTACGTTATATTAACATCTCAGAAACTACTGTTGCTTTCGGTAGAAACTTTTCTCCCGACCCGTTTGAAACATAATATCGCGATCTTTGTTTATTTTAATTTAGTAGATGTATATTTGTTAACAAGAAACAGGAACAAAACTTCACTGAATCATCCTTTGAATTGTATAGTTTGTTTTCTGTAAATGACGCCCTGGCAACTTCAGCTAATACAAATGTGCACATGGGCTTCAAATCAAGTTCAATTTATTCCGATAATGTAATTGAGAATATACTGCAATTGTTTGCTTCGCCAATAGATTTTAAAACTAAATGTACTACGGTTTTGAAAAAAAAATGTTTTAACAAGTGCATCGTGGGATTCGTTGCTAAGGAAACCGTTTTAGTGCGTGGGCACTGAAGCCAGTGTGTCTTAGCACCTTAGCACCTTCGCTTACCTTATAAACTAAGTGTGAAGAATAATCATCTGAGCATGTCAAAAATTTACGTTTATCACAAATGAATGTTCGAAGCCAACGCGAAATGTTGAATTGTAATTATATGTGCATTTAACGTGCATGAAGAGTATTTTTCTTATTTAAAGTAAATCTACAGAGTTTTCTGCAGTGAAAATTTCAAACCATTATTCATGCAATATAACTCAATTAAAATCAAACTTAATCCAGCTTAGTAAATTGGCATTGTAATAGTAACACTAAAGCACGCGCCCTGATAGGCTGAAAATGTTATTCATTTGCCCGCAGACAACACCCTTGCGCCACTCAACTCAACTTGTTTGGATTTAAACAAAAACCTCAACACAGCTGCCCACTTTTTCTATTGTTGGTTTCTGGTATGGTTTGAAACAATTCTTTAATACTCTTGAAGGGACAGCTTCACGGTTCTGCGCATGTGCAGGCTATTACGTGGCCTACTCAATTCCATTCTCAATGAACCAATTGAATGTGAGGAAATAACTCGTGCTTGAGTCCAGAATAAATTGTACGGGCCGACAATAAATTCGATGTTCAACACTAAGTTTGACATTTTCTGTGTAAGTCCGTGAACATTTTCAGTGAAATTTGTGCTTCACTTTTTCTTGTATTGCAATGATAGCCTGTACATACATACACAAGTGCATAATATTTATTTTAGCTCGAGTTTTCTGTGATACATGTGGTTGATAGCAAAGTGAACAAGGTACTTAAAGCACCAGAGTCGGAGCAAACAAAAGGAATTCTAATGAGAAATAACACCTCTAGCTATTGCACGTTTTCGCGAGTGATCGCGAAATTTTCAAAGACAAATTTCCCGCAAGAGTCATCTGCACGCTTCCGGTTGTTTCTTAAACAATGCAATCGAATGGGCGAATGTTATAACCTGTACATGCGTCGAGCCGTGAAACAGTCCCTTTAATATCTAACTTCTGGTCGCATTTATTTGCAATTGTCAACTTTTTCTTGCAGGGCAAAATGAACCAACTCGTTCTTATGCTGGCGAAGCTTGTTCAAGCACTCCTTCAGAAACTACCTTACTGGTGGAAGCTTCCGATCGTTTTGATGATTTTTTACCAGTTTCAACAACGGGATCACTTGATGAACAACAACTTATTTGATAGCTACCCATGCAGAATCACTGGACCGAAATACGACTGTCAGGACCCTGTGATAGGTAAATATTGCAACATGCAAGTGAATAAAAAATATACTGACAAAAAAATAAATTAAATGGACTTACCCAGAGTCACAGAGATGAAGTGTTTGACAGTGATGGTTTTTTATAAAATATTGAATCTAAATGTTTCACCACAGCGTTAATTTGTAAGCAACCTGCTCTGTCTCTATTCATAATCCGCACGACTATGTATATGTAAAAATGAATTTTCTGTTAAGTTCATTTAGGGCCAATTCGCACTAGCGGACAAGTTTTAAATGTCATGACATTTTTGACAAAAAAAAAATTGTCGCGACAAGTCAGAGACATTTTGAAGAAAACAAAAGGTGTAATTATTATTACAATAGCTCTGCACGTGCTTCTGGCATCCTGGTACATTTCCCGGCACGGTCGTCTTGTGCAAATATCAAATAATCAGGCAGGTCCACGTGGTGAAAAATTTTAAAACGATTTGCATTTGAAGTGCGCGTGTAGTGATGTTTTTGTGCTGACCTGCGGGGAAAATGTGGAAACTAAACTATTTCTTTTTCCCGCCATATATCGGCAAACTGGTTCCCTCCGCATTCATTTGTTCCAACCCCGGTATTACCATCCTTCCACGACCTCACCTCGGCACACAAACATGTTTTGCCGCCTATCGCGGACAAATTTCGCGTGTTGTTTTTTAGTACAATCCAGACCAAACACAATAGCTAATCAACAAAGTATTGTTATCTGGCATTACGAGGGGCGTTGGAATGCGACTTGTCATGACTTGTCCTGCCTTGAGGCAGGACATCGGCCCCTTTGAAGATTTGTCCGTTTTGACAAAATTTGCACTTGTCCAACAAGTCGTTCGCACTTGTTTTTGCGATTGTTTGACAAAATGTATCGCGCGTGCAACGCGGACCAATCATAAGACAACTGCTTCTTTGTTTTCCTGAATTGTTTGACAAATTCTAGGTCTCAAAAAACGTATTCGCACTTGTTTTCTGTGATAAGTGACACATAAATGATGAAATCTACCGATTGTTACAAAATTTGTCCGCTAGTGCGAATTGGCCCTTAGGCTGCCGGACGTCTACTCGGGAATCGATTACCCCTTGATCAGACTCACAAAATCAGAAATGCGCTAAATAAGTGCAATTCTTCAAATTTGAAATTTGCATTACAACCTACGCCTGTCTTTCGAAACCATTATCTGGCTTCGTAAGTCTGGCATTTCTGTTCCTCCCTTCAATCAAAACAATCTTCATTTCACACCAATACAGTCTATTGATCCCGACATTTTTAATTTCCTGCTTTGTATGGAACAAACGCCTGTCCCAGGCCTCCAGAATTCCAAAAGTAATAAGATCAATTTATTATGTTCGTTCTCATCCTCGTCTGTCCAAATGGTCACGTGACCGATTGTTGGCTCAACGTCTGAAGAGTTTAGCCGAGCTCATTTCAAGCTCTTTCATCAGTTGACTTAAATATTAAACTTGTTTTATTATGTTGTGACGTAGAGAGCTTTTTTGCAGGTCACGTGTCTTTGGGCTGCTTTTTCAACAAGAAGTGCTCGCCGTTTTCACATTTGTTCGAAAGAAAGGACGGACTCACCACGGATGAGTGCGTGAGGCATTGTAAGGACAACAGATACCCATATGCAGGCTTTGACCACTGCAGCAAATGTTTCTGCGGTACTCATTTCATGACATACGCCCAAACCAAATCAACAAGCTGCAAAAGGAAGCCAAAATTAAGGTGCAAGACACTCAAATCTGGATGTGAAGCGTCTTCGCACATTGAGGTCTTCAGGACTAGTAAGAATGATTTGAAAATTAGATAATTAATCGTGGCAGCTACTCTTTCGTAGGCTATATGTAATCATAAGAGGTGGGATTGATATTTTAGAATATATTTTATCGCCGTGTCTTACAAGGACTGGGAACTGACGAATTCACGAATTTGATTGGCCAAATCGAAATTGACCATAATCTAGATTTTGACTGGCATCTACACCGTTTACATTTGCGATGAGAAAGTTGCAACCAAAAGTACGAACTTCTTCTGCTAAAAATTCCAACAGGAAAAGCCAAAAAGATTCCCGAGAACAAAAGTAAAGAGAACGAGCAAACTTTGGCAAATTTAAGTTCTGTTCACAGAACTAGTTGTTTGCTATGGCAACCGAATTTTGACTGGCATGGTATCTAAATCCTTTTCCTTTTATGCATTTTTAATGCAAATTTTCGAATATTTCGCAGTCATTTTAAGAGCAATTTACACTGTACGACTTTCTCGCATACAACAAGCTTACGACATGACTAAGGATCATTTACACGCGCACGCGTGTTAGTCGTAAAGATGTGGAAGGTTGATTTACTCAACGCGATTCGTGTTGTTGTCATGACGTAAACGTGTCGCATGCGATAATCGTAGGCAAAATCATACCGTGCAATTCGCCCCTTACGCTTTTTTTAAAGCCATTCTCGTAGTAAAGTCAGTTTTGTTTTATCAAGAAGGTGGTTGTTTGAAATCATTGGGACAAATTTGTTTAAAAAATCTTGATTGAGAAGATCAACGGTTAAAGCACTCAACATTCGTTTTCAAGATTGTTGAAATGATGTCCAAATAGACCATTCTCTCCTGAACCTGTCAGTAGATAATTTGTGACAAATTCGCCCCATGGGATAAAGTCTGAACCAATTTTCATTTCATTTCTACACAGTGTATTGTACCGAGAAAATGAAGACGACGCGAACCCATGACGGAACCTGCAACGATCTGGACCAGCCAGCCTCAGGAAGCAGGTTTTACCGGTTTGGCCGAAATGTAAACCGAACAAAGACTTTTGAAGACAAAGACCTTTTGGAACCATGCCCAAGAGAGTTAAGCAGAAAGTGAGTTTGGAAACCAATCAACAATTCATTGCTCATTTTTTAGTTTATTGTTTAGATACTATTTTACTTTTTAATAGATAAGTGTGTTTTACTATTTTTATGCTAGCTACCTTTTTTGTACTTTTGTTTTTAAAGTGCTACTATGATGAAATTCGCATGTTTTCTTTCGCAACCGTTTTAAAATATTAACAAGTACTCTACATGAGAAGCAAAATGCCGTTTACTCTTTTTCAATACCTCTTTTCGTTCCAGAGATATTCAAGTTTTTAAAATATGCAAATTAGCAAGGTAGTGACGTCATATACTCAACCAAATTCTGATTAAATACTAAGAAAGTGATATCTCAGCCAATTTGTATTGAAAGTCTCTGATTCTTTGCAGTAACACTCTGCTAGTTGTGTTTCACAATATGAACTTGACAACTTGGTTACCATGGCAACATACCAGGTTCCAGATCCCCCAAATGCTTAACGCCTTTCTGGCCAATTCTGGCATTCTCCGTTAATATTTGTAAATAATGCTTTACATGCGAGATCTAGCAAGCATATCAATGGATTTGGCAGACGTCTTGCCTGGGTTTAATTTTTCCGAACTGAAAAATTCTGAAATATTAAAATAAAATTGATGGGGACTGGAAAAGAGTGAGTTGCCATGGTAACATAATTTTATTACAGCTGTGGGTGTGTCACCTGAGGAACTATTAGTCTGCCAAGTTTCATTGGTCTCTGCAGAAAAATGACCGAGATAACTTAATTTTTGTACTTGACAAAAAATTGGGTTGAGTATATGACGTCATCAGTTCCCTAATTTGCATATTTTATGATTTTTTTAAGCTTAAATATCTCTGGAACTAAAATAGATATTTGAAAACGGTAAACGGCATTTTCAATCTCTCATTTAATACTCTTTGAAACACCTAAAATTGCAAGGGGTGAAAATTTGATCATAGTACCACTTTAACAGATAACTAATTTAATATAAATTTTTATATCCTTGAGTGAAAGATAAAAGTTAACCAATAAAAAACAATGAAGGAACAATTCAATAGTAAGGCAAATACATACGAAGGACAGATGGACAAAAAATTGAAGAAGATTGAAACGGATTGCGATATGGGTTTTTTGAAATATTGTTATGCGGAAAAGTTTTCAAAGTTAGTCAAACGTTAGTATAACGCCCGGGAGACATATTCTTCGTAAACATTATGTTTCATAACGAGTATTTGGCAAAATTCAAAAAAATTCAGCCGTGACAGTCCCTTTAAAAATGTCGATCCGACAATGTTGGAACGCGTAGCACCCATATGTTGGATAACGTTTTGTCCAACATTTTTTATCACACGAGTGTTTTGATTGCGATCAAATATTTTGCGCAACATCAAACAATGTCAGAAGGTTTAGCCAGCTTTCCAAAAATGTTACATGCCAACGACCAGTCATATATAAGCACCCAGTCCCCAAGCCGACAACATTGGATATTCAGAATGGCGGATCAAGTAGTCGAAGGAGTAGGGTATAACTTTGTCACACGTGCGGCTAAATGTACAACAATGTTGAAACGTGTAGCCCAGACGTTATTCCGGCGTCCGTATTGAGCGCGCACCCAGGATAAACGTCACAGATATCTGTTATGTCAGTACGAACACTTAAGAATACAATTTAACGGCAACAGGACGATATTTAGTGTCCTAACTGTATACAGCGTCTACATTATGAACACGCAGTCGCAGGTAGTTACTGAAGTCTCGAAGAAATCAACATAATCACATAAGATTTACTGAAAACAATCTTTTTAACGGCCTGTGTCGAAATTCTATGTTCTCATGATATCTTCAAGTCATAGTTTTGCAACTTATCTTAATCAACTCGTCAATATCATTGTCTTTCTGTTTACGAAATCTCATGGAATATTTTCTCGCTAATACTTTTCTCGATCTCAGATTGATGACAAGAGAGCAGTTTATTCCCGCCAAGCAGCTAAACCTGTTAGCCGGAGGGTGGATCCAGTTTAACGTGCATGACTGGTTTGATCATGGAGCAGTCGATACTTCGCGCCGCATAAAGATAGAACTAGACAAAGATGATCCCGTTTACAAGCAGCACCATGGAGAGATGTCAATTCCACGAACTAAACCAGACAACTGCCACAGTCCCTTGGTAACTTTACCAAGTCTTTCGTTTCGATGAAAATTATTAGTCTCTCATGGCATGATCAACCTTGTCCAGCAAAATGAGCCCCTTTGCTAAGAAATCAGTAAAAAAATTTATCTGTGGTCATATATGTTCATTATGGTGTAGTTTGGTAAAAATCAAAGTTTGGCTACCGCAATAATTTTTATTTCCAAAACGATGTCGATCGCGTTCATTTACTTCATACGATGAAAATTTGAACGTTAAAAACACTGGTAAGCCAATAAGCTGACCAATCGAGAGTTCAGCCTGTGGGCTGATTGACTCGCAAGCTTTTGCGTTATTCAGCGTGACAATGTAATTTTATCGATTGCTGAGAATCTTTGGTGCGATAAAAGTATGTCTCAAACGCCCAAAAATCATCCCAACATTCGACAGCAGCGTTTAAGATTTGACCTGAATCATTATGTATTTTATTTTCCGCTCAACAGAACAAAGACACTCCCGCAACCTTTCAGAATGATGTCACGCATTGGTGGGACGGCTCACAGCTGTATGGAAGTGATGAACAAACGAGCGCTAAGCTGCGCAGCTTCAAGGATGGAAAAATGAAAGTTTCAAAGAGAGATGGCCTGCTGCCGCTAGATAGTAAAACTGGCATTGACCAAACTGGTAAACCATTAAAGCCTTTGCCGCGTCAGAACTAATCCAAATTGTAAACTTTTATAGATGAGAACCCTATTGAATATTGGCTCCCGATTTCTATAGCTATATTTTCATTTCGTGAACTGACGTGTCTTTTGATCCTGCTTGATTTATGAACTATCAGTTTTATGGTTTGTTGAGGTAATTTTAAACGAATTAAAATAAAGCGGTGCAAATGAAAAGAGCAAAACTTTAAATACAGAGGACCATATGATGCATAAAATCTTTGATATTGTTTCTTTGAAGGGTATTCTTTGTTCAGTACAACCATCTTGGCACTACTCAGCTTCTAACTGCCTTTTTAAAAGCGTTATCGTGTATATATGCGAGGGCATGTGTATTTTACGCCTGATTAAATTTTTTTTTCAGGTTTCAGCAACAATTGGTGGGTTGGTCTCAGCCTCATGCATAACATATTCACCCGAGAACACAACTCTATTTGTGATATGCTGCGGACGTATTATCCTGAGTGGCAAGACCAGAAACTGTATGACACAGCCAGGTACATAACTTGAGAACCTTGACTTGTTTTGTTGGCTCTTAAATTTTGTGATTTTCTTAAATACCGTTTAATTGTTATCATTAAAATTGTAATATTGGAAAACCGGATGTCCATGCAAGCAGCATGGTCGAAAGGTTCCTGAACAGGGCCGTTCAATAACTGAACTAACCGTTTACAGGCGAGATCTGTTGTTCATGACAAGTAGAATAGACGGGAACAGAAGTCCATAACTAGAAGTCTACATCTGGTATTGGGGCGCGTGCTATGTCTTTCGCGTGTAGGCTATTTTTAGAAACTGATGTCTCGCGAGAAAATGACGTAACCCACTATTTCGACACGATTGGAGTTCTAAGTTGCGGCCGAATATTTTGGAAAGTGGCAGGTGAAATAAATCAAATCACATCAAAACACTTGACAGGCCATTCTCTTTAATTCTCACATTTCGACAGAAGTAGTATCGTAGATAGTGATTTCAAACGTCTGTTCAGTGGCATTTGAAGGCGAGTGAAAAAGCAACCCGTCGCCGGGTTTCCGTAGACAAACTCACAAAACAAACAGGTCGACTTTTTATAATTTACGAGAGAATTTATGAACAGAAGTTCCCCAAACTTTTAGTAGTTAAGTGTGTCTTTATTTTGTACAGCATATCCTCGTGTTAAAATACTGAACAACATACACAACACAATAGCTGCACACTGCGAAGTGCCCGAGAAGCACAACTTGAATTAAACTTTTGACGGATGTAAATGAAATCATCATTGTTCGATGAATTAAACTCGTATTTCTATTCATATTAAAACAAGTACATTACCTTAGTCAGTCTTTTGTTTTCATGCCGTCCTTATAATTCCAAAAACAGGCGAAACTCGCCAAACTTGTCGTTTTCTCTGAATGTTGTTCTCAAACGAATCAAACTTCATTCTGTTCATTCCGCGCTCGATGTTGAGCGCTTCAGGGACCACGGTTTTGTTTTTCAAAATAGCAACGAACCTGTGCCAAAATGCACTTGCTCTCTTAATGCCTGTCTTCATCTTGAGAGTACCATTAATCTTAAGTGTCTTCGCATTTTGAATTTGACTCGGAATTAGTCTATCTTGCCCGCTGCCATTTCGTAATCTGACTCCAAAACACTGAGGTCCTCTCTCTTATTTGGATGCTCCGAATTTTTACAACTTCGATGCTACCGTCATCGATGAAAGATGGCCTGATGATTCTTGTCCGGACGATTTAATCCTCACAAAACGGAAATTACGATGACCAACAAACAGAAATTTCGTAATGCCGTTCGCTCGAGTTCACTCGTCCTCTGCAGTTCTGCTTTTCTTCAAAAATTTGTTCAACCAATCAAAGGCGCGAATTAAAAAATACTTCAATGTGATTGGCTACTTGTTCGCGGCAAAGCTGTTCTAAAAATAGCCTACACGCGAGGAACGCGAGGTACACGCGAAAGACATATCTCAAAGCCTATTACCAGAGATGTAGACTTCTAGTTATGGACTTCTGACGGGAAGTATCATCGGGATTTTGACAGTTTTTGCTCAAAACGAGAGGAATCGAACCCATGACCACTTAGATACCGTCGGGCGCTCTAACCACAAGAGACTCTTGGTGCGCTGGGCCATTTACTAGGCTCATGTGAGCACGCGTCCTCCATACTGCTATGATGTGTCGAAAGCATCATATGTGTAATAAATAATGAAAGAGCGTGGGACAAAGAAAAATCGGATTACTTTATTTGTTTAGACAAATAATTGTAAAACAAGATATAACAGCAGGAGAAAAAATCAACTAAATTCTTGAAAGATGAAGCTAACAAAATAAAATCGTTTCTATCGTATTTTGATAAAAAAAACGAAAACTTGGAAAAGTTAGAATTTCATATTCATCAACATTTTTTGTAAACTGAGTGGTAGTTTATACTAAACTAGACCATTATTTCAAGTTTTCGGTTAAAACGGAGTAAAAAATTCTTAGTTTTTTAAATTACACTAAATCTCCATGATACTTCTCGCCCTTCTTTAGTTAGCAGCTGAAGCATTTTTTTCCTTTTCTTTCTGTGTCAGGTTAATCAACACGGCCGTGATTATGAAAATTCACACCATAGAATGGACTCCAGCCATTCTAAACAACAGTGCATTGCGCGCCGGCGTCCGCGTGAACTTTGGCCTTAGTCCTGGGAAAGAGGTATTTGATTGGTTGGCGGCTTATAGCATCAGCATCAACGCAAGTAGTGGAATACTGAAGCCAATCGTGGGATCTCCAAGCGAGTTTAATGGCGTCCCCTTCTCCCTGACTGAAGAATTCGTATCAGTTTATCGCATGCACCCACTGTTGCCAGATGATTTGTATCTCCGTTCTTCCAAAACTGGTCAGAGGACAGGAAAATCATACGCACTCCCAGAGTATTCTTTTGGCAAAGCCAGAAAAGTCATGACTGAAAACAGCATAGATGACATTCTTTACACGTTCGGTGTAGAGAATCCCGGGGCGTTAACTCTTCATAACTACCCTAAACACTTGATGAATCTAAGGTTACCAAAACATCAACAGAAAGGAGAGGTGAGCATGATTTTTAAAAAAGCTTTTGTTCAGTGTAGGCCAATAAAGGCGGCGTGAACTGAGTGAAGTTTGACAGGCATAAAAACGTTATTGTGGTGCCAGCTAGTTAAGGGCTCTCACTACAGTCCCAGTTCAGCTGAGTTTCTTCGTCAATATTTTGCATCGAATTAATGACAAGTTTTTGTTTCTCTATCTGAAAGACTAAAGGAATACTTTTCTCTATTTTGGAAGGATTCCAAGAACTGATCAAAGGAATAAGTACTCGATTGAATGAAAATTCCCTGAAAGTGATATAAAATTTCCAAGCAAGAACGTCTCTGGTCCTAGTGTCCTTTTCGTCATAGCAACTTTAGTACACCGGTCGACCCGGAACTTTTCTTCCTCCTTATCTCTAAACTCAAAACTTTTGTCGCCCAGGAATAACAACAACAACAAAGAAAGATACGATTCGAACCAACCGTCACTTACCGCTTTAATTTCACCTCGATGTTTTGGTCACTGTGGCTCAACATTTCAGCAACAAAACCACTTTACTCCCAGTGTGTGTATATCGAACTATTCGTTGTTTTAATACCTATTTGCGTTTTTACCATTTAGACCATTGATCTTGCAACCATCGATATATTGCGTGATCGTGAGCGTGGAATCCCGAGGTATAACGAGTTTAGACGGTTGACAAATCTCGCTCCAGTGGAATCCTTTGAAAAGCTCACACCAAACAGAGATCACTCGAACCTGCTGAAAGAACTGTACGACGACGATATCGAGAAAGTAGATCTGTTGATTGGCTGCCTGGCTGAGGAGCCTCGACCTGATGGATATGGATTTGGTGAAACGGCTTTTAACATATTCGTTCTTATGGCGAGCCGGAGACTGAAGACCGACCGGTTAGTGCAACAGACTTTGAAGGGATCTTCAAAATTTGTTTTAGTTTTAAAGCAAAATCTTTGGTTGAGTGTATTTTATATTTACCTGGAAAAACGACCGTTCATACATGTATGATTAGTCAGTATGTATGTCTTCGCTGCTGCTAAATAACAGGGGCACCCAACAACGGTTTTCGATCAAATGCTCATACAAGTAGTACCTATTCGGTCATTCTAGGGGATTTCAAGCCTTCCGAACAGATATTTACTGAAATGATCCATTGGATGCCCCTGAAATATGTCCTTTAATATTCTATGTGGAGTTCCCCTACACTATGGTTAAAATTTGCAACTTTGAAAGTCGGCAATTCAGGCTTTTTATTACTTAATTATAGTAATACCAAGTCGAGGATACGTTTGATTTCAAAAGTGACGCTATAATAATAGCCTGTACGAACCCGACGTAGGGAGGCGAGAGGAAGAATAGGCATACAGGATTGTTTATGTAATGTGGTACACATGGTACACTTGGGGCACTTGCCATTCGTCAGAACTGATCAAGACCGGTATATTCGAGATTCATTTTCAGTCAGTTTTGTACGGTCGAATCGGACAATGCATAAATGGCCCGATTTATACTAGAGACGGATCATCCGTCTGGGACGAACTTGGGCAAAGAACGATAGTTCGTCTGATAATTCGTCTGCGTATAAATACGGGCCAACAGACGGATCATCCGTCCAGACGAACTATCTGGATAATTCGTGTTCATCGACGAATTACCGGGGATAATTCGTCTGAACGGATCACCCGTCTGTAAGAAATCTGATATTTCCTATCATATAACTCGCCCCGTATTTATACTAGAAGGATGATCCGTCTCGACGGATGATCTGTCTGGACGGATGATCCGTCTCTAGTATAAATCGGGCCAATATTATACACTGTTGCGGTTGGTTTGTGGGAAAATCTCGTGAACAAGGCCCAATTCACATTCCTAACCATCGGACAGGCCGGCCAGTTCTGACTAATGGTAAGCGACATAGCGGTGCGTCTAACAGACTTGATGATCAAAATTTGCAGTGCAAACGCGCCAGCTACTTCACAGGTATACCAAATAGTAAAATACCTTGTTAATGTCATTAAAAAACTATAGACCTAGGTAAGTAAACTCTTTCAAATATATAGCTGTAAATATGAATAAGAATTTACAAGTTATGGCATGCTAAGGCATTTTTTCAGCGTCTACCACAATAATAAAGGTTGTCCTTTTTTCACTAGATTTATGACTGATGACTACAGCGCTGATATTTACTCACCCGAAGGTCTGAAGTGGATACAAGACACAGACATGAGCAGTGTGCTTATCCGTGCATTTCCTGACATAAAATGGCTGAGTGATGTTCTGGCAAAAACCGACAACGCATTTTTCCCTTGGCCAGTTTCACACGCCGGATAACGTCGACAGTTTTGCAGTTTTGCCCGTAATTTAAAAGTTCAAACCAAATCCGTGGTTTTCGGTATTAGAAGTAGATGGTGTTTGGCAAATTTTAAAGTTGTATTTAAAGGGAAAGATAATTAAAATATTAGTACAGATTTAAATTTTGTATATCCACCTTTTTTTCTCCTTTCAATATTCCAAGATATTATTTATATTTTGGCCGGCTTAACAAACGTTTCGATTAAAGTACTCAATCAGACGGGACCATCTGAGTGATCAAACATTGCTTTTCACGCAATTAGTTTCATAAAACTTTTAATCCATCTTTGCGCGCGCGGCGCCTGGCTAACAACTGTAACTGTTTCATCTGACGCGATTTTGGAAAGAAATGTTTGATCATTCAGCCGAAGCTTAATTCCCCACTCCTACATGGTCCATACATGCAGCTAGATGAATATAAAAACCAAATAAAAAATGCGAACCAAAAGTCTTTCCTTTAGATCTGCTTCACAAGTCGAACCCTGCGGGGGCTATTCTACCCCCTATTTCCCATTTCCCGATTTCTCCAACCGATATTCGTTCCCGACCCCTTGAGGTTCCAGAAATCAGTATTCCACTCACACCAGTGAATGTTTCAAGGTCAGGATGTATTAGTCAGTCTAAACAAGTCAAGCAGATGAGTGTTCTAAATTATATAGGTGAATTAAGGAAATAAAAAATAGGCGTGGTCCTGACATTAGATAAATCTCATACGTCAGTTACAAGTAAATTTTCCAAGTCGGGGAGCACTGAAACATTCAAGAATTCGTGCTGCAGGCGAACGTTTATATAGGTACTTTAGAATTCTCCTCGATCCACTTGAGTGCTTGCAACACGCTACGTCTAGTGAACACAAAGTAGACATTTTATCTATTTTTATTTTCAAGTTATGAAAGCTAAGGAATCCTACTATAACGTGACGTTATGACCGAGGGTTTTCATATGTTACACCTTCGATCGGTGAGCGTATTTAAAGATTTACTTTTAGTAAATTAATGCAAATCGTGACATAGACGCAACAGGGCACACGATTCATGGTTAAATCGACCGTGAAAGCACAGCACAAAACAAAGGACACCCGTGTACAGGTGTTCGAAAGTTGAATGGTCACACTGGTAATACCCGTCTGAGTCGACATAACAGAGATTTACTCAACGTGATAAAACTTTAAATTCCCCTTACTATTCACGGCACATATTATACATTTAGTCCAGGGAGAATCAGAAAAGTTATCAGCCACAACAACAGGTTAAGCCTGCCTCGTTTGTTTTCAATCCGGCGACAGTAGTTGCGTGCTGCGAGGAAAGAAGTTAGTCATCGTACCGGCTGTCGATAAGAGTTTTAACTTAACTATAATAATAATATCCGAGTTCGATGTTTAGGAAACGTAGCTTTAAAAGGAAAGATCTGCTTCAAAATGGAGATAAGCTAGTTGCTAGCGAGAACGTAAAGGAGGACACTGCACTGAACCCGAACAGAACAAAAGAAACTATAACAATGATATCGACCAAGCAACTCCAATGAACTCTTATTGAGGTAAGCATTTCATCTGAATTACTCAAACCTTAGCCTGTTCCGATCGATTTTATATAGGAAAACATTATTTCCAGTAGGAATTTTTGTAAAACTCATGAAAACTGATCTTGAACGCCGCTGGAATCTTGTACTGACTGATAATCACGACGAGCCTGGCCTAGATCGTAGGAATGCATCCATAACAAATCGAAACCTTTCGTAAGATAATGGTCTAAAGGTGACAAACCGTAAAATTCAAAGTTTGTAAAGAGCAGTACTGTCAACACCGAGTCGAAATGATTTTATATGATCACAACTATATTATTTTCTTACTTTTATTATGATCGGATGGAGTGATTATGTTTCAATAAACTTACTGAATGCCTCTTTCCAGACACGATTTAGCAACTATCGCACTGTATAAAAAGTGATTACTGCTTTTAAATCCAATTGTCCTTACTGTAAGGCTAGTCTTAATCTTCGTAACCAAGTCGTTAATCGCTATATACTTCAATTTCAACAATGTCAAACAATGTCAGGATAATGTATATATTTTACGACAGAGCACAATTTTACCACCTGGAATTATCACACAGGAAGAGCAGGTCTCGCGGGATTAAGTTGAATAACTATTAAATGAAAATATCGATTGTGGGTTTTTCCCGGTTCTTTTTGTAATTGTTTTATCCGCCTCACAAAAAATCGTTTATTATTTTGTTTTTATCCTAACTCTGGTGTAGATTTTTTTGGCCAAGACAAAAGATTTTTTACAATTTTTGGCCAAGACAAACAGGCATTCAGTAGGGGCGCGCCACTGTTCCTCCATTTATCATGCATTTGCACGCCATCATATATACAACCCCAGTAAATATAACATAGCTGTCCTCACTTGGTATACCATCCAACACAGTAAATATGTTAAATTAAACTACCTATAAGCTCTCTGCTTTTTGAAGTTGCAAAAAATTCTCTTGCGATTCTCGTTGCGAGAAACAAACTCTTGTGCTACGTCACCTATACAGACACTGTCTGTTGAGGCCCCGTTGGTCTCTGTTCTCTGCTTGTGGCCATAACTAGAAGGATGGGCATATACCTGGCTGATCAAAACAATAAATTACCGGCTATTATCCTGAAATTTCAAGCGATCTCAATTTTTAAAATATCCCGATAACTCAAACCAAACCTTGCTTCCCTTGTACTTGCCTAACAGAGTCGAACACTTCAATTTGATTTCTCGAATCTGCCGATTCCTCGAAGCAATTTTCATTTGCCCTGGAGAAATCGAGACTCCAATATTACAATTTTCAAACCTACCTGTCAATCTTTTTCCACTTGGAAGCTTTCTTGACCTTATTAAATGTTGTTTTTTTCCTTCTGTATATTGACTAGTTTAGACTGAAAATCTGAAGATCTCTGAAGAAGTGCGCACTCCATGAGCTACTCGTGAAACAAAGATGGCGCTGATAGGCAATTTGATTCTGATGTGGTTCACTTTCTCGAGCGCTCAACTGTGGATAAAAACAGGTTAGTTTTATTTATTAAACCTGTTTTGTTCACTATCTGTTCATAATGGAACTGGTAAGTTGTCATGATAATACATACTACACTGGTCGTATATATTTTATTGGTAATGGACCTTCCTTTATGGCATTGGTAACGGCTTTTTAAAACGAAATCCGGATCACGCAAAATTACTGATTTCTAGTTTTTCTTTTTGCCGTTGTCATGGTAATATAAACTTCTTTAAAAAAAAACAAGCCATACCAAACTTCAAGCTAAGAGCAACAACTAGTGCAACTTTGATATCAATCCGATGAAGAAAAGACTGCTAGCTGATCACATGTAAAGTAGAGTAAAGTAGAGCAGAGCAGAGCAGAGTAGAGTAGAGTAGAGCAGAGCAGAGCAGAGCAGAGCAGAGCAGAGCAGAGCAGAGCAGAGCAGAGCAGAGCAGAGCAGAGCAGAGCAGAGCAGAGCAGAGCAGAGCAGAGCAGAGCAGAGCAGAGCAGAGCAGAGCAGAGCAGAGCAGAGCAGAGCAGAGGAGAGGAGAGGAGAGGAGAGGAGAGGAGATGAGAGGAGAGGAGAGGAGAGGAGAGGAGAGGAGAGGAGAGGAGAGGAGAGGAGAGGAGAGGAGAGGAGAGGAGAGGAGAGGAGAGGAGAGGAGAGGAGAGTAGAGTAGAGTAGAGTAGAGTAGAGTAGAGTAGAGTAGAGTAGAGTAGAGTAGAGTAGAGTAGAGTAGAGTAGAGTAGAGTAGAGTAGAGTAGAGTAGAGTAGAGTAGAGTAGAGTAGAGTAGAGTAGAGTAGAGTAGAGTAGAGTAGAGTAGAGTAGAGTAGAGTAGAGTAGAGTAGAGTAGAGTAGGGTAGAGTAGAGTAGAGTAGAGTAAAAGTAAAGTGAAGTAAAGTAATAAAAGAAAAGAAAATGAAATGAAATGAAAGAAAGAGCTGATCATGCCTATTTAAGCTACAAAGTAATAAGGTCAAATATTATTGTCCATTAAGTTTCATTGGGAACGTCTGCCCAGTTCTCTTTTTTAGATGAATCTGCAGCGAATCATGGTAATCGTGTTCAACAAAGCATATTCTTGACTTGGCAGTGTTGAATATAGCTATCATGACTATGAGACGTGTCTTGTAGAGAAACTTGGGCATTGGAATTCGCCACAATGAAAAGAGTAGACGCCACGATGAACACACATATAAAGCATGCATAATGAGTTCTGAAACAAATTCATGATGCTAAAAACTCTGTTTAATTTAGATTCTGTTGAACGATGTAAAAAACACCCGAATCCTAAGAACGGTCGTATGGTATGCGACAGCCTGTTTCGCTTATTCTGTGCTGCGGAGTGTGATGACGGCTTCACGTTCGAGTTTAAGCCTGCAGTGGTGTACATGTGTGGGCCTCTTACGGGAGAATGGTTCACTTATCCAGAAGGAGAAAAGATCCCCTGGCCTGACTGTGTAAAAAAAGAAAGGTAACTTAATTCTACTTGCAGATATCGATTAGACAGATATGGTCCAGAGATCATGTCAGTATTCAATTGTGTTCCTTTAGAAATTCAAAAAACTCACAGGAGTTTGGAATCAACCAAGATATAAAATAATTGTTTAATAAATAAAATAAAATATCAAATAATTGATATCTTGATTTACACAATCAAGATATAAAATAAATAAAATTAAATAATTCGTTAATTAATTAATTAATTCGTATAGCTCGAAAATTACATCTTTTGAAGTGAAAGTTAGTGGCAAGCAGTTAGGTATGACTGATATTAAAAAACAATTGTCTGGTTCGAATCATTAATGGCCGAGATATAAGCACTTATGTACAACGTACCCATACATTCTCTGTATGAGCGTGCCCATACAGTCTCATCCGAATCTGTATCTTAAACGATTAAATAATTCTACAGCTCGAATATTACACCTTTTGAGTTAAAACATGGTGGTAAGTATCTCTGTTTGACTTGCAATAAGCCTCCAATTTTGTATCTGGGTAAGTCATCGAGGAGCCGAGAAATTAGCAACGAGTCCATTCAATGCCCATACTTTGCTCTGTAAATATGTAAATCCGTGTCTACCATAAAGTAATTCTACAGCACGAATAGTACTCCTTTTGAACTAAATTTCTTTCTCAATTTCTTTTACAGCTCCAATGTTAATGATATGGAAGATGATGTGGCGACTCGTAGGGCACAAATTACTCAGAAAATACAACAAACACATCAAGGAATGTTCCTTAATAATCACCAAACACAACCGGGGCAGCAGATTGGATACCCTAACGCGAGGTGAGCCTTTGACGTTTCAAGACTGGATTTCTATACTCAGTAATTTATAATGCACCCATGCTAAAATTAGCACACCTCTCCACATGGTCGTAAAAAACTCAAGTCACCTCACCGAAGCGTTCAATGTTGAGGTCGGGTCGGTCGCATTTTTAAATAAAGTTAAATGTTGTTACTTACTTACAGATAAAGAGTAGATAATAACAGATCTGACAACAGGAAGGTCTTCTTACACTTGTCTAAAGTGTCACCTTGATCAGCGTAGAAACGTGATGCCATATGGAAATAATTATGTTCGTTTTAGGAGCTTTCGGAAATGGTAAATTAAAAGTGCCATTTCATAAGGAATTTTTTCCCCCGTATTAGCTGTAGCAGCGACTGATTGACCAATATTTTTTCACTAAGTTTGTTTACCGGTTTGTTTATTTTCCAAGGTATCTGCACCTCTTTGACTACATTCAGCGGGCGCAGCAGAGGTATAATCATAAACAGACGGTGTCCCTTGGATACGAAACTTTAGAACAACAAAGGCAGTTAAAGTTACAACAACAACAACAACAACAACAACAACAGAAACAACAACAGTTGCAGAGGAGATATCAGGTGATGCAACGGAGTAAATTTATACAACAGGAACAAAGTTTACAGCGAGAAAAACAACGTCAGCAGCGAGAAGCGTTTGAATCAACAATCACAAATCATCAACAAAATGTTGCACCACCTCAATCTGCCTTATCATGGGGAAATACACATACGGTATATCAAAATTCACAAGGAAATGCTCAATCGAGTATAAGAGTTTATTCTAAACCGTTATCATTTGGGCGTGCCGCGATGCTAAGTACATATTATTCAAAAATGCCCCAACTTGTGCATGAACAGTATTCTCCTTACAGAAAACTTCAAACGAACTATGGAAGCAACAACATGGCAACCGGGTATTTTAATCGACAGCAAAGTAATCCTGAAATAAAAGAATATTCTATGCATTCGCCGAAGCAGAATGTTATGGAATCCTCACTGCATGAGGAAAACAATCGTATACCAATAAGAGAACAGGCGCCGCTTGTCACGGTGTCACAACCTGACGCGAGTACATGGCGACGCCCACACCTTAATAGTGTTCTACCAAATCCTGACCAAAATGTAACCGGTCTGTCTCTACAACCTCAGCAACATAATACCAATGGTGTTCATGTCAGTTACAAGACCACGAATCAGATCGCGACTCCTGGAGTTCACGCGAACCCTACTAACCAATCACAATACAGAATCTCTCAGTCTAATCAATTGCAAGCAGGAAACCCATTGAATGATCCTCGGATGAAAGAGCCTGCCCAATTGTTGACACAACAAGCTGAAGATCAAGTTCAATTCTCAGTTAAGCCTGCCAGTTCTGTGTTTCAAACACTCGATAATGGCCCTCCAAGTATGGAATCGAAACACGACTTAAATAAAACGTCTCAAATAGAACGACGAGGAGGCGTGGAAGATGAATCAGCGACTTCAACTGAAGAAAAACCCAAACGGAAGGAAAAGCTGTTCTATTTTCCCATTAAAAGAGACACTTTAATACGAATGTTGCCTCTGAACCTTCAGGCGAAATACAGATCTCTTCGAGAAACCAGAAATGTTAACTCAAATTACGAAGCCTCCAGTAACAAAAAGAAAGAAAACTCCACAGCTTTGGAAGACATGAAAACACAGAATGTTAATAATAATATTGAACCTTCAACGAACATTTCAAACTTCAAATATTCTGTGCAGCAAATTAAAACAGGAAGCGACAGCATAACAGAATATTTTGATCTGCTTCCACAGAGCACATCAAAAATTATCAATTCGGCAACCGGAATCAAAACTTCAAATTCAAATTCAGTTTTTTCTCAGACCGACAATATCAAGCCCGCTGAGACTAGTATCAATGAAGAATAAAAAGAAATTGCGTTGTAATATAGATGTATTGGGAAATAGAGATCGAAGTAATTTTACCAATTTTGGTATATTTTTCTAGGGTCCTCTAGTCAGAGTTTTGTAAGCGCCCACAAACCCGGCCATAAATTGAAGGACCGGCCATATTGAAGTGTTAAAGGTCTGTTCGTGTTGTTGTTTTTGCCGAATTTCGATGAAAATATCTTCAGGATCCACATTTAAGTAAAGAGTATTAAGATTTCTATTTAGAGCTATATTTACCCCCGAAATGGTGTATTTTTGGCGAATTCAGTACACCGTAGTCTTGGTGAATTGATAGTGTTTTAATTTCAGTTAAAATATGCAAGGGCAGCTCTTTCAAGTAAATGACATGAGTGGGGTGACAATGTTTGTTCTATTTAGGCTGACTTTTTGGATTTGTGGACCTGTGTTATAACATACCCTCCGCTTCTCCAAATAATAAACTGTATTTTAAAACCGAAAATAATATGAAAATGCTAAAACTGTAAAGGTACAGGAAAAATCTTTATATACCAGCCAAACGCCAATTTCATGTCGCCTTAGGTTTCTAACATTTATCCGTCAGACGTTGTAATAGTGATGTTAGATCTGACCCAGGAAATTTTAGCCATAACACTCAAAGAGAAATAAAGGTGGTTATTAGCAACCAGCCAGTCTGAAAAGACCAGCTCTCTGCCATTTGAGAAAAGGAGAAATCATGGGCGGTTTTGAAATATGCACAATTGCCCAACTACAGAGAAAAATAATTTAGCGTTAAGATGTCAGGAATTTAGTAAGCGTGTGTTTATGTTCGCGCTTTTAGATTTCCATGCATTCGACGTTTCTGTCTCAATTTACAGGCAATTAATTAAGACTCATGGGAAAATCTTTTGCTATAAAATTAATCTCGTGCGTATATGTTCGCACTGAATATTTTAAAAGTAATGAGACTTTACGGAAATCGTTTCATTTGACATGAGATTTTCATACAAAATAAGTATTTTGCGCCATGTCGGTAGCGTTTAAAAACTTGACATGGCGGAAAAATGAAAGCTTTCGTCGTATTTTTCAGGGTTTTTTTTCCTATTTATTTTTTATTTTTTTTTTATAAAACTCGGATTCGTCTACGGCCGTTTGATAGCAGCTGTATTTAAATTAAGAATCTATCAGCAGTATAAGTAAGACGTGGGACACGCATTTCATTTTTAACTTACACCTTGCGCAATTTTAGATAAAAATAATAATTGAAAAATTCAAACTGACGGTTGAATAATCATACTTGAATGGGATTGTTTATTTAAGCTCTTTACTCTAAAAAGATCTTAATTTTCGCAGACTGCATATATTATGTCTGGTTTTAAAAGGAAAGGTCTAAAAGGTGGCTGCTATTTGTAGCATAAAATAAAGAAAAACGAAAATAAAAGAAGAAATAATGACTAAAATTATCGTAATAAGGAAGTGCGATACTGTCGAATATTCACAAAGCCATTGTATTTATTGTTTACATGGTTAGCTGTTAAAACTGAAATTCGTTTTCTTGAATTAATCCGGGTTTCCTTAAGCTAATCTCACCCATGTATACAAATACAATTACAAATTCCCACTTTATATCATATATTGTCGATACAATTATTAATCCTTTGGTCACAGGAAACAGCGAGAACACTTTCGTCAAAAATAAAGATCTTGGCTAGAATTTCGCTGAATTCGCTCGATAATTATTTTTAATACAATGAACCTACATACAATCGTGCAATAATTTTGGTATAATATTATTATTTTGAACTTTGTAGACGTAACACTATATAGAGATTAAAAAAGGCGACACCCGGCTAAGTGCACCTTGAAGTCCTTAAATAAAAAGTTTGATCAAAGCTCATTATCAGCTTGTTTTTTCTGATATATCATGCAGGTACACTTATCCTGTCCCGGTGACGCATTTTAAATTTAAAGAAACTTAGAAATTTCTCTGCAAAATTGTACGTCATGCTGTCATTGCTTAAGCAATCTATTCAAATATGTCACGAGACAATTATGTTTCTTATCACTGATCTGTTAGATTATAATAAATCACCAAGCCTCAGTGGATAAGACAAAGAATATTAATTAAATCCATCTGAGTAAACTGCTCTACGTTGTGAAATTAAAATACCACACTTTCAACAATAAACAAAGTAAACTCATCCAGTCGCTTTAGGGGATCTTGTCACTGTCTCAAAATGACGCCAAAAACATCCACCATCATCGAAGCATCCATTCTTGTTTTCATTTGTACAGCTTCCATTCTTGGCAATATCAGTTTGTTTTTTGTCTTCACAAGGAGAAAAAATCTTCGTACTATCTCTAATGGCTTTCTTCTCAACCTTGCCTTTGCTGATTTACTTGTGTCCGTGTTAAACATGCCGATAACTGTGGTCACTATTGTCGAACAGCGGTGGATATTTGGAGATAACGCTTGTGTCCTTTTGGGATTCACTACGATGCTGTCATTTGTTTCGTCGGTGATGTCTCTGGCTATGATAGCCATAAATCGATATTATTATGTGGTGCAGTGGAAAACCTACCCTGCGTCTTTTACACCAAAAAAATCGATACTGTTTGCAGGGGTTGTGTGGTTAATATCTTTGTTATTATCCCTCCCTCCGCTGCTTGGCTGGGCGGAATATCGTTATATTCCTGGGAAGTCGTATTGTTTTGTATCCTGGCCTTCCGATGTGTATTACATGTATTTCATGTTAACGATATGTTTTTTTGGACCTCTAACTATTATGTGCCTATCGTACTTCAATATTTTAAAGTTCACAAGAGAAGCCAAGCGGCGCGTTGATCAACACAGAGATATAAAAACGCAGCAGGAGAAACAAACAAAGCAAGAAAACGAGATTTGCTCTTACGAGAGAAGTAAAAGACGTTTCAGGATGACACAAGAAGAAATTAAAATCACCAACACTTTATTGATCGTCGTTGCTTGCTTCATGGCTTGTTGGGCGCCATTTGCCATTACAATGTTTATCGATGTTTACTACCCACACCCACTACCAAGAGCAATTGACATCGGCACGTTGTTGCTAGGTTACGCGAACAGCATGTGCAATCCTGTTGTGTATGGAATAAGGAATCAAGCTTTCAGAAGCGAACTTGTTCGTCTCGTTACGGGCTGCTCAGATTGTTCATGTTTAGCTTCAAGTAGAGCTTCTGTTGTTAACACTTTTAAAGCGAGTTCCGTGATGGCTTGTCAGATGAATGCGGCACAAGCTCCAGAGATGCTTCAAGTAACAAGATTGTTTATCGAAACAGCAAATGCTAGCGATGGAACAAATACATTAGCCTGTTTAAATCCCACGCTCAGAGACACTGAAAGCACACATATTAACTGATCAAGTTGTACATAAAATCTATTTCACTGTGTACGAGAGAACCAGAAAGTTGTTGACAGAGAAAGTACAACAAGAATATGGAAATTGAGAAATGCATAGCATCCTAAACGAAATCCCCGGCCTGCGTTATTCTTGACTGAAATGACAGAAATGACAGATTTTCATTGCTTTGATCTAAAATAGTCAACTTTTGCAATATCCTAGGGAAGAGGCATAAATCAGATTCATCATTGCAGTGAAATTTGGATTTTCATTGATTCGATCTTGAGTAGTCCAAATTTGCAATATCCTAGGGAAGAAACATAAAACAGACTGATGACGGATTTTTGTCATTCAGAAAGACAGGATGTGTATGTCGGGTCGGACTTAAAAGAATAAATTAAAAGCACTATTTACAATAGAGTCTGGAAAACAGTTCTGGGCTATTGCTAAATCAATTGTTTGTCATGGCAGATAATTTTAATACAATTAAATTTTCCCCAATCAGCTGTGGTGTTCATTAACTCATTTCAGCTAGGTGAACTCGGTTTCGCCATTCTAGTTTGGTCTCTTCTTTCAAAATTTGTAATGCTACGTTATATTAATACTAAGTTAAATTTACATGGATGAAATATATATTATTTATCGCTGACTTGTTAGTTTCAAATAGTTTAAAGATGTAGGGCCGTTTTTGGTGTATAGAAATAGTAAGGAAGTATTAAAGGAGAACAAAGTTTAATTAAGAATAACCAGATTTCAACTGCTAACGACATAATCTCGGATTGAATGGAATAATCTGCAGGCGCCGTCGAGTCGATTTGCTGAACTATTTTCAGTTTGTTTACATGCAATTTCAAGTAAACAAACAACAGATTTAACAAGTGTCATTTATGCTTGATAGTTTTAACATCTATGAGACATTCATTAAAATATTTCCGGAGCCTTTTTTACTCGAACTTATAGCCGAAAGTAATTTATCTGTCTCATGATGCAAATTGTCAAGTAGAAGGGTCAGAGTTTTCAAACTTGATCAAATATTTGATTCTAGAAGCACGTAAAATCGATCCTTTTAAATAAGAAATGATGACATTACACATCGTTAAGGTCACGTAAAACTAACATTTATCATAAAAACCAATGATTCTGTCTGTAAATTTCGACACAAGGTCGTGCTGTTTCTAAACATTTGCTAGTGGGACCACTTACTACACTTCTATTTCCATTAGCATTGTCTGTAAAGAATATTTCATATGAGTATTATGGCCATGCCGCTGATTGAATCCGGTGACTTGATAGGCTGGGGGAAAGATTTTCACGAGGATCGTGTCAATTAATTTTTCTTAAAAGCCACGGGTACAACTTTCATCCGGCTGCTTTTGAAAGGAACATGTCATTTTTGAAATTGATCGAGTAAAAGAGGGGCAGATGCGTTTCACAATGATTTAAGGTCGCGGGTGACACATGGCCATGAATAAATTCGGTAGGCAAAATTTTGCTTTTCCTACACCTTTTTAAACGCTTATATCTCGGCCGTTCTGAATAGGATTGAGCTGAAATTTTCCAGAGACATAAAAGAATGATGGAAGTTTACGAATGTCGTTTTTGGTTTGGTAGTTTGCGCTTTACGTCGACGCTGGAGCGCCATTAGCACGAAATTGCGAGTTCCTTGATTTTGTGTCCAAGTTTGCGGATCGAGTAGAAGACAGCACTCTGCGATTTTATCAAAAACAGATGAGTCAAGACCTCTAGCGTGTCATGACAGAGGCAGATTTTTTAATTTAAACTTTGCCAGCGAGTAAACGTCGTTTAAATGTGCAAATTTGAATTTAACGCCTTCCAAGCGCTATTTTAGAATTCCGCTTCTGTCATGACACACTACAGTATCCCTGGTATACCTGTCTGCAATGCTATCTCATGAAGTTCTAGTAAATCCGCGATGAATTCTTGGACACAAAATTGTCGGAAAAGTCCAAACTTTGAGATTTCCGAAGGTGTTTCGATTAAAACACGAGTGCCAAGGGAGGTAATTATGATAATTATGGTAATTATGGTAATTGCATTCCACGCTTTATGTCAGAAAAGAACAATGCGTTTTCAAAAAGAACGCCTTTATTTATGAATTGTAATGCATTTACTCTAAGTTTTTACTTCTAATCTTTGATGTTTAAATCGTTGAAACAAGGATATCTATTTTCAGAGCCGATTTATTACATGTTACGTTTGAGTAAACATTTTGCTCACAGGATCCGTGCCACACGTGAACACTATGTCTTCAAATCACGCGCCATATTTTAGAATAATTAGTTTATTCAGTCATGAATGTTTCGTACACTTGTCGATGATAGTCGTTGCACTTCGTGCATACGCTTTAAATAAATGCATAATGATGAACCTTAATGGCATATATTTCATATATTTCAAATTATTCAAAAAACACTTTCTAACTAAAACCATCATGCGCCCCGGCCCACCCCAAAACATAAACGTACTGTTAATTGTTTAATTGTTCTTTAGCTTCGTTGTGTGTTTTCCGATCCCATTTCAGAGCTTGCCATGTTACCCTTCGGAATTACTTATTTTATTAAATACACGTAAAAATGACTAAACAATTTTCAGATATAGATAACAGCCGGGCATGCGCACACGGATAATTAACGTACGAAGCCCAAGATAGTTTTTTTATTTGCAGTAATCAGGTAAAAAATGTTTTAGTGTATTAGGAGTTACAGGTTATTGCTCTCCGTTTTGTGGCCCGGGCACCGAAGTGTAACAAATTCACAGCTTTGAATAACACACGCTACCGTTGTTGTTGACTTGGATGGTCTTCGTAAGGGGCAAAGCCTTACAGAGTTTCAGGAATTCTCCAATACTCTATTCATTACAGAGGCGGAATTTCAAAACAACCTTCAATAATAAGTTTAAGCATTTTAAAAATATCATTTAAAAAATCTGGTTTTAACATGAGTTATTCGTTTAGAGCCAGTAACGTCTAGAGGTCATGAGTTATCCGACGCTAATCATTTAATTTTATTATTACTGTTACTACTGTTCTCTGATCGCACAAACCTGGACACAAAATCGCTTTTTTCGCTACTAAGCCAGAGAATAGGGCAAAAGATACTGCAGACAAAATTTTTGTGAACTGAAATGTACCACGAAATACGCCTAAACCGTGAAGTGCATGGGGAGTTAATGTGGATCTCTCTCTCTCTAAGCGCCCCCATCTCCCCCAGTCAGTCGCTCTTCGCTTGCTACAGGTCTCAATCCTAGGGCCCTGTTATAATTGCTAAGCTGAAACACATTGTTATAATATTCATGTGGCATTATATTCTGACAAAACCTAGTTACAGTGCCTATGAGGTAAAAAATAATTACTGCTTGAGGAGTTCAAGAAGAAGGCGTTTTCCTTTTTGCAATACGTCTAAAGATATTTAGAGATATTTACGTTTTCATATTATGCAAATGAGGAAAGTGATGGCTTCATTTATTGTTCCAATAAAAGATAAAACACTGAATCAAGGATATCTCAAGAAATGATTAGAGTGATGTTCTTCAAACTAAGCACCAGAAATAAACATCATAAACCATTGACCCCCATTGTTTTGTTGGCATGGCAACACTTTTGCCACGAAGACCCATTTTAATTAATTCTGGCATTCCCAGTTTTTGCTTAACCAAAGATCAGCCACTCCAACAAGCTAATGAGGAGAGCTAATGTGGTATGGGCACCATTTGTGTTCCGAGCAGGACCCTCTCTCCCATTTTGAAGGTTTGCAAATGGAGATATTTGGTTTATGATAGAAAGAGACTGGAGCCAAAAGTGTTGCCATGGTAACATGATAATAGGAACCATCTTGGGTCACTACTGATCACTCTTGCATTGTCAGAGATATCCTTGATTTTGTGATCCGTCTTTTAATATAACGATTTATGTTGTCATCACTTTCCTCATTTGCAAAATACAAAAACTGGAATATCTCTGAAACGAAGGAAGATCTTTGAAAACGGAAAACGCCATTCCATTTTTAAAGGCTTTCAATTAACCAGCAATTAATTTTTACTTCATAGGCACTTTAAAGCAAAAATGAAAAAGATGTTCACTGTTGTAGGAGTTTTGAGATCTTTTGAAATATTTAAATTATTTCAATTATATTTTCGTCAGAACAGACATTCAACTCTTCACGATCATGCACATGAGGTTTTTCATGATTTTGTGGTTCTACAATACGAAATTTATAAGTAATGGTAAAAAACTATTCGATTACGTTCAGCCGCGTCATGTTGACGTTGTTCTGTACTGATTCGTTATTTTACCTTTATTTTTCCCCATGTCATTGTTTCTAATAAAAGTTAATTTCGCCATGTAGTTAATGCTATAATTACTTTAATCGACCTTTGTGTATTTGCAATTTGTTTGATCGTCCAAGTTTATAACCACGCCAAAAATTGAATAGCGATGTTGACGTCATTGATGCAAATTTTTACTGAGTAATTTATCAAAACTTCATATTTATGTAGCTGTTCGGAAATTTCAACATATGAAAGTGCGAAAACAGTATTAAGAATCCTCTGAATACATGCCTCACGTAAACAAAACATGTCTGAAGACATCAAAAATGTGCCCTTGTCCAGACTTTTGTACACCACACGAAAAGTTGTATAAAATTGACACTGCCTTATTCACAAGATTCTGTGACAAAGGAAAACAACAATAATTTCAAATGAAGTTTTTCTGCGGATCAGACCGAATGTGCCTTGCTTTAGAACAATCTGTGTTCACAGGTCTCTCTAATTGTTTATACCTGAGAACCATTTTTCTGTTATTTTAATGTTTAATACCTTCATGTATGATATGGCACCTGTAGTTCCTTTTGAAATTTCCATAATTTAACTTTGCCTTAGTAAACGCGCAATAAATTCGTGTGTCGTTGTGCTATAAGCGAAAGAGTAAGAAATTAATCTATAATCTGGGAACTGAAGAGTTTACGAAAGTTCTTTTCTTCAAGAATTTATATATGAAACAAGTAAAACGATTTTCGTGAATGGTTGTGAAATTTTTCGGTCAATTAACATTCGGGCGTAAATAGAAAACGGGTGTCAATATGGCATGGAAGAAAACTGATTTTCACTTACTTTTATCAGGAAAACAAAAACTTCAGCAGAATAATGATGTTTTTCTTTTAATAACATTAAACATTTAATATCAAGTACAACTTTTTCTTCCTAACGCGCGGACGTTCTGGCCAATAAATGTTTCTTATAATCATTTTTCTTATAATGTTGCTAAAAACAAAACCATTGCTTATAATTACCATATGAATGCTAACAGCAGATGTAAAATGAAATTTAAAAGATTTTGTTTTTATTAAGATTAAAAAGAGCTGCGAAAAGCTTTACACAAATTTACTGAAGCTTACAGAATTGCGGCAGAATCTTTTGTAAATTAAACTGAGTATAATTCACGGGGCGGAATTGCCAAATGACGTTTAACTATTAAGACACAGAACTAAAGGTTCCAGGTTCCAGCAATTTTTAACTGATTATTGAAATTGAACTACATAATAGTACTCTGACGAAGAAGTGTTAAAACTTATAATTAAAATATCGGCCGAAAATTCCGTCTCACAACTCGAAAATAAACTTCAGGGGCCGTGATGGATGACAATTAATGAGATTGCCAGTACTTCGTTTTCTCAGTTTTTGTGGCAAATTGCTATACATTTGCCGGGTAATTTAAATAAACGAAAACTTTAATTACAAGTGCATCAATATGATTAGCAACTGAAATGATATGTCAGGTACATAAAACTCCATTAGTTGCTAAGATAGGTTTACATATAATTAAAACTTTCAATTAATGCTTTTCAACTCTAAATGCAAGATGAGCAACTTAGAGGGAAACCCGTCATAATCGAACACTGACTAAGAAAAAACCTAAAGGTCGCCAGGGATTTTTACGTGCCAGCGATCCTGGCTCAAAAGAATTGTTTCACTGATGTCTGCAATAGGTACAATCATCGAAACCACTATTCTAGTTATAATTTGCACGGCTTCTGTTCTAGGAAACATAACTTTATTTGTTGTCATCATAAGAAGAAAATCCCTCCGTACCATCGCAAATGGTTTTCTTCTCAACCTTGCCTTCGCTGATTTACTCGTGTCCTTGTTAAACATGCCGATAACCGTCGTCACTATTGTCGAACAACGGTGGATATTTGGAGACAGAGCCTGCAAACTTTTGGGATTCACCACAATGCTGTCATTTGTTTCGTCTGTAATGTCTCTTGCTATGATAGGTGTCAACAGATATTATTACGTGGTGCAGTGGAAAAGATACCATTCCATCTTCACGCAAAGAAGAGCATTCCTTTTCGCCGGAATAGTGTGGTTCATATCTTTGTTATTATCCCTCCCTCCGCTGTTTGGCTGGGCGGAATATCGTTATATTCCTGGGAAATCATACTGTTTTGTATTCTGGCCCTCGGGTGTTTATTACATGTATTTCATGTTAACGATATGCTTCTTTGGACCTCTGACTTCCATATGCATGTCATACTTTAATATTCTAAAGTTCACAAGAGAATCCAAGCGGCGTGTTAATCAACACAGAAATGAATTGAGAACACAAGAGGAAATACAATCAGAGCAAGAGCATGGCATTTCGTTTTATGAGAGAAACAGGAGACGTTTCAGGATGACAAAAGAAGAAGTAAAAATCACCAACACTTTACTTATTGTTGTTGCGTGTTTCATGGCTTGCTGGGCGCCATTTGTCATCACAATGTTTTTCGATGTTTACTCTCCGCACGCACTGCCCAGAGCAGTTGACATCACCACGTTGTTGCTAGGTTACCTAAACAGCATGTGCAACCCTGTTGTGTATGGAATAAGGAATCAAGCTTTCAGAAGCGAACTCGTTCGTCTCGTCACCAGCTGTTATTGTCTGCCACGCTTTAATTCTAGCAGAGTGTTTGTTGTTAAAACAACAAGTTCTTTAACAGCCTCTCACATTAACTTGCCTGTGGGCGCCAAAGATGGTCAAAGATTCCAGATTGAAGAATTAAAGCCCGATTTCAAAGACGCAGAAAGCACCAATGAAAATGAAAGCATTCGTACATAGGGTCTACATAGTCAAAGACCTAATTTTGTAGCTCTGCTCCTGATCAGCACTTACCTGAATATCTAGCCAGTATGGTGTTAAAAATATTGGCGTACAAGTAATTTTATACACTGAATACGAAGCGGGCTTGGGGAAAGCTGATTGCTCTGGCGATTTATAAAAAAGAACGCCTTTTATTATCCAACACTGCTTCGTAGAGTACAAATAACGCCCAAAACGAGTACAAATATCACACGATATTTGTACTCCAGAGAACTGGTTAGACAGGTTTCGCGCAACGCGCAAGCGACGAATTGCATTGAAGTTACGAAAAAATGGCGGAATATTTAAATTATTTTTCTGACGATGAAGAGTCGGAATTGCTGGCGAGCATTGATCCAAGTTTATTAAAGGTCAAATGAACCAAATTTTCGACATTCTTTCTTTTGCGATTTTAAAGCAACCAAACGCTAAGAGAACCCATTGTGAGTAAACTTAGGAAGAAATTTCGATTTCTGAGCCTTAAAGCGCGCACTATAGCAAAAACTACGAAGATTTCCGAAGGCTTCACGAAAACGTTTCCAAAATGACCGCGCACTGGAATGGAAGGAATGGATCGAGCTTTGAATTTTGTGACGTAATAGTTTTGCGATCGAGAGGACGATCGTCATTTGAAGAGCGAATAATGTAAAGTTTGAGAGTTTGAGTCAGTCTGAGTAATTCAAGTAATTCTGAAAGGACCTAAGTTTTTTTAAAACATGGTAGTTATATTTTTTACTTCACTGGAATCCAGTTAATAATTATTAGAGCATTGAGTAAAATTGTGGCATTGTGCCATATATGAGGATTTCAAACACTGGATGGCTAATAAAAATCTTCAGTCCGCTCAGCTTGGTATGGAACAAAGAATTTTGTTATATACCTCAACTGAAATGCAGGTTTTTTTGGATTTGCACGCAATTATATATAATCAGGACGTGTGCGGCTTGAAACCCGGATCGGTATGAGCGCGAAGTTCTAGGATGTGACCAAAAGCTAAAATTGTATTCACTATTTTCTTTTTCGTACTCGAGAGTCACACAAAACACAAAAATAAGTTTGTACACAAAAATTTAACTTGAATGAAAGGATATTTCTCAATGCAAATTCGAAACCAGAAACCATCACGCAGGGTAAAACTTTCTTGAATGAATAAATTCGTGTCGTTTTCAGCTGAAAGAAAATTCAGTGGTGACTAAGACGAAAACTGACCTCAGTGTTTGAAGAAGAACAAGAAGAAGAAGAAGAAGAAGAAGAAGAAGAAGAAGAAGAATCGTTTATTAAAAGTATAACACTTTGCAGTCCTTGGACTGAATTACGTGTACTGTTACAATTCATAAAAAATATTTAAACTATATTACAAGATTGGACTCGGTAGTGCAACTCCATCAACGAAAGAAGGCCAATGGAGGATATTCCTCCCGAGGAACTGAACAGTCTCCTTGCCCATTTTTTCATCAAAGTCAGAAAACTTAACGGAGATGAGTTCGAGCCAGGAACTTTAACTTCGTTGCAACGAAGGTTCGACCGCTTTCTACGACAACATGGCAAGAATTACAGCATCATTCAAGATAAGATCTTTGAAAAATCACAAAACGAAAGCAAATAAGGCTGTCAGGTAAAGGTGGCCGTCCAAACAAGGCACTTGTTCTAACAAACGACGAGCTTGAAATGTTTTGGAGCGAGAAACAGTAAGCGACCATTCGATCAAAAAGCTATTTTTGCACGTTGTAAAAAGTGAAATAAATTGCGCCAGTGATGGCGTGCTGGAAACCACAAAACGAGTTTGACGTGTTCTCGTACTCTTGACCAATCAGTTAGTTGGATATCCCGCGCCAATTCCGTTCCGCTTCGCATACTTCTGTCACGCATTTGCGGCAAATAACTATCTGCGAAATTCGCCCGCTTTCGTTGTTTGTATTTTGACTCGCCCAACGGGCTCGTCAAAATACGGCACAACTCGTAAAAATACTCGGCGATACTACACAACAAAACGTCTAATAAGATACATATATTTTACTGCTAAAATGAACAATTCTTTTAAAAGTAACTGAACTTTCAACGATTTGTTACTGTTACAGCTTCTTTTATTGTTAGTTATTTTAACATTTACTCAAGTTTTGTTTTGAACATTTGGTTGTTTCTCAAAAAATTTAATAAGCGCCCTGTCCCGAATAAGCGGAAATCGCGAAATTGTGTATTGCGTGCAGTGTACTCAGATTGTATATTAAAAGGGTTAGAGGCTGTTAGTTCATGTTTTGTTTACAAATACACGCACTTGCTGGCAGCACAATGAACTCGAAATTTTCAATACTGCACGAGGCTACGCCTCGTGCAGTATTGAAAATTTCGAGTTCATTGTGCAGCCAGCGCGTGCGTGTATTTGTAAACAAAACACTCACAACAGTCTCTAACCCATAATTATAACACGTTAGCTTATGTTCTCGTGCGAAGTAACTAAAACAAGAAGCTACAACGGTCCTACAATTGAGCAAGCGAATGAAAAACCGGATGTTGCCACTGCTTCAGCTCTTTTAGTTTTAGTTAATTTAGCTCGTGTTTCATTCCATGAATGTCAGATATTCCAGATCCATATTTCGTTTTATATCTGTATATTTAATTAAAAAAAATATAAAATTCCAACATCGATAAACCATATTAAGCGTGCAATAAAAGTGTGTGTCTAAAGTTCGGCAGAGTAGCGTGAACGAACAAGCTACGTATGTAAACTCAAACTTAAAATTTTGTAAGTCTTGTGTTGCCAGTATGTTCTATCAAAACAAGGCATTTTCGATATTCTCAGCTTTACAATGCTCGCAGCCAAGTCAACAACTGCAACTTTAAATCGTAGCTAATCATCACGAGACATAGGAGGGAATATCGCGCCTAGCCGCAGTCTAGCTGTGTCTGCATACGTTGCCTACAAATTTCAGCTCATGTGATAATATACACGTGCAGCCGACAGTAAGAGGTAATTGTTAGACTTAGTTACAGTGAGTAGCCTTAATTACTGTTAGTATTCCAGTCTTATTTCATGTAACGGCAACTTTTAGCGTGTGCTGAAATTCCTAGAGTGTCCGTTGGATAAACAAGGAAAACAGAAATTACTGAACTCACGTTTTCGCTTTCGCCTCTTTCTGGAAACATTCTCAGTAGTCTCGGTCTTGCCCAATTTCTCCACTGGCTCTTCCAATTTCTAAAAAGCCCCCAAGACCGACAACTTTTAACAGTTCTAACCACGCCAATTCAAGAAGCTACCGAATAAGGCTGAAAAGCAAAACTGGTAGCTTGCTGTCGAGCGCGATTCCCTTATCGCTGAGTTTGAGAAGACACATGAGCTCATATGATCTAGAGCACAAGGGCCTTTATTTGATTGAAAAAAAAAAACAATCGTAGGCATATAGGGTCCTTTGATTATATTATGACAGCACACAACGTGTTGTCAAAGCACCATGTTGTTGTTGCTGCTGCTGCTGTTGCTGACGATAATGATGATGATGATGATGATGATGATGATGATGATGATGATGATGATGATGATGATGATGACGATGATGATGATGATATAGTTATTGTGATGATCAGTGTCTGTTTGATTTAATGAGCTTATTGATCTGAAGATGGCAATTGAGACTACCAATCAGAATTGTAACTTTTTAAATTTAGTCATGACTTTTAGTTACTGATATTAATAAATGGTGCTATTTAACTTAACCCCTTGATGATCCCAACTGCCAAGAGGCAGAGCAGTTGGCTATTTACAAACGTAGGTGAGCTGAACTCGGGACTACCGAAACATCAGTTAATAATGGGACTTGATCCCTCGACCTACGGATTTACTAGGAGGAGTTGGATGCTATTAATGTTAATGGCAAGCTTAAGGTTATTTGGTTTATTCTTGTGAATGCAGCTGCAAAGTTTTTAGTCAGTAAGTGCAAGAAGATCAGCGGTCTAACCACTCGGCCAAGCGACCTCCTGTGAAGTTGCCTTTAGTCATCTAAAATCGCCTTAAGTCGCCATGTTTGGTCTCCCAATTTCGCTGAAGTCGCCTGAAGTTGTTTAAATCACTTAAAGCCACCCAAAAATACGGCGACTTAAAGTTCCAGAAAAGGCCTGGCAATTTACGGGGTATTATAATAATACATAAAAATACAAATCAAAACCGTACCTTGACTAAAACGTTGCACTTACTGACTAAAACGTTGCAGCTGCGTTCGCAATAATAAACCAAATTACCTTAATTTAATCATGCATGCCGTTTGGAGGTGGATCTACAGAATTAATATTATAATATCATGGGTGACAAATTACTCCTTAATTTTGGCGCGAAATTTCAGCGTTAATTTATAATTTCACATGTGAAATTATAAAATTGCCATGGCAACGTTTCAATGTCTCAGTGGCAAGATGACGTACAGGCTTTTAAAAGATGATCGTAAAGCTTAAACTTTGCACATTTTCGCTTGAATTCCACCTTGGCCAGTTTGTTTGGTCGTGCTATAAACTTTTAGCGATAACATGAATGGCATTGAGCGTCGTTACGAGCCGGTTCGCTCATCACGATACACTAAACAAGTTACGAAACTACGACTGTAAGCGTAATTTGTCATCCATGATATAAAAGGTAACCAAATGGTATACTCGTGAAATTAGGAAATAATTCCACTTGCGTTTTGTCAAAATTCTAATAATTTCCCTCGCCTGAAGGCTCGGGAAATTATTAGAATTTTGACAAAACGCAAGTGAAATTATTTCCTAATTTCACTCGTCACCATTTGATTACCCATACTTATTACTTTCATTAATATTAATAGCATCCAACTCCTCGTAGCTGTCATTAAAATACAACGCGTAGAAAAGTTTATTGGACCATCTGTCAACTGGCGGCTTCAAAATGACGGTGGAAACAACAACAATCATCGAAGCGATCATACTTGTTGTCATCTGTACAGTATCTGTTTTTGGAAATATTACTTTGTTTTTTATTCTCATGAGGCGAAAATCTCTCCGTACCATCGCAAATGGTTTTCTTCTCAACCTTGCCTTTGCTGATTTACTCGTGTCCGTGTTAAACATGCCGATAACTGTCGTCACTATTGTTCAACAACGGTGGATATTTGGAGACCGAGCCTGCAAACTTTTGGGATTCACCACGATGTTGTCATTTGTTTCGTCTGTAATGTCTCTTGCCATGATAGCTATCAATCGATATTATTACGTGGTGCAGTGGAAAAGCTACCCTTCCATCTTTACACCTAGAAGATCGGTGCTATTAGCGGGAATTGTGTGGTTGATGTCTTTGTCATTATCCCTCCCTCCGCTGTTTGGCTGGGCGGAATATCGTTATATTCCTGGGAAATCGTACTGTTTTGTATTTTGGCCTTCTGATGTGTATTACATGTATTTCATGTTAATAATATGCTTCTTTGGACCTCTTACAATCGTATTTGTCTCATATTTTAACATTTTGAAATTTACAAGGGAGGCAAAGCAGCGTGTAAATCGGCATAGCGAAAACATGAAGTCGAAAGAAGAAGCACAAACAGACCAAGGAAATAATAACTCTGTTTATGAGAGAAAGAGAAGACGCTTCAAGATGACACAAGAAGAAGTAAAAATCACCAACACTTTGCTGATTATTGTTGCTTGTTTCCTGGCCTGCTGGGCGCCATTTGCCATTACTATGTTTATCGATGTTTACTCGCCGCGCACGCTGCCAAGATTAATTGACATCAGCTCGCTGTTGCTAGGTTACGCTAACAGCATGTGCAACCCTGTGGTGTATGGAATAAGAAATCAAGCTTTTAGAAGAGAACTTTCTCGCTTCTATACGAGCTGTAGTTCGCTCTGTCCAAGACCTCGTAGAGTTTCCGCTGAAGAACGTTCTTCAGTTAAGATGGGTGAGTTACCAGATCCAGTGCTTGATGAGTCAAGATTGTGGAACAAAGCAACATCTAATGTAACTGACACATTTTCGTCTTCCAAATGTTATTATCAGGACACAGAAAGCGCTCAAATAGCTCAGGAAGCAAATTAAGTAAATTTCCCCGTGTTTAAGTGATGAGTTTGTTCGCAAGAGAAAAACATTTTAACAGTTTCCAATGGAAAACAAGTTTTGTTATGCGTCGAGGTGGTATCCAGCTGTGGAAAGAAAATTGCCACCGACTCTGACATATTCCAATTTTGTAATTCTTTACGGGGGAAAAAATGCGAGCAGCGGACGACTGATTCGTATTTATTGCAGACACACTTTTTTCACAGATGCTGTGAAAGGCATTGATCTTTGAAACTGTTTTTTTTTCTAGGAGTAGCTTAATTATTTAGTTTAAGTATCAAAGGGCATAGAAAGTTTTCACTGATTAGATTGTAGAAACAGCCAACCGGCTTCAATTGCTAAGAAACATCTGCTCTGTTCGGAAAATGGCCGAGAACATATAAACGGAACTCCGCCCGCAAGCAGAGACCCATGCCTTTATAGAACTATCGAGATAAAAAACTTTGGTTGTCACGTGAGTGTCCCTCCGTATCTCACTTACAGTGCGCGTATTCGAACTGAGCCCCATACTTAAAAAAAGTGAAGTAAAGTAAGGAAATATATAAGTGAAATAAAAGAGGCAATAATCGTTAATTCCAATAACATAAGGTTTTGTAAATTTTTAGGAATGAAACTAAGCGATATTAAACACAACGAATGATTTCATACCATCCTTAACAAGTTCAAAGTACCGTATGATAGAATTGACTAAATATATACAGGAAAACTAGTGTGAAAATACATAGAAAGCATTAAAGTATTCATTAATGTAAAGGGTTTGACGCAAACGGAATCTGACTGATGACTGACAGCATCTCGTAAATAAAACATCAGGCTTTATGTCAAATTTGTTCAGAACTGTTCTGACCGGCTGGTCTCGCATGAAGCAATGATGACATGAATTCATCGAAACGTCGTTCTGCATTAATTTAATCGTTCACTAACAGTATTTTCTTGTTGCAACACGCGATAATTCGAGACCTTAAAATCACTGTCGACACGAAGCTTAAGAAATAAATAACTGTGAGGCTCCGCTTTTGGCTTGGCTAAATCTTTATATTATTTATATACGAAACAGAGAAGGCAAAACGTATACAAACATTAATTTAACATCCATGAAATAAAAATTTTTGAAGTATTCTAAATCGAAAGTAGGTTTCAATCCTCCAAACCTCGATTGTTTGCGATCATTTTTGTAACAACACAAACCGGTAAAAAGATTGTACAGATTTAAGAAAAATCACATGAAGCCTGAATAGGGAGTATGAAAGCAATTGCGAACTGGTAAAGTCAAAACTAGCTACGAGTAGAATGAATAACAAAACTGTAAGACTGCCAGACTTTTAAACTACAAAGGCTGCAAGGTCACAAAACTACACAAAGTCACAAAACAGTAAAACTGAAAATTTGCTTCACAAATTTAAGAAAAGTCAGTTAAAACGAATTGAGGTCATACATCTACTGCAATAACGTAAATAAAATTTCAACGAAAATTTCAAATGCCTGTTAAAATAGAATTTACATGGAAACGTCAAATTCCATGGGCACATTTTGTTACTTGGGCTGTAAACACTGCTTCATATTAAAAAAATTTCTATAAACGACAAGGTTACAAACTGAATTCGTCAGAAATATTATGACGTAATTAGAAAGGTCTAGAAATAACTGTTTTGATAGAAACAAAAGGTGACCGCTGCTGGCATAATTAGGTGTAGAATTATGACCTTGCAATCCTGTAGTCTAGAAGTCTTGTAGTCTGACTCACAGTTTCAAGCTGTGTTCTTATTAACAGAAAGACGTTGACGGATTAAAACTACAACACAGAAACCAATATTGTTTCTGCAAAGCAGTAAAAGTATATGCATTATGAATGACGGATTGACAGGTGTCCTAATTTTTTGCATTTCGTGTGATTTTATAAGCAAGGTTTGTTATTTATCTGACTATGTGACGGATAAATATCGAGAAAGCAAACGAGCCTTCCGTTTAACAACAACCCATTGGCTCATATCTTTTCTAATTTACACTTTTTCGTTTAGGAGAACCATAAAGATGTGACATTAATCGATTTTCGTTTTATTTTGGACAGGCAGGGTTTCTCCTTTTGACACGTATATGTGCTCACTAAAAATGTAATCAATTTTGATATCCTGAGGGCAAAATCATAATTACTGCAGCGCTGAATTCAGTATTAAAAAACTGAATTTTGTGGCGATGATTAATTTGTCACCTGATCTTTTGTTGAACTCCGTTATTAAATTTCGTGGTTTTATAATGTCAGAGAGGTTAAATAACTGTATTTTGCTCGTCTTTCACCATCGGCAAATATTTTCTTCTCCCCACTGATTATGTAAATCATAATATAATGCTCAGTGTTAAATAGCCTTGACAGTTTTTTTTTTTTGAATTATTCACTATATTAGTAACAGAAAATCATTTTGTTTTTATACTAGCCAATCACTTTTACTCAGCAGGCGCTACCAAAAAGAATAATTAACATTTTGTTGTTACTTTAATATTTCACTGCATAAAGAAAAGGATTCCTTACTAAATGGGCATTATTTTTAACCCGGAGGTTAATCTATTTAATACCAAACACTTTTGAAACTTACGTTCCAAGCGGCTAGAATTTAATTATTGAGTACTCATGTTAAATCAACAAAGTTATGCTCTTACAACGAAAAGTGACATTTTATTCTTACATTAAAAGCGATCCTGTCTCTACAAAACATGCCTGTAATTATCGCAGTAGCAAAATAACAAAAAAATAACACATCGAAAATTATGCTTTCTATTTAATGACTTATTGTAAGCCAAACCTTATAGTTCGATTGGATGTGAAAAGAAAAAAAGCTTATTAACATTAATTAAAAATCCATTTGTGTAAACTTATCTTCTATCATTATAATACCACTCTTGAAACAAAAACACATTTGAATTTAAAGCGACCTCGTCACTGCACGCAAAAGACTGTTTCAAAATGACGGCAAAAGCAAGTAGAATCATCGAAGCCACCATACTTGTTACAATTTGTACAGCTTCGATTATAGGAAACATAACTCTTTTTTTCGTCATCACAAGAAGAAAAGCCCTTCGTACTATCTCTAATGGTTTTCTCCTCAACCTTGCCTTCGCTGATTTACTCGTGTCCGCGTTAAACATGCCGATAACTGTCGTCACTATTTTCAAAGAGCGGTGGATATTTGGAGACAGAGCCTGCAACCTTTTGGGATTCACAACGCTGCTGTCATTTGTTTCATCGGTAATGTGGCTTGCTATGATAGCTATCAACAGATATTATTACGTGGTGCAGTGGAAAACATACCCTTCAATCTTCACCCCAAGAAGAGCGTTCCTGTTTGCGGGAATTGTGTGGTTGATATCTTTGTCATTATCCCTCCCTCCGCTGCTTGGCTGGGCGGAATATCGTTATATTCCTGGGAAGTCGTATTGTTTTGTATCCTGGCCTTCCGATGTGTATTACATGTATTTCATGTTAACGATATGTTTTTTCGGGCCTCTGACCGTTATGTGTGTATCGTACTATAACATACTAAAATTCACTAGAGAAGCCAGGCAACGTGTTAATCGTCACAAAGATAGTCGGGTAAAGACGGACCAGGGGACACAAATAAATCAAGGAAACGATCTTTATGAGCGAAACAGAAAGCGTTACAGGATGACTCGAGAAGAAATGAAAATCACCAACACTTTACTGATCGTCGTCGCTTGTTTCATGGCTTGTTGGGCGCCATTTGCCATCACAATGTTTTTTGACGTCTACTATCCACGCCCATTACCAAGAGCAATTGACATCGGCACGTTGTTGCTTGGCTACGCGAACAGCATGTGCAACCCTGTGGTGTACGGAATAAGGACTCAAGCTTTTAGGAGAGAGCTCAATAGTCTATTTTCGTTTTGTTTAGAAAATAGCAGAGTTACTGTTTCTAACGGTTTTCAAGTTAGTTCTGCAGTTGTTTATGAAGGGGACACGTTGGAAGCTCCTGAGATACTTGATGTGTCAAGAATTTGGAGAAAACAAGATCAACCAATGGAACTGAAAAATTAAATTTCCGGGATGCTAAAAGTTCAGTAAGTCAATTGAAACAAAGCACAGAAATTTCTTAACATTGCCTAATATTTCTTAATATTTAAAGAATTATACAGATACGATACAATTGTGGGTAATATTCCATTTTTTTGACAACGCTTTGCCCAGCCGGGTAAACAAAGCTTTTTACTTCTTTTCGATGAATATTAGGATTTTTTTTAGCTTTTTTAAATGTTTTATTGTAAATTTGAATTTTTAACCCTGTAAATAGCGCCTTTGGACCATTGGGAAAGGGCGCTTTAGAAATGTTATTATTATTATTATTATTATTATTATTATTATTATTATTATTATTATTATTATTATTATTATTATTATTATTATTATAAATGTTCTGCTATTTCAAACCAATTACAGTTGTAAGTATATACCACACAAGTGAATAGTGCTTTCCCCGCGCGCTGATTGGTTAACTCGGAGGTGATTAGCAAAGTGCTATTAACAGCAGCTGAAGAGAAATGAAATGGCTACGCGCGTCGCTTTGAGCACCAAAAATAATGTTTTGGACCGCTAGTTATTCATTGTTAATTATTTTTCGGGCATTCTACTAAAGGGATAATACATCAAAATCAATTTTGAACTATGCAAAGCATTTGGGAAAACCTGCGCCGATAGTCCATACATGATCGACTTTGTTTTCAAAGGAAATAAGAAAAGTGCAACTGGCAAAAATTACTACAGTTTATAATGACTCGTAAATCTGTAAAAGCTTTAAAAGGCGAAGATCAGCGAGTTTAACTGACAATATCCTTTATATATATATATATATATATATATATATATATATATATATATATATATATATATATATATATATATATATATATATATATATATATATATATATATATATATATATATAACTGGATTTGGAAAAACAAGCCTCCAGAAATTTCACGGACACCGATAGTTTTGATACTAGCCCTGAATAGAGAGCTTTCCACAAAGCATAATTGTAGCTCGGATGAATGTAAAAGCCACTTCTTTTGCCTTTTGTGGCCAAAAATTCTAACTTCAGGGTATTTTGCCCGAATCATGAACTATATTATTTAATTAAGAGTGTTTACAACATGACATATCAGTCTAATTTGACACCAAGATAAACGTGCAAAAACATTCGGCCGAGAGCTTGTCTTTAGCTTTCTAAGGGCATTGACTTCTCAAATAAACTGAACTTTAGCGTCCTACATCGACGTTTGATTCAATTTCAAGCAAACCAGGCAATATATCAGATATATCTGAGTAAAGCGAAACGCTGGCATGTGTTGTTTATGTCAATTATCGGCTCATTGTCGACCGGAAAACCACGCGATAACATTCCCTTCCACTAGCGAATCAAAAAGAACTCTGACTGTTAGCTAAGCGGAGAACGCCTAAAATTGAAAATAGAAGGAAAAAGGTCTACTCACATAATCGCTTGAAGTGATTTCTTGGCCCTGTTGTTCGACATGATTCTTCTCACAAATAACAATGTCCCGGATGTATTTCAATTTAATGAAGCGGGAAATACCCGTCCCCAACATACAACAGAGAAAAAAACTAACACTCTAGGCACGCTCAAATTCAAGCCAAATATCGCCACCATCGAGTAGAAATCTGCCCTAACTACTGCTTCCGAGCCCTAATTCATGTGCCTAGAGCCTTTTGCTGTCTAAAAGAGGCACCACGTTATCGTTACCTCCAACCGCTCCGAGTCTTTAAGTCGACCCGCTAAAGTCGGAAGTAGGATAACAGACGACGCAAACTTGCAAATCGTTGGACTTTCACCTTCACTAGACTTAATGATGCCTTCAGGCAAACCTCCTTTAGACAGCAAGTTATAGAAAGCTAACTCGATCAGCTTACTGATACTAGTCTGTCCGAAAATAAAATTCAAACGTGTGTACACAGCGCATCAGAGACTGGGACTTGTCTAACCCCCACCCACTCCACACAACTGTACCTGAGGATGCGAAGCGGGGGGGGGGGGGGGGGGGGGGGGGATGGGAGATTGAGAGAAAACACATATTTACAGAGAACTTGTATGCTTTTCCTACTAGGCACGCTACATAAGTTCTTTTTTTTTTTTTTTTAAGCCGAACTGCATAAAGAAAGTAATACTTTCTGGAGGCTTGTTTTTCCAAATCCAGTTATATATATATATATATATATATATATATATATATATATATATATATATATATATATATATATATATATATATATATATATATATATATATATATATATATATATATATATGCATGCATGCATGCATGCATGCATGCATATATATATATATATATATATCAATTCAATTATTCAGTGTATCAAGCAATAGCCGGGTAAAACAATAGTAAAAAGCCGCCAAAGCGCCCTGCCGCTGTATTTTCCTTCGACGGAAATGAAACTGATGTTGTTTTTTAGATTATTTTAGCAAAGGTTTTTGACTTCACAGAAGTCATATCCTGGCGCGAGAAACGAAAAACGAAAACAAAATTCAAAATTCTTTAAAAATATTCAAATATATTCAAATGTATAGCACATTCGAAGTTTTCAAAAACAAATTTAAAACAAAGTTTCTGAAATTATACATTTAGATTGTATCTTTTTGCCTTCTTGTTTATTCAATTAATTCATTAATTCTTCTAATTCCATACAATTCTCTAATTCCATATAAACAATAGCTTAGAAACCTTATAAGTTGTATGCTGTTTTATTCCGTTGTCGCTGGTGTGGTTTTCTTTTCTCTGAATCCACAATAGTGTGTGTTTAACCCGCTTACCCGGGGCAGCCTCCCTCCATGTAAACAGGCCTTAAGTGTCTTTGCATAGATGACTGTAAATAGCCACTGACTTTTCTTGTGGAAGACAGTTTATTTCCATTCATCGTTTTTTTGATTTGCCTACTGGGAGTTTGAACACTTCGTTTACTTTGCTCAAGTTACCGTTTTGTTGTATAGTTGCATAAATGTACACCGCTATTTTTTTACACTATAGCTAGACGTTGCGCCGTGCAGGTTTTAACCAAGTGGTGTGCCATTATAACAGGCATAAGAGAAATATAAATCAATTGTTACAATATGTAGTTTGGTTTATTTTTGTTTTTAAATTCAAATAACAAAGGTATTTAATGATTGACTTATTGACTAAATCACAAAAATAAGGCGATTTAGGTTGTTTACCATTTACATGGGGAAACCGGTTTGTTCACAGTTTGGTCAAATGGTAAGCAAAAACCCTGAACGGAATTCTGAATGACATTTGGCGTGTTGCATTTACCAGTGTTTACTCGGAGCACCTGGAACTGAGCTGAGTAGCCGCGCGCATATACGGGTCGGAACTGGCGAAAGGCCTGGAAGTGGTAATAAATAAAGCACATTAATTTTGGACTACTTTTCAAGCCGTTCCGTAATTTTAGAAATTTTCCATTCAGGCGACCAAAATAGTCTTACCATTTACATCCCAGCCGAAATTTTCGGAATTTTTTGGTAAACGGTAAACAACCTTAGTTTCTGCAAATTTAACAAAACCGCGAAAATTAAGTGTCTCGAAATATGGCAAATCGTGCAATTAAAGTACCATACCATTCTGTAGAGACCAATATAACGTCTGTGCGTTGTTTGTAACTGACTTGACATTCATATTTGAAATATGTGATTTTAAATTAACCAGTTGTGTTTTTATCGGACGTCATCAATGCTCTTAAATCTTTAGTGTTATTCTGCAAACGCTATTCTTTTCACATATTCTAGACATAAAAAAATTAAACTCTATAAAAAGTTTGGTATCGATTTAATGTAAGTTTTGGTATGAGCATTTTAAATGAATACATGTATTCCCACATCACTTCAGTTGCTACATACACTTTTAGAGCTGCAATTTTTTGTTCTTACTGGGAAAAATAGAATATAAGTCTTAATGTAAGGCCTCCTTACATACGAATAAAGTAAAGGGTCTATTTATGTAAGTTGTTTCCTGTTTACTACTTTGGATTGAAGTTATGGCTTGCTGTCAGCCACAGCCGTGACGAATAAGGATCTATCCTGTACCCTTTGTAACAAAATAGTATCGGGTAGGATAAATCAACGAAAGGTTTTGGAGGGCTAAAAACGAGTCATGCATGTTCCACAGAGTTCGCTATATTTACGAGGGAGATGTTCTGTTTGTTGATAATACAGGGGATTTGTGACTGATCAGTTCGCCGTTGAACATTTGAGAAATCAAGAGTCAACAATCGATTCGCCATAGTTGTCTTCTTTGATTCTTTCTTTCGCTGTTGTTATTCTGACAAACGTGTTGTCGTTCACCGGTCTCCCATCTTCTATGTCGCTGTTTAAACGCCGTCGCGCTTGTCGACATTCACCCTTACGGGCAAGTAAGACACAAGATTAGCCATTGTAATCACTTCACTGTATCAATATTTAATACAAATATGCAAACTTCATTATGTTCGATATTAATAATATAACATTTAGGCAAAAAATATCGCATGACTGTCAAGCAAAGTGTGCCGCTAGTACATAGCAACAGAATATTTGATTTAAAACGTATTATTGCTCTGGTGTTATTCGCTTGGTTTTGAGATATGGTAAACAACCAGAATATATCTCCTTAAAACTTTTCCTAAAACTTGCATTTCTTACTCCATAAAATATTGGATTAAACATACTATTCGCGTAACCTAGCAACAACGAACCAAAGGCCACCCCACGAGGGAGGGGATGTGGATAATAGACATCAAGAAACATTGTTACCGCAAACGGGGCCCAACAAAAGACAAAGCACGCCACGACAATGACTAAAGTGTGAGTTATTTTTGTTTCTTCGGCTGAAATGCGTAATCTGGTTACGGATTCTGGGCGTGTCGATGCCAACTCAGTTTCTATGTTGACTTTTCTGTCTCTGAATGCAGCCAATTGTCTTTTATGCTTTCTTGTAAATGATAATATCTTGTAATAGGACAGAGCCATGACCGTCAAAGGACCAAAGAAACACGTTGCAATCATGAAATACATGTAGTACACATCGGATTGCCAATAAACAAAGCAGTAGGACTTGCCGGGGATATAACGGTATCCCGCCCAACCAAAGAGTGGTGGCGACGCCAGGGCGATAGACATGACCCACACTGAAACCACAAACAATGATCCCCTCGCTGTACTAAAAGTTCTGTCGTAAGCTTGCCATTTAACGATGTAGAAATATCTATTGATAGCGATCAATCCCAGCGAGCTGACGGATGATATGAAGGACACAATTGTCACAAATCCAAATAGAACGCATGCAGTGCTACCAAATATCCACGTTTTCGATGCAACCGTTATGATAGTAACTGGCATGCTAGCAAACGATACCAACATATCCGCAGCAGCAAGATTTAGCACGAAGAAATTTAGCATGGTCCTTAGCTCCTGTTTTCTTAACACAATCCAGAATAAACTTCCATTGGCAACCAGAGCCATAAGGCAAATAATTATAAGCGTTGTTAATTCGAATGTTAACGTAGAATTGCTCATCTTGTATTCCGGTGATTCTGAAGTGTATTTGAAGACCCGGCTTCTCCTTTTCAAGTGAGATATTCATAAAAGCACGGCGTTTGTAACGTCTGAAGCTATAAGTTCCTGTTTGTTTCGTATCGGCGGCAGCTGATAAACGACATGTCGCCGCAGAAACTGATTACCTTGGCACTTAATTGGGAAATGAAAAGGTTTTCTTGCAAATGTATTTACATTAAAGTAGCCACGATTCTTTCTAACAAAAGGTGACATATTGGCGTGCTATTCTTTTCTTAAGTAAACATAAGAGATATTAAAAAAATGAAAACGGCAAGTTGTCGCAAATTGTTACCAATAGCTTGAGGAAGAAACACATCAACGTAAAATTAATCTACATATCAAAGCTCTGAACCGTTTTTTCATAACATTAATCACATTTCGTCCAAAAAAAATTGCATGTTCCTAATAAGCCGACATGTCATTTAAGTGACAGGTTGGAAAATAGAAACGTTGGTTGTTTTACACAGCTGTGCTTTAGAGGTGGAAGAAATGATGCTAGTCGTTGTAACGAAGTACCGCTGATGTATCTTTCGCTTTAACATGCCTAAGCTAAGGTAGATATCAGTGATTATTTTATGAAGAGTGGAAGTAGTTCTTAAAGTAGTGGTCTCCTTATATGTGCGCAATTATTTCGTCTTTTGCTTTTACTAAGCCCCACGCATAGAGCGGTAATATTATTTTATGACATCGCATTAAGTTGTGAATAAATTTGTTTTTAGAACTACGGAGATTGCATTTGAAATGTTTATTGCTATTATCCAACAACAATACTCGAAACGAGTACAAATGTCGTGAAATATTTGTACTCGACCGCTTTATCATGTTCCGTTTTCCATGCGAATGATTAAAAAACGGTGGAAAGTCAGCATTCTGAGAAAAGGAAACTTCACTGCGAATACTCTGTCGATGAGAAAACATTTTACTCATTAAAAAATAACATTCCTCTCTAATTTGAGAAAAAAAATCCTTGATGTATTCTGTCTTGAATCGAACATGTTTCTCGTAGCTGCGAGGAATGTTCGAGGAATGACTTTTAATACCGTATATAAAGAAGTGTAAAATGACACACCCATAATTTTACTGTTGGTCCGTCGAAGTACTGTGAAGCGAACCGCGGGCATCTTCCTCCACTTGCTTCCCTCAGATAGGTCCACGTTTTCTTTCCAGTCTAACTTCTAAAAAACTCACAGATGTTTTTTACAGCTCTACATTGATAAATAAAATTCAGCCTAGGAGTAGCTGGTAAATTCATCAGTTAATTATTTTTAGAAGCATCAAATCTTACAGGAGGAACTGATTTTTGTTTTTCTCTTCTCTACCACAGAAAATCCACTAATTTTAAACTTACACTCAGATGTTTGGCCTCATGCGATATTAAAGGTTCTGGGCCGGATCTCTGGCTCGAAAGCCAATTAACAATAACCCAGGATTAAAACTTGATTAAGGGTTCAATTTCTCTAGTATAAGAGTATTTTCGTTGCTTATGTTTTGTGGAGTTTGAGATTGGTCGACGTCAAAACTTTGGGACAAAAAAGTATAAAAAGAAAACCTCACCGATAAGTTAAAGAATTAAAAACAAAATTCACGGTAATCCTGGATTAGCTTAATCGTGCTTTGAGCAACCCGGCCCAGAAGGTGGTGAGTTTCAACTCACACTCCTGATGTTCACCTTTGCTATGAAACTCTGGGAAGGACTGAACGGACATAAATGAAAGTCAAATTGCTCAGATTTTTAGTTACTTTTTTAGTTTCTTGCCGCCCGGGTGGGGTAGGGAGTAGGGGACAGGGCCAGAACTGGTCGGGATTAAATGAAGAACTGAATAGCTGCTAGAGCTGTCTATATGGCATGCCATTGGGATGATTTATTCCACTGTCATGCACAAGCGGCAGGGGTAATTTGCCGAACGCAGAACGCAGAACGCAGAACGCCGAACGCGAAACAAAATTACCGAAACAAGCAAAACCCATAACCATTATTGAGAGCTAACCGTAAACAGGCTAACATGGGCCTTTTTTGGCTAACCTGAGTGATATTCAGGCTAACCGGAGTGCTTTTTTGGCTAACCTGAGTGCAAAGTACACTCCGGTTAGTCTGACTATCGCTCAGGTACAGCCTGTGTACAGTTAGCTCTCAGTAACAGTAGTGGGTTTTGCTTGTTTCGGTGATTTTGTTTGGCGTTCGGCGTTCTGCGTTCGGCAAATTACCACCTGCCGATGCACAAGGCCTTTTATGTGCCATAATGATTCCATTTAGCTCCCTCCTTCCCATAAGCATCCCCCAGGTTTAGTTTAGGTTGAGTGAAGTATGATTCTGCAGTTTCAGAAGATATTCACACCCACCTGGTGTTTGTCTTATACTATAGAGAGTTAATTTGCAGGAAAATGACTGAAAAACCGCAAAGGCAGGACCAATACCAGGAATCCATCTTATAAAGGTGTCTGTTAAGAGTGAACGACTGTACATCTAACACTTATTCATAAATAATCTTATATCCATTCTAGCGAAAGTATATTGGTATTATGAAATAATATTTCCACCATGCAATTCTTTACAAATTCGTTTTAATAAAATGTAAGGGTTATAAGGAATACTAATGATAAATACCTTAGATAGCTGAGAAAGGTCAGAAGATGCTGCTTGTAATCTCTGAATGCACTCTTCAAAATCTAAAACAAATGCAAATCACACATGAATAAAGAGATTTAAAAAAAAACACAAAGAGGTTTTAATTGTCTGTGTAGTGTACACATTCATGGAAGATGTAATTGCAGTAATGAAGTAATCGTCTTTTTTTTTTCGCGGTGTAGTCACTTGTGATGTGAATCACCATGTTTCAACTGCACACTGTTAGTCTTCATCAGGCGAAGGGAGTGTAGAAGATGAATACCATTTCACCTGGAGTAACAACATCTGAACCACTCAAAGATGAGTCACTTTTTATCACGGGCTGGTACATTTTCTCTGCAAAACAAACAAGAATGCAATGCTTGAGTTTGCTCTACTCAAATTATCAAAATACAGTCATGTATGATCTTGACCACAACTACAAAAAACCCTGAAAGAATGACTAGTTACCAGTGCTCTAACGTCCTAGTGTAGCTCATTCCTGAACCAGCATCCATATATGTCATATATGCGTACAATTAAATAATGAGTTCGTTATCGCATTGTTACGACAGTGTGTGATTTTAAGCCAAAGACGTTTACTTTCCCCGAGATAGACTTTGCAGAGAGCGCACTGAAAACATTCAAAGAAAGTTCGATTGCCTGTTCGGAATTTGGAAAACGTAATAATGGAGGTAAGGGTTCGTTAGTTGGAAGAAAATTAAAGAATCGTGATAGCAATTAACTCAGAACAAAAAGCAGCAAGCTTTTCGGATTGTCGAGATGTCTTGAGAGATGAGATGTCTCATGCGCGCGCTGTATAAATTTTCAAATAGGGCGTTAGAACTCAAACAACATAAACTGTTGCCCTAAACCAGGAAGCATGGTTTTGGAAACAAGTTACTGTTTCTCTGATTATCCGTGCGCGAAGCTATGTTTAGAAAGGATCTGAACATAATCAATTTTATCTCCGATACACATTTTCCATGTGAAATACTGAAATACAGTTAGGCTGCAAGTACAGAATAAGTGCTTTGACCTGCGTACCGGGACAAAATATCCATAGATAAGCATTGCGTGACATCCCAAAAACGGTGCGTGCATGAAAAGCCCTTTCATGTACGTAAATGACCGTTTTTTTACAGTTTCCCCTCGCGTGAAACTAACAAAATCAGGCGCTCGCGCGTGAAAAAAAAACGATATTTGAAGGATTATCCCCGCGAAAATTTTCTTGCCAGTCGTTCTGACGAAGTATGCAACAAAGAAGTTTCATATCTTGGACTGGGTCGTAAAAATGCCGATAGCACTGTCAGCAACGGTAATAATAAACAAACTTCAACTTGTTAAAAATCTGCTGATCGCGTCTTACAAGCATTTTGCGCGCGCTCGGTGTTAAGGTAAGGAAGCTCGTTCAAATATCTTTGATAATTGATGTAAACCTTTTTGAGAATCTATTTTGCTTGACTTATTGTACTGCTGTTATCTAAGTTAGAAAATAATTGTATTGCTGTCAACGTTTAATTTTCCCCAAATCTGAATCTGCTTATTATATGCTTACTTACTTGTCATCGCTAATTGTGACGACAGTGTGACGTAGATAATTATAAGTCAAATCGTTTCGTCGTAGTAGAGTCGTACAGTCATACTGACAGTAAAGAATCTTAAAATGCTAAGAGCTTCTCTATTTACGCAGAGATCGCATTTTAGTCCAAATCATTGAGGTAGGTGGTTCATATTTCATCGTTTTATGATATAAATGTACTTTAACAAGCACAGTGAAATTTATTGAACACCGAGTGGACCCGAGTGGGTTTTGGTGACGGGTTCTCAACTGTAGAGAAATGGTAATTTTGAGCGCAATCGGGCGTGTTCTGATATTTCCCTAGCCTTGATAGTTCAATGCTCTACATTTAACACTCATAGTTCCACAGCGATTTGATAATTTATAATAATACACAGAAACACGAAAATTTACCCAAGTTAACAAGAGGTAAAAAATTTCACGTCTTGTTGAATCCAGCTCCCCAATGTACTTGGCCGTATTTCAAGACTTTGTGAAATTGTTCCTGGTTAGAAATAACATTTATATATATATTTTAATCCTTCGCCGATGAATGGCAAAATCATAGGGGCCGTTAACAACACCGCAATGTCACCTACTGCGGTAACGGAAGAAGAGGCCAAGTGCCTAAACTCCAGTACCAGTGAGTTGGCAAAATCTAAAGACGAACTGGAAACTGCTTGCGGAAACAAAGTATAATCAACAAGCCGAGTCAACTTGCCACCAGCCGGTCGGAGAGAACGAAGAGAAGAGTGTTAATGACAAGTTAATGAACACTCAATAATTAAAAATGATGGTCGAGAAGAACGAGATGAGAGAGGTAAGTGGCGCCAAGGTAAAGCTTTTTTACAGCGGCTGGTGAAATGTCAGAACTTCTTTTTCTTATGACAGCAACATTTCAAAGCTTTGTCTCCCGGTGGTGCTCTTGTTGTCACCTTCCCTTCGGATGTTGGAAATATTTGTCCTTGTGCAAAGTACATTGAAGTGCACGCACTTCCGACTAACTAGCCTAGCAGGTCAATCAGCTCTCAATAACAGTAATCCTAAGCCAATCTTAACACGATAAAGGCTTTAATAATTCAGGATTTAAGTAATATTTTTCATTTAAGGATAGTTTATCAATCTGCAATTCTTGCTAACAAAGCTTCTAATTTCTAGAGAAACTATTGTGCTTTCTCGGCGGGAAGTGGCGTACTTAGTTCAGTGATTATCAACTGGACTTCGATTGTGTTTTTGAACTACAAATCAGCGACCTGCAATGTAAAAATTTAACTTTAAGATAATTTTCAGCCCTACAAGTTTGACTGATAATTATTGCCAGTTCCTAAACAGTGCCGATCAACCCTGCATGGATGCCAAATTCAGAAAAAGGAACTGGAACTCTGCCAAAGGAGCAAAATTTCGTTCCTGGTCAAAATGATTGTGTGTTATGTGGCATCTTTGTGTATCCGGGCAGTTAAAATTTTGTTGTAGCAATTTGGGGTCGCCATGCAGCTCTCGTAAGGTCTCACATTAGTGGCTGAGAGAACAATAGAACAAACAACAAGAACAATGCCCCTAGCCCCCAAAACAATAGCAGCTGCTACACTAGAGGACCAGTAGAATTACAAGCTTACGAGAGCTGCGTAACTATTCGCAATTTGGTTTGAAGTTTGGGTGTTCGGTCTGTCTGTCGATCTAAAGAAAACCAAGTGAGGCTCGGCGGAAGATTTCTTCGACTCCTCAGGCGGATACCATTTTCCATGGCTCATCGGTCTGGACCGATAGCACAATATGATGGCGCTTATCATTTGTTCGTGTGCAACCTTCAACAAGAACTAAATCCCTTATCCATTTCCATGGTTGGTTAACTGATCTGAAAAGTCATTTACCTGTTCAATCTGTCTGTTCTTTCTCAATCATTGGTGGTTAGCCAGCCAGACAGCTGAATTTTAGACAAACAGTGGCACTGTTTTATTTGTATTATTTTATTTTATCTTATTTTATTTCAGCATGTCAGTAAACCAGTAAAGCTCTCACGTTAAGATGTGAAGGTAATTTTGATTTTAAAACACAACGAACGATCCCCTAGATATAGGAATTTTACACCACATTTTGCTCTAAAACTGGTGATTAATCGGCCTGCAATTAATGTCCAGGGCTGATTGTTTTTTTCGTTTTTTTTTTCTTTTACAAATTACTGTTTCTCCGCATGTTTCTGTTATCTGTAGGCGAACGAGATGCCTTCCGTCAATGACAATTATGTCATATTGTTGGATGACATAAATGTTATTGGTGCAGGGGATCTGTTCTGTGGAACAAGACCCCCCCCTGACATCAGATAGCAGCCTAATTTCACGATTTAAAATGTTTAGACGGGTTTTCCTCTCGATTTGACAGCTTTTCTGAACGATTAGAGAGGTGTATTATCTACAAACCTGTGTTTCAAGCGCCGGTTTTACGATAAGGCACCTCTCTGAACGCTAGCAAAGTAAGAGCTTTTGTAAGCCTGTTTACAAAATGCATTACTTAAATTTCTTACGTTACTAACATTACTTCCAATACTTATTACAGTATTTATATATAATTATTTACCCACCAATGGGAAAGGCAAACAGCCGCTCAACTGCTGATGGCATGTATGGTTATTTATTAGTACTGCGTACACAAATTCTTAGTATATATACAAGCCTACATGCTTACAGTTACTTGAGAAATGTGCGAATCAGGCTTTTATAAGCCTGGTTCGCTCATTCCTCAAGTAAGTGACAAAGTAACGTATTATTAGCTACTGAAGATTTTCATTAAAATTGAACAAAGCTTATAAGATAATTATGCCTCACCTGAAAGTCAATATTTTTTTCAGTGTCGAGATTCTGACAAAACATACTTCATCGTTTTTAACGTCATTTGAGTGTTCAATGTTCATACTCGCATATGCCTAGTGCTAATAATTCTGTTTGCGTCAAGAAGTGAAATTACAAGAGATATTTGTCGAAGATGATAAAAAGATAAAATTAAGTAACCAGGCCAAAATTTCTCACAACTTTATTCCAGTGAAAATCTAGTGAAAGAGGAACTAATTAATATTTTGTCTTTGTTTGCATCGTTCTCCGAGGACCTTCTTACGTCACTTGTAGGGCAATTTTGGCACCAGTTAACGAAAATAAAATATATTAATATTATTGTTTCTACTGCCTGTCGTATTTCTTACAGATAAATCAGTGAAAGTAAAAATATGCGTCAAGACAATCTGCCATGGTTGATGAGAGGAAAACAATGCTATCATTAAGAGCTGATTGACCGGTTAAACTGGTTAGTCGGAAGAGCGTGCACTCCGGTTAGCCTGGTTCGATAGCACTCCGCCTGTAGCCTGTTAACGGTTAGCACGATATATGTACTTAGAACTTTCTGGGTTTGCGTTGTATCTTTTAATTTGGGTATTCCATTGACCCGGAAAGGGTGGTCAGTGTAACTACTGAAGATTTGAATTAATTGAACAAAGATAATTATATCTCAACAAGTTAACTTTAAAGTTAGGAAAAGGAATTTTTGTAACATTTTTGTAGCCTTATTTTTGCACGTTTGTTCTTTGGTGAAAAGAAAAAAATGTTTTTTAATTTTGCCATAAGAGAAATGGGAAGCAAAGTTTTCCTGAGTAAAACGCAACTGCAGTCTTACCGAATCCCTGCTCGAGATTGTGTTGCACAGTCTCGAGCAGGGATTCGGTTAGACTGCACATGGGGAACCTACGGGTCTATTGCCATTCTATTGTTTTACATACATGCATATTTACTTTGTGTCAAGATCCGTGGCAAAAATTTGAAATCGCAGTTCTTCCTCGAAAGCGTCCAGTAGTGTTTTTTCGCGTTGCATATAAGCGCGATTGCAAATGTTACCACGGAAAAAATGTGATAAGTAAAACTCTTGCAACAGCTGCCGTCGATATTCATGTTTTCTTCCCCAATTATATGTTTTTATGTTTAATTCCTGAACCAACGGAAAACCTGCTCATGGCAAGATGAACAGCATGAGCCCTGGATTACAACTTGGAGAGGCTAAATTGAACACCATAGTTAACTTCAAAGTAAGGAAAAGGAATTTGTGTAAACGTTTTTGTACCCTAATTTTTGCATGTTTGTTCTTTGGTGAAAAGAAAAAAATGTTTTCTAATTTTGCTATGAGATCAATGGGAAGCAAAGTTTTCCGGAGTAAAACGCAACTGCAGTCTTACCGAATCCCTGCTCGAGATTGTGTTACACAGTCTCGAGCAGGGATTCGGTTAGACTGCACATGGGGAACCTACGAGTCTATTGCCATTCTATTGTTTTACATACATGCATATTTACTTTGTGTCAAGATCCGTGGCAAAAATTTGAAATCGCAGTTCTTCCTCGAAAGCGTCCAGTAGTGTTTTTTCGCGTTGCATATAAGCGCGATTGCAAATTTTACCACGGAAAAAATGTAATAAGTAAAAGTCTTGCAACAGCTGCCGTCGATATTCATGTTTTCTTCCCCAGTTATATGTTTTTATGTCTATTACCTGAACCAACGGAAAACCTGCTCATGGCAAGATGAACAGCATGAGCCCTGGATTACAACTTGGAGAGGCTAAATTGAACACCATAGTTAAGGAAAAGGAATTTGTGTAAACATTTTTGTACCCTAATTTTTGCATGTTTGTTCTTTGGTGAAAAGAAAAAAAATGTTTTCTAATTTTGCTATGAAAGTTTTCCTGAGTAAAACGCAACTGCAGTCTTACCGAATCCCTGCTCGAGATTGTGTTACACAGTCTCAAGCAGGGATTCGTTTAGACTGCACATGAGAAACCTACGAATCTATTGCCATTCTAGGCGTGTTTTGGTATTTCCCTAACCTTAATTGATAGCTCAATGTACCATATTTAACACTCACAATTATAAAAATGTATGAAAAACGCGAAAATTTACCCAAGTTAACAAGAAGTAAAAAACTCCATGTCCTGTTGAATCCAGCTCTCCAATGTACTTGGCCGTATTCAAGACTTAATGAAATTGTACGCTATAGAACTCCAGGTTAGAAATAACATTTATATAATGAAGATGATCTTTTTCAACAATGACACGAGCATGGGACAAAGAAAAATTCTGAGTCCCCGACGGGAATCGAACCCATGGCCTCCCAGACACCAACCGATAAAGTCCAACCCGGAAACTGTCGAAACTGCATGCGGAGACAAATCATAACCGACAAGCCGAGTCAACTTGCATTGCGATCAGCCATCCGGAGAGAACGAAGAGAAGAGTGTTAATGAACACTCATCAATTAATAATGATGGGGAGAAGAACGAGATGAGAGAGGTAAGTGCCGCCAAGATAAAGCTTTTTTTCAGCGGCTAATAATTTTGATTGGTCGTGAAGGGCCGTGGTGGAATGAACCTTTTTTCTTATGACAGCAACATTTCAAAGCCCTATCTCCCGCCTGTTTTCTTGGCCTTTCTTGTTGTTACACTTTATCCATCCCATCTGGTGCTGGTAATATTTGAATTATCAAAGCTCTTACAACGGGAATGTGGACAATACACTGACCACCCTTCCTGGGTCAATGGAATACCCAAATTAAAAGATACAACGCAAACCCAGAATGTTCTAAGTACATATATCGTGCTAACCGTTAACAGGCTACAGGCGGAGTGCTATCGAACCAGGCTAACCGGAGTGCACGCTCTTCCGACTAACCAGTTTAACCGGTCAATCAGCTCTTAATGATAGCTTTATTAAGGGGGTCCTTCTTAACTACAAATCTAGAGCAGTTGCTGAAGATCTAGACCATTCTTAGTGTCAAGCATGGTAAATTTTGGAGGGGAGGAATATTGTGCGTGCATAACTATGCCAGACCCAAACCGCGCGTTAGAATTTAAAATCCCTAGAACTTGGAGGAACTAATGTAGAATGTCATTTTTGTTTTAGAATCAGAGATAACAGAGCCTCCTTTATAATCCTACGTATGGAATTACCATTTACACGTAAGAAAAGGAACGCTACTGAAAAAAGTCTGGGTTTTTCTTTGACCTCTAACTCTAACCTGCAAACAATTACTGATTGCAGTATAACACTGCATTAAAAATATTCAGTAGTCGCTGAAAAAGCCTCTTCTAGGCGTGCGGTTAGTGGAGGAGCAGCATGAAATATGTGATTAGCGCGAGAACAGCGATAGGAAAATTCGATAGCGGTCTTCTCACTCTCGCCTCAGTTTGATTCAAACTCAGGTTTGTAGATAATGCACCTCTTTAAACTTTAGTAAAGTAAGAGATTTGGTTAGCCTGTTTACAAAATGTATTACTTTAATTACTTGCGTTACCAACATTACTCCCAATATTTATTACAGTGTTTATATAATTGTTAACACACAAATGGGAAAGTCAGCCCCGAATGGAACAAATGGAACATGTCAGCCCTGAAATTATCGGCCTACAGATCAATGTTAGCGCATTTTTCAGACTCCTGTAGTTAACTGTATAATTTTTATAAAATGTTAAGACAGGTTTTCCTCTCGGTTTTTCAGCTTTTCAGAACGATTAGAGTGCTGCATCATCTACAAACCTGAGTTTGATTCAAACTCAGGCTTGAAGATAATTCACCTCTTTAAGATTTAGTAAAGTAAGAGATTTTGTTAGCCTGTTTACAAAATGTATTACTTTAATTACTTGCGTTATCAACATTACTCCCAATACTTATTATAGTGTTTATATAATTGTTTACACACAAATGGGAAAGTCAGCCCTGAATGAAACAAATGGAACGAGTCAGCCCTGAAATTACCGGCCTACAGATCAATTTTAGCGCATTTTTCAGTCTCCTGTAGTTAACTGTATGATTTTTATACAATTTTAAGACAGCTTTTCAGAACGATTAGAGAGGTGCGTTATCTACAAACCTGAGTTTGATTCAAACTCAGGTTTGTAAATGATACACCTCTTATTACAGTATTTACACACAAATGGGAAAACCAAACAGCCGTGCAACTGCTGATGGCATGTATGATTATAATTTTCTGCCTATACAAATTCTCAAGTAAGTGACAAAGTAACGTATTATTAGCTACTGAAGACTTTGATTAAATTGAACAAAGATAATTATATCTCATGATCAACTGAAAGTCGAGTTCTTCTTTAATTGAACACCATAGTTGATCTTAAAGTAAGGAAAAAGGAATTTGCGTAAACATTTTTGTACCACAATTTTTGCATGTTTGTTCTTTGGTGCAAAGAAAAACTTGTTTTCTGATTAACTATGGGAGAAATGGGAAGCAAATTTTTTTTCCGGAAAATTTTGCTCCTCATTTCTCTCAGAGAGAAATGGGAAGTCTTGCTCAGGCTGAAACACAGTCTCGAGCAGGGATTCGGTAAGACTTCATATGAGGAACCTAATAGTCTACATACATCGTTAAACCGTGTCAAGATCCGTTCGCGAATCCGTGGTAAAAATTTGAAATCGCAGTTCCTCCTTGAAAGCGTCCAGTAGCGTTTTTTCGTGTTGCATATAAAGGCGTTTGCAAATTTTACCACGGAGAAAATGTGATAAGTAAAAATGTTGCAACAGCTGCAGTCGATATTCATGTTTTCTTCCCCAGTTATATGGTTTCATGTTTACTACCTGAGCTCCGGTCAACCGACGAAAAACCTGCTCACGGCAAGATGAACAACATGAGCCCTGGATTACAACTTGGAGAGGCTAACTGTCTCCCTTAGCCAGAACAGAAAAGAAAGGGAAAGAAATAAAGATTTCTATTTAAAAATTTCCGCCATCGCAGCTAGTTAACTGGATATTTCTGGGTTTTTTTGTGTGTCTGTGCCTCTACGATATTTCCATCGTGCCGCGTTAAACACTTTCCTCGTCATAAGCTGTTCATTTAAGGAAGGGAGGGGAAGGTGTCCCCAGAATTGTGGATTTTAACTGATTGATTTTATCAACTTACGATCTTTCTATTTTTTATTATTTTGCAGATATTCCGATTTATATTTATATCGAAGGAAACAAAAACATAACGGTCCATTTTTATTAACAATTGCTATAATAACAAGCATCTTTAGCTGCAGATGGCTAGGATGGAAATGGATTGCAACTTGAAAAATTGAGGCTGAGCTTTTCAAGTTGTTTCCACACGTCTTCAAAAAATCGATATTTATAGCTGCAGTTTGATTTTATCCTCAAATTAAGGTTCTATCTTCCTTTAGATGTTCAAAGATAATGTTTCTCATTCCCAGGTAAAACCATCCTCTCCAGGCGATTTTCCGCTAGAAAACGACTTCTAAACTTTTTTACATTCATCCACGATAATTCACCCTAGCTCCTCTTTGTCTAAGTCTCGCAGCTTAGGCAATTTTCATTTTTCAACGAAGTTTTATTTCGAATCGATTGTCCTCAATTGGGTTAAGCTCCCTACCACTAATTTCAGAGCAGTTTAGACCAAAAATCTGCGAAATCCCCCGTGAGAGTGCTCTTTTAAGGATTGAAACATTTTAACCTTCGATCGTAAAAGGCGTCAATTAAGTTAATTTTTTTGACTTCAGTTTTATCTTTTTCGATCCTTATATATTTACATATTAATAAATGATAAAAAATATTGTTAATATGTAAATATGTATGAATGGAAAAAAATGATGGAAGTGCGGATGCTGTTTTATTTATCTTTGTCCCATTATCAAAGGGATGATTCAGGCCCGTAGGGTGGGGGGGTTCGAGGGGTTCGAACGAACCCCCTAAAATTTTTGAAGTCGGCATTTTTGGGAGGTTGAAAAGGTAAAAAAATTTTACACAAAACAATCAAAAGACTGTGACCGGTCGATTACACGGACGACTACCCTCCAGGATTATCGGAGGAAGCCGCAACATTTTGGCACTGTATTGAGAAGTTCTAATCTTTTGGAATGGTTCATTGATGTTAGCCATGCTTTCAATCCTTGTCGTGGCGCCCGCAGCAATCAGAACTAGCGTTAGGTGGCTGGATAAGCAAGCATGCGCATTTGTCAGAAACCAAATTTTCAAGATGGCGAAACGCAAGTCCAGCAGTTTTACTTCATTGGATCTGTGGCTATTTCATCTACCTGGCACAAGAAGTTGAGGACCACCGCAGATTTTGCCAACAGATCTGTATCATGCATCTGACAGTATCGTTGCGTTATAATTCATTATCAATTTTGAGGGGAAGACACCCATTGATTAAATCACACATGCACATTGGAACTGATTACAATGAAAAATAATGAAGAAAAAGTTGTATATTCATAAAGTCCATAACTTGCGTGATTGAAAAATTTTTAGAAAGATTTATTTAAAACTCTACATTGAAAACGATGAGAGGAAAGAACATTGTTTTGTGGATTTCTGGACAAAGCTCTTAGTCTAAGACAGTGTGTAAGCATAATTTTGCAAAATAATCCTAATCAAAATTTCTAAAAGTTATAGAATTACCCCTGGGAACAAACAGATATTCTGTACTTGCTAAGTCACGGAAAATGTTCAGTAGTTGTTTCTAAAATAAATAATTGTATAACAGGTCAGATAATTCATCATTCTTTCATTTTCTTGTCCACTCATCCACCCTGCATGTAATTTTAATATTTGTGTTTTGAAAACTGTCTAAATGCACACACCCATTTCTGAACATTTCAGAATTCTTTTGGAATGAAAATTATTTTCCGAAGAGCTAATATTGAAGGAAAATGCATCCCACCTCGGAAATGATGTCAAAATGCAGGAAATGGCACTAGAGAGAACCTAAATTTGCAAAATTTTCTGGGGGGGGGGGGGGGGCATGCCCCCAGAACCCCCTAAATACTCACTCGCGCCTTCGGTGCTCATGTTAGCGTCTCTGGTGCTAAAAAATACCTCCCAAAAAATAAAAGAACCCCCCTCAACAGAACCCACCCTACGGGCCTGTGATTTCATGACGAGAATAACACAAAGTGCACACTAACAATTTTTTTTCAGTTATTCAATAAATTCAAATTTCCAATAATAATCTGTGCAGTTTTTTCAAATAATGTCCTCTTCTTTCCACGACTGTTCATTAGATCGCCTCCACAATGGATTCAATTGTGTCTCTTTTCTCTTCTGAAGTGCAGCCTAAAAAATCCAAGCATTTTTCGAAGAAGCATTTGCGATCGTTAATATCACAGGATTCTAACGGACAATCTTCAATGTCACAGTTGTTTGCATAGTTCAGACAGTTACTAACACATGATCGCTGCCGAGGGGGAATCCGATTGGCTGAAGAGAGGGAAATAATCCCGAATAACATGACTGCAGATATGATGGGGGATACCTTCATCTGAAAGAAAACGAGAAATAATTTCGATAATTAAAGAAATTGACTAACTTAAACATTGTCAGTGGTCGATGTGAATTGTGGTACGAAGTTAACGATTTTCTTTTATTTAAAACTTTTTTCTCCTTTATATAACTAAGTGCTTCGATACTGTAAAGAACATTTCAATTTTAATCGCTATGTTCTAAGTGGAGGAGGCGATTAGAGTGGTGGATTATGTTTTCCATACACTTTGGAACTATTACTTCATTAATTAAAACTGCCCTCAAAGTATAAATAAATAATAATAATAATAATAATAATAATAATAATAATAATAATAATAATAATAATAATAAAATATTTATATAGCGCCAATATCCTAAAAGTTCAAAAGCGCTTTACAGTTAGAAGTATTAAAAACACTTGAAAAATATCAAAAATTGTAAAATAGTTATAAAAATGCCTTAAGACTAATAAAATAAAAATAAAAAATGTCGCTAAAAAGTTATAAAAATGCTCTCTTAAAAAGGAACGTTTTTAGTTTATGTTTAAAAAGGGACACTGAGGAGCTGTTCTTGATGTCAGACGGAAGAGTGTTCCAGAGTGTAGGAGCTGCTACAGAGAAAGATCTTGCGCCATATGTTTTCAAATTGAAGTGCGGAATGGAAAGAAGTTCTTTAGAAGATGAACGTAGCTGACGAGACGGAGTGTAAGGAGTGAGAAGATCGCGAACGTATGAAGGTGCCAGATCGTTTAGGGCCTTGTACGTGATGAGTAGAATTTTAAAGATAATACGGTAGTTAACAGGAAGCCAGTGGAGATTAAACAAAATAGGTGTAATGTGTTCGTGTTTTCTAGAGAGGGTGATGAGACGAGCAGCGGCATTCTGGACGTGCTGTAACTTTTTTAAAAGACAATTTGGTAAGCCATAGAGTAGAGAATTACAGTTATCCAATTTTGAAGAAACAAACGCATGAACAAGTATTTCAGTGGTGGTCGATGGCAGGTACTTCCTTATATTGCTGATATTACGGAGATGATAAAAATATGATTTGCAAATAGTTGCAATATGTTCATTAAAACGAAAATGATGGTCAAAAATGACACCGATGTTTCTTGCTTTCTGTGACGAGCAGATGGTTTCATTGACGACAGAGATTTCTTGAAGAGTGGGTCTCGGTAGATGTTTTGCGGAGATCACTAGAAGTTCAGTCTTATCCTTGTTAAGTTTAAGACGATTAATCAACATCCAGTGATCAATCTCATGTACACAGCGCTCGATGTTGGACATAGCTAAATCCCTATCACTGGGTATAGTTGGCTGAAAGGACAGGTGCATAGTGGCAGGTCCTATAAACATCTGAAAAATGTGTGCAATCTGTTAACGACTTTTGAAATATTTACGAAGTACGAAAAGCAAATCGGGAACAAGTAGTTTTGAAATAAATCAGAGGAGCTATTCGGTTGTTACATCAGAAAATATTTCTCTGCATCCAAAGGAAAAAAGCAAGAAATTATTAGTGGACATGGTGATTCAAACACGAGTTTTCTTCGCCAGAATCACGGGAATCAAATCCCTTATGAGAAAACGTGCCACGTCCACCTTTACAATAGTAAGCTCTTTGCAGAATAAAACAGCTACCGTCGCGTAGCAAGAGCCCTACCGTTAACTGTCGAGCAAGGGAAGAGGCGAGGGAAGAGGCGAAGGAAGCCGAGTAAAATTGACCGACACCTGAACCTCGGAAATGACTTTGCCATTTTCAGAGCAAATATGGAGATTTTCTGTTCACAATTGTAAGTTAATAATTAATAGATTGATATCAAATTAGACTCTGTTCGTTTGAGGGGTGTGTATGAATGTTTTCTATTTTATCATCCCTTTTCCGACTGTATTCCTCCTTAAATCATATTTCCGTTGCATATGTCCGGCATCGATATCGATATTTCCCTTCATATCCTATTTCATTAATGTTATATGACCCCCCAAGAAACTGTTAAAAGGATATCGAAAAAGGGGTTAGTCGGTAGCAATCTAATCCTATAACCTTTTTCGTTAATGTTTTCCAGGTGTTGCGTTTCTGGTCACATTAATTTTCAATTCAAATGGCGCAGATAGTCATTTTTCAGCACTAATCTACATATTTCTTTACTGCGATAAAACCTTAAGAGGCCTACTTGACAGACAATCTTCAAGGGTTCTAATTCCATTACGAAAACGATCTTCCGGAAACCATTCTCGCCCTTCTTATCCAAACAACAACAAAAACGTTTGCAACGAAAAAATTGTAAATTTCATCAATGTCAACTTCGCCCATGAATAGACTTACATAGTAAATACTGAATAAAAGCAATTATGCGCTATAAAAATGGGCATTAGAATGGCGAGTAATATTCTGGTAGTGCATGACTAGTATCGGTAAACGCGGAGATTTTATTTAAAGCTTTAAAGGGAATACCCACGACAAATGACAAACGGAGAATTATTTGGTACATGACAACGAACAGTTGTCCATAATATATATAGGTTTAGGCAGGCCTCAAAACGGAGTTAATTTCTTGCTCGAGTTTTACAGTGTTTCTAAATAAGTAACCACACTATTTCTAAGCGAATACTGTGGCCTATATAGGTACAAGATAAATTTTAATCGCTAAATCGCTTTAATTGTTAAACTCAATATCTTACGGCACAAGAAATTTGCTCACATGAAAATTAAAATCTCGAGGCACAACAAAATAAACTCACGGCAATATAATACAATGACATCGTTAACCTCTCCTGCCTCTCATGGTTTTGTTGACGAACGAGAAGTCAATATATTTCGTGGTTAACCCGTCTGAATTTTACTTTTCTGGCCTGTAACTGGTTGTAAAATTGAAATTGATGTCACTACACGTTATTGCGTTCCTCACGTACGCACTTAGGCGCACACATCAAATTTAGTAAAACGATTTAGAACTTTTACTATACGCTAATACACCTGTAAGAATAAACTGACAAATGCAAATTGTCGCACTTACTGTCAAAATGACAAATGGCCAATTTCTCAGTACTGGCCCAAAATTAAACAAACGTAAGCAGACGAAAACAATCCTGAACAATGCCTGCATTCGTGATAACACTATTTTATATATATATATATATAAACTTACCTTTTTTTGTTAATATATAAGTCTGTAGAGAACCCTTTCTGGTCAGCAAGCTATGTAAAAGAGTAGTCACTTATGAATCGAACGCTTGTATTTAAAGCATATGGCAGTTGAATGTCAAGATAAGAGTCACTGAAAGTTTCCTCCACGTGAATGATAACAAAATTTAATTTTTCCTTGCCATGAGAGCTTTTTAATTGTATATCTTCACTTATCTTTGTTTGCACACATGTGGAAACGTTTTATTGTTTGAATTTTCCATTTTATTGAAATGCATTTTTCCCAACATCTGTTTGCTATATAGACCATGAAATAACTAATGAGCCACTGAAATAAAAATGTGTGAGTGTAAAGATCGATTTGTTTTTCTGTTGTAGAAGATGGCAAACGGCTTGAAATGTTTGAAATTTAACTTTCCACCTTCATAATTGTTCGTTTGTTCGATTTACTTTCTGTGTTGATGGTAATCATGAGTCCAAACGTTTATGCAATATTTGTTTTAATTTTTTTTAAAAAAAGCTTAAATACACTGTAGGAAGGTTGTACGTTGTGAGAAGAGTTTTGTTCTTATGCGAAGTAAGACCCTGTTAACAATTACACGGTAAAAAGAAAAAATATAGATATAGAGGGAAAAATGAAGAGATAGATTTAAAGAATAAAGTTGGAAAGTAAAATCAAGCTGAGCTGATATACAAATCCTTATCGATGTTTGGAATTTTTATGAAACATAAATGATAATAAATTTAACTATAGCTGTACAATTGCAGAGCCGGTCGATAGTACATGCAATGAACAGGTTGACAACTGCTGGCTGAGTAAAACTTTAGATTTACGATATGGAACTATTGAAAGATATTTATCGATCAATTGCTATCTTTTCAATTTTTAAAGGAAACCGACCAGATGGCTAAAAGCCTTACCCTGTATTTGCGTTAATGAAAGAACGTGGAGGCGAGAAAAAAACTTATGCGTTACAACTTCTAAATAGCGTACGCGACGCGGAATAATGTGTTAGAGAAAATTAAAATTCAACAGTTTCACCTGTGCTTAACAGACCACAATCAAAATTTACGGAAAATTACTTGCTAAACTCAAATTTAAAGCTCTCTAAATCTTAATGCGCATGCTCATCGTTAGGTCCAAATTTGGAACAAACGCACATTTATCATTCGTCCTGTGCGCTGTTTAGTTTATTTGCATTTTGCAGAAACTATTACATCTCTGCGCATTAATCAGTTTATTTTTCTACCATTTTAAAAAGTTTTATAAATTGAAAAGAAAAGTCCCTTTTAATTATGGTTCACGGAAATATAGTTTTAAGTTTATACCAGCTTAGTTGCTGAATGGGCCACAGCGGATAAATAAAGCCGCCTATCCAAAAGGAACATGGATCCAGAGCTGACATGTGTGGCAAAATTGTCGCTGTTCACGTAATTAAATATCTACATTAATTTCAATGTTTATAAAAAATGGCCTAGTTTTCTTGCTTCATTTTCCAATGCATTGCATTTGAGATTTGTTACAAAATATTTTTAGCCGGAATTTAAATAGAATATTGTGTCCATTAATCGAAAATATGCTCTTTACTGGCTTGGTTGAGGACAATATTCCTTGTGCTCAGCTCTTCTTAGCTGACTTTCCTATTACTTTTTTAAAATTAAAATTTTCTGAGAGTAGAATGGACAGAATAAAAATGTCATGTGCTCGAAAAAACGTTATTTGTAGTGTGCAGATTTAAGTAATAGAAATTCTATGTATAATGCGCTGATACCACTTGAATATGGCGAAAAGCGCACTACAACTAAAATGTAAAGAAAAAAGTTAAAAAAGGAAAAATGTAAAATATCTTCACTAAAGAAGCTTTACGTCGGAGCTGGATCAAGTACAAGTCATTCATAGCATGATAAATGAACTAAGCTTTATTCCTTTTGCGGTGACAGCGACTACCACAGTTCCCAATTCAAAATTGCTGCGCATGCTTCATACTACTTTTTTCTCCGCTGGTTGACTAGAATGGCTGATATTTGCAATGTCAAGGAGAAATCATAAGCGTTACAGACAATGAAGTAAAAAAATTATTAATGAATGAATTTTATGAGTTGTGAATTTAAATTTTGTTAGAAATCATGTGCAAAAATGCATTACCAAATATAATAACACGTCACGCAAAAGCTGAAATAATTGATGGTACTAGTAACATTTTTCTCTTTGATCTTTTTCTTGCTATTTACAATTGTTGTTTTTGTTGTTTCTCGTCATCCGTTTTTTTTCCTGCTTTGTCTCGAGTTTCTCTTCGAGGTGAGTTTGTGTGGGTTCAGTGAGTTAACTAATGAATTCGGTATTTTGCAAACGCCTGCATCTCATAGATTTCATTGTATTTACTAAACAGGCAGCCAACATTCCGTTAAGATTAAAACTGCATCTATTGAGTCGTGAGACTGCTCAAGTAAACTGTTTAATCAGTGTCATTTTTATCGCACGTTTTATTATTCAGCGGGCTTAAAGGGGCACTGTCACGAGTATAACTTCAAAAATTCAACAGCCCAAAAACATGTTTACACCAGTGGAAACCTATTAACAGAGGTCAAGTTTTCTTAAAATTACTTTACCAGTGTGCTGAAGCTAAATATAGAGTGTTATCACTGTGATACCATCGGGAACTTTTGATCTCAACTTGAAAAAGTCAGCCTGACTTTTTCAAGTTCTGTCCTTGTGGTTTGGAAAAATTGATGAAAAATTTTTACGGTCACCCTCTTCTTTAAACAATTTGCTAGATATCTTTCCCTTTACGTTCTAGGAGTGCTTCCTGCTTCGTTGAAAGTACTTAGTCGTAATTTTGGTGCCGTTTTACTAAAAAAGCCAAAAAATGTCCGTGACAGTGCCCCTTTAAACGAGTTTAAAAAGCGTTTAGGGATAGACATTACAGTAGAGCTTAGTCAGAACTAACCAGCCGGGCTGGTGGTTTTGAATGTGAAACGGGCCTTTTTTCGCGAGAACAGTGTACGATATTTATTGCATTGACTGATTTGGCAAGACAAAATCTGAATAACAACGGAATATGCCGGTCTGGCCGACAAGTTCTGACTAATCACGGTAAGCGGCCTAACAGTGACGCTCCAGTCTGAAGGCAAGCTATATAATAACTTTGAGTAAAGTTATTTAGCATTATATAGAAAGCATTTACACTCCATGGAAAAACAAAACCCTTTGAAAACTTTTTTAATCGCAAAGAATACAATTTCTGACCCTCATTTCTCAGGGTTTAACAAACCTTTCATTAAATCCAAATTTATTTCGTACCCTCTTCGAGTTATCTAAGCTCAAATCATATAACTCTTACGGCTAATCAAGAGTCAAAAGCACGTCTCTCGGAGAAAGAGAAACCGGTTGACCCGATGGCTATCTTCGAAATAATTAACGTTTACCGCACAAGAAGTGCCGGTGACGCAAAAACATGTTTACCACCAAAAATAATGGTTCCCTCTGACGTCATCAAAATTCTTAAGGCACAAATCGTATGTGCAAAGTTCTCGTATTGGTCCAGCAATTTCCAAGATGCCTTTTTACCTTTTGTTTAAGAACGTGTTCTAGTGCAAGGAACTTCATTTCAAACTGAGTTTAACCTCACAAATTATATTTGTAGGCCATAATTTTTGTTTGGCTCGACCAATCAGAAACAAGCTTTTCTCTTTGCATCCTCTAGATAATATTACAGAAATTAACGTAGGAATAAATTTTAAACCAAAATGCGTTGTTTGAAGAAGTTCTAAAGCGTTTCAAATTTTGTCCGCGTGTTCCTCTGAGTATCCCGGGTGATTTTGTATAATTTACTTACATGTAACATGACCATCAATTATGCGCCTGCCAGTTGCGTGGGCTTTGTTGCTAAAAGCAACCTCTTATATATTCTAAACTTATCCCAAGAAGATGAACAAGTCTTTTGCAAGTGAAGACAATACGTAATGAAGAATCTTGGTGTTGCATATTGTCCATAAACAGACAAAACTTCGTCACATCACAAAAGAATTTTTCTCATAGCGAAAATGGCTGGAATTTCCAGAAATATCTAGAAGTTATGCTGATTTCAGCAAACTTAAATAGCATATTCCTTTATCTTTTACGTTATATGTCAATTGCTGTAACAATATAACATTTTGAAACATAATTTTTCATAAACTGAAATTTAAATTAAATTATCGCCAATACCTTTGACCGTATCACTTTCAACAACTGACAGATCAATCGTAATCATTTACAGCACTGAAAGAGTTGTTCTTTTTTTAGCATACAACAAACTTCCAGGCATAACAGTTCACGTAATAATCTTCTGCTTCCGGACTAAATTTAGAAACAAATTAAATTGATCAAATTGTTATCATAAACTGTACAATTAAGAATATCCGGCATAAAACTCGTGATGGTCGTAAAACAGAATAATTGAAGTAACGCCTTTGAGAAGAGATGGAGCAGCTTAGAGAAGCTGGGGTGGTTTTTTTTTTTAAAAAAAAAAAGCAAAGGAATAAATAAATGAGGGGGCGTAAGGAATGTGACAAAGATAGAGCAAACATCAGGGGAGGTCAGATAAACCCACTACAGACGGATTTAATCAGCGCTATCTTTCTACTTTCATCTTGTCCGCCGTATTTTTATATCCCACTGCGAAATCAACGTTCGTCATCGTTACTTTGCAAAATATTTTGACTCATTTCCTTTGCTAGAAAAATTGCAGCCTTGTCTCACAGCACGGTGACCGGATAATTATGAACCGGTCACAAGACTGTCGCATTCTGTCGCGTATTTTGAATTTTTTCTTACAAATTGAATTTGCTCGCTTAGTTTTTCAAGCCAGCTTTTCATTCAATTCCACTGCACTAATTTAAATTACCAGCCAGCTCGACTAGCCTACAAGAAGCACGTTGATGACAAAATCTTTCGGCAGATCTAGTCGATCTGGTTGGTGTCAGATATAATTTACATGTGCTTATGTGCACATCATCTCAAAACCAAATCGATAAACTGAAAATGCTTAGCTTTTATAAGTACATTTAGTCTTTTTGTTCACTAATCTTTCCTTTCTGTACTCTTGCAAATGAGTAGAGGATGTAATGCAACTGTTGGCGCGGTTTGAAGCAATATCCGACGAACAACACGAGTCATATTTTAAAGGAAAGAAAATAACCTGAATAACGGCACCTCGCAAAGATCAAAAGCCAACTCGACTTTTAGATACAAGCACGTATATCTTAAAATGTAATCAGTTTAAAATGCATGAAACTCCCTCGGGAGGGAAACATTCTATTTTCAAAAAATAATTCTTGTTTTGGACAATCGTTTTGGTTTGTGAAAGCAGGATGTTACAATATTAGTCTATTTTAGAGTGTGGTAAGGTTCAGTGCTACGAGCCAAGCGTGGTCGAAATAAATTGAATTCCGTCACGCCTTTCATCCGATCAGGTACTCCAGAAACACCCAAAATGGTCTCGGAAAGAGCGAGGCGGGAGTCGGATTTGCCGAAGATCTCCGACTGTATAAAATAACGATAGAATTACCGATCTAGCAGAAGAGTAAAACTGGCAGAAGCAGAAAAGAAGACATATCAAGAAAGGAGAAAGAAGACTCAAGAAACATCAATATAAGGTAAGAAGGTTCTTCATTTGTCAGAGAGCTTTCATTTTCAAGTACGAGTGAATGTCAATTTAAAGGAAACGTAGGGTCCCCTTTTTAAATATGATCTTAGGAACGGTTCAGAAACAAAACCAAAATCATAAGAAAACCAAAGGTGGTTTGACTCTGGCGAACAGTTCTCTACAAAAATATATTGGAAAGTCAGGAAATGAACTCTTTCACTTAATAATGTTAGTCGGAAGAGGATTACAGTTATACTATATAGCATCGAGACTGAACATTTCGGTCAGATTTCGTTGGAAAACGTTTGTTAAAATTCAATATATAGTTAAAATGCCAAAACGTTTTATTCCAAATATTGGCAAAAGCCGATAAATCTTTTGTGCATACCTGCACGAACACCGATAATTCAAGTATAAGAGTGTTTTTGACTGCAAAAAGAAACTTTATGCCGCTGAATACTGACTTTGTGCGTATGGTATTAATTTTTCTTAGATGACGTTACTCATAAAAGCAACCATGTTCCTTTACCTTATTGTGCTGCTACACATCGACAGTGACGTCAACGCGCACCTCATCAAGAATATACATCAATGTTTTGAAGTATGCGAGAATCGGTTCTGGGACTGTTTGGTCTTCTGTGACATGATCGATGTGAAACTGTGCGAAAGAAGATGCGAAGGAATGTTCAACGACTGTACTGCAGATTGTCCTATCTTCTCACGATGAAAAAGTAATGTGTTGGTCACATGATTCGTTCAGACGGTCACTCTCATAAAGGCCTAAGTGCATAGAGGAACGAACGGAGCGGAAGGATAGATTTGTTTGGAAAACCAAACGTCTAGTAAACTTCTTGCAATATATTTTGAGATGTCAAGTATTTTATAGCAGACAATTGCATCAATTATATTAGTAATTATTTTAATAATATTATATACCCGTTATATGATTGTGTACATGAATTTGTATTTTATATCATATATCAACGGACAGTTCGTGTTTTCTCCTTTCGGGGAGACGGATAAAATGATGCCGTATTTTGCGCAAAAAAATTAAGAAAATGGTGAGAAAGTGCATATAGATTTATACCATATATAGATTTATACCATATTATCGCATTATACTGAAGAATGTATCTATGTTTATTTATTTATTCTTGTTGTTGTGGTAATAAACTTTATCCCAGAGAGGTGATCACCTTTTTTCCCTTAGAAGACTAAGGCGAGACAGTTGTTGACAATTATGTTGTGTTGATAAGGGGTAAGTTTGACCCTTGAAGAACCCTTAAAGGCTAATCCTCCCACGAGACAGTCAGACTCTTTTAAGCCAGATACTATTCCGCGACAAAATATATATAGCCGAAATGTTGCCAGAGCAGGACTCTTTAACAAGACACGCACTTTGCGTCATGCGAGAGCCGGAATCTTTTGTTTTTGATTTGTTTTTTCTGTTGTTGTTGTTGTTTTTTTTTTTGCTACGATTATCACCCACCGTGACTCCGTTACGCGTCAGCTAAAGGACGTGATGACCCTTCCCGTTAATCAACCACCCAACTATGTTTCCGGTAGTTATTAGAGTTAGAAAGGCGTAACAGATCACGGACACCATGGCCATAATTATGTTATTCTAGCAGTAAGTCATTTAGTCCAACGAGTCTGCCCCATCGGCGATTATATATTCTGGTGCTGAAAAACAAGTAAAGTAGCGAGCCGTCAGAAAGGCAATTGCTATTCCGATTGTGTCTACTAAACAAGGCTATAAGTAAAATATCGCTTGTTAATTAAATAGATACGATCACGAATCCCGGGGGGGGGGGGGGTACTCCTTGAAATTTTTGGTGGGGGTGTGCCGCCCGCATCTCCAAATCCAGACCCAATTTCAGACCAAAAAATGCCATTTTCCACACCCATTTTCAGACCTGGCCTCAAAAATCCATACCCGTTTTCAGACCTGACCTTGCATAGCATGTGCATCAGTGCTGAACGGGAAGTCAACGTAACAAAGATGAAAAGGTAAAATTTACCTGGAAAGATTATTATCTATTTCTCTTTCTCTCTCACCAGTTACTCGCCCCGGTTACTGTGAAGAAAAATAAGTTTATAAGCTTTCGTGAACGTTCCCCCGATAACCATACCCAATTTCAGACCAAAATGTTCAAAATCTATACCCGTTTTCAGACCAAAACGGCTCAAAAACCATACCCTTTGGGGCGGCACATACCTATATACCTCATATAGGGGAGTACCCCCCCCCCCCCCCCGGGTCACGAATAAGGCTTTGTTGCGAGGAAGTGTCGGCTTGCGAGTGGCACACGTTAGAGTAGGGCGGTTCGACGGTTATAACGGCACGTACACGCTCAACATCCTGCAGTGAAATGAAAACGACATTAAAACTACGCCTTCATGAGGAAGCGAGATTCAGTACTATCTACGCCTTCACGAGGAAGAGTTTCAGTTTTTTTTAAGTACTATATATTCAGGGAAACGAAAATTGTTTCGAGAAATCGAGAATCTACTGAATAGCGTTTAATCCAAAACCTTTTTTAATTCCATAAATAATTGTGATATGTTATTTGTGATACGTTACAATGTGATACGTTACAATTGTGATACGTTACACTTATGTTAGTTCTGAGAATTTAGTGGTTCATCGACACAAAATCGCTCATACCAGGTGGTGTCTTTACCTGCCAATGAATGTAGTCCCGTAAAGTGCATTGTACCAGAATATGCTATTCAAGTTATTACTACGTGTGCAGTTTAAGCAGCACTTTAGCGGTTTTGTATCGAGTCCGTTTATTTACAACATTTGTTTGCAACATGTGTATGGACGATTTAACATAACAATTTCCCATGGTTACTTCCGGGTGAATAGGGCTAAACTCGGTTTCTTTATTCTTGACATTCCTGGATTGTTTGTATAGTTAAATATAACCAGCGGCAAACGACTTTACCGAGTTCATTACGTCTTATATGGTGATCGAACTGTCCTGTAGCTTGTCCTGGCTGTGTAGTAGCTTGTCTACCAATTTAAGGGACAATTCAAAATACACTCTATAAAAGGGCTCTTGCACAGTTCCTTGCATGCACTTGCTGTAAACGTGCATGAGTAGTTGCAGTCATCATAACGAAGTTCGCACTTTTGAAAACAGTCGTAAGGTCCTCTATCAATTCTTATCACCGAGCTGTCAGCTTGCATAGGACTGTTGATCAGCACTACAAGGCTCAAAATCACAGCTGCTACGATAGCATTCATCTGTGGAAAGAAAGAAGAATCAAAATCGGCATTTTCATTTCATTTCCGATTAAGGGAGGGATATCTTCCATGCATTCTGGATTAAAACGGGTGTACTGCCTGGCAAAATGAAGGAGCTTATCTGTGTACGCACTAGTAAATAAACGCTGAAGTCTGGTGACAATTTAAAATATTAAATGGACCTTAAGCGAAGCATGTTGTCTGGAAGATTCGGTGGCCTAGCTAATGGTTAGTGGTTAGGATTCTGGATCGAGCGACCAGGGTTCGAGCCTTGGCCGGGGTCACTTGTGTGATGTTCTTGGGCAAGACACTTTACTCTCACAGTGCCCCTCTCCAACCAGGCGTATAAATCGGTACCAGCTATAATACCTGCTATGAAAATAAACCGACAAAACGTCGGGGCTTGCTTGCGATGGACTAACATACAGTGAGAGAGTATGCCGAGCCCCTGGTGCGACTAAAGCTCTTTAAAAATATAAGCATTTTGTAATGTGGGTTTGTTTCACAACTGTTCAGGTAATTTAATAGGTCATTTCGATGTTTTAAAAATTTAACTTAGCTACGAGGCGTGAAAGGAAATAAAACAAGGGAAATTATATCTTCATCTCTAAGCTCGAATTTTAACGACATTATCTTAATTGGACTTAGTCTAGTATTCTATTCCCTCTTGATTGACCGTTTTCATCATTTCGCTTTAATCCCGACATTCATGAAACCACCGGCATTCCTAGTGTATTTGTAAATGGGGAAATAGGGTTTTCCGAACACAGTTCCTGTTTCAATAGTTTTCGTGATTACGTTACAACAACTGATATGTGCAGACAAAATTAACCGGGTGTTATAAACAAAATGTTTTTAGCAGGCAGGTCCAGGAGTTTGCGAGTCGCTATAATTGATGAAACTGAGCTTGAATCTTCTGTAAATTCCATGATTTTTAGAAACTGTAAAAAATACAATTTACTTGTTACATCGTAGGAAAACTCGCTTCTCAACACTCGAAACGTCAGCTCGCTATGATTTCTACACCAAAAGTTGAGTGACTAAGTTTGTTTTTTGACTTGGAGGCCGACTTAGCACAATATTTTCTCAAAAGCTGAAAATCTTTCTAATGCACGCCCTGTGGCATGGCGAATGTCGACTTCAAAAATCCAACCTTTTATATTTGTTTTGTTTGAGTCGTTAGCCTCGGAAGAAATGGCTCAAAGGATAGTGACTTTGCCTTCAAAACATAAACGTTCACAATCTAACACTGAAGCAAATCATTTTTAGCCACGACTCACCTTAAGCAGATCTTTTTTGATATCTGACTGAAAGAATTCTTGACTTTCTTGGTTCCTTGTTCAGTCTGTATTGTGGAGACGCACTTAAACTCTTTTCTCTCGAAATGCGGCGAATTTATCCGATTTTCAATTGTAACTACTTCCTCTTTTTTGCAAGCGTTTTCCATATATAGAGTAAACTTCCTACAACGATTAATGGATGGACCTCGCCTAAGAATTTAAAACATTTCAAGCACACGCCCACGGTTATGGTTTCCGATCCTCGTGGGCAGTAAACTTCTTGTCTTTCGAGTGTTCTTAAGAATCTTAGGAAAAACAAGCTTTACATCTTTCTCAATGAATGAAAAGGAACAGGAACATTTCTGCATGTTGAGGCAAATCGCGATTACATTTGTTTAAGCCTCGAATGGAAAGAGTAAAAACCACAAATTATTTCATTTCTTTTTGCCAGAACGAAATCGAGAAATGGCGAAATGCCGGTGCCCTCGACTGGCAAACAGATTATTTTTCCGAACTGCAACTTACTGCATTATATCTTTAATTAAGTTTTGTGATGCAAAATAACAGAAGGAAATATGCGATCAAGAAAAGAGAAGTCGTTGTTTTTTAATTGATTTAGGGCGCAAAATATAATAATAGCCAAATTCTACAGTTCACTCCTCCTATTGACAATTTACTGCGGAGATTCTTATCTTTGTTACATCATGACAAAGGCATTTAAATAAATAACGGATTTGAGGTATACAAATGTTTTCCTAATGACGAAGTTTATTTAAACTAACCAGGTGAACATACGTAATTTATGAGCAATTTAAAAGTTATGCTAACTTGAGTTTTGCAATATTTGTAAATTGGTCACGCGCTCAATTCGAATTGTTTGTTCAAGACGAGCAGAGACATAGGTGACGTCATCGCGTGGATCTAAGAAAATTCTCTAAACTGTTTAGCATTGTCAGTTCTCGATAGATCAGAGGCCTTTCAAAAAATGCAAATGTGAATGGAAAAAAGTTATTGTTTTTGACCCACAAAAAGCTTATCAGTCAAACTGTTTCGTGTTTTCCAGAGGACTGATCTAAAAAAAGAGTTGAAAGGTCAGTAGGGACGTCATGAAGCTATATTAAGTAAAGTTGAAAAGTTCATAGTTTTAAAATTAGAGCAAATATGTTAGCTAGTTGGAGAAAATATTTGTTAATTAACACAGGAAAATGGGCAAGGAAAACCAAGGTTTCTAAACAACTGGAATTACGTGACCCTTAACACTTCCAAAAATTTCTCATCAAGTACCTTAAGTGCATTTGAAGTGCCATTTACTGAAGTAAACAGTATTCTCGCGAAATGAGATCATCGGCTAATACAGATTAGTTGAAACATTTTACTAATCAAGAATTTCAACGATAGCTTCCAAACGAACATGCTAATCTTTTTTCCTCTGTTTCCAAAAATGACAGATAATTGCAGATAATCTGTCATGGAAGAACTTTTACCGAAAGTGTCATTGATAATACCGGCCCCTCATTTCAGTCAAATGTAGAACGAAACGCCAGGGTTGTCTCACAAAAAGTTATCGCGTCTTTGCTAAGTCCTTCAATAATGAACAACAGAAAAACGTTTTTCAAAAATGGTCGAGATCTTTAGGGTTCTATACAAAAATCGCTGTGCCAGGACCGATGCAAGCGACTCGCGGTTTTCAAAAAAAGTGCACGTGCCCGGTATCCGATTTACAGTTTAAAAATACTTAGTTGAAAGGTCCATAGTCATGAAATAAGAGTAAATATTCTAGCTATTTGGAGTGTTTGTTAATTAACACAGGAAATTGAACCAGAAAAACCTTTGCTTCTAAATAGCAACGTAATTCGACTGGAATTACGTGACCTCAAATATTCCAAAAATCCGTCATTAAGTGTCTGAAGTGCACTTGAAGGGTCACTTAGAAAAATAAACAGTATTCTCACTAAATGATATCATGTGCTAATACAGTTTAGTGTTTTCGTATTACTCGTCACTTAAATTTACCGTTCACTTTATTCCAAACATAGCTTCCATGGGATTATCTCAATAAAGAAAATATAACACAGAAAATATAATGTCAATACATGGTTGGAGATAACTTTGTTCCTAAGGTTTCTTCTTCTTCGCTTTCAAAAATGTATACCTTATGGTAACTGCAAAAGAAAAAGGATGAATTTATGTTTCTGGGAAACTGCCCACCTACCCTCCCCAAACCTAACATTAACACTTACTTCTCGCTTTGGGCAAAATGTTAGGTTTGGGGAGGGGAAGGTGGGCAGTTTCCCAGAAACACAAACTGATCCAAAGAAAACTTACAAAAAAGCTTTGTATCGACGTTTGTAGTCGCGAATAATGCAAACGACTCGCGTCTTCAATTTACAATAATTTTAGTTGTTTATCGTTGTAAATCTTTAGTATCTCGAGAAATTTTTGATCAGCTAAGATTTTAAATCGGTACGACATTTTAGCGATAGCAAAGTTTGTTCAGATGAGAACTAATTTCGTCAGATCTTTTTAATTATCGTTCAAGAGTTAAAACAGTTTTAACTGCCTTTTTGACTGAATACTTAAGAAACTCCTGTTTTGTTTACCTACGTTAGTCACGTCTGTGTTTTGGAGAAAGAAACAAGCACTAATCACCTTTTCTTGTAATTAAGGTAAAGATATGATACTACGGACAGAAAGACCAAGAAAACACTGTGAGTCAACAGCGTCCATGGTCACTTAGTTAAACCCTCCGAGACTTGGGACAGTACTTCACTTCACCATATCGCCGGTTTTCAGGCATTTACTGAGGTCTTTCTTAAATGCTGTGGCCAAAAAAAGCCGTGAGGCTTAGACAGAATTAAATCATCCTAATTGAATGGGCTTTTTTTGTAGACAAAATTTCTTCCCACTGTACGACCTTGTACTGTTCTCATTCCACGGTTGTATTTGTAACCTAATACATTTTTATTAAAAACGATAGTGAATTTGTCATTATCAATAATAATTCAGAAGGATGTTTGCAAACCTTCAACTCCTGTACTAAGATAATTGCGCATACCCGGTGAAGGGCACTTGAATGAATTGTATAGTTGTTTGCAGACTGATGTGCTATAATCTGACATTAATCTGATTGCAAACCTTAAAACTCTTGTACTAGAATTATTGCCCGGTGCATGAAGGCCGCTTGAATAAATTGTATAGGATTTTTGCAGAAAATGTGTTATAATCTGACTTTTTTGTAGCTGTGTCTCAACCGGTTACCAAAGCTTATCTTATCCTCGTTAAATTAATTATTGGTAAATAGCCAAGGATTTAAGAAATCCTGCTTACTTTAGGTTTAATGTATTATTGTTAATTAACTGGTCTCTTGCCAATCAAGGAATTTTTTCATCTGAACGTCTAATTGCCTCAATTCACTTTCCTTCGTGTTGAAGTAATATTTTATTGTTTTTATTCAAAATCAACAAAAACGAGTTATCGCCTCGAAACCACCTGCTACTAACGTTTTAGGTTTATTAGACTTATTAGTTTTCTCGTAGTGGAAAATTACCCTGTAAAAAATGATTTTTAGGCACTACATTGGAATAAGAATTCACTTGGTCGATCAATTCTGAAGATTAAAGGAAGCCTCGATTTTTATTTAATTGATTGTGTCGATTTCCTGCAACCGGAAAATCAGTCATGCAGTTCTATATCTCATTGTTTATACTAAAATTCAAATAATATATGTTACATGTAATTAAAGATTTTCCGGCTTATTCAGTTTTTAATTTGGTCAGATCAGGTTTTATGAATAAGTTGCATGGAAGCATCTATTTGCGTAACTGCGTTGCTTTTGTCGATGAAGCCGGTAATGTTTTGTAAAAACAAAATAACAGTACTACCAATTCGGCAGCGAAGGCCCCCGTCGATCATATTTTGAGTCGGTGTTATGTTTACGCTTGATTCAATAATTTTATGCAAAAACAGTTTGCCGTGAGTCGTCGGATTATCGGTGTTAATCGCATAAACAGAGGTTTACGATATGAAAAAGTTTCAATTCAACTGCTTCCATTTTTCTCTTAGAAATTTGCATACGGAAATGAACAATCCTGGCACACTGCTTTGTTCCTTAATTCTTTTTCATTATTTGGTTATCGTGTTAGCGAATCCGTATTCAGTATAAATTTTTTATTACAAAAAGCGTTGTGCTTGAGCATGCGCTGTAATAAAGAGAACAACACCTGAAATGAACGTTTATGATGCAAATTGTATAGTGAGATGATCGAACATTATTCGAAATGAAAACTTGCTTCAGTCTTGCTTCGGCGATTGACTGAATTCAACCTGTTCGGGGTGAGTATGAATGCAAATTTTAACGTTCATCTACAATGGAAGTTCACTTAAACGTTTGATTTTGTATCTCCGGAATATACCGATCAATCATGGTTGTCACAAGACTGCAGATTGCAAGCCTCGCGAGATAAAAGTATTATCTGTTTTTTTCTTACCGATGCTTCACTTCAATTTAATTTTGATCTATACTTACACGAGAAACGAAGGCGAAAACTAAACTCGAGCATGTTTTAGAGCTAAATAGATTGTTCCGAAAACGTGAAAAAGGCAATTTCTGTAGACAACAAGATAGATTCGAATTCTGTAACGTTTAATTCTAAATCACTAACTTGTAAATTATTTTATTTCACGAACCGAAAATTTTGGCTTGAAGATACCAGTTTGTACGAATATTATAAACAAGAGTTTGGCCCAGGTTCCAGTTTTAGCGCCTCCAATAATTTCAGAAAGCTATCCCAAGCGAATGATATCCCATTTCTTGATGCAAAAGAACGACGTTAGACATACAAAGAAAATTCAAATTAAGAAATAATAAATCTCGAGAGAGGATTTTAAATAAAATTACAACGAACATTTAAAAACACAAGAGCCTGAATCTCTTTAAATTTATAGCGTACTGTAATCTTGGTGATGCAGGATATTCAAATTCGTCATATTTTTAAAGTTAACGAGTCACGGCGGGAAATTATTAAGGTTCGATATCCTGCTGTCATTTTCAGACTTGAGGTTTTCTTTCACAAAACTGCTTTATTTCTTGGTGTAAAATTGTTAAAACTGAAGATAAGTTGTTTTATCTCCGACATTACCGCGGGAAAGCACGCAATAAAAGTACGCGTACTTTGTACGTATATGAATGGCTAGTTGTCTTGCGAAAGACAAAATAAACAATATGGTTAATTTTAATAGACAAAACTTTAGCCGGACCAAAGAAAATAAATTAGTTGACTGCAGTTATTATTTCACTTTCATGGCGAAACGAATGTGTGCGATTGAGGGGCTAGCCAGTTTATATAGTTACGATCAATTTTCGGAGTGTAATTTTAACATGCAATTTTTGAGTGTGGCAATAAAAGGGTTGCCATTACAAAATCAGAAACCGATCAGCTTCTTATCTACCGACGATTTTGCAATTTTTCTTGGCTTTTGCTATTTGCCAACAGATAAACATAAAAGATTGTTTTTATTATTATTTTAATTTTTAGTACTTCTTATCTTTTTATTGTATCCAATGTAAAAACTGAAGTTTATGATCGAAAAATCTAACTATGCGCTTAAGAATTCTGAAAAAATAACCTTAAGTCTAAAATATGTTAGATCTTTTCACTTCCAGTCAAAATTCTTTACATAATTCCTTCATTTCAGCTTACGCTGAAATGAAGTTAATACTAGTCAGAGATCAAGCCGTTAATAAGTTTGAGAGGATTTTGTTTGAAAATTGTTGTTTTATCGTTGTTTGCACAGATCTGAAGATCAGTTCCAAAGTTTAACTGTTGTTGATAATTATTTTTTCTTTTCCCAAAGTTGCATGGCTAAGTTGCATTGTGACATCGTGGATCACCGCGTAATATATAGTGTCGCATTTTGCATTTAATACATGTCGAAAAACTACCATATTATGACAACAATTGACTTGTTATAAATTGCAATAACGTTTGTCAAGTTCTGTAATAACGCGCCCATCGCACACTGTAACACATTGTCGTATTTTATAAGCAAACAGACTAGTCACATATCTTAAGTCTGCAATTTTTTCAGAATTCAATTTAAATTATCGAAAAATCGTTTGGCATCGAATTCTCATACAAACACTGTAATCTACTGAGTTGCTTGCCTTCGCCCAGAACATGTCGGCAATGCATCGTTTTCAGTTTCAATTAACGACCAATTCATTATAAATTGTTACGTGCTATTACCTTTCAGCTTTAGGTGTGTTATTACGAGTATGAACAACTTTCTTTTATTTAAGTGCCTGAGTATTTAGCTATAAAAACTTACTGTGGACAATGTAACTAAAATGTCATTCAGTGTAATGCATGTTTAAACCGGAATATATAAATTCCTATCAAAATCAACGACAGGTATAACGTGAAACAAATATTCTGAAAAATGCGACGTTGTTACAATTCACGACAATAAACATGCATGGTACTAGAAATTATTAATCAAAGAAGTCAGTATGTAAATATAGATATGATATGAAGGAGCAGAGATGGCGTAGTGGTGAGGGTTCGATTCCCGGACCCGACGTCATATGAGGGTTGAGGTTGTTGTTGGTTCTCGTCGTTGCTTTGAGGCTTTTTCTCCGGGTTCTTTGGTTTTCCTCCCTCCACAAAAAAACAACACTTCTGCAAATTCTCATTTATTATTTTATTGTTATCATTTATTAAATATCTTGTATATTTATATTTCATGATATGAGTCGTGCTGTACAGTGCGTGAAAAGTCTATGTAATGCACAGATATCTGATGACAGTAAAACATGATCCGTAATTATATCTGGATAATTTCTTTTCGTGCAATACACCACATTTTACGCCTACTGCAGTGGTACATTATCAAGTCGTGTTCTGAAAGTTCAGCAATATATAGCTATTGAAACACAATATAATCCACAAGCGCCTGCAAGTCTGATCAGGTTAAGAAAACGAAATTACCTCTTGCGGACCGCATTTCATTATTGATCAATTAGTACTCAGGAGCGTCACGTATACGCCGCTTCCTTATTTTTCGTCATAGCCTGTCATTTACATTTAATTTTTGAAAAAATTCAAGAGTTAAGTATTATTCTGGGTCAAAAATTAAACATGCCTATGGAGTTCGTTCATAAAAAAGAGCAATTTGCTTTTAAACTTTGATCCAGATCCTTTGACACTTGCACGTCCTTACAAGGTTATAGCAGCCTCCTTGTAGTCGCCATAGTCGCCTGCAACTCTAAGCCGGCGGGGCCTTGGCACGAGAAACAGGTGCCTCTGGGGACACGTGATTGATTGGCTAGATTTTGACCAAGAGAGTTTGACAGAATCTAGCCAATCTCATCAGCCGTTTTAAAATGCCTTTGTTGTAAGAAAGTTTAAAATGGTTGATTTGATTGGCTAAACTTAAAATTTCCTTTGTTGAAATCTAGCAAAAAAAATGATGTGTCCCCAGAGGCACCCGTCCGTACAAAGACCCTGCCAGCTCTGGGGTCGACAATGATAGCGGCCTCTATAATTTCGTGTCCAGGCTCTGCGTTGCAGAGCGCAATAACTAAAATAGTTGTGAAACATAGTTTTATAGCAATGCTTATATTCAAACAAAAATGACCTCTATGTAGCCGTATTATTATCCATACTAATTTATTTAATGTTCTTCACGTACAGGGACATTCAAGCTATGATGTGGCGTACTTTCTTAATCTTCTTCGTGGTTTTGATCATAGCGGCATCAGTGTCGAATGCATTGTTTGTCTCGTGGGATAAAAACGCCAATTTGACAAAAGATGATATTTTTATCGGCTACAAGCGGATATACGTGCCAAACAAATTTGGAAAAATAACCCAAGCATTCAGAAATCTCACTTCGCACTCACTGGACGAGCGGTGCCAGAAAGGAATGCCACTTTCTATATCATGGAGTCTAAACGAGCCATACTCTGGTGTATTGGGACCGAGAATCGGCAGAAAAATCGGATTCGCCGCGCGAGGAATATTTCCAAGTAAGTGAGATACAAATAGCTCCTAGCGTAACTCTAAATTCACTTGATTCAGAAGTCTGACTAGCAAAATGTAATCGAAGAAAACAAACAAAAAATCATGCAGCATGAAACTTTTAATGAAGATTATCTTTTTCAACAATGACACGAGCATGGGACAAAGAAAAATTCTGAGTCCCCGACGGGAATCGAACCCATGGCCTCCCAGATACCGGTTGGGCGCTCTAACCAACTGAGCTACGAGAGACTCGTGGTGAGCTTGGCCATTTACTAGGTTGATATGTGTTACGCGTCCTGCATACTGCTAGGATCAGCAATGTCGAAATCATCAAGTGTGTAGTAAATAATAAAGTAAACTTTTAGTTTTTATGGCTCATCAACAGTCTAACCGATAGTCTCCTTTCCTAATGGCCAGCAACAGGGAGACGTGAGGGCTCTGGGAACGAAACTGGGAATTCAAAAGTATTACTCTTGCTCAATATCTCGTACTAGTACTCCAATCTGAAAGTCCCTCTGTACAGCTTTACCGTATTTTTCGAAATGTACGAGGAAATGGTTTCAGTAAGTAACTAAGGTAGTATTCTCCTCCACTTGCTTTCTCTAGTGTACGTTGTTAACATAGTTATAAAAATATTATATGACTTACTCTACTGTAGGTTTATCGTTCGAATTTTTCCTCAGTGAAGTTTATCTTCAGCGACAAGCTAGTCCTTCCGGTTGAGAACTGATCGACGATCCGTGGTCAGGCTTTTCTCTTTAAGAATTCATACCAAATGTAACGATATTTATATCCACGGAATACGTGACAGTTAAATTGTAGCCCACAATCTCTCTCAGACTTGCTAGCGTCAGTTAAGCTTTCAAATAGTCAATACCTAATTGTATATTTTCTAGTAAAAGTACCGGGCTGGGGACCCTTTTAACAACTACGATTGTTGATGTGCGTGGGAAACTACGCGATATCATAATGACCTCCGTTTTAAGTTGCCGAATGATTAAATTTTCCCAGAATAGCATATCTAGCTATTAACTGAAAGAAATCAATAAGCCGACCTGTGTTTTAGCGTGATTTTGTGCCATCACGGAGGCTTATAATGTTTTCCAGAAAAGCCCACCTGCCGGGGCCAACTGCTCGTTAAAACTGACTTTTAGTGCGATATGGCATGTTTTCAGAGCAAATTGCGCCTTTCACCAACGCAAAGGCCATTAATGTTTTTCAGAAGAGCATCGGCTTCCAATTAAAAGAAACATATATACCTTAGTTTAGTGTGATTTGGAGCGTTTTAAGAGCAATTTGCGTTAACACGGAGGAAGTTTCCGCTTTTGTCCAAAGTAGCATCTCGCGTTTCTTTTAACGCATTTACGATTACAAGAAGAGAGAGAGAAAATAGTTTGACGGCGTTGTTTCCGTTAAAAATAAAAGCACTACCAATGTTCCTCCAGCTGATTGATTTTGGGTCAAATTTGTTGTTCACGAATTGAAGAAAAGGCTCTTTTTGAGAAATTGAAAGATACAGCAAACATACCGCATACTTCGGGGAATCCCTGAAGCTCCTTCAGGATTACATGTATTCTGTTATTTTTTTTAAATAACTGAATTCAGATAGCTTTGCAATTGAATGGTGTTCGATTTGTGGAGCGGTGACAAAAGAAAAAAATTAATGCAATTTTATTGCCAATAATGGAACGCATTTGCCAAGAATATGCATGATAATCGGGTGTTGAAAATGTAATACTACGTCACTATAGGTTGATGTAGTCAGCAGTTCTGGGTCGTTTAAGAAGAAAAAATTGGCTCGAAAGTGAAGAATGACAATTGTCTAATGCGTTCGTGATGAGGGGACGTTTAGTTTGTCAGTTTTAATTTATGATAAAAGGAAACCTGAAATCAGTTTCCTGGGGTAGAAAAATTCCAAAGAAACGATGACTAACCGAAAGTTTCGACTAAAAAATATTGAAACACACTTTGTTCACTAAAAGGAACTATTAGCTTCTTTTACTGTAAATTCCTAGTTTCGTAAAATGTGTTTTAACACAAAAATTAAAAGCTCTTCTATTTTCCAGGATTTTCTCCGAAGTTAAAATTTCTTGGAACTGACGTTTCGACCAGTTTCACTAGTTTTCTTCAAAGTTGATAAAGTTGTTGTTTTGCTTTATAGCTTCAACAACGCTCCGCCATATTGACTTTTAGTTGTTATCAACTTTGACGAAAGACCAGCGAAACTGGTCAAAACGTCAGTTCCAAAAAACTTAAATCCTGGGCGAAAATCCCGGAAAACAAAGAGGTTTTAATTTTTTGATATCATGAGAGGTAAAAATTTCACAGAGATGTTTTAACACAGTTTCAATAACATATATATATCACTACAGTTTTAGTCCTGTTGTCATTGCTGACGGCAGAATAGATTGTAATGCTTCAGAGCGAAGTCATTTGGTGGTAAATACGTCAGTCAGTCAGTACATTCCTCCTCGTCTCCTGTGGCACATAAAACCTTCAAGCCTTTAAACAGAGCGGTTACTTTGTATTCCGAGGAGATATACTCTCCAAATGAGAATTGTCCAGCGTTCGCTTTATGTGAAATAGACGGGTTAATCTTTTTGTATGAACTGAGAAACAGTCGCCAAAAGAACTGGGCAACAAATCTTGCAGTAGGCAGTTTTTTAATGATTAAATTGCTTAAACGTTGTTGCGCCCCTAAGCTGGTTTTTTAAACAGATAAACGAATCACAATCCTCTGTAAGAAAAAAAAAGGCGAACCTCCTTCCATGCAAATTAGATCTAGAAATCAGCTATTACAGCTATGTAGTATTAATGAATTTTTGATCAACAGATGTTGTTCAAAGACTTGTCCACTACTGTTGCAATGGAAGTGAAATCTTGTATGGAACATTCATGAAGAGTATAAGAGAAGCAGAGGATCACTTTTCAGAACAAATGTATGATTTTACATTCCCCGTGTACCGATCCAAACTCGACAAAGACCTATACAGGGAACAACCGTATGTGACCGTGGTGGAAGCGCCAAGGGTCGTGTTGCTGGTCTACGATGGACCCCAGGTATAAAACCTTAATTATGACAAGTTTGCAGTAGTTTCGGCAATTATAGAGATCCGTAAAATCGTGCACGCAGTCGGACAACTTTTTTAAGTGCCTGTAAGTGAAGAGGGGACGTTTCAAATACAAGCCCGATCAGGAGAACATTACAAGCGGGTTTGAGGGCTATATAGGATATCAGAGTGCTAAGAGACCTACAAAAACAATCAAGATAAGTTTACGGTTGGCAACTAAGGTTAGAACCTTAGCGATTGAGGTTTTGGTTAGCGGTTAGTGTTAATTGTTGGTGGTTAGGGTGAGCTTTTGGAAGGGAGTTCCGGGCTGTTTAGGATGTTCCGGTGTTCCTGGTTTTGGTGCATGGTCCCATAAATGAGGGGATATAGGAACCGTATAAAAGATGGCTATGTGACGTTATAGAGGGGGGAGGGACCCTTAACGGGGCGCTATACTACATGGCTTGTAGAAAACTATAAAGTGAGGTAGAGGGAACATACATTGGGGTTCTTTGAGTGGTCGCTTAATAATTCGTGGTTTAATGCTTGTAACATCATTTCAATTTTTTTACCTAGAAAACCAGAACACAGAATCTTGCTGATACGATATTTAACGCCTGGCCATTCCTGATATTTATTCTGGCGGCAGCTGGTGCATCTGGACTGATCGTCTGGTTATTGGTAAGGGTTAAAATTAGATTACTACCACGAGAGAGTAACTCGACATTTCAAGGTTTTGGAAATTAAGTCAGGCACGGTTTTTGCCTGTTTCTTCCACAGGAATATCGTTTCTTCTCCAAAGAATTTTCCAAAAGATTTGTAAATGGGGCCTGGGACGGTTTCTGGTGGGCTGTTGTTACCATGACGACGGTAGGGTAAGTGATTGGTTTTTTTTTTCGAAAAAACATGTCTGCCGCTTCAAACATACCCTGCGAGCTGAGTCTTCTTCGATCTTCCTAGATTAGTAAAGATCGAAGAAGACTCTGCTCGAAGGATACTTCAAACGAAATGCTTTTAAATTTCGAGCAAATATGTTCAGATTGAGTATCATGAGCGTTGCAAACAAACAAACAAACACGGTTTGACGGTTAACGTTTGACAAATCACTTGCAAACTAGGTACAGTAATATTCTTATAAATCCTATTGAAACATAAAATTTTCATAGCTAATTGTCATGTATTTTGAAGACGAAATGACAACCGTTTCGAATTTTAACGATTTTTTTCTGATAAATGCTTTAACAAAGAATGTATTATTTTAAACTTTAATCTTCCATCTTCCTTTTCTTATCAGTTATGGCGACAGATCTCCAAAATCACTGCCTGGTAGATTATTCTGCTTCATTTGGATAATTACTGGTATAAATATCGTATCCATATTTACTGCACTGGTCACAGCCACGGTGACTGCATCGACGCGACCATACTTCAACATTCACGGCGCAAAGGTAAAGAAACGGTACTATGAACTTTAACAATCCACTATTTTACACCTCCTCTATACTTCTGCCTACCTCGCGGAGATCTCAATGTAGCAACAGAGTAGTTTTCTGATCAGTCTTTTCGACAATACAGTGCTCCAAAAGAATGTTTAATGTACAGTAATGGATTATTGTACAAAGCATAACTGAGAACCTCGATGCAGCTGCGCCAAAGTTTATCTAACAAACCCAAGCACTATATCCACCTGCTGAAACAAATACCAGTGATTCATTTCGGTACAAGTCAGATAATGCACCCAGCCTCCATCTTCCACACCATTCTACCTAAGTGTGATTCGTTTGTCTGTTTGTTTCACTTTTCACTTTTCGCAATTTCAGTAGTATCAGTTGACTTCCTATAGTTTTCAGATTATATATAACAGATCCATCATTCAATCATGCGACTCAAGGTTAACTCTGATAATGAATTTATATCCATTAGATTGGTGCAGTCAACGGCAGTGAAGAATTTCGACTTGGTGTCAGTATTAACTTTGACATGCAAGGTAAGATGATCTAGTTATGAAAAGGCAAAGAAGGTTTCAAATGAAATGAAAAGAATCGATGAAGCCAAAGCTCTACATATATGGAATGACGCGGGTTCCTCTCCTCCTTCTCCTCCTCCTCCTCCTCCTCCTCCTCCTCCTCCTCCTCCTCCTTCTCCTCCTCCTCCTCCTCCTCCTTCTCCTTCTTCTCCTCCTCCTCCTCCTCCTCCTCCTCCTTCTCCTCCTCCTCCTCCTCCTTCTCCTCCTCCTCCTCCTCCTCCTTCTCCTCCTCCTCCTCCTCCTCCTCCTCCTTCTCCTCCTCCTCCTCCTTCTCCTTCTCCTCCTCCTCCTCCTTCTTCTCCTCCTCCTCCTCCTCCTCCTCCTCCTCCTTCCCCTCCTCCTCCTCCTCCTCCTCCTCCTCCTCCTCCTTCTCCTCCTCCTCCTTCATCTTCTCCATTTTCCCCTGCCCTTCTCATCCTCAACCACTTGATGCGAGTTTATCTTAGTTCTGTATCACTTTCTTTCAGTGTGTGCAATATTACTTGTTTATATATTAATCTATTAATTTATTGGACTGAGCAGTCGATTAAATTTGGCATTCGGATCAGTATGGAATTCATTAATATCATGAAAACATTTCTAGATGTAACTAAAAGCTATCACAATCAAGTTGCATATGTGCAGTTTTTTAGCCTTACGCCAAAAAATGTTTCCTTTTTAAAAAACAGCATTTGGCACGCCTGCATCAATGACCAAAGCAATCAAAAACCAAACGGTGGATGGGATTTTGATTGACAACTATGCACTAACAAGGTTTTCCAACCTGATGGAGAAGGAACCATTCCGCGTGGAGCGCACCATTGAACATCCAATCACATACGGCCTTGTACTGCCATCCGGGTCACCAAACACCGAGCAGTGTGTGCGACGCTACATGAGGAATTACAATCATGAAATATTTGAGCGTATTGCAAAACATCTCATTCCTATTAAGGTAGATTTGCTGATTATATAACTGGCTTTTTTTATTGCTATATGTAATGATTTAATTGGTGCCCTTCTTCCGGTAAACACACCTTTTCAAATAAACACCTTTTTTGAAGTGTATTTGAAGTGCCGCTCGAGGCAGATTGGCAGAGTGCTTTAGGGTGCTGGTCTTGAAATCCTTAGGTTCTAGGTTCAAGCCCTTCACCCTGCCACTGGCTCGCTGGATTTGTCCTCGGTCGTCCCGAGCTCAAGTTCTCGATTACGCTTTGTCAATAGCCAAATGGTCTGCCTCCTGCCAGTTGGGATTTTTAACCATGTTATGTATAATATGTTTATTTGAAATTATGTTACTTTCCTCTATTTGAGTGGGCTGCTTCGGAAAACTATCTATGTCGAAGCTAAATGCATGACCATTATAAACATGCATTTGCATTTTTTTAATTGCACGTTTATTTCACGGAGCTATACCAATTTAACTTCTTTATCCTAAAATTTAATTAGCTCCCAAGGAACGCCGCTGAAACCGTCCACTAAATCCAAAGCCTGTCTGGAACCTCTATTTGCATTCATCTGGTATAAACAGTTACCCCATCTTTACCATATGATCTAATAAAAGAACAATAAATTATGTTTAATCTTCTGTCGAATCAAAAAATGGATAAATGATCAGTATTTAACCCACCTCTTCCTCAAGTCTTCTCCCATAACTTAGTCGCTAAAGCACTCCCGGGGGGAATGGGTTCAAATTCAACCAAGAGCACTTATTCATAGACTTTATTTTCAATCAGTTTAATGTTGAAAATCTTACATATTTTTTTCCAGAGTGAGAGCACGGATAAAAACTATGCTGTTAAAGCAACAGAGGGTCTCTTCTACCAAGAGCAAATGTTCAGTTCCATTATCAGGATCGGCGTTATAATTGTAGCGAGTCTTGTGGTCATTGGACTCACGTGGGAATTTGCATATCGAAGACGCAGAAATGGTACGGGAAGTTTATCTTGGCAATTATGTGTAATGTGCTCGCTCGCGGCAATGAGAATGTTCAAAGCCGGAACATCTTCAGGAACAATAATTTATACATTTAAAAACCACAGTTACTGCCAAAGTAAAGGTACTGACGGGCGAAATTCGACCAGCTGAAAAATGGACAGACTGATAGACAGGTGAAAAAACAGATAGAAAGACAGACGAGCAGATTGACTAACGTTACTGATTGACTGATCATTGACTGACTGACTGACTGACTGACAGGCAGACAGACAGACAGACAGACAGAAAGACAGACAGACAGACAGACAGACAGACAGACAGACAGACAGACAAACAGACAGACATACATACAGACGGACGGACGGACGGACGGACCAAGTCTCAAACTTTCATTGGTAAATTAACGAACGCCTGACAAATTTCATAAACCAATTACTGATTCTATGTTCGAGACCTGGCAGGGGTCATTGTGTTGTGTTCTTGGGCAAGACATTTTACTCTCACAGGGCCTCTCTCCAGCCAGGTATATAAATGGATACCGACGAATTTACTGCTGAGGGTAACCCTGCGATGGACTAGCATCCCATCCAGGGGGGATTAGAAGTACTCACTTTAACACTTTAATGAATTTGACACTCCCCTTACGGGGCTTTTCAGTGACAATAAATTACAGTAGAAATTACAATGATAAAATTATAAAAATTACAATGATAAACATTACAATGATAAAAAATTACAATGATAAAAATTTGGATAAAATGAATTACTCCTAATTAATCTATGTTAAAAACTCCTCCATTAATTTTGATTTTAAATGAAATTTAAAAGATGAAATAGTTTTAAGGGTTTTTAAGTTCGATGTAAGGTTATTCCAAATGTTCACTGCTCTATAATGAAATGTTCTTTGACCAGAGGCAGATTTAAAAAGGGGAATATTTAAAAGCTGACAGTTCCGGGTCGCACGTTTGGTGATTTTGTTTCGGGTGGTGAACTGATCACTAAGATAACGAGGCGCGCATCCAGTCATACATTTAAAGGCTAACACAGCGTCACGAAGATAAAGGTGTTGTTTAATAGGAAGCCAGCGTAGATCTTTCAATGCTGGCGTGATGTGGTCGAATTTCCTCGTACCTGTGATGATGCGGGCGGCAAAGTTCTGGACCAATTGCAACTTGCAGATGTTTTTTCCGGAGCTGTTGGACCACACGGATGAGCAATAGAATAGTTTACTAAATACTAACGCATTAATTATTGTTACAAGCGTATCACGCTTAAACGCATGTTTTACACGACCAATTTGAGCTAAACTAGACATACACGATGAAACTGTCTTCAAGATATGGTCGTCAAAAGTAATATTCGGGTCAAGTATAACCCCAAGGTCCTTGGCAGAAGATACAGGGACAAGTTCTTTCCCCAGTAGAGTTATTCTGAAGTCAGGGAGTTTGGAAGTGAGCTGTCTGCTTCCTAGTGGCTTCATGCCACTGAAGCCGGGACAAGCTCCAGTGTAATGGGCCACTAGGGTATTACTCTAACTTAAACTTAGCTTACTGATTATACGGAGCTCAAGCAAATGAAAACAAGATCATGCAATGTAATGATTGACTGGGCAATCCAACTTCAATCTATTTTGACATTTGTTTAGTTTTACAAATATCCCGGGCTGCTTTTACTTTTAACGTACTTTTACTTTCTTCTTTCAGCTAAATCACAGTCAAACAAGGCGGCTACAGAGGAAAACCAAGAAATGATTGCTTTGCAGACAAGTGAGGCTGATTCCAAGACATCCAAGAAGGAAGAGCTTGTGCTTGGCTACAACAAGTTTCACCAGCGTTGGATCGAACAGTTGTTCAACACCAAATTACGAAAACCTTAAAATTGCTGAATTAATCTTGCCTCCTAACCACGCATGCGCTCTTTTGCTAGTGACGTAATATTAATTGACGTCATCCAATCGAAAGAGAGTTTGCGTCAGGAGTTATTGTGGAACCCAGTTTCCCCACTGAGGATTCATGAACCCGTTCGCCCTTAAGGTGGTAGCAAACGAGGACACTATGTTGCGGGCACATTGTGGCGGGCACAAATGTTTCCCTCGCGTGAAACATTTGTTGCGGACACAAAATTTGTGTCCGAGACACACAAAATGTTTCTGGTTTCTTTCAGAAACATTTTGTGTTCGCAACAATTGTTTCCCTGTTTGCTCGCTGAAGAAAACATGATGAGCAACAATATGCCCGCCACACTGTGTCCTCGTTTGCTGCCGCCTTTAGCAAAACTGTAATAGTCAAGAAGATTCTGACCCTTTTCACTCCCGCGTTGAAAACAATAATTTTCCTTACTTATTACCAGACGTTTTAATTTGCTATATGTTAGCTTGATAATGCGTCCTACGCATAATGACTGTTTTTCATCAGTAATTGACAAAACACTGGCCCGCATAAATGCAATTGTTCCCCGCGGGCCAACCCATTATATGATGTAAAATAGCCATTTAATAAAGAGTGAAGTGAGTGAAAAGAGTTTCATAATCGATCGACTTGCGTGATAATTTTTTGATCTAACGTACCAAGCTTTACCCCCCCCCCCCCCAGGGGCGCACCACGTAAAATCGGTTCCCTCGAGCTTATTATTGCCTGCAGCCAGTTTTTTGACCCAAACAGCTCTTTCACAAGTTAGTTCCATCTCACTAATTCGGTCACTCAGTTAGTACGGCCTGATTTTGGAACTGCCGTTGTTTACCAGACAAAAAGGATTCCACTTTATTGGTGTTTTGAGAAAACAAAATAATCGTCCCTTGGGTAGGCATTTTGGGTGCCCGAAATTTAATGGAGGACAAGAGAGGAAAGAAGGTCATTCGTACGGAAAACGCTTGCTATACAGGCTAGAAATTAAATGCCATGATTGTATGTTACCAGAACGGGTCTGAAAAATTGTACCTCCCTTGTACGACTTTGTAACTGTCCCTGAAATATGCCCCTATCTTCAGAAAGAGCGCACTGTGTTTTTACGTGGGGGGCGGGGGTGGGGGGATCTGAACCTCCCACATCCCGTACCTTTTACTTCCGGTTCCCTTCCCCCACCCCTTTCCTTAGTGGTTCCCGCCCCTTGGTGCTATTTCTTTTGCCGAATATTACGCAACATTGCGAAATTTTTCTCAATTTGTCCCGGGTCCCGCCACCTTGGAAATCCGCCTTCCCTCCTTTTCTTCTCCCGCCTACCGCACCTCTCCCGCCCCCAAGCTTCAGCCAACCTGTCCCCTCCACTAAAGAGAGTGAATTAATGAATATGACCATTAAGGTAACACACTCGGTAAGAAGACATTGGGCAAGGATTTCATTAGCCAGTTATCCGCTTGACAGGAAAACGATAATCAGTTTAAAAAGAAAACTAACTGGAGTAAAGATAAAGATGATATGTTCATTTGTCACGAGCGTGGGACAAAAAAAAAATTCTGAGTCCCAGACGGGAATCGAACCCATGGCCTCCCAAATACCGGTTGGGCGCTCTAACCACTGAGCTACGGGCAGTGGTGAGCTAGGCCTATATTAGGTTTCAATGTGACACGCGTCCTGCATACTGCTTGGATGAGCAATCCCGCTGATGCTGATCCTAGCAGGTAATTACAAAAAGACTGACTTAAAATAAGCGAATGACAAGGAAATAACTTTGTTCCCCTAAATCTTTTAAAAATTGCGTTGTCTGCTTTTAGCATTCGTGTTTGGACCAGTAAAACCAGTGGTTGTAATTCCTTTTATAATGACTTCAATCAATCACTATCTCGCATCTCTGACATCATTAGCAACATCACAATTTGCAATTCTCTTCTGCCCTGTAAAAGGGTTTTTGTGCAATTGCCTCAAGTATAGCCTTCAGACACTCTCCAATCTCGGTGAATACCTAGCTATAGAAAGAATTGCGCGACTTGTCCTTTCATTTCTGATTCAGGGTGGTGAAGGGGTGATGCGTGACGCGTGATTTGGGCAAAAATAACTTCGTGACACGTGAAAAGAGCTTGAATCTAGCCGTGATCCGTGAATTGATAGCCTAACGTGACGCGTGATCTTCTTATTTTGAGGACCGTGATTCGTGAATCATGCATAAACGTTCGTGAAAATGGAGAATCTAATAGCTGTTCTAGCGTTGTTCAGTCACCCTAAGAAAATACCTTACTGTCAAGACAAATCAAAGAAAAAGCAACACAACTCAGGTAATTAGCGACTATCATTTTCTGTGAAAACTATGAAAATACGTAATTCGTGAAATGCCTTAAAATACATACGTGATTCGTGATTTTTTTTTGTGATTCGTGATTGAGACCCCCCTTTACCACCCTGCTGATTGACTAACTAAAACACACTTTATCACATCTAACCTAGCCTGAGACACTAAAAATCTCGTGTAAACGATTCAATGAACACTATCCTCAGTGTATCCTGACTTCCGTAGCATGAAACGCCTAGGAATATTTCTACTCCCTCCTGGATGGGATGTTAGTCCATCGCAGGGTTGAACCCAAATGAGACTCTGCAACAGTTAGTTCAAGGAAATTTTATTTGACCATGTCAATCTAAAAAGGCAGCCTGATACTTGAACTCTATAGCTTTAACAACCGATATTAGCCGCAAACGAATTATACTAATACTGGTAAGTATGTACATCTTGAGAGGTCCAGGGAAAGGTCTGGAGAAAAATAAAATAAAATAAATTGATGGTCGATCGTCGCTTTTTTCGTGTTAGCGCCAGTTCCCCCGCGCTGCATCTGAAAGGAACGAGTGGGACCCGGGTTCAACATTGTTTTTGAGTAAATGGCCGACCTTAGCAACATGGCCGCGCATTTGAGGTAAGCTTGTTGAAAAAAATGTTCTCTTTTGGTGGCAAAGAATCCATATTTAAAGAGGGACTGACTTAGTTTTTCAAAAGGTATTCTGCAGAGGTCATAAATGTTACAAGTTTTCCCTGAGAATCTTCTAAGTTCGCCGATGGGTAATCACCTAAACCATAAACAAATTGGTCTCGAAGGTCAATTGTGTTTGTGCCCGACAGGCTGTAATGTTAGTTTTATAAGTTTATTATGGGTTTGCTTGGTGGTTAAATCTTTGATTTATGTTAAGTGTGTGTGGAAATGGTCAAGATCGAACACTGTTAGTAACAATATTGGATTTTAAGTGTTCGTAAATGAGTTTAAATTAGATTTAGACAGGATACTTGCAGCTAGAGCTCAAGAATGCAAATCGCGAAATTGTAAATTTGATATGCGTGGCTAACCAAGTTGACAGTCCATGAAAATACCAGATAACCTTCTACAATGTTCAAGCTATCTTGTTTGAGTGACTTAGCCTTTAATGCTTTAATAAAATACTCCAATACAAAATTGGACAAAGTTCTGCAAAGCTGGAGTCTGATAACTTGTTTTAATCACTTGACTGTATGATTTAATGTCCAAAACAGTGCTCTTAGAGTGCGATGTCAGCATGTGTTAATTACACACTGATGTCTTGCTAAATAATAGGGACCTTGCAAAACCATAATGGTGACAGCAACTGGAACTTCAGAACAATACAGCTAGTGACCAAAATAATAACTCTGCATGTGTATCATTTGTTTCTGTCTTTCGTGAAATATTACCAAATTTTAAGGTTTCTTGCAGGGAATGTAAATTGCAAGACGATAAATGCTACTGCACATATCTGAGCTTAAACGAAGTTCCCTCTCCTCAGTTCCCACTTAATTTCCCACTTTTTAACTGAAATGAATTATGAAATGGAGCAACCATGGATGAAAAAGTTTGAAAGGACTAGAAGTCAGTCTTTTGGTGACTTTTTCAATGGCATCAGTGTTGTAAGGTTGGCCCTAATATCTTGAAAACATTGCCAGAATTTTGTCATTTTTGGTGCTTAATAGTATTTTGATAATATTAAATTACAGCATTATTTTGCTTTTCACAGATAATGGCAACAGTGGAAAATGAAATTAACAAGGGTGAACCATGAGTTTGCCAAGATTTGTGACCAAGATCATTGGGGGAAAATTAGTTACTGTTCCAGAATATCGTGATTTATCATCTTCACGGCAGAGTGGCTACAGTTTAAATGCAACCTATCCATGGGGAAAATACGATCCTGTTCCCGCCCATAAGATAGGAAGCAGAACATATGCTGTCCTTCCACCTATCTCTGACGGTAAGAATGTGTTGTGGTTTAAAATTTTAAACCAGTTTGATTTTTTTTAATTTAACATTGTTTCAGGATTTTGATGAATATGAAGCAAAGGAAGATAATAATTATAAAAAATGCACATTAAAACACAGTCATGTAAATAGCCAGGGACGAAAGCCAGACCAGATCAACTCAGATCACTGAGTTGAATAAGAATAACAAGAAATAAAACAATAACTGCTATTCTTATTCAAATCAGCAATCCAAGTTGATCTGGTCCGACTCTTGTCCCTGCCCAATGTAAATAATAAATATTATGTTACAGTGTATATGCTCGTGCTTTGCTTAATTTATTTGACAGGTGGGCCTAGTTCGCAATTTCTTTTGCATCGTTTTCCTTATTATTATGGTTCTGTCTGATATTGTGCTCACATGGTAGGTTCAGGGTCCTCCCTAAAATTTTCTGCAAAATTTAATATGATTTAATGGAGCCGAAACCAATTGTGGAATTGTATATATTTTAGGTATTCTACTGATTAATTGTTACAGCAGTTAGACATTTACAGGAGCGACAATTATGTTCATGGTCTGTCCCCTTGGAATTGTTAAATTTATAAAATCAAAAAACTAAATATTTAATTGGCATTTTAGTCCCTTAATTTTGAAGGGTTATCAACTTCCAATTTCTCTTTACAATAAATAATATAAAAGATACAGAAAAAGTTCATTCTGTCAAAGATAATCAGAACTTGCTATTTTAACCACCATGCATGTAGCATTTACAGCTCTGCCTCTGGATAATATTTTACCTCATTAAGATTTTTAGTTTTTTTATTCTATTACAAAGTTTGCTTAATTGGGGAACGTTTTTGCCGTTTATTTAAACAACAACAGGTCGCTCTGACAATGGGACTTCAGAAAGCCAGCTTGCTCAAAGAGTTACAGATGCCCTCTCTAATGTCAGCAAGCAAAAGCTGTTAAATGTCAAGCACAAGTTTTCCTTGCTGGACAAGGACCGCTCTGGACGAATAACTACAGAAGAACTCAGACAAGTGTTCCTGAGCTATCAGATATTTATCCTTGGTCCAACATTGACAGCTCTTGTTAAGAAGTTTGAAGTTGGTGATGGAGGAGTACTACATGAACCACTGGCCAAATATTTACTTGGTTAGTCAAAATATTTTCATTAATGATATTTATTAAGGACAGGCTCGATTCAATTTGATTTTGAACAAATTTGATAATTTAAAATAAATACATGTAGTTGTGTACATAGTTATATATTCATGTGATAATACTAGAAACTGCATTTAGTATAAATATCATTATGCATGTTACCTTTCCAGTCATATTTTTGTAAATTAATTTCTTCTTGGATAAACGTTGAATGTTGTCCTTCAGTAGCATTTTAAATAAAAATAGTTAAAGTTCAACTGAGGCCTTACACTACTGTACACTACTTCATTCCTGATGATGCCTTGGATCGGCGAAAGCTTGGATTTTAAAGGACTTTAATACCATTTTCCAGTAGTGTAAGGCCTCAGTTGAACTTTAACTATTTTTATTTCTTCTTGGTATGAACAAAAATCATAAACATCGCCCATCCATTTTTCCATATAAGGTAGAACTCTGGTTTTTCCCTATTAACCCATTAGTTTAAGAGCCAATCAGAAAGCTAGGAATGCAATAACCAGTTTAATTATGTAAATAATCTAATACTTTGCAGATTGCCATTCATCTGCATCAGTAGGATTATGGCAAGATAAACACAAATTGAGTGCTGTTGGTTTGTCCAATCCTGTTCGCACAAGTACTGGTCACTCCAGTGATGCTGAGCTGTTGCTTGAAGTTGAAAATCAGTTAATGCAGGATGGGGGAAAGTGGGACTACAGTGAACTGAAGACATCGTTTCAAAATTGCGACAGAGGAAGAACTGGCTTCATTGGAAACAAGGAGGTGCAGTTAGTGTATATTACATTATAATTATTTTCGTTAAATCAAGCAAATTTGAATTGAAGGTTGCAAGTTTAATTGCTTCAGTAAAACTGTCAATTAATCATGATTGATTAGTATTCATTTGTTTAATTGCCCCACAACATTGTGGAGTTCCCATCAAAAGAACATCAGGTTGACTTTAATAAGTTCTACCTGAAAAAGCCAAAAACATATATTTCTTTTTGACTAGTTTTGGGGTAATTAATATACTAACAACTCTGACTTGTGTATTCAAAGCTGTGCTCTAAGAAAAATGACAAGGAGCCCAAAGGTTTCAAACTATGAGATCAAGGGTGCCCAGCATAAAGCTTATATGAAAGAAATAAGACTATCTGGTTGCCCAAAGGCAAAATTTAGTCACCTGAGGCACCCAGGCACCCTTAGAGCACAGCGGTGGTATTATTTTATTTTACGTCATGTCAAGTGTTTTGTTTGACACTTCCTTGTTTATTTAGTTGAAGATGCTCTGTAAACATCACAATCTTCCCCTCAGCCGATCCCTGTTGGAAAAACTGCTTGCAAGGTTTGATACTGATGGAGATGGATGGGTAAAGTGAGTAAAAACAGCTTGTTAATATAGAAGTAAACCAGACAAGCATATCATTTGCAAATTTATAAAATTAAATATTGACAGAATAGTTCCCTTACTACTTCAAGCCATGGATTTTTTCATATTTTCTGCCTCTCATTATTCAGCTTTTTGTATTGTGTGGTTCCCAAAAGTATCCATACCTCCCCCAAGGGTGGTTCTTTGGTTTGAACCCTCCCACCCCCCTGGAATTTCCATTCTTTTAAAAATTTTGGCTGTTAAGACCCCCCTGCGCCTTGGAATTTCCAAAGACCATCCTTGGGGTGGGCTTGAATATTTTCTGGAACCGCACATTTGTAGTGCGACTGACACAAAAACTTTGCTATGCAACCATGCATAACAGGTGATAAAATACATGTAGTCTAAAATATCTGCAGCTCACACAATAGAGATAATTTGAGACCTCAGTGTATTATCCTATTTCATCTGCTAAATATTAGAGAGGAGTTGATCAGCATTTTCACTGTCTGCCTGCAGACTTCACTGTATGCATTTTATATCTGCCGTTCCATGTAATTATTGTTTTGATTATCTTGATTTAAAGGAAAATTGTATATTTTTTTTCATTTCAGTTGGAGAGATTTGTCAAGATTCCTTGAAAAAGCTATGTCGGTAGTTTCTCTTGGAAATTCTTTGAAATCAGAAGAGAAAGCTTCTAATAAAAACCACAGCAGAACTAGTGCAGCCATCAAAAAGAACAACAGTAGCTTGACAACTAGCACAGAAACACAGACCAGCTCAGGTAAATGTTGATTTGCCATGTTTGCATTAATATGCAGATGAAATACCAGTACTTGAAACCTAAGATCTTGTTTTGCAGTGGCCATTGCTCTAAGCCATGTCTAGTTCTCCAAGTTGGGAGCTTAGCATAAGGAGCTGCAATTCTACATGTCTCTCCTCATGTTAAAGTTCTTAATTCCTTGGGGAAGACACTATGCACTTACAGACTGCATGCCTATCTCCACCCATGGGTGTCAAGTGCCAAATTATTGTTGGGACAATCTGCAGGGGGAATAATAACTATTTTGGTATATATTATTTATATATTTAGACTACATCATGGGCCCGGGGGGGGGACTCCCATATGAAAGGGATGGGGATGCTCGTCGTCTCACTTAGGGGTGTAAATTTCGGATTTTGGTCTCTTAGGGTGTTCTGGGCAAAATGTCATTATTTTTAGCTGTCAACGTCTCGTTTAGGGTCCCATACGAAGAAATAACAAAAAAGAAAGAATTTTGATTCGTTATATTAACTTGATTCATGCAAACAAAGTTTATCATAACATTAATATCTAAAGCCCGTTGTACTTTTTATTTGTCTGTATTTTAAACCGGTCTCTTTTAGGGGTCTGCATAAGCTTTGACCATGCCTAGATTGGTCTCTTTTAGGGGTAAAATTCAAAATTTCCGACGAGTATCCCCGAGTGTCCCTTCCATATGGGAGTTCCCCCCCCCCCACCCGGGATCATGGGTAGCACAGTGGCATTATGTAAGGTTAGTATGTGTTAACTGTGGGGCATGCAGACGGGGGAGGGGGGGGGGGGGGGGTCAGCTGTGATATCAATGGAAATATTAGCAGCCCATTTCACATCTCATCTTCATATAACTGGGAGCATCAAATTACTCTAGAATGAGATTATGGGCAATCTTGGACAAGACCAGTTGAGACGAATCTCGCTTTTGCACTTCATACCCACTTTGTAGAAGTCAAGCTTCTAAACTACCCTCAACAATTAATTTTCCCCCTTCTCCTAATTTAGTGTTGTTTTTGAATGCACACAATATACATGTAGTAGAGTTCACACTAGTTTAGATCCAAACAACATTAAATTGGGGGAAGGGGAGGAAAAATCGTAAGAAAACAACAAAGTAATGTTTTGCTAATTAATGGCAGTGTCTCAACAATTTTGTAAATCAATTGACAAGTAACAGTTACATGTATAGCATTTACTCTTTAATCCAAAAGTTCTGTTGAAAAATAATTTAATTTATTATAATTATATAATGATAAATTGAAATTGCTAATTAAATAGTTAATATAGATATATGTATAACAAAAAATAAAAGTTAAATATTAATCAGTTTTTAAATCTTCAGTGACAGTTGTCTTGCATATATGCATACAGTGAAGCATGCCCTTTGGGCACCATTGATGATCAGTTAGTTGTGTGGGATTAAAAATAAATCCCAAAACAATTCTAATTCTTGTAACAGGGTTTCAGAATCAAAACGTTTAGTCATGTGACTACTGCATAGTTGTGTGTTGTAGTCTTGTAATTTCCATACTCTCTCTTAAAATGTTCAAGTTAATAATAACTGGTGTTTAATAGTAAAAGTATATTAATCTTTAGGCTGGCATAAAATAATATAACTACAAATCAGGTACCATCTTTCTTGATTTAATGCCACATACCAAATAAATGCCGGATCTCTAAGGTGGAGTTGAAATAAGCCCCTTATGATAAATATGGCTGTCATAAATAATGGATAAAAGCTCTTGCATAGTAAACACTGAGGTCTTACAAGCTGCAGAAGTCAAGTAGACACCAGGTTCACCATGCCTGGGTTGTGGAACAGGGCTCCCATTATGAAAGGGACAAGCCTTGGGACACTTGTCATCTCATTGGGTGTAAACTATGGATTTTGCTTTCACGTAGGATGTTGAGGAGACAATGCTAATATTGTTAGCGGTCAAGTTCTTGTTTAGGGTTGCACAGGAAGAAATAAAAAGCACTATCTTGCTGTGATGGCAGTTTAGACCTATCAGTTATAAAAATAGTTAGCTAGGTACAGTGTATCTTTTAATAGGGGTCATAAAAAGCTTGAGCCACCCCCCAGATTGGTCTCCTTTAGGAGTTTAATTCAAATTTCCCGACAAGTGTCCCCGTCCCTTTCATATGGAAGCCACCACCTTTCCCCGCCCACCCAGGCACGTGCACCATGCCAAGTTTGAAATATATTATGCCTATTGCGTTTAATTAAGAAAAATATACGAAAAAGAAATCATAAAATTCTTGCAAACTAAAATAAATGTAAAATGCTTGGAATCTTTAAATTAAGCAGATGGTAATGCTGGCTCTTCAAGAAGACCTTCCAATCTTAAACACAATGAAAGTGATTTACAAAAATCAACTTGGCCGGAAGATAAAGGTATATTTATTTATCAAATACCCGGTAACATAAGATTAAGATTTCCCGCTAAAATCTATGGATAAATGAAAATGTTCTTATAATGTTATTTCCAGTAACCTTGCTTTTCATCTAATTCTTGTGCATAGAATTCCATCCCAAATTAATCTACATTGAGATTATATTTTTAATGATATTACTGAATTCCTGATTTTTCCCTGTCATAATGTTCATTAGGCATAACCACAAAAGTACCATAAGGATTACAGTACATGATATGCACATAACGGCCCTTTCTGTTATTCTGGGAGTATCTTGTAACTTGATTTTCTCCTAATCAGAGCCGGACCCAGTGAAGCTAACAATACGAGGCCGTAACATATATTTATACCCCCCTGATGAATACCTTGGCATTGATACATCACCCCACCCCCCTGAGGAAGAACTACAGTTGGAGTGGGTGTAAGTATTGTTGTTTGATTAAGTCTGTTCTTCTAAAGTGCATTTGAACTTTTCTTTTTGAACCACACTGCAATTTGCAATTTGCGCCGGTTTGAAACAGTGTCAGTCTGTCAATTACTATAAATACAATGTAAGGTGGCACAAGTCTTCGAAAATTTGTGATACAAATGGGAAGTGTTCACTCGACATTGAAGAAGATGGAAAAGTGCCAATGAATACATGTAATCTGAGTGACGTGTTCCAACGAATTGTGATGTAGAATGTAAATCTTTCACACCCTTCCCAAAGAGAAACATTAATGGCATTTCATTAGTCGTAGTCTCATAGAGACCTTTGATATCGATTTCCTGAGAAGGGTGGGCAGCTGTTCACAGGCCGGCGGTCTTTTAAATTCACATGACTTTGTCAAGCAGAACCTACTGCTTTTGATGATTCTGCAGATCATTTACTTATTGTACAGAGTAAGTGATTTTATCATGTTTTTCTCCAGGTATGGTTACCGTGGACGAGACTGCCGTAATAATCTGTATGTCCTTAGTTCAGGGGAGCTTGTGTATTTCACTGCAGCAGTGGTAGTGTTATACCACGTGGCAAGTCACACACAGCGTCATTACACGGAACATACAGATGACATTAAAAGGTAATCTCTTTATTTGCAATGCTTAGGCTGACATAGCCTCCTTCGCAAACGTTCTTTTGGCTCGTCATGCAATCTTTTCTCCCAACGTTCGTTGGGGAGAAAAGATTTCGTGACGAGCCAAAAGAACGTTTGCGAAGGAGGCTAAGCCTGACAAGGCTCGTAAACACTGTTTCAGAGCCAAAACGATAATCCACCAGCAAACATTTTTGAGTAACAATTTTGCCATATACAGTACTTTATAAAGAAAAACAGGAAAAGTTCGTGGTAAGTCACTATACCAGAAAGACCTCGATGCTTGTGCTTGCGCTACTGCTCAAAACGGCTCTTTAGTAACTGCAAAGAAAGCCCAGATAAAAAATGCTCTACCACTGAGTTATGAAGCGGGAATGGCCAGTTACGTTTTTCTCGCTAGCGAAAAACAATGGGGATTAAAAGAACAAGGCTGAGAGAAAACCTTTATGAATTTTGACTAGAGTATCAATCTTAATTTTTCAGTCTGTGTGTTCACCCCGATGGAGTTACAATAGCGTCAGGGCAAGTCAAGGGACGAGGAGACGATGCCAAGGTAACTACATGGATCATAACAACAAAGGGCCTCGTGCAGTGCTGATCAGCTTACAAATTCTCCTTACTCATCTCATTCTCCTGATTTCTTATACAACTGGTTGACTGTTTTCATATCTTTAATTTTAGTCTTTCAAAACGTTATTTGAGATATCAATTGATAATTGATAATTTTATCTTTTTTAGCCTGAGTAGTAGCCGGTTTTGTAAGTGCTTTTGAACAAATTAAAAGCTTATGCGAGCAAAAATAGATTTTCCTTCACTCTGCCTCGTTCCTTTTGCTTTACACTCTCTCGAGCCACTTTCCCACTGGCAATTTACCTTTCGTTTGTCACTTGGCTTAACTGCTTACTTCTAAACCTTCTTTCAGTTATACTGACTCGTGCTTATTTTTGATGACAGCCACATATAAGAGTATGGGATTCCAGCTCTCTAGACACCATCCGTATCATTGGATTGGATTATTTTGAAGATGCGGTCTTCGCTCTGGCGTTCTCTAACAAGGTGAGCAGCACATTAACGTGGACTTTGTCAGTGTATGCTTTGCCAGTTTTGACTCTGACTAATGTAAATTTCACGATAAAAACACTGTAAGACAAGAGACGTTAATGATTTCAGATTAACATTAATCAGGCCATGGTGAATTTCCGCTGTCGCTTTTTGCCGACAGACTGTCCATATACATCTAGCTCTCTATTTAACATGTGGTTGTCTTCTGATGAAGTTCCATTTTTTTAATAGTAATGCTGTCTTTTCACTTTTCTTTTTATCAGAGGAGCCAGGGAGCATATCTTGCATCAGTGGAGGATAATGAATATCACACCGTCACAGTGTGGGACTGGACACGAAAGAAAAAGATCACCTCAGCCAGGGTACGAACATTATGCCCCTAGACTGGTTTATAAAATATTTTCAACGACAAAAAGGCTGGGCTTATCACGTATTAGAAATCAAATTGCTTAAAAGTACACAGTGACCCCGAATAAAAAAATGGGCAAATTTAAATTTTTAGAGACAAAACTTTTATTCAAGTGAGCACTACATTCACGATGAGAAGCTATTAGAAGCAAAAGTCAAACGTAGAGTTCTGTTGTAATTTTGAAGCCCCATTTCAGGGTCTGTCTTGGGGATCGAATGGCTATAAACTTGAAAGATTGTTTTAAAACGAGAAAAACACTGTCTTGAAATTTTTAACGTTGGGTCGCGTGGACGCCATTTTGTTGTTTACGATCAATTCCATGCATGGGTTAAGGCATGGGGATCAGCTCGCTTTGGCGCATTGCAAGTGGCGTACGTACGGACAATCACGTGACAAGCCAATTTTTTTTGACAGCTCAATGGGCTTACCAAATTTTTGAAGGTATGGGACTCCAATTGCGGTCCCCTTCAACGCACCCGGGAGCTCCGATATAGTCAAAAGGTCCGTATTTTAGAACTGGGGAAACTGATCTATGATTTGTTGCCAGGGTAACATGGATCAAGTGTTGGCGGTGAGCTTCTCTCCATTCGAAAGCCATCAGTTGGTCACGTGTGGTAAACAACACGTGTCATTCTGGGAGTTGGAAGATAACAAACTAAAGCAGTCTAGAGGACGAATGAGTGTAAGTCAACTGCACATGACTTTCTTTACCGCTGATAAAACGCTGGCGCTCATGGTAGGTGGATCATTGAGGCCAAATCTTAGCGTGCACGGAGTTTCTGTAGCACAGTTGCCTTGAGTGTAGGCGACTCTTTGCTTTACAGCATTTGTCTCATAAGCAAACGCGCTTAATTTAAGTTTCTGATCAAGCTACAAAAATTTCAACTCTGAATATTGAAAGGCCATGGCACGAGTAACTTCCTAGAACCTTTATGTTCAAAAAGTTAAATTTTACAAATCATGTTTGGGCTTTTTATAGACTTTCTAAAAGTCGTTGGCTTCTCGTTTCTCGGTTTGCAGCAGAAGTGGCTTTCGCGCTTTGCGCTCTTTGAGCTCGACTTGTAGACAAGTCTAGGGAAAATAAGCGCTTTTGCCCGCACCCAGCAATTTTGTACTTTACAAGTCAATTCGTTTATAGCACGATGCCTTTTCTTCGCGAAGTTTCATGCTGAGGCAAAATGCAAACAACGACGTCAGCAAAGATTCACCAATTGCTGCTCTCCCTGAATGATCCATCACAGCGCTTTGTAAGGCTGCCAAAAGAGTTCCCTGGTACCCATTTACATTCCTTGGTAAAGAGAGCACCAATATGACAGTAAACGCGATAGCCCCTAATTCTTGTTCTGTTCTAACAGAAAAACCACAGACCAAAGTATGTGTCGTGTATCGCGTTCTCTAGAAATGGTGACGTAATCACGGGCGATACAGATGGCTCGATTTGTGTTTGGCCGGAAGGTTTGTGTTTCTTATTTAATAAATTTTACTCCATTTGAGATAATAGAACAAAGTATAAAACCATCAGTTACCAACTGGACTACAGTCTTAAATGAACTGTGACAGAACAGTTCTCTGATGAGAGTTCTGTCATCAAGAGAAAATGAGGGGAAACCCAAACTAAAATCATGGCATCTGTTGACTCACGACAGCGTGAAGGAAAAGAAAGGAACGTGAAAGCGAAGCAAACATATGCATCCGGCGCCAAGTGCGAGGCACACTTGTACGTATACCATAAAGCGAATTGAATTAGGTTTGCACCTGATCAGCATGTTCGCTTATTTGGAGTAAAAGAGCCAAATAAACGCGATGCGAGGAAAGCAAACACATAAATTATTTTTGACAGTCATTCAAAAATCACTTGGCGCCATGCTTTTCAAATAGCACGATCAGACATTGTCCCAAAAGGTAATACTTTACGCGCATTTCGTATTATTTAAAAGAACAAAAAAAAACTATTTTTGCAAGTATAAATAACAATTATTCCACGAGCTCGTGCTGGATAAGAGATGGTAGATAGCAAACGAGGTGCTCAGCTCCGACTTTGCCATAACTATCTCATATCCTACAAGCGCGGGCTGAAGAATTGCAATATTGATGCACACCCCTACCATGTTTGTGGTCCATGGTATATGAGATCATATACCATGGTCTGTAAGCCAATCAAAACTCAGAAGCTTGCGCCTGCATTTACTTTGCTCAACGGATTCTTCCCTCTTTGTCTGTGGGGTCACCCACTACCTCTCGGAACGAGATACTTCATTGGTTCTTAAAACAATAGATAACAGGTCATAACAATGCCCCTATCCCTGAATAACAATAGAGGTAGTGTTTACAGTGAGCGAATGAAAATAGAGGTTCCAGAGAGGTGGTGCCTTACTGTGTCTGTGCGGAGGAGAGGGAACGTTCATATGATTTCTCCTGATTTTGCAAATAATCTTTCAACAGAATCTAATCAAGTTGCGGAAGAGCTTGGAGTTAGGAACGCACATTCAGTAAGTATGGAGCGCGTTTTGTGTTTAAGATATATGAGAACTAGCAGAACTAACACTGTCAGTTTTTTAGGGCCCAGTCTACGCTCTCCTTGTACTGCCAAATGGTGTGATACTCTCAGGGGGAGGTGGTGAGTCAACCGTGAGAGCCTGGAGCAGAAGACCAAAATTGGTTCCCACAAACGTCGAGCTCAAGGTAAATATAAGCATCGACAAAGTAAAATGACCACTATTCTAGGAAGAAAGTCAATTTAAACAACCGTTTTATATGTCAAGAATCAGATGTATACTGGTTAGGATGTGGGCACCATGATCATGCCAATAGGAGAGTGCGAGTTCTGTTGATTGTAAGTGTTATCTTTGTTAAGGTCGTCAATAGTGTATAGGAAAGCATTGTCGTCCCCAGAGTTACCCGTCCCTCTTAGCCATGAGGGCCTTGGCACTAGAAAAAGGCGGCTTTGAGGACACATGATTTGAATGGGTGGAATTTTAGAAAGGGAATTAGAATCTAGCCAATCAAATCAACCGTTTTTAAACTTTCTTACAACAAAGGGATTTTAAAACAGTTGATTTGATTGGCTAGTTTTCAAATCTAGCCAATCAAATCGTGCGTCCCCAAAGGTACCTTTTCCTCGTGCTAAGGCCCCGGCGGCTAAAAGGGACAGTTGGCTCTGGGACGAGGATGGTAGGGAAGGTGAATTATTTTAAAGGACCCTAGTCAGCTCCCGAAAAAAACTGTATGGTGACGCGAAATCTTATTGTTTTGCCGCAAGTCGTGTAACTGGAAGTCTGCTGAATTACCTTTAGCAGTTTCACAGGTATCTCTTTCTTTTAGACATGTTCCGCGTGAAATATAATAACGAACATCCCGTATGTCAACTGAAACAAAGGCATGATTGACTAGGGTGCTTGGTGGCATATCAGACCAGCACGTAACTCCGACTTGAGTACCATGAAGCGACTAGGAGTATAATCATTTTCTATTCCTTGTCCTCATCGATTTTAACAAATGTTTTGTTTATCTATCCATTTTTGCTGTAGATGCCGAGGGATGTGAGTGGAGTGCGATGTCTAGCTCTAGGGAATGCAGATGATCAGCAGCTTTTTATTGGTACAGTGGATAACAACATCTGGTGTACATTACTTAACGCCGACTCAGAATCGCCTCTCGTGGGGACTGGTGCCAAGCTCGTCAAGATTATGGAGGTAGGTAATCGAGCCTTAACGTCTTGTTGTGTTTCGTTGTTGTGAGTTGTTCAAAGCATTATAAGAATTTGTTTCACACAGAGCAAGGGCATCAGAACAACACACTGGGTCAGTTGTGCGTAGATAGTTCTTCTGCTCTAAAACATGTTGCCGGCTAAATCGTGTTTGTTTTAGGGTCATTGTCAAGATTTGAGAGGACTTGCAACTCATCCCAGTTCTCCGATGTTTGTCACGGCCGGAAGTGATAAGACAGTTCGATTATGGAATGCCGCTCAACGCCGTGCGGTGTGGACGAATAATAAGTTGGTAAGTTCATCATTTTCGTTTGAGTCTACGTTGATAGTTTTTTTTGCTTATATTCCAATTTCTGCGTGATTTCTTCGAAAATATTTTGGATCCCAATAAAACAGATACGCTCCCCACTCTCATTCGATATTGGTAGTTGACTGGGGGTTCGTTCCTCGCCATCAGCTAATAAAAACCTCCAGCTCTTAGTTTTCCCAAATGAAAAATAAATTGAAACGCCGTTCTTAATTTTTAATTTTATTCTCAACAAATTTTGTTAGACCTGGTTTATTTCAGTTTCGTTTGTGCACAGACTGGAAATATTTGAACCACCTCTTAAAATTCTACAGATTAATTCACCCAAACTATTGAAGTTTTAAAAACTTGTCTCTTTCCAGGCTTCAGCAATTCAGGCGGCAGCTTTTCACCCTGATGGTGACTGTATAGCTATTGGCTTCAAAACAGGAGGGTAAGTATGTCTAATACAAGTTCAACTGGGGCATGATAGGGCCTTATGGACAATCGCCGTAGAACCCCAATGGACTCCACTGTTAATACATCTTAATTCTTTTTTTTTTCAGGTGGATGTTACTAAATTCGACGACTGGAGATGCCATTCTTGTACGAAAATCGGAGCCTCCGGAAAAAATATCAGAAATTCAATTCTCACCAGGTATAGACGAAGCTTTTATCTTAATTCTATGATAAAGGCGCTCTTTTGCTGAAAATATAAGTACCGAAGGATGGAATTATTTCGCTCTCGGAATCCCTCCCTTCCTGACCCTCCCTCCAATGGAACCAGGAAATGGCCACATTCACTTAGGGCCTCCCTGTTTGACGTATGAGCAGCGTTGGATTCGCTACTGATCCCCTCGTGTTTTGTTGTTAGATGGAAGTCACGTTGCTCTTGGCTGTCATGATAATGACGTATACATATATGAAGTGCAAAATGAAGGAAAGTCTGTTTCTCTTAAAGCGCGATGCAAGGTAATCAAGTAACGTGTATTAATTGCGTTAGTGAACTAATTATGTCTATTTTTTATTTGATTTTTCTCTCCATTTATTACGCGTTTTAAGGAGGCTCCCAATTGTTTCCAGCACATTCCAGCTCTTAAACTTTGATGGGCCAGTACTACAAATCCTTATCAGTTGCTGCTACAATAATGATATCAAACAAATGTCCGATCATTACTAAGCAAGTTGTAGCCATTTTCATGACGTCACTGGCTACCATAGCAACAGTTTAGCCTGTTAAAAACACCCTTAATTTTCCATTTAAGTGCTTATAACTCAAAAACGAGCACGGTGACCCCCATTTTTTAGCATTGAATAATGACCAGCATGTTAAGATGCAACTTTTTGCAAAGTTAAAAAAAAAATTATGTAGCAGTTTCAGAGCCACCTTAACTTTTTGGAATTTTAAGGTGGCTCTGAAACTGCTAGATAAAAATTGGTTTAACTTTGCAAAAAGTTGCATCTTAACATGCTGGTCATTATTCAATGATAAAAAATGGGGGTCACCATGCTCATTTTTGAGTTATAAGCACTTAAATAGAAAATTAAGGGTGTTTTTAACAGGTTGAACTGTTGCTATGGTAACAAGTGACGTCATAAAAATGACTTTAACTTGTTCAGTAATGATCAGACATTTGTTTGATATCATTATTGTAGCAGCAACTGATAAGGATTTGTAGTACTGGCCCATCAAAGTTTAAGCGCTGGAAATTGCTTGAAACAATTGTGAGCCTCCTTAAGAACTGATAACAACGGAAATTTCCCCCACCGTTAGATTTTCCCCACGCGCGAGATTTTCGCGAACACCGTTACACGCGAGGTTTTCGTGATCGTTATAGAAGGTTGTTGCGGCCAGAAAGTTGCAGGAAAAATTGTTACGTGTATTAGGGCCTTAACAGTCAAAGAAACTGCACCTTTGCCACTCACTTGCAAACCTGACAGATTTTGACATTTCAAACATGTAATCTGATCAGAGAGCAAAAAGCTGTACGTGCATTTCATGGATTTTGCTAACTTATCCGATTCCAAAGCTATCTTAGTTTGAGATTGGCCAAGCATCTTTTGTCTTTTTAGATAGCGCAGCAGTTTTTATAGACTTTGTATTTTGATTTCGCAGGGTCACACGAGCTCTGTGACTCATGTAGACTGGTCCAAGGATGGAGAAAAACTTCAAAGCACATCTAGAGATTACGAATTACTATTCTGTAAGTGTTGCAATTTAGCTAAGAACATAGCTAAAAATATATTTTTCGACAATAGCGGGAGTAAATACCGTTAACGCTTTTTTACTGAGCACAAGCACAAGAATCAGCATTTAGGCGCGTAAGACAAACGAACCCACTGATTATCGTGGCATAAGCACAAGAACAACGAACAACATTGTTTGTCTTGTGCTTATTCTTATGCTACGTGAGGACAGCGAAAGAAAAATGAGCGTTGTGAGTTTTTTTTTCGTTCTATTTGTACGCTTATGTGAATTGATGTGCCTGTTTAGTTATGCTTGTGCCCAGAGAAATGCTATTATTTATTCTGTAACAGTTGTCATAACATTAGTCCCATTCGAAGTTTGTTACTTCGATGGTCAGTCAAAAAGTATTGCTTGACGCTGCAAGACAATATTCCTCCTCTTAACGAAAGCAGTCGTCAGACTGTCAGATTTAAATACAGTCAACTATTCATCCACAGGGGACCCCCTGCAGGGAGAACAGATTACCCAGGCAGAGAGCATGCGCAATACAGAGTGGGCCACACAGAACTGTGTGTTGGGTTATACTGTCATTGGTGAGTAGTGTAATAATACTGTAATAATTGAATGGCATCAGTAGCCTGGTCATTTGGGCTAGTGGTGTGCCATCATTGGTTTCCCTGAGAACTGATTAGTTGGCAGAACAATTATCTTCAGTTTTTCTTATCTTCTTTATTTTCTATTGCACTTTCTGTATTTTTCTCTATTGAAATAAACATTTTATTTAAAAAAAAGTCTTCCGTTTTTCGCTCGGAGTTCGGGATATCCATCCTTTCTCAAGCTTTGTTTCAAGGGTCTCTCTTCTTGGAAAAAGAGAGAGTCTGGGAACAAGTGGACAATAGGAGTCAAAAATTGTTCGGGAACAAAACCGAGAATGAGAGAATGGCGAAAATCGAGCGTAGTACATTACGAGAACTTTTCCACTGCCGTTTCTAGTGATACCTTCCCCTGTCTGTTTCCCCTCGCAGGAATCTGGCCGGACGGGGCAGACGGAACAGATGTGAACTCTGTGGATCGCTCCAATGGAAAACAACTAGTAGCTTCGGGTGATGATTTTGGCAACGTTAATCTGTACAGATATCCGTGTGTCAGCGACAAGGTACGAAATCATTTGTGTCTAGTTATTCTGCGTAACAGCATCTTCAAATTCTACCCTAGACTCACCTTTATGTGTCTCAGATGATTGCCAAGTCCGATCTGAAAGTCCGCGATTCACGGACCTCCGGTCATTACGCGCAGACCAAGATTATTCCGCTCAACGCTGATTAGTTGATAATCGACGAGCGCTCTGCGCATGCTCAAAATGTCAGACTTGACCTGAATCAGCGTTCTTGGTGCTGACCAAAAGAAAAGTGGATTCTGGGGACGAGATTGATAACATAAGACCAACTGAATAAGTAACAAACACTTTGGCAGTGGTATAGTTAGTAACCCACAATGGCCCGCAATTTCTGGTAACTGAAGTGGTTGTCTTGATTTTAATCTGTTTGTTCGCTTGTTTCAGGCGAAGCCCAGAATTGTCCAAGGCCACAGTGCGCATGTCATGAATGTACGATTTCTTTCCGATGATACCCGACTCATCTCCGTAGGCGGTCGGGATGCAAGTACCATGCAGTGGAAAGTCGTGAAGTCGGCGTAATTTAGCTAATCACTGCGGTGTCGTATAAGAACGCGTGTTTCTTTTTCTCATACAGTGTTCTCATAAGGAAAATATCTGACTGCTTTGTCTCTTTCAACACAAGGATCGTTAAGCGAAACTCGCGCACAAGAATCAAAACGGAGGCAGGTTATCGCTGGACTATCTTTGAGGAAAAAAAAAGACGGGCGCTACTCGCAATCGTAAGGAAACATTTTAACAATCATACGTGTAGTTTTGTGCTGATGAATAGCGTGCACCGCGCCTTTCGAATATAATTATAAAATATATGTTTTGATAGAGAACGTTTGGCTCGATCACCAGCCGCTGTTCGGGAAATGAGCCCGCGCTCCTCCCCGAAGTGAGGGTGGTAGAAATCTGGAGACGTCTGCACGCAGGCTACAGAAATCGAGCCTAGAAATACCTTGGAATCTGCTTTCTGAGTCGTCGACTCTTGTTTTATTTAGCGAGGTTCCCTTCGTATTATTCACAAATAACGGGAAACGCACATGCAGGTGCGTATAAATTTTACAGGTAGTTTTTGTGTGAAATTACTGTATTATTCATAATTGACTGTACCGTTCGTTCATAATCCACTAGCTTGTACTCGGAGAACGATTGTACAGACGCGGAAAAATATCTAGATTATACAAATAAAACCGTAATTCAATGTTCCAAGTAAAGCTGTTTTGATGCGACTCGTTTTCATTTTACAACATTTGTTACTTGTCTATACCCTTCACGAGCGAGAAGCTGAAATAGCTTCCAATTGCAAGTTACCATAACTGGCGTGTATGAGGGAAAGGAATCTTGCACTTGTAATATGAAAAATAGTAAGTGGGGGTGGTTACACCTTCTCCGCAAAGGTTGCTTTAGTGAAGAGGGTAAAGACGTAAAAACACGAAAATTGAAAAATAAGGGAGCGTGGGGGATGACGCTTTCGTTCCACTCACCCCGGGCTCCGCGCGCTTACTTTTAACCTCTCCCCATTTCCCAGCCCGTTCGAAAAAATAAGAGGCCTCTGCGGAGGAGAGAGGTGTCACTTTGAAATCATCGATACCAACAACTCAAAGAATGCAGTAGCATCTGCAAATAGCTAGTTAGATGGTCTAGTCTTCTCGGATAAGGACGATAAAGCGTACGCCCCGTCGCTTCATCTTCACTGTTATCGTCAACAGGGGATGTTAAGAACCTACACACTCATCGTAAAGAGTCAGAAGAGTAGACCGTTAAGTTCCCAGTGTAGTCTGGTCGTTGTCCGTTGTACTGTTGAAGTGCTTGGAGCACCAAGATAGGACGACCCACATGAGTTCTAAGAACACATGGGCTGTTTCAATAGTTCTTTCACGAACAATGTGCCGGATATTTTTATATGGCGAACGACTGAAGAGACTCGAAGAGCGAAAAAAATGGAATGCATGTTTTCATGCTGAAACATTAAATTTTTCCAGAAGGTGATGGCCTTCTGATTTTTCATGTTAAGGTCGCTTCGGCAATCATTATGTATTTATTTAAAGCGTATGCACGAAGAGCAACGACTGGCATCGACAAGTGTACGGAATATTCATGACTGAATAAAATGTGGCGCGTGACACGTGTGGCAGGGACCCTGTGGCCCAAGTCAACAGAACAGCAAAAGATTCAAGTCGAAGACACAAAACATTTGTTTGCATTTCAAAATCTGCTGTCGCGAGTGATCTGCGAGCAAAGCGATCTAGCGGGGAGGAGTCTCGCACGTGGCGCGGCTTCGGCGCTCGCGCGTGTGACCCAAACGTGAGCCTCAGTGCTCGAGGGCTACATCTGCTGTTTATGAAATCAATTTATTTTACAGCGCATTTTGTCTTTTTTTCTTTGTAAAACAGAGAGCATTCTGCTCCGCATGGTTCTTCAGCTGATCCAGCATTAAAGCGCAGAATGTAATTACCATAATTACCCTTTGGCGCTCGTGTTTTAATCGGAACACCTTTGGAAATCTCAAAGTTTGGATTTTTCTGACAATTTTGTGTTAAGAATTCAGCCCAGTCTTAGAACTTAATGAGCCGGCACTGCAGAGGTAAACTAGGAATACTGTATTGGGTCACGACAGAGTAGAAATTCTAAAAGAGCGCTTTTAAAAAAAGAGAAGGCGTTAAATTCAAATTGCACAATTAAACAACTTTTACTCGCTTGAAAAGTTGAAATGTTGTCATGACACACTAGAGGTTTTGACTGATTTGTTTTTTGATAAAATCACAGCGCTGTCTTCTACTTGATCCGCAAACTTGGACACAAAATTATGAACACAAAATCTTGAAGTGTTTATTTTATTTCCAGACGTACACCCCCACATTCTTGTTAAATAGGTTTTTCGTTTCGTGTGACGACTTCCATCCTTGCAGTTTACTGTAACCTAATATTTTTTGTTTTGTTTTATTTTTCTGATATTCTTCTCAAATAGTCAGCCATGCACATAATTAAAAATATGATTTTTTTTCCTTTTCAAAAAATTGTATAGCTCTCCTGATATTTTTCTTAAATAGTCAGGTAATTCACATTGTATGTACATAAACCGTACCTGAGAAAATTAAGTAAATCTTTTACTCTAAGCGTTCGTTAGGAAAAAGCATTAGGTCCCTATCTTCTTCTATCCCACCCCTTCCCTGTAACATTTGAGTTTGTTTCGCGGTCGAATTCCTTTAGTCAAAGCAGTGTTTCCTGATTTTCCAGGTTGTCTGTTGTTTCAGCAGTCTTCTTATTTGAGCATGCTCCTTATCATGTAGTTTAAGATGCCTCCGTGTTTGAAGTACGTCAGTTCCACATCCGTGTCAAAACGAACTTTCACTTTGAAGGTGCGGCCATCATTCAACTACAACAAATCAAACAAACAACAAACAAACAAACAAAATCAGTCAGTCTGTCACTCAGAAAATCTCATCTAACCAATAGGTGGTTAGGTTTTCTACGGCGACCGTGTTGATGTGCAATGCAAAAACAATTTCTTTCCTCAGGGATTTCAGTTCCATTATATTTTATAAAAATCCTTTTTCTAATTCTCTACAAGAAGTTCTTTCCTTTGATGACACTTAAGGCGGTAGCAAACAAGGACACATTGTTGCGGACACAAATGCTTCCCTGTTAAGGGCACAAAATTTGTGTCCGTGTCCTCGTTTGCCACCGCCTTGCTATTGCTTATGGCAGACACGGTGGCCTAATGGTTAGCACGCTGGACTCCGGATCGAGCGGATGTTTATAAACGTTTGAACCATTTGACTTCCTATCTTTTTTCTACTTACAAGGACCGTTTGCTTTCATCTCTGCTGATGGCGGTCTTACTCAGAGTGCTAGAACGCACATGTTTCAATTTCCGTACTGTTTCTAGCGCCACCGGTCTAATGCAAGTTGTAACTTTAGACTTGCTTTCCTACCTTAACAACCAGTGTTTGGCCAGTTTTCAGGTCTTCTGGTACCTCAATGGTATAGCTCTCTTGCCCGGTTAGTCCCAGACTCTCCGCATTCTCGCCGGAAAGATATTCAAGGGGCATAATACCCATTCCTACCAAATTGCTTCGGTGAATTCGCTCAAAACTCTCGGATAGTACCGCCTTGACGCCCTGTACAGACACACAGACAATTGAAGAATTAACAGAATAAAAGGAACTTTGTGGGAGAAGCAGTGACCTAATGGTGAATGCGCTTGGACCAGAGGTCCAGGTTCAAGCCCTGGACGGAGTCACTGTGCTGTGTTCTTAGGAAAGACACTTTACACACAGTGCCTCTCTTTCCACCCAGATGGCTTCATGCTACTGAAACCGAAGGTAAGGCCAGCTTAATGAGTCACTATGCTCGAATGCAGAGTTAATCATTTAAAGAGAAATTCTGAAGTGTCAGCTATCCTGACCCTATCCTGTATATCTTTTTAGGACACCAGTGTCCATCACAGCCCTTACTTGGGTATACGAGAAGCGCGGAAAAAAAAATGAAGTTTCCGCGATGCCTCCAGTTTCCTCCTCTTTTTTTTCACCTTTTTGCCGAAGGAAAAATGGGCAGACTAAAATAAGTGTGAACTTAATTTCTAAAGGGATGAAAGGGTTGAAACAACTTGCATAAACATCATCTAGTCTCTTTTCACGTACCTGCATCCAAGGTCCCTTCGCCGCCCAGTCACGTGACGATCCTGACCCATAATCCTTACCGGCCAGGATAATGAGCTGTCGTCCTTCTTGGCGGTAACGCTCAGCTGCATCAAAAACATCCATCTAAACAACAAACAAATCAGATGAACACAAATGACATAAGGAGCCAAGTTAACGTCCCAAGGAGAAAGAAAAAGGATAGATAAGAATACAAACTATACATACCGTATCTCCCGAAGGAATGTGAAGAGTTTTGGGAGCAGCTTTTCCAATGAATTTGTTCACCAGTCTGATGTTGGCAAATGTTCCGCGCGCCATTACAGCATCGTTTCCACGGCGAGAACCATAAGAATTGAACTCACGAGGTGCAAGCCTGAGAAGAGAACAAGGCATCAATTCTCCTCATTGATTCCCATACGTTCTTTTAAAGTAAGTTCTGAAAATTTGGCGATCACTAAAGACAACACCCGCCTCTGTTTTCCCGTCCACTGCGTGCTCGTCAATGTAGTGAGATTGAAAGAAGAGCTAAATTCTTGCATTGCTCCTTTTACTAACAAGGATGCCAAAATTCCAAATCGAAAACCTCAGAATTCTGAACCAAAAAACAGCATTGTATGAGGAAGTACTGCTACATTGATTCACTTGATGGTCACACATTGCAGTTTCAAATACAGACTTGAAAACAAAAACCACATCAGCCAGTGATTCCAGCTTTGCCCGACTTTGGAAGTGACAGGGTTGCATTCTAACATACTATATATAATTGAACAACAAAAAGACCTCCTCAAACGTACCCTCTTCCAGCCAGATAACGCGCGGCAGGACTGGTGCGAGAAATGCTGCCCGCAGGAGATATGTGATCAGTGGTAACCGAGTCACCCAAGTTCAACAGTACAGCGGCATCTCTAATGCTGTCACGCGTCGGCAACTCTTTGGCCTGCAAGCGAAAAACAACCATCAACCAACGTCGAAAGCTAAAAATCACCTTTTCCTTCATTTGTAGTAACGCTTTCTATAAAGTGCCACTGTGATCAATTATTGTTTCCTGGGGAAAAAAATCACTGACCATAATAAATGAAAAGTAGCCAACTTTCACTACAGAAAACAATTTTCATCAACCATTACAGTATGCAGAACCTTGAAAACGGAAATTTTGGCCTTTTTGCTAACTTCCCTGGCTTAGTGGTTCTTTGACCAAATCAAACTTATGAAGTACTTGTCAGCACTCGGAACATTGTCACAATTCAGCACAGGACCGCAAAGACATGAATTATGTTCATGTACTTAGTATTAACTACTCACCATTGTTTCAAAGAAGGGTGGATGCTTGATGTAAGTGGATTTTACATCCCATGGGTACAGCATACTCTCTGGGGCCTCTAGTGAGTTCCACCGAGGATTACCACTCTGCCGTGACAAATAAAAAAGTCAGTTTGTTAATAAGCAACCAGCTACCCTTAAGAAACACCTCAACAAAACCGAGTTTACATTCTTAGTAAAACTTTGTATTTAAGCAAACAAAATTTGAGGCAAAATGTCGTTGTTGAACACTACTCTGCTTACCGCCACTTTGGCGTAGACTTCTTTGAACATGGCAGGAATAACATACTTTCTCTCAACCGCCTGTATATAAATGAGATAAAATAAATTTACCACCCAAAGAAGCAAAATGGCTCACCTACTCTAAATAAATCGCCTGTTCTGCAGGCTACACTTACTCAGTTTGTAGAGCTGGGTTTAGTTGCTCAAGAAAGTAACAAAATTAACATTTCGAGTTCGCACCCAACTTCAGAGTACACTTACCGCGTTCACTCCCAAGTACGCTTACTATCTAGAATATTTCTCGTTCTTTAAGCGTGAGAAAAGCGTGACTACGTTAGAGATCGGTGGGTGCGAACTCGGTTGGGAGCGAAACCTGCATCATTCGTTAATATTGATTTGAGCGAGATCCTAAAGTAACTACAAAACCATGCATTTACCCAACAATAACTTCGGTTATACACTCTCCGAGTGGCAACTTTTCATGGCAAATTAGTACTACTGATGGTACAACTACAGACTAACTAAACGAGAATAAAATTACAGGGATAGGAATTAAAAACTTTTAAGGTAGGTGATTAGAAATTAAACATTTTTTGGTGGATTTCTTAAGGTCACTTGCCCTAAGATGGTGACTACTGTAAAAAAACCTGCACTGAATAAGCAAAATACTCGAATGTAACACTAATCACAAACCTGGAGTTCTTCCCTTGTTGGCCAGATGTCTCTAAGGAACACTTCTTTTCCATCCTTGGAAATACCTGCCGTATGCAACAGAAATGACTTTAAATTGTGTTTTATTACCAGTAGGTTCTAACGTGAAACACATTTCACCATGTTGTCTCGCTGATTGTGAATAGGTGGTGATTACTGCTACAGCTGGAAGGGGTCAAAAATAAATTTCTTTCATGAAAGTGGAAAATTCATCCTGCATATTTGCGTGACTTATGTTCAATTTATGAAAGATGGCTCTTGTGAAAGAAAAAATTACTCAGCAACCCAAGGAACGTGGTTATTTAATTTGTGCATTTTACAATTGTCTTGTTATTAGCCAGACACGGTTAATGTAGTTACAGCAGTCTTGCAAAATTTCAAAAGGATCACACAGACTACAGTGCTCATAATTAAAGTTCTTTGTCTCCTTTCATCAGAAACAGAATAGCATGTTATAATATAGTAGCAACATCGCCTTACCCAATGGCTCTTTCTCAAAGTCGATGAGTACAGTGCCGGCAATGGCGTAAGCAATCACCAGCGGAGGAGAGGCAAGGTAGTTTGCTCTCGTTAAAGGATGGATGCGTCCCTCAAAGTTCCTGTTTCCTGACAACACACCCACAGCAACAAGATCACCCTGAAAACAATAGACGACAATCCACATTGAATTTCACCACAATGCTGATCAACATAACCCTTCACAGACCTTGTGCCTTCAACTTTTTTAAATATGCCATGGGAATTACCTATAATTTCCAATTCTTTTAGTAATAGTGTGACATTACACAATTTGATGCAGAATTCCAGTTACCTTTTCTATTGCCTCTGATACAGGTTCAGACAAAGGACCAGAGTTGCCAATGCACGTCATACACCCATAGCCTACAACATTAAACCTACAGTGCAACAGAGAAAGCAATCACGTTAAAAATACTGTACACCTTGCCCTCTTTGTGCAGCAGAACAATGCTCAAAAAAAGTACTGCATATGAGTAATTCTCAAGTGAATAACACCAGAGTAATACACTGTGGGAGGAGCACTGGCCTAATGGTTTTCCGTACCAGTGTTAAGTCCATCCAGAACCTTCTGTTGTATTGTTTGCAAGATAATGTACAATGCTAGGGATTAACCTGTGATGGCTCCTGGTCAGTTAACACTACTGAAACTAGCAAGGCAACTTTTAAAACCTATAGTGTACACGTACATTGTACATGGAAATGAAATATCTCCCTTGTTCCTTTTCACAAGTCTTAAAGCTTTGTATGTGTAGTATCAGCTCAAGTCAAGTCACACATCCTACCCTAGTTCTTCCAGACTTGGTATGACACCACTCTCCTGAAGATAGTATGTGACGACTCCAGAGCCTGGTGACAAACTTGTTTTGATATACGGTTTGACGTTCAGTCCCAGATCGACAGCCTTCTTAGCTAGCAGTCCTGCTCCAAGCATAACTGATGGATTACTGGTGTTTGTACAACTTGTGATGGCAGCTATCACTACAGAGCCTAGAGGAAAAGTGAAGGCTTAAGTCGACATGGCATAAAACTGGAAAAGGGCAGAGTAACGGAACACTATTATCAGAGATAGAGGAGTAGTAAGCATTTAGCAGCTGATTTGCATTCTTACCATGTGATAGCTTGTATTCTTGGCCATCAAACGTGAAAGGGACCTCTACGTTGTGCTTTTCAGGTGGGATACCAAAACCTTTAAATCCAACTTTATTGTTCAAACATTCCATGAAATCCTGCTTCATCTCAGACACAGAAACCCTGTCATGGGGTCTCTTGGGCCCCGATAACGATGGAGTTACCGTGGTCAAGTCCAGTTCCACAACCTGTAGGCAAACAATCTTGATTGTACTTTTTTCAAAAAGCAAAATCAAATTCTCCAAGAAACTAATAGTAAGAGTACAATCCTGTCTTATGACCATCTCATTAACAAGACTCAACATTAACATGTCTGCAATACATATACTAGAGAAAAACTTAAGAACGTAATTGCTCTGTTGCTAAAAAAAGTTTGCTATCTATTGTTCTCAATTAATGTTCTTATTGGTTAACTTTGTTGAGTAGTCGCTCTGTAATGCACAAACAAATATTGCAAACTGGACTGTAAACTTCCTAAGAATCCCACTTGGTGGGACACTGAGCAGTTGGCTATTTACAAAGTGTCGTTGAGAAGTTGAACTCAGGACCACAGAGAACAGATAGTGGCTGGACGGAAGATAAATAAACCCCCCTTCCCTCCTCAACACTCTTGCTAGCACCCAGCTTTTGTTATCATTATGTGAGAGCATCCATAGAGCACGTCAGAAGCTGGTTGGAAAATCAAAACAAAAATTCTTGTGTAAACATCCTTGGAACATATCTCACCTCTGAGAACACTGGATCATTGCTTGGGTCTGAATAGTCTCGGAACATTTTTGTAGCTCTCATGTAAGCTTCAACACATTCAATATTATCTTCACTGCGGCCTAATGAATAGAGAGATCAAATAAATGCCATGACATACTTGCATACATTCAGGATTATATCAGCATTTAAGTTGTAGCTCAAGTAGTTGAAATCAAGATTATTACATCAACAAGTTGGTACTGTACTGTAATATGAAGGGGCTGTTGAGAGGATGAACCAAACCATAGCGAAGATTTAAAAAATGTTCGTTGTTTAAAATTACAAGCTTTCCCCTGTTTGATCTACAGGCTTTGACAAGTAAACTAAAATAAAAAGAGGAGATAAAAATTTTAAATAATTGTAAATGAGAAAAATTATAAAAGAATAGAACATGGATATTTGTTGAAAAGAATGTTGAATTATTCATGGTTAGGTGAGAATTGCTTTCTATGTTAGAGGTTGGCATGGTATACCAAGATCCCAGAACCTTCTGTATCTGAAAACTACCTATAGTTTGTTAATTTTGAAGGCATTTTCAGGAGAAGGAGCTGCTACCCAAATACTTTTAAGTAGGTCAAGTCTTCACAAGAAATCTTGGCAAGACCCCGATAATTGACATCATGAACCCCATGATGCATTCAATAAAAGTTTAAAATGAAACATTTTACCTGTCTGTCTGAGATACAGTAAACTCTTCTCGTCCACAGGAAAGAACCCAACAGTCGCACCATACTCTGGACACATGTTGGCGATTGTGGCTCTGTCTGCGATGGACAGATGAGCAACACCAGGACCAAAGAACTCCACAAATTTACCCACAACACCAGTTTGGCGAAGGTGCTTCAGGTTGAAAACAAACAAAAACACTCATTAGTTGAAAATAACAAAATTTCTACTAAACTACCAGAAATGTTTTGCTTTTTACCTTTGTAATGGTGAGCACAACATCAGTGGATGTAATAAATGGCTTCACATGCCCTGTGAGCTTATAGCCGACAACTTTAGGCAGCACCATACTGATGGCTTGACCCAACATGACCGCTTCAGCTTCAATACCTCCAACACCTGCAAAACGGAAAATAAAATAAAAAGATCTTTACTCAAAATCACTTGCTAATCAAAGTAGACAATGAAGGCCATTTGCTGGTACAGTGTAAGATGACCATTCACACAAAACACTTTTTCTACCACTCAGAACCAAAGCTCTTGGCATTGAGTGCAAGAGTTAAAGTGATGGTTGCAGGAAGTTCACTGCCAGAAAGATCATTGTTTTCTACTTTGGAAGCAGGAGTGTCACTCAGCTCTATTTATTACCTTAGATGAAACTGCATTTGAAATGGCTTCATTCCAATATGGTGCAGCCTATGCAGATTTCTGGCATTAATCTGCTTTAGATTTCAACAAAAGACAACACAAAATATATTTCACAATAGTTCAAGCCTATAACAACCCATGGTTGATAATAATTATAATTTACTCTTTATAGAATATATTCAACAGTTAAGCATCTCTCACCCCATCCAACAATTCCAAGTCCGTTGATCATAGTTGTGTGTGAGTCTGTTCCTACAACACTGTCAGGGTACAAGACTCTGTCCATGTTGAAAACAACACGGCCAAGAAACTCAAGGTTGACCTGAAATTCAAACAAATAAACCAGTCATGTTTCTAAGCATAAAACAACTAAACGCATTCATAACTGGGCTCAATACCACATGCCAATCTTGGTCGTGAAAAAACTATACCTCTCCCATCACAGAGGTGATAAAAGAACCTTGTTCTAATTGTCTAGCAAATGAGCAAACTTGATTATTTTAATGCAGTTAAATGCAATTTACTGAGTTAACAAAAAAGAGCACCAGTGTTCCCTTGGAGTCAGCAGCATTTCCTACACAGGCATGCACCAGGATCCCACATGCTGCGTTTTAGCATTTATGCGTGTTTTAGCGTTTATTAGTGTTGGATGTTCCGTGGGAGCTTGCCCTCAAGGCTTCCCCCGTTCACACACACACACACACTTCCTTTCCTCTTTTCCACTGTTTACTCAGTGTGACAGGTGCCTGCCCTCCCTTCTTTACAGCGGGCTCATGGTTGGCTTGCCAGGATTCGCAAGCCATGGGAGCAGTCTCCATCTAGGAGCTGGCTGCCAATAGTGGAAGCTCCTGGATATCACAGGTACCCAACCTCCATTTTGTGATGCAGTTGTTGACAAGTAATAAAGATTTCTTTCAGTGATTCATACCTGGTGAACTATGCCTGAGCCAGGTGGGACAATTGTCATATTCTTGAATGCTTTTGAGCCCCACTGCAAATAATTAATAATAAACAGAAAATTTGCAATAAACTTTGTTCCAGAATAAGCAAAAACACAACTAAGAATGCATGTAACACAGAGAGTATGCCATGATAACACAATTTTATCAATGATTACGGAAATCATGTTGTATTGGCTATAAAGAACTCTTCAGCCAAAATACAGGTAACCTGATAGTCAAAAACTGATTTTTTATTCATGACTTTCTTGAGTTTTTAAATTTTAATGCAGATAAAAAAGTGTCTGAAATCTCTTTTAATTCTGAGCTAGCAGTACTGTACATAGTAGTTTTCAAACAAAATTTATATACACAAAGTCAATAGATATAAAAGGAACCAGTAGAAAAAAGTAAATTTCCAAAACATTACCTTAAGAAAAAGAAACCTCTCCCTGTTTCTCATAAACTCCATTTCCTGGTTCTTCTGAAGTGCAGAAGAGCTAGTAGAGAAAATACCACAGCTTATAAATACCTAGACTGTAACTTGGAATAGTAAATCATCCAGGAAGAGGGTCAACATCATTGTTCACTGAACACACAGACTTGGATAAAATATTAATTTTGTTGTTTGGCAATCCAAACACCAGTAGCCACAGAAATCAAGATCAGCACTTTATCAAATACAAGTCATGTATATGTTGAGTAGAATGGCAAATCTGTTGTTGGTCAAATTGCTTTTCAGTTTAAATTTGTTTCTAATCTAGATTTGTTTTAACCTGAAGGTGACACTTAAAATAAAAAGAACAATGACTTCATTATGAAAACCAATATGACCTACAACTTACAATTCCACTGACAGAACTATTACACTATTAAATGCCTTAGTTCAATGAAAAGAAAAGATTGACGTCGCACCAGTCAATGGGCATCAAATGAAATGGACAAGGATCGTCCTTCTTAGGCCAGTTGCCCCCTGGATCAAACAACCGACTCTGACTGAAAGAACAACATCACAGATACTGTTCTGTTATAATGACGAGTTAACTGTTGGCAATCAATAGATGGTTCCTTGAAATGCATGTAAAGAAGTTACAAAAAAGAGTTAAAAGAGTGTTATTTACCTATAGAATTTTTTATTGACCCATTGTGGTGAAGTTGATACTTTTAGTTTTAGTGTTGCATGTAGGTATGACCCTGCCCGACCGTTACACATAATGGCACATTTACCTACAACTTGCATACAACAACTTTGAGAGAAACATTTTTGGGCAAGTGTTACGGAATTTACTATGATCACAAAAAAAGATGCCTTTAAAACCAACCACAATGCATAATGCAACAATGTGAAACTGTCTTCAGTTGTAACATTTTTGCAACATAGTTTCATGACAATGTTGCACCCTGAATAAACATTCTTACTTTTTATATATTTGTTTTATTCAGCACTGGTCAGCACCTTTCTTACTGGCAGTGCTTCAAGCTTAAGTTTTTCAGGAGTTGCCTTTCGGTGACTTTCTTTTGCAAAAATGTCCCCACTAAAACAATACTGGTCCCTAAATGGAAAACATTTTTAAAGCAGGACAACTTATGTCACCTTACATTAATTAATATTGCTGAACATGATGAGCCAAATTGAAAATGTTTGAAGAACCTTCAGACATAGTTACCGTATTTACTTGATTGATTGTCATAGTCCTCTTTAATTTTTTATTGTTTCGGTTATGGCGCTGATTCAGGGGCGGCGCTTATTCATTGAGGGTGGCGCTCATTAGAAAATTTATTGTCTGTAAATGATAACAAGAAAGAGAAAAGAGAGCAATGAAATAAAGCTGCTTCAAACTGAAAAACATTGTAATCAAGGAGAAAAAAATTGAGGTTGGTTTAAATTGACTTGTACCAAATTGGTGACCTATTTCAAAGATTTAGTCACCAAATTTTATTTTCACTTTCCATGGTGATCAAAGTGGTCGCAGCTTAGAGCGCTGTTACATGTATTATACCGTAAACAACTTAAATTTTGGAAAAATAAGTTTTTTTTTAAAGAGTCTTCAGAAGTCTTCTTCATCGAATGTAACTCACTATGGCAATGAAACGGAATTGAACATCAAAGTCTTACCCACAATTTTAGCGTTTTAATATAATGAGCATCATTTCCTTTAACTTTGACATATGATTGATCTTTTTCTGGTACTTGTTGACAGGTATTTCTTCATTCAACACTTTTTTCCACAGATTTTTGCCAACTAGAACGCGTGTTTTCGTTTGTCCAACGTTCATAGCTTAGTAACCAGGCATTAGATCGAACACCTTAGGACTAGGCCGTGAATGATGTTTGAGTTTCAAGATGGAGGGAGATTCTGCTGTTCGTGGCTATCGTGACGCACAAATAAATAGATTTGAGAGCCAACTGTCGGAGATAAAATTGTTGCACAAAGAGAGTTTTGTAATCAATTTGTCATCAAAGTGCTAAACGGCAAAGTTCAACCACACGAATACTCGAGAATAACGTGCAATTTTCTTGCTCGTGGAGGCCGGGCCGATCGATTACTGCTGATTACTGTTGAAGTTTATTACAGGCCATCATCGACACTGCAAACAGCTTTGTGGGGAAATGGAAATTTTGTGCTGTGTGACGTTTTCCTGTTCTAGAAAAGCGGCCATAAACCGTTTTAAGGATCTGCTAACGAAGGCTTCTATAAAAGTGTCAATTCACTGAAATGTACCGCACCTTTTTGAAATGTTCCCGCAGATAAGCCGCACCCCCGATTTTGAGCGACGATGTTTGGAAAAAAAAGTGCGGCTTATCTGCGGGTGTTTACGGTAATTATTTATCATGGAATCATCATTGGTAAAAAAGTACAGTATAACTGTTTGAAATAAGCGGAGCATGTGTATATTGACAAGACAGAAAAAATAATAAGGAGACATGCAGGAAAATATTCTTATTTGTTTCTTATTTTTAACTGATCTGGATGAACAATCATTGGCAGCTACTGGTGTTAGGTCAAGATAATAATTCTCCCGACTGATTGCCAAAAATTTCTTCTCAGATACTTGAGAGAATTTGGAATTTAATCATGTGTCAATGCATTCAAAATTATTGTAAGGGCAAATAAGTGCTCAGGACTCGATTGTCCAGGACAAAGCTTATAATGCACTTGCCCAATGTGTTAAGACCCAGGAAATCATCTGCTGACTAAATCATCAAAAGGACAAGTATGCAATTGCCTTGGGCACGTACTAAAACCCGAAACAAAGAAACGCCAAAACCACTGAAAGGAAGCAAAAAGAAACAAAACCAAATGACACAAATGTGTTATTAGACAGTGTTTGTAATCTTTTGAGCTTTTGAAATTCCATGACTTTCCATGACCTTTTTCATGACTTCTCCAAGTTTTTCATGACCTAAATTTGACCATTTTCTTGGAAATCACCTTTCATGAATTTTGGGTGTGTTTTTACCATTCTCTTTATGAAAAACCTAATTTATTTTGTACTTTTTAATAGACATCATTTTCCATGACCCACACTTAAATTCCACGACTTTCCAGGCCTGGAAAATGAAATTCTGAAATTCCATGACTTTCCAGGTTTTTCATGACCCATACAAAACCCTCTATATAGTACTGACCTAGACAACAAATAAAAGCTTTAGGCGAGCAAAACAGGGTCAGTGGCAGATCCAGGGGAGGGGCCCAGGGTGCCCAGGCCCCCAACTTATTTTTTTTGGAAATAGTGCATTTTCTTTGAAGTGCTGGAATTATCTTTGCAGAATTCAACATTCATAGTCAAGCGGGCCCCCTCCTTAGCTGAAGGTCTGGATCTGCCACTGAGGGTGAAAGCTAACTGCAAGCAAAATGGTGTGAAAGTTAACCGCAAGCAAAATGGGGTGAAAGCTAACCGCAAGCACATTTCATTTCATTTTGGCTAGTTTTGTTTCGTTGTTTCTGGTTTTAGTACAAGCCACTACCTTACCCTACTAGGTGAGTAAAATTTGAGAATGCATTGTCTGATGGGCAAACTGGAATTTAACTTTTTGCAAGCCACAAAAAAATCAGGGCCATTATACGGAAATAAAAAAGGCAAAACCTGTGCAGATAGCGTACAAGATAGCATACAAGGCTTCAGTTTTGCCCTGGCTTTAGGTGGATTTTAAGATTTTTTTAATATGTAAACACGTGTCCTCTGCACATTCATTCTTAGAAATTATAAATTATTATTATTATTATGCAAGGTTTCAGGAAATGTGATCTCTTTGTCCATTTTTACTGACTGGTCAAGGAAACTGAAAGATGTCGTACTCTTTGGCTTAGGAAAAGGTGACTTACCAAAACAACTTGGGAAAACTTGACTGGCATGGAAATTTTAAATTATGTTATGAAAAGTGGTAAACAAAGACTCCACTTTTCTCTTGTAACATACACTTTACCTCCGTGAAACATCAACTTGTACTGAATGATCAATGACAAGATCTACAGGGCACAGTGGATTGATTCTGCCTGGGTCTCCTCCAAGTCTTTTAACAGCATCCCGCATAGCAGCAAAGTCAACCACAGCAGGAACCCCACTGGCAAACAAAAACAAAATAATTTATGGCATGGGAAAAAACAACACCTCATTTTCCTAAATGCATGTTTTGGTAACACACAACCTCCAAAGGTCAAACCTAACAAAAGTTTGATTTTTTTGTTGCCATTATTATAATGCAACAATGAAATGGATTGAAATCTATCAATAATATTACAACCCACAGATGTGACATTTTGAATGCATTGAAATGAATTTTAGTTTTCTGAACTCTAAATCTGTGTGTTTTTGAACGATACTGATAAAACTATATTGCTATTTAATAATGTTGATTCCTTCATTTGTAAGAAACTAGGTTATTTTGTATATGAAGCATTACATATAAACTTGTAATCTTATCTAGTCTAATGTGATTAGTATTATTGTAATTTTACATATTTGTTATAAGAGTAATTTCGTATATTGTTATTTTAGGTAATACCATCTGTACATGGGAATACCAATAAATTTGTTGTTGTTGATATCTACACAATGGATTACTAATTAAAAATGTATCTGGATATATTATCTTTTAGGGGGTCATCTGACCTATCCCAGTAAAATTAGTTTGATTTCTACAGGAAAACTACAACTGAGATTATTATAATTTCATGAACCACATGTTTACATCCCAGTATAATTTTATCAGACATTGTCCAATTGCTGTTATTTGCAGCCATTTTTTTTCTTTCAAAAGAAACTTTCACTGCTTTTGCAATACTTACGTAAAATCCTGTAGAATGACTCTTGCAGGCATAAATGGGATCTCAACATTTTGTTTCTGGTTATTCTCCCAGTCCAATATGTTTTCTACATCCTTGGACTTCACTTGAAAGCCATCACAGTTACGAACGGCAGACTCCAACAGCACCCTGATTGAAAATGGTAGGCGGCCTGCAGAATGTTTTATCAAATACAGACAAGCATAAGAACATAGCAGAGCTACATGCATATGAACTAAATACAGAAGCGTGAGAGATACTGTCGATTGCATCTACCTGTGAACGCATGCGTTAAAAACATGTTCTAATGGCTATTAAACGTCGCATGTTTGTTTGTCAAATTTCAAAGTTTGAAGCAGCATCAGCCAACGTTTCGCACGAGCGATCACGAAAGTGTATAGGCGATAAATAAATTTCATTCCACAGCCAGAACTCTTTGCAGTATTTTTAGCTGGCGCATATCAAACCCTTCTGCAGTTAAGTTATCAAAAATGGCTTTACTTTGCTACACCATTGGATTAAAACACCATAAAAACAAAAGGTACAATAATTTTATGCTCAGCGAGCCGTAAACATGTGGTGTGACTGTTGTCTGGCTGTCTCGGCTTCGTATGAAATTAATTTTCAGTAAAGATCTGTAAACCGTTCAGTTTCATCCGCTTGACAAATGCAGAAGGCTCGAAACTCACAAAAGTCTCACAAAATTAAAAAACAGCCTTGCAGTAAGCTGAGTGAACCATGAGAACACCGACGCTACCGAGGGAGCTTTACATTTAGATTTGGGCGGGAAAACTTCAAAGTTTGACACCTGAAACACAGACGTTTGACGTCACGTAGCGGGCGCGTTCACAGGTAGATGCAATCGATGGTAGTTTATCTATCAGACAAACTAGCTATGCAGAGATACTTCATCTAGCTAGACAAATGATCAGTCTGTTTGGTCATACACAAAGACATTCTATAGACAAACTAATGTTGTTTGCCCAATTTCGCTTCATCACTAGTATAAATTGAGTCATTGATATCAACACGGACTTTTTTATCACATCCCACATCAGAGAAGGAATTGAGCAGTGAAACAGGGATGACTGTTTATTTAGCCTAATTGATAAAACCACAATACAAGTACAGAGGAAGATCAAACATGAAGGTCAAGACTAATATTGGTGGTTTGTGACCAATCCTGGGCCACAATAGTTGAACAAACAATAGAAGCTAATTAGAAATTTTTTGTTAATGGCTCTTAACATGCTAGGAGTGACATCATGACGCAGTACACCTGAAGAAAGCAGGAAAGTATTCTTCAGTGCAAAGTAGAAAGTACTCTGGAAACTACGTAGAAAGCTTATTAATATAAAAGACCATAATTCCATAAAAATAAAAAACGGCAAACTATTTAAAAAATCCCTTTGCTTGAATCAAAACAAAATTAACAAAACAAACGTCAGGAATCATAAACATTACGGACTTTTTCAGTTAAGATCAGATGAATAACCATGAGGGGGCATAGTTCAAAACCTCAGAAATTATGTGGCATCGGAAAATTCGAAAATCACATTCAAGCTTAACTATAACAGTACATTTATATGTACAAATCACTGTTCCAGTGAAGCCTTACAGAATTAACATTAGCTACTGAACTTTCCGGCTTTACTTATAGCAATTTGAAGGGTCGTGCTTACGCACAAGCTGTACATGTATAAAGGCCAAAAATAATTTTGCTCCGCTCACCGTATCTTTCTTCGTTTAAGCTGGAGACATCAAAGTAACGGTATTCTCCACACTTCAGGGGAATGGTCTTGATTTGAGCGGTATACTGGCTTTGTGCTGAAGAAGAAAAATAAAGTTAAAACCTGAAAGTGCAGCGAACATGAGAAACGACACGTACACTTACCGGCCGCCATATTGGCCTCGAAACAATCGCCAAGCTGATGAGCATGTGACACTTCACATGATCGCGCGCAAGGCATTAACGATCGTCTGATTTCATGTTGGACAAAAGATATTTTACAATTTTCTGGCGAGTTCTGTCGGGGATTAATTGGTTCAAGATTCAACTCAAATATGTTGCTCGACCTGGTTCTGTCGCAAGGAAACCGTAAATACTTATACAGGGCAAATATTGATGAAGTAGGATTTCATAAACAACGCTATTAAAACAGTTTTCTGTCACGCGAGAGTTGGGCTCCACGTAACGCAACACGTGGCCGGTTTGGACAAGTAGTGTATTTGTACAGTCTTTTCAAGGTGAGCAAAGATTCTCCTTAAATGTCGAGACCATTTCATCTCAAAGTATAAGTCTTATGTAGAGAGCATCTTGAAATGATGCAATTATGTCAATTCTATTCCTATACTTGCTGGTCCTCGCTAAAAATATATTAACCTGATATATCTGAACGACCCTGAACCTCTGTCTCCAACAACATGCCTCTTTACACACTGCTTTAATACCAGGAGTTTTTTCCAACAACCAGTAAATGAAGCATAAACAGTGTTTACTAGATCAGCTAGATATAATAAACACTTAATGACTGGCCCCAAGTTTTGTTTCCCCGAGACCCTTGGGGACAAAACACTCACAAAACGCACTGTTTCCCGAGGGGCCAGTCATTAAGTGTTTTGTTAAACCCCCAACTGAAAATAAAGCAAACTACACGAGTGTAATATGTTGCAGTTTAATGAAGAGCTAAAGATTGCGGAAATAAACAACTACAAAAATTAACTACATCACAAAATGTAAACAATTTGAAAGAAATGAATGAATCGTTTTTTGTTACAATAAAAATTTATCATTGAAACCAGTTACATTTTTTAAATGAATCTAAATCAAACCTGCATATGAGTTTGAGTTTAATCTGTTGTCGCCCTAGGGAGTTAGTGAGTTTTGTTCGCCCTAGAGAGTCATAGAGTTTTGACACGCTCTCGTCCAATAGAAAACAGCATTTCAGTTGGGGGTATAACAAAATACTTTGTTGAAGTGTATATGACATGAAGGGTATTTCCTGCTTATTTGAATTTCTTTTCGAACTATCTTTTTTCGTCTCAGAAATATTGACATTTTTCTATTATGCAAATTAGATCAGTAATGATGTCATAAGGTTTGCAACTAAAAATGGTCAAATACTGAATAAACAATATCTCTAAAACTATTAAAGCAGTGTTCTTGAAACTTGGCACCACAAATGCGAGAGGTGGCGTTATTCCCAACGAAGCTAAACCAAAATGGTCCTTGCAATATCAGCAAGTGCTGCCACATTATAATATTTTGTGTGGGATACCTGTGGTATCCCACACTAATGCGATCAGGAACTGTAAGTCTGTAATTGCAGATGAGTTATGCAAAAGACATTGACCTTGGGTATTCAATGATGTGCCTGCTGTATGAGTTGAATAAACATGACTGCAGACAATTGTACCTGAATAGACCACAAACAACCAATATTTGTGACTCCGAACAGCTTGCAAAAGTGGAAAAATCGTATAAAATTTCGCTTTAAAAAATACATCCAACAATAAAAAGGTACAATTTAGAATCAAGCAGATATTCTTCAAAATCTCCTGAAATCGAGAAAACATCGCATGAGGCAAGTTGTGATTCAGAGCTGCTTGTAAAAGTGGGATTACGCCCAACAATATAACGGTGTTCAACAGAGTATTGAAAGATAAGTAGTATTTAAGGTACAACTGTACAACTTAGCATATTGGAAGCATTTCTGTAACATCACATTATGTCGACCTTTAGCTGCAGCCAAATTTTACGTGTCCTTAGATGAAAAAGAGCATACAATCTATTTTATAATAAGGCAGACCAAAGTTGAAAACATTGTATCCCACACATGTACCCTTTGGGTACCTTTTTTCTTGCTTCCAGTTCTTAAGGCAGTTGTGATGGTGCTAAGGTTTAAGGAGAAGTCACAGACTGAGAGACAATATAAGTGCAAAATTAATAAAAAACACAACCTGGTAAATCAAACAACAGTGATATGCAAATCGCACTGTACTTTATAGCTGAATCTTTTTCTAGGATATTTTGACACCTTTTTGTGCCTTTATGTTAGGTTCTGTTTGATTTAACCAACGAACATTGCAGCTAAAAGGAGTGTTGACGGTAGAGTTGGCATGGCAACATGCACCAAAAAACAGGGACTCTATCACTTTCCATGTAAACTCCATGCCTCAGAACTTCTTTGGAATAATAGTTATTGAATTATAATTTGTCAAAAAAGAGTTGTTAAAAAGATCTCACAAAATTGATCACTATCTTTGTAAAAGGGCGTTGGTATGGCATAGCTTAAGTTAATCAAGAGATTTCAATCAGTTTTATCTGACTCAACTAGGAAATTACAGTTCTCTTGTTAGCTACTTTTGTCACTTATTGTTTTCATTTCGTGATGTTTATTTAATCAAACAATGTTTTCTTCATCATCATCAACAGGCTCAGTAGCATTTTTCTCAATAACTCGGTAGTCTCCATCACCATACTTCTTCATTCCCATCAAAGCCTCATCTGTTTCATTTTCCGCAGACTGTTTCTTGTCTCTGCTCTTCTTCTTCCAGCAGATGACTGCAACCACCACTCCAACGATAAGCAGGATTGCAAACACAATGCCAAGATATGCACCCCATGGCCACTTGTCATCTTTTGCTGTTACTGCAGCAATACCTGGTGTGGAAACAGCCTCAGTCGGTAGAAGTGGATTGAGAGGCAGGCAGCCATAGACTTCTACACGCATATAAATACGCTTATTCCAGCTTTGCGGCAGAAATCTGATGAACTGAGATCTAACTGCTGATGCCAGGTTGTTTCTCACAACAGTGTCGGAGTCATCATTTCCTTTGAAAACCTAATTAAAAATAAGAAAATGATGTTATTAATATTTATTCAACAAGTGGCATAACAAAGGGAGCTAGCTAGTGTATATGGTCGGCTGCTAACAGTGAAGTGAACAAGCAGGGATACAAATTCCTTAGTCTGGATCATTAGCCATAATTAGCTAAACCTTTGTAAATATACCAGCCTGCATTAATTTATTATTAACACGTAGTGATCCAAATAATAAAGATGTTTTGATTTTTTTGTTCTGGCCACTGGGGACTACACATCAGTAGTTAACTCTATAACTAATAGTTCATTTTATCCAGTCTGTATGGTGAAGCCCTAATTTCTCTAACATAAAAGGGAAACAAAATGCAGTATGCAGAGTTGCAAATATTGAGAATCTGATCTGAGATTAACATTGCAGTGTTTGACTGAGTGAGGTAAATTCAAGGGAAATTACTTTTGGTTTGAATTGCAGGACCTCTCAAGAAATCAGGATTCATTATTGCACTGAAGAGCCTGCTACCTTATGACTACCTTGTTAAGCTATATTTTTCTTTTGACCCAAACAAAAGCTCAGTCAGCCAGTTATTTTCATTGGTTACATGGGTAGATTTCTGTGGCCTGTTTGTGGTCAAATTAGTTGAGTCCCACTGTTATTACTTCGACCAACAAGGGGAGTGGAGTAGAACTATGGAAAATTGAGCTACAATATAATTGTAGTTTCAAAAAAGCTTTCATTTATATTTCTCACAAACAGCAACAAATGGGTAATTACTTCTTGCCGAGGAATCAGGTTACCGGTAGTTAAAAAAGGTGAATTCAAGTTTTAATTTGAATTCACCTTTTTAAAATTTAAAAATTTACCCTTTAAAAATTTAAAAATTTTACCCCTCAGCCTACAGAAAAATTTTGTTCATGATTTACTGCAGAGTGGCCATAGTAAGAGTGTATTCTGTGAAGTACAAGTATTAGAATACTAATCTGTACCTTTGCTTTCTCATTTTCTTTGTACTCATTCCAGGTTATTCCATCATCACTCATGTTGAGTTTGTATTCTGTCACATAATTGGTTTCTGTGGACTGTCCTACTCCTTGTGTAGCAACAGCTGTGATGTTAACTTGCCCCCTGAAATCAATCTGCAGATACTCTTTACTTGTTGTGTACATGGCATGCCAACCAAGGCCTCCTTTGGCATTAAGTCTTCCTTCATATGGTTCATATTTCTTGAAGTGCGATGATGCTGTAATCTGGTCATCCTTTATTTGACCATTTTCCATGCCAAGAGGTTGAGCACAGCCTTGATGAAGAATTCTGAATGACTCTGGAGAAACTGTCAAGTTTCCCACTTTACCATTGCGTACGGCATCTTGAAGGACTTTTACGGGCTCATAGTCAGCTTTGTCATTGAATTGTAGGTCAAACTCTGCAATAACACTACCATTCCGTAAGTTAGTGACTTCAACAGCTTCAAAAGATGGATCGTAACGGAACTCAAATTTTATTTCATCTTCAATGAATCCCTTTGTCTCTTGGTATTTGGCACTATTTTTGTCCTTGAGCTCTTCAGTCCAAGACAGAGATACAAATCTAAGAGACACCTGAATTTTTTCAAATTTGTCCTCTTTGGCAATAGCTATGCACGTTTTGGCATCATCACCTCCTTCTTGCACAGTTGTCTTCTTGCTGGGACATATTTCACAGTTCACATTGAAATGATTGTTAACTTCCTGGTATCTTCCATAGGGGCAGGGATGACATATATTTGTGCTGGTATCAAAGAATTCTCCTTTACCACAAGTGGCAAGGCAAGATGAATTATCTGACTGTCCTTCACTGATTGTGCTTTTACCATCAGGGCATTGTTTGCATTGGTCTTGACCAGACTGATCCTGATATTGTCCCTTAGGGCACTTCTTACACTGAGAAGCAGACTTCTCTAAGAACCAGCCCTTGCTACAGCTATCAAAACACTGAGAAACATTGGACTGCCCTGTTGCGTGGGTGACTTTGTTTAAACCACATTGCTTGCATTCATTGGAATGATGCTGCGTAAGGTCCTGATATGTATCCATTGGACAGTCATCGCATTTTCCTGTGGACGCATTGAGAAATTGTCCTGATCTGCAGGGTGTGACACATGCAGATAAGCTGTTTGATCCTGTTGCAACAGTTGTTTTGCCATCAGGACAATCTTTACAAGTGCTCTTGTTTATCTCATCTTGATATTTACCTTCTGGGCAGGGACTACACATCTTTGTGGACGCATTGAGAAATTGTCCTGATCCACAGGGCGTGACACATGCAGATAAGCTGTTTGATCCTGTTGCAAGAGTTGTTTTGCCATCAGGACAATCTCTACAAGTGCTCTTGTTTATCTCATCTTGATATTTGCCTTCTGCACAGGGACTGCACATCTTTGATTGTGAATTGTAAAACTGTCCTGGTGTGCATTTGTAACAGTCATTACTTTCTTTGCTGCCTGCAGCTCCAGTAGTCTTTCCCATATCACATACGTTGCACTTAGTAAACACATGTTTGTCCACATCCATGTAGAAGCCAATCGGACAATTTTGGCAAGCATTGCTTGAAGTGTTCCAAAAGGTACCTGATGAACACGGGTCAAGACATTCTGCCACACTTTGTGCTCCAGGAAAAATGGTCTTCTTTTGATCAGGACAAGGAATGCATTTTGGGTTGAGATTCGTTGAAGAGTTCTGGAAAGTGTCTAGTGGGCACCATTCACACATCCAAGACTTTGCATCTACCCGTTTCCCCTTCATGCATGCATTGTTGCATGAAGACTTGACAGGGATCATCGTTGCCGTGCCATTTTTCTCTGTGCAGGATGTTGCTCTTTCAGCTGCAAAACTTCCAGTGGGACATTTCTGGCAGACGTGTGTAGTTGCATTATATGCATGGTGCATGGGGCACGTGGAACAGACAAAGGAAGTTCCGTTACCGGGGACCTTGATGTAGTCATATTGTTCACTACACAGAGGACTGACCTTTCTAGTAAACGATCCCTTATCAGCGGTAAATGATTTGTTGTCTTTCTTCACGATCAATTCGTCAGAATCCAAAACGTCCACAAGCTTCAGGTTTTCGTAAGTAGTGAGAAGCTCTTGAAGTTTTGAATTGGCTTCCTTCAACGTTGGAGGTTCTGCTATGCGATCTGTAATAGTTACAGTTATTTTGGTAGAATTGGAATCCGTGCAGTTCACTTTAAGTCTCCCGTCACAGCTGCCACTTGGACTGAAACACACACCCTTGTCTTGAATGTCGCTGTTTTTTTCAATGAACCCCCCGAAGCCACTTCGAACTTTTTCTCGATCAACATCTCGACAAGTGAGATTAGCATAATTAAAATGCACCGTTGCGTTAATTTGTGATGGGCTTTGCACCTTCTGACACGCGAGAGGCATATCATGTATATCCATGTCCCACTCTCCTTTCACGAGATCGCACGTTACGTCTTGGTTTATTGATAGGTCCATGTGTAACGGTTGACACTTCACTTTACACCTTCTTTCACGATTACTTTCAGAACACTCCAATAATCCATTCGTGACTCCTCGACAATGGCACGTGTGTTGATAAGGTTCGGCGGTAATTTTCCCGCGAAAAGTAGAAGAGCCTTTATCACCTTGACCGTTCTTGAACATAATAAACAAAGCATTGTCTGAACTTACATAAGAAGAAGGCAACTGGGTGTCAGCTTTAGGCCCGATAATTTGCCCTTTATTTGGCCCAGGACCATCATGGATTTCAAAGACCGATCCGCCAGCGATGTTCAATTCTTCCACGACAAGTTTCACACGCGAGGACTTTAGTAGAATCACACGACTACACCCTCCACTGTGTTTCATCGCATTCTCGTCAGAGATGTTCAACCAGAGCGTAAAATTTTCAAAGCTGATTTCGTCGATATCGCACAAGTCGACTATAGCGGCTTGAGATGGTGATGCAAGAGTTATCCAAATACTGAAGAAAAATAAACCAGCGATATAAATATTCGCTGCCATTATGATGGCTGGGTTCGCTGCACTGACGAACTTTTAAGACACGCTAACTGAACGAAACAGTCTGGATTTTTTCCGCTTTCGTTATGCAACCAGACAGTTCAACGTGGCCGCCTTAGAAAAATACAAAAAAATAAAACAGAGCGGCGGGACCTGATCACGAAAGCACGTGGATATGTGAATATTCATGATCAACACCCACTCAAACAATCTGGATAAACAACGTGACGTGCATTTGACAGGTTTTCTTGGCGACCGTCTAGCTTATATGAGATTTGAAAGAAAGAACCAGACATCTAGGCTAATGACCCCTTGCTGAACGTGTCTCTGAAATTATAAGTCTAATATTTTGTCAATGTTGGTGGAAATTTTGTTTCAATTTTTGGTTGAAGGAAAACAATATTTTGGCTTGAAAGACCACGTTATTAAAAATCTATTATTTCTTATCTCTTAATCCGAAAACTGTAAATTGGCAGTACCAGTTATGCTTTTACAAAACAAACCTAATCTACATTTTTGGCTCTGCCTCTTTTGTTATAAACAAGACCTACATGAAAACTGAAGTTTTTGCGAGCGTGGGAAGCCGATATTTGAAGGGTTTCCGCGGCTAATATATTCAAACATGAGTCTATTTGGCTTTCGAGGACATCCTGTTGAAAACCCTACTTACGTATATAAAACCAGCAAGATTTTCGTGGCTTTCAGAAGACTATAGTGAAAAGGTGTCAGTCACTCTTTATGCCATGTGAACCGCAGCCAAAACACAATATATTGCATGCGTGCTGATTGAATTACTGTTGTTTTGAATGACACCCATAAAGATCTGCTGTAAATGGAGTTTTTGTTTAAAAAAAATAGCAAAAAGATAAATTGCTTTTATGTTATCGCCCAGCAAGCTAAAAACTACCTCTCCGCCTATACTTTGCAAACCCCACTGTTATTTTGTATCAAGTTGTTGTTAACATATATTTATCACTAGAGTTGTCTGCAAAATTAAGTAGCTATGACTACAGGGAGTTGTACAATGTATGTATAATTTTTAATTTTTTAGTACAGTGTCTTGTTTTGTCGTCCGAAAACGAAAACAGTTAATTTGTTTCTCCTAAGTACTTGCCAGAGAGAGCCAGCTGGAAAGGTGTTTGTTTTGGAAAGCACATGCTGTTTTATAACACAGTAATAACTTTCAGCGACATGTGTTTGGTTTGTTTGCATGGAAATTGAAAACTGTTCATATGCCAAGTCAACGCTAGGGATATCAGCTGCCGTCACACAAGACAACAGCGAAGATCAACTGAGCCAGTCTACAAGTTTGAATTGTCAAAAGTTGAATTCTTTCGGAATAAAGCCTTTCACATTGGCAGTGCCCAGCTCGCGAAAGTTGTCGACATTGCTGGAACGAGCACCTTACTCAACTGCCCCCAGCCATATACGCGTCTGTAAAATTTACCTACTTCTGCGAAGTTGCAAGACTTGGCTCTTGTTAATTTTTCAGCAGTTTCGTCAGATTTTTGCTACACGGCCAATATCAAAAGGTGAAATTTTTGCGAGTTCTAATCTGTGCGATTTCTCCACGATCCGTAAACTGAAAAATATGAACCGTAAAGGTGCGTCTGATTCAGCAGACGTTTTCCATCGCTGCCTTCGGGTGATTGATTGCAAATTAACACGTGTGCCGTATATCATTAAGGGCGCATTAAAAATGTGAAAAGCACATCAGTCTCTCGAGAGAGCCTTTTATACTGTTAAAATGGAATTGATGATTACAGGTAAAAACCGGAAATGTATATTGATGATATCATATTCACGTTGAAATGAAAAATGATATTTATGTGTTTGACTTGCCCGCTAACGCAACACAACAGTTTCTATGAGATGACCGGGCGGCTTTCTAATACAACTGATATTCTGCAAAAAAAGAAAAGGAAACTGTGCACCCCCTCCTAAGAAAAATGCTGGATCTGCCCCTGGGCCAAACCAACAGAAAGCGGAACCGGTTTATTAATGGTCCCGGAAATTGCACCACTTAAGCAACATTGAGCGGTCACCTATACAAAAACCATCGGCGTATCTCATTTTTCTCGGCCTTTATTTAACGTGTATTTGGCCAACATTTGGCTCCTGCCGCAATTTGATTTCTCTGAAAACTCCAGTCAAAAACGTCTTGAAGTTCCTTCGTTGATCTGGAAATCTTATCTCAAAGTATTGTTGAATCAGCTCGAGGCCATGCTTGAATCTTGAATGTCTTACTGTGCAGAGTTAAAATGGTTGACCGCCTTATAAGAACTTGACAGATGTTGTTGTAGACTTGCCTTCAAGTCTCGCCGGGTTCTACTGCCAAACCGGAAACAAGAAGCGAACGACTTTTAGAAAGTCTAATGTTGTTGTAGCCTGCGTTACAGCCGAACTAAACCCTGGTATAGCTATACCAGGGTTTAGTTCGGCTGCAACGCAGGCTAATGTTGTTGATGTCCAGTCCAGATAGTCTTGGCAATCATCTTCACGGATGTTGCGCGACGAAACCCCAGTGTGCATGTGTTGGATCCCCCTAGACGCGCGTCTGTCTCTAGATTTCGCGCTCTTGCGCTTTATCACGTCGAGCTCGAATCGAGGGACTAACAAAAATAGGTGCTGCAGATCCACGGTTAAGATCTTCAAGGCCGTGTATAGACTACTAACTATGCTGTGAGCAGTCCATCTTTTGCTCTAAAATCCGTGGGACAAAGATAGCGTTTCACGCGGCTTCGTCGCTCGCCATTCGTATACCGAGCTCGCTGTTTTGCATCCGTTCGTCCCACGAATTTTAGAGCAAAAAGAGACTGATTTTTTGTCGTATTTGGTTGCGAAACACGGTTGCACTAATAGCGACTGCGCGTAGCGTTGCATGCTATATTCCTGTCGCAACAATTTTTGTTGCGTTGCGCAAAGCGGATGGCAAAAAGATGTGAATTTTATGTTCGAGTGGCAAAAACAGCACAGCAGCCGAGTGAAATATTGTTTTTGCCACTCGAACATAAAATTTATATCTGAGCCAACGTGTAATGTTTTTTTTTTATTATGTAGACAAAAATTACAGAAGTAAATCGCAAGCACGTGACAAACTTGAATACCTTTTAAGGTATCAGAAATATCTCTCCTTCGGTCTACTCTGCAAGAAACTTCTTGAACTGTTTTATAAGGTGTTTCCTTCTCCGTGCTTGTATTTTACTGTCCTGTCGGCTTCAGTGAACTTTTTATAACTTCTCTATCGCTCGCCATCTTTCAACCGGCGTTTGGCAGTCGTGCAATGGCGCGAATGACGTCCTCGACACCCATAAAAAATACTCCACTACGGTCCCGGATGTCAACATGACATTGATGGATATATAAAGATTGTACAAAATAATTCAAAACAGCGGAGAGAAATTTAATCAAATCGACTTATCTGCCCTGTTTTTTGTATAATTTGTGTTTTATGGCGTTCGGAGGCGTTCCAGAGTGATTCCAGTCGGTTTTGAGGGGGGTGAGTATATACTCCCAGGATATACTGGAAGCGATCACTGATTGTCAGATTCTATTCCTGATGGAAATCAGTTTCATTTGAATGAAATGACACGTGGCATTTAAGACCTCAAGTTGTTTCTGTTTTGACACAGGAAAAATGTAGACTTGTCTGTAAGGGACCGATCGTTTATTACGTCCCAAGGGGGGGGGGGGGGGGGGGGTCGGTGGTTTTGGAGGGGGGGTACAATTTTAAAACAAGCGTTTTTGGGGGGGGTAAATTTTTCTCTGGTAGGAAACATTAGGGGGGTCAAATTTTATGACACAGCAACAGCAGTCTAGGGAATTTGACGTCAGTGATCTATCCTCGAGTCTCCTTTGCAGCCGTTTTTAGTATCGTCACGCAACGCTCCTCCCCACCCAGGTGCACCCAACTCAGAGTGTGATGCCCACACGTGGGGAGGAGCGTTGCGTGACGACATTGAAAACGGCTGCGAGGGAGACTAATGGTTGTGGAAAAGGAAAGAATTTGACACGATTTCAGGTCCCGAGGGAAGGGTTGTTTGACATGGTCGCGCAAGAGCCTGGAAGCTAGCTTTCAATCCGCCATCTTGAAAATTACCCAGAAGGCTCTTTAATAATTAAGTTGGATTGCTCCCTCCTGCTCGACAGTTTGTGCTCGATCTTTTCGGGTGTCTTTGTACTTGGTATTTTCTGCCCACTCTCGTTTTAGGGATTCTTAGGGGGGATGGGGGGGGGGGGTACGTTTTTCAAACAAGAATTGGGAAGGGGGGTATAATTTTTACCTCAAAATTTTTTGGGGGGTTCAGTTTTCAAACACTACACTTTTTTGAAAACCACCGCTCCCCCCTGGGACGTAATTAACGATCGGTCCCTAAGTCGACTTTGATTCACTGAGCGCGAAGCGCGACCGGAAACGAGAAGCGAACGACTTTTATCTGCTTTTATATAAAGGAAAAATGGTAAAAAGGCAACTTGGAATCCCAGGGGGGGGGGGGGGGGGGTACTTAAAAAAGTTTTATACGGGGAGGCTCCGCCCCGAGGTCCAACCCCTTACCCTTTTATATACCATTTTTTTCAAAAAAGGCACCCCTTTCGTATACCTTTTATTGGAAAAAGGCACCCCTTTCATATACCTTCTTAAGAAGACTGTTTTCCTTTTTCTAAACGCCTGGAATGAACTTTATTCCGACTGAATGTAATTCGAACCTAACTACTGTAGTTTAATTTGTAACCACTCTCACCACTGGCCCGCCTTATGAATAAATCGTTAAAACAGGAAGTCTTCTTGTCATTTTTTTCACGTAGCGCGTAATAAATTAAAATGAAACAGTCATAAGTTGCGTCTGCTTGATCTGTTTTAATTCAAGGCCCTTTTTAAAACCCGAACGAAGATTTTCCTACCCTTTCATATACCTAAACTTGTGAAATCCCTACCCTTTTATATACCTGAAGACTGAAAAAGGTACCCCTTTCGGGCGGAGCCTCCCCGTATAGGCCATTATATATAGGGAGTACCCCCCCCCCCCCCCCCCCCGGGCTTGGAATAGCCTGAGCTTATCAACAAGAGGTCTGCCAAGTTCTATCCCAGTAAATAATAAGATAAATTCGATACCAATAAATTTAGCTTTCATACCTTTTACGTTATTCCGTGAACCAGAGTTAATAGAGAACTGACAACTTCATCGGGAAATATCCCAGCTTTGCTTTCAGTTTCCTGAACGAAATTGCCGCCATTTGTTCACGGCCGTGAAAGACTGGTTCTACAAGCTATATTTGGGGTTGTTGACCAAATATGGAAGTGTTCCTCGGAAACTCGAAGTTCAGCTGAGTTTTCGTGTTGCAAATGATTCGAGTTCTTTTGTTTTGTTCGATAAAAAACACTTTGTAAGCGTACCCATGAATGATGGAAAGGAGGAATCAGAGGTATGATAGAGTTTCCTTGTCTTTGGGAATATGTTTGACTTGAGGATTGTTTCAGAATGATCACATTTCCATCGTATCAAGTACGAGCGAATCTCGTGTCATGATAGCAAATTGTCTTTTGAAGCTTTTATAATTTTTTGCAGGATGAACGATCATGCCGATCAGTCGATACGAATTTTCTTTCTCAAAACCTGAACGGTCAATATCTTAGTTAAGAAAAAGTTTGGATATTATGTTGTCGAGCTTGGTGAACTAGTGAATCAATTAGTTTATTGCAAGGTCATGAGTGCATGTACGTTGTGTTAATTTCCTGGTATTAAGGCTTTCTGTCCTGGTTTGCTTGCTTTATTTTATTTACAAACATTCAACAATATTATCAGCATTACTGGTACCCTCGCGGCTCGCGCTTTCTGAACTGAGGTGAGATGCAAACGTGCAAACGTGGCAAAAAATCTCCAAGTTGCGGGATTGCTTAAAACGCTTTAGTACCCCTTTTCATCCTGCACCTCACTCAAAAAAAATGTGTCTGTATAACATATATTTATATTTTACTTATTCAGCCTTTCTGTATGATGTGATACAATTTTTACTTTTGGAACAATTTGGTATTTTCCTTTGTTTTATATTCATTATCATATATTCATCGACCAGAACAAAGGGAAATACCCCCATTGTACCAAATGTCAAATTGAACCACTGTAACATAGACACAAAAAATGCATAGCAAGGGTCTTCTGTGGATGAACATAGCACAAGCCTGTTTAACCAATCAGATTAAGAGTTTGCCAATAGTGAGCCACTGGATGAGTTAGCAAGGTTTAAGCTATTTTCAACCAATTTAATTTAATTTACGTCTTCAGCCTGATTGTTTGTGTACATATTTCTTTTGCAGAAATCTATTTCAAGTTCCACACTCTCAGCTACGGTTCCCGCATTTGTCCCTGGGATAGCATACACTGGACCAACATCTCCCAATAACCTTGTTATCAACTCTAACCTTTCACCTTTAGTTCCTGAGTTTAAGCCAAGTTCAGTTGCATTTACACCTTATGCTTTTCCATCGTACAAACCTGTGCATAATTTACACCACCAGTACCATGGTAAACAATTATACCTTGTCAGGCAAGAAAATATTCAACAACAAGTAAGTTATCCAGACTTATATATTTTGTGGTTTTAATTTGTCTTTGTTTAAAAGTTTTCAAACCACTTGCAATTGTTTTTTTCTTTTTTTTTTTCCATTATCTCAAATTCATTATCAATCATGTTCTGGAACAAAGGGAAGTGTAAATCAAAGTTAACAATAAAGATTAGCGAAAAAACTGAGGAACGACGTTTCGGTGTCATCCTGGCACCATTTTCAAGTTAAAAAATTATTTGAACGAAATTGAATAAATTAAGATTAAAAATAGCTGTTCACTGTTCATGTTCATTCCAGTGAGGTGTCAAACACTGGTAATGAGTGCAGTGTCTGTTCAATGCCTAAACAAATACTTTTGCGCGAATGGAGTCTGACTGAGTGTTAAGGCTTGGTTTCTTCTTGCGAATCCACAACATTTCGTGGATCAAGCAATCGAACTTTCCCTGACATTTCTTTAGGATCTTAAAGTTGTTAGTCAGGTCACCAACTGTATCAACTCGGTGTTCATTTTGAAGGTGTTTTCTTTATTGTTAACTGTATTTCTAAATTTAATCTTGTAAATCAAAGTGGTTTCGAAATTTTCAAGCCAAAGATAAATTTAAACCACAACATAAACAATCAAACACTTTCATTGATGCCTTAAGACAGTCACAGTAGAACTCTTCAAGTTATTAAATACTATTGTGGAAACCAGCAGTATTTCACTGTCATAATAATCCTGATTTACTTCACTGCATCGTGGGATGCACGGTGGCCTAATGGTTAGTGCCCTGGACTCTGGATTGAACAGTCTGGGTGCGATCCCTGGCCAGGGCACTGCGTTGTGTTCTTGGGCAAGACACTTAACTCTCATAGTGCCTTTTTCCACCCAGATGTATAAATGGGTACCAGCGAGTTTACTGCTGGGGGTAAACCTGCAATGGACTAGCATTCCATCCAGGGGGGGAGTATAAAATACTCCTAGTCACTTCATGCTATGGAAACCGGGATAAGCTCCGGCCTGGTGGGCCACTAACTAGGCTCGTATGCAGAATTTTACTTCACTGCATCATGACCAACTGGGGGTTGGTTTATGGGTTAGCTTCATTTCAGAGTCTTTGAGGCCCTCAGGGTGTATGAATACCGACTGGAACTATGCATAATTACCAAAAGCATCTATTATAACACAGCCAAACCTCTATGGTTTACTTAAAGATACCTCCTGTGATTGGAAATTGTTTGTTTTGAGTGGTGATTACAGCCAGCCGCACATGGAACATTGCACAAAAATTTATGTTCATTGATACATTCTTGCAACTCTGTAAGTGGCTACCCGTGGGTGCATATGGTGTTTACTTGTGGTGTACAAAGGTTGCATTAATTTTATAATTGTTTAATTCGTTTTCTCTAGAATGCACCTTTTCCAGTATACCAGACAAGCTTTTCACATTCCAAGAAAAGCACTACTAAAACAGGAACGACTGTTGCAACAAAGAAAATAGAGCAAAATAATGAAGAGCAGAACAGTTCAGAAAACACTATGGGTGAAAACCTTACTGATACTGACGGCCCTGTTAACACAAAGAAGAAGAGACGAAGAAGAAAGAAGAAAGAACCTAATGATTCACCTCCACAACAAGCCAAAGAAGAACTAAATACTGAAGACTTAACAGATGCCCAAAAAGAATCGACTACTGCCACATTGAAAGAGGATGCTTCTGAAACAAAGCATGAACATGAAAGTAAAGCAAACAGACAATGTTCTAGTCTTGAACAAAGCTCTGCAACATTGCATTCTTCTTTGAACAGCACTTCTGAAAGCACTAAGGACAGTAAAACAAATATTAATGTCAACACTGCTGTTGAAAGATTTGATCGCACAGATGAACAATGCAACAAAAAGCAACATACTGCACCTACATTAACCATGAGTTACAGTGACAAAGTTAAGAGCCTAGCATCAAAGAACAATAGCAGCTATTTTGGCACAGAAAAGTCTTGGGTAAAGGATTTTACTCCAGATAGTTCCAGTGTGAAACACAAACATGTACAGATCTCCCAATCCCATGTTGGCCAAGGGACTTTGGCTAATAACTCAAGTCATGGTGAAATGAGGGAAACGAAAGGTGGGAAAAGAACAGAGGAAGAAATGGGGTATTATAGGTTAAAAGATGGTGACCCCTCAAAGTCGCAATCTAGAAAGGTAGAACAGATTCCAAGGACAGGAAAGCAAATGGGAAGAAATAATAGTTTTAAGAAAATAACATGTGATGATGACGACAACTGGAGGCTAAAAAGGGATGATGCGAAAGTTGTAGATTCTACTGTTTCAAGCAGAACAGACACTCTTAAGAAATCAAACAACAAGAACCTCAACACCGAGTCTCTAAATAAGAGAGCTTGTCAAGAAGAAGTAGGTCCAAATTCGCAGAAATTGAGCAAAGGTGGTGAACATGAAAAATCTGTTGGTCACATTGTTACTGACAAAGTACGCAATTCTTCAAAGAAGCAGCAAAATTTAAATCAATTAGGTTCAGGTTCAACAGCAAATGAGGCATGTACCAAATTGTCTAGCTCAGGAAGTGACGTGCAAAGTGGCTCTCAAAGAACAGTTGATGCCACAAGCACATTATTTGTTGCTCCTTCAAACAGTAGGGCATTAGAAGGCGAGTTTCCAGACTTGCGTGACAGTGTGAAAATTAAACGTCCTTTAACAGCTGTAGACAAAAGAACAGCAGATCATAAAGAGATGATTAGTCCTCCAAAGCCATCTGCTCCAATGTCTTACAGTGCGGTGTTACAGACAGCACCTCAACCTAAGGTGAGTTTTAGACTTACCTCTTAATAATTATTCCACTCTACAGTGAGTTGTGAATTCCAGCTTGCCCTTCAGATAAGCATTCTCAAATTTGCTTGCCTGGAACAGTTGCATGATTTTCTTTGTTAGCTTTATAGTATGACTTGCTGGGTGCTTTCCTATGAACCAAGTGAGCATGAATTAATAGTTATTCCACAGGACAATCTACTTGTCCTGGACGACAAAGCCCTGCTCAGACATATTTTCTTGTTGGAGATGATCATCCAGACCGTCACACATACATAACCATCCACTGCAGAGTGCAAGGAAAGTCCTGTCTGATTAACCAGGGCTAGTGGATTTGTTTCTTTTGGGCCAGTGGATTTTGTAAAGCCAGTGAGAATTGGCCTTCAGGCTCCAACTTGCAACCTGGAACATCAATTTTCTTTGCACCCTCAACTGTTGCCACTAACCAAAACAATATTAAGAATTATAATTGTACAACACATGTAGTTGCATTATTATTTAATAAATGAAATTAAACATTTCACTTAATATGTGTACTAGCCAGTTGCAGTTAGTCCTGCTTGGGAGAGTGAACATCCCACAAAACACGGAGGCTTGCTGAGGGTGCCACCTCAAATCGCGGCAGATGGTGTGGAAAATGAAGCTGGGACAGAAGGAGCCAAACAAAAGAAAAAGAAGAAGAAAAAGAAAAAGAAAACTAAAGATACTGGAGACAAACCTCAAGAGAATGCCTCGCCAAAAAGAACTGAAAAGCCCATTCAGTTTGACCTTGGTGTCATGCTTCAAACAATTTCAGTAAAGGTAAGATAAGGAAAATTAAATGCCTACAGGGGCTTGATTTCCAACTTTTTGCATACATGTACACATACAGGGGAGGTGTGGTGGCCCGATGGTTAACTAGTGTGCTGTACTCCGGATCGGACGGTCAGGGTTCAAGCTCTGGCCGGGGCACTGCATTGTGTTCTTGGGCAAGACACTTTACTCTCATAGTGCCTCTCTCCACCCAGGTGTATATTAAATAACAGCGATTTTACTGCTGGGGGTAACCCTATGATGGACTAGCATCCCATCCAGGGCGGAGTAGAAATACTCCTCATTCCAGGGAAACCAGTATAAGCTCTGGCCTGATGGAGCACTTAGCTTGCATGCAGACTTCTACACATGCATGTAAAACAGGTAAATTATTTGGCAGGAGGATGCAGGGTTGTCACTAATTTTTCAAGTAGGCAGGGAAAGTAAAAAAAGTACCTGGTGGACAAAATGATGTATTTTTCACTTTTCAGTGGTTTCGTTTCAGATTTTGTTTCAAAGTAGCCAGGGCACAAACTCCTAGTAGCCAGGGGAATTCCCCAGCCCCCAGCCCTGAGGATGAAAACTGAACCTGTCTTACAAAATGGCTGGAAATGAAGCTTAGTAGGGCCTGTGGCAATACATTTTGACACGGTATACATGTACATGTATACCATACATGTACAATGCTCCATGGATAAACGGTACATGTAACTGCAGCAAAGTTGCATGTCTTTTTTTAAAAACTCACAAACGTACAAATACATAGACTTGACAAGTCTATGTATTTGTACGTTTGTGAGTTTAAAAAGACATGCAACTTTGCTGTTGTTGAAATTTTTGCTCAGCAAAAACTAAAAGAAGATTAAAATTGGGAAACTCAAGGATTTAACATTTCAATTTTTATTACTTAATAGAATAGCAGTCCTGACAGGAAGCAAAGTGGCAAAAAACATGTGATAGCCACCGGTGTACTACCTACTCAGCTATCAGCTGCTTCAACCTCTGAAGTTAAACCTAGTGCGAAGAATGTACAGTTGCTCAAGAAAGATGAAAAAAAGGTACATTGATCGATAATATTATGTGCAGCAGTCTTGTATAATTAGATGTGATTTGGTGGTTTTTGGCTGTGTTTAGCAATCATATGGCTTTTAATGTTACATATATGAGCTGCATAATTCAAACCATTTGGAAGTTAAAATATTTGCTACCCATGCACATCAAGATTATTATTAACCGCGCGGCCATGGGCCGAGCGCGGTTCTTGCTTTACACGGGATTTATTATTATTATTATTATTATTATTTTTTTTTTTTGTCGGTGACCAGACGCAAACCTCCACTCGGCCAAATCGTGATCGGGACTGAATCACGCAACCTATGATGTAGCCTGCGAACGCAGACGTATTTCCGGCTGTCGCTTGTCTCCGCCGAAAACTAACGTCTGCGAACTCGAGCCAGAAAACAATTTCCGTGACGTCAAAATTCTAAGCCAATCACAGTTAGGTTCACAAAATCCAAGAACCGCCACGCGTGTAAGCCTGCGAGAGCATCGCACAATCGCGTGGCAAATAACAATATGACACTGCGCTGGGGAAAGTTTGTGAAGTGTTTAATTTGAAAAGTCAAATCAGGTAAATGCATTAAAGTACATGATTCAAAAGAGAAGAAAGACATATTCGTGAATCTTTCGAATGGATTTGGAAAATCAGTTATTTTCCAAGCATTGCCTGAGAGGAAATAGTATTTAGTGTAGCAATGTGATCGATCTTCGTTTCGCCGCTCGTTAGTTAGATGAATAGCCAGGTCAGCCCATTATCGTCGCTTGCACTGAATAGCGCTGTGATACATTGAAAATAGCGAATATTGAAAACAGCTGCTATTCGTTCGTGTACGGATCACGTACCAGAGACTTGGAAAGGTGAGATAAAATACAACAACAACAATTTATTGACTGAGGTATTTCCATTTACTGTTAAACCTAGAGGAAGATATCAAATGAAAATTATAATACTATTTGTCAGAGTTGTACTTTGGTCTTCCGGAAGAGACAATTCCTTCGAGTGAGTCTCGTGAGATTCGCCTTTACGCAGCGGTGTAGATGTAAACATAATTTGAGCTATCACTGAAACCTGCGAAGGTTTTCATTCCTTGGACCAAATCTTTGAGTCTTGATGCAGTAAAAAAGGCACTAGAAACGCTTTAAGGGTTTAGAACTCCCCAAAACATCGGACTCAAACAAATTCCAGGGTTTGCAACGACGCTTGTCGCAACTGTATTATGTAATTTCTCGGAAGGCGAAGATCCCGGGTGAAGATGAGACGCATCTGGTCAATTGCCGCCTCCTGCGTGTTGCTAGAATCTTTTTGCCAATCTATTGACGCAAAATCAGACATGATCACCGTCAAAATCTCTTCGGATTTCTTTCCCAATTTCGTCGAAATTTTGAAGGGCGTTCTTTAATCCCCGGGTTTAATCGCACACGTCGATTGCAACACTTCAGTTTGTCAACAGATGGTCAGCTTTTCACAGCCCATGTTGCATGATTTATCAATGAGGGTATGCACTAAAACACTTTAACCGAGTACATTAACCTTCTCCTTTGCAACTGAAAATGTTCTTCTGCAAAGAATCAACTTTCACAGCCGTCAAAAACCTTTCGCGTTTCATTTAACTTCCCATAGCAGCTTGCCTGTTTCCGCCGACAGCTATGTCGCGAGGGAGCCGCGTGGTGTTCACTCGTGTCTTATTCTATCGCGTAATCTGATTGGCCAAAGGGAAAACAAAAGATTCTACGTCACGGAAATCGTTTTCTGGCTCGAGTTCGCAGACGTTAGTTTTCGGCGGAGACAAGCGACAGCCGGAAATACGTCTGCGTTCACAGGCTACCTATGATGTCAAAAGCTGTTGAAACATGAATGTACGGAAAATGTTGCGGATATTGTTTTGTTTATTGTGTATAAAGTATATTTTCTTTTGGTTTTATCGAAGCGTTCGATTCAAAGCGAATGTTGAATTCACTGAAAAAGGTATTACGTCAGCCATGGAATGCGCTGATGTTGCAGGTTTCACTTTCGTTGGGTGACAAACCACATTGTGTTTCATTTGCATGTTTATGTCGGCAGAAGCGACAGTCATTAATTTAATTTGTTTCCTCTTCTGCGAGTATTTCTTGTGGGTTTAGGCAATCGAAGTGAATTCTTTGGCTATTTCCTTGAAGTGAGTTTAAATATTTGAAAGGAAATGAAATATTTGCTTAAGTAAACAATTGAGCGTGCCCGAACGTGCAGGGGTTACGTCATTAGAAGGGAAAAACCCCCAAGCTAAAGATAGCCGGGCACAACATAAACCTCGGATTGTGTGACTAACGTGACTACTTTGCTAGTCCTTTACTCATAATGCAAACAGATTAAATTTAACCGTGACTTTTGAGAAAGAAAGCTGTTTATTAGCCAATAATATAAGCGCGGTTTTAAGTTGCTATAGCAACTTCTTGTTTGGTGCGAGAAACAGGGCTTGAAAAAAGAAACAATACTTGAATTCCAGCTTTTACTTCAGACAGGCAGCTCTCAATGCTTTTATTTTAAAGTGTTGCCGATTGGGCAAGTGAGCAAGGAATTAATTAAAAAAAGCTACTTGCCCAACAGGAAAATTTACTTGTCCTTGACAGCTGGACATGACATATTTGAGCCCTGCAGGAAGTTTTCATTTGATTATGTCCAATGTTAAACAGTTTGAAAATTAATGCTTTTGTTAATAATTATTGTAATAGGTTCCTCACAATGTTCTGGACTCCACTGCTCCTGTCATAAAACGTGGCAAAGAAAGAGAAACTCCAGCAAGGAGGAAACCAAGTGCTCTAAAAAAGGTCACTAGAGTTATGTAGTTTTTTAATTTTCTTTTCTGCACACTTCTTTGCCTGCCTCTTTCCTGTACACCAGGGTCACTACAATCAACAATAATGTTATCTGACAAGCTTGTCTGCATGTCTGTAGATTATTCTAAAGGAGAGAGAAGAGAAAAAGAAAGCTAGAGAAGGAGAAGCTGGAGAAGCTGACAAAGAACATGAAATGTTTGAAAGTGAAGAAGATAGGTGGGTAATGGTGTCTGCACTTTGCTCATTATAATTATTCTTGACACTCTTGTTTACAAAAATATTAATTGGTACTTCCAAGGTACTAAATGCAATCTAGCCCAGGCCTTCCTTTTTAGAGCTCGTAGATATCACAATTTGGGCATTTTAAGGAGGTTCTTGATTACCAGTACTGTAGTGTACTTATTAACTTTTCAGGGTTTTCAGGGTTCGCTCAACATAAATAAGCACTATGTTACTTTGTACATGTGCTTAGTAATCAGTTTAAGACCATCTCAGGCTTACATTTCTTTTTCTTTTTAGAACATGTGAGCCTGGAGTAGAGAGCGTTGTGCAGGAGGAAGTGGAAAGTCCATTTGAAGGTACAGCAAACTTGACAAAAAAAAAATATATACTTGACGTGTACAATGTATATTGTGAAAACTAATCAAGTTTATAAACTGTTCAAAAAAGCCTGATAAAACTACTGAAAAATGCAAACTTCCAAGACCTGCTATGTACACTAAATTTCTTGCAAGTTTGTAATAACCAGTTGTTGATTACCCATAAGTATGGGTATTGAGCGGGATGTATCAATATCATGAAATGCAGTGTGATTTATCTTAATAAATGGAATGTTGTGTTTGTCTCTCTATAGATGATACAGCTTCCCCAGAACCGTCTTCTCCAACAGATCAGGAAATAGCAGCAGAGATTCACAGCCGCAAATTTAGAGAGTGAGATAAAAATTTCACAATTTTGAACTGTGTGTTTAACTGTTTTATATATTTATTATCCTGACCAATGCTTTTAAATGGAGTTTTCAGCAAAACAAGATTAAACTAAAAATGTATGTTTCGCTGGAGTTGCTACAGACGCATTGTTCACATACAAGCATGCAGATAGAAATAGACACTATTAGCAACACAATATTATTTTGTTGCAGTATTACTAACGTTATTACAGTCATAAGATAGTATACATGTACTTCATCTCCTAAATAGTCAATTTTCAGAGAAAATGACTTTTATGTCAGAAGTGTGACTTGTGCCCTTCTTCTGCCAAGTCTCTCGCAGACGATGACAAGTTTTGCTCTTACCAATAGTAATAAATCTTGACTCACTGTAGGTTGTTTCTCACAACAGATGATTTAAATTGTACATGTAACTTCTTTCCAGGTATTGTTTCCAAGTTCCTGATAAAGAGGTGGATAATGTCGCCACTGAGCTTTTAAGAGAACTTGTACGATTTCAGGACAGACAGTTTCAGAAGGATCCAGTGAAGGTGACTATTGTACATACCATTATGCAGATTACTCACTGATTGTCACTGAAACATGATTCATTTACCAATCAATTCTATTATTCAGTTCATTACAGTCAAAATACTCAGCGCGTGCCGCTTAGAATTCCGGAATGGTTTTGATTAACGGCGAACGGATTGCATTATTCGTTTCAAACATTCAAATTTAATTTGAATATTGTAGATCATCCAACAGTGAACACGTGAGCACATGAACCTGTAAAAAATAAACCAATCAAATTGCTTCATTTCTGACAGGCTCACGTGTTCACGTGTTCACGGTTGGATGATCTACAATATTCAAATTAAATCTGAATGTTTGAAGGTCCTCTTGCAATCCGTTCGCCGTTAATCAAAACTTTTCCGGAATTCTAAGCAGCACGCACTGAGTATTTTGACTGTAACTGTTTAAGCCCTCTTAAGTGTGGGTGTGTGACAAATTCAGACTGGCACTTTGGTTAGCCTGAATAGCCCTCTGGTAAGGCTGTGTTGGTGGAGTTGAGCTGGTAGTGTAAAGTAGAGTTGTTGATGGAGTCAAGTCGAGTTGTGTTGGTGGAAGCTGATGAAGTCGAGAATAGTGAAGTCAAGCTGGAAATAGGTGGAGTAGAAAAGGGAGTAAAGTAGGGAGAGAATAGAGAAGTATAGAAGCAGACCAGAGGAGGTAGTCAGAGGAGGTGGTCAAGGCAAGTAAAACTCCACCATCTTTATAAATCCAATTTTGGCACACATTTGTACTGTTAGCTCTCAATAATGGTAACATGATATGTACTTGAAAGTCTGCTGTCTGCAGTCTGCATTTTTCGCACACAGATTAAGTCCCCCCTTTCTAACAACCCCCCCCCCCCCAATCCCCAAATCTGAAAGTCCAAGTTTTAACAGTCCCCCTCCCTCTGTCTCTTGTAAGCTCCCCTTGCTCCCCTAGATGGTGAATCATGACATAATAATTTGTGCATTTACAAGTGCATTAAAAGTGGGCATTTCTTCATGAACAAAGCAATTTCTTCAAACCATTTTAATTTATTTTTAGTTAGATTCACAATGAATATGATTGTTTATTTGTACCTTATTAACAACTGCATCGCAAAATGGAGGTTGGGTGCCTGTGATATCCAGGAGCTTTCACTATTGGCAGCCAGCTCCTTGATGGGGACTGCTCCCATGGCTAGCAAATCCTGGCAACCCAGCCGTGAGCCCCCATGTAGAAGGGAGGACATGCAGCCGTCACACTGAGTGAACAGTGGAAAAAGAGGGAGGGAAATGGAGGAGGGACAGCCTTGAGGATGAGCTCCAATGCAAAACTACACTCACTGTAAACACTAAAACACGTCTCAGTGTGAGAGCACATGGAGTTCTGGTGCATGTGCATGTCGGAACACCACTAACTACAAGGGAACACTGGTGCTCTTTGTTGTTAACTCCTGCCCATTAAATTGCATTTAACTGCATTGCATTCTTAATAAAAAGATCACATTTAATTTATTTGGAACTTATTATTATACACAAAGATATCTTCATTCATTAAATAAATATCTCTCTCTGACAGGCAAAAGCAAAGAGGAGATTTGTCCTTGGCCTAAGAGAGGTCAGCAAACATCTGAAGTTGAGGAAGTTGAAATGTGTCATAATATCGTCAAATGTTGAACGAATCAAATCTGCAGGTATGCCAATAAACCAATTACAGTATCCCAGTGACACTGGTAATGGGTATCACCTTCACAAGTTATTTTACAACGAACAATTGATGACCTGTTGGCTAATATAAAATTCTTTCGTTTAATAGTAAACATGACTGTGGCAACAGCAGCATATTTCAAATTGTAATTAAACTTATTTTGAGATTTAGGTTATGTGATAAATAATGTTAGATGACAGTGTAAATGTGTTTGACAGGTGGTTTAGATGAAACCCTTGATGGTATAATAACTTCATGTCAGGAACATCGAATACCAGTGGTGTTTGCACTCAAGCGCCAGTTGCTGGGCAAAGTGTTGTTGAAGAAGGTTCCTGTAAGCATTGTTGGCATTTTCAACTATGATGGAGCACAGGTGAGTAGAATAACATCACAGACAGTCCAAGCGAGCTGTTGTCTCCTTCCTTCCTCCTCCCAGTGTAGATAATCTTTATTTTACATGGTCAAATCATCAGCTAAAAATTATACAACATACAATAATCCTTACATATTAATACTAAAATTCTAAAAAAAGGTGCTTTCCACGAATGCCGTGCCTTAAAGTACTTGTTTAAGTAAACCTTTAAATTGCCCAAGGGACTCTGCTTGTCTTACGTTGGAAGGAAGACTGTTCCATAAGATTGCGCCGCTATTGGTAAAGCTGTTTTTGTAATAGTTAGTGCGCGGTAATGGAACATTGAGTTTGTTCTCAGAGTCCTATAGGTTATGCAGGGAAATGCCCTGAGAGGAATGCTATGTTGAACAGTAAAACACGACACAGGACAAAACTTGATCACAAGTTCTGTTTAGTTACATTTCTGTATCTTTGTGTTTGATATCTAGGAACTTTTCAAGAAACTCATTGACCTGACACAGAAAACAGGGCAGGCCTACAGCGTGAAGCGGGAAGAAACTAGGGCAAAACTAGAGCTTCGGCTAAAGGAGAATCAAATAACAGGTATGTTGACTGTGATGTGACAAAACACCTTGAAGTGGTATGTCTTCTGGTTATGCTTTTGAAATCCGGATTTGATTTGGGAGTCTCAAGTTCAGTTCTTCAGCTATGCCATGTAAAATCAGTAGCCAGTTTCAGTCCCCTGGCATTTCTTGATATTAATCATGAAAATTATCAATTCTCAATTTACTTGTGACAGGTGTCTCAATGTAATTATCTGACGTGACAAAATTTATAATGTTGCACTTCAATCTGCAATTCATACTCTAGATGCATTGCCAACAGCTGAAACAAACAAGGTGATGGGTGCTGATGGGGAAGAGACTGGCAAGCTTTCAAAAATCACTCAAGGGGAAGATGCCACCATAGAGAATCAACATGTGGATGCTACTGAAGGCAGCGATGATGATGATGATGATGAGGGTGATGATGAGGAGGAGGAGAATAGTGGTGACAGACACAATGAAACAGATGCTGCCATCATAGAAAATGACTTGGAGATTCAGGAGTTTTAATTAACCCATGCAGTGCCTTTGTAGGCTGATAACATTAATCAAATGGTTGTTGGGTTGTACATTAAAAAATCATGTTGGTATTAATGTGAGTTAGGGAAAGATGAATCTAATATTATAGGCAAAAAAGTTGTGAAATTAGTTTTGTAGTTCAGTTAGACGCAAATTCCACTCTATTATAATAATAATTATTCTATTCTTATTTATATTAGACATATAAATTATCAAAAGAATTATCACTGGCAAACTTGTTTCGTCATAAGAATTAGATGTTAATTTGAATATATTCATTGATTTGTAAATAAATATATATAAATTATGTTTTTTTCTGAGCGGCAAGCAATCAGAGATATTACACGGGTCTATATTACCATCAGTACAAAATTATTTAGGTCAAATCACAGACATTTCTCTCATGGAGAAAAGAATTGAGCACATGAAATGAGAGTTGGACCTTTTTTTCCTGGAAATATTTTTGCAGATTTAGCAGTGGCAAGATGAGGAAGCAGCATCATGTGGAATAGTTTAAATAATACTAATTATTATTTCCGTGGTCTTATTACAAGCTTTTTGTAGGTTTCACAGTGCAATCTGAGCATTCCATTTCTAGATCCTGTGTACATTGTTGTTGCCAAGAAATCGTTTTTGCCATTGTTAAATCTGCCTACCGGTAATTAATGCTATGTTGAGGGGGGGGGGGGGGGGGAAATCTTATACTACCACATGTGGTAGTTTGATGATCGTAATTCTGAAAGTTCGATTTTCTAAAAGGAATGCATTTAGAGTGAATTTATTTAGCCCGTGAAACAACATCTTGTAGAACAGTTAGTACGTAATAGTCAAAACAAAACAAAACAAAATAATGGAATTACGTAGGTTCTAATTGTATCTGAAAGTTTAGTTACTATTCCACGGGTTAAGTAAAACCACTCTATAAATAACTACAAAGTGGTGGTCTTTGAAATGCACGATTTATTTGGCGAACTCAGTTGTGCACTAAATATATGGTTTATTTTAAAACCTGAAGAACAAAAGTAGAATTTTCTTATCTTTTTATGCTGTATGCCATAAAATGTGATCGTTGTACAATCAAAGATTTTGCATATTAAAATAAGTTATTATCATTCTAATGTATATAAAAGTCATGGAAAAAAGTGTAGAAAGCGTTTCAAGCTGATAGGTCTCTGGTTTCCGTAGTATAAAGTGGCTAGGAGTATTGCTCTGAGAGGAAAGAGTCCATTGTCGTCGTCAGAGCCGCCTGGCCCTCCGTCTTAGCCAGCTGGGCCTGGGGCATGAGGAACAAGTGGCTGTGGAGATACGTGATTTGATTCGCTAACAAAGGAAATCAAGCCAATCAGATGAGCCGTTTCAAATTCCCTTACAAGATTCAGTTAAAACGATTGATTTGATTGGCTTTGACAAACCTTTTTTTCAAAATGTAGCCAGTCAAATCACATGTCCCCAGAACCACTTGTTCCTCGTACCCCAGGCCCAGCTGGATAAGATTGACTAGCATCTCCTTCAGGGTATAATTAATACTTCTAGTTTATCCATGCTAACAAAACCGGAGTACGAGGCATCTGGTTCCATAGCAATCCTCGCGATTGGCCCGGTCTTTGCCTTGCTAAATCAATGCCATATGAAATGTTCCCTGGGTGCCAAAGGGAATTTTTTCCCCACGTGCGGTGAAGTGCAATCTGTAAGCGGCGAAGCCCCCCTATCATTTTCTTTGAGTGCTACGCAACAAATATTTTTTCTTTTCTTTTTATGCTGCGGACTTAATTATTACCATTTAACTCTCATCTAATTATCTGTACAGTTAGTCACGGCTGAGTAACTAAGTTTTGCTAAGCTGTCTACAAGTTGCTCTGCATTCCCAAGAGGTTGCCCAAAATATTGCTTAAAGGTAGCTCGAAAATCCACGAAGTTGCTATTTTTTAAAAAGTTGCTCTTTTCTGTCATCTACTGTAGTCTTAAGTAGGAAATTTGCTAAATTGCCGGCAAAAGTATTATCGAACCATTTTCTGATGCAATTCTATTGCAACAGGAGTTGCATAGTTCCTTTAAGCACTTCTCAGTTTTCGAGACGTGATTGATTCATTTTTTACAACACCAAGCTGTTAAAGCGTTACCTTTACCATAGAGGCATTCTTTCAGTTTTCGTTGCTAGGCACATTTCAGGAAATGGCTGGTTTAGTAAGCCGAGTATAAGCTTCAAACTTAACTCGCGTTTCAGTTGTAGCATGAACTCTTTGTAAGAGGACTTTGGTTCGTTCTTTTCCGAGTCAAAGACGTCGGAGAATGGGAGGAAATATGGCTTCAAACAGCGCTTGTCGACAAAAAGCAAAAGATGCTGGTACATTTTTGCAGCGATTTCAGAAATCTTCAGATCTGAATCGGGCTCAAAACTGGGGCGCATTTGTTGCAGAACATAAAATGCACAGTTCTTCAGCATGTAGCTTTTTATCAGTTCAGATGGTTTGACTGGCAGAGGTGTTTTTTCTTGGAATTTCTTCTGAATAATGTAACGTTCCGTTGGAAGCTTATCAATCTCAATTTCTGGGCACACATCTTTGGTTTTCACTATTTTTGCAAGGGCATAGGCGTGACGAAAATTTCCTGGCATGGATTTCATCAAAGAAATCTCGGAAGGAGTAGCCGAGATACGCAACATTCTTCTTCTCGTATTGGCGTTTTCATTCCCATAAACATTGCACGTGTGACTGATGCTGTCATTCAGTAGATGCCGTTTTTTGTCAAAGTCTTGAGTTCCTGTCTGGAGCATCAAGAAACATCCTGCATCAAGGATGCTTTCATTCATGAGGGAGATTTCTTGGACATTGATGTTGGGAGGCCACCATCCTCGCTTGTAGACGGCCGGTACTAGATCTATGCTTATCTTCAGTTGTTTGTACATCGATCCCATCCAGTACACACTGAAGTTAAACACCGGTTTACCGTTAAGTACCTCAATCTTGTCCTCGAAGTTGTAGTACAAATTTCCAGTTGTCCACATGTCTGTTGCATTCAGAGCTCGTCTTGCGTATCTGAAGAACAGCTGCAAGAATGGCAGTGCTAAAAAGTAGCCATCCATGTCAGAAAACGGCAGATACTCCTCTGACAACGGAGTTTCTGTGAACCTAAGACAAGCATAGCCTGTTTCTTGACATTCTTCTGTCATTAATATTTCAGTCTTGTCATTCATCTTGTCAAGACACAAAACGAAGTCAAATTCATCTGGCCGTCCAACTTTTGTGCCTTCAGCAGAGCTTCCGGTAGGGAAAACCGACATTTCAAATCGGGAATCATATGCAGCTATTTTAACGCACAACGACTCGACAAGGGCATTGACTGCTGATACAACTGCCTCTACCTCCGCCGCAGCCTCTGGTCGTCTGAGGTAATACGTTGTCATCAGATGATCGATGAATCCATCTAAGTTCTCTTGCAAGCCGAGTAACGTTTGTATGTCTTGTGCAGACTTGATACTGGACGAGGGAACCATCCTTGGTATGTCCAAAAGGATCGATGCAAAGGTTTTATTCTTGGGAATCTCTGAAGCACTCCCATCATCCACATCAAGAATATGGTGGCACCGGAAGCTGCAGTGTCGTCTGGCCGTGTCCAGTGGCCTGTCCTGTAACTCATCGATGGCATCTTTGTCAGCGCCAAACTTCAGCAACAATTCCACTTGCTCTGGATAATTGTGATAAGTAGCAAAATGAAGAGGAGTGGATCCATGTACATCTCTTGCATTGACGTCGGCTTTGCCTTCCTCTGCAAGTTTTCTGAGGAGATCTGGTATCGGCCTATGCTTCATTATGGAAACGAGCGGACTGCGGCCCCATCTGTCCTTTGTATTGAAATCCATCCCATGTTTCGCGAAAACTTCAAAAATGTTACGAAGCCACAAAACAAACCCAGGAGATTCTCTGTACACATTTACAGCAGTTACATCAGCGCCACCTTCTATAAGCAAATCAATTATTCCAGAGTAAAAGATTCCAGCTGACACCCCTGCAATCCGGTGAAGTGCTGTATTCCCGATGTTGTCTGCTGTGTTTACGGAGATTCCGTATGACAATATCTTCTTGACGAATTCTTCTGAAACGTTAGCATTATCCATCATATTAGTCCAAGGAGTTCTACCGAGAACGTTTTTATCATTCAACAGTTCTCTAACGATAGGCAAGTCCGCCTCTGCAATTTCATCCAACGTATCAGAAATTTCTTCAAAAATTTCTGATCCAACGTAGACGTGTAAGAAGTTTTCACCCATTTGGTTCTTCGCCTTCAAATCGATTTCTGGGAAATTTCGAAGAATGTATCTTAACAACGGAGTGTTATTATCTCTAGTGGAAGCCAGATGTAGGATAGTGTGACCACACTTGGTCTGACAGTTGATGTTCGTTCCAGCATTCACAAGGAAGTGCATCGCTTCCTTCAATTCTGGACAAACTTCTTGCTCATCGGTGTCTTCAAAAAACTCCAAGCTTGGATCTTTACCTGGACAGATTAAGCAATGGAGAGCATTGTATCCATTCAGATCTACGATATTGACATCAACATTTGGCACGGCTGTCAACTTTTGAAGTTTTTCGAAACAATCTGCAACAGAGGCATAATGAATGGGTGTCTGTCCCCATTTGTTTTGACAGTTGACATCTCCCCCTTTTGACAACAATATTTCCAATTTATTGGTGGCTACTTTTGACAACATCCCGGAAGCTAAGTGAAGAGGTGTTTCCCCCTTTGCATTTCCTTGGTTAATATTTATATGTTGCGATTCCTGTAAAACTGCATCTACGTCTCCGAACAGAACTGCACAGTGAAGACTGTTATAACCAGTCCACTGATGCTCTCTGACAACTTCACCTTGCTCTGGTGTTCTGCTGATAGTCCACTGATGCCAACGAGCATGGAGCCAATCGGACTGCCCCTCCTCTGCCATTATAATTACTGTACTAGTGGAGTTCAACTACAAAACCAAAATGAAACAACCAAACCGAAAACTGTAAAATAATAAAGCTATCAAATATATAATAACAATTGGTTCATAATCCATCGCATATTTTTTCTCAGCCATCGTTTTTTTAAAATCTCTGCATCTTTTCTCTTGACTTTCCCGCTGCATAGCCTGCGTCGCAGACAGTCTAAACCGCCGGTATATGTGACACGTCCGGCTGCAACGCAGGCTACCGCTGCACTGAAGCCAGATTTTTCTCATTTTAAAATAACACGAGCTCTAAATACATGAACCAACCAAGAAGTAGTAAAGTATTTGTTCCGGAAACAACGAACGTATTAAGTATTACACGAGACACGAGACTTACCGATTAGGTCCTCGTCACTGTAGCGTTGGACATAACTAGCAACGCCTTTACAACTCTAACTTTTCGGTGACACAAAGTGAAAAGATGGAATCAAACTGACTATGTATCTCTTTCGGTGGGCCATCTTGAATGCAGCGCGCAGACTGGGTCGGGATTCTTTCCCAGACCTCTCCCTTATTTTTCATTGTCCCCAATCCGGTACCATGGAGTATTCACAGTGCCTTCTAGGGTATTGAGCCAAAATATAACAGACAGACAGACAAACTATGGATGACTCCGCTTATTTTTATTTTTCATCTTTGTAAAATGTAAGAATTCCTGGAACCTCTTGGGGGGAGGGGGGGGGGGGGGGGGGGAATTGGCGCCTCTTCAAAATTTTCGACATGTTGCCCTGTCATTTTTGTAGGGGAGCCCCCCCTCCCCAACAAACTCTCTGTTGAGAGGACTGACTGTTTAATTTATGAAAGACTAAGTTAGGTTGTTAGTAAATAAAACAATGAGTTTAACATGTTTAGTGAGAATCATGTGTAATTTAATTACCCTCAACTGAAAGCTTTTGTTTTTTACTTGACATACCAGTTATCATTACAGTGGTTCGTAAATGGAGGGCACAGTTAAAATGGGCCCTTTTTGCTCAAAAATGAAGGCCTGGAGTCAGAAGTTGGGCCTTTTTTACTCCAATCAGTAAAGATCACCACTGTTCATGCCACTATACCACTGTGTTTGCTGTATATGTCTAGGCCTTGGATCTCATAACCCTTTAAGGGCAATAACCTCTTCAGAAAAGTGAGAAAAATTGACAGTATGTTATGTAATAAATCATTACTTTACACAACATACAAATAAATTACTTCCTAAATTTGCAGTATTTAGTCAAATAGTCAGAAGGTGCATTGGTACTGCAGATCCAGGATTATATTTAAAAAATGGGAGGGGGGTAGGTATGAGCACAAAACATGTAAGTCACATGTCCATAAAAGACTAGTACAAACAACATTTTAAGGGGGTGTAAAACAACCCCCTCCCCCCCCCCCCCCCCAACCCTTCCCCTGGATCTGCCCATGCGTGGTACCGGTGTGAACATCCTTGAAAGTTGTGGTAACTTAGTTAGGAATATCTATTAGAGGAACAAGTCAGTGGCTTCCTCCTTTAGGCTGAGTTTCTTCACAGTTTCATACGAAGCTATCATAATGACACTTGATGGGATCCAAGACACTACACTAGGAAGCAGTCCTTTTGTCAAAGACTTTGGGCCTTCTTTCTTCAGTAACTCTTTGAAAGATCTTGTCATTGATTTTCCACCTTCAACCTAGGAGAATTACACATTATAACAAAGTTTGTTTAGAAAATTATTTTTTACCTATCCAGTCAAGTGCTTAATGCCCCTCTAAATACCTCAATACCCTACTCCACACAAAGGCAAATTGTGAAGTCTCTACCCTTTTGCTTCTGGCCAAAAAATGTCCCACTTTCAGGTAAAGCCTCCCCCTATAGTCTACTAGAAAGACTACCCTCCCCCCCTCCCCAATAAGTTTATTAAAGTGGTTTCCATGCCCCTTCCGTGCTGGTCACTCCTGGGTAGAGAGAAGAGACACTGAGTGCAGTGTCTTTGACAAGAACATGTAACACAATGATTCTGGCCTGGGCTCAACCAATCTACAGTCCTGCACACTAATCATTAGGGTACTGTACCTCCCGTGAGACACTGATACTGACCAGTAAATAATGGTACAGTAGCTACGAGAAGACTGCTAAAATTTATTTATGAGCTGTTTATATATTTGACAGTATGACAGTACTGAACTGGGCTTAAAGCCCTGGGTATAAGACCCTCCATTTATGAGCCCACCCAAATCACCTTACGAAGTTGTATAAGCTGAGGGATTATAACCGGAATTTTACATTTTACGGTAGTTTGTTTTGTCAACACTTCGCCACTGGATAGCCATTTATCCAAGTGTTATCCACTCTTTTGTACAACTTGTACAAAATTTTAACCGAGATCTCGCCAATCTCGGCAAAAATTTTGTATGGGAACCAGCCCAGAGGTTAAAAATAATTTTGTAGTATATGTCAATGTGCATCCCCTGATGAAGTTTTTTTTCATGACCTCTAAAAGTAAAAGTGGGTGAAGCATGGCATGACAACCAAAGCTTAGTAATTCAAAGGATGGATAACTCTATCCACCAGGCCCCGGTTGTTCAAGGGGTGGATAATGCTATCCAGCGGATAAATCGCTATCCAGTGGATAAGTGTTGGCGAAAGAAACTACGCTATCCACTGGATAGTGATTTATCCGGTGGATAGAGTTATCCACCCTTTGAACAACCGGGGCCTGATAAATCACTATCCAGTGGATAAGTGCTTACAATTAACTATGCTATCCAGTACTGCATTAAGTAATTTTTCCAATGAGAATGCATCATCCATCTGCCAACACCTGAATAGCCATGGAGAGAATGGATACTTAAAATGTTTGTGACAAATAGCAAAAAAAAAATGATTTATTGCCTATTCACTTATAAGTTGTTATTAAATATTATTTAATTTACCCTGGTATCTAAACAAAACTATTTAGAGAGATGTTTTTCGGCCGAACATCTTCAGTCTTCATCAGTTTCAAATGTCATTAAGACCGTAACAGCTTTTTTACAGCTCGCTCTTTAGCGTGTGCTACAACAGGAAACGTCACAAAGCAATTGTTGTGCAAGATTGAATCATGCGAAAGACTTGCAAATTGCCAACCTCGTTTCCAGGGTCTCTCTCTCCCCGCCCCCAAGAGCGCCTCTTCTCTCGCTCTTGGGGGTGGGGAAAGAGAGACCCTGGGAACGAGGTTAGCAAATTACTGGTAGAGTGCCAAGCCTCAAGGAAGAGTCTCTTGTGGCAATCCCTCGCTCTGTCGATAATGGTGACATGATTGAGATCATGTAAGGTATCATTGACGCCATGCCACTCGAGTGAGATCATCAAACCAACGCCAACAACAAAAAGTGAGGCAAATGTGCATCCAAACGAAAGCAAGGCTACACAAGATTAGGGTTGTGCTCTCCTATCATCTAATGCAATAAGAAAAGAATTATTTTACTTAAATTTGTTTACCTGCAGTCTTGTTCTAACAATATCAAAAGGATTGCCAATCACAGCTGCATTTAATCCTGACAATCCACCAGCAACACTCTGAATCAACAGATGAGAGGTGCCCTCTGGGGCACAATCCCCAATCACGTCCAAGTACACCCCATATGAGCCCCACCACACAGCGCTCCACAATGCCCCTGTTAACAAAGAAGCTAGAAATCCTCGGTAAAATCCACTCATTCCGTGATCTCTAAAAACGTCTGTAGACATATGTACAGCTCCTTTGAGTTTTGTATTATTCTGGCCTTGTCCTTGAATCATAAGCTTTTGAGAAATTACCTCGATAGGATTTGATAAAAACTGTTCCATTATTGCAGCAACTCCACCGGCTACAAACCCACGACTGCCGTCTCCAAGAAATCCCATTTGCGAACGTGAGACTTCATAGCTTGTCACGTAAAAATGTCCCGTTAAAATGCTCAGTTGGCTGACCACGAATCCTTTGTACAAGCCTTTAAGACCTTCAGATCTGAACGTTTTGAATACAGCATCGAACGTGCCTTTATACAATGCATTCGCTCGCTGAACTTGAAGTCGAGTTTTGATCACATCTGCTGGGTATAAAATGGCGTTTACACCTAGGAAGAAAGCGCTGCCGAAAGTGTAATATTTGAGCTTATCAATATGATGCCACTCAATTTGTTTCACCTCCTCTGGCATCGAGGAAAGATTAAGAAATTAAAGATCGAAGAAAAGCCCCCTTCGAATGGCGCGCCCGCGCGCCAAAACAGAGCTGATCGTTACACTGCTAACTACTTATTATACGTCATGTAATGTTACGTCAAAATAGTCTTGTGAGTGTAATAAATTGTAATTGCTTGGCCGCCTATTAGCCTAGTGACAGTTTTCTCTTTTGCTCATCCTAATTATTCCTGCTACGATTGGCAATGAATTGTTTATACCATTGTCGTATATTCAGAAGCCTGTAGAGTAAATTGCGTGACTATTTTGATGGTATCCGCTCTGATTGCAGTAAGCCACGCTAACTTCCGGGATGGATAAAACAGTATCTACGCTTTACTTTATGTGAAAAAAAAACGAAGATGGGGTGTGCTGGGGCGCCGTAGGATATCCAAGTGTTTTTTGAGCCTGCATTTTCTTGCCCCAATACTGAGAGAGGTATGACAACTGGGCTTCCACAATGGCTAGAATCAAGCCTGGCTTTTAAATGACCAGTAGCTTTGCTTCCTTCATCTTCATGTCTTATTTTGTATTGATATTTTGAGAAGAACTTTGAAGTTGATCACTGTTAGGGTTATGTGGAGATAATGCAAAAAACAAATCAAGTTTCAGATATGAAAGAATTATTTTATTTGTCAATTATTTGCAGTTATTATTTTATATATGTACATGTGCATATTTCATTTTGTAAAATTATGATTTTACAACACACATTCCAATAGACCATATTCGTATTCTCGGTATTGGACTGGAACTAGCTTGCAATGGAGGCTAATGCGGGGAATCTTTTCAAATGCAAATCACACGAAGCTCTTTTTAATTATATTCGCCGGCATAAGCCTCCATTGCATGCTAGTTCCAGTCCAATACCGAGAATACGAATATGGCCTATTGGTTGGTTACCAGGTGTTACACATGAAGTTATGGATTAAACACTCGTGGGACTGATTACATTAGACAGCATGGACCAGTTATGTAGGTTGGCTAAGTTTGCCAAAAAGACTCATGAAAAATTAAACTAATTTATAATTTGATGGGGCAAGTTGCTGAACCCTAGCGACGATATGTTTAACTGAAAATAAGTATTTCACATGTAGGCACTTGGCCCCAGGGACTAGTCCCCACTGACTAGTGCCAGGGCAGCTGGCAAGCTCCTTGGTAATTTCCCTAGCAATTTCCATGTAGCTGCAGAGTTTTTGGTGTGTTTCACAGCCATGCCTAGATCATAGCAAAACATAAGCCAGCCCAGCGAGGCTCAGTGTAATCAGGCATAACATAATCTACTCTTGCATAATTTGTTTACACAGCCTGATGAAAACTATAAGTATGTACAACTGTATTATCTGTGATTACTCAGCAACAGAATTCTCCTTCAAGCTTAGTTTCTTGACCATTTCATACCCTATTATTGTAATAGCACTGCATGGCATTTCAGAAAGAGCACTAGCAAACATTCCCTTTGTTAATGCAATGGGTCCTTCATTGTTGAGCAGATCTCGTAGAGTTCTCAAAATAGACTTTCTTCCTTCCACCTAAACAAGGTCGACAGAATATATGGTTACAAAATTTACAATCATGATGAACAATCCTCACTCGAAAATAAAGTACCTTTTTGCAATCAAAACTACTACTAGCAAAGGCAAGCAAGGTCTTTAGAAGCATGCCAAGCTCCTAGCTCCGAACATGAAGCAACTGCACAGTATTGCTACTCCCCCCTGGTTGGGATGTTAACAAGACCATCAAAGGTTACCCCCCTTGGCCTCCCAAGCATTTGTTCCGTTGCAACTGAGCCCCAGCCACTTCAAAAACCCAGACTATTTAATTTTTTCTCCTGATGCAAGATGTCCATACATAATTTTTCTATTTTATTTTATGTATACATGCACATAAAAATATAGGACTCCAATGGGTCCATGTGTTCTGCTGGTAAAGGGAAACATTAGCAAGCCATTGTTACAGCTTTCGTTCCCAAATACTGATAGCGGCCGCTTTTGATAATTGACATATAGCTCAATTGATAGGGCAATGACACACCATACGAGAGGTTCAATGGTGGTTCGAATCCACATTCGGTCAAAACAATTTTTTTTTTAGTTGATCAATGTTCAAATTATGCAAATTATACGCTATGCATGGTGCTTTTGCATAACAAAACAGAAGTTCTTTCAAGAACCAATTGAAATGAAATACCTTTTAAATCTTTTTTATTCACTTGAAAACATGAAAAACTTTGATGCAAAATGGATCGTACTACAAGCTTGTGTTGATTTGTTTTGATTTTTGATTGGCTCTGATTTCCCTATTGTCACACATCACATATATTCCAATGATTCCATTCTAATGTTATACACATTCCATTGTGTTTGCTTACATAATGTTCCGACCGGCATTATGCCAGCAGAAAATAAAGACTGTGGAAATCCAGCCTTAAAGGGGCACTGTCACGAGCATAACTTAAAAAATTCAACAGCCCAAAAACATGTTTGCACCATTGGAAACCTATTAACAGTGGTCAAGTTTTCTTAAAATTACTATACCAGTGTACTGAAGCTAAATATAGAGCGATATCACTGTGATACCATCGGGAGCTCTTGATCTCAACTTGAAAAAGTCAGCCTGACTTTTTCAAGTTCTGTCCTTGTGGTTTGGAAAAATTGATGAAAACTATTTACGGTCACCTTCTTCTTTAAACAATTTGCTAGATATCCTTCCCTTTGCGTTCTAGGAGCATTTTCTGCATGGTTGAAAGTACTTAGTCGTAATTTTGGTGCCGTTCTACTAAAAAAGCCCAAAAATGTCCATGACAGTGTCCCTTTAAGCAACAAAACCAGTGACAACAACCCTATATTGCCCAGAGGTTTCAATAAAATTTGAAGTAGGCAGCTGGTTTGAGTAAAGTTGAACCAATTGTTTGAAAGAATCTTTCTTCAATTTCTTTACTTTAGGCAGGTGTAACATGTCGATCAAAGTCGATCATCGAAAATGTAGTCGATAAGTCAATAGTACGCGATTTTTTTTGTTGATAATTGTCAATTGACAAGTTTACAGTCAAAATACTCAGCGCATGCCGCTTAGAATTCCGGAATAGTTTTGATTAACAGCGAATGGATTGCATTATTCGTTTCAAACATTCAAACTTAATTTGAATATTGTAGATCATCCAACAGTGAACACGTGAGCACGTGAACCTGTAAAAAATAAACCAATCATATTGCTTCATTTCTGACAGGCTCACGTGTTCACGTGTTCACGGTTGGATGATCTACAATATTCAAGTTAAATTTGAATGTTTGAAACCAATAATGCAATCCGTTCGCCGTTAATCAAAACTTTTCCGGAATTCTAAGCGGCACGCGCTGAGTATTTTGACTGTCATTTGTCGATAAAAGTTGATAATCACAAGATTTTCAACTGATTATCGATTTTATTGACAAAAAAGCAGACACATTTTTCAATCGGCCACAAAATTCAAGTAAGTGTGCGTGGCAACTGACGTCTTGCCTCGTATATCATTTTTTGTATTTCCGATCAAAATCGATCAAAATCGAACAAGTCGATAATCACAAGGAATTGAGTGATCAACTTTTATCAATTTCCGATATTTGTCGATTGGTTAGTATCGAATTCGATCGACAATGATCAAATTTTATCGACTATTGAAATTATCAACATGTTACATCCTGCTTTAGGGGGAAAAGTATCCAACTTCTCCAAGTGAAGTACAGCAGTGTAGCCAGCCAATGCTTATGGTCAGCCATTGGAGCTTATTGAAAGAAATGATTACGTGCAAGTAACTGGCATAATTGTCATTCAAATCTGAATCTGTAACTGACCTGCAATCTCACTCTTATAATCTCTATTGGATTTCCAACAACAGCAGAGCTGATTCCAGCAAACATCCCTGACAGACCCTTAATAAAAAGGTGCGACGTCCCATCAGGAACCATTTTTCCAATCACATCTAAGTACAAGCCATAAGAGGCCCACCAAGTGGCACTCCAGAGTCCCTCGACAATTAAAGATGCAGCGAAACCACGATAAAAACCGGAAACTCCATGCTCTTTGAACACTTGCCTGGCGATTTTGACAGACTTTACAGTGCCGCGCTGTTTGTTTCTTTCCCCTTGCCCTTCAACCATCAGACGCTGAGATATAACATCTACCGGATTGATGAAAGCTTGTTCTATGACAGCAGCAAGACCACCGGCTATAAAACCACGGACTGCATTCTGGAATGTGGAAAATTGTTCCCTTGAAACCTCGTAACTTGTAGCGTACACGTGGCCAGTGAGGACACCGAGCTGGCTTACCGGAAATCCTTTGTACAGTCCTAAGAACCCCTCGTGTTTTACAGTCTTGTAGACGGCGTCCAGTGTGTTTTTGTAAAGGGATTTTGTGCGTTGGAGTTGGAGTCGTGTTTTGATCAAATCGACTGGAAACATGACAGCATTTGTGCTCAACATGTACACGTTCAGAAAAAGAAAATACTTCTTCTTTTCTAGCTGATGCCATTCTATAATTTTTACCTTTTCTGGCATGGCGGCAAAAATGATTCCAACTGTGTTTTATTCCCATTTCGGAATGGTAGAACAAATTTACTTTTATAGCGTCGAACGCGCCGCCATGTTGAATACTCTGTAACCTGGCCAGGGCGGCCAGGTCGCAAGTGCACAAATGGGTTCCAGTCTCCCAGCGGATTTCTGATTTTATGGTCGCTCCTCGGTCGCCCAGTCGGTTCTTGAGTTGGTTCAGCACGAGCTCCACGCCATTTTGCTGCTTCTAGGGGACCATTCATTTTTTATGAGGTAGCGGGGGGTTGGTGGGATTTTTTTGGGGGGTGGGGCACGCAAAAACAATTGGCTTCAAAGGGGAGGGGGGCAGCCAAAAAAATACGGTCTGTAAGGGGGGGAGGGGGGGTCACCCAAAATAATTACCATTGTGTGTTGCAATGACTGTATCTATAATAGTGCAAAAATTCTACCAGAATAGGGTTTGTGAGGTTCCGAAAAATCTAAGCCTATTTAAGGTGGCTCAATGAAGTTTCTTAGACCTAGGGTGGTTGTTTTTAAAATAAAAATTATCTAAGAAGCCTGAATCTTCAATTTTTGCCAAATTACACCATGATGATCACATATGACCAAAGTTTGATTTTTTTACTGGTTTCTTTGCTTTACCATAACAGCGATTGTTATTGCTTCCTTTTGTTTTAAACAAGCATGATTTTCTTGAAATTTACACCATCAAAATAATGACCAGTCCCAAGTAGATTGTCGCTATTTTATATATATATATATATATATATATATATATATATATATATATATATATATATATATATATATATATATATATATATATATATATATATATATATATATTACCTGAATCATTTCATCTAAGAACCTTGTCAAAATGCTTGCCACAAATCCCCCAGTGCAAAGAAATTCTTGGTAATCAAAGAACTTGCAAGGATCCTTGCCATGAATCTCGTCAAGATTTTGCCCACCACTGGAATTTCTCTTTCTGGGAATTTTGATTCCCACTGGGAATCCCAGCCAGGAGCCCAGGATCCCACCAAGATCCCAGTTACAAGGATAAATGTTAACTGGACAAAGATTTCAAAGAAACAAGAAAAAAAAGAAAAAGTTTTATTTATACATGATAAATGTATTGCAACATATACTGATGTGGTTGTATGTTTTGTTACAAAATTAATGACTTAAGAAAAACCAAAAGTATCTGTGAGTGTTTGGTTTCGGTGATGATAGAATTAAATGTGCGGTGACAATTAAACCATGCATCAACTCTATTGCCATAGTTAATGTCGGTGTCAGTGCATGAACAAAAACGCTTCTTAAAACCTGAATAAATTTCTCACCGGAGTGGAGGTTAATGGTGGTGGATATTTCCAAGCTGCGAAGTGGCGAGGTAAATATCCACCACTTTCACAGTCACTGATAAATATAAATATTTACTAGTACTTGGTAGACACATACTCACATACCAATTAGAAAATGTCAGTTACGCCCCTGCACCTCACTTGTGTGGCATATACTAACCTCAGATATAAGTGGACACTTCTCCATTGTGACATTTTGATCTCAAGTACAAGAGGCCAGCATGCTTATTGTAAACACTGTCATCAGTTTTAAAGACACACTTGGGCTTATAAGTGAAATAGAGTTATTAAAATTAATTGCTACTATTATGAACATTTTTTCCCTCAACGTAATTCCTATATATTAATTAACCAAAATACCCTCAATCATTTTATTGTACAGCTTTGTAAGGCAGTCCCCTCTCGCTGGGTGTTGCACCAAAGTAGTTTCCTTGTATTCACATTTGTCTTCGTACATGCGAAATTCTTTGTTGTGAGTCACCTTAACGCCAGCCCGATCCGCCAGTAAACCAATGTACGCATCATCGATTTTTAAAGGCTTTAAAACGTCAAAATACGACAGGAACGTTTGCACCACGTCACGCGACAAGACAAAGCCTCCACCACTGCAATATGGCTTATAAATCGTTTCATTGTATTCTTCAGGCGAGACGCCGTATCTGCCTTTTCGCATAACTACACTGCCAACCATGATATTCCCAGTGTAGAACTTTTTCTTTGGCGTTGTGTACTTGCTTAGGAAATCCATCAGACCGAAAGTATTCACAAACACATCATCGTCTGTCTTCAGAAGGTAATTAAAATTGCAATATTTCACAGACCACTCGAATCCCATCGCGACTTTATAACTCATGTTCCAAAAATGTTCGTGGTAATCTGCCTGCACCATGTCGCCGTAGATTTCGGACTCTTTCGTCACTGTCCTCATCTCTTCGTCTTTGCTGTTTTTACCCAAGAGGAAAACAGATTTCCATTTCGTTGTGATAGAGTAATCCGCGCCCCAAGTCTTGCGTATAAGATGCCGTCGATCAACATTTCCCACATTCGTGGACACCAAAATGAGAAGAAACAGTGAATTCGGACAAATCGCCGTGCTCAGTAATTTTGTGCGATGAATGTGATGTTGAACAATAGGTTTACGGGTCGTGAAATCGCTTACTAATGAAGCAAAATGATTGTTTTGTTTTGTGTCTAGTGTTCTTGACTGGTCATCCGGAGAAGACGTCGCGAGGTAATTCACGCTCAGGTTGATATCATGCCACACGTGCCATATCCGAACGGTTAACAAGAACGCTATACACGTTAGCAAGAGCGGGAGAGATTTCTTTAAGAAACGAATCGTCAATCGCATCAAACTCCCCAAAGGCATATCAAGGCTTCTGCTGCGCCTGAAAAAGTGAGCATAATGATATTATTATTATTGTTGTGTTAATATCAAACTGTGCATCGGAATGTGTTGTTTATTAAACAGTGTTCCATATAAGGCCGCGTGACTTTCGAGAAGTAACGACACCCCTCCCGAAACGACTTTCTGCCTTCTAGTATAGATCGTTTTCACTGAACAAAAATATAAATCGAAAAACTATTGAGTGAATGATTTCAAGAAAATAGGATATTATAGGACAGAAGTAAAGAAGTAATTTCTCCAAATTTTAGGTCTGTGCGCTGTCCCAAACTTTAGATATTCGTCGAAATGTTTTGCACAAATTTACAGAGCCCAGTATGGATTCGCCATATTGGTGTACATCCGTGGTACACCAATATGGCGGCCGGAAAATACTGTAAACATCTGGAACTTAAACATATTTCCTGCTACTTAAACTTCTCAAATGGCTAAAAATCACAAGATAAATGTATATTTTTTGACAAACACGATCGTAACTGCGTGTCACGCACCACCATTACTCTGAAATTCAAATTGCGCTGGTTTTCAAACGAAGGACGCTACTGAGCTGAAAAGTCGCAAATAGATATAATTTTAGTACCTCTTATGCCTGATGTGGATAAAATCTATGGTGTCTCTTTAGTTTTGGATTTTGGTACCTGATGACGTCACATGAAAACGATCTATTATACGCTAATAATATCTTTTCTCCCGAAATTTAAAGTATTTTCTTTCTTTCAATTTTAGCAAAGCAACCATTAGTGTATTGATACGCTAATATTGCTAGGTGAAATTTACAACTTGCAGACCTGTAGGACCTATAGATTAGGGCCTCTTCATATGACCCCGGTAACCGGGCTGCCTCGGTTACCGGAATGAATTTTGTCACCGGGATGAAATTCAAAAAACAAAACCAAAATGGCGCCACATAAACAAGTATCGTTCGCGACTATCATAGCTTTGTCGACTCTTGTAGCTTTACTAATAAAGCTAATTAGAATACTTTTGCAGTGGAAATGCATAAACGGAAAAATTATGGCATTTTGGCCGCCCAGTTTCGAAAGCGAAGCTAATTTGTCAAAAACATTTTCATCCCGGTAACCGGGCTGGAATGTTCATATTGCAAGAGCGGAATAAAAAAACGTTTCGAAACGAGCCACTCTCTCAAAGTTAAACGAGCAGACGAAATTAGAACAGAAAAGTCAAGCTCGCGTACCGTATGCTAGCTGCTAAAATAATTACTGCTTATTTTTAAGGCTTTTCGGAATAAAGACGAATGGCGTTTTCCTTTTTGAAATATCTTGTTTCGTTATGGAGATATTTAGGTTTTTGTAATATGCAAATGAGGAAAGCGATGACGTCATTAATCGTTCCAGAAAAGGATAAATCACTGAATCAAGCATATCTCTTGTAGTATTAAAGCGGTGTTCTTCAAACTTGGCACCATCAATGTTCATCATCAAAGGCACAAGATGGCATCCGTTGCGCCGTTGCCATGGCAACAGTCTTGGATCCAGTCTCCTTCTGTTATAAACAAAATATCTCCATTTGCAGTGCTTTAAAAATGAACAGTGGGTCTGGCGTGTAACACACGTGGTGCCCATCTTAGCTTAATTATCTTCGTTAGCTTTTGGGAGTGCATCACCTTTGGTTAAGAATAAACTGGGAATGTCAGTGTTAATAGAAATAAGTCTTTGCGGCAAAACTGTTGCCATGGCAACGGCGCAATGGGTGCCATCTTGTGCCTTTTATGATGAACATTGATGGTGACAAGTGTGAAGTACACCGCTTTAATACTCCAAGAGATATGCTTGATTAAGTGATTTATCTTTTTGTGGAACGATTAATGACGTCATCACTTTCCTCATTTGCATAATACAAAAACCTAAATATCTCTAAAACGAAAAAAGATATTTCAAAAGGGAAAACGCCATTCGTCTTTATTTTGAAAAGCCTTACATATAAGTAATAAATATTTTTTACTTCATAGGCACTTTAAAGCTTCTTCACTCTTTATACATATTTCCCCGGCATAGTCAATCGAATGTTCGAAAATCGAACTCAATCGAACTCAATCCGTGGATTGAGTTCGATTGAGTTCGGCAGTCGAACGAAATCGAACACCAGACTTTCAGTGAGTTCGATTTCCGAACAAATCGAATTCAATCGAAAAAATCGAACTCAATCTATCTGATTGTGTTCGATTGGGTACGGAAACCGAACTCAATCGAACACAATTAAATGGATTGCGTTCGATTGGCTCTGGTAAACCTATACAAAGCAAGCCCAAAGCAAGCCCATCAAAACAGGTTTTTCTTGTGCGTTTTTACAATTTATTCATATAACAGAAACCCCATTTATAAACTGTCCACGGCATTTAAGAGAACAGAACGAAACAGAACAAAACACGTTGAAGGTGACCTAATTGTCCGTGCTCGTTTGCTATTCGGAACCCGGGGGGGGACTCCCATATGGAATGGATGGGGATGCTTGTCGGAAATTTTGAATTTAACCCCTAAAAGAGACCAATCTGGGTGTGACCGAAGCTTATGCAGACCCCTAAATTAAAAGAGTAAATATAACGAATCAAAATTCTTTCTTTATTGTTATTTTTTCGTGTGCAACCCTAAACGAGATCTTGACGGCTAAAAATAATGACATTTTGTCCAGAACACCCTAAGCGAGACCAAAATCTGAAATTTACACCCCTAAGCGAGACGACGAGCATCCCCGTCCATTTCATATGGGAGTCCCCCCCCCCCCCCCCCCCCGGGATTCGGAATGCACGGCCTGTCTCGCCCATTTTCTTTAAAACGTTGAAAGCTTCGCCATCCTTGACGTCAAAGCGGCATTTCTGGTAGCCTTTTACTACACATTTGAAGGTTACAATCCACAGCGCATCTGAAGCCATTTCTGCGGAATTTCTTCGTTTACGAAAAAGACGTGCGCTACACTCCGGGTTGAAGTAACTCGAGCTTCCAAGATCTGGTTATGGATTTTCAACGTTCGATTGGGTTCGATTGATTTTTTTTCTTTTTGGTGCTTCGTTCGATTACCGAACTCAATCGAACTCCATGAATTGAGTTCGATTGAGTTCAATTGAGTTCGATTGAAATTTAGTTCGATTGGGTTCGATTGACTATGCCGGGATATTTCACATGGATAATTGATTTATGGTTTAACGAAGCTGGTCTTGCTGTATTTAGCAGAAATGAAAAGGAAGGGACAACACTCAACTCTCAACAAAAAACGGACACCTTCGGGACGTCAATTTTGTGTCTGAGCTGTAATAGAGAAAGCCCGTAATAGCGGGGAGTCATTTTCAGTTATTCTAGCTTCAGTGTAACGACATAGCGAGGTGTTCGCGGGAGTTGACTGTATTCTCTTCGACTTGCAAGGTGTTGACAAACTCCGGAGAGCGACTAATTAATATAACATTGACTGTTTTTCAAAATCTCGTTTAATACAGTTACAAACATGACTTACCACACGGGGGTGTTTCTTGTTAAACGTTTTCCCTTTATGTCAACTTCTGCTATGAGTAAACGTTCGTTCTTGGTTGGGTCTCTGTGGGGAACAGGTTGCGGTCTATGGCATTCTGTCCTTATTAATTGAAGTAGCAGGACAGCTGAGCAATGTGAAAGGTGAGGCGTTAGATTGCTGGCCAAATACTGCTCAGACTTGCTGTCACAGTAAAACTTAAATGTCATGGAAAATATGACTGTGTCATACATAATGTGTTCTAAATCTGAGAAACGACGCCATCTGCATAAAAGCATTTGCTCAGCACCCAAATAAACAGGTCATATTTGCACGCAACGTATTTAGATTAATCTCTTTCCACAAACTTCCACGCAACCTCAATCACTTTTTTTTCATAAGTACACTGTTCCATCCTCTCAATTTTTCAACACGAAAGAACAGAAGGGTTCAGAGCATAACATAGCTCACCCTATCAACAGATTTTTTTCGTAAATGGTTGTTATACTGATTGGCAACGAACTTTTCCATAATGATAATGCAAATTCGAAAATTTGTTTTTTGGTATCATCTATACAAATTAGTACTAAAAGTTATTCCTTATAACATTAGTAGTGTGTAGTTGCGAGGGTGCTGAAGACGGGAGTATTTAACCATTAGTCCCGTCATCAACTAGGCTGTTCCTAAGCCTGAATCAGGCTAGGCTGTTCCAGGCTCTCGGTAGTTTGGGGCGAGTGAAAAAGCGGGCGAGCTGGGACAGACTCGACTTAGTCTCCCATCGTTTTTGCCTGGACCATAATAAAAGCAAGGCCAAATGATTAACAACATTTCTCGGAATTAGTCCATGGAAGATGAATTTTTTTCGCTTCATTGAGGGTCGAGTCTTCATTATACACCACTCAATTTTTCTTCGGCTGAAAACAACATGAATTTATTAATTAAAATTGCTTAACTGCGCGATGCTTTGAGCTTTCGAGTTTGCATTGAGCAATATCCTTCTTTGTCTTCTTTGAGTCAAATTAAATTTTTGCGTGCACAAATGATTTTTGTTTTTCAACTGTTGACTTCCGAGTACGAAACAAAACAATAAATAAAAGTTTGTTTCTGTCCACAAGTTTGAATTACCTCGCGTTCATACCGTTGTAACGATAGGGCTAGGCTTGTAGGGCGGCTTACCAGCGCTAGCGAGTTGGCAAGTAAGTCGTGACTAGAACTAATACTCCAAAATCAGAAAACCGCGGCTGGGAGATTGGAACCCATTTCTGCATATTGATTGTGAACAACCTCACGAGGTAGTTTCGATCATGATCAGATGAAAGTTGTTAAAATAGCGGACACACAGAGAGGTGGTGAGTGCCCAAAAGATCCAAAATTGGGCCTACTATAAGATCAAATGTTTAGTTAAAATATGGGCCGATGTTGGATACGTTTCACGTGACATTTTTTGACCAATCATATGTCACCTCGGTAGAAGCAATGGCGGACAATTTTGTTGTCCGATTTTAAGGTCTCACCTTCTTCGTACAATTTCGGCGAAATTTTACATGTAACGTTTTAACCGACTGTTTTCTTGGAGTTGGAAGAATAATATCTAGGCCAGTCATTTGTCAAGTCGTGAATTGATGGAAGCGATTTTGCTACCAAAACTATTCGATTGAACTTATGCTATATTGTACAAAGGTTTGGTTGGCACACGCGTTAGACATGCATGAACATTTGCTCATTCGTTGACAAACAAGGATCATCATGATCACTGTAGATTATTTTTGCATTGGACTTAAGCTCGAGTTGAGATTTAAGAAAAGTATGGTGGGACCAGGCGGGCCTCGCCGTTTTAATGATCAAATTTGGAGTTGAAGTTGAAGGTTCCATTCTTCGTTGATTTGTCACTCAGTTCTCTTCTATTTTGCCGCATTGCGCGGGTCAAGTTGATAGTGTGATTTCTGTCGATCTTTTTTCACGAAAAGAACCTAAATTGCTACCCCTGTTTGTTGTACTTATATTTTGGTGTTTTCTTGCTATTTTTGTTTTTGTAGTGTTCATATCATCGTATTGTTTGCCGTTATATTATTCGGCATGTCGTCACTGAAACGGTCTTTGGATCCCCCGACAGTGGGAAGCACTCCTTATAACCCACCCAGCAGAATTGAAATCCATCAAAAAAACACGATAGGGCGAACTGCATTGGCCAGCAGTACATCGACTTACTTCATAAATAACTCGACATATCTGAAAAAGAAAGCGCCGAAGTTAATTAAGTTCGATGTCAGCCCTTTTAGATCGATCACAAACGTGCCATAATCGAATATAGTTTCCAATAGTCCACGTACCACGGTGTTTCGATTCTCAAAATGAGTTGTTCCTCACATAAAATGGCGCTTTTATGAATTCAGCAGTACATATCTATAGTTGCTACTTGGTCCATGAAGATCTGATATGATTTGCCCCGATATTTCTTTCATCATAGGAATATCTTCTCACCTCGAGGAATATGTTTACAGTCCGAAGATAATGTGCAAGCAATCGAAAAATTTTTCCGGCGAGTCGTGTCCAACACCGCCTAGATGTAGTGATAAAACGGCAATTATTGGAGATGGAATATTTGGGAGAACATCGCAGCGCAATGCAAAACCAAAATTTACAGAGGTTGCCTATTTACCGAGTTAGGCCGGATTTCGAGTTGGATTTCGAGTTAGGATCTCGAGTTGGATTTTCGAGTTAGAATTTCGAGTTGGATTTCGAGTTAGGATTTCGAGTTGGATTTACGAGTTGGATTTTCGAGTTACGATTTCGAGTTGGATTTTCTTTTAACCCCAAATAAAAATTTCAGAAAATTGCGACCTAGAAGCTCACATCAATCACCCATTTCATTTGTTTTATATTTTTTTTTATTTTCGGACATTTCGGAATATTCCCGTGCTGCAAAAGAAATGCACGCAGTGCGGGCCAGACGAGTATTCCAAACCGCCCCCAATGCATCACACAGGTAAACAAGACACAATGTACATTTACGATACCTCTGATTGGTCCAAACAAAAATTACCGGCGGAATGTTGACATATCTTTCTTACTGACATCTAAAATGACTTCGACTTTTTTCGGCTATCTTAATTAAAATGAAAATATGGCCGATACAATAACCGCCGTGCATATCACAAGCTGTTTTCAATTAGTTAGTTTTTTAAAGGTTAACTTATTTCTTCTGTACAACTGGTTTTTTCCAGTTTTGCCAATTTCTGCCAGAAAATACAGATTTTATTCCGGCAAAATCCCCGCTGAGGAAAGTAGTAAACTTCTGTTCGAAATCCTGCAAGCAGAATTTATCCAAGCCTACCCCAAAAACCCTCAATCATTTTATTGTACAACTTTGTGAGGCAGTCTCCTCTCGCTGGGTGCTGCACCAAAGTAGTTTCGTTGTATTCACATTTGTTTTCGTACATGCGGAAATCTTCATTGTGAGTCACCTTGACACCAGCCCGATCCGCCAGTAAACCAATGTACGCATCATCAATTTTTAAAGGATTTGAAACGTCAAAATACGACAGGAGCTTTTCCACCACGTCACGTGACAAGACGTAGCCTCCTCCACTACAATATGGCTTATAAATGGTTTCGTTATATTCTTCAGGTGAGACGGCATATCTACCATCTCGCAGAACCTCACTTCCAATCATGATATTTCCAGTGTAGAACTTTCTCCTTGGTGTTGTATACTTGCTTAAGAAATCCATCAGACCGAGTGTATTCACAAATACGTCATCATCTGCCTTCAGAAGGTAATGAAACATGCAATATTTCACAGACCATTCAAATCCCATTGCAACTTTATAACTCATGTTCCAAAAATGCTCTTGATAATCTGCTTGTACAATATCGCCATATATTTGTGTCTCTTTGCTGACGTCTTCCATTTCCTTGTCATTGCTGTTTTTCCCCAAGAGGAAAACTGTTTTCCATCTAGTGCTGATAGCGAAATTGGCACCCCACGTTTTGCGAATTAATTGACGCCTGTCAAAATTTCCCACATTCGTGGACACTAAAATGAGCAGAAACACTGAATTGGGCGGACACACTGCCGCGTTCTTTAATTTTGTTAGATGAATGTGATTACGATTGATGATATTTGCTGTTCGCTGGTCATCAACAGAAGTCGTAACGAGTAAAGTCACTTTAACATTGATAATGTTCAACATCCACCATACACTCGAGACTAAAAGAAGCGCTACACAAGCCGGCAAGAGACTGTGGCATTTCGGCAAGAGACGAAGACATTTCGGCACGAGACGAAGACAATTTGGCAAGAGACGAAGACATTTGGCGATCGGCAAGAGACTGACACATTTCTTGAAGAAATGGATCAACAATCGCAGTTTGTTACGTATAAGCTCCATCTGTCTGAGTCTGAGTAAACAAAAAATAAGAATTTTTACAAGCAATTAAACAAGCAAAAGTAGATATACTAGGAATATGTATACAAAGCAAAATAAGAATGAACTGTTTTCTTTGTGCAGTGAAAACCAATTTGTTTTTAGTGTTAATTTTGTTTCAAAGTCGTGTGAGAGGGAAACTAGATCACTCAGAGCAAAAGCAGGTCGACTCTCGCAAACGGTTCTTATTTTGCACAACTCTTCTAATCTTTTTACAAACAGTTCTTAAATGCACAGCAAGACCTAGCAATTAGCTTTATGCAAGACCCGCTCACATGACTTTTAAATGACATAAAAACTTGTGGTACGAAACAGTAGCCAGCCTCTGTCCTCTGCAGAGGCTCCTTCAGTGGAGAGAGGAAAGGCGAAGAAACACACAGACACGCACAAACAACAACAACAAAAACAAAAAACAGTCGGAGCGCAGAGGACGACTGGATGGGCGAAAAGGCGGCAACCACTCCTTTCTTTTTCTCCCGTCCAGCACGCGTTCGTTTTCCTCTTTCCCGCGCTCCGTGCGTTTTTTTTTTTCACCATTCCCCATTTGCCAGTCCGTGCGAAAAATGTGAAAAGGAGTCCTCTGCAGAGGACAGAAATAGCCAGCCGTGTGGTTGTACAGGTCTGTACAGCGGTTTGAAAGTTTGGAAAGTCGAGAACATACGGTAGTAAAGAAATTTCTTTTTGTGACGATAGGATTTTCAGCTAACTTAGCTGTCTTGAGTGCTCTAACGTATTTTTAAATAATTATAGATTTAGGCAGGCCTAAAAGCGGAGCTCCCATTTATAAAATTTCTTCTTCAGTTTACAGTGTTTCCAAATAAGAATGCAAACTCCATTATTATAGGAAATTAACGCTCGTGTTAATTTAGCTTTTGGAAATTAACGCGACTTAAATTAACGCGAAGTGAAGGAAAAATTACTCTGTAATAAAGGAAATTAACGCGAAAGAGGTGCTAAAATTTCAAAATGAAGGAAAAGAACGCGACCACACAAAGAAACGGAACTTGTAGAGACAAGAGAAAAAAATTATTGTACCATACTGTTAACAAGTTAACAAAATCCAAAACCCAAACGAATCTCGCTACTTCGAGCGTTCTTTTCAGCGTCAACGATTTTGGTGGATCTCCACCCTGGTAGGACAATGCTAAAAAATCCAAATTAACACTCCACTTAATTAATGACGCGGAAATTAACGCTCCACTAAATTAAGGGCGCAGAAATGAACGCTCACAAAAATTAACGCGAATTTTCCAAATTTGCTCACAGGAAAATGAAACATTTCGAGGCACAACAAAGTAAACTCACGGAGATGAAAAATGTCATCGTTAAGCTCATATGGTTTTGTATACGGACGAGACGTCAATTCGTGATTAAACAGTCTGACTTTTCTGGCCTGTAACTGGTTCTAAAATTGAAAATGATGTCTCTGCACTTAATTGGGTTCCTCACATACGCACGTGCGTGCACACATATCAAATTTGTAGCATGAAAACTTTTTACAACTTTTACTGTACGCTAATACACCTCTAAGAGTACTTCAATGTAAAAAGGACCTTGATGAGACGAAGAAATTTGTTTTGATTTACTTCAAAACAGTCAAGGCAAAAAACTGAATTCAAGGCTAAAAAAATACGGCAAAACTAAGTCATCTCGCGGCTAAACCAAATAAGCTGACACGCCACAACAAGGAAAATCACGGCTTCAAGACAAACCTATAGTAAATTTGTTGGGAGCCGGTTATTTTAAAGCAGTTTTTTGTGTAAGAATTGTGGCTGCTGTGTCCGGCGTTACCAATCGATGAAATCGATGATCGGAAATTCAATCGATAAATCGATATCAATCGATAAAATTAGCTAATTATATCGATTGGTCTCGGCCAATCGATGACCAATCTAGTCACAAAAAAAATTTCATCGATTGGCATCGATTGATGGTCCAAGTGAAATTGAGCCGCGAAGCGACGACAAACGAGTCGTGTAGCAACGAGTTTTCGCCGCTTCGTGCGTGCCTCACTTTTCACCGCTTCGCAACTCACTTTCACTTGAGTTTAGAAGCAAGAAGCTAAGAAACCGAGAAAACCTCTGTGGAGACAAGACACTTATGCATTGTAATTTCTTTCTGATGTATGTTGTTTGTTAATTTACTGTTCATCATCTAGTACAGCAACACCCGGGCGTGATAGGAGCTACCGTGTGGATCAAAAGGGTCCGGAAAAGGGAGATGGAGCGGCCAAGACAGGGAACGGACAATCCAATATTATATTTTATTATATGGCCGTGTCTCACAAAGACGGGGAACTACCAAATTCGCGAATTTGATTGGCTAAAATCGATATTGACCGCGGTCTAGATCTTCCCATCTAGACCGGCATCTAGACCGGTTGCGCATACGTTGAGAAAATTACAAAAAAAAAATGCAAAAACGTGGACTTTTTTCTGCTAAAAAAATTCTTCTTTAGTATAAATCAACTGGACAATTCATTTTGATGTAAACGAGGTGATAGTATGAGGAGGCGGGAAAATTTGTGGCGCGGTGTTCACTTCTTGAGTTGAATGAAACACACGAGGAAAGCGAGCGAGAGAGTTTTCTTCTGAAGATTTTCCTCGGACAATCTCCTCGTAAATCGTCTTTTCATCCTGGAAAATTGTGACAACAATTAAGGTTTACGGGAAGATCTAAAGCAATAGCTTTTCTGGAAATTATACGCCTTGTGCAAGACGAGCAAAGTAAGTGTTTACATATTGTCCTTGTTTAAGGCTCCACGGCTGTCATCAAGACTACTACATTATGCTGAAACGAAATTGCACTCAGAGTCAATGAAGTTTATTGAAGAATAAAAGAACAAGATCAAGATTGAAAGGTAACAAACTTGACTGAAGTGCTGAGCCTAATTTTACGTCGAGCACTGAATGAAATTGTGTAATTTTTCTGGTCTTCCCGTAAATTATTTGCTGCTTTTCTTCTTCGTCCAGTCGCTCTTGTTGTACATTTACAAGTGTTTTTAATTAAACATTCATCATCAATCCCTTCAGTTTTACGTAGTTGAGTCAACTATGGCATTTTTGTGGTATTTGTGTGGTTTTAGGGAAGGCACTGTCGATTATTGACGCGAAAAAAGGTTAACAAGAACGAGCAAACTTTGGCAAATTTTGGTTCAGTTCACAGGCACGAAATCAAAGGACCAACTAGAAACGAATATGCGAGGTAATTGCAAGGTGAGAAGTTAAAAGCACTAAACACGATTAAAAGCAACTAAAATACAGTCGATTAAAGAGGCTAGAGAAGTTGAAAACATACCTGCCGGTGATATCGACCTTTTTTTCCGCGATCGCCGTGTCGATCGCCGTTCACTAGCATTATGTCATGCGAGTATGGCCAGAGGCATTCTCGTCCCCAGAGCTACTCGTTTTATTTGTGCCGTTACGAGTAGCTCTGGACGCAGGAATTAATTCGAATTTTTTCATTGGTTGATGAAGAATGAATGCGCACCACGAAACAAAATTTTACACTACTACGCACGCACTCTGCTTCCGGACCGGAAATTAGCAGGAAAAAGATTTCTTAGAAAAATTATGGCGACCGGCAATGGATCAATTGCACGAAACTGTTATCGATACGTGGCTGTTGTAAAGAAGCACAAGATGACCTGTGTGAGTCCCTGTGTGAGCTAGGTTTCAAACGTTTAGCACTATCAGCAGGTTTAAAATCTGTCTTCGATCTTCCAAACTGCTGTAGGCGGTATGTTTTTAAAAACTCGTGTTTTTATTTTTCCATTGATTGATTTCGTGGAATATTGAAGCCTTGAGAGTCTGACAAAGTTTAGAAATTCAACAGAACTCTACTCTATCACGTCTCCCAAAATCAAAATCTCTTTTTCTACCCCCATACAATGTTGAATGTTTTTCTGTACACTCTGTTGTCGTTGCATGGTCTTGATCAGTTGATGTTGCAAAAGGGTTTGTATCGATCTTGAAATTGTGTCTATTATCGTGCAAACTTGCGCCGTGGATTAGATATATTACCTTGAATGCTTACAGAATTACATTGTGCAATACATATCGGATTGTTAAGGTACAAAAGAAAATAGATTATGTTACAAGTATGTTTATCAGCATACTAGATTGAAGATTTATGTGGAACATATATACTGGAACATTTCTTACATGTTCAGCAGACCACCACCATCATTTCAAGACTTTCAACTCAGTAAGCTTTATCAGTGTTAAATAAAAAAATATACAGCTGTGAGTTGAGTGTTTATAGTAAGAACAAGGAATATCAAAGTGTAGTTGTTAAAAATGTCCAGGGAAAAAAATATATATTTTTTTGGTTCCAACACCACTTACTTGTTTTCCAACATTGCTTATACTGTGGAGGTGTAACACAGTTTATGTCTTCAAAGACTGCGGGCATCTGCAGGAACTGGCATAATTTGGCCTTTGCACCACTTGGCATAAAGGGGGACAGGTGAAGGAAGGAAATTGGCATTGTTTCATTTTATATTCATGTATATGTTTAATAAGATTTAAAACAAACAAGTGCTCTTGAGAGTAACCTTGACAATTCTAGACTTATTAAAGGCTGCATTTGCCCCAGTGAACCTGTTCACCTTGATTTATTTAGTGCTGCATTGACATATAAATCTATAGCTGATGTCAAATCAGGTCACTTACAAACCTGTCTGTGATTCTCCCAATATTTGAGGTCAGATGTTTGCAGTGGAGTTGAAGCACAAAAACTGAGAATAACCAGACCCTGTCAACTGCAAGCCTAGGTCATAGTGTTGCATAATCTTTTATAGTAGTGCTGCCTTATGACCATTCATAATATTTATGGGGAAAGGGATGGCTCATGGGTAAAATGGGTCAGGTTCCCCCTATCTTTTCTCGCAAAATACAAAATTCATAGGTTCACCTTTCCCAAGTGAATTAGGGGCATTTTTTGTCCCCTGCATTTCAGTGTATTGATAACCTAAGAAATAAGAAAGTGGGTTATGGAGTAACATGAACACTTGCATTGGCATCTGTGGACAGGTAATTATTTTAATTTAATTTAACAAAATAATACCAAATGTTTCAAAATATATCCTGTTAACCTTGTTTCCTCTTAAATAATTTTTACAACAGCAGCTCACTTCAGGTTTAAGAATTTAATTTTATTATAAATTAAGTATTTGCGGTCTCAGCATTCAGGTGGAGTGCACACAATTTTTATAAATTGCCAAGTAATATTGCACTGGCATGTAAGTCAAAATTAATGAACATCTGTCAGAAAGTTTTTGTAGTTACCAAGTGATTGTTATCTCAAGTACCCTCTTCAGGGTCATCCTGAAAAAGTAGAAAAAAGTCAAGTTCTTGAACTAATTTCTCACCCATTCCTATGCGTAAGAATTATTCAGTACAAATACTGACTCCTCTTCATTGTGAGTGGTCCTCTTTTCCATAATGTATTGAGCTTATAAGTTATAGCCAAATCTGAGTCCTAAATCTTTCGTAGAAAAATATTTTTGCATGAAGTATTCAAAATATCACTGGCAAATCTGAAGGAGGTTGTAATTCTTTTGGGGTGATGGAAAATATTTTAACATTTTTACTCGTATTAAAAAAACACACAGAAAACAGATCCACTTTCAACCCCTCCTCCTTGAAATTAATATTTCCCAGTTTGATTTTCCCCTTCACTTTAATTATAAAATTTAAAACATAAGGAAAGAAAATCAATCTTAATTCAAAGGGAAGGCATTCTTGTGAAACTACGAATCGCAATTTGAAGACAAGATTTTCAAATGCAATACCATAAGACTGATATTATATTTTCTTTGCAATATATTTAATTTACAGTGCTAAATCTATACACTCAATTAACGAACGTCTAAAGTGGCTTTTCAAAAACACTCGAAGGCGACTGAGATTGTCCGTTTTTAATTATCTTGTTATATGGAACAGTACGACTTTCTAGAATTCCACATCAACATACAAAATTCATCTGACATTTGTACATGTACTTCTTTCATACCTGATTATAGAAAATTGGACGTTTCGACATCCGTTGATAAAACACAAAAATAATACCGCTTCTGCACGGCATCGACGACTAAGGCAGCTTTCTGTTCACTTTTCAGATCGCTTTTATTCTCAATCGTTCAGCATAAATGAAAATCAACGACTCTTTTGAGCGCTTTGTTGAACGTCTTTTCACGATCAGCCATTAACACAAACTCTCTCCCCTCCCCCTCCCTCAGGATTAACAAGTGAGCATGAGCAGTTGTGTTGAAAGCTGCTACACATGCGCTACCGGATGTCAGAAAATTTCTGACATCCGGTATTGGCTGCGTCCAGAGCCCTCCGTTTCGCCGACCACGTGACCAAAAGAAACGGGGGCTCTGGGGACGAGAATGGGCCAGAGGCAGCCCAAGCTAACGATAGGAGCCACAGTACGCCACGATTACTCAATTTATAAGGGTTTGTATGGGAACGAAATAATTTTGTTTTAGAAGGAACAAATTCGAATGTTTTATGAATAAAATTGACTTACACTGTTGCGTGTTGTATTCTTTTTTGTTTGCCAGCTCTTCAGGCCAATTTGAAGTGATTTCGGTGAGTTACTGCTCTGCGAAAATTTGGAACACGTGTACTATACTAAATATTCCCAAGGCTGGAAACAATTATCGACAGCATCTGACTCGAAGCCCCATATCTTACATGAAACAGGTCAAATCGCTACAGAAATTCCACCACCGTAATCTCTGGTAATTTCCTTTTCATTTCGCTGTTTCTCGGGTTCCGAGCGCTGTACTCAAGTGTAGAAAAGTCCGCCAAAGTGCGACCATTGCTTTTCTTTGTATGCGTAACCGGTTGAACCATTGCATGTTCACAAAATAATTAGAAGAATTCATCAATTCTAAAATTAAATCAGTCACTGGTAGCCGGCTAACATTTAGGATGAAAGGTTCTATTTTCTTGTAAAAATTATCTCTTATTGTTGCGTATTTGGAACAATAAAAGAGAAAATGATTTGATTAGAATCAGACTGGCCAGAGCCTATTGTCTCTGGGCGTATTGTTATATCTGCCAAGCCTCCCCGCCGTGGCGGGGAGGCTTGTGTGACCTTACGACCCCCAGGGCTATGCCCGCGGGAGCCTTGTGCTCCTGGCAGGTCTAACCATGCCGGATTGGTCTGCGTGGTGAGGGTCCAGACTAAAGCAGCACCTAAGGGAAGGAAAACCCTGACAGAAAACCACTGGCCCTCCAGGTCATGGGGGTTGGGCGGTAGGCCAATCACCTGCCCCCAGAAAATCCAGAAGATTACTGAAACTGTAACTTATCAAGAACAAATTAGCAATGGCGAAGCTGTGGCCGTGGACGGAGGAACAGCCGGACACACCATGACGTCAGTGGGTAAAAGCCTACGGGAAGCTCACAAACCGACAAGGTCATTGGCAACGCCAAAATCTAAAATGCGTGTTGGATGCTGGAACGTACGAACAATGTACACAGTTGGAAAAGCAGCCCAAGTGGCAATGGAGATGGAACGATACAGACTTGACCTGATGGGGCTAAGTGAGATAAGATGGACAGGAGCTGGACGTATTAAGATGAGAAATGGCTATACAATGATATATGCTGGAGAAGAAAGTGAGCACCAGAGAGGGGTGGCAATCATGATGAGCCAGGACACACAGAAAAGCCTGATTGAATGGACAGCAGTAAGCAGCCGCATAATAACTCCACGATTTTACTCCCGCTTTAAAAATACAACAGTCATCCAAGCGTATGCTCCGACAAATGAATCTACAGATGATGAGAAGGATGATTTCTACGAGCAACTCCAGGCAACTTTTAAAACATGCAACAGACATGACATAGTCATTGTTATGGGAGACCTGAACGCAAAAGTTGGTCATGACAACAAAGATATGGAAGGGATAATGGGGAAACACGGATTGGGTAACATAAACGATAATGGCGAACGATTATGTGATTTCTGCTCAATGAATGGCCTTGTGATCACAGGAACATGCTTCCCACACCGAACAACCCATAAAGCAACTTGGGTGTCACCTGACGGAAGAACGCAAAACCAAATTGATCACATGATGATCCGTAAAGAATGGAGAAGATCTGTGGAAGACACCAGAGTGTACCGTGGTGCAGATGCAGCCAGTGATCACTACCTGCTAGTTATGAAAATAAAACTGAAATTACAGAGAAACCCAGATAGAGCAAGGACCAATGCAAGATTTGACACACAAAAGCTTGAAAACGAAATGTTCAAATCAAAGTTCAGCGTTGAACTGCGCAACAGATTTGCAGTATCAGAGGTGGAAGAAAATATCAACGAGGACTGCATACAAATGGAAAAAGTTTACATAGAAACTGCAGAAAAAGTCCTAGGTCGAGTAAAGAAGAAAAACAAGCAGTGGCTGAGGGAGGAAACCTGGGAAGCCATAGATCAACGGCAGATGATCCATAACAAAATACAAAGCACAAAATCAGAGAGGAGAAAAAGCAAGCTACGACTAGAGTACAAGATGAAAGATAGAGAGGTTAAACGCAGAGCAAGAGAAGACAAAAGGGTTTGGTTAGAACAGACGGGACATGAAGCAGAAAAATATGCAGAGAATGGAAGAACCAGAGAATTGTACCAAACAGCCAAAAAAATCACCAACAAGCGGCGGTGCCAAGTTGCAACAGTTAAGAACAAGAGGGGTGAGATAATAAAAGACAAGAATGCCAGACTTGAAAGATGGGCTGAACACTTTGAGGAGGTCCTAGTCAGGGAGGCCCCGGCGAACCGAATTGAAGAAAACGAAGTAGAGACAGACGAAATTAGTGAGATGGACACAACAGAGATAAAGGAAGCAGAAGTGAAGCAGGCACTGAGGAAGACAAAGAGTGGAAGAACACCTGGAACCGACGGCATCCCAGCAGAGTTGTACAAAGCAGATAGTGACGTGGCAGTAAAGGAGTTGACAAGACTCTTCAATAGAATTTGGTACGAGGAGAAAGTACCTGACCAATGGAAGAAAGGCTTGATAGTGAAAATACCAAAACGAGGAGATTTGAAAGAGTGCAAGAATTGGCGTGGTGTGACATTGTTACCTGTGGCAAGCAAAGTAATGGGGAGAGTCATCATTGAGAGAATACAAAACGGAGTAGATCATGTACTCAGAAAAGAACAAGCTGGATTTCGAAAGAATAAGAGCACAGTCGATCAAATATTCATCCTCCGTAACATCATAGAACAGGTCAATGAGTGGCAGGCAACATTCTATGCACACTTTGTCGACTTCGAAAAAGCTTTCGACTCTGTACACCGCGAAGGACTGTGGAGAATCATGAAAGCCTATGGCATCCCTGACAAGCTGATAACAATGGTGAAAATCATGTATGACGACTTTGAGTGTTCTGTACTGGACGAGGGAGAGCAAACAAGATGGTTTAAGATCACCACTGGCGTTAAACAAGGATGCGTCATGTCAGGCTTCCTGTTCCTGCTTACCGTGTTGACTGGACAATGCGCAGAACAACAGAAAACCATAGAAATGGCATCAGATGGAATTTCACAAGTACACTTGAAGACCTCGACTTTGCTGACGATATAGTCCTAATTTCATCAAAATACGAACACGTACAGAGCAAGACCAACCGACTGGTAGATAACGCAGGAAGAGTGGGACTGAAACTGAATGCTCAAAAATGCAAAGTTATGAGAATGAATTCACGAAGAGAAGACAAAGTAATGATTGGAAGAGAGGAAGTAGAAGACGTCGAAGAGTTTGTATATCTGGGTGCGACTGTGACAAAAGAGGGTGGTGGCACGGAAGACATCAAGAAACGTCTAAGTAAGGCGCAAGGAGCATTTTTCAACTTGAGGAACATCTGGAACACACGGAGCATTGGTCGGAGTACAAAAATCAAACTGTTTAAGACCTTAGTACGACCAGTTCTTTTGTATGGGTGTGAAGCATGGAAACTAACAGCTGCTGAGGAGAAGAAACTGGATAGATTTCAGTTCATGTGCCTGAGACGGATTCTAAGAATTTGGTGGCCGCAACGCATCCGAAACGACACAATTTCACAAATAACAGGCGTAAAGAAGATCAGCGATGAAATCCGAAGGAGAAGATGGAATTGGATTGGCCACGTGCTCAGAAAGGAGAGGAATGATGACTGTATGGTGGCAATGGAGTGGCAACCTGAAGGGAAGAGAAAAGTGGGACGACCCAAAACCACATGGAGAAGGACAGTGGGAAAAGAATCCAGGCAAAAGAGATGGTCCAGCTGGTCGGAAGTCAGGGGCGCAGCGCAAGACAGGGCTAGTTGGCGAGAGACAGTTACAGCCTTATGCGCCTCATGGCGTGAAGAGAACTAACTAACTAATATAGTTAAAGTTCTCCTATCAGAAACTTTCCTAGTTATCTCTAGATAATTGGAAGTAGCATACTCGTTCTGAAAAGATCTATAAAATTCTAGCTTTTGAGAATGCTGTAGAGTATGCTGCCAATAAGAAATATATTTCTGCTTCATTAACCGTAGAAATATTTTCACTTTTGCGGTGTCTAATAAATCAGGACTAAAATTTTCAAAATTAAAATATTCGGATATTTTCATAAGATTACAGTGAAAACTATTTTTACCAGCGGTGTGTAGATCTGATGAAATTAAAAAAGATTGTCTAACAAGAGAATCCGGTTGCTTGTTTTGGAGGTATAACAAGTAATTGAGGATAATTAGAGGAAATCGGCCAAGTTCAGCTCTGCACGCAATATTAGAAGCTTTATTACTGTTAGCACACAATTTTATATATTCTACATTATATTACTCATATAACGCGTGTTAGAGTTTTCGCCCATTTTAAGTACTTTTTATATTTACATTTACAAATAGTCGTTTGATATTTTGCATACGTTTTATATTTCGGAGTGTAATCAATTTGTTAACAACCGTTTATTGACTTTAAAATAATTTAGGTCGCGAACGTGATCTGTATCAACGCCATCGATCAGTTATGAGAACCAGTCTCTAAGCAACGCGCGCGTGTTAGCTTAATTATTCTACTAGAGCACGTTTCCACGAAACTGTGAATACATGTTTTGATGGTTTGGAAAAGTTCCCACGAGAAACTTTCGGACCAGCTTAAACCTTCCCTTTGTGTTCCCCGCGTTGGTCAATCTATTATAACGAATTTAATTATTTTCACCCCGAAAGTGGTAAACAACCATTGTGCCAGTTAATCCCGCTAGATTAATAAGTTGGTCGACCATTTCAATAAGCTAGCGCGTTGCTTATCTGGTACTCACCTACTTTTGCCTCCCTGGTATTTTAATTACTAAATTTATACTTAGAAGTTTGACTGCTGAAACTGTCGGAAAGATTCCGAAGGATATGAACTGTGGATCAATTGATGGAAAAATTTCCGCACAGCCCCATACATTTATTATGCATGCACATTAATTAATTATGCATGCATTTTATTGTCTTATGAGACAAAGGCCAATACCTTGAGGTATTGAATATATACATTGATAATTATTACTTACTGTGCAAATAAAAGAGGATTTCGTTGCGCGCGATTTTTTTTTCTCTTTTACTCCCTTTCCCTGCTCCGTTCTTCTTTCTTTTTCCTTCCCTTCTACGCCACTTTTCTGTACCCAGCCTTCCTTCGACTTTTTCTTTTTTGTTTTCCACGACAGGCCTCGAACCTTTACCCTTCGATTACCCCTGGATTACAAGTCCAACATCTATACCACTACGCTACGAGGTTCATTTGAAAATTGCCAGTTGATAAATTAATTTTATTTGTTCGTCAGCCATGAAAACAAAGAAAAATTTACATCATAATTTATTTATTCACCTTATTGAAGCATATTTCTGATTCCACGAAAGCATGCATCACATATGTTAATCATTGGCTCCCTGGTGTATAACATGGAAGGTTGAAGTTTCGTGTTTTCTCTAACCGCGTTTGCTTAGAATTCTTCGTCTCCAAAAACTATTCGCAATCTTCTAAGTCCTCCATGAAATCCTCGACTGTTTCTCTTTGTCCTGCGCCAGAGGTAATACTTCGATGTCTTTCTCAACCTCGCACACGCTGTGCAAGATTATTGCTGTTCATGAACGCCTGTTGCATACAGTGTTGCAGGGAAACAATCTGCTCACGTCGTTCATGAAATACACGTGTACACCGGAAGATGTACGGAGTAAATAATGACCAGACAAGAAGAACTTCATCCCGTGATGGGCATTATTCGTAATTCCTCTGCAATTTCTCGGACTAGAGAGACAAAATACACGACAACAAATGGAAGCGATCCTTGTTGACTGCATTTCAAGAAAGAAATCAAGGGAAAACTTCGAGACAAAACAACACGAAAGGTAAAATAAAGTCAATAATTTAGTAAACTTTATTTGTGTTTTGCAGAATTACAATACTCGCTGACCCAAACAACACTTTAAAGCTAACCCCAAGGTCTAAATCGCTATTTGTAGGCTTGTGGTTGATTTTATAACACGGTGAAAGCGCCAAAAATTCAAGTTTTGCTTTTGATTCCCGTATTTTGAACGCGAAAATCACAAACTTTTACAAAGTCTTTAATTATTTTAACTATTTTAACTAATTGCGAATATTCCGAGTACCAATCACTGCGACTACCCGGCTATGAATTCCGTACTTAACCGAACGTGATCTGTTCACGACGTTGTTTTCAAAAGAACAATAACCTAGGTACCGACGCGAAAGTGCGGATTAACTTAATTAAATAGAGACGTAAACAACTAACTAAAATGTTTTGAAATGGAATCAATTGTTTCAGCAGTCAAACTTCTAAGTATAAATTTAGTAATTAAAATACCAGGGAGGCAAAAGTAGGTGAGTACCAGATAAGCAACGCGCTAGCTTATTGAAATGGTCGACCAACTTATTAATCTAGCGGGATTAACTGGCACAATGGTTGTTTACCACTTTCGGGGTGAAAATAATTAAATTCGTTATAATAGATTGACCAACGCGGGGAACACAAAGGGAAGGTTTAAGCTGGTCCGAAAGTTTCTCGTGGGAACTTTTCCAAACCATCAAAACATGTATTCACAGTTTCGTGGAAACGTGCTCTAGTAGAATAATTAAGCTAACACGCGCGCGTTGCTTAGAGACTGGTTCTCATAACTGATCGATGGCGTTGATACAGATCACGTTCGCGACCTAAATTATTTTAAAGTCAATAAACGGTTGTTAACAAATTGATTACACTCCGAAATATAAAACGTATGCAAAATATCAAACGACTATTTGTAAATGTAAATATAAAAAGTACTTAAAATGGGCGAAAACTCTAACACGCGTTATATGAGTAATATAATGTAGAATATATAAAATTGTGTGCTAACATATTATCCCCCCCTTCAGGAGACTCGCCTCCCGGCGAGGGAAGAGATAAATAGTATCAAAAGCGAGAACAGTGAAAGCTAAAAAAAAATATCGGTGGTTTTTTTTTTTTTTTTTTTTTTTGTTTTGTTTTGTTTTGTTTTGTTTTTGTTTGTTTGTTTGTTTGTTTTTTTTGAATCACAAATCTTTTTGGTTATTTTTCATTGATTAGACGAAGTAATAGAAAAGAGAACAAATATGATGCGAGGACCGAAAGCATGCATGTAAAGAAAGATAAAGATATGAGGATAAAAAACACATTATCGGGGAATAGAAAAACAAAGGGCAAAAGGGAATGGTTGTTTATCCTCAGGGACATGCCCAAATGGCTTTGGCATGAAAACGACGTTTCTTGGCCAGGGAGGGAAGGGTGTTTCGCGCCGCTGCGAGAAAACCGTGAAGAGAGCGAGCGCGAAACAAAAGGGAATGGGAAACAAAATGTTCCCGGGAGAACTTGTTAAAATAGTCTAACAAGCGGCTGGCCAGAACGTCGTATTCAGCCTCCGCCATTGTGTAAATTAAAGGTAAAAATTGATATTGATCGTCTTCGTGTACGTAGGTGTGTCGTAATGAACGATAAAACGAAGGAAAAACATAGTCCTGATCTATAAGAAAATAGCGGCAAAGCGAAAATACCAAAAACTGATGTCCGTCCGTGTTCCAGTCAAACTCTAGTGTGTTGTCCAATAGTCCTTGTAGGATCTCCACTTCTGGCACGTCGAGGTCGTCGTTCGCGAAGCAGGGTGTTGGTGTTTCATGGCTGGTTTTGCAGATGGCACACCTCCGTCCATGATCATCCCATCCTTTAATGTACTCACTAATGGTCCTCAGCTTGGCAATGGTCTGGTTCGTGAATATGCTGATCGTCATTCGGTCCTGATGCACTGTCAGCGTCAGGCGCTCTTCTTCCGGGGAAAGCACATCGCCGTCGACAATGACGGCAGCGGTTGTTGATTCCGTTTGACAGGCCATTACGTCTGTATTGGAAAAGAATTATTGTTACTGCCAGGCAGCTGAGTAGGCTTAGCCCTAACGCCACACCCGCAATGTAATCAGAGGGAACCGTTGCGGTTCCAGTTGTGAGCGAGTCAATCTGGCTATTTGCGTTCCAAATAGTAGACGAGAGTTCCCCATCCAATGTAGCCATGGTTGAATCAAGGTCGGATAAGACCGTCTTGTTAAGCTGAGTTGGAGGGGGTATGTCAAAAACAGGATGATTGAAGCTCATTGTGGTGAGATTGGATATAGCGGTCTGCCATGGTACAAACTGCATTGAGTTGGCCGTATAAAATGGAACCGACACAATTAAACGATCAGGACAGCGACCAATACCAGTGACCATTGTTGAAAAAGACACATTACAAGGGATGTTATAGACTGCCAGTGGTGATGTAACGATTGTTCCAGTGGACAGTGGTAAAGATGTTGTGGTTGTCGCCAGGAAGGAACGACCGCCCAAGTGCAGAAGTGGGTGGAGGTTGGTGCAGTCCGTCGCTGGCACGTGGTGGCGGGGGAAGGTGAGTTTTGAATTTGGATTAAAGGGGAAACCAGGCCAAGAAATATTAGTGGCTAATGTTAGTAAGTTAACTGGACAGATAAAGGAAGTAGAGTCTTGATAGCATTTGTCTAGCGCCTGAGTAGTGACAATTTGTTTCGAATTTGGACAATTAATAAGTACTAGGTTCACTCTTTTGACTGGGCCAGAGTAACATATATTGGATGAATTGTATTTCACCGGGACGAGGTATTCTGTTGTACAAAAGGAATTTTCATCTGGTATTTCCGGGAGCGTAAGAAGTACACCCGCTTCGACATGATTACCGGAGTGGTCAAGATTAACCATAGGGTTGATGAACAATGGGAAACCCTCACTTAATGCCTTGGTGGTGTAAGTCATAGTGGGATCCATACCCAGTTTTGAAGTAATTTGTGGGTGTAAAAAGGGTGGTAAGTGAGCAAAGCCAAATAGTGTTTTGGTTTCCAATATGGAAAATTGGTGTAACACATCCTGCATTTCTGTGAGTCGTAGCATAGACACGAATGCACGATTAACTGCCGTGGAATGTTTAGATAGGAATTCAAATAGAAGAGATTCGTGACAGGCATTATCTTTGAATAGGTTGGTCAATTGGCCCTGCCAGTTGGTGAAGGTACGATCAATGACTTTCAGGTCTTGAGAAAGCCTGTTCAATTTGGTGGTTAGCGTATCCGTTGCCTTAAGAACAATTTTTCCGTGTAAAACACGCGTCATTGACTGGGATAAACTGAGACCCGCCGAGAGTGTCCGTAAGGTGTTGGCAATGTTGACGAAATGAGTGGGTTCACAAGAGTGACCCAAGGACTCGTAGATTTTACGTAATAATCCGAACAAACCGGCATGACAAAGAAAACTACTGCGGCGAGAACGATGGTGGTCGTCTAAGAACATTTTTTCATGGGGCGTAAGTCCCCTGCAATTAGTTAGTGCCCAGGCCTTGCAATCAGAAAGTGAGGATTGGTAATGACGTGGGCACGACATGTGACTAGTCATTCCAGTAGAATACGTGTAATAGCGGCGTAAATATGAGTCACATTCCAAAAGATTTGAAAAACTCGAGAGTGAAAGTAAACGGTTCATCACTTTTTGGGTGTTATGAATATTATCTAGCACTTTGTTGAGGAAAAGCTTTTGTGAGAGTGAACAGTTATTGTGAATCTGAAAAGACGGTCCTGGTGGAACAGCCTTGAGCTTGGTTACGAGATGTAATAATTTCGTGTCGGAGTAAAACACTAAAGGGCGGGCATTGTGAGCGATCATTAGGGACGATGGATAAAAGGTAACTCTCTTACCCGCGGGATCAAAATTAGCGGCACTAAACAACGGGAGAATTAGAAATACAAATGAAACAGAAAGGTAGGTTACTGGCGAATGGGCCGGCACAAACCTCTGCTGTAAGGTTGTGGTCGTTGATGTCGGCATGACGGCCTACGAAAAACAGAAATATGCCTATTAGAACGAGTGCGCGACAGGCGGCCAAGGTAATTTAGAATGGCTTTTTGGTAGCTGTGGTAAAGCAGGTGGTTGCCATGGTGATTGAGATGGATGCCATCACGTAGAAAAACTGATTGTCTGGCGCGCAGAATGGGAAAATGAAACCACAACGTGGCAAATGAAACATTGCGAAGTAAGTGAAACAGACAGCGGTTCAATTGTGAAACGCGGGAATTATACTGTGGAACCCTCGAGGGAGGCCTCGCCCTAGGCAAAATTTGACTCACGATAATGTGGGTTACCGAAAATTGAAGGCGCAATAATTGTACCAGTTTAAAGATGGAGTTAGCGAGGGATGGGACATTAGTATTAGCGTCACAGAGATCATTAGATCCAATTTCGAGAATAACAATTGTGGGCTGAAACTTTGAGACGGCGGACAAGTCAAATTGGGGTAGCTTCAACAGAGTTCTCCCTCCAATGCCATGAAATTGTATTACTGGCCCCACCGGTAGTTGAAATGAAGAATCGACACACGGCAGGGTAGTTTCGGCAACGAATTTGGCCATACACCACACAAAAGAATGTCCCAAAACCAAAATACGAGGCGAACGGGCCGAGTCCATCATGAAGGAGTGAATCTAAAATAGAGAAATACATGAGAGGCTAATGGGAAGGCTGTTGGGAATTTTGTTGAAATTGTTCTAATAGACGGGGGTCTAAGATATTGGTTTCCGGTTCCCAGGTAGCTTCTGACAAAGGGAAACCCACCCATTTTACGAGATATTGAACCTGCCCATTGTGTGTACGTCGCTGAAGTAGTTTCTCGGCATTATACACCGTGTCATTGTCAATCAAAGCTTTGGAGATTTCATTGCGGCCCGCAGCGGGGGCAGGGCGGGAACCTTCGTTGTTGGTGTCATCAAAACTATCCGCTGGGTGTGGCGTTAGGGCTAAGCCTACTCAGCTGCCTGGCAGCAACAATAATTCTTTTCCAATACAGACGTAATGGCCTGTCAAACGGAATCAACAACCGCTGCCGTCATTGTCGACGGCGATGTGCTTTCCCCGGAAGAAGAGCGCCTGACGCTGACAGTGCATCAGGAACAAATGACAATCAACATATTCACGAATCAGACCATTGCCAAGCTGAGGAACATTAGTAAGTACATTAAAGGATGGGATGATCATGGACGGAGGTGTGCCATCTGCAAAACCAGCCATGAAACACCAACACCCTGCTTCGCGAACGACGACCTCGACGTGCCAGAAGTGGAGATCCTACAAGGACTATTGGACAACACACTAGAGTTTGACTGGAACACGGACGGACATCAGTTTTTGGTATTTTCGCTTTGCCGCTATTTTCTTATAGACCAGGACTATGTTTTTCCTTCGTTTTATCGTTCATTACGGCACGCCTACGTACACGAAGACGATCAATATCAATTTTTACCCTTAATTTACACAATGGCGGAGGCTGAATACGACGTTCTGGCCAGCCGCTTGTTAGACTATTTTAACAAGTTCTCCCGGGAACATTTTGTTTCCCATTCCCTTTTGTTTCGCGCTCGCTCTCTTCACGGTTTTCTCGCAGCGGCGCGAAACACCCTTCCCTCCCTGGCCAAGAAACGTCGTTTTCATGCCAAAGCCATTTGGGCATGTCCCTGAGGATAAACAACCATTCCCTTTTGCCCTTTGTTTTTCTATTCCCCGATAATGTGTTTTTTATCCTCATATCTTTATCTTTCTTTACATGCATGCTTTCGGTCCTCGCATCATATTTGTTCTCTTTTCTATTACTTCGTCTAATCAATGAAAAATAACCAAAAAGATTTGTGATTCAAACAAAAACGAACAAACAAACAAACAAACAACAACAACAAAAAAAAAACAAAACAAAAAAACACCGATATTTTTTTTTAGCTTTCACTGTTCTCGCTTTTGATACTATTTATCTCTTCCCTCGCCGGGAGGCGAGTCTCCTGAAGGGGGGGATAATATGTTAGCACACAATTTTATATATTCTACATTATATTACTCATATAACGCGTGTTAGAGTTTTCGCCCATTTTAAGTACTTTTTATATTTACATTTACAAATAGTCGTTTGATATTTTGCATACGTTTTATATTTCGGAGTGTAATCAATTTGTTAACAACCGTTTATTGACTTTAAAATAATTTAGGTCGCGAACGTGATCTGTATCAACGCCATCGATCAGTTATGAGAACCAGTCTCTAAGCAACGCGCGCGTGTTAGCTTAATTATTCTACTAGAGCACGTTTCCACGAAACTGTGAATACATGTTTTGATGGTTTGGAAAAGTTCCCACGAGAAACTTTCTGACCAGCTTAAACCTTCCCTTTGTGTTCCCCGCGTTGGTCAATCTATTATAACGAATTGAATTATTTTCACCCCGAAAGTGGTAAACAACCATTGTGCCAGTTAATCCCGCTAGATTAATAAGTTGGTCGACCATTTCAATAAGCTAGCGCGTTGCTTATCTGGTACTCACCTACTTTTGCCTCCCTGGTATTTTAATTACTAAATTTATACTTAGAAGTTTGACTGCTGAAACTGTCGGAAAGATTCCGAAGGATATGAACTGTGGATCAATTGATTCCATTTCAAAACATTTTAGTTAGTTGTTTACGTCTCTATTTAATTAAGTTAATCCGCACTTTCGCGTCGGTACCTAGGTTATTGTTCTTTTGAAAACAACGTCGTGAACAGATCACGTTCGGTTAAGTACGGAATTCATAGCCAGGTAGTCGCAGTGATTGGTACTCGGAATATTCGCAATTTCAGCGTATTTTCGGTATTCTCGAGTCAAATTGTCGAGTTTAGAATTTACCAACGATTTTTAGAACACCTGATAAACGCGGCCTTATGAATCCCTGAAAGGATGCCGCCACCGGTATCGAGTAATACCGATTTCAATAGGTTTACAGCACAACCAATCACAGTGCATTGCCTGGCTCTACGGACAGATAATAGTAGCAGCGCTCAGAGTTTGAGCGTCAGTTAGCTAGCCGAGTCGCAAAATGAATAAACGTGAAGACCTGAAAAGTCCTGAGTACGTGGTTACTCCCTGACTAAGACGAACGCAAAGAAACAGAAATTCGCCCCGCTACATTACTAACAAGATAACGTTTACAAAACTGTAGATGTGTTTTTTCAATTTGTGAGCCATCCCAGGCCTTAAAATCAGATTTAACACAACCACCCCAAATTTCACTATTATAAAGCAAAATTGGAGATATCATTGTATCAAAACTCTTGCAGGCAAGATACGGTTTTAGTTTACTAAAATTTGTGTGTCGTCGCAAACTAAAAAGGGCATGAAGTGCTTTCTCTTTAAGATGATCAAGTGAGATTTTGAAATTTCCTGAAGAAGATATTTTTGTTCCTAAATAAGTATAATCTTGCACAACATCAATTGCTTGATTTTCTATATAAAATGTTTGTTCAGAACATTTTTTTGCACGTTTTTGAAAAACCATGATCTTGGTCTTTTTGGGATTTATGCTTAACATCCACGTGTTGCAGTATGAGGCTAGTGCATTAAGACAATTTTGCAGGCCTGTTTTGGAGCATGATAAAATAATTAAATCATCAGCATATAGGAGAGCGCTTAATTTTGTACCGTTTGGTAGAACAAAAGGATCGGACAAAATATTTTCAAATGAAAACGGTAAATCGTTAATATAAAGGTTGAAAAGTAATGGACTTAAAATACAACCTTGTCGTACGCCTCTCGCATATTGAAAGGGTCGTGTTTGATACTGATCAATTTTTATTGAACAAGAAGACTTAGAATAAAGACTTTTAATTAAATTGTAAAAAGAACCTCCTAAATTTATTTGCAATAGCTTATGTAGAAGGTCAAGATTCTCCCATACAGACCTCCTGCTCGGTTAATAAGAGCTAAGTAATATTGTTGAATCTGGCATAGTTATCTCCTTCTTGTATTTTGGAAAGATCAGTGAATCATAAAACTTCATACAAAAACTGCATTGTGATAATCGATAACAATCAATAGCAATCGATGACAATCGATAATAATCGATGCCAATCGATAAGGTCACAAAAATCTTCGTCATCGATTAATCATCGATTATCAATATCAATCGATTAATTGATATCGATTGCCATCGATTGGTATCGATTTTAATCGATTATCGATTTCATTGATTGGTAACGCCGGGTTTGTGACATAGGAAGTGGTGCTCGCTTTGTGCATGAAAAGCTTACGATGTAGTTTTGAGCCGTGTTTGTTTGGTGGCATGTTAGTATGCCCAAGTTCAGATATTTTGTCAACTAGAAAACCAACATGGTTTTTGGAATCGCTCGACATTTCTAAAAACACATCTCAAGAAGTTTAAAAGAACCTTTCAGTGGAAATCCTGTAAAAATGTTTGGCTGCCGTGCCCGGCTGCCGGGCATATAGCCACAGCGTTATTTTCTTCAGGGCTCAATAATTTTCGAGGAAAGGATCTGTTATTGTCACTTCCAGCTATCGCATGTTTTGGTCGGGGTTATCGAGTGCAACCAGCGATCGAAGTTCAAAGATCTTCAAAGATATGCTTTGGGCCTTTTGCTTGGATAAGGTTGTGTTCGCTCAACAAATTCAACGAAAAAGCGTGTCCGTTTTTCTCCATCTTAATGTTTATACGAATATCCGCCATTTTCCATATTTTCAGTCGTATCAGCACAGGGGGTGCTTACCATTTGTCGAAAGGAACCAGTTGGGATGAACATTGAATAATGGTAAGGGATTTTCCAAAATCAGCAAACCAACCGAACGAGATGGCGCTTACCATTTGAAATTCGGTTTCCTGTTATTGTTTTCCGTTGATGAGAGACTGGAACTGGGAAATCGTGCAAATGGTAAAGAAATTTCCGACGTTCCGTCCACAATTTTCGAACGGATTTTCCGGAAAATTACTGTTCCATTTGACTTTCAACCGAAGTTTCCGGATATTTTGGCTAAATGGTAAGCACCCAAAATGTAAAACTGAATTATTCGATTATTTAAAACATGATCCTTATCTTTCAGTCTTGCGGTGAAGGCATGCCAATCAAATTCATTTATGAAATGTTCACGTGAATATTGGAACCTTACCCCGAGCGTTCATGCGTGAGACTCGTTGACTGTAAACTGGCGTCTTGTTTACCCTTACCTTTATTTGTCACTAAAACCTATTGCTCATAACGATACAAACAAAAGGGATTAGTTCACATGGAATAAATGAGCATTAATAAAAACCAAAAAAAGCTTTGGTCTAAGGGGGTGATTACATGGCGAATTTCAGCCCGGGGTAAAACTTCAGCCCGGTTAGCCGTGCTGAGATTTCAGCCTGGGCCCTGAAAGAAATCCTCTTGAAATGAAAGTAGTGATTACATGAAGGTTTCGGCCCGGGATGAAAATCCTAGCCCGGTTTCTGAAACCGGGCTAGGATTTTCAGCCCGGGCCAACGAGCTGAAAAATCGGCAAAAAGTCCATGTAATCGAAATAGAATGTCAGCCCGGGCTAAGCCCGTGCTGAAAAGGCAACGTGAGCATGCGTAGTGAGGTTGTTTTCTAGGAAACAAGATGGCTGCGAAGGAGAAGAGATTTCAGTGGAATAAAGGCGATAAAATTGAGAACTTATTCATGCCTAGCCTGCGAATACAGCCGCCTCTCACTCGCTCCCGCTACTACGTGCGAAACGCGAGGCGGCTGTATTCGCAGGCTAATTCATGCCTAGCTAATTTCAAAGCTAAAATGGAATACAACAACAGTGACTTCAATCAGAGTTAACAGAGGGAGACTGGTTATGAAAGCCGGCGGACTTCAAAGGACGAACTCTTTGTTTTGGTTTATGGCATGTCACGTGACCGCGAAGGTGCACAGATTATCAAAATGGCGAACAGCAAGTAGCTTCTGTTCGAGTTTCCGCGAGTTTATTCTTGTTTTACGCAGACAAGGTAAAGCAGTCCTGGCGTATCTAATCGAACAAAATCGAACAAAAATCCAATCGAACTCAATCGAACAATTGGTGTTCAATTGGGTTCGGCAATCGAACAAAATCGAACATCTATTTTGCTGTGAGTTCGATTTTCGAACCAATCGAACAAAATCGAACTAATCCGATGCAATTTTGTTCGGACGGTATCTCTTGACACCGAAAACCAGTAAAACGCGTAGGGTATGGTCACTATCAGCCTTTATTTAATGGAAATAAAGAAAAATAACTTCATACTGAATATAATTGTTGAAACAGAACAGAACAAAGTCAGTGTCAACGACTGATACTCAGGTATTCCCGGGTGTACTGTGGATGTTGATAAGAAATGCCGGGCTTATATGATTATCTTCGATGTGATTGTAAACAGACATAAAGAAAGATTGGAGTCAATCTTCTTATAGATGAAAACCTCTTCTCCCACATCTTCACTGAACCGACATTCTTGGTAGCCTTTTACACTACACGAAATCTTGATACGTGCAGTGTCCTCCCGGGTCTCCTTGGATATCGCTTCCTGACGTTTTCGACATTTTTACTGAAAGCTGGGTGAAAAGGGAAGGGAAAGCTGAATTTCTACAGACCACGTGCCTATCATGCGATGTGAATATTGTCCTATCGAACAAGGGTACGGTAATCGAACGTTCGATTGAGTTCGATTACTGATCGTTCGGTAATCGAACGTTCGATTGTGTTCGATGGGCAAAATTTTATTTTGAGTCCGATTATGTTCGATTGAGTTCGGCAATCGAACGATTGGTGTTCGATTGGGTTCGATTACCGAACTGTTCGATTAGATACGCCGTTAGCAGTATGAAACTGTTCGGGAAGCCATGGCTTGGATATATGAAGACGAGCCAACTTTCTTTGGGCCTCCTGTCATCACACTATTACCACGAACTGGTAAAGAAAGGTTATACTCTTGTTTAAGAAAAGTTGAAGGAAATACGACAATTCGTGTCCTTGGCGCCATTTTTGATTTTTCGGTGACTCTACGCGCGCAATTTAATATTTTGCGCCCAGGCTTACATTTCAGCCCCGGTTGAAATTTGTCATGTAATCGCAACAATATTATAGCCCGCCTCACCGGGCTGAAATTTCAGCCCGGATGCTTATTAAAATTTTTGACAGACTCGAGAGGTCAGTTTTCACAGACTGGCGGCCGGATACATATCGAGTTTCTATATTGCGTGACAGTGTTCGCATTTTGAAATTTTCATCCGCCGAGCAAATGGATCATTTTCACTGTCACGCAATGAAAATATTAATTGAAGAATCATTCATTGAATGAGGTCAATAAAATAGGATATTATAGAAAATAAGTAAATAAGACATCTCTCCAAGTTTTAGGTCTGTGCGTTATCCCAAACTTCAGATATTCGTCGAAATGTTTTGCACAAATTTACAGAACCCAGTATCGATCCGCCATATTGGTGCACATCTGTGGTGCACCAATATGGCGGCCGGAAAATACTGTAAACATCTGGAGCTTACTTTGGTCATCTAGAGAAACTGATTATCTGTACTGGACAAACAAACATTTACATAAACACATTTCCTGCTACTTTAACTTCCCAAATGGCAAAAAATCGCAAGAGAAATGTATATTTTTTGACAAACACGATCGTAACTGTATGTCACGCACCGCCATAACTCTAAAATTCAAAGTGCGCTGGTTTCCAAACGAAAGACCCTATTGAGCTGAAAAGTTGCAAACAGATATAATTTTAGTACTTCTTATGCCTGATGCAGATGCAAACTTTGGTGTCTCTTTAGATTTGGATTTTAGTGCCTGATGTCACGTGGAAACGATCTATTTTTACAATGCGCTTTTTGTGTCTTAAATATTAACCTGCCTTGAAAGGTTTAGCGATAAGCACCATACAAGGGGTTTTGGCGCGTGATTAGGTTTCAAAAATAATTGCGCGGACTTGAATCAAACGGTTTGTTCCGTTGCTTTGCGAATATTTGCAAAGACGTTAATACTGTTTGCTAAGAACGATAAAATTTATGAAGACAAAGCTTTGTGATAAAGCAAAATGGTTTTTGAGTGGAATTGTAGTTGGCTTCACTTCCCCCAGTCTGTTGTATTCAACGCTGTTTATAGTGGCAATGCCAAATTCACTAGGGATATCGATTTTGGGACGGGGGTGCCTAAATAACGGGGATGCCAAAATCACTGTGACTTGGCGCCGAATTGAGTCACTTTCATGTGATATTTACTGTTTACTGTATCTACTTACAAATTTTTACGGAGCTGTTATTGGTATTAAAAATGCGCAACTTTCAATCTTGTCGCTTTCGTTTTTAGCGTTTATTGTGTCACTTTCAAACAGTGTTTCAGAAATTCCGGCCCTGCGCAACCAAGATTAATTCAGGGCTGAGTCGCTTGTCGCTTTTACCGGTGTCACTTTTGCTGTTCAGTTTCGCAATTTCAGTTCTGCTAGGGTTGTCCAATACTGTTGAGTAGATTCCATTCGAAAAAGTGACGATTCGTCAAATGGACATTCTTATTTCTGATTCGACAAGTTGAGGTATCGATCGGTAAAACTGCATCTCATTCCAAGGAAACTACTTGTGGCAGGGCCTCAATGAATGTTTATCGATTCGTCCGATTCGGTACGAAATGGTTGGCTTTTACCGCGCTTTCATTGCGGTTAGCTTTTGCTCCGCTTGCTTGCGGTTAGCTTTCACTCCGGTTTGCTTGCGCTGTTAGCTTTTATTTGTTGGTAAGGGCAGTATTTTATATAATTTTGTTTCGTTTCGTTACTTTTCTTGTCGTACCGTGAATATTCATAACTTTCATACTACCTTTGCCGTTTTTCAAACGAGGAATAATCATTTATTCATGCCATCTTTCACGTAGCATGCCTTTGTAAAGTCGGATCGACAAACTGTTCTGTAGGGTCATTAGCAGAATTTATCCATTCGCACGAATCCAATCGATTAACTTCCATCCCTGCCACTAATGAGATGCAATTTTCCGATCGACCACTCAACTTGTCGAATTGGGAATAAAAATAACCATTTTACGAATCAAACGATTCGGATGGTCACTTTTTCGAATGGAATCTAGTCGACAGTATTGCACATGGATAGAGGCCTTTTTAGTAGCAGTAGATAAGTTGCAGTGTACTGTGTTATTAAGGAATCTTGTTTGGCACGTGTTATGTGGTGTTATCCATTTGACGTATTCGAAGGTTGAAGCACTCAGAACACGTTGTCAAGCGATATAGGGACTTACTTACCTTTAAGAAATACAATGCCAATGGGAGTCACTCATCTGCCCGCCAATCTTGACCGAAGCCCTTCCCGATTGAAATTTTGGAAAATGTTTCCTACCAATGGACCGGAATGGCAACTGACTCACATAATACTCATCTTCAGCTGTCAACGTATGTTTGTTTACTGTAAGTTTCATTTCGTATTCGCTACATGAATTAGTCATTAGCACTGGCCAAGAATATGTAGGCGCCTTTTTTTCGTGCCATGTGAGTGCACGGATTTCTACGTTTGTACCGCGATCGTCGGAATGTAGGCACAATAACTTGTAAGTATGGCTTTCGCTTGGTTGTTTTGCTTGTATTTCTATATTGTACACAAAGTTTGTAAGCTAGCGTATCGTTCTCTTGTTGCAGCGAATCTTTCAGACTTTCAGATGTCTCAGTTGTATAATTAAACGTGTGTTAACCTGAATGAATACGAGTTATTGGCCTGGCCCAGCGTAGTTGGCCGCTACGCTACACACCGGAACAAAACAGGCGTGTGGAAGATATGGAATCTGGAATCCGGAGTCCGGAAACGGAATATTATTTAATTTTTTTTTTTTCATTATATATCTTTCTTTTATTACAAGGCCCACACTGCAAACATATTTTTTTGTCAGCTGAAGAAGCTACCCTGTGTAAACAGTTGTTATATTACTAACCGGATTTTCTTTTTTGGCGTATAAACTAAATTAAATTCACACTTTGTAGACCTGCAGACAGTGGTACCTGGAGCCTATTTTTTCCCATAGGCCGCGATATCGTTTATGGCTTACTTTACCTGACCCTTACTTTATTATGTAAAACTAAACAAGAAACAACACGCAAACTGCGGTGATTTGACAATACGAACAAACGCATTGTTGGAAAAATTTTTACCTTTTTTAATTGACGTTTCGTATGCTTCTACATGCATCTTCAGAAGTGACCATTAAAATGGAAGTAACAACTAAATTTAAATTCGAAGAACAATAAGATTGACAGATGGCGAAAAACAGATGATGAAAAAAAATTATATCTAAAAAATTGCATATTACAAAATGCAAACTAATAAAGATAAAGTTTTTCGCTACCCACATTATCATTTAGGGCATTTTAATTCAGATTCCTTCACCGTTTTTTACCAACGAACCTTTTCCTAACAAAAGTTGATCTAAAGCAGGACCCGAACTGCTCTTTTTGTACCAACCATCCCGAAAACCTACTCCACCTCTTCTGGAACTGTACAACCGCCACATATCTGGGTCTGAGACCAGACACCTATAAGTTTTCACTTCAACTAAATTTCTGCTTTCTTCTGGCAAGATATTACACATGGTGCTGCAGGGTCAACAAGAAGATCCCGATTTTAACAACTTTACAAGTGTCCCTAGAATCGCAGTTTCACATAGAGTCCAACAACCTCGATGCAGGTTCTAAGAAATGGACTCCTTTACTTCCACTTTTCAACATTACGTAGTCTGTGGTACCATAAAAGCCATCTATCTACTTTCTGCAATAGGCCATTTTCGTATTCTCGGTATTGAACTGGAACTAGCGTGCAATGGAGGCTAATGCGGGGGAATATCATTAAAAACAGCTTCATCTCATTTGCATTAGAAAAGATTTACCCGCATTAGCCTCCATTGCAAGCTAGTTCCAGTTCGATACCGAGAATACGAAATGGTCTGTTAAGCGAACCAAGGCCAAAGTGCAGTTGAGAGTTAGACATACACCAACATTTTTAATTTAAATTTCTTTTCTCGCAAATCGTTCTGCACTGCTTATTTATTTATTGTTACCACTAGTTTTGTTTGTTGTTAAACCTGTTTTAGGTATTTTAATGTAAGTGATTATGTAGCTTTTTTTTTTCCTCTACGATTATTTTTTGTAAAAAATAATATTCTGTATGTGACGGGTGAAATAAAAAGAAAATGAAAAAAGGTTTCAAATCCCTAATTAGCAGAGTCTCCTTCATCTTACAACAAATTTCTGACAGTCCTTTTGCTAATATGTCAAAGTGGTCCTATTTTAAGTTATGACCACTTGACGTAACGTATGACACTTATGATCACTTTAAAGTGCATATGAAGCGAAATTTATTTCTACCGTTTTAAGGTTTTCAATATGTATACAAAACCACTGTAAATTTAAAAATTCTATCCAACGAAGATTTCTGCCATTTTGCTGGGATTTGAAATGCCGTCTTTCCGATCAAAAGTGTCGGGAGGCTGGATTGAGTTTTATCCAGATTGTGACGTTATGTTGGTTGCAAAGGTTTTGATTACACTCCGCGTGTCTCAGTGAATCTCTCTCAAACACAGAAAAATGTCTAGTGACGAGTCCGAATTTAGCGTTTCGTACGGCTCTTCGGGTAGTGAAGGTAGTAGAGAAGAAACAGACGAGGATTACGATGCAACCCAAGTGACGTCACGAGGAAATTTGGCCGCGCGATTCGAGGACCATTTTTGAGAGCAAAATGCGGTAACTTTCATGAGTTATAAAATCGTCAATTTGTTTCCCCACAATCTCAAACTTTCAGATATTTTCTTTGAGATGTCAAACATTCGAAATATGCATTAAAAAAATTTCGCTTCATGTACACCTTAAAATGTAAACAAACAAACAAACAAGAAAACAGACAAACAGGGAATTAAGTCAGTAAATATATCTAGAAATATGATGGTTTGATAGCTGATAAATACTCAAATAATTTGAAATTGCAAAACTTAAAACAAACCCAAAATTTGGTACCTTGAAACTACATCATTCTATTTCCATTTTGGTGTTTCCAAATTTAACACATTGTCATATATCGCAATCCTTCAAAGGAACCAGTCAATTGAGAAAGACGAATCGTCCGAGGTGTTCTTCAATCCAGTGATCAAACCAATAGGAAGCTAAAATGATGTTGTCTCGAACGACTAGTGAAAGCAATTTTAATTTTAGATATTTCCAAGTGTTTTCACACAGTACTGTTTATTTCGAACTTGCTTGCATTAAGATTCAAAAAGTGAGGCTGATACTAGAATAGCTATTCGATCTATCCCAATTTTCATTTCTAATTTATCCGTTAATGAGTAGCGATTCTTTACCTCTTATTCAGATAATTATACTTGTTTAAGGCAAGCGGGAGCTAGTTTTGAAAATTGTTATATACATGTTTACGGTGCTACGTCATGGTGATTTGGTCGACGTTTCGTTCTTAACTATTCTGAAATTAGTGGTAGGTAACATAACCCATGAAAAACCTCTTCGAACATCTAAAGGAATATATGACCTTAATTTCCAGAGAGAAATCAAACTATGGCTATAAATATCGATTTTTGGAGGACGCATGGAAACCACTTAAAAAGTGTAGCCTGAGTGTTTTTTAATTTATGTTTTTTTAAGCCCTAGTTTTGTTTAAGTAATCCATTTCCGTCCTAGAAATCCGCAGTCAAAGACGCTTGTTAACAGTTTCAGTGTTCTAATATAGCAATTATAATAGGACCATTATCGAGGTTCCTACGCCATAAATATATATGTTTTGGTTGTTCAAAACTTTGGTAAAATCCGTGACAAAGCCCCTTTGAATGTATTCCTTGGAATATTGGCCGTTTTTATACTAGAGACGCGTTACCCGTCTGGACGAGCTTCGGCAAACATTTTGTAATTCGTCCGGTTATCCGTCTCTAGTATAAAGACGGGCACAAGACGCGTTACCCGTCTAGATGAGCTACTTTTCGAAACGCGTCTTGAACGATGGATTTCGAAAAGTAGCTCATCTAGACGGGTAACGCGTCTTGTGCCCGTCTTTATACTAGAGACGGATAACCGGACGAATTACAAAATGTTTGCCGAAGCTCGTCCAGACGGGTAACGCGTCTCTAGTATAAAAACGGCCAATTGAACACTCTGTGGCAGCGCTAACATCTCATCAAGTCGCGGCAGACCAGTTTTATAATTAAGGACGTTCTCGCTAATTGTTTATGCACATCCTTACTGCGCACGTAATTCGTGTCAATGCTACGGCGTCGATCATGCATCGAGCGCGCGCGCTGAGGAAACTTTCCAACCGCATATAGAGTGAGTAGCCATTGCGTTAACTTCGCTTGCACTTTACTAGCTTGAATGGTCGGTGACCCCAACTTTTTTCTTAACGCACCACTTTTGTTAACGATTATCTATCGATTAAAAGTTTGATTTTTTTTGTCCCACGCACGTTCGAATTCCGCTTTTTGATCTTTTCGCTTTGCCGTACAACGGGTTCAAATGCCTCTTCCAGGGCTAAGTTTTGCAAATTGGATGGCAACACTTGGAATTATTTTGCACTTTTTCAAAAGATCGTTTGCCTCCGTTTACTCATCATCAATATTTTACACTACAAGCCCTGTAAACCATGCTAAGTTACGTGCGCCAACTTTTCAAGATCAGGGTAGTTTTCTACAAGCCTTATCTCTGAAACAAAGTAGGTGACCCTCACTTTTTTGGTATTTCTGACACAAGTGACTCATTATTGATTATCCGACCTCAGTAAAAATGACGTAGAGATGAACAAAATTACTTTGTTATCTATTAATACGTTTCGGGCTTCGACGTCTCTAACATTTGATAGTTTTAATGCTCAAGTAATTCTGATTTCGCCTGTTTCTGCAGAAACTACAGATTTCGTCCGGAAGAATCCTCGATGAGGAAAGAAGTAAACTTCTGTTCGAAATCCTGCAAGCAGAACGTCCCGTGACATGACGTAGCCTCCTCCACTACAATATGGCTTATAAATGGTTTCGTTATATTCTTCAGGCGAGACGGCATATCTACCATCTCGCAGAACAACACTTCCAATCAAGATATTACCAGTGTAGAACTTTCTCCTTGGTGTTGTATGCTTGGTTAAGAAATCCATCAGACCGAGTGTATTCACAAACACATCATCGTCTGCCTTTAGAAGGTAACAAAATGTGCAATATTTCACAGACCATTCAAATCCCATCGCAACTTTATAACTCATGTTCCAAAAATGCTCTTGATAATCTGCTTGTACAATATCGCCATATATTTGTGACTCTTTGCTGACGTCTTCCATTTCCTTGTCATTGCTGTTTTTCCCCAAGAGGAAAACTGTTTTCCATCTATACTAGTGTTGATAGCGAAATTGGCACCCCACGTTTTCCGAATTAATTGACGCCTGTCAAAATTTCCCACATTCGTGGACACTAAAATAAGCAGAAATACTGAATTGGGCGAGCACACTGCCGAGTTCATTAATTTTGTGAGATGAATGTGATTACGGTTGATGATATTTGCTGATCGCTGGTCATCAACAGAAGTCGTAACGAGTAAAGTCACTTTAACATTGATAACGTTTAACATCCACCATACACTTGAGACCAAAAGAAGCGCTACACAGGCCGGCAAGAGACTGTGACATTTCGGTAAGAGGCGAAGAAATCTCGGCAAGAGACGAAGAAATTTCGCCAAGAGACGGAGACATTTCGGCAAGAGAGGAAGACATTTCTTGAAGAAATGAATCAACAATCGCAGTTCGTTCCGCCTAATTTGCATCTGGCTGAAACACAGTGAACAAAAGATGACAACTTTTTTCAATCAAGGCTGGTTTTAACTAAGCATGAGTACAAGCATACTAGAAATAAAAATATAAAACATAAGTACAAGAAGGATGAACGCTTTCTTCTTGTGGCTTTTTATATGCTTTGCTTTTAGACCTTTTACCGCCCGACGACACAATCTATTTTCAGCGTTGCCTTTGTTTCAAACTCGTGTAAGATCGAGGGAAACTAGATTACTGGTATTTGTAGGTCAGCCTCTCGGAAATGGTACTTATTTTGTTTAAAAGTTTTAATCTGTTACATTGTCATTGCGGAAAAAGCATAGCAATTGGCCTTTTGAAGGACCCGGACACATAACTTGTGAAGTGATAGGAAATGAGTCCCAGCCGTGTGATTTCGCTGCGTTTCGAGAAGCTACTTTAGTAGACAAATAGGTTATTCCTCTCACGATCAGTTATTTTGCTTTCTTAAATAGATGCTCTCACGTAATTATATAAAAAATGCACGCAATCTTTCAGTTCGAGGAAATTGCTTACAAATTTAACTACAGTGAATCACGCACATGCAAAATCGGCTCCAACCACAGGGTGACCACAATATTTGAGGAAATTAATAAATTTAAAAAGAATATTATTCAAGTCGTTCCGTTGTTTTCTGTGTTGTTTTTCTTTTGCACAGTTGGCGTCGATAAACACGGCAACACCACTATCGTGTGCAGAGCTGTTCAAGTTGGCGAGTGGATCTGAAATATGCTAATTTTCTACCTACAATGTAATATAGTAACAAGGGAGGCAACTGTTTCACGAAATAATTTGAACACGCTGTGCGAAATCGCTTTTAACTCACTTCTTCCGCGCCTTTTTGCCACCAAAATCGACTCAAACGAGAACGGGATAATTTGCAAACACTCTTACCTGTTAGCTTTCTTAAAAATAGCGATTTCCAGACAGAATTGGAGTGCCCTTTAAGCTGTTTTGCTCGGAGTTTTTTCGTTACACCTGCGGCCCGTTACCTTGGCACAAACGCGCGAGTTTGTTGTCTCCCTGTGACGGCATTATCAACTCATTGGCAGTGCGATCAATACAAAGGAACGGATGAAGGAACTCATAAATCAGTTTGAAAGAGATTGGATATTCGACAAATTACAAGTTAAGTACAACTGACTTACCCAGCAAGTTCAGTCTCTTTTGACTTCAATTAACTCGATCGCAATCTGAGGAAAGAACTCGATAAAGCATCTGGAACAACGCGACATCCACATGATCCGCCTGCTTTTGTTGCGGCAGCTGCTGTACGTCTTCTGTTTTAGATTTCAACAAATCACGAAACAAGAGTAAATGGTATTATCGTTACACCCAGCAAATCATTCGCGATCGTTGGATATTTATAGCTTATTCTTGAAAAGAAAAGTTTGACATTTTAGCTGCTGAGTAGATCGTCGAGCGTTTTTATTTTAACTTGTTGTTTGAATAATAATAAATCGAATCACCGCTCTGGTTTGTTACGGCGGGAGTGAGTGTAACGTACAATGGAAAAAACTGCACTGAAAAACAGAAAACGAAAACATAATCTGTCTGAGTTGTATTAATAATAATAATAATTATAATAACAAAATATTTATATAGCGCGATATCCATGGCTCATGGCGCTTTACAATAAAAATATGGTATAAAAAATGAAAATGACATTAAAAATTTACATCAGTGGTGGGAAGAAAAACAACATGGGAACATGTTTCTGTCAAGAAATTAAACTAAAGAACGGGAACTTGAACAATTTACTTTGAAATGTAGAGGTGGAATGAAATTTTTATAACAAAATCACGTTTAAATTGACGGACACCTGAAAATAACAGTTTTCTTAGGAAGAAGTAAAAACCTCAAAGAAGTAATAAAAAGTCAAAAATAAACAAAACTGGTAAAATACTTGCCATTGATGTCAGTAACACAGCGGCTCCCTTAAAAGGCGCTGTGCTACGGACATTTAGAGGATTTTTGAAATTAGTGGTAGGCAACGTTACCCATAAAAACATAACATCTAAAGGAAGATATAACCTTAATTTACGTAGAGAAGTCAAACCACAGCTCTAAATATTGATGTTTTAAGGCTTTCGGGAACAACTTCAAAAGTTTAACCTCAATTTTTCAAGTTGTAATCCATATTTCCATCTTAGCCACCTGCGGCCAAAGACGCTTGTTAGCAGTTTCAGTGCCTAACATAGCAATTGTCAACAAAACTGTACCGTTATTTTTAGGTTTCCTGTTTCCTGCGACAAATATTTTTTTGGCTGTTGGAAAATCCGTGACAAAGCCCGTTTTATGTGGGATATTGGCCTGAAAATTTGTCATCTAGCTAAATCTCTCACGCTCTTTGTATTTCCAGTAGTCCTGCCTTATAATTTTTCTGTTTAATTAATAAGCAGGTGTGTTTTATTGAGTTGAAGGTAGGGGTAAAGGTGAATTTGAGTGAAATTTTAAGAGGTTTAAAGAAGGGATAGAAGAAAGAAAATTATTTTTGGAACACCACCAGACAGTTTACCCCCACGCAAGAGCACACCAGGTTTTCAGGGGACTGTTTGGGTGTCCATCTACTAATTTTTAACTTCAAATTCTAATTTTAAAATCACATTGAATCTTTAATATTTCTTATTTCTCCAAATTTTACTAATCCTTTGAGAAAAACTATCTCTTCCCAAACATCCCCAAAAATCACCAAAAAATTTACAAAACACGGCTAAACATAGCTTTGTGGGATGAGCGGAGGGTTTTGGGAATGCTTTAAACGAGACCGAGATATTCGCATTAAACCCAAGGTAAGCGGTGTAAAAACGGGCTTCAGGTGAACCCCCGCCTTAATTAATTAATTGGCAAAGCGAAGCCGAGTGATTTTACGGACCTGATAAAACACGTTGAAAGACTAGAATTCAAAAACATTCCCGGAAAAGGTCTCCCTGCCGAGCTCATTAAAATCGCTCTTTAATAAACTTCAACTTCTCCACTATTAAAGATTCGATATATATATATTCAGAAATTATTCGCATGATATATATTTTATAGACGCTTTGCATAAATGGCGTCGGCATTTGAATAACAATACTAATCTGACATCCTAAGCCTCACATCCACATAAAAAATCACGAGGCTAAGGATGTACAAAATACTGGTATTCAAATTTGGTCGCCATTTATGCAAAGTGTCTATACACTCTTGAAACTAGATGTTTCAGTGGTGAGACCTAACTCACTATGACTAGCTATTCAGTCATTGACACAATAGATCAATTAATCTGTCAATCTTCTTGTTTGGCCCATCCAATCATGTTGTGATAAAGCTTTATAGCGCAATCTCCCCTCGCTTGGTGCTGCACCAAAGTTGTTTCTTTGTATTCACATTTGTTTTCGTACATGCGGAAATCTTCATTGTGAGTAACGTTGACACCGGCGCGATCAGCCAGTAAACCGATGTACGCATCATTGATTTTTAAAGGCTTTGAAACGTCAAAAGACGACAGGAGCTTTTCCACCACGTCACGTGACAAGACGTAGCCTCCTCCACTACAATATGGCTTACAAATGGTTTCGTTATATTCTTCAGGCGAGACGCCATATCTACCTTCTCGGATAACCTCACTTCCAATCATGATGTTACCAGTGTAAAACATGATATTGCCAATGCAAAGCACAATATTTATCCAAGCCTACCCCCCCAAAATCCTCAATCATTTTATTGTACAACTTTGTGAGGCAGTCGCCTGTCGCCGGGTGTTGCACCAATGTTGTTTCTTTGTATTCACATTTGTTTTCGTACATGCGGAAATCTTCATTGTGAGTCACCTTGACACCAGCCCGATCCGCCAGTAAACCAATGTACGCATCATCGATTTTTAAAGGATTTGAAACATCAAAATACGACAGGAACTTTTCCACCACGTCACGTGACAAGACGTAGCCTCCTCCACTACAATATGGCTGATAAATGGTTTCGTTATATTCTTCAGGCGAGACGGCATATCTGCCATCTCGCAGAACAACACTTCCAATCAAGATATTACCACTGTAGAACTTTCTCCTTGGTGTTGTATGCTTGGTTAAGAAATCCATCAGACCGAGTGTATTCACAAATACGTCATCATCTGCCTTCAGAAGGTAATGAAACATGCAATATTTCACAGACCATTCAAATCCCATTGCAATTTTATAACTCATGTTCCAAAAATGCTCTTGATAATCTGCTTGTACAATATCGCCATATATTTGTGACTCTTTGCTGACGTCTTCCATTTCCTTTTCATTGCTGTTTTTCCCCAAGAGGAAAACTGTTTTCCATCTAGTGTTAATAGACAAATCAGCACCCCACGTTTTGCGAATTAATTGACGCCTATCAAAATTTCCCACATTCGTAGACACTAAAATGAGCAGAAACACTGAATTGGGCGGACACACTGTGGTGCTCAGTAATTTTGTGCGATGAATGTGATGTTGAACGATGGATTTACGGGTAGCGGAATCGGGGATTAACTGGCTGAAATCCTCATTCTGTTTGATGGTATTTGCTGTTCGCTGGTCATCAACAGAAGTCGTAGCGAGTGACGTCACTTTAACATTGATATCGTTCAACATCCACCATACACACGAGACTAAAAGAAGCGCTACACAAGCCGGCAAGAAACGGAGGCATTTCTTGAAGAAATGAATCAACAATCGCAGTTTGTTCCGCTTAAGTTGCATCTGGCTGAAACACAGTGAACAAAAGATGACAACTTTTTTCAGTCAAGGCTGGTTTTAACTAAGCATAAGTACAAGCATACTAGAAATAAAAATATAAAACATGAGCATAAAAAGGATGAACGCTCTCTTCTTGTGCCTTTTTATATGCTTTGCTTTTACTTATCACCGACGACACAGTCTGTTTTCAGTGTTGTCTTTGTTTCAAAGTCGTGTGAGATCGAGGGAAACTAGATTACTGTTATTTGTAGGTCGGCCTCTCAGAAATGGTACTTATTTTGTTCAAATCTTCTAATCTGTTGCAGTCGGAAAAATGCATAGCAATTGGCCTTTTGAAGGACTCGGAAACATAACTTGCAAAAGTGATAGGAAATGAGTCCCAGCCGTGTGATTTTACTGCGTTTTAAAAGTTTGGACAATCGAGAAGCTACTTTAGTAGACAAAAAGGTTATTCCGATCACGATCGGTTATCTGCTATCTTAAATAGATGCTCTCACGTAGTTTTATAAACATGCACGCAATCTTTCAGTTTGAGGAAATGGCTTACAAATTTAACTACAGTGAATTCACGCCCCAAATCGGCTCCAACAAAGGAAACAACGAACTAGCTTTAGAAGTGTACATTAGAAAACTATGCTCAATCTACTAATGACTTAAAAATTGATATATTAATTAGGATGGGAACAGGTTACCCTTAAAGCGCTTTTATGCAGACGGTGTTCTCAACGTATTAGCAATGCGATCAATACATGCAAAGGAACACATTAAGGAACACATAAATCAGTTTGAATGAAATTGGATATTCGACAAATTATAAGTTAAGTACAACTGACTTACCCAGCGAGTTCAGTTTCTTTTGATTTCAATTAACTCGATCGCCATCTGAGGAAAGAACTCGATTCTCGAACTCGAGTTTGTTGTTGGTTCTCGTCCTCGCTCCGAGGGTTTTCTCCGGGTTCTCCGGTTTTTCTCCCTCCGTAAAAATCAACACTGCTAAATTCCAATTCGATCGAGAACAGTCCTACGTCTTATACATGAGCCTCTGGCTCGGACATTGAGGGTAACCTCGTCCCACGTATGGACATTAAAATTGTATTTTTTTTACATAAAGCATCTGGAACAACGCGACATCTACGTGATCCGCCTGCTTTTGTTGCGGCAGCTGTTGTACGTGTTCTGTTTTAGATTTCAACAAATCACGAGACAAGAGTAAATCGTATTATCGATACACTCAGTAAATCATTCGCGATCGTTGGATATTTATAGCTTATTCTTGAAAAAAGTTTGGTATTTTAGCTGCATGAGTAGATCGTCGAGCGTTTTTATTTTAACTTGTTGTTTGCCTAATAATAAATCGAGTCACCGCTCTGGTTTGTTATGACGGGCGTGAGTGTAACGTACAATGGAAATAACTGCACTGGAAAGGAGAAAACGAAAACATAATTTGTCTCCGTTGTATTCAGAACATGTTTCTGTAGAGAAATTAAACTTAAAAAGAGAACTTGTGCAATCGCCTTTGAAATGTAAAGGAATGAAATTTTGGAATGAAATTTTTGAAACAAGCCGAAGAAATTAAAAGAGCACCGATATCAGTTTTAATTCATTTTTTCTGATATACAAAATCACGTTTAAATTGACGGACACCTGAAAATGACAGTTTTCTTAGAAAGAAGAAAAAAAACATCAAAGAAGTAATAAAAAGCCGAAAATAAATAAAATATAGATTCTTTTTAAAGCGCGCGGAAACAACTTCAAAAGTTTAACCTCAATTTTTCAAGCTGTAATCCATATTCCTATCCTAGCCACCTGCAGCCAAAGACGCTTGTTAGCATTCTCAGTGCCTAACATAGCAATTGTCAACAGAACTGTATCATTATTTTTAGGTTTTCTGCGACAAATATTTTTTTGGCTGTTAGAACGTCCGTGACAAGCCCGTTTAATGTGAGATATTTGGCCAATTATTCATGCGGTATTTCGTAATTTTAATCTTGAATCACGCTATTGCCGTATTCTTCAAACCTGCGGGATGCGTTTTCTTTGCGTTTTGGTCGACGATAGTAGTCGGAATATAAAGGTATCCTTCACTTTTTTCCGACCATTTTTAGCCATTTCTGGTCGTTTCGAAAGCCCGCAACCGTCACACATTTTAATCTACAATTTAACTGTTTCAACAAAGCAGTTTAAAGCTGTGCCATTCAGTTCCATGGTCCCACCGCTCGTTTTTGCCTCTATCTTTGCCCTCGCGTCAACGAATCCGCCAGCTGTACAGGCCTATTATGGAATTGCGGTATTTTCCAATTTTTTTTTTGCGGTATTGGCCGAATTTTTTTTGCGATAATGCGGTCTTCAGCAACCCCCAATGTTCCCCTCATTATAGAAGTGGCTGGAAAAGCCATGACACTAATTGCCGTAACCTTAAAAGCCTATATTTTTTTAATTTCTCATTTTGTGATAAATATATATGTGCAAAATATCTTGTGAGAAAAGACAAAATTTTTGTCGCCGTTTTGATCAAGGGAGCAGGGCTAAATTTTGAGCTGAGAATGAGAGCTTTTTGAACATAAAACACTTACATGTCTATCGATCACAGATTCACACATAGAATATAAAAGTTCTTTTATTTATTACAGTAGCTCCTGTGTAAAGAAATCATCTAGATAGACTGTAAGTTATTCCTTTTCGAATCCTCTCAAAGTTAAACGAGCAGACGAAATTAGAACAGAAAAGCGTACTTTTATAAAACAATCTTTCAGTTCGAGGAAATGGCTTACCAATTTAACTACAGTGAATTCACGCCCCAAATCGGCTCCAACAAAGGAAATAACGAACTAGCTTTAGAAGTGATGATTAGAAAACTATGCTCAATCTACTAAATCGATACTTAAGACTTTGTTAAAGCGCTTACATATTATATATAAATTAGGATGGGAACAAGTTACCCTTACATCGCTCTTATGCAGACGGTGTTCTCAACTTATTAGCAATGCGATCAATACATGCAAAGGAACACATCAAGAAACACATAAATCAGTTTGAATGAAATTGGATATTCGACAAGTTATGAGTTAAGTACAATTGATTTACCCAGCGAGTTCAGTTTCTTTTGATTTCAATTAACTCGATCGCAATCTGAGGAAAGAACTCGATAAAGCATCTGGAACAACGCGACATCTACGTGATCCGTCTGCTTTTGTTGCGGCAGCTGTTGTACGTGTTCTGTTTTAGATTTCAACAAATCACGAAACAAGAGTAAATGGTATAATCGATACACCCAGTAAATCATTCGCGATCGTTGGATATTTATAGCTTATTCTTGAAAAACGTTTGGCATTTTAGCTGCATGAGTAGATCGTCGAGCGTTTTTATTTTAACTTGTTGTTTGCCTAATAATAAATCGAGTCACCGCTCTGGTTTGTTATGACGGGCGTGAGTGTAACGTACAATGGAAATAACTGCACTGAAAAGGAGAAAGCGAAAACATAATTTGTCTCCGTTGTATTCAGAACATGTTTCTGTAGAGAAATTAAACTTAAAAAGAGAACTTGTGCAATCGCCTTTGAAACGTAAAGGTGGAATGAAATTTTTGTAACAAGAAGAAATTAAAAGAGCAACGATATCAGTTTTAATTCATTTTCCTGATACACAAAATCACGTTTATATTGATGGACACCTGAAAATAGCAGTTTTCTTTGAAAGAAGACAAAACATCAAAGATGTAATAAAAAGCCGAAAATAAAGAAAAATGGTAAAATACTTGCAATTGATGTCAGCGACATAGCGGCTCCTTTTAAAGGCGCTTTGCTACGAGGATTTAGCGGATTTTTGGTGGAAACTTTTCTGAAATAAGTGGTAGGCAACGTTACCCATAAAACCATAACATCATTTTTTTAAGGCACGCCCGGCGGAAACAACTTCTAAAATTTAGCCTCAATTCTTCAAATTGTAATCTATTTCCATCCCAGCCACCTGCAGCTATGGACGCTTCTTAGCAGTTTCAGTGCCTAACATAACAATTGTCAACAAAACTGTATCATTATTTTTAGGTTTCCTGTTTCCTGGGACAAATAATTTTTCGGGCTATTGGAAAATCCGTGACAAAGCCCGTTTAATGTGGGATATTGGCCTGAAAATTTGTCATCCAGCTAAATCTCTCACGCTCTTTGTATTTCCAGTAGTCCTACCTTATAATTTATAAGCAGGTGTGTTTTATTGAGTTTAATTAATTAATTGGCAAAGCGAAGCTGAGTGATTTTACGGACCCAATAAAACACGTTGAAAGACTAGAAAAACATTCCCGAAAAAGGTCTCCCTGCTGAGCTCATTAAAATCGCGCTTTAAAAAACTTCAACTTGTTAATTCTCCACCATTAAGGGTTCGATATATATATTCAGAAATTATTCGCATGATATATATTTTAAAGACGCTTTGCATAAATGGCGTCGGCATTTGAATAACAATACTAATCTGACATCCTAAGCCTCACATTCACGTAAAAAATCTTTAGTCTATAAACATCCACACGAGGCTAGGGATGTACAAAGTATTGGTATTCAAATTTGGACGCCAATTATGCAAAGTGCCTATACACTCTTGAAACTAGATGTTTCAGTGGTGAGACCTAACTCGCTATGACTAGCTATTCAGTCATTGACACAACAGATCGATTAATCTGTCAATCTTCTTGTTTGACCCATCCAATCATGTTGTGATAAAGCTTTATAGCGCAATGTCCCCTCGCTGGGTGCTGCACCAAAGTTGTTTCTTTGTATTCACATTTGTTTTCGTACATGCGGAAATCTTCATTGTGAGTAACGTTGACACCAGCCCGATCAGCCAGTAAACCGATGTACGCATCATTGATTTCTAAAGGCTTTGAAACGTCAAAAGACGACAGGAGCTTTTCCACCACGTCACGTGACAAGACGTAGCCTCCTCCACTACAATATGGCTTACAAATGGTTTCGTTATATTCTTCAGGCGAGACGCCATATCTACCTTCTCGGATAACCTCACTTCCAATCATGTTATTTCCAGTGTAAAACATGATATTGCCAATGCAAAGCAGACAATTTATCCAAGCCTACCCCCAAAACCCTCAATCATTTTATTGTACAACTTTGTGAGGCAGTCGCCTGTCGCTGGGTGTTGCACCAATGTTGTTTCTTTGTATTCACATTTGTTTTCGTACATGCGGAAATCTTCATTGTGAGTCACCTTGACACCAGCCCGATCCGCTAGTAAACCAATGTACGCATCATCGATTTTTAAAGGCTTTAAAACGTCAAAATACGACAGGAACTTTTCCACCACGTCACGTGACAAGACGTAGCCTCCTCCACTACAATATGGCTTATAAATGGTTTCGTTATATTCTTCAGGCGAGACGGCATACCTACCATCTCGCAGAACAACACTTCCAATCATGATATTACCAGTGTAGAAGTTTCTCCTTGGTGTTGCATGCTTGGTTAGGAAATCCATCAGACCGAGTGTATTCATAAACACATCATCGTCTGCCTTCAGAAGGTAATGAAACATGCAATATTTCACAGACCATTCAAATCCCATTGCAACTTTATAACTCATGTTCCAAAAATGCTCTTGATAATCTGCTTGTACAATATCGCCATATATTTGTGACTCTTTGCTGACGTCTTCCATTTCCTTGTCATTGCTGTTTTTCCCCAAGAGGAAAACTGTTTTCCATCTAGTGTTGATAGCGAAATTGGCACCCCACGTTTTGCGAATTAATTGACGCCTGTCAAAATTTCCCACATTCGTGGACACTAAAATGAGCAGAAACACTGAATTGGGCGGACACACTGCCGTGCTTAGCAATTTGGTGCGATGAATGTGATGTTGAACGATGGATTCATTGTTGGCATAACTGGAGGAGAGTATCAAGTTGAAATTATCTTTATGTTTGATGGTGTTTGTCTTCTCATCCACTGAAGTTGTAGTTAGTAAGGTCACCTTCACACTTATGTCGTTCAACATCCGGCAGACACTGAAGATTAACAAAAGCGTTATACAAGTCGGCAAGAAGGGAAGAGATTTCTTGAACAAGCGAATCATCAATCGCATTAAACTCGCCACTGTCAGTTCTTTCCCTGTAAGTCCCATCGGCCTGAAACACAGTTAAAGCAAACGTTGACGAAGCATAAGTATAAGCATTCTATGTATAAGTGTATGATCAAGTTTTTAGCCAGGGTTTTAGGTGCATTTATGAGATGCAGCATCTAATTGAGAGTTTATTTTCAAATTGGAGCCTCAGCTGAATTCATTTTTCCAAGTCGAGTGCCAGAGGAAACAGAACAATACATGCAACAATGAATTTTGCAGGTCGACTCCACGCAAAGGGTATCTTTTGTACACCTAGAGCCTCTAAAATGTATAGCGGTAAGCTCTTTGTAGACGGGGGCATGTCACGTGACCTTGTAAATCACTTAAGCAGTGGACGTAGAATCGTGGACGTACGAAATGGATTTCAAAAATCGAAGAAACGTGATGCAATCAATAAAATTAGACATAACTAGTGCTTCGAAGTTTGAAAAATTATAGGCTCTTCTATAGAGCGTCTCCGGACGCTTTTGTAATCTATAGCTTTTTCTATGGTTAGATAATTTCTTTATACATTGTTTATATCTCTAAAGCATTACCGTAAAATTCCGGTTATACGCACCCCCCGCTTATAAGCTCCCCCGGTTATAGGCCCGATCTTCCTGGAAACACTAAAATACATCCGGTTATAAGCCCCCCTCCCCCCCCCCCCCTCGGATATAAGCCCCCCTCTGCTGGATGACAGTACTGAACAGGGCTAAATGTTGCTTTATTATGACTTTTTAACTTAAAAACGTATTTTGATCAACACTGCCGTGGCTCGTTTCGAAACGTTTTTTTTATTCCGCTTATAAGCGGAATAAAAGTTGTATACGAAGTTGTATAAGCCCAGGGCTTATAACCGGAATTTTACGGTATTTTACAAATCAAAACAAGATATGATTTCATAGTAAGGGCATTTTAATTTTAATTTAATTTGTCTGAAACTTTTCACAGTTAATTATGTCTAGTGCACAAAGAAAAGAAAAATAGATGGCAGGGGTTACCGCGACCGATTTCCCGCTTCATGGTCATCATTTATGGTACACTAGAGGTTTTGAGAGCGAAATATTTAAATCCTGAGAATTAACAAAAAAGGTACCTCTCATTGGAATTAAATTGCCGTTGTTATTAAATTAGTATGGGTAATCAAATGGTGACGGGTGAAATTAGGAAATAATTTTACGCGCGTTTTGTCAAAATTCTAATAAAATTATTAGAATTTCGACAAAACGCAAGTGAAATTATTTCCTAATTTCACGAGTATACCATTTGGTTACCTCTTAATACCATGGATGACAAATTGCGCTTACAAACTTAGTTTTTTCAACTTGTCTATTGTCAGTATCGTCATGAACGAACCGGCTGGAAACGATGTCTGTTTAAAACGCTCAAAACTCCGTTCAATGCCATTCATGTTATCGCTAAAAGTTTATAAGACGACCAAACAAACTGGCCAAGGTGAATTTCAAGCAAAAGTGTCCAAAGTTTAAGCTATAAATCATCTTTTAAAATCCTGATGCCATCTTGGCACTGAGATATGAGAAACGTTGCCATGGCAATTTTGTAATTTCACATGTGAAATTATAAATTATTATAAACTATTATACATTGTTTTGAAGAAAATAACGACAAACGCATTGTTAAAGAAACGAATCAACGAGCTGGCTTCGCTGTGTGCAAGATGCCACTCACCACCCGTGAACTTGAGATTGCTCTTGGAAATCATGCATCGCGCGCAGCCTACAGACTATTCACTAATCTGCTAGCAGATTACTGAAAATTCGGTAGGTTGTGCTGATTCCCAGACTTAACTGTAGGCTCTTAGCCAGTGAGAAGACAACCAGTGACTACAATGTATATTAATGTAAGATATTGCACAATAATAACTAATGATGTACTGATCAGATTTTTTTTAAACTTTCCTAATATTACAGGATGGAAGATAAAAAGGGGGTCGGCATGCCCGTTTCATATTACGTGCATTTAAAGGGGCAATATCATGAGAGGTCTACTAAGTTTTTGAGGAATCTATGCTAGAATTATAAAGGTGCACTTACTGATCAACAGAATGACCTCTAAACAACAAAAAAGCATAAATTCACTCTCTAAGATGTGATCAATTCATAATCAATGTTTTTTAGTGATTTCCCTCCAAGTAACACTGTCAAACTTGAAAATGTCGGCCCGACGTTTTCAAGTTTTAGACCACTTCTTTCCTACCCGTCCGTAGCCAAACCAGTTTTAAACAACTTTCTTGACCAGTGCAGTGCATTTTAGCAAGGTTAGGCAACTATTAGTGGATTTCCAATTAGTACCAACGCTTTCATTGGATTTCGAAGTAGAGCTATATCTTGGTGAAACTGCCCCTATAATTCGGCAATTTGATTCTGCGCATGTAAAATGCGACATTTAAACCGAGCCTAATGCTTACAGTACGAATACTCGAACCGGGGCACCCTGAACAAAATTAACTAATCACAGTGTTAATTGAAAACAACGGATAGGGACTTATTTTGGCAACAGACCAATAACACTCTAGGACGCAAACAACCCTAATCCTAAAAAAATGTTCCCATCGTTAGTTTTCAATTAACACTGTGATTGGTTAATTTTGTTCATGGTGCCCCGGTTCGAGTAGCCGCACTGTAATATGAAAATAACGATCAAAGTTTGTAATTTAAAACAAAAGACTACGAAGCGGGCACGACGAGGGCAGCTTTGCCTATCAATTGCTACCTAGAAAAAGTATTGATTCAGTTCAGAATCTTATGTTGACATTAGAATTTAGATAATACTGGCAAAACGTGACTATTTAAAAGCTTTTTCTAGTAAAAGTTAATGTAAGGCAAAGTGCGTTTTAATTAAGAAAATACTTTAGCTCACAGACGTAAATTTGTATCGAAATGATTCTCACATGGCGCGAGCTTATTTTTTTACCCATTACAAGACACGAAAAGAAATTCGATAAACGTAGTTATCTGATGAAAGAGAGTCCTGACTATAACCAAATCACTTGGTTGTGTAAAGAAATGACTACTATTTACACGCATACAAAGGCGCCCAATTCATGGAGATTCAAGCAATTAACCTTAAAATACAAGCTTTTGAGCAAATATAGCTAAAACAGTTTAGATTTAGAAACCGCTTGGGTGAGTTGAACCTTAAATAACCTTAGACTTTTTTAAAACTCAGATTATAAAGAAACTTAACACAACGTACAGAAATCTTTTAAGATTTCTTAGACTTAAAAGTACAAATCCATCAACTAACTACTTCACAACACTATTTAGGCTACCAAATGTGTTATTTAGGCTAACCGGAATGGCTCACATGGCTCGCTGGCTTGTCAAGACCATTTAGTACATGAGGAGTTTCAAAGAAGTTTTATAACAAGAAAAAATGAAAATCTAAACTAGATGTAAATCATCGTAACTTGACGATCAAGCTTTAACGTTTTCATTTAAAGACTTACCTTCACATATAATACAACTGACGTATAAATTATATTTCCGCCGAAACCGTAAAACGAATTTCTGGCATGTACATAGGTGTTTTGCACCATATTAACACCTGCTTTTAGAACAAAGCTCTTCGAATAAGAAATGAGAATTATGTTCTAACGACGTCAAAAAATAATCCTATGTTTGTTTAAAACTTACGTAACGACGAACGGAGCTGTAGAAATATTATTGGCCGCAAATCGATTGTATATTGACCACGGCACAATTTCTTGAAGCCGCTTCTGGTCTAACTTGCTATATTATTTGAGAGAGGAGTTTTGTTACATTTATTATATAGTAATAGAATTTTTTATTGGCCTTTAGAATCGATTTATATTAGCAGGCAGGTGTAATAACTTATCAATCGAAACCTTACTTGACTATGCTTTATTTTACACCAAAGTACGCCAGAGAAACTATATTGAAAATGTGTTTAAAGGCCAATCTGCCACATACACATCTTAGTTAAAAAAAAAAAAAAACGTTTTAAGAAAAGAAATAGCAATGGTCTTTGAGTAATGTTTTCCTAAAAGATCAAGAAAATTTCTCGAAATCGCTATTATATTGTCACCGCTGTAATCACTCAACCCAGACTTGATGGTTCCCGTTATAATTTGATAAGCTAGTGTACAAAGATCAGAGAACGGTAAAAATTCAATTACGGACTGTGGATGAACTAGAAGAGGTGTAGTCGCGTTTAATTTTCTTTTGTCAGCAACGTTTTTCTGCTCTTATGACTTCTGCGAGCAGGTTCATGTTTTGGGACTCATAGACAAATACGAGAAACTAAATTCTGCTCTTATGACTTCTGCGAGCAGGTTCATGTTTTGGGACTCATAGACAAATACGAGAAACTAAAAAATATACGCTTTCAACACATCTACATGCTTAAAAATTAGTCATTGAGATATTTTGTCTAGTTTTTCTTATTCAGTTCCACAGGCTTTGAATATTTACGAATTCAAATTTTATGCACTCTTTTTTTTGCTGTCTTCTTCAAAATGCTGGAGAAGTCGAGGACGGGTCAATCCATGAAGTCTGAAGTGAAAGAAAAAAAGAGAAAAGAAAAGTTGATGTCTAAGTATACCTAATCCGAAACAGATCTTCACTTTGAGATAGATGGGCAAGAGAAGAGGTGTTTCTGTCGATCAAATTCAAGGCCAACCTCGTCCGCAGGTCTTGACTAAAATGGATGCTCCAAAATCCAAAGTCCAATGGGAAACTGGAAGCCATGCACTCCAGTGAACTTGCGGTTTGTTCCACTCTGGTTTGCTTGCGGTTAGCTTTTAGTTCTTAGTAAGGGTAGCACAATATGTAGAAATAAGTTCCAGTCTCCCAGCGGATTTGTGATTTTGGAGTATCCATTCTAGCATGAATAGCATCCATGATTCTAGTCACGACCCTCATTCCCGGGTGCAGCCGCCATCTTGAAAGCGGAGATGACCCTGGGGACGAGGTTGATTCAAGGCGCCAAATTGTGGTCATGTGAAGTTCGATCCATATTTTATTTCGGTTTCAAACCTATTAAATTTGTTAGCAGGATATTTACCGAACGAAGTTAAATTTCACAGGAAACGAACGGCTATGAAATACTTAATTGCAAATATTAGGTAAATCAACAGGCGCCGATAGCAGATAGCCTGGTCCGCAAGGCCGAATCTCGACTTTGAAGTTTGCAATCGTTTATTTTATGGAAAAATTAGTGTACAAAGAACAATTCAACTGAAAACTATAACTCGAAATTAGGTATGGTCGTTAGCCATGTTAGCACCCCCAAAGCAATGGAAACAGCAGTAACTACATGGAGTAGCCTATAACATCGCAAACTTTTCAAAGTTCTCCAGCGAACAGCATCAGTTGTTTTTTATTGCTTGCCTTTCGGATAAGTATTAGCTATCTCAAGAGTTTTAAGCCGATGTGGAAATTCGTTGCTAAAATTATGTAGAGCATGACTTTTTAAACTCGTGCTCTGAAAAAAAATTCAGTAACTTGTTATTTAGACTAGCTTAATTCTCTCCTTAGAAAAATAGAAGGTAGATTTTTATCGTTAAGCAAGAGAGCACCTAATTCTCTCTTACACTACGATATTGATTGATCAAGCAAAAAGCATGTCTTTGCACTTTTCAGCCTGTTTTTAATATCTTATCGTGTTGTTACATTGAAACATTCAATTGATTCGAAATAATTTATTGTGGAGGTACAGGAGGTTTGTAACAACCGGCAGTGCACCCATAGTACAGGCCCGTAGCCAGGGGGGGTGCGACGGGTGCGTCCGCACCCCCCCCCCCCCCCTCCACGAGCCTTGGAAGTCCGCTCTTTGTGAAAAAAGTATAAAAATAAATAAATAAAGGGAAATGGTATTTCTGTACTTCGTCTATTCACCTTCAATAGGTCCACCATTTGAAGATTCGTGTGGAATATTTTTGACCAAATTGAGTGATTCTAGGTTCATATTAACGATACATTCTAACTAATGCCGTTCATAGTCAGCAAACCGACTTTGGCTGATTTATGTAATAGCCATTTGACACCGAAATAAAGATATCTATCTTTTTCCAGTCTTCCTTTAAAGAACTGCCGTTATTGTTAGTTAAATAAATTGTAAATTATGTTTACAAGGTTCTGTTTCTAAAACTACGGTTTGAATTTAAAATGTACCAGAATTATTGTCCTTGCTACTTTCACCTTTATATGGCTTGTTTCCTAACAAACTGTCTTCAAAACGCACGAAATGCGGCCTCAGATAACCCATTTTTTCAAAATTTTCTGGTGGAGGATACCCCAGACCCCCCGATATTTGGCGCCGGCGGCGCTCATACGCACCCACCCAGCAAAAATCCTGGCTACGGGCCTGTAGTAGTCATTTCTGCATTTCCACAGGCACTGAAAGTCGTTATTTCCACTCTGAGAACAGTCTTGAACACAGCTTATGTGCTTCTTGTTGCAGTCATCGTAGCAAGCCTGGTTCTCAGCCGCAAAACTCAGTGCAGCGAAGTGTAGACAGCAGAAGATAGTGATCATCACGGACCTCATCTGTGTTAGAAAAAAAAAAGGATATTAAAAATACGATCAAAAAAAAGGGATCGATGGAACGCAGCAAAGTAACCTGTTTTTGCTTAAAATGTTTTCCTATTTTAAATATGAATAGAATAATAGAGATATTAAGGGTGACGTTATGCGGCAAACGGCAAACGCGAGCTTGCCATTCATTTTGTTACCTTTTAATCGAAATTTAAAATAAATCCCTCAGAAAAATAGGGGTTAAATCACACATTTACGACAAACGCAAACCTACTCATTTCCGCGTACAAACGCTACATTTAAACAGCAGACGGCAGAAATAGAATTTTTGCCGTTCTTGGGAAAATAAACATCATGCAAATCTCTCTATTAAATATATCTGGCATTGAGATGTTATGATTTTTAACTTTTTCAAACACTGTTTCAAAGGGTGTGGCATTTTGACATCAAAACAAAAGTGAGCGCTGTTTATGAGCCTTGTAGCTCGTCGCTATCGATTTTCAATTCCCAGCGCTTTTGATGGCATACATCACGTGACGTGGAGTATTGTCCAACCTCCCCCACCCCCCACCCACCTTGAATTTTCATTCACAGGCTATCATGGCCCAAGCATTTGTAGTTTTAGGTCGCCATGACAATTCATGGTCACCGGGACCCATTTAAACAACTCTGTGCGCAGAAGGACTCTGAGAGTAGAGGTTAGTCTTCCTTAAGTACAATAAATTTACGAGTATATTGGTTGTTCTGGATAAGCAGCGCTCCCATCCAATCCTGTAGAGGTCTGTAGATGTGTAACTAAATAGCACTAAGTGGCCGCAAACGAAAAATCATTTGAAAAGAAAAGAATTGTAACTTCAAAAGTTAAAATAAAATCTCTGAGTCACCGATTTACCGCTGCTTGTAAATATCAAGGCTGTTCATTCTTTAAAGTTAGGAAATATTTTAAATGCAACAACTTACCTTTTTTCACTTGCAAAAGCTCTGGCTTGACTCGTCGTGTTTTGATCTGTAAGAAATATATGAGAAAGATAAATCTCCAATTTGCAACTCTCAATTGTTTTTTAGCTGAAAATTAAACATTGTATTCAGAAATCAGGATAAAGTCAAAATCGCGCGCCGCTTTTCTCCACTGAGTTTCTGTAGCATGAAGCGAATTGGTATATTGTTAGTCTCAAACGAATAGCACTTTAATTTATCAGCTTAGCCCAACATTACTGTTCTCGAATCCCGGCCGCTCGATGCGGAGTTTTAGCGCGTTCCGGTATTAGCCTATATCGTGCAATCTTCAACTTATACAAGTAAATAACTGAAACGTTGTAAACGTTGTTACCAAATGGCCCTGCAGATCTTTCTACTTCCTATTGACTCACCAGGATCTCTTTGAGCTTGTGTTGAAAAGGGAGCAGAAATTCAGCCCATATATTGCTTTCATAGGCAACTGAATCAACATTAAATATCCATCGCCGGATCATTTGTTTAAAAGACCCGCCTACATTGCTACAATTGTATTAAAAGGAATAACCTTGCACAATCATATAGTTTACTTTGTCAAGTTTTATTTACCAAGTTTGCCTTAGCTGTACACACGACTGTCAATTTACGACTACATACTAACAGTTCAGTATGTCACTATTTCAGCTATGTTTTTACGCGGTGTATCACATTTTATTAAATTCTCAACCTCGGATAATGCAATTCTAGCTTTCTGATTGGTTCACTAGATCTCGGTTATCAGCCATTATACCTTCGTTTGACCTTATATGGGAAACGAGTGCGGCAAGTGCCGCTCAGTTTAAAAATTTTCCTGCGGGAAGCGAAAGTTCCATCAGAAAAATGGCAAATTTGGCGAGATTTATAAGCTTATACAAGAAATAATCGACAGTGTCTTCCCTAAAACCACACAAATACCACAAAATGCCATAGTTGACTCAACTACGTAAAACTGAAAGGATTGATGCGAAATGTTTAATTAACAATTATTCCATAAGCCCGCGTTGGATACGAGGTGGTAAATAGCCAACTCGGCGCTTCGCGCCTCGTTGGCTATTTACCACCTCGTATCCAACGCGGGCTCATGGAATAATTGTTAAGTAGTAGCCTTTAGAACAGAGATTAGTTATGCTACTGAACTATAGCACGGTAAGGCCGCCGAGACGTGGCAAGACATTCCAATTCTTCGCGTGTAGACTTCCAGCAAGCCGGGCACTGAAATCAGTATATTAAGGGTCGGGAAATTTTGGCTACTCTGTTTGACTTTGACAATTTTGGGAAAGCTGGCAAAACATGATGATGTATGATGATCGCAAACAATTGCACTTAGACTGAAACTGTCTTAACTGGCTTTATAATCAGCTGCCCCAGAACCTGTTTTTACTGTACCACTGACATCAAATTTTGCAGCTCAAAATGGAAAATAGCACGTTCCATGAAAGGCAACTGGTATGGTTTACAAAAAGTGACATTTAGCCGAACGGATTCATTATCGTCTGTGTTTGGGATCAAAGCCTGAGCTTTTGTAATCCACTGTTGGGTGTACACTGTACGCATTTGCAGTAAACAAAAGTTGCCAAGAAAGTGGAAGGCTTTGAATAGTAACACAGTGAAGTACACAGCTTGTGAACGGATTTTCGTCGGCTGCTGTTTCGCTAGAAAAAGCTTCCTTACCCGCCTTTTTTCTGACGTGTGTTTTAACGTAAAGCCCCAGCCTCTTTCGAACAATCAATGATCTATCCATCTAGCTTTGGGGCTTAGTTGAGGGGAGGGGTGGGGATTTGCAAAAAAAAACTTTGACTACGACAACAAACGTAAGAAAAGTTATACATCCAATATGCAAAGCCGGCCATCTACAAAACAATCACATGAATTGGTCAAATCATTTAGGTTTTTAGAGAACCAAGACTCTGAATTTTCCCTCTTTTATGATATACACTTCAAGAGCGAAGTGAAAAAAAAATTCAGCCACTAGACCGTTTTAGCACCGATCCCAAATATTCTGTAGAACCGACTGAAGTACTTTATATGTCTCAGGGTTCTGTCTCATAATATTTTTAAACGAGATACGTCACGGGCATTTCGCAGATTTTTGATCTAACTTGTTCTGAAATTAGTGGTAGGCAACCTAACCGATGAAAAACATTATCTTTGAACATCTAAATGGAGATATGACCTTAATTTACAGGTAGAAATCAAACTAGGGCTATAAATATTGATTTTTGAAGACGCTGGGATTGTTGCAATCCATTTCCATCCAAGCCATCCGCAGTCAAAGACGCTTGTTAGCAGTTTCAGGGCTTTAATTTAAATCCGTAAAAAAGCCCTTTTAATATTGCGTAATATTGCAAACTGTTTGCTCTTGGAAGACCGAACGTTGAAGATAGACAGAGCGAACGTAACACTAAAGGTTTTTTAAATCCGGCCGTCTGCTCCTATATTAAACACACATTGAACTAGAATATAAATGGGGTTCAAATTTGTGGTACACGATACCATATCGATCGCTAAACAATACTCCACGTACTACACAAGGACGCAAGGCCATAAAAAGACTAAAAACTTTTACTAGCACAAGCACACTGGGGTTCAGTGGTATAGTCCTTTGCACGCGTTGCGGACCGATACTATTAAGGTAATAATGGTATACTATTATTCCTTGCAGCTGGATTAACTTTCCAGCCTGTAAAGGGCTACTGTTCTTTCCAAATGTTTTATTGGGATGTGGCGAAGAGGAATAACGAATTAAATGTTGTCATTTTTTAACACATAAACAACAATTGAAAATACATAATTATCACATTTGTTGTAAACTGTCATAAGTAAACCTTATGGACAGCTCCATAACACACCCGTCGCCTTCCTTTATGCACAGTTCACTTGGTCTGAAAGGAAACAAGATTAATCTATAAAACTCTACCTGTGTAATATGGAAACCTCCATAATAAGGAAACTATTTCTTGTCCCTAATGACCCTAATAGGTTTGACTGTACTATTTCAAACTAGTGGCTATGTTTCCAGACAGTATAATTAATTCTCATTATTTGTCACTTGGTCTAGGGAACATGTACAATGTGAAATTGTATTACACCATAGCCAGCCTGTTTGACTGGTTTAGAACAAAGCATACACAAAAGGGTCGGGTAGCATCTCTCACGGGTCTCGGCGCATCAATGGCTTGCTACCCTTTGAGAGAACAACAGAACAAACAATTCCCCTAGCCCCCAAAACAATAGCAACTGCTACACTAGAAGACCAGTAGAATTACAAGCTTACGCAGACTGCTACACTACTGAAACTGGAGAGTAAAAGGCAAGAGATCCCAAAATAAAGCAGTCAAATACCGTACATAAACAATATTGAATATGCCTGATATTTATTTCTAGAAATAAATGTAATTATCTAGGAGTCATAATAGTCTAAAGTTCACAAAAATGCTTCTACAAAAGAATGTGTAGTATTTATGGTTGTAATATAGGACTCAGTGAATGATGCCAAGTAGGTCTGTAACCATACAAATAATATAACAATATCAGAAGGCCTTGAAGTACATCTAGCAATCTGATTTGCTAATCAGAAGTAAGTCACATAACAGACACACAAGCAGATTGCCTTTTTCTAGATTTTCCAATGATTTCTCCATGTGATCAGGCCAACAAATGTTTTCTCCTTTCAATTATTATTATTGTTGTAGCCAATAATTACAATAAATATTTATTGTTATTAATACCAGGTACAGGGCATTAGTTATCATTGATGAAGCAAGACACTCATATGTGTAAATTGGGCAAACAAAACTTTAAAGGTGCATGGGAATTATTAAAGAACACAACACAAAGACAAGACTTGCCAGGTTGAAATCCACTCCTGGAAAAGGTTTGTAAAGACTCTTACATGCAGCTACTTAAAAATATTAAAAATGTGTTGATCCAGAAAATATCCATACTCCTCCCACAGAAGGTTTTTTGGTTTGAGTCCCCCCACCCGTCTGGAAATTCCAGTTAAGCCCCATACATTCCCTTTTAAAATTTGGGCTTTTGAGACCCCCCACCCCCTCGGAATTTCCATATTTGACCTTCCATGGGGTGGGTATGGATATTTTCTGGAACTACACAATACACCAAAAATAGCAAACTGACAAAAATAATGTTGGTATTGACTAAGAAAAAAGCAATCTCCTATTTGTGTTGCCGGAAAATGATTGGGTATGATCACTATAATTAGTAAATAAACCCCTTCAGGCGACTGGTATATTGGAGGATAATGCCCGAGGCTGAAAGATTGTCCGAAAAATGAACAGTTGGCCGAGAAGCGAAGCTTCGAGGTTAACTGTGAAATTTTGAGGACAATCTTTCAGCTAGGGCATTATCCTCCAATATACCAGCAAGCCAGGAAAGGGTTTATTTATTTTATAACCTTCCGATTAATTTTTTCAACGCGCTTCATCGTGAGAAAATGGAAAAACCTACCGTGCACAATAATCACGGCATAATTTAGTTAAAATAAATGCAAGTCAATAGGTTTCGAATTTGATTTTATTAAAACATTAGACCTGAAAAGGTCACTTTTACCTTTGTTTTGCACTGCTATAAAAAAATTGGACGACGGATATCAAATCGGACAGGGTATATTGGCTGATACCCGTGGTCCGATTTTGTACCACGTGATGTGTTTGGTCCAATGAGCGCGCGCGGAAATTAATCGGTGGGTTATAATAAATAATATATCTAGAGTAAAATTGAAAACCACCATATTGAAACCACATTTTAACAAGCTTATAAATATATTTATGACTTCCAGGTGATTTTTTTATTACCCCATTTCCTAAAAAGTGTTAATAAATTTTTTGGTTACATGAAATGGATGTACAGCATGTTAAACTAGTTATGCAATGCTTTCAACTGGTATACTTTAACAATCACCCTGTGAAATCGCATGGAATATTGCCTGATACTTAGGCAAGTTGGCATCCAAGAATTTGTTGAATAATATGGATTATTTAAAACTACATGTAGCAATGGTATATTGCAATTCCTGAGTTTTGATTGGTTAACAGGAAATGGTATATGAGCTCATATACCATTGACCACAAATATCCTAGCCGACACGCGTCAACGAAAATTGTAGCTCTTTTGGGCGTTGTTAATAAAACAATTATTCCGCTCGCGCTTGTTGGATATGAAATCGTTATAGCCAACTCATATCCAACGTGCGCTCGTGGAATTATTGTTAAATACCCATGAGTCACTTGTATTTTCTTGGTATACAAGAAAACACAAGTGACATGAAATTCCATAGGTACCAGGAGAAAGTGTTGCATAACTATTTCTGCGCTCATCACATGTAATACTAACTACATGTAAATTTCATCAGGATTAAATGGCCACTTCATCAACACAGTCATAGCTTGTTATAAGTATTATTCAACAAGTTGTTGTGATTCCCAATGTTTCACTAAGTGCTGCTCAACTACACTATCACTCCACTCAATCTCACAGAATATTGTCTGCAAAGTAATATATTTATAATAATTATTGTACTTTACCTATACTAGTTAAAATGTATTTGAGAGAACTAAAAATTCTTTAAAAACATCACCTGTGGCATGGCTTTACACAAATGTTAGAGTTCTATCAAAATAACTAGGTACGTTTGATTGTATCAGGCTACACTGTAACTTCACGGTTTGTAATGTAAGCAGGGAAGTACTGTCTGTTTTTTGAAATGCAAATGCCATATCCAACCCCCCTCTAGAAACAAGTAAAATAAAAAAATATTATAAATTCAGTGTTATAACATACACATCCATTACAGTATACTAGGCCTCAGAATGATGCCTCCAAATAACCTTCTTCCTGTACTTGCAGTTCAACTTCTGATGTTTTCAGACTAAGTCTTTTGACTGTCTCATACCCCAGTACCATTGCAATACTTGAGGGTACCATGGACAGTATTCTGGCTGACAGTCCTTTTGTTAACCCCTTAGGTCCTTCCTCTTGCAGAAGAGAACAGAACATCTGTAGGACCAATTTTGATTTTCCTCCACCAACCTTCAAAATAAAAGACTTCAGTTATCTCTGAATGGTTCTAAAATAACATTTTAGACTATGAGCCTAAGTTTTGTATGAGTGAATATTCACTATACACAGCCAAGCTGACTATTTGCTCAAAGAAAATTTTAGGCTCATAGTCTAAGGATCGTAGTCCAAAACCTAAAATTTTACGTGTTTTAAAGCCAAAAATCAAGACTAATTTTTCCTTTTAATGGCAGTGCACATGTGATCATGTTCTCTTTAGCAGTGACTAGACAGCAATGGGAGAATGAAACAGATTGGTTGATTTTCAACAAAACACAGGAAGTGTCCATAAATTGTTATTAATTATTCATTGGCTTACAATCCCTGGCTAATTCCAGCTAACCGGCTAGCATTGACAAAAATTTGGAAGAAGTTTCTCTTATGGATGATTGACAAAATACTTATTGAACAATTGATGCCAATTGTCCAACAATAGAAAAATTATTGCACAAGCTAGAAAACATAAAATGGCCACTAGGTTTGGAAATTATGACAAAAAATTTCTGAATTATTAAAGATAATAAAGAAAGCAAATGCACAAGGGAAGTCCCTTTATTTTTAAAGCTTATCTTCAGGAGAAAAGCATCCAAAGTCCAGCAACAGCCGAGAAAGTGGCCATGGTTTTGTTAAATATATTTTTGTGTTTTTATAGCTCTGGAAATATTTTGAATGAATAATAAAACAATTATTGAATTTGGCCTTTCATATGATAATTATGAAGAATTACCAGAAGGCAGATATTGGAGGGTGTTCCGCAATCTGCATAATTAACGATTATTCACCGAAGTGGAGGTGAATAGTGGTTGATATTAATATCCACCACTTTCACCGACACTGAGGTGAATAATTGTTTTAGTATATACCACACAAGTTGAATAACTAGCGGACCAAAACATTACTATCGGTACCGAAAGCGACACGTGAAGCCATTTTGTTTCCCTCCTGCTGCTCGGAGGTGAATAGTACTTTGCTAATCACCTCCGAGTTAACCAATCAGCACGGGCAGAAAGAACTATTCACTTGTGTGGTATATACTAATTCTTCATATCATTCTCAGCCTTATCCAACAATAATTGCTAAATATTAGTATTTAAAGGGTCATGTTTAGCTTCACGTTTATAGAGTTGTGTATGTTCATGGGCAACAGCTTAGTACTCGGAATGGCAACAGACAAGCTTTATCCTTTGACTGGAAAAGACAAAATTATTATTAAAAAAAATCAGTTTGACGGGTCGAAAAAAAAATTCATGAAACCAGAGAAAGCAAGCCACATCACTACAATTTGTAATTACTGCCATACTGAATCAAGTACAATAATTTATGATCAATTTGAAACTTGAACATTCTCCCCCCTGCACCAATCCCCCTCCTCAGGCATTTGAACTTTTAAAGGTCGTACTTTAGTGCTGTTTAGACTCATCAATTGTCACCAACAATGGTAAAAGCATGCAATTCCCCTGGCCAAATAAAAAAAAAAAAATAGTTTAATTTGAAACTTACACAGTTGAACTTCTTTACACAAACACCAGAGTGGCAGGAAAGAGTGTCGGCCACCAAACGACCCACAGTGGGCTGGCATACAGGCAACAGTTGGCTTACAGATGACCAACAGTTGGCTGACAGACAACTCACAGTCGTCTGACAGACAACCAACAGTACATGTGAGTTAAGGGTAGCTGTTATTAACAAATACCAGAGTGTCCATATTATGGAGGTGTTTGTATATTACTGTGGTAGCCGAGTTCTGATGACTCTCAGTCTTTTTTGGATCAAATAAGCTGTCTTTAATAGGGAGATGTCCGTAAGGAGAAGAATGACTGTATAGGAAAGGTTAAAAAACATGTATCCCACTGTACCAACACAAAAGTTACAGATCCCTATCCGTGGGTTGGTTCCTGGAAATGGTTCACGGGACTGCCATTAACTTTTAAACTACATGTACATGTACAGTGTTTGTACCTGTTGGTTTTAATGTATCACCTGTGACATTTGCCTGCATTTTCTGAGAAAATTTGTTTTCTAATAGTAATCAAGGTTATAGCCATCAAGTCAAAGTAAAGACTTGTAACTCAAGCTGTAACATGTGTTACGGGTTACTTAACAATTATTCATCGAGGTGGAGGTGAATAGTGGTGGATATTTACCGGGAAGCGGCGAGGTAAAATAATATCCATCACTTTCACAGACACTGAGGTGAATGATTGTTTCAGTATATACCACAGAAGCTGAATACATGTAACTAGCGGACCAAAACATTACTTTCGGTAACCAAAGGAACACAGGAAGCCATCTGTTTTTTCTCTTCGGCTGCTCGGAGGTGAGTGTTACTTTGCTTATCATCTCCAAGTTAACCAATCAACGCATGCAGAAAGCACTATTCACTTGTGTGGCATATACATGTACTAATTAACTATTCACCGAAGTGGAGGCTTCGCGGCTCGGTAAATATCCACCACTTTCACCGACACTGAGGTGAATAATAATATTATTGTTTTAGTATATACCACACAAGTTGAATAACTAACGGACAAAAACATTACTTTCGGTACACAAAGTGACGTGCAAAGCCATTTTGCTTCTCTTCTGCTGCTTGGAGGTGAATAGTACTAATTGCTAATCACCTCCGAGTTAACCAATCAGCGCACATGGAAAGCACTATTCACTTGTGTGGTATATACTAAAGCTCTTTATTGACAGCCCTGGTACACAAAGTCAAACCTCCACTTAAGCCTACCCCATGACGGCTTTTTAAAATAGGAAGGTTCAGCTTAAGTCAAATGTCTGGGATATGGCTGGTGGGCGGGTGATGGGGGTGATGTTGAAGTTCCATATTAATCGGCATATAACATAATCAAAGAAAGGGCAACAAACCTGTAATCGAGTTCTCATTATATCCAAAGGATTTGTTAGGGTAGCTGTGGTGAAGCCAGCCATAGAACCAGCTATGGCCAGGACAAGCATGTGGGGTGTTCCTGACAGCACTATACTACCCACCAGTCCTGTGTACATACCATAAGAGGCCCACCAAATAGCGCTGCTAGGCCCATAAGTCATAAGAGAAATCAAGTAACCTCTATAGAGTCCAAGGGGTCCCTCAGATTGTACCATTTCTTTTATGATTGTTGAAGCTCCTTTTAATTTCGCCGTGTTTTCTCCCTGACCTTGAACCATCATTTTCTGAGAAACAATATCAACGGGAACTGTAATAGTTTGTCCTACTAATGAGGCACAGCCACCGGCCAGAAAGCCTCTCACAGCATTATTGTATTCTTTCGTTCTTGTGCGAACCAGTTCTAATGTTGTGATGTAAAACTGTCCGGAGAGAAGACCAAAGCTGCTTACAAGAAATCCTTTGTAAAGCCCTCGTATACCTTCAAAGCGTATCACTTTAACAAAAGCATCAAATGATCCTTTATAAAGTGCGTTCTTTCGTTGCACTTGAAGGCGGGTTTTGACCAAATTAGCTGGATACAATAACGCCCGAATTCCAAGGAACAAAGTCGGACCAAAGAAATAAAATTTGCTCTTGTCCATCTCCTCCCATTCGATGTGTCTAACTTGTTCTGGCATTTTGAATAATTCTTCTTACTATTTATACTATTTTTCTCGTCATCAAGCAAAGCATTGGGAAACACGTAGCTCTGTTTTTCTTGCGATTGCGGAAGATTTGCAGGATTTGAGATACACGACCGCCATTTTGCATTGTTTCTCTGGTCAGCGGACTTTGTGCCTCACGATCACGTGAAACTCGCCGGTTTTCACGTGCCTAGAACCCAGGGTCCATAGAGGCAGGCACCAGACAGTTGACCCCAACGCAAGGGCACCCCAGGTTGTCAGAGGACTGTTTGGGTGTCCATCTACTAATTTATTTTCAGTTATGCTATGCACAAAACGGATTTTAATGTCTTACAATTTTAAAAGCTGAAAATGCTAATTAAGAACTGATAGTTTATGTGCTCTGGAGTGAAAGCGAGTTATATTGATGGTTGACTCTAGTTTATTTCTCGTTTATTCCTATGGATGCCATATTGGAGCCCCAAACAGGGACACCAAAACGGCGGCTATAAACCATATACAGTAAATTTCCCTGGAATTATTTTAGCAATAACTCTACATCTACATTTATAACTTGCTGTTACCTGACCCAGAACAGATGGCTGAGTAGGTGCACGACTTTTTTAAAAGCCAATAACAGAGCATAGTGAAGCACTCAATTAAACTGTACAGGAAACTATGGTTTCTTTATTCAGTAATGCTAAGAAATGTTAGTTTAATTACCTAAAGCTCGTAAAATATCATTTTATCCAAAACCGTGCAATAATGCAACATCAAAATTATTTCTATCCTTACTAACACTGTATACTATTAAAGAGCCAGTGTCAACCAGAATGATTTGATCTGCTTTGTGTGCTTGTGTGAAGGAGTTAATCGCATTCTGACTAGCACGGTTTGTTCAAAAATACACTGTGATATATGGAAACCATTTCAGAAAGCTTATGGCACCGACTAAAGAAGCACTTCGAAGCACTTGAGAAAATGGTGGATTTTTCTTATATCAAACATGTACCCTGGCGCCCAAAGCATCAGGGATGAAAATGGCTCTTTAAAAAATGCACTTGTGAAACGACACGTATATAAGCATAAAAACGCTGTAATGAGACTTAATTACTGATTTCAGGTGAAATATCACTTTACAGAAAACGAAACAAAAGATTATAAGATATCAAAATCACGAATCACTCGCCCGACATCACTTCATTGTTAATTCTCTACAAACGGACAACAGCAAGAAGTGCGCATGCCAGCAAAGCGAAAGAGCTGATCACAAAATTGGAGCCAGCATTACACATGTCCTCTTCACAACAGGTCATATCGCAAGTAGAATCAGCTTCGGAACATGTCTGGTAGAAGACATGCGCGTCTTTTTTGTCGCACTGGCTTTTTGTAGCACATCCTTTGCTGTATGTCTTCAGCTGGACATCAGAATCTTTGTGGGTGACATCTGTGGATATCTTGTAACACTGATCGTCTTCATTGCGGCATGTTTTAGGTTTGGCCGTTTCACACTCTTTCATTGATGTGCATTGGTAGCACTTCCTGTGCTTGAAACCTGGAAAAGGATGAAAGAAATTAAATTCACTGATCGTAATGGAAAGATTATTTAAAGGTGTAGTATGCCTGGTATGGATTGAATGCGTTAAAGCAAACAATTGCAGTGACCTGAAGTCGCCAGTACAGTTTAGAAACGAGAAGGAATCTGGGGCAAGCCACATCTTGTCGTGGTTTGTAGGATCATAACTAGGGACAACACAAAAGACAGGAAGCCATATTGTCACCAGTAACAGTCCCACAAGCCACTGCGAGATGATACTCACCTAAGATTTCTTCTCGTTTCTGAATTTGCGAATTTGGTCCCCTGGCAACTCTCTGGTGTGGGGGGAGGGGAGGGGGAGGGAACCTCTGTACTGGGGTAGCATCCCAACCAGTTGCTGTTGCAATAAGCTTCTAGTCGCTTCACTGAAAATCAGGATAAACTCCGGCAGTATGGGCCTCATTCTCGTTCCCAGAGGCCGCGATCCTTCTGGTCTGCGCCAGGAATCGAGACCTCTGGCCGCTCCCAATTTCTGAGTATGCGCAGAGTACTCGTTCTGTGTTTTTCAGCCAATCAGATTTCTCATATTTGACAATGAGTCCGTGAATCGCGGACTTCCGGTTTTGGAGGCGGCCAGAGGTCTCGATTCCTGGCGCAGACCAGAAGGATCGCGGCCTCTGGGGACGAGAATGTATGGGCCTCGTAAACCCAATAAAAAAGTATCTTACGATTATATTGTTAAACTCAGTTGCCTAATGGTCTAACTATCTTAACATTTCTTGTCAAAGACTTCCGACTTTTCAGTTTTTTTTCAGTGATTGTCTGTAGAGAAAACAGTTGTCTTAAGGATGGACCACAAAATGCAACGTCAGCGTTCAAGTTTAAGGGAACATGAAAAGCTAACATTTTTTTAGTCTAATTTTCAATTGCCAGATTTGGGACCCACCTTTAGAATACGGCGTGACGCACTTATTGCCAGTACAGCATGTGGCGTTACATGAGATCTGCGATTTCTCATTCGCCACCTCAGCACAGGCAGATTGAGCAGCTTGACAGTCAAGTGGCTTGGCACAACCAAACAGGAAATGCATGCTGTCGGCACTGTTTACCACCATGGATGCACAACTAGTGAAACCATCAGCACAGATCTCTGTCCCTGCTTCGCTGTTACATTGCGTCAAGTCCCCTGAGCATTTATAACACTGCAGAGAGTATCCTGTGTGGACACGAGAAATGAATTAGAATTGTTATATAGTTGGAGGACTCACGGTGGACAGAGACTGAAAAATAAAGCATATAATGTTTTTTTGAGACGCGATGGCCTAATAGTTAGGTCCGGGTTCGAGCCTTGGACAGGGTCATTGTGTTGTGTTCTTGGTCAAGACACTTAACTCTCATAGTGCCTCTCTTCACCCAGGTGTATACATGGGTACCGGCGGACTTACTACTGGGGGTAAGCCAGCGATGGACTAGTATCCCTTCCAGGGGGGAGTAGAAAGACTCCAAGTCGCTTCATGCTATACTACTGTAACCGGTATAAGCTCCGGCCTGATGGACCACTAGGCTCGAACGCAGATTGTACCTTTTAAGCCTTTTAAGAATGTTGAGGCTGATATTTGCCCCCAAATTTGAGAAAATGTATGGGCTAAAATGAGAATATCCTCAGGATCAGCACAATTTTACGCGTTCTTATATAAAAAGAGTGTGTTTGGGTAAGTTGTTCCTAAGCATGCGTTCAGTTGTTCACCGTTGCTGTTGCCGACGTTTTATTTATCACTGTTACAAAAGGTGTTTGAACGCTTGTCAAACGACGTTAGAAAGTAAAAATGAGCAGGAACAAAGGAAACTTTTGACCAAATTGTTGTTTGAAACTTTATCTATAACAAAGCTATTTCCCAAAATTTAAGGTGGCTCTGAAACCACTAGATAGAATTTTTTTTAACTTTGCAAAACGTTGCATCTTAACATGCTAATCATTATTCAATAATAAAAAATGGGGGTCACCGTACTCGTTTTTGAGTTATAAGCACTTAAAGGCAAATTTAAGGGTGTTTTTAACAGGTTAAACTGTTGCTATGGTAATCAATGACGTCATGAAAATGGCTACAACTTGTTCAGCAGTGATTGGACATTTGTTTGACATTATTATTGTAGCAGCAACTGATAACAATTTGTAGTACTGACCCATCAAAGTTTAAGAACTGGAACAGTGCTGGAACCATTGTGAGCCTCCTTAAATCACTTTTAAATTTTATCACAATATTCATTTTGTGATAGGTCTGAAGAATTAGCAGTTTACATTTCATAAACTTGATGACGCCAGAGCAGTCTGGTAAAAAACTCAAACTTGAGACCAAAAAAGGAAGTAAATGAAAGAGACAAGGATGTTTTTCATCTCGTTTAGGGTGTAAATTTCTGATTTTTGGTCTCACTTAGGGTGTTCCGGGCAAAATGCCAATATTTTTAACCGTCAAGGTCTTGTCTAGGCAGAGTCGCACGAGACGAAATATAGATAAATTCTACTTTTAGTATTTTCGTATCTTTTAGGGGTCCACAAAAAACTTGCCAATGTACCGCGCCCAGATTGGTTTCCTTTGGTGGTTTAATTCCAAAAATTTCCAACAAGCACTGCTCCCGTCTGTTTCATATGCCACTACACTGTTCAGAGCACTCTATTTTTTCGTGTTTTTCCTCGATCGTTGGACGCGGGGAAAGAGCAGCGAGTGAACTGGACACCAACGCAAAACGAGAGGCGCGAAGGGGTGGGAGCGGGGGACGGGAAGCGAAAAAATAGCTCCCTACACCCAGCCCGGTGCTTCGCGCTCGCTTTGCTCGCCGACTTTTTCGCGTTATCTTGTGTTGAAAAACAGAGAGGCTGTGAACAGTCTAAGAAGCCGCATCTGGACAAAAGGGAGAGAAATGCTCTGGCAGTACAATCAAAAGACTCCTTTGTGATAACTATAAAACTTTTCTAAAAATATTCATGTCTCCACGCCCGGTAGTTAGTATTAATTTTGCCATGTTCTCTCTGGCATGGTTTGGTACTTCAAGTCGTTCTCAGGCCCTTCGCCGGTTCTGCTTGCAAGCTTGGAGAACTCAACCATGTCTTGCTGTTCACTATATTCGAGTAATCAAAGTGCGGGAAAGGGCTTAAACTTTTGTTTTTATGAAGTGATCAAGATAATTTATATTCTTTACGTAGTAGAAAGTATGTTCGCTGCATTAGGCTTTTTTGTTATGGATTAAAACCGAACCAAATGGAAAAATCAGCATGATACTGTTGTGGGGTTCCGCAATGTAAGCGCACATATGCAAATCTGAAGCTTATAACTTGTAGTTCGGTCTTTATATTCCATTGTTCAACACATCTTGTTATTAACATGTAAATTGCACAAATCTACTTTGAAATAAAACGTTTCTGGTCGGTACATCGACGGTTTTATCGTACATCCGAATTTTTTGGCACAAAATCTGTAACTTCTGTGACTCAAGTGTATTTAGCTGTGTAGATTGTTGAGTATCAAGAAAGCTAAACTTTACTTTACTCGGGTTTTGGAGCTTCTCACTAAAGGCACTATAACCAATTCTACTGGCTGACAAGTAAATTATAGCCGGGCCGCGTAGAACGTTATTATGAGTTGCCTCACCTGGTGGCATTAAGTCTTATTTCAGTTTGCGCATACGTTTGTTCAATTTGTATTTGAATTGACTTTAAATAATTGACTACAAAGAACTTCTGACTGAGGAATCCAACTGATTTCACATATGCTGTCTATTCCAGAGTTGCCTCGTTAAATTACGTGATCAAAGCGTCTTCACGATTATGCAACTTAATAACATTCACTGAAACTGTTTGATATGATCTACTTACCAAATTTCACGAAAGCAAACAGAACGAAAATGACCACGAACGTTGAGTTAGTCATATTTAGTCAGGATAACTTTCCACAGCACAAGCCGCCAATAATGTAGCTTAATGTTGGATGGAGATTCTTTGAACGTCGTAAAATTTCACTGCAGCCCACGTACGCTTGCCTCCGTATATTGCCTGACGTTTCGCTGTGTGAGCACTTGGTATTTTTCTTTTTGTTTCAACGGATCGTTTCTAAGCAGTCATAACAATTACGCATGCATATTTCAGACCATTTCATAATGATCACTTGAGGAGTAAACCCTCTGGGCATTTCTGTCGGTATTTCAGGAGCTGTAAAAGAGAGTAAAGTCGAATATCACATCTCAAGTATATGTTCCGGATCTGTTGTAAAATTACTTGATTACCAATGATTTTAGGAGCTGCTGACGGAAAATACCATTCACGGGAAACTGTCAAGTGGGGTAAGTGGAAATAAATAAAATGTTTGTTTCAAACGTCATTGAACAAGTGAGGAGGTGATTAAACTTCATCTTCCCTTCCCCTTAAAACAGGGCGCAATCCATAAAATACTTCTCCACCCCCCCCGAATACGAAATTTATAAAAGCCTTCCTCCCCATTTGAACAAACGCGCTCCCTCCCCTCCCTCTTGTAAAGCACTGATAGTATGCTACACTCTTTTTTTATAAGAACGTCGAGGTTGAGATTTACCAAAATTTTGAGAACATGCTAGAACTTACCCAGGCTGAGAGTCGAAGAACGTTTTTCTAGTTAAATGAGCAGTATAATAAATATAAAACCGTGGTCTGACAGAACGATTAACTCAGTGCTTAAAAGGAATTACCTTAACATTAACAATGTTGTTCTCTTATTGCATGATACACTATGAAGAGGGTCTGAATAGTGTGTGTGTGTGTGTGTGTGGGGGGGGGGGGGGGGGGGGGGTCCACATGTTGGTTGTCCGTTAAAATTTGATTACTTTGTCGGTTATCGGTTAAAATTATCGACCTTTGTCGTTTGTCGGTAAATCTCAGTTTTATTTTTTTTGTCGCTAGTCTGTAATTTTTTCCTCGTTTTGTCGGTAGTCAGTAACATTTTTTGCCCTTTGTCGCTAGTTGGTTAACCCCATTCAGACGCTCTATGAAGACTACGAAGAACACTTTATAGTCGAACTTCTTTGATACACTCCTGGACACGTCCACATTGATAATAAGAACGTTTTCAGCCTTAAATCGTAAAAAAAAATAAGAACGCTCAGCCTCAGGCGCAAAATAAGACGTTTTTGTGTATATATAAAAAAAGAGTGTAGTGCGAAAGAAGGGCTAACGCTCGAAAAGTAGCCTTTTTGAATAAAGAGTGGTGCTATCATTTCATTGCCAAGACAACTGTCAGCTTAAAGTCGATTTTATAGCTATGGTTGTTATAATCGGTTTCCCGATTTTGTTCCATTTTCAGTGGCAGCTATATAAAAAGTGAACTGTTTGTCTGTTGCAGTTTTGTTGATAAAATTAATACCTTTGTACGGCTGAGAAATATTTCCTATCACGTTCTCTTTGGCATAACATGCTTTGTTTAAAACCCGTCCATCTCTCTCCCATTCCAAAAAAAGTTTGTTGGTAATTCTCTCCGAAATTGGGTTTTGTGGAAAAATAGAATGTTGCTCAGAAAGGCTGTGTCGATTTTCCAGGATCTAGGTTTCAGGCTAGAACATCCTCAGAAACACAGGAAGAAATAAATCAGGTCAAGCTAAAGATAACGCTTTTGTTCCCCGCTTACCCTCGTCCCGAGTAAATTATCCCCAGGGTCGCCGAAGATTGAACGGAAGCGGGAAATGAACAGAACTGAGACAAAAGTGTTACAACAACGTTGCGTTTATTTATTGCACAAGCAAATATCTAAGGTTAATACTGATACATTATTGTACATCAGACTATATCGGAGTGGGATTCAGCTAGAAAGTGCAGTTAAAAAAGATGATACGATTTTCTCTCGATTCGAAAGTAATTCGCATTTGTCTTGGTATATACTACGTAAAATGCCTTGCATTGGTTTACTGATCTTTACTACGCAAAATGATTGGTAAAAATCTCGCGCCACTTTCTCAACCAATCGTCGGAACTAAAACCAAAACTAATTAATTGTAATTCGTTCTTTCGCACATTTTTTCCCGCGCTTTACGCCACCAGCTCCATGTGTTTGCTTCAAGGCGTGATAGGTTCAGTGGATTGTTATTGTCCTTTGTGATTGGCCAGAATGGTTATTTTGGTTTTGGTTTTACGACACTCAATCGAAAATCGCTCTATGCGCAAAAGAAATACCTAAGTTTGCTCAATAATCAGGCATTTCACGAAGTCTTAACCAATATGAGTATCATTACAGTTTTCAGACATTTTCCCGTCCCCTATATAATTCAGCAAATAAGAGAATGTAGTTTTAATTCAGGGCGCTTTTCAGGCCCTTGTGAAGGCTGTCTAACAACAAGACATTTTAACATTCGAATCTGTTTTTTACTAGAATTACCATCTGTAACGTAGTCTTTAATTTAATAAGAAAAAAAAAAACGGAGGCGCCTTCATCTGGGTTACAATACACTTCTCCTGGCTTCAAAGAATACTTCATGTAATGCACCTTATGGAGTCTAAACTTCATGACATTTCGTTACAAAATCAAAAAAAAGTACGTTACTTCTAATCCAAGTCCTAACTGCGAAAAAAAAAATTGTGCATTGTTACAAAATAAGTAAAAGAGAGTCTTGCTACCTGCAGCTGTAGTTATAAATGAAATATACACACAGTACCACACTTCTTACATGAAAACGACAACCATAAGCACGCTTATAAACATAAACGTGACGCTGACAGTAGAAAATGAGCCCGCATTACACAGGTCGTTTGAACAGCACAGGTTGTCACAGGTGTCATCATCCCCACATTCCTGCAGGAAAAAGTCCTTGTCTTTCTTGCAGGTAGCTTCTGTACGGCATCCTTTTCTGTACACCATGAGTTTCTGGTCTTCCATCACCAGCTCTGATGTGAACTTGGCGCATCTGTCTTCGCCGCTGCTGCAGGTTACAGCTTTACTATTCTGAATGCAGTGTTCCATAGACATGGCACTGTGGCACTCAAAGCACCTCAAGTTTGTCACTGTGAATAAATTTTTGAAAGTTCACTTGCTAATTATTGTGACAGTTCGAATCCCCTTTCCCGTCCCTCCGAATGTCGGATGCAAAACGTATTCCAGTAATAAGCACCCTCTTCAACAAAATATATCTAGTCATATTTAAATTCATCTCTTGAATTACGATAATTATTTCCAACTATACATGCTTTCCCCGTAGGCAGTACTCATTTCATTTGAGCATACTTGGTAGATAGGACCAACTATGATTTCAGTTAGTCCTCCACATTTAATTTTCTTACAAGCAGTTAGGTGACGGGGAAAAAATAATCATCGACCATGAATGCATTACAATATTCTCCAAACAGTGTTAAGAAACATGTATTACATAGTAAAGCCGGAAAATTAATATTTAAAGTTTGAAATCAATTTACCTTTTGGGGGCGGTGTATTACACTTTTCTGTCAAGCAGCACTCGGCTTTGCAAGTTGTCCTTACTTGCTTTTCAGCTTCTGTACATGATTTGGTGCCGGCTTCGCAATCGTTAAGATTTGCACATCCAAGAATGACATTTTGCTCGCCGTCTTTTGTTGTCATCACTTTGCTGCACCTGTCTTGCCCTGCCAGGCAGGTCTGAGTCTTAGCTGTGACATTGTTACAGTCGTCGACGCTGCCTGAGCACTGATAACAATTCAAAGAAAGACCTGTGGATGGATGGGAGAACGACAGTCACTAACCATACCTCAACAGTCAACTAGGGTCTCACCCACCCACTCACCTCCGATCCTCTCTCGTGCGGGTACTCACGGCTTTCTCACGCACTTACTCAATCTTTCCAATAAAGGTGATAACTGCTAATGGGCCTGGGACTCAATACAGTGTGGTAAGACACCTACTACCGTACTATGCGTTGAGCCTGGGATCAACTGCTATATATTTCAAATATTTATCAATATATATTTCTTCCACGACATAACAGAAAACCCTTACGAATGTGGCGATTTAAAACTGATGGTTCGCACTTTTAATTTCGTATCAAGAGTTTAGTGCGCACGCAAGAGGGTGCTGATCTTATGCAGTAACTTGATATATGTTGTCCTGCTCTTTCTCGAGTGTGGAATGAAATTTACCAAGTACTTAATCGTCTAGGAGGCAATACCTTCATGCGATTTCAATGCAACCGTTTTTATATTCAACAGTACATAACACTCCTTTAATCACATCTTAAAATGAGAGTGTCATAATTTGACCATAAATTTGGCTATATAAGCAGAGGCGGAAATTTGTTGTTTTTCAAGCAAAACAGCTGTATAGTCGACACGAAGAAAAAATGCGGGAAACAGATCCGAAAATAGAACAGCATCGTCATGATGTAGGTTTCTTTTTGTTTTGTGAGCAGTTAAGCGTTTCATTTAGGTATGTCCGGGAGGGGAGGAGGAGAGCGGGACGGGGGGGGATCAGGGGAGTAGGTATACATCGATGAAGTCATAGGATAGTTATGTTACGGAAATGCAACAAGCAGTAAAGTTCTGAAATGAAATTTACCTCCTATAAGAAAACCGGAAAGTTCCCACTTACATGCATACGCAGCACATACGTTTTTGTTGGAACGAACGTTTTACATGTATATGTTTTCATGCATGCTTTCACACCAAATTTTGTTATATCTCTCAGGTCTAGATTTTTTATGATCTACGTTCTGATTAGGAAAACCGAGTGGATTTTCATCCTTGAATACTGCAACAAGAAAAATGCTCAATATGAACATATTGTAAGTTAAATATTACCGCTCTTGTAAAGCTTCTAACAAGATTTGATTGTGAACTGCTGGAGCTCTTGGGAAAAAGCCGAACCAATCTATTCTTTCGACTTACTCACATTTGATGAGGTTTCTCACGTCCTTATTCCTAAAACGCGTATTTCGAGCGACTTTGCCGTCAAATTTCGGATAATGCTTCCCAATTTCAAGTTTACCGTTCCATTAAATCATGATGTGAAACGAAATGCATAAAGCTTTTGTTATGAATAGTTTGTATTGAAATTTTGCCATTCTTTGTACTTTAATGTTGCCTTGAGAAGAATGACTCTTTCGTTGCTATATGTGTACGACGAATCCGCAAAACTGAATCGTATCAACGTAAGATCATTGGAAGACTTGAAAATGAAATCAATTGGCAATGAAGCAAGTTTCCTTTGAGTATTTTAATATTTCGTGCCGATGGACATTATTAAAGCTATTAAGATTATTGTTGTTTACTCGACACTTACCTAGTTTTGCGCAGTAAACCAGCATCAAAACAGTTAAAAGTATCTGCCTTGACTCCATCTTGAATGTTCTTCGATCAAATGGTCAGTGTTAATTGACTGTTTGGTCCAAGTTCGTAATATTTTCTTTGCTTACACCTTCCTGCCTTCTCTTGCGGTTGACAATGACGCAAAGTAACTTCACACACTCGATGATTAATATGCCGGCTTTGAACAGTCAATATCTGCTTCTTCTTTGTTCTTGGTCACGACCGTGCAATAACGGCTTGTATGCTGCATGGCGCGCCTTTATGCCGATGTTGAATATTCTCAATAGTGTTGCATAACAATGCCCGAGCTCTGTTTGATGGGTTGTTGGCGTTAACTTCGCCATGCTTGTATCAGAAATTATATCATTTTATACAAGAGAGTATGAAGTCCTCTTGTTTTATATATATGTTTTCCCAATTTATAACTTCAGGGATATATATTTAGATAGCCGTTATTCAAAACTGGAGGAATTTAATTAAATATATTATCCATTACACGTTGTTTTGTCGACGACGCAAAATTTGGACAACTCGGGATTTCAGTTGCGTATGATACTATATGATTCAGCAAAAGTAATTTATCGAATGATCGAAATCTTTTACGCAACAAATTTTGGCAGTGGGAGTTTCTTTCTTTCCTTTTTGCCTTTTGAGACCTTTTAAAATTCAGTCTTAAAAAAAGGATTTTTCAGCCGCTCCTTGTCATTCATGATAACATTTCCCATCGGGTAGCTTGTGGAAGATTGGTGACAGCCAGGTTAATAAATTGTCGTTGACGAAGCTCTAACATGATAAAAAAAAAATGTTCGAAACTTCTCTACCTTTTACCTTTATAAAGGTTTGGGTGCATGCCATTGCGTTCATCGGGATAAGTTGCGGGTACCGGGACTGTACTGCCAGTTACCGGGACAGTACACTCAGTTTTTTTTTTTCATAAGAACATATTTTATAAGAACGCTGGGGCTGAAAAAAGGAAAAGCGTAACTTGACATCAAAAGGAAAAACGTAACCTGACATCAAAAGGAAAAACGTAACTTGACATCTTAAGAACATAGCTTAGGCTGAGATTAAAATACGAACATTTTATTGCACATTTTTCCAGAGAAGTGCTTTGCGTCCAGCTTGACCCAAAAGTTGATGTGCAGTACATGGTGCAATATATCAAGGATGTGGAATGAACAACACAAACAGTAACAAGGAATATTGAGACCGATTACGAACGAGGAAAAAACAGGCTCAGTTATGTTTTGGTGGTGAGCTGGTGGTGTACAATGTCTCTACCGCACACAACGGAAGGATAAAAACTTAGATCATCAGCTTCCATTCTGGCCATGGACAACCAAGTTTACAAATAACACTACAAATCTCTGTAAGGTTATCACATCACGTTCCTCTCAGACATACTGCATAAGAGAGTTAAAAATGTTAGAAACCAAACAATAAAAGTTGTCTGTTTTCCGAATTTTTTCCGAGGTTAAAATTAGTTTTAAATCGACGTTTCGACCAGTTTCGTTGGTCTTCTTCAGGCTTGATGATCTAAACTGTCAATAGGGCGGATCGTTATTTTGCTAACGATCTGCCCTATTGAAATTTTAGACCATCAAGCCTGAACATCAGTGAAACTGGTCAAAACGCCGATTAAAAACTAATTTTAACCTCGGAAAAATCCCGGATAACATACAACTTTAAACATCACCCTAGGTCACCCTAGGGTCTTGGACGATTTTAAAAAATAACCTGGAGGCTCGCAATCGACTTACGAACCAGTTTCTTGAATACTTTCGAAGATTTCTCAAGGTAACTTGCGGGTTTCTGAGGTATTCCGAAGATCGCCGAGGCGTGAAAGGCTTCCGAAGTTTCGACGAAGTTAACGGGGGATCGTCCGAAAGAGTTTTTAATGTTTTTACGAAGGCAAATATATTTGTCACCTTTGTCAAATATACAATAAAAAAATTATCACGTGCTAACAAACTAATGTTGCCTATCGTGAAAGCTCTTGAGTAAACAGGATGTTAGACTCTTGTATTATCATATGGAATAATCTATATTTATCGAGCAGTAGATCAAGTCAGATGCAATGAACAGGCTCTCTGCAGCTGGGGCTGAAATGCGTCATTTTAATCAGCAAAACTATAACGAATAAAAAGTAGATATCGGTATTGGCGCTTTTTCTGATATCTCTGCAAAATAGTCTCAAGAAACATTTTGTCGTTTACTTATACAATTTTACTAGCAGTAAATTTAGTACGTCCAAGCGGTTAAATCACGTGACCAATTCTTTTCAGAGGTTATAAACATTATATCTTTCAAGGAAACAAAATTTGTTTAGAAACTGTCTTTTACTGCGACAATAACAAACAAATTTTACTAAAAATAAGAATCTGTCGGCATCCGTAAGTGTTTAACGGGAAGGCGGCTAAATAAAACAGTAGACATGAGTGTCGTAAGGACACCATATTGTCCATTATGCAAATTTTGCTCTACTTCGAGCAGACATTTTACAGAAGCGACGTTTAAGAACAGCACTTTCGTTTGAAGCATTTTATTCGTCTCAAGCCTTCGACCATCACATAAGTAGTTTAGTAGAATCGACGCTGTAAGCTGTTTTGCACACGGTGATGATGAAGTGTCCTTCAATTTATTTGTTGATATTTGTAATACCGGCTACCTTTGGTAAGTAGAAATGTTTGAGTATTCTAATTTGCTCCTTTTTAAAGGAAACTGAATACGCATGGCATTTTTAAGTTACCCTGTTTCGTTTCTGTTAGAGGACTTGTTCTTCTTGCCATTGAGCCAAGACACTATGGTTGTTCAGTGAAAACTACGTTCTCAAGTAGAAACAAGTAAATTACTTAGTTCTTTTCCCCTACAAAAAGAGCGGTTATTAGAAAACCTATCAATTTTTTGTTTTAAATTTAAGCGTATTTCGATTGAATTTTGATCGTTCCTTTGGCAAGTTTTCTGCTATATTCCTTCGTCGAGCGCATGCGAAATCTTCGACCAGTCAGATTTGCGCGTATGAAATTGTATATATTCGCGTAAAAGGAATCCCAGCGGCAGGGGGGGGGGGGGGGGGGGGATCCCATGTAAAAGGGTCATGGATGCTCGACATATCGCTCAGGTGTGTAAATGCACTGATCGATTTTAGTATCACATAAGGTATTGAAGATATAACGCCAATAGTTTTTACTCATCATGGTTTCATTTAGGGATGCATTAGACGAAACGAAAAAAAACGTCGTCACACTATGTTGATGGTTTAGCTATATATAGATAAAGCTGGTATGAAATCTTTAACATTCTTCATAGATGAAAGTTCGATGACGATGTTTTAAATTTCAGGCACAGTATAGTTTTTATTTGTGCGCCTATTTTACAACGGTGCCTTTTAGGGTTCGAATAAAGCTTGTGTCACCGTGCCCAGATTGGTTTCATTTAAAAGTTTATATACCCGTTCTTATAACATGGGAGTTCCCCCCGGTAAACGAATCTTGACATGTTTAACTAGTGCAGAAAAAAAAGCAAGAGTGAGAGATGTTTTATCTTGGCATGTGCATGCAATAATATTCACTTGTCCAGGTATTTTAGCGGCATTTCAAAATTGTTATTGAACGTGATAAAAACTTGCTTGCCTGATTATGCACATGTTGGTTCTCGGCGGAGAATTTCATCTTCTTGACAGAAAGTAAAAATTTACATATTTAATATCTATGTGCATGTTTATGTGTTTGTAGGTTTATCGAATATATCTTCAACATAATTGAATTTCCTTCAACTTTTCGAAATTCGTTGTAATACCAGTTGTTTTATTCTCTTACTCTGTAAATCTTCGAGAAAAATTTAAAATGTTCTATTTAATATTCCAACAAAAACAGAGGAAATTGTAGAATTTTTACCGCAAAAACCTGGGTAATATAGAAAAGGCGTGATTGAAGGCCGCTTAAGATCTAAGAAAAGTTAAATTGACTTAAGAGTCCTTATACAGGGGATAAAAAATCGAATATATGTTTTGGTAAAGGCTTTCGAGATCGAGCTAACTGTTGAACGAAACCGTACGGCACATTTCTAAAATTGCAGATTCTTTAGGCGGCGTTAGATCCAATGAGGGGTTCCATTCCAGTTATAGCAAAACATATTGCCACTCTTTGGAAGGATAGATAGATTTGAGTGATATGTTCCGACAAGCGGCCTGGCTTTGAAAGTTTGACAGCAAAGTGCAGGCCTTTCAAAATTGCGACATGACAAGATTTGAATTTCGGCCGGGGGTCGGCATACTTCCAACATCCCCCTCCATAAATTATGTCCTGTTTTCACTGATGTTCGTTTTCTTTCATCATCAGCGGAATACAAGGAGCCTATAAGCTGCTATAAGTGTGACGGCAACAACGAGGAATGTAGCCTGGCCACCATGCACGCAGATATTGAAAGATACACTGTGAGATGCATCCGAGATTACCAGAGGTGCATAACAGTTATCTTGGAGCAGGATGGAAGAAGGATAATATCAAAACGGTGCGCAAATGAAAGCATCTGTAAGAAAAAGATAAGTCACTGTGAAGGAAGTGAGCGATCCTCTGGAGGCCGACAAACCGAGAAGATGTGCTATGCCTGGTGCTGTGAAGGGTACATGTGTAATAATGGTCCGCGCCTATTCCCTGTACATCTTGTAATCATGGCTTGCTCTCTCCTGTACATCTTGTGGGCTATAAAAGCTCTTAGCTTCTAATAATGTAATTAATGTAACCGAGATTTGCAAATCCTTTCATTATAATGATGAAAAAAGTATGTTATTATAGTGTCTCTTGCTCGAATCAGAGAAAAGAGCTAGACTTGTATCCAACGTCATAAAACCGGTGCTCACGATTTTTGGTCATTTTACTGTACTTGAAATTTTCTGACAGTTAGTGTTGTCTGAATATGACATCCGAACACCTTCGATGTTAAAGATATTATCTGAATTCTGGGCTGAGGACCCCGAAGGTCTTTCCATCTCATCGGGGAAGAATAAAAGGTTAAGACGTAAGGAAAGATAAAGAACACGATCTTTTTTGCGAGCAGAACCCCGTCAACTAAAACAAACAAATACAGTATTTAAACATGCATTCCACCCTCCCAAAAGTATAAACTGGTTTAAGCTGGTAACCACTGCACGGGTGGTCCCATGGTGTAATGGTTAGCACTCTGGACTTTGAATCCAGCGATCCGAGTTCAAATCTCGGTGGGACCTTTACCTTCACCTGATATTTTTCTTTTTTTCGTGTAAAACTTTCTAACTTACCAATTCGAATAAAATAAACGACTGCATGTCGAGAACGCTGAACCACGCAGTTTATTTTATTCATATATTTATTTTTGCGCCCACTTCAAGTTATCGCCTCATTGGATGAGGATTAAACTCAAACTTGGCGCTGACTGATATGGAAGGAAAAACATCTCAAGAGAAAACATTATTCTACATATGATCTTCATTTCAAATGTTATTTGAAATAGATTCAAGGAGGCTTTATAAATATAAACTTTCACGTTATAACTTGAACTCTTGTATGCGAGATTTACTTATGTCTTTGAAAATTAAATCAAATACAAATGCACGAAAAACCTCTCACGTTCTCCTGTAGTTTATTTTCGAGGTCGTTTTGTGGGTTGCACGCACTTGTCAGGAACCCGACTGATGAAACAAACGTATATCAAAGAATAAGAATTGTGAGAGGTCCCATGGTGTAATGGTTAGCACTCTGGACTCTGAATCCAGCGACCCGAGTTCAAATCTCGGTGGGACCTAAACGTTGACTTGCCATTATTTCGTTTTTTTTTTTTTCCGTGAAGCCTTCTAACCTACCAATCCGAATTAAAAAAACTACTACGCTTTGAGAACGTGGATCACGCAATTTATTTTTTTTATTTCTTTTTGCGCCCACTTCAAGATATCGCCTGAATAAGGATGGTGATTAAACTCAAACTTGAGTTTAAGATTCAAGAAGGACTTAATATAAACTTGTTAAGACGGAATCCACCAGGAAGTCGAGTAATGTTTGTTTAAACACGGAGCGAGCCTATAAAAAGGCCCCGTGTAGCACTTTGTTGGCTTCAATCTTAAAAAGTCGTGTCAGAGTAACGGTCATGAAACAGAAGAGCTCCGCAAATTTTGCTTTTTAAATGCGATCCCATGCAGTTCATTTGTATGGAATTAACAAGCCAATATACAATATAAACTACCAGTAATTCTTTCAATACAAGCTAAAAGAAAATTTAAACAGAATTTATGCAATAATCCTGAAAATTCGAAATTGATGTCCACCACGCACAAACACTTACGACATGAAAGCTCAAACCACTCAAACAGATAATGCTAAACACATCAATGACAATCGTTTCAGTATTTTGTTTTCATGGGTCAAGGATTCAAACAACAAAGATAACAATGCTTTGGAAAAATTATCTACGTTTCGAAATTTGGCGAACTAGGAGCTACGCTCTTTACAAACTTCTTGTTATGCTATCGTGAAACGGGAATTACAATCACCAAATTCAATTTTGAAGTGACAAAATTCAAAACTACAAGTTTCGTTTGCTCTTTGGCTATCTTTTATGTGGCATATCCTTGACTAAAACCTTATTGTTCAGCAATAAGCGATTAAGTTTTCAGAAAGTGAATTTATAAATATTTATTTGTTTACTTGCAACGCATTTATCCAATGAAATTGTAATTCAGTATCGGCGCTTAGCTCAGGTCGCTTGCGGGCAAGAAATTCCGTGATTTCGCAGAACAGTCACTGAAAGCTACAGGTATCTTTCACTATTTCTAAACCTCGCTTTCGATTGTTTGGACCCAAACAACAAAACAGAGAATTTTATACACGAGAACCTTGATACTAATTCTTGTACTGCTTTGAATCTATTTTTATTTTACGAGCCAAAAAGTCTGGATCACGACAGACCAAAAGCCAGTTGTTTGCATTTCCCAACCAATGAAATCGTCTCATTGGAATTTGTGATTGGCAGGGATTGGCAGGCTGAACAGTTCAGCCTCGTTATATAGGATCGCTCCGTGTTTAAGTTGGACTTAAATCGAGTACCAGAATAATTTAAATCCTATTTCGTTATTTTCTACCCTAAATAAAATGTAAATATATAAGTAATTATCCGTACTTACTTACTTAGGCCCGTCGCTCCAGGTGGAGCATAGGCCCGAGCATAGGCCATTAACAACAGCTCACCAGCGAACTCTAACTTGGGTTGTTCGCACAACTTCTTTCCAGGTGTAGCCCATCATCCTAAGCTCTGTATCTGTGTCGCGTCTCCAGCTGTTTTTGGGTCGTCCTCTTCTTCTCTTCCCTTGTGGGTTCCAGGTCAGGGCCTGACGAGTGATGTTACTTGCTTCTTTGCGCAGGGTATGGCCAATCCAGCCCCACTTTCTTTCTACTGGCTCTTGATCACCTCGCTGCCACAGTTCCTCGTTGCGAATTTTCACAGGCCACCAGATGTTTAGGATACGTCTCAGGCAACTGTTTATGAATGTTTGGATCTTCTGTAGTGCCTTCTTTGTGCGTCTCCACGTCTCTGACCCATAAAGGAGAACCGATTTAACATTTGAATTGAAGATGCGAAGCTTGGTTTCAGTCCTGATTTCCTTCGACTTCACGATGTTTCTGAGCATGTTAAATTCTGCCCTTGCCTTGCCAATTCTTGCTCCTACATCTACAACTGTACCTCCTTCTTTGTCAATAACACTGCCGCAAGGTATACGTATGTGAACGAGTCCACCTCCTCTAGCTGCTCTCCTCCTACTGTGATTGGATTCTCATTGGTGGTGTTGATCCTCGTGACCTTTGATTTACCCCTGTTGAGCTTTAAACCAGTCTTTTCTGATGTTACTGCCAATCTGGTGGTCTTGCCCTGCATCTGGTCATGGTTATGTGAGAAAAGAGCCAGATCGTCGGCGTAGTCTAAGTCCTCCAGCTGTGTCCAAGGGTCCATTGAATCACATTCTTCTTTCCCTCGATCGGTGGTGGTTCTCATATAATCGAGTCAATAACAAGAAGAAACATGAAAGGTGATAGTAAGCATCCTTGACGGACATCAGTCCTGACATTGAAGCAATTTGAGAGCTGGCCTCTGTGCACCACTCTGCATGACATTCCCTCATAAGTTCGCTGAATGAGTGTTATGATCTTTTCTGGTATGCCATAGTGTTTAAGTAGCTTCCACACTGTTTCTCTGTCCACACTATCAAAGGCCTTCTCATAGTCAATAAAATTGACGTAAAGAGACGAGTTCCACTCCAGGGATTGCTCTACTATTGTGAAGAGTGGCAATATGATCTGTGCATGACCTGTCCTGTCTAAAGCCAGCTTGCTGATCTCGTAGTCGACTGTCGACTGCTGCTTTCATTCGTTCTAAAAGAATTCTGTTTATGACTTTGCCTGGAATCGATAAAAGTGTGATGCCCCTGTAATTAGCACAGACCCTCGAGTCTCCTTTCTTCGATAGTTTTATGAGAAGCCCTTCTTTCCAGTCCCTTGGAATCTCTTCCTCCTCCCAGATGTTTTCGAATAGACTAAGAGAATTTCAGTGGAAGTGCCTATGTCTACCTTGAGAGCTCCTACAGGAACACCATCTATCCCAGCTGCCCTTCCATTCTTCAGTGCCTGGATTGCTTTTCTAATCTCTTGCCGTGATGATTTAGCGCAATTAATAGACAGCTCTGTCTCTGCTGGTGGTATATCTGGGGGGTCTTCTGGACCTGGTCTATTAAGGAGCTCACTGAAATGCTCCACCCATCTCTTTAGCTGTTCCTCTGTTGATGTCAACGTTTTCCCCTGCTTGTCTTTAATTGGCTTGTCTGTCACTTAATATCTTGCAGCAAGGTTCTTAGTTGTATTGTAGAGCTCTTTCATATTCCTCCTTGCTGCTGCTTCCTCCGCTTGCCTGGCTAGATTGTCGATGTGGCTCCTCTTATCTCTCTTTATGCTCCTCCTCACCTCTTGGTGGGCCCTTGTGTACTGCTGTTGTGCTGCTGCCTTACTTGCTCTTGTTCTACACGTGTTCAATATGGCCTTCTTCTTCCTTCTCTCTTGTATCTTCTGCAGAGTTTCTGCTGTCATCCAGTCCTTATGTTGGGTTGTTTTCCTGCCAACAGTCTCTTTGCATGTCTCAGTCCACACCTTCTTTATCTGCTGCCACTTCTCCTCAAGCTGCGCGTTTTCATCATCATAAAGCTGCTGGAGCACCTGGTACCTGTTGGCGAGGTTGATCTTGAACATATCTGCAGTCTCCTTGTCCCTCAACAGGTCCACATTATACCTTGTTCTAGTGGTTTTAGAAGGTGGTTTGCAGCGCTTTAGGCTTAGCTTGAGAGTCATTAATATTTTATCATTATTATTTTACTTGTCTTCATTATTTTGTATTTACTGACTAGCTATCTTATCGGCTATGATGTTCTTGTAATATGTAATTAATGTAACCCAGACTTGCAGACCATTTCATTATAATGTTAATATAGTGTCTCTATTTGCTTGAATCAGAGAAAGGAGTAGACTGTATCCACTGTCATAAAACCGGTGCTTACGATGCAATATGAAAGCTTGGTCATTTCACTGTACCTGAAATTTTCTGACAGTTAGTGTTGTCCGAATATTATATCCGAACACCTTCGAAGTTAAAGATATTATCTGAATTCTGGGCTGAGGACGCTGGAGGGCTTTCCATCTCATCGGGGACGTAAGGGAAGATAAAGAACACGATCTTTTTTGCTAGCAGAACCCCGTCAACTAAAACAAATAAATACAATATTTCAACATGCATTCCACCCTCCCAAAACTATAGTGGTTTGTAGTTAAAAGCTGGTTTGGTTTCGTACAACTGCACAGGTGGTCCCATGGTGTAACGGTTAGCACTCTGGACTTTGAATCCAGCGATCCGAGTTCAAATCTCGGTGGGACCTTTACTTTAACATGTTATTTTTCTTTTTTTCGTGTGAGACTTTCTAACTTACCAATTCTTATAAAATAAACGACTACGTGTCGAGAACGCTGAACCACGCAGTTTATTTTATTCATCTATTTATTTTTGCGCCCACTTCAAGTTATCGCCTCATTGGATGAGGATTAAACTCAAACTTGGCGCTGACTGATATGGAAGAAAAAAAACCTCTCATGAGGAAATTTTATTCTACATATGATCTTCATTTCAAATGTTATTTGAAATAGATTCAAGGAGGCTTTATAAATATAAACTTTCACGTTATAACTTGTACTCCTGTATGCGAGATTTGCTTGTCTTTGAAAATTAAATCAAATACAAATACACGAAAAACCCCTCACGTTCTCCTGTAGGGTTGCACGTATATTGAACAATAATAATTTGAGCAAAATCGTGAGAGGTTCCATGGTGTAATGGTTAGCACTCTGGACTTTGAATCCAGCGATCCGAGTTCAAATCTCGGTGGGACCTAAACGATGACATGCCATGATTTCTTTTTTTCCGTGAAGCCTTCTAACCTACCAATCCGAATTAAAAAAACCACTACGCGTTGAGAACAAGGACCACGCAATCCACCGTACGCAAAAAGATGGCGACTGGTACATTTACCTATAATGCTTAGCGCGCGAAAACCGTAAAAACGCTCATAAAAACTCACAGAAAAACTTTAAAAACTTGAAACCTAGCATGAACAATGTTGTTAGTACGGGGAAGAATTTCGCAAAAACATAGCTTTCTATGTGCCATATTGGCTGTGTTAGGTTCGCAGGGTATTGTGGTCAAATGTACCGCCGCCATCTTTTTTCTTACGGAGGATTTATCTTTATTATTTATTTTTGCGGCCACTTCAAGATATCGCCTGAATAAGGGTGGTGATTAAACTCAAACTTGAGTTTAAGATTCAAGAAGGACTTAATATAAACTTGTTAAGACGGAATCCACCAGGAAGTCGAGTAATGTTTATTTAAGTTGGACTTAAATCGAGTACCAGAATAATTTAAATCCTATTTCGTTATTTTCTACCCTAAATAAAAGGAAAATATGTAAGTAATTATCCGTGATAACACCGAAAACAATTTAGTATGAGAGTCTGAGAAAATGACTTTCAAAGTTCACAAGCCATGGGCAAACCTGATCTCACGTGTAGCCATTTTGTAAAATCGTCTTTAAACGATTCAGTGGAATTCGGTGGTACTTTGAAATATATTTTTGATGTTTGGTGTTGTTGGAAAAGATTTCTTTTGATAAGATACCTTAAGCGATTTATTGGAATTCAGTGGAACTTAGAAATTGATTTTAGATGTTTGGTGTTGTTAGAAAATATTTCTTTTGATAAGATATTTGAAGCAGTAACACAAAGCTTGCAATAAGGTGTAAGTGTAAATAATTTTGGTACATAATTTTGTCCATTTACTACTCGGATTCCTGGCGGATTCTGTCTTATGTTCTTTAAGGCCTGCTTGCCACTTTTACAACTTTTAAAACTTGTATAACTGGTAGTCTTGTGACATTTTTTTTTTTGTGTCTGTGGTTCTCTTAGTCTATGAGGCCCTGTTAGGGGTTTTGGGGATAAGGGATAACAGGAAAAATAATTATGGGGATAAGGGATAACGGGAAAAATATTTAAGGGATAAGGGATAAGAAGATTAGTTTAAGGGATAATTGAAAACTCTACCCGAGATATTTTTGGGGATAACGCTGTTGATACTTTCAGGGATAAGGGATAACTGTGCTCCGAATTAAAGGGATAAGGGATAACCGGACCCCCCCCCCCCCCCCCCCCCCCCTAACAGGGCCTCGTCTATCTTCAAAGTCGTTCTGTGCGTTGCACGCGCACACTGGGAACCAGATTGATGAAAAAAACATACGTTGAACAATAATTGTTAAGAACAAATATGAGAGGTTGCATGATGTAATGCTTAGCACTCTGGGCACGCGGCCGAGTTCAAATCTCGGTGGAACCTACGATATCTATTTATGGTTTATATAAAGGGTTTGAGTAATTATATGTTGTGGTTTCATTTTATCTTTGGTTTAAAATTTTCAAACCAGTTTGATTGTTGTTTCCCCTTGTTTTACATTATGATAATGAAAGATAAGACAATGAAAACCAAAAATCAAACTGTTTTGAAAAAATGTAAACCAAAGCGTAATCTCATTAAATCACAACATCATTATACTTTCTATTATAAAGTTATTGTTATTGTTCCGACGTCACAGAATGGAAATTTCACATTATCATTGTTAAGGGCAGAAATACACAGCAAAGAACAGCTAGATAGTCAACAGACAGTCCACTTAACAGATTACTGCTGTTGCAGTAATCTTCTTCACAGCAGCTGACATGGCAGTTGTAGTGAGGAAATGCCTTCCTGTTACACTCCTTTGTGGCTATTTTGCATTCCACGTCTCTTCCACAGCCCATGATCACTTCTTTCACACCAGCATCAAACTCAAACCTTTTTGTAATGCACCTGTTGTGATATTTGTTACAAGCGTCGTATGTTTGGTTTCGCTTGAGCTTGTTTTGATGACAAATCACCTCTGACCCCTGACACTGGTAACACTTTAAGGCGAAATCTAAATAATAAACAACGTAAAACGTGAATCTTAATTTACATGTTTCGTCTCACCTTAGCACAACAACAACGACAGATCTATCGTTCTGATTAACGCAGATGTAATAACAAACAGCTTCCTCTTCACCAGTGAAAACTTACGGGTATCGGTTGGAAAAGTAAGCGCGTTTCTTAGCTGGTGTCCCATTAGGCTATGAGCTACTCTTCGCATTAGCTCCCGTTTTGCTTTACAAACTGTCCAGAGAGAACCGAAAGATGCAAGGCAATCTCGTTTCCAGAGTCCTCGTTCCCTTAGACCAGCGGACACTGAAGGGTAACGTGGCTCCCAGGGGACGAGATTGGATGGAAGGTGAAAGTGATGGCGGTCGGTGAAGGTCCCATCTGGGTTGAATTTTGCCCCTTTTTCAAAGTGAGGCCAGATACAAAAGATTTTACATGGAAACGGGTTTTGATTCTAATGAAAGTAAACATGCTTGTTAAACTCACTTTCATATAAAGGTTGTGTATCAGGACAAAGGAGAGTCTGTAAAGCCTGTTGTCACTCGGCAGAGACAGTGCCCATTGAATGGCTGGTTACGTGACAACGTTATGATCAGGATATAAATAGTCAAATGTACCACTCTTACCTGAACAGGGCCTATTTTGACAGTTTTTTGTTTGAGTCGCTTTGTTGTTCGTGCAATCACGCCATTCTTTAGACGCTTGTTCACTACTGCTACAGTTGAGTGTTCGTGTTTGTACTCCACCGCTACAGCTCTTGGAACAGGGACCCCACGCTGACCAAAATATCCCCTGCGCTGAAATCAACCACACAATGCGCTTTAAAATTCTCTTGTACTCCACTTTACAAAGTGTGATTTAGTGACTGTGTACATATCATTGAAAATAAGCGCTTTCATCTAGTGGTGTTTTAGGCGATTTTCGATCCTTGACTCGTCAGCCCGCGGCCCGATAATCCCAACCGCGCGAGACGTGAGGATGATTTTCTATATGATATGACATGCAATCGATTTGTGTTAATCAGATTCCGCCCATCGATTACTGCTATTAAGCACTCTGTTCGCCTGGCCGTATAAACAGCTGACATTTTTAATGACTAATATATTTGAAAAATGTCGATCAGATATTTTGTAATTGTAGTTAATTGTATCTACTTTTTACGTGTGGATTTTCCGGCTTCAAATTCCCTGTTCACCAGCTAGTCAAATCTGTCTTAATGAGTTGAATCATTTCAAAACATGAAAGTAAGTAAATGAAGATCATTTACAAACTATGCTGACCAGATGTTGTGATCTAGCTGCAACAATTAAAATAGCCAGCGAGAGCATCCGGTTTCTTCAGTTCTTGTTTCATCAGGCAAGAAACAAAATTTACATTACATTTCTTGGGCAAATTTGCCAAAACCCTTTGGTTCTGATTCTCCGAAGCCGCTTGCAGTTTCGATAAATATGTTTTATTTTTGCTAAGTCCGGCGTTTTTTTTCCGAAATGAAAGAGAAGGTATATAAAAAAATAAAAGAATAGGAAGTTTGCGCGGTTTATACTGCGAAGTGAACTTTCACGTCCAGAAACCCATCTGCTGCTACAACTTTCGACTTAAACAGTGGAAAAATCTACTGAGAATATGGACGGAGGAAACAATATTCTGCGGGGTGTATCACTGAACGTTAAGGATAATCGTTTAATTAAAGCTTCGACGTAATATTCTTGCCGACGATTTAATCAGCATGTTAAACGTGCGTAAATTCGCCCTGTTCACATAAGGCTTACTAACTTTCCAAAATATAAATCTTATCGTATTACTTGAGGTTTCTCAACGAAAGCATATGATATCAACTAAATTTTTGCGGCATTTCTTGTCATCTTTGTTAGCTCACGAAAAACGAACTTCTTCTTTCTATTTTCTTGATAATATAGTTTTCTTAAAATTTTTCATTGAATTATAATTTTAACTCAAAATAGGCGTAGCAGAACTTCAATATAACCAATAGAACTTAAAGGGGCACTATCACGGCTGATCATAGAAATTTCTATTTTCTAATTTCCTCAGTATATTTCCAAATGCCACCAAATACATGAATAAATTTGACAAATAGATCCCACAAAACAGGATAGAACAGTTATTTTGAGGAAGAAGTACAGGATTGCAAGGATGGAAGTGGATTGCGATTGATTTTTGGACAGGATGTCCAGAATTCAAAGCTGCCATTCTGGTGAAATTTTGAACATTTTGTTAGTCACTGTTTCCTCTTAGTTGATATTTCTTTGCATTTACCACTGTAAGCCTTTTTTTCTTCCTATTGCAAGACAATTAAGTACAATTTATAGCAAGCTACAGCCCATTCTTATAAAATATGATATTTCAGCCGTGATAGTGCCCCTTTAAGAATGAAGTAACAATCTAATCTAAGTTAATCTTTTAAAATCGAAAATCGCTCGCATAAAAATCGCCCAATGAAAAACAGACGATGAACACGAGCCAAGGTGTAACGAAATCAGTCTGTTTATAATATCCAATTCACAGTTTCCTGTTCAACCAAATCCCATTTATTGTTAAATTTACTGGAAAAGAAATGATGAACGCTGAAGTGCTGTTTTCTTGCCGTAAAAGAGTAGGAAGAAATCAGCGGTGTGAATTATAGCCTTTGCTTATTTTGATAAGGGAAACTGGCCTATAAATATTGGCGTAACCTTTGCCAAAAAATACAGAATAAAATTGATCTATCCTGTGTTAAACCTCGCTGTACTCAAGTTTTCTTCATAATGAAAAAATCGAGATCAGCTATAACGAAAAATACACTTTAGTCAACAATCCAGTTATATCGCATAAAGTGGCATTAATCGGAAATGCGCTTAAAAATTCATCTTTGAATCAAATTCAAAGCTAATGTTAGTAGTACAGTACTTACCAAACGGAACGATATAAAACATTCCAAAGACGTAGCAGTTGGCGGTTAATTTCATGATTCATAAGCGGCAGTTTTCTGCCAAAAGCATTACCTTCAGATGCTCAGAATGGTTGAACTGAATTCTCCTTCGTGCATCACGCGTTTATCGGCGACACGGCGCTAGGCAGATGGTTCGATTAAATATCTCTTTATGCTTTCAGATGCGTTCAATTGAGATACGATTAGATTAAAATAAAAAAGGTACACAAATTTGCATTTTTGGTAGACAAGAATTACCGGTGTTGGGTTTTGCGTTCCGCGTTCCGCAAAGTGCCTCTGCTAGAAGGCTACTAGTTACGTTCGCGCAAAGTTATAGAATATATTGGACCACTTGAAAGGACATTCATAGTAATGGTATGGTAGCATATCAGGCATAGTAGGCAGTCAAATTCCACACGAAAATCAAGTGTTGCAGAAAACCTCCTTTAAAATAATAATTATCACTAGAGAATCCATATTTTCTGCAAAACTTGGTTTCCCTGAAAATTATTAAATTGTGCAGAGAGCTGAGAATAAAAAAGGTAAGAAGAACTGATATAAAAGGTTGAGAACGTTTTGGAATTTTGTCAGTATCAGACTGTGTTTTTCTTTTGTCAAAGTGTCAACGTTTCGGGAAAGTCTTGAGTCAAGCATTTTAATTGAGCCCCTATAATAAAAAGAAAAAGGAAAGAAAAATTGTTTCGTGAAGAGTTAACAGTAATATTTTTACATTTATTTATTTAAAGTACAGCAAGGTCCTGAGGGACACGGATTTCCTGCTTTATGAAAATTAAATGACTCGACTCGTTTTGCTACGACACTTTTAATATTCTGCTGTAGATAGAACATTCACGAAGAAGATGTGCTTTAGTATTCTCGTTGGCCATCTGCTCACTTAATCTACGAGATTTGGAATGTGGCCATTAATTAGTTAATGCCGACATAAGAACACAGATACTACCGAAATCAGTTCTTTGAACATCAATGGTCTCAGTGAACCTTCCTTAAAAGGAAAACTCGGAACACGTCTCAAAAGGTTTTATAAAGCGTGGGGATAGATCATAGCCAAAACAAGGACACGACGAACCAAATTTCGGATAACAATTTGTTTAAGAATGAAGTATGGAATTATGGGCAGGTATTTTTAATCAATACTTGCGTTTATGTTTACCTTGTTTGGGATTGAAAACTTCATGGTGGTTGCTTCTGTTGTGGCGCTCCGTGTTCTGTATGAATGGTATCTGGTTTTTGTAACTAAAAATCTTATTGGCTAAAAATTGTGGCATAAATCGTCGACACTTCAAGAGGTGACGGATTCGAAGCTGTTTGCGCTGGTGTGAGAAATCGCATGTAACAAGCCGAAATTGAGAAGCATAAAAAATGAAGGAATTTGTACTGAGTATTTTCATTTTCTGTGCAGTTATCCCGATTGGTAAGTTAATATTTTGGTTAATATTTTTTTCAGTATAATTAAAATTATACTGAGTCTCAACGTTCGCAGAACAACAGGGGCAAGTACTTGGTCGAAATTTTAGTAAGCTCATTGTATATTTAAGAATATGTTACAGTCAGCGAGCAGAACGCCTTACATATGTAATTTTTCATGTTGTAATTGTACAATAGTTGTGTGATGGTATGCAGATTATATAATCCTTAGTATTTTCCGTTGGTATGTAGATTACGTAATCATAGTATTTAAGGCTATTATCCGGTTGGAGTTGTCATTCGAGGGCATCCCCGTTCCTTGATCTCACTCACAAAAATTTATTTTAGTGGACATTAGTACATGAGTAAAATTACTGGCTGTGCCGTTTATATGTGGTCAATAAACGAGATACCCCCTCCCATACGTCTGGTCTTTAGTACTTATGCTTAGTGAGAAATTATTTCACTGTCGTTTCACTATGCAGATTAACAACGCTTCCTAGGTAGGTAAACTTGTCCACATACTCTGCTTGGTTGTTTATCAGGATGGGTTCCTTGTCAGGGTCGTTAGACATAACTTTTCTATTTGATACAAAACTAGAGGTTCGAAACATCTCGAAAAGAAGATCGAAATGTTTTACATTTTGAGCATTTTAGAAGTTAATAACTTCTGGCAAGTCTTGAAATGGCGAAATCTGCTTCTGTCGTGACATTCCCACGCTAGATGGCTATGTGCCGCTGCAAAGGGTATGTTGTGAATGATATTCTGTTTATTCGCATCCACCTACGTAAAATCAAGACAAAAGTAAACGTCATGCTCTGCCACTCAAGCTCCAGAAAACAAACAAACAAGAAACAATATGAAAATACAAAATTCGCCCATTGTTAAAATGTTAAGTACGTTTAGTTATCAAATCCGATCTACTTGCTAACCGCAGTGGCTGACAGGTCATTTCCTTTCTATTTCAGTTGGCAGCCTCAAGTGCTTCTCTTGCTTAGAATTTGGCAAGGAATCTGAAGAAGGCTCCGTTTGCTCAAAATCAAAAATGGAAGCCAACGAAGCCAAGTACGTAAAGACATGCGCACTTGATACCTGTATGCGGAGACATGGGACTGGATTAGATATCCACTCAGTGACGGCCTCTTGCATCAGCAAAGGTCTTTGCGAAGCGGCGAAAAGAGCGTGCGAGGACAGCGGTGAAAATTGTGGTGTCGCGTGCTGTACAACTGACAGATGTAACGCGGTCTCGTATCTTTCCTTCAGTATATTTCTAGCAACCATTTGCTCTGTACTAGCCCTGCACGTAGTACATGTTATTACTAGTTAAATGTTTTTTGACGACAGAGTAAATTAATCGTTGCAAAAAAATCTTTCGAATATTGCGTAAGCTGCGTTGGGCAGAAGTCGGGTTTAATTTTAATAAATTTCACCATGAAAATGGTGAAGGTGATCACAATAGAGCGTACTTCTTAGGGGCTAGAATTTATGGTTTGCTTACCATAAAATGACCACCAAGAAGATGTGTTATATCTGACTACTGGTATATTTCTCTTGTTCATTCGATCCTTTTTGAGATATTCGTCGCCTTTCAATACATTTTATCAGTCAAGTTTTTGACATTGAACAAACTGTAAGGTTTACGCATTCGTTCAGAAATAATCTGTTGACCCCAGCGAATTAAATAAGCCATCTCCCTTTTTACAACTATTTTGCAGAATGCAAAATAGGAGTTAAGTGAGCGAACGAATATTCCCTCGCTCGGTCGATCCTTCCTGGGGTCGTAGAATTTTGTTTGTAATTCCGCTGACTAATGTATAACTGAACTTGACGAAGATGAAGTTTAATGTCGGCAAATGTGAAACAGTAAAATAATGATGAGATATTTAGCAGCTATGTCAAGAGCATGGGGTACGAGCATTTTCTAATTTGAATTGTTTCAAAACATTACCTAGAAAGCAAATGGCGTCTTTGCTGCGTAATAAACGCGGGCTCCAGGCAACCGTAGGTTTTATAACATAACGCATGTAATACAAAAATATTGAGCAAAATAATAAACGGTAAGCAATTATTAGCTTCTTGGGGGAAAAAAGAAAGAAAAAAAATCGTGTGCGTGCCCGCCCGTGTGTTGAACTCGTCCTCCCTGCTTTCTAAAATACAGTAAACCAACGCATTGAGCTAACTTAACACATAGGGCCGCAATGCGTACATGTGTCCAGAGCATTATGCATTAGTCGGGGCAGCGATTTAAGAGTAATTTTAAGAGGTTTAAAGCAGAGATAGAAGGAAGAAAATTATTTTTGGAACACCACCAACATATTTTCATCTTTTCAGCTTATACTGCCTGTACTGCTGCTTGTACACGTACTTCATTATGCAAAATAGTCGTTGTCTCAAAGAGACGTGTGATTAATAGCGAAGCCATTCGCCCGTTGAGTAAGTAAGTAAAAAAGACTTTCAAGTCCGTCGCCCATGTGCATGCTCCCGGTCTTTCGTGCTTTGCCACGGCGAAGGAAATGTCATTGTGTAACGACTGTAACTGATGAATACCTTGTGTAGCCTGAACCCAAGTCTGTTAAATCTGGTTGCATAAACGGTTAAATTTGCCGGTACGAGTGGTCCAACCATTAAGTCAAAAGCTTATTTATAATTTTTATCAGTGTTATTTTTGGGGTGATCTGTGGAGTGGGTCCGTAGGGGTGGTCCGTGGACCGGTGTGAAAGCAGTCCACGGACCCGGTTGGTAGTGGAAATCCACCGACCGGGGTTGTATTTTCGGGTCACCTCAATGTCAATGTCACCCCTCGCGGCGTCAGCAGCGCTCAGTGCCAGCAAAACGACACACGCAACGGCATTCATTCTCGACTCCAGAGCTCTTTCACGCGTGTGCGTAGGGGAAGAAAGAGCTCTGGGGAACCCTGAGACAGAATCGTCTCTCATTTGATGTTCTTTAAAACAAAGAAACGTTTCTGATTGGAATGTAGAGCATGCTCTATGGAGTCATCGTAGCCAGATTTTGGCTACGCTTGCGTGGAGTTTCCCATAGCCTTCGGTCATGCGTGGCTGAAAAAACGAAGGTTCTGGGGTCGAGAATGGAAGGCATCGTGTCTTTGTTTGCGCTTGCAAGTGCTCTCATTGGTGGCAGTTTTTTTTTCTCAGAATATACATGTAGCTACGATGTTTACTTAACAATTAAAAAAGGAAAGAGCTCACGAGGATTTTTCGCCAATACATTGCTTTAACGAACTTAATTTTACGAGTTTGTTTGCCTTTAGTACAACGGGTTGACATTGTGGCTACGAGCGTTCTTCTGATTGGATAGCTGTCCCCACTGTGTAAATAGTTACCATCGAATCCGAAACAATACCGTTTCGTTTCTGAGGAAAACGAAACAAAAACCCCACGAATTCGAGCAGGCGGGATCTCAGCTCTACTCCTCACTAATCCTCTCGCTGCTTCGCTGCCGAAACAAAATCGTGCGGCCGCTAAAAAAGCAATCCCGCCAGTTGCGCTAGTCACGGTGGCAGTCCCTGATTGTTTAAGGTCGCGGGGGACACCTGCCATGAAGAAATTCACGAGGCAAAATTTTGCATGTCCCACATCTTTTAAATACGCTTATATCTCGGCTGTTTTGGGTGCGATTGACCTGAAATTCTGCATAGACATAAAAGAATGATAGATGTTTACGACTGCTGTCTTTGATTTGGTAGATTGCGCTTTACTGTGACGCTAGTGCGCCATTAGTGCCAAATTGGAAAATCCATGATTTTATGTCCGAGTTTGCGGATCGAGTAGAAAACAGCTCTCTGATCAGTGATGTGACGATAAGTTTTTTTGGTTCGGCACTGGGTTTTTGGACTAAATGGACAACTTCCTGACTGTAGCGAGAAACGCTCTGAACTTCACTGAAATATGGGGGAAAATTTAGCTCGGTAGAACAACCACTCATTCGGAAACGGAACCTAGTCACAACTCCTGGTACACGGCGATCTAACCTCAAGAATCTTGCTACGGACGTCAAGGATCAGACAGAACTTGCTTCCAACAGTAGTTTATTGCTTCAAGGTTGTTGTAATAAAGAAACGTTACAACATCGCTTACTTATATATCATCCTAAGAAGATTTCTTTTTTTAAATTTTATAGCGTGAAAAACCTATGAACAATGCAGCCACGTGTAGAACACAATAGGGACGGAAAATACCAGTTTACCATCTGTGCTTACTTCCTAAATTTTCCTTGTTACACTAAATGATTGATAGCAAAGAGAGAAACTCCCCTTGAATAGAAGGAACGTAGAACAGAGAAATTATACATGTAGAAGAGCAGATGTAAAGACCAATTTATGTCCTCATAAATTTAAGTTAATGGGACAACCATGAGCGATTACGTGCTGGTTGCGTGACATGCTATAAGCTAGAGGGTAGGGTTTCACAGTCTAAAGTTTAGGGTGATCACATGCATAAGTAATGCAAACTTTTGGCTGAGCCAATCAGAATTGACTGGTATTTTACTGTCAATCGATCCCTAGGCATCGAGCACAAGTTAAGTGTGTTCATTCATTCCTTTGCTGCGAGAAAGCAAACTGTATTTGTCTTGTTCTACGACGTGTTTTTTCCCTCCCAGCCACCCTATGGTTTAAGCATGTCTCACAACTTAAGAATATCTATTCAAAAATAAATACATAAATAAATAATATATACATATATATATATATATATATATACAAAAAAAAAGAATAGTTCTAATATATCCTAGTTAAGCTGCTAAGCTGGGCCTTTGGCCTCCATATTACAAGATCATTGACTAGCTTTACTATGTACAGCCAATATACACGTATCTAATTCTCAGATACAGCAGTATGTATTGTGATCTCTCTATACAAAATTTTACAGTTAGGAGCTATTTTTGTTACTGTTAGCAACCAAGGCTGCTGGTACTTTTGCAGTTTATCTGCATCAAAGACACTGAATGAACTGATTAGCCTTGCCTAATCTCAAGGACTGCATAATTGTAGTAAAGAGTTAGTAGATAATTTAGAATCGTCTAATTAAATTACAACAAAGAAATAATAAACTTTGGGTTGGGATGAAGTGCTCCCATACAGGCACTCTTGGCCCCATAGACTCACAGAATTGATGGGTTGCCATGGTAACCATGAGTCTAAACTCCCTTAGGACTAGGAACCTCTTTCAGGGTATTGTGACCTGCAGCCCTGAGAGGGAGTAGGGACCTTTTCAGGGTATTGTGACCTGCTGCCCTGAAAGGGAGTAAGGACCTCTTTCGGGGTATTGTGACTGCAGCCCCGAAGAGGATTAGAAACCTCTCCCAGGGGTTTGTGACCTGCATCCCCGGAGAGGAGGGGGCTTTGACCCCCTTACCAAGCCAGATTAGTGATTCATTCATTTATGGCTTTTAGTTCCACTGGCCTGCTATTGGAGTACTTCATTCCCAACCCCTTACCCCACATAATTGTTGTGTTCTCGTTTGGCATGGGTTGGGAGCATTAACAAAAGTTCACAGTTCAGTACAAACGAAGACATTAACTAAAGGCAGCTGTACAAGAATACAAGCAGTTACTGAATAAAATAAGATTGAATTTCACAAGCGTTCGTGGCTTTTGAAATGGTTTTAAAATGCTGAACACGGAAGTTACTAAGGTATACGGACTATTTTCTCGTAACAGTCAAAACCTCTAAGTGTCATGACAGAAGCGGATCTTTTCAGGGGCGTAGCCAAGGGGGGGGGGGCTGGGGGCTGGGGGCTGGGGGCTGGGGGCTGGGGGCTGGGGGCTGGGGGCTGGGGGCTGGGGGCTGGGGGCTGGGGGCTGGGGGCTGGGGGCTGGGGGCTGGGGGCTGGGGGCTGGGGGCTGGGGGCTGGGGGCTGGGGGCTGGGGGCTGGGGGCTGGGGGCTGGGGGCTGGGGGCTGGGGGCTGGGGGCCCCTTACCCCCGCTTTGTGAGATGATTTTTTAAAGGGGCTTTGTCATGGATTTTAGCATGTTTTCGAACAGCCAATTTTTTTTGTGGCGTAGGAAACCTAAAAATAATGGCTCATTTTTATTAGCAATTGCTATATTAAAGCACTCAACCTGTTAACAGGCGTCTTTGGCTGCAGATGGCCAAGATGGAAATGGATTGCAACTTGAAAAGGCGTCTTCAGAAAAATCAATATTTATAGCTTTAGTTTGACTTCTATCCGCAAATCAAGGTCATGTCTTCCTTTAGATGTTCAAAGATAATGTTTTTCTTGGGTTAAGTTGCCTACCACGAGGGTCCCCAATAGGCTTCTTCAATCCCGCCACTACCACTAATTTCAGAACAGTTTAGACCTAAAATCTGCAAAATCTCCATGACGTAACCCTTTAAAGGGGCTTTGTCACGGATTTTGGCAGATTTTTGTAAATCCAAAATTTATATTTGAGTCGAAGGAAACCAAAAAATAATAGTCCATTTTTATTAACGATTGGTATTTTAGAGCACCAAAACTGTTAACAAGCATCATAAGCTGCAGATGGCTAGGATGGAAATGGATTACAACTTGAAAAGTTTAGCTAAACTTTTCAAGTTGTTTCTGCACGTCTACAAAAAAATCAATATTTTTAGCCGTAGTTAGATTTCTATCCACATATTTAGGCTATATCTTCCTTTAGATGTTCAACGGTAATGATTTTCATGGGTATAGTTGCCTACCACTAATTTCAGAACAGTTTAGACCAAAAATCTGCGAAATCCCCGTGACAGAGCTCCTTTAAGTATAACAACATACAAACCCTATTAAGTCAGGTTGCGAAAAAGTCCAAATCCAAAGAATCAACATACCATAAATATTTACTAATGCTAGGTAGTTACATACTCTATTTTCAGGACCGAACACCTGCAGTGGACTATGCAAGTACCCTGGGTGTGACCCCCCTCCCCTCCCCCCTCGAAAAATCCTTGTTACGCTCCTGCTTTTAATTGGCCATGTTCTAAACGAGCAGGGGACTGGGTACGAGAATATTTTTTCTGTGTGCGAGCATTCAATATCGATTGAATTGAAAATGGAGCACGTCATCTGAAAGAGCATCCAAAAATTAGTAAATTCACCAAATTTGATTGTTATTGGTTTAAACGCAAAGGCATAGTAAATATTTTTAAAAACACAACAACGCTTTTTAGTTTTTGGAACATGTTTCGATGTTTAAAACATCATCATCAGCCATAATGAATATATAAGGTTTACAGAATGATCGTTATTATATATGTAACAGCCTATACAATGAGCCTTTATAAATTCAAATTAACGTAAAATGCAAACTTATTTAAACTAACCAATAAAAATAGAAAAGAACAATAGTGACATAACCACTAAGCTGAAATTGATACATTAAAAGTGTAACGATAAATTGACATGCTCAACTTGTTTGTTGAGTTCTGGATTTAACCGTTCAATATGAAAACTCTCCTTGATTTTAAGTTGTGAGAAAGTCTTAGCAGAATCAATAATCTTAAAACTAGAGGCATCACAACTATCTCGACAATGCCTAGAACAATTAAGATGTTTAAAAACATGGGAATTTTTGTCCCGGAAAAGATGTTCATTAACACGTGTGTGAAAATGCCTATTGGTTTCACCAATATAACGAGCTCCACAGCTCGCACACGTAAACTGATACACAACACGTGATTTTAGAGACTCGGGAATAAAATCCTCAGGACTAAAAAAATTCCCATGTTTTTAAACATCTTAATTGTTCTAGGCATTGTCGAGATAGTTGTGATGCCTCTAGTTTTAAGATTATTGATTCTGCTAAGACTTTCTCACAACTTAAAATCAAGGAGAGTTTTCATATTGAACGGTTAAATCCAGAACTCAACAAACAAGTTGAGCATGTCAATTTATCGTTACACTTTTAATGTATCAATTTCAGCTTAGTGGTTATGTCACTATTGTTCTTTTCTATTTTTATTGGTTAGTTTAAATAAGTTTGCATTTTACGTTAATTTGAATTTATAAAGGCTCATTGTATAGGCTGTTACATATATAATAACGATCATTCTGTAAACCTTATATATTCATTATGGCTGATGATGATGTTTTAAACATCGAAACATGTTCCAAAAACTAAAAAGCGTTGTTGTGTTTTTAAAAATATTTACAACACTTGTGCTATCAAGACCCTTTGGTAAAGGCATGGTACACTTTTAAAATAAGAGAGCTTAGTATGGATTGGAGGACGCCTGTCCCTCCAATCCATACTAAGTGTACCATGCCTTTGGGTTTAAACCAATAACCATCAAATTTGGTGAATTTACTAATTTTTGGATGCTCTTTCAGATGACGTGCCCCATTTTTAGATTCAATCGATATTGAATGTTTGTACCGAAGAGAAAATATGCTCGTACCCAGTCCCCTGCTCGTTTAGAACATGGCTAATTGAAACTTTGCCAGCGAGTAAAAGTCGTTTAAATGTGCAAATTTGAATTTAACGCCTTCTCTCTTTTTTTTAGAAGCGCTCTTTTAGAATTTCGCTCCTGTCGTCACATACTACAGCATTCTTAGTTTACCTCTCTGCAATGCCAGTTCATGAAATTCTAAATCTGCGCAGAATTCTTGGACACAAAATTGTTGGAAAAGTCCAAACTTTGAGATCCGAAAACACGAATGCCAAAGGAGGTAATTCTGGTAATTACATTCCACGCTTTATATTGAGATCAGTAAAGAACAATGTGTTTTCAAAAACAACACGTTTGCTCATGAATTTTAATGAATTGTCTTTAAATTTTGTTAATACAAGCTACCAATTCGAATGGAAATAAATCTGTAATTCACAGAAAAAGAATCCGTCCGAGCTCTGAAAACCTACCAACTACAAACTATCGATAGGCAGAATGCTCTTGTTTTTACAAATAAAAAATACAGCCAAAATGCAGTGCACCGTAAAATAAACTGACTTTATAAACAAGACAATATTTCTTACAGCAGATTTTGAAATGCAAACAAATGTTTCGTGCCTCGGCTTGAATAGTAATTGCACTTCGTGCATACGCTTTAAATAAATGCATAATGTAACATAAGGTGTCCCAAGCGAACTTAAGAGGAGACTGGACAGCGATGTACATCAAAGACGGAAAATATGCTTGCTTTCAAACGTTGCATTTCTCCCGAAAACAAAGGACCCAAAATAAGCAAACCGTAAGTAATGTTAGATTTGTTATGCTGTACCGGTTAGGAACTGCGTTCTGCGAGAGTGTCCATAAGCGGAGTGTTTGCAAAATCTAATTGCGACAGCGAAAGTCACAGAACCTTTCCTGGCTTGCGTTAATTTGCTTTTCAAATCTGCGAAGGCCAGTTTTTGCCATTAATGATCATTCGAAACTCGCATGAATAACTTTTCATCACTGTTAATATATATTCCAATTTATTGTCCATACAAACAGGACAAGATTGTCTGTTATTGAAATTGATAATATTGGTCTTCTGTTGGCGTTTTAGTTAGCAAAACCTGTTTGGGGAGGCTAAACTACACAATACAGTGCCACTTTTCTAGCTATATATACTAATTGATCGAGGTGTCTCGGTGGCTCGTCAGTCGATTCATAAGGTCTAGTAAGTATATTATTCAGCAGGCTCGACGGCTCATCAGTGGAGCCGAAACAACATGAAACAAAGGCGCGTGGATATACCTCGTTCTTTAATCCATGAGCCGAAAAAAATGCGCTACACATATTTCTCGTCCGAGTACTCGAGCCACTTTCGCAACTGGCGAGCCGCCGAGCCGCCGAGCCGCCGAGCCGCCGAGCCGCCGAGCCACATAAAAATCTGCCTTATTCGTTCTTGAATCACTGGACGCCACTCGCGAGCCAGGTGCGTAGCGTCTTTGCAATCATGATACAAAATAAAATTGCTTTTTGACACAAAAAGCTTTGGTACCGAAACGTTTTAGCGTCAAGGAACAATTTTATTTTGTACCACTTAAAAATATACCTTACAAGTTCTTAAATCACTGAACGCGACATTGTAACGCGGCTGGCGAGCCGCCGAGCTACAAAAATATAATTATAAAACTGCTTCATAGGTGGTCATGTATTCTGTAGTTTAATCACAAAAACTAAAAACTAAACTTATAATGAGGTGCCTTTGCAATTTCATCTGAGTAATATACGTCTTACACGACCCCTGTCGTTATACACCAGATTGTGGACTCGTTAACCCATGAAAAGCAAAAACCAAGAACGATGCAACCCAAATGTTTATTGGGAAATTGGAAATTAAAATTCTGAACTGACCGCTGAACTGCAATGAATTTAGACTTATCCGGTTTTCGTAACAGGAAAAACTTTTTGCTCAAAAGAGCGTTATTTTCTCAAAAATAGGTTCTCCTTTTTCTACAGAAGTCAAACATAAAAATCAAATTTGATTGGCTTGATTTGTTTTAATATATGCGTTTGGCCGTTTCCTACAAAGCGACCGTTGGGAAAGGCAATCAGTTTTTCCTATCGGGCGTATACAAAACGTGGACCCAGGTCCATGGACCATCCCTGTGGACCTGTACCAACGGACCATCTCAGTGTGGACTGTTGGACCACCACGTGGACCCGGTCCATGATGACAAGACATGCTTTGTAAGGCATGCTATGTAATTGTGTGGTTTAATGTAATGTAATGCAATGCAATGCATTGCAATGTAGTGTAATATGTAATGTAATGTGAAACAGATTATCGCATTAGAAACGGCTTTCCTGTGCAGATGGCGCTACCTTGGGTATGCTGTGGCACTGTTAGTACTTGCTTCAAAATTCTTGCGTGTGGGACTCAGCAAGGACGAGAAACGTTTGTTCAGTCAAATTACTCAAGAACCTCACACCAAAGAAAATCCACTTACCTTCAATTCAACAAAGAATGTTCGACTTGTCAGCTTTAACTTATGTTGTAACTATTTTAAACCATTCGCCCATTCAAACATTAACGAAAGAATGGAAGGTCTTGCGGAAAGTATAAAGGATTTTGACATTGCACTGATTCAAGAAGCATACATTTGGAAAACAGGAATAGCCGTTTTTACAAAATGTGCTTCGCTATTGATTGCAGTGATGGAAAAACATGGATTTCTCTATAGAACCTCTGTTGCAGATTTTGTAGCACCTTATGTAGGAAACAGTGCTGGCATTGTTATATTTAGCCGCATACCACTAACAAGAACGATGTCAACATTTTACCACAGCTACTCAGTTTTGAGGTTTTCAGATTATAGAGGGTTTGTCGTCGGAGAGTACATTTCCAACTCTCAGCACCTTTATGTCATCAACACCCACTTAGATCCTGATGGAGTACAGGCCAGAGCTCTGCAAGTACACGAGGTTCTTACAAGCTTACAGAATATCGAAGCGCATTCTCACATTGTTGTGGCTGGAGATTTCAATATTGACAACAACTTTCCAACAACCAGTAACAGCAGCAAGGAATATCAAGAGCTATTACAAACAATGCATCAAGCTGGTCTTCAGTCCGTTTTTCCTGTAAGAATGCAAACGAATATCGATGGCGGTAACTATGATGCAATATTCACTACTTCTAATGTTGCAGTAGCGAAGAAACAGATCATTAAACTGGTAACAAAGAGTAACATATTAGTCTCCGATCATTTTGCACTCGCAGTTGAATTGAAACTATTATAGCACAAGTTGAAGCTGTCACGAGGAAGGTTGTCCTAAGATATAAGTAAAAATACGAAACCAGAAGGTATTATTAGTACTAAAATTTGTTTGGAGTAAGTCCATCGTTGCAAAAAAAACAACAAAACAAAAACAAAAACAAACAGTAAAATGTATAGTGTTAAGGTTTCGTGATTAGATTCAATGGCAGTGCCGCTGTGTAGGTGGAAAATTAATTAATTTCCATTTTATGCCAGTAGCACTTGCATTTGCTCTCATTACATATAATAGCTCTGCGATTCATATACAACAACAACAACAACAACAACAACAACAACAACAACAACAACAATTTATTGGTATTCTCGTATAGATGGTGTTACCTGTAATAGCCTGCAGTGTCTTGGCTGATCTGTCAACCGTAGACACTTTGCCACATAGTTTGGGTCCTACGTTGTGCTCGATGCATCAGATCTAGATAGTTTCTGGCATTTATTTCACATCTTTTTGACAACTTTCTGATGACCTCAGCTCCAAATGAACGATCAAAATGCGAGGAGCTGGAAGTTGTTATCGATCGAGCGAACGTAGAATCTAGCCATTTGGGTCCCACATTTATTTCACTTTAATTGACCAGCTCAAGCGAAACCCATCAAAAAGTTGTCAAATTGTCAGAACGTGTACAAGATTGATAAACAACTTTCAGGATCAAGTGCACGTGACAGAACGAGCTAGAACGGTCCACAGCACTGCCACGATTCAACTGCTGGGAACACAAGGGGTTTAATGGTGAAAATTAATGTCTATTGACAGCTTTTCAGTCGATGCCAAATGTTAAAGAGTTAATAAAGACGGAACTAATTACCATTATGTCCATGTAGTATTACTGACTAATGGACCCGAGTGCGAGCAAGTAGGCGCTGCAAAGAATTCAAAGTAGTGGCTAAAATGGAGAGAGTCGTTCAGCTTTAACCAGAATTACGGCTTTGGCTTGTTGAAGTAACAATGTTTAATATTTTAACTTATTTCATTAAACTTTAACTTTCAAGCAATAAAACATGAATTAAATGAAAGTTACAACTTTGGTACAGTTCCACCTGGTTGGACTCAAATGACTTTGATATCTAGCTCGACTACCTGTACCGGTGTTGATTGGCTGATACTGACGGCGTCAACAAGTTATAAACTTGTGATGCGGAAATTATGCCACACAGTTGTGACAGTTCTGGGCAGTGTAATACGTATCTCATCCAACAACATGGCTAAAGTACTCCTGCAAGTCTCTGTTCTGATGTTTTGCATGGCCACAGGTAAGTATTACCAATTAGTAAGTGAGAAAACAGAAAATCTGCTTCAGAGTAGAAGCACGATCTCAACTGTCTAAATCTCTGAGACGGTTTCGATATAATTATGATGTTAATAGTTTTGTAAACTGTTTATAAACAAAACGGAATCTCGTTACCATACACATGCAACTGGACGTCCCGACAATGTGCTAGCCGATAGGTTTAAGGTGGTGGCAAAGGAGGACACAATGTTGCGGACACATTGTTGCTCATGATGTTTCTTGGGTGGGCAAACGAGCGGGACACAAAACATTTGTTTTGTGTCCATGCCGCGCAAACGGGGAAACATTTGTTGCGGACACAAAATGTTTCTGACAAAAATCAGAAACATTTTTTGTGTCTCGGGCACAAAATTTGTGTCCGCAACAAATGTTGCGCGCAGTCGGGCAAACGGGAAACATTTTGTGTCCGCAACAATGTGTCCGCAACATTGTGTCCTCGTTTGCCACCACCTTTACTGACCTCATGTAGTTTTCCACCCGTATTCTGTTTCAGTTTTTTTTCGCTGTTTCCACGAGCCTCGGAAAACTGACCTTGGGTAATTGAACTATACGAAAACCGAGACTTTTCCCGAGACTGATGGTAAAAGATTTAGGGTGAAGAATTTAGACGACAGCATATTGCCAAATCTCTGAAAAATAAGGAGGCCGGGGTGGAAAACTACTTGACGTCAGTAAACCTATCGGCTGGCGTGCAGTCGTGACTGTCCGCTCCATTTTCTGTCTCAGTTTTTAAGTTCAAGAATGTGGATGAAATTCTATTGTATGATCATTTAAATGAAAGCTATATATCAAGCAGACATTTCACTGTTTACAATTATTATTCCGTGAACATTGTTGTTTTCGTCGGGGAAAAGATGAATCAATTAATGCAAAACCGTGAAACTTATTGTAATTCATAAACAGAATATCAGTGATGATGTGGTCTAGCTAGCCACTTCCATTGACTCATGACAAGATCACGTACAGGCAGGCTGTATTTCCGGTTAGAGCCTTTCCAAACAAGTCCAGCGTTTTTGTTGCATTAAATTTCGCTTAATTTTCAATACTAATTGTTATAATAATTTCAAACCGTGAGGTTATTTTTGAGCCTTTGACGTCACTATCTACCATTCGCGACCAAGCCTTGAAACAAGGTTGATTAATGGCGGCCGTTAATTCAAGGAAATATATTTTTAAATGAAATGACTTCTTTTGTTCTAATGGATTGAAAATGTAACAAATATGAAAGTCAAAAATTTTATTCATAGGGGTACTTTAATATGTCAAAGAGATTTCACGTAATCCAAAACGAGAGGAGACTGAAATAGTAGAATATTTTGCAGTCTACCCAGGTTGTCACTTGCCATCCTTGCCTGATCATGTAGTTAACCGCAATATCCACGGAAACCGTAATTTTGGATGCTACTCTTGAAATACGTAACGTTATTGATTTTATTATTTCCGTGTCATCAGCTATCGGCCTGAAGTGTTATGAATGTCTTGGCAATGAAGACACATGCAGCAAGAGCACTCTTGAGAAAAACAAGGACACCAAGCTGTTTGACTGCGGCTCATCGTCCACCAAGAGGTGCAGCAGACTCTGGAAAAAAACGGATACTAACACCACGGTATTCTCAGAATGCAGCAATGTAGAAGACTGCGAAGCGGTAAAACGTGGTTGTGATGACTTCAAAGATAAGTTCGACAACTACGACTGCGCAATTGGCTGCTGTGACACTGACGCATGCAACGCAGGCTCAGCTGTCTCCACCAGCGTCTTCCTGCTGATCGTGTCCTCTGTCGTGGGCCTGGCACTAATGATGTAGCAGCAGACCAACCCCAAAGACAAAGTTGTTGTCTTCGATTAACAGTTAAGGAGCCATAGCACACGTTCCACGTTGTATTTCACTCCAATCGTTAAGCTATTAAAACATCAAACTTACTTTTTGTAGCCTTCTCGTGGTCAATGATAAAAGTGGATTAATCTTTAATCGTCGCTTCGACGGAAAGGCCTCTCTTCTCTTACCTAGCCTTAAAAACAATTCAATTTTACTACAGAACTCAGATACAATGAGAAATTACAAAAATGGTAAATTTTAAGCTCGGTTATAAAATGTGAAAGATGAAATATTCATCATGTCGCGAGCATGGGACAAAGGAAAACATCTGAGTCCCTGACGGGAATCGAACCCATGACCTCCCAAACACCAGGCGGGTGCTCCATCCACTGAGCGCATAGGGGCATGCCACACGTTATCGACATCCCGTTACAATAAGCATGATTTGGCAAGGGAAATGGATAACATCGCTGCTACAGAATTTCCAGAACTTTTGTTATCGGAGATCTGAAGTAGTAAGCAGCGGGCATTATGTGGGGATCACGTCATTTTCGAGCAGTCGCCATCTTGGATTTGATTTTTCAATGACGTCAGAAAGCTGCCAAAACTACAGTCACTCAAAAGCAAGTAAAATTATAAGAAAATCCTAAAATTATCTAAAGATATAAAAAATACTGCAAGAAAGTAAAACAGTTAACTAAAAAAGTAACATTTAACATTTAAAAAAATCGGGCTTGTTTTAATGGTATGGTTCCGTAAACAGTGAGATGTCACATTAAATTGTTCCAATGCAAATAAGTTTAAAGAAGCTATGTCACGATATTATAAACAATTTTTGCAATGAACACAATTGCTTTCAAATAAAATCACCTTAAAAGTAAACAAGGGTGGTTTAATAACGACCGAGAAAGATCATAGTAGAAGATATAAGAAATTTTAAGTTATTAACAACTAGCCATGGTGTATTGGAATTCCTGAGTTTTGATTGGTTTACGTGCAGGCCATGGTATATTAGCTCGAGTTAGTTATAGCCAGCCCGGCGCTACGCGCCTCCTTGGCTATCTACCATCTCATATCCAATGCGCGCTCATGGAATAATTGTTAAATATACGACATAAATACAGAACTCTCCAGTCGACAAATATCAACTACACTATCCACACTGTATAGTGATTTTCATCCGGTAGATAGCGCTATCAGGGAGTCGCGGTGGCTTTATAGTTAGTGCGCGGGACTCCGGATCGAGCGGTCCGGGTTTGAGCCCTGGCCAGGGCACTGCGTTGTGTTCTTGGGCAAGACACTTCACTCTTATAATGCCTCTCTCCACCCAGGTGTATAAATGGGTACCGGCGAATTTATTGCTGAGGGTAACCCTGCGATGGACTAGCATTCCATCAAGGGGGGAGTAGAAATGCTCCTAGTCGCTTCATGCAACAGAAACCGGGAAAAGCTCCGGCCTGATGGGCCACTTGGCTCGTATGCAAACTTCACCTACCTACCTCGGCGACTAGTGTGGCAGAACTGTTGTGGTGAATTTGTGGAAAAATTTCGTGAAAAAGGCCCATTTCATATTCAAAACCACCGGACCGGCTGGTAGCTCTGACTAATGGTATGCACCCGTAGTCGATCTTAGTCAGCCCTAGAGTTGTTGCCAGTCTTTGAAGAAAACAGCTACAAAAGGAGACTGAGTTCACTTAAAAACACAGACTGACAATGCATACTACATACCAGAACATACTCGACCGTTCTGAAAGACTTTTATTGTCCGATCAGCGTTTCGGTAGGTTAAAAGTAAATCACTATATAATATATCTTGCATAAACCTACGTTATGCTTGTTGGTCTGTCGTCTCACAACTGTATATCGATTTTGCGCTCACTTATTGACTTTCTAAACACGTTTTCAGTCACAAAAACACTCCGGAGATTGAAACGAAAACTTGCATTTAATAAGGATGCATATCAAATGACCGATATCTTAAAATTTCTGTTTGCTGGGTAAAGGAATCATAGCTATATAAACAAACTGCTTTTTAATTATCATAAACGTGATGTTTTCCATGAACGGACTGATGCCTTCGGGGCATCCTTAACTTCCAAGAGTCCCTAAGTTCAAACTTGATGAACACTAAACAAAAATTGCGCTGCCGGATTTTCCCAAAAAAAAACTGTATTGTGTAAAAGTACTGCTAAATAGCTTTCATTTGAATGGTCACACACTAGGTTTTTTCCACAGACATAAAAGTTAGAAGTAAAACTGCTTCTTTGAGGGGTTGTTAGGCTAATTGCTCCTCATTATTTATACGTCATACGATGTAGTTTACCTCAGGCAAAGAATAATAAATCGGTTTTCTTGCATAAAGAACATAAACTGAGAGCTTAAGATTACAGATACTAGACAGAAAATAACATTTTACCGATATCAAGATCTTAGATGTAAAAAGATGGTGTGTTCATTAAAGATTTAATACAATTATTTATCCAATATATCAGTTTGCCCATCGAATGTTCATCAGTTTTCCAAATTATTCGACTACGCTGAGAAGATCTAGAAACTTCTTTTAGCCCAATGTCTGTCTGAGTCTGTCAGTGATCTGTTTCGCCTTAAACGTCAGTCGCTTGATGACATTTGATCTGATTTAATCTTAATATCGCGTTTGATTTTAAGTGTTAGCTTGTGGATTTTTGTCAGTTACAAATAATAGCGGGGATTGTTTTTTGTGGAATGCACTGAAACCCCATTTTGTATTGAGTGAATCGCTTAATTTATTGTATTTTTTTTCGTTGTCTCTGTAAAGCCCGCATGGGGAGGAGACAATAAAAGAGGTCATAAAATTTGTATTGTATTGCATTGCATTGCATTGCATTGCATTGCATTGCATTGCATTGCATTGTATTGTATTGTATTGTATTATACCTGGATTTTGTTCCAGAACACTTCACTCAATGTTAGTAACTTTGGCCGAGTTCATTTTAGAGGAGCTTATTTTATCGGGTTTCCATTGTACTGACAATTTTTGAATGTTAACAATAAGCCTGCGAGCAGGCTCACCACTGGAGAGCACACGCGCCTAGATTGGGAACTATTAAAATGCTAATTTAACGCCCAACCAGTAAACGAGCATAAATCACTCGCAATTTATGATGAATGCACTTGTAAGCAGACGTTTTTCGTCCAGTCAGCACCACCATCACGATAATAGGTGTCAAGTAACAGCTAAGCGGGTCATTTTTTTTTTTTTGGTATAAAGTTTGTAGTTGCCTTGGTAATACGTTGCAGGTAGCAAATTTAAAGGTGGGGCGAAAGAGAAAAAAATATGGCTTTTGCCTCCTCTTACCCTTTGTGCTAATCTTATCACGCACTTCATCGTATTCCACTAAAACCTTTTTTTTTTTCGAGTTGTCGTCTTTTCAACATCTAACGTTATCTTTTTGTTATCAGCTACTGGCTTGAAATGCTATGTGTGCGATAGTTATGAAGACACTTGTAGCAAGAGCGTTCTGGAGAACAACAGGTGTAGTCGTAAATTCCACAAATCCACAAAATTGACAACTTTATTCTATCCAACCATCGAGATCGCTTACAAGTCACGTAGGGTTACGATTCGCTGAAAAATTCAAATATTATTGAACAATAAGTAAACCTGTAAAGTCTTAAACTGAACATTTTTCGAGAACTTACATTATGTTGGAGATTTTTCCTGAAAAATCCAAACTACACAAATCTACAAAACATGGCGACTGTTTCCTCGTGCTCTAAAGACGCGGCCGCTAAGCCTATTGGGTTCACAGGCTACCCAACATGACAAATAACAAAACGCAACAAAGTATCGAACTAAGGCTACAACAACAGGGATACCAAGTTGTTAAAGTGCCGTTCACTTTATGACAGGTGCGTTAGATCCTGGAAAAAAGTAAAAAGTACTACAACGGTGCACAACGGATGCAGAGCTCAACACGGTTGTGACTTGGCAACAACCGCCTGTGACCTCTTTGAAGATGTCGACGACTACGATTGCGCAGTTGGCTGCTGTGATACTGACGCATGCAACGCGGGCTGTCTCCATCAGCATTTTTCTGCTGGCCGTCTCCTCTATCCTTGGCCTGGCAGTAATGATTTAAGCCACATACCAAGGCAGATTGATGTTTGTTTTACTTACTGCATGGTTATCATCAAATGATCAACGCTGTCACATTCTGATACGAATGAAACAATTTTTACATATTGCACGAGGGGTCCACGTTTTTATGTTACTTGGGTGCTCTTTGTATTTCGCCTATAAAGAAAAATCTCAAGCTAAAATAAGAAGACTGAAAACAGCTTTGTTCTGGAATTAGTTTATTGAAATTTGTAACTTTTAAGACATTAAAACACTTTCTAAGCTTATGCTTTGTAGCCTCCTCTTGGTTAGTGGTACAAGGCAAGTTAATCTTCTATGTCCTTTAGGTTTTTGGGAATCTTTGGCCATTCAATATCCCAGAATTCTTTGGCAAGTCATGATAAAGGCGGCTTTAATTTGCAATTTAATTTGTTTTTGTAACAATTCAGTGGCGCACGCAGACCTCCAGCTAAGGGGGGATAATTCCGGCAGTTCGCAAAAAATGCGCTGTTTCTAAAAAATGAGGGGCGACCCCTCCCCCCCCCCCCCCCCCCAGTCCCTCCCCTGGATCTGCCACTGCAATCGCTTTTCCATAGTTTTTCGATTTAGGAATCCATCTAACATGGCCATGGGTACGGTTTATAAGGTGGATTTATAGCTCATCGCTCTGATATTACATGACAGTTTGCCTATCACTTGCAATAAAAACTGAACTATTCACCAGAACACAAACAGAACTCTTTTCAAAGATAAATACAGCCTGCATACGGCAGTCCGCTTTGCTTTTTTTTCCTTTTTTTTTTAGAACAGCTGGAGGCTGTACACTACGTGTAGTTATGGCAACTACGAAAACGTGATGTGTAGTGAATCGTGATTGATGTTCGATCAGCCAATGATTGGCCCTTTTTGCTTTCATGACGCTTCATTGACTCAATTAAAAATATACAGCTTTGCACCCTGCGCCATGCAGCGGGAGTGGTCGAGTGAAATGTTGCGTAGTTACGTTTGCATATAACGAAAACACCGCCAAACTGGTCTCTTAGAGCAAGCCGAATCTTTGTGCAAACTGACTCAAGATCAAGTACGCCGCAATCGAGGAGCCACAAATATGCACAACATTTTGCTGACAGCGACTGTTCTTTTTGTGCTTGTAGCGGCAGGTGGGTAGTGACTTGAAACATGTTAGTCAGGCTGTCCACAAACTTCTCAAGCAGGTTGCAATAGTACACTAGAAAAATGCAAGTTGCAACAACTAGGGGGGAGGTCTTTAATCTCAATGTATAAAGATGAGTTAAGGTGGCTCGACTGGGTTTTTTAGGGGCAACACCGCTCAAGTTTGAGAACTAACCAGACTGTCATTAACAATGCCATCGAAAAACTATCACCACAGCTGAATTAGGTAAAGATGAAAATTTGTTATGACCAGTGTTATTTTGACATCGGAGTTGTCATAGCAACGTAATGACGTCATCACGTTTATCAATTTCGTTCGTATTGCTCGGCACCAGGAGGTTTTTTCGGAAATCGCTCAAGGAAGCATATACCTCCTATACCTGCTTCAATGTTGGCAAAGTTTGAACAAATTCTGTGAGAGCGTTATCGAAATTTTTGGGGATGAAGTTTCGAGGGTCATAAATACAGTAAAAAACATACTATTGAGATAATAGGGTAATATCTGAAGAACACGACGCGCTTTGGGAATGCAGTTTCATCTCATAGTAGTTTGATGCCATTTAAAATTGTGTATACAAAATTATGGGGATCGCCACGACCGATTGCGAAAAAAACGGATTTGATGAGCGTGCATTCAGGTGCTCTTGTTGCCACTTTTGTAAATAATTTGGTCTACACCTACAAATGTGATAATTATTTGGAAACCGCTCGATGAATTTTTTTAAAAACTTGTCAATCTCGAGTTTTGTCATCAGTTTATATGGCCTGCAAGTTTCAAGGTCATTGAAAACATGTAAGACAATAAAATCGGGGCTCCAATGTACTACTTTTTTCTCCCAGATTTTGTGTTTACAAGTGAGTGTCCTCATTATTCACGGGCATTGTATTCAACTTTCATTTTCACGTGCACAACTCAGCAAAAAATTCATTTGCATTTTATCAGTGAGTTTAGACTTTTTTCCTGATCTGTTGTTCTACACAAAAATAGCTTTTCGTTTCCTGGAGAAAGAGACCCTCGGCATTGCTGTATTACAGTCTAATGGCGTAACAAATATTATTACAGTTTTCAAGTCATATCAGCATGTTTCCCGAACATTTTTAGAAAGCAATTGAGCGTTCTGTTCAATGCAAATGAATTTTTTGCTGAGTTGTGCACGTGAAAATGAAAGTTGAATACAATGCCCGTGAATAATGAGGACACTCACTTGTAAACACAAAATCTGGGAGAAAAAAGTAGTACATTGGAGCCCCGATTTTATTGTCTTACATGTTTTCAATGACCTTGAAACTTGCAGGCCATATAAACTGATGACAAAACTCGAGATTGACAAGTTTTTAAAAAAATTCATCGAGCGGTTTCCAAATAATTATCACATTTGTAGGTGTAGACCAAATTATTTACAAAAGTGGCAACAAGAGCACCTGAATGCACGCTCATCAAATCCGTTTTTTTCGCAATCGGTCGTGGCGATCCCCATAATTTTGTATACACAATTTTAAATGGCATCAAACTACTATGAGATGAAACTGCATTCCCAAAGCGCGTCGTGTTCTTCAGATATTACCCTATTATCTCAATAGTATGTTTTTTACTGTATTTATGACCCTCGAAACTTCATCCCCAAAAATTTCGATAACGCTCTCACAGAATTTGTTCAAACTTTGCCAACATTGAGGCAGGTATAGGAGGTACATGCTCCCTTGAGCGATTTCCGAAAAAAACCTCCTGGTGCCGAGCAATACGAACGAAATTGATAAACGTGATGACGTCATTACGTTGCTATGACAACTCCGATGTCAAAATAACACTGGTCATAACAAATTTTCATCTTTACCTAATTCAGCTGTGGTGATCGTTTTTCGATGGCATTGTTAATGACAGTCTGGTTAGTTCTCAAACTTGAGCGGTGGTGCCCCTAAAAAACCCAGTCGAGCCACCTTAAGCTAAGTTATAGCTAAGGGCATGAAAAATTGACGATAATGAAGACGATGAAAGTTGACTTTAAATTATTTAATTCACTTTGAGTTTGAATTGCCTTGGCTCTTAATATTTAATGCCTGTATGAGCAATATCAGCCAACAGACTTTTTCCTGTTACCACCAGCATTTTACATGAGTTCACTTTATATACTGCTGTATTGACGAAACTAACGAAAATGTAATTTTTGCTGGATTTAACATTTAAACGTCGTCTTGTTTATTCAGGGTGCCTTGACAACCACCAATCGGGCTGTTGCATCCATTGTCTCAAAGAAATAGTCATATCACTTCAAAATGGCAAGAATGCCACTTATATAATAGACCGAGACCGTCTTGTTAGTTCATGCGACCATATACGCATGCAAAAAAAGGCACGAGGTCTTCTAAAATTCATTTGTTTTGGTGGTACTTTGAGACTTTGACTTGCCCGACTTAACCGGCTTCATCAGGTGGAACAAACGGATGACGCAAATTGTTATCATCGGCGATCTTGTGACTTTTGTCGTAAAAGACCCCCTACAAAGGCTGCTTGAGGTGCTTTTAAAACCTTAAATAATTAGGATGAAAGCATGAAATTATATGTCTCTTTGTGGATGCAGTCGAGAAGAAATATGTTAATTGTATCATTTATCTGCATTTCATTCACTGTTCTTTGCTATATTTTCACTAAAGTCTGCGCGACGTTATTTTAGCGAACAGGTTTTTGTTTATATGTGTAATTAGGTTGATTTTTTGGTTAGATCTTTTCTGTCACGCTTAAGATACTTTATCTTTCCGTTGCTCGCTGCTCATTTTGTGTTATCGAGCTTTTTCTCTGTTGTTGTGCATTTTCAGCACCCCAGAATTTAAACATTGACGTATTAGTATTTTGTTTCATTAAGCGATTCTGCAAACATTAAGTCAAAATTCTTTAACTCGGCTTATCTTTGCTTGAATTTTAAGTAAGTTTCAATAAGTTTATGTTTGTTGGCAAATCTATTCACAGACGTTCTCGAATTGGTTGATTTGTCCCGCTGGGCTTATTAAGTTTTTGTTTCTAATTTTAGGTTTGGGACTTTCAGACATGGTGGGATGGTGGGCAGAGTTTGAAAAAGTCTGCCTGGCTCTTTCAATAAGCGATCAAAATCTCATGCCTATTATATAACTCATGATAAATTTTGTTACTTTAGTGGACAAATGTAGTCATTTTAAACAAAGCTATAGACCGTTATTTTTAGGTTTCCATTAATGTAAATTGTCTCTCTTTTGCCCCTTTAACAAATACAATCAAGTAATATGGCGATTGAAAGTTTATCGTGGGAGTCTTAAAAGCGGTGATTAGTCATAGGGTCTGTGTTTAGTAAAAGGACTGTCTACAGTGGAACCTCTGACATCGACAACCGTCGGTCAATAGAGATCTACACCTATATTTCATTTAGCCGGTAAAGTCGTGAGACATCACACCAACTTTTCTTAAAAATCGCTATCATATTAAGTAACTCGAAGAAAAACGTGAGAAATCATAAGAGAGAGATATTTTTGTCTAAATCATTTAATGAAAGAAAGGCTGTGATATCTAATTATCAAAAAGGTCTATCACGTTTAATTTTCTTGTTAAAACACAACAGAGGGCATTTCAGCTGATTATGTCACGTTTTTAAATGATGACTTTTCAAAATTCATCATTCCTGTCCATGATCTGCCTTCTTGTCAAGCCGGGGTATATAAAACTTCTGAACCGGTATCTCAGCTCCTCCTCAGAAAAAAAGTTACGCTTTAACGAGTCTCTCATGCAAAGAAGCTTTATCGGTTAGGGGAGTGAAAATGGAAAGTGTTTCCAAATCAACATTCTCAATTTTGGTGGACACCATACAGATCAAGGTCATCATTATTAAATTGTCATTTCCCCCAGTTACATAATAATATTACAAGTTTATTCTTTCTTTTTTCTGTTTTTTTTTTTCCTATCAGCTTTTTCGTTTCTCTTTTTGTCTTTTTCTTTCATCATCTTTCTTCCTCCTTGATGTATTTTTGTTTAATCCAATGGGTTATGCTACTTGGTACATTTTCATTGCAGCATCTCTACACACACTTTATGTTACAATTAAAGGACGATGTGTGGCCATTTTTCATAACAAGTTTATTTGCAAAAAATACACTCAAATGCAAAAAAAGGGTGTCAGCAGGGAGGAACCTAATCTTCATTTAAAGCTGACCCCCTATTGGAAAAAAAATAAAATATGAACTATATATGAAATTCTAGAATAAATCTATTTAAACCTATATGAATCTGAAATACACAAATATATATAAAAGCTCTTTTGCAGAGTCACGAAAGTATTAGTACTTAATTAATAGTACGACCAAAGAAAAGCTATTTTCAGATTTTTGTGATAATAAATTGGTCACTTTGACCTACTCATCCAAAACTATCAGCTTTAGTTAACATACTTCCTACTAAATTCGGATGGACAATAGACTAGGTCGAGCATAAGCTTATTGACTTATGGTGTTTTAATTTTAAAGGATTGCAATGAAAACCATATTACCGAAGGAACAATGATCCTTAAGTCGTAATTTTGATGAATTTAGATTTGTTTTAAGGCGACTTGCTGTGCTCAGCTTTTTTTTCTGGATCAAACAGTCATAAATCCACAAAGCGTGAAAGATGTAAAAGGAAAATAGATTATAAACACATAGCCTGCGAGCAGACTCTCCGCGCGAAAAAAAATGAAGAGAAGGCGAGAAGGAAGGAGAGCCTGCCCGCATCGCTTAGAAATTTGAATACCGCCCCTAAGGTACCCTGCTGATGCGACGTCGAGCGAGCTGTCAAAAATCATTCAATTATGAAGAAGATGAATGTAAACATTGTCGACGCGAACTTGCTGCAGCTTTCGGTAGTCTCATCAATCGAAGTAGCGAAGAACAATTGTCTTTGAGAGCATGTTCTTACACCCGAAACAGCGAAAGGGCGAAACCACCGAAACGAAACAAATATATAGAGCACTGTCGGCTAACCAACAAATAAAAGCTAACCGGAAGCTGACCGCAAGCAAACCGGAGTGAGAGCGTACCGCAAACACGGCCGCAGTTCTTACCGCAAGCAAGTTTCGTTCCTTTTTTCGGGTTTAAGTATCTACCGTCTTTTAGATGTAGCTGAAATACCCATGTTTCTGGCCGTTGAAATTTGGTCTTCATCTCATCGATAATGCTCTGTAAAGGGCAGACAACTAACGTGGTGTGGTGACGCTTTATTTCCATTTCGGCCACAATAAACAAAGAGTTGGAAGATTAAACTTTTCCTGAATCCCGTGGGTAACACAGCGAGAACGTCGTTCCGTCTGGTAAAGAAGTCACTGCTGGGTGCTGCTCGACCTTCGACTGCAAAGTAAAACTACAATTTTCCAAAACTTTGTCACACGCATCTCTGAATACTCGATCGCTGCGGTCTGTCATTTTGCTTTGCGAAAGAGAAGCCGATGTCATCAACCAATTAAATCTCCACCAATCAGTATTTTGCGTCCAAAATTTGGACGCAGTATTCAAATTTCTAAGCGATGCGGGCAGGCTCTCCTTCCTTCTCGCCTTCTCTTCATTTTTTTCGCGCGGAGAGCCTGCTCGCAGGCTAATAAACACAGGGCTGTAGGCAGGAGGGGGGGGGGGAGTGCGATGGATGCGTCCGCACCCCTCACGCACCGCAAAGGCTCGCTCAATCTGAGAGGGAGGGTTAAAATGACTCTCAGAATGTAGGAAAGTGAACTTTACGCACTTGATTTTTCAAAATTTCCCGGGGAAATATACCCCCAGATATCCCCTAGACGTTTATGCTTCCGGTGCTCGCATCCACCCAAGCAAAATCCTGCCTACGGCCCTGAAGCAGTGGCATATTCGACAAAAGACTTCTTTAACTGACAGAAATAGTTGCTCTGCTGTAGGCTGATAGCAACAGGTACCTGGCATGTACGAATGAAATAAAAAGTAAATACTACGCTGTAGTATTTACCTATTTACCTATTTTTTCATTCATACATTTAGCACCTACGCTGCGCAGGGATCCTATTTTTGATCAATCAGGTACCTGGCATGGCAGATAACAAAATGTAGTGTTGCACTTTGAACGACACTACAGTGCTTATACCGTATTTTCCATTTAATTTCAGCTTACAGCCTGGAATGCTACTCTTGCATTCAGTTTGGCAAGGAATCTGAAGAAAAGTCTGTGTGCTCAAGGTCTGACATGGACGCGAACGAAGCCAAGTATGTGACGAAATGTCTTGAAGGCTTCGACACGTGTCAGAGGATCCATGGCACTGCGTTAGATATCCATGCAGTCACGATGACATGCACCACTAAAAGCGCCTGTGAAGAGGCGAAGAAAAAGTGCGAGGATAGCGGAGACGACTGTGGTGTCGCGTGCTGCACAACTGACAAATGTAACGCGGGCTCGTCTGTCACCTTCAGCGTCTTTCTGATGGTGGTTTCCTCCCTGCTAGGCCTGGCACTGATGAAATAATCAGAGAAGAGAAGAGCCCTCTACAAGTTTGATTTATGTGTGAATTTCATTTGCTGTAGTCGTTTTAATGCCAATGTATTGAGGCTAGGTCATGTTAAAGATGTTTGAAATTGAGAGCATGATGCGTTTGCCACATTGTGGGGTTTTCTTAATAAGCAACTATTAAAGCTATCGTATTTTTATCAATGCTGATGGCTATATTTATATATTGACAGATCAAGAAATTCCTGCCGGCCCTTACATATAAATTATTGCACCATTTCGTACATAAGCGATACAAGAGGAATATCTGCAATATTCGTCATTCGTAATGAACGAGTATGAAAAACTTTTCTTGCCCGAAATACTCCGGCTTAGTCATATGCTTCCAAAGCTCAAACAGCCTTTATCGTAGTTCAGATAGAACGACACAAGCAAGTTGAACGAACATGAAAGAAATGTGAATGTGTATGCCAGTCGCAAATATTTTTGCCAAATGAATCATTAGTAATCATTCCACAAATCCGCATCCTAAACTCCGAGCGGTGTGTGACATTTGCAGACTGCAGACTGCTGACTGCTGACTATAGTTTTCAGCTGCGGTTAGTTTTCATTGCCGTTTGCTTGCAGTTAGCCTTCACTGCAGTTTTCTTGCGGTTAGCTGTTCTTTGGACGTTTGGGGCAACACTATTTCGCTCTGTAAACAGCTAAAAAAGCAAAGGTAGTCTGAAGTCTGCAGTCTACGAATGATAGGCGAATTATTATTACCGAATGATAGGCGAACATTTTCCTTAAGTTTCACAGCCACCGCGTCAAAGCCTAAAAAGTTATAACCCAAAGTTTGTCATGGTCAAGTGCGCCCGCAATAACTACGGAGTCACCTTAAGGGGAAAATAATTAATCGTTTGAGAGTAACGAAATAGAACGCACGTTCAGTTTTCGGCCGTCCACACTACACCACCTAGGCGGCGTTTTCAAAATTCTCCACTCTGCAGACCGTTTCCGAAAAGCTCCATTTTCGATGGCAGATAACGCCGTTTTAGTGTGGACGGTTGGCCAAGGTAAGGCCTCGAGCCAAGTGGCACATGCTGCCTGAGCTTATCGCGGTTTCTGCAGTATTAAGCGACTAGGAGTATTTCTACCATCCCGTGGATGGGACGATAGTCCATCGCAGGGTAGCCCCCAGCGTTATTTCAGTCGCGGGTATCCATTTATACACCTGGGTGTAGAGAGTGAAGCTGAAGTGTCAAGATATTCCGAGATTACAACACAGTGACCTCGGCCAAGGCTCGGACCCAGACCGTTCGATCAGGAGCTAAGCGCGCTAACCATTAGGCCACCGCGCCTCACACAGGCGGTTAGCCACGCCGGAGGAAAAAAGATGCGTTTTAAATTTTATCCGGATTAGACAGCGTGGTTGCAACTCCGCTTATGTCGGTAAAACAAACAGAACACTCTTTGTCAAAATCATGTGCGCATTCTATAAACATTTAGATGATTGTGAACTTTTCAAGCATATTCAAAATCTATGAAATTTACCATTTTTTATTCAATCAAATACTCCACCTTCCAATGCAATTCCATGAACAAAGAATTCTACCAACTAGCAGTTTATCGCAACACCATAATATTGGACAACGATGACAATTAGAATCTTTTCTATACAATAAAGCTTATCACATCAAGAGTCTCACAACATCGCTGAACAAAGGCTTAAAAGCCAGCAAAGAAAAATGCGTTTTCTCCTGAGTAAGTTGTTGTTAAATTTGAATTCGCGCTTTAGATGTTTCTTTTGGTATGAGGATGGCACGGAATGATACCGAAATATAACTGGAGAACGTTTAATTGTATTTTGCCGTCTCATGATGCAATTACTCGGATTAACCTTTATCCTTTATAAAGACACAGCTTTGCACCATGCGCCATTCAGCAAGAGTGGTCGGGATGGGAAGACCGTAAGACCCTGGGAACTAGATTGAAATGTTGCATTAACGAAGACACCGGCAAACGGGTTTCTTACAGCACCGAATCTTTGTACAAACTGACTCAAGATCAAGTACGCTGGAATCGAGGAGCAAGAAATATGCACAACATTTTGCTGACAGCGACTGTTCTTTTTGTGCTTGTAGCGGCAGGTAAGTACAGACTTGTAACATGTTAGTCAGGCCGTCCACAAACTTCTCAAGCAGGTTGCAATAGTGCACTAGAAAAATGCAAGCGGCATCTACTAGCGTTGCTTAAGAGATACTTTTCTGTTAGGTTCAGAAGGCTCTAATCTCAATATGGTTAAAGAGGAATTAAGCTAAGTTATAACTATTAAAAAATTGACGATAATGATAAATTTACTTTTAATTCACATCTTATTGTTGATATTTAATGAAAATACATTTCCTCATTACCACCAGCATTTTACATAAATTCACTCACGATTGTGTGTTATCGAACCAAACGAGTATTTACTTTTTGCTTGATGTTTAGATTCAACCACTGCAACAATTCGTCGCCTTGTTTATTCTGGGGTACGTTGACAACCACAAATCAGTCTGTTTGCAGCCTTTGTTTCAGCGAAATATTGTCACTTCAAAATGGCAAGAATACCACTTATATAATGCACGGATGTATTCTATTGGACGAACAAAAATGTCTTGTTACACAAGTACTTTTATTGGCGAGAAACGTCTTTTATGCTGAAATCGGCTGGTTTGACAGAGCTTCCCTCATTACGTTGCTGCGATTTTATGATATCATTTACGAAAAACAGTAGAAGAGCTTTACGAAAATTTAAAACGCTGCTCAGTTCAATACGGAAGTTCAAAACCCAGTCATCGTTACGAAAAAAAATATTTGTCGCCCTAATCACTCTACTCGCGTATCCTGTGTCAATTAACGTACGCTGCTCAGATTATGCACTAAACGTTTCATCCACGACCGTGTAAGATGACATCTCAACAATGAAAGCTCCTACGTGTAGAAACACATCTTCACAGGCCAAAACAAAGACTACAAAGACATTGAAATCAAGACCATTGTACTAGGAAACGACACCGTAAATCTACGCCTTTTTGAAGCATTTTGCAAAAGAAAAAACAAAACTATCCTCAACTCTCGAGAGGAATGCAGCGAATTCGCGGGCCTTTTGTTTTAATACTATTTTAGTATATCTGATCGTCGTGCATTTTACATATACGTTCCGCATTCTTACTATTTTCACACATTTTTTTTTTATATTTGTATATGAGCCGCTACGCGGAATATTTTTCTTATCCCTGATGATACCGTGGATAGGCGAAAGCTTGGATTTTAGTGTTTAATTTTAACAATTTTTACAGTAGTTTAGGGCCTCATTTGAACTTGAACTTTTATAGAAAATTCTACCGAAGGACAACATAAAAAGATTCTGTCATTTTATTCTGTAAACAACTAAATTAAAAAGGTGGAATTCGTGATTTCATGAGGGTTTAGTGAATACACTCTTCTTGGGCCGTAAAGACATAAGTAGAGTAGTGTACGTTTAACTGAGCTAAGATCAGCTCTGTTGATAGCTCCCTGCAAAAATATTGTATCAACAGTATGGTAGTATGTAAAATTCCTTTAGGGATTTTTTGTCAACTCAGGTTAGATTTGTGTTCAATTCCGTCTTTGTACTCTTCACGCCATTACCAACCAATACATTCTTTTTATAAGAACCTTTTTATAAGAACGTTGAGTCTGAGATTTACAAAAGTTTTAAGAACATGCTAAGAACATGGCCCAGGCTGAGAGTCGTCTTTATTTCTGCCCATTTGTTTTAATTTCTTGTTAAACGAGCAGTATAAATACATTAAAAACTGTGATCTATAACAGTTTTTTTTAATTTTTTTTTTTATCTATAACAGTACAATTAACTCAAATTCTTAATATCAACAATTTTGTTTTTTATTGCATGATGTAGAACATCTCAGTTTGTAGCCCAACTTAAACTTTTAAGCCTCAATAAGAAAAAAATAAGAACGCTAAGAATCAGCCCCAAAATTAGGCGTTTTTATATAAAAATAAAGTGTAATAAACAAACACGTTAGCAAAGAAATATAAAACGCATCCGAGTGAATTGTTGAGTTATATAATCTTTTTTTCAAAACTCTGAAGGAAATAACGCGCGCTCAACTTGGCTCATCATCGCATGATGTAAGCCGCGTACATTATTACTCGATAAAGCAAGCGCGTCATGTAGACCGCGTGCTTTGTAATGGTAATAAGACTGAGTGGAGTCCAATTCGGTCTGTAATCATACGAGTGATTAACAAAATCGGACGACCGCGTAGCGGGAGTCCGATTTGTTTAATCACGAGTATGATTACAAACAGAATTGGACGACACAAAGTCCTATTACCAATTAATCATAAGTATAACAAAATTCATCACGAAGGCAAAAAAGCCATTCTTGAAGCTGAAGGTTTTAGGAATATCGAGGAGTATTTAGTCACAACAAGGAACCAAGTAAAGAGCGCGCGCATGCGCAGCACGCGAACTTTGTTATTGGACACCTAGTTATTGGACACTTTGTTATTGGACACTTTGTTATTGGACACTTTGTTATTGGACACTTAAGCCGCGCGCGCTCCAATTTGGTGAAAAATAGGGCGTGCTAATAACCAATCAGAATCGAGAATTTTGTTATAGTTGTGATTAATGGAACTATAATGAAATCGAACTAAACAATCACAGCGCGCGCAATTACTCGAACATTTCTGGACGATGTTAAGTCATTTTGTTTATAATGTCCCGCGTTACTCTCTTTTGTAGAATCCCGAAAGTATCAGGGATTAGTCGGAGTAAGACCGCAGAAAAGCTATTTTTGTAATAATTAGTCACTTTGGCCTATTCATCTAAAACTATCAGCTCTAGTTAACATACTTCCTAATAAAGCTCAGTTGGACAATAACTATGGGTAATCAAATGGTAACGAATGAAATTAGGAAATAATTTCACGCGCGTTTTGTCAAAATTCTAATAATTTCCCGAGCCTTCAAGCGAAATTATTACCTAATTTCACGAGTATACCATTTGGTTAACTTTTAATATCATGGGTGACAAACTACGCTTACAGTCGTAGTTTCGTAACTTGTTTATTGTATCGTCATGAACGAACCGGCTGGTAACGACGTCCGCGTAAAACGCTCAAAAATACGCTCAAAGCCATTCATGTTATCGCTAAAAGTTTATAAAAGGACCAAACAAACTGGCCAAGGTGAAATTCAAGCGAAAATGTGCAAAGTTTAAGCTTTAAAGATCATCTTTTAAAATCCTGAATCATCTTGGCACTGAGACATGGGAAACGTTGCCATGGCAATTTTATAATTTCACATGTAAAATTATAAATTAGCGCTAAAATTTCGCGCCAAAATTAAGGAGTAATTTGTCACCCATGATATTATGTTTTTTAACATTGTTGTTTAAAATCGACAGATTAAGACTAGGTTAGGCATTAGCTTATTAACTTCTTTTATTCCTCCTCAAAGATTCCTTAGCATCCGCGACATTCAATTATAATAAATGAAAAGGATAAACTGTGGTAAATTCGACGAAAAGCTACCTTTAACAGGCAGAAGTAGTTTCTCTGCTTTAGCCTGACATCAACAGGTGATATAGCAGATAAACCATTCAGCTAGTGGCGCAATTTGTAGACGCTTCAGTGCTTATGTCGTGTTTTTTCATTTAATTTCAGCCTTTAGTCTATTAAGTGCATTTACTTGCCCGCCAACCTTCCGGCAAACAGAAACAATATGTGCATCAAATGAAATGAGGCGAAAAAGGATCTTTTCTACACATGTCTGAAGAGAAAGGAAACGAAAAACGTCTCGTTTACTATATCGCTGTATCTCATTAGTATTCAGCACGCGTGGAACACTCTTTCTTCGCCCATACTACCTTTCGGTCTTGTCTTTAAGCTTTGAGCTTCAATCCGACAACGTTAATTGAAATAGCTGTATCCTAAACTCCGAATCCGCTAAACATTATTTGCTCTAATTTACTCGCTGTGTTTGAGCATCTCGGAGCTGATAACCGTGAGCCAAAATACTCTAGTTTCAGAAGTTTCAGTGTCAGCTGTCTTCTCAGCCTACTCCTCCTGGTGACACTTCAGACTTTGCAATATGGCTAATCATAACGGTCAAAAGCTCCCCGGAGGTCACCACATTCATTTAGGAACAGGAAGACCTTGTATAAGATTGTATAAACCACATAATTCTAAAAAAGTATCAGCTCCCAGAAGCGTTTTTACTCGTGGATATTCGTAGCATCCACAAGTCATGGTGAGGTTTTGTATGCAAATGATCCGGCTCAATGCGGCACAACCGGAAGTAGCCGCAAGTGCGATAATTAGCCAATCACCGGGCGAATAGTTCCTCACTCACATCATTGGCTTCGACATGACTGTGATCAAATAGTAGACAAAATGGCGTCCACGCGGCCGACATTCAAAGTTTTCGAAAATGTTTTTTTTTTCTTTCCTGCTCGATGGAGATAGACCTTAAGGAGCTCAAAATGAAAAGAAAATATGCTAAAGAATACTCCAATCTAAAAAAATGGACATCAAAGTCTTAAAAGCGACGAAAGGAACTTTCAAGTTCACAATCCTTCGATTTTCAAGAGCGATGCGAATTACGGCTGGAAAATGAAAACCTAACTTGCTGACTTGAACTAACTGAAGCTTTGCGACATTTGGACAATTCCACGGCCCGGTAAATATTATTGTTAAATGTTGATATGTCTTAAAAGCATTGTTTAACAGAAGATTTTGTGTTCAGTTGAAATGAATTTCCGAATTTAAACGCAAAGCTGCACAATTTTTCTGGTCGGGAAATCAAGTAAGCAGCGGCCGAAGCGCGGCAGTTTTCTTTTACAGGTCGCATTCCACAGGTCACAAGCACAGGTCACCGTGCTACTATTATATAAACAGGTTAAACACAGTCTCCTAGCCCTAAACAACTATCCAACAAATATTCTAGGACTAGAACACTATGTTTAGCCTGTTTATACATCAGTATCATGGTGGCCTTTGCCTATGCATGCATCAGTCAATTGAAACCCCGGCCCCCCGACCCCCGGGACTTGGCGGGGATTTAACGCGTCCAAAGCCGGGATTTAACGCACTTTTAACGGCGCGTTGGCCCCGATGGGCGGTGGATTTAACAAATTGTCAGTAGACCGGGGCCGTGGAGCGGTGATTTAACAGACTGAACTTTAACATCAAAATAAAGGTGGACTTCTGCATCTAATAAAAGTAAAATCGGCATATTGAAGGCCAGCTTTCGCTGCACATGGAAATTGCAGCTTAAGAGGCTGGAGCTTTTAATGATAGAAACGAAAACAGGTGAATTTCAAATAGACCAACGATATCGATTTAAGTTACAGTCGACTTCCGATAACTCGAACCTCGCGCTAACTCGAACCAAAATCGATTTCCCCTGGATTTCCGTCATACATTTCCTGTAATTTTACCCTCGGCAACTCGAACCTCCCGCTAACTCGAACCAATTTTCGTTTGCCTTCAGGTCATTTTCTATATAATTTTACCCTCGATAACTCGAACCATGTCTGTCAATACGTGCCAGGTCAAAACAAGCAGTGTACTATAGTCCAAAAAATTGATTTCACCTTGAAATGAAAACGAGTCACGAGTCAAACCGGCCTCCGAAGCGCCACTCAAAATATGAACTGTGCCCCTGGGACTGTGCCACGCTGTTGACGTGCTGCAGACGTTCAGTTTGTTTGTGGAGGTTGATAACGATTCTTTCAAAGGGCGTACTTATTCTGACTATTCTGCTGCTCTGCTTTGTTTCACGTTACGTTACGTTGCAATATAAACGGCTAATTTTAAAGATACATTGTTCCATTTTCACTCGACCTCTTTATACTATAATCAAATTTTATTAACTGAAAATACAGACTGTATGAATAGTAAAACACCAGTTTCTCGTTATTTTTTATTGCTCAGTCTCAACTCCCGATAACTCGAACCGTTTTCATTTTCCCTTGAAGGTTGGAGTTATCGGGAGCACGGCAAACACGTAAAACAGTATATATTAGATATTAGATATGTTTATCATTTTGACGTTTTATAATAATAAAGTTTATCATTCATTCGTTCATTCATTCATTCATTCATTCAGTCGACTGTATTTCTCCATTTGGTTCGGATGTAGCGGGGCTTTTAACAGACGTCTTGGCCCTAAGGGCGGGGAAATAAGCCGTTTTTTAACACTTGGTAAGTGTTAAATTCCCCGCTAATTAAGTCCCGGGGGTTGGGGGGCCGGAGTTTCAATTGACTGATGCATGACCTGTAAAAGAAACCTGCCTGCCGAGGCGTGGAAAATTATTCTACGTCTTTTGCTTCAAACGGCAAATTTGGCATTTCTCTGAATAAAGCTTTTGCCTCGAAATACCTTGTCGTCATTTTTGTCTTGCTTTTAATTTAATGACAGTTTACGAGCAGCTAGTATTGAGTAAACCAGACAAATTTGCATATTGACATTGAAATTCGCCTGAATCTGCTGATACGTCATACGTGAGCGTGTTCCTTCATGTATACGCGGGAAAAAATTCAGTGATTTTTGTCCTTATTCTTGATTTCAAAGTAATACTCGCTATTCATTGAGTATCGTTTTTAAGGAAATAATTTATGTAATCGCGTCTAATAATTTATCTAGTCGCGTTGGAAGCAGGCGATTACTGCGCATTGTGTTCATTAGTCCAAAACCTTAATGATCTTTTTCATATTTACTACAAGACATCATTATTTGCACAGTCAGCGAACTAATTTACACTGTTCCTTGACTTCTGAGCTTTTAAAAACTTGTTTAAACGGTTCACAATAGTTTCTCATTTTCTTCTAATGCTAGCCAAACAACCAATCTTACAACTGACAGGAAATTTTTAATTAGCCTTACTGGGGTACACTCACTTACACGACAAGCATTTTGGACACGGCACCCCTACAATTTGGCGCGGGTGCCTAAAATTTAAGGTCCGGCACCCTCAATGTTTGCCGTGTAAACGGTGCCCAAAAATGTTTGAGGGCCGGGACCATGTGAATAGGTAGTCCCGGCCCGCTTTTTACGGGTGCCGTGCCCAAATTTTTGCCGTGTAAACGGGTGATCGTAATTATAAACACATCCATACAACCTTTGTTTTGGCTGATCAAAAACCACAAGCACGGCTTGAATGAACATTCTGCGTCTTCATGTTTCCAATAAAAGAAGAAAATGAAAGCGTACTTTTTCCTTCCTTATCATATTTATGATATTTGATTTTTTTTTCCTTCATCAAATAGAACCAGAAAATACCACATCGTGCGATGTCCGCCATCTTGCCAAACGTTGGCTTATTTAAAGCGCACGCCTGAAAGTGATAAGCCGCAAACACATGCATGGACAGGCTCAATAATTGGGGGGGTGGGGGGAGGGGGGCGTTTCCCGTTTTAGGGGTGCCCAAAAGAAAATGACAAGTGCCTTAAAGCAAGACAATTTTTTCGTGTAAATGGAAACTTGACGGGCCATACTCAAACGCGCGGGTACCGAAATTTAGGAGTGCCGTGCCTACAACGCCCGTCATGTTAATCGGGGTGGCGCCCGCTTGATCAGCTGCTGCTGTCTAGTTCATTGGATTTCAATTTTCTCGCTGAGTCACTCGAGCGTGAGGCATCGTCAGTGTCCGCCATTTTGAATATATTAATGCCTGGCCATGGGCTCCCTCAGTACAGTAGTCTCAGTGGTACTAATTTTGCTGCTAAATGTTTGTGGTCGGTTGATTATATTCCTGCTGATGATGAAGTGGTCTGTGAACCAATGAAAGGAGAGTAAAAGGTGAACTGGTTGATAAACTTGATAAACAAGTATTGGTAAGGCCTCGAAAATCAGATATTTACATACACTTGCATAAATATATTTGGGAGTTGTCTCTTAATCTTTATACAAGCCACATCACGGTAGCAACAAAATAACCGAGGAGCCAAACATGGGTCGCTTTTTGCTGACAGTGACTGTTCTTCTTATGCTAGTAGCAGCAGGTGAGTCGTAATAATTTCACAAGTCTCTCAGTTAAGTATTCATTTCGGTAACCTTCGTAAACAGAATTCTCTAGGCTTGAAAAGAGCTTGCCGAACAAGCTTTGTTGTCTGTATAGCTCCTTCACCTAGTGACCGGCTTAGTTGCTTATGTGATTTAACATTGCGATTTATGACAAACGTAGTATAGTAGCAAAGTGAGAACTTTGCTTTATCAAACTACTTTGTACACACATTTTCATCTGACTCACTATTAATCAAGTTCAAAGCTTAGCAATTAGTGAGTTTAAGAAACCACGACGGCGACGCCGAGGACAACGTCGATTAAAAAATGAATTTATATTTTACCTCCAAATCTCGCGATACTCTGAAGTCATTTAGTTTTTTCTCACTGTCAAAACTATCCCAAAGTTGAATCTGGAACACAGCGATAAATTCGAAATAGAAATTTAAAAAGTTAGCTGTTCCTATTTGATCGGCCAAGAGATTGATTCTCTCGCTACACAGAAAGCAGTCAAAACACGCTTTACATTTTGAATCAACCAGGATAATGATTTTTTCCACCGTAAGGTTAATTATAGTCCAGGCTGTATTCACAATCAGCTACAAAGTGCTGCGAAATACTGTCTTAAGAACAAATTGAAGGTTCTGGTTTAATTTTGCCACGGAACAGTAATTGTTTGAGTTAAAGACGTTAAACAATGAAAGAAGCCTGCTTACGAGCTCAGTTTAGTAAAAATGGCCAATGTAAAATCGTGTTTTTTCTTGTGGAGGTTGAATGAATTATTGCTCAGGGAATGGGTGTAACCATACCAAAAATTGTTACCACTGAATGTTCTACTTGACGTTTATAATGAATAAACGCCTGCAGAAAACTACCTTTCTGTTAAGACTGCCTATAGCTACTCACAATTCGTAAAGTTCTCAGAGTTACTTAGCTTCTGGCGAAATAGCTTTATTTTGAAAGATCACGCACCAGGTTTAATTGTTTGAGCTTGGGCGAGCAGTGTTAATAGAAAGGATTTCAACTTTAAAGGAGAAGTTCACTCCAGAATGGCCATTTATTTTCTTTACGCCAATAAAAAGTTTCTACAAAAATATGTTATTCACCAAAATTTCAGCTCCCAACGAGCGCTAAATCCCTACGAAATCTTTCTCTAAAGTAGCCCAAAATTCGACAACTCAACGCCGCCATCTTGGAGCTAGTAATGTATGCGTGACGTCAAAGAGTTCAGCCTGAAGTTTAGCGGGAAAATTTAAATACTCGAAACTCCTTGTTTCTTTGTAGTGGCTTTTGTTTGTCAAAATGCCTGTTTGTGCAGCTCCATGTTTCTCAAACAGAGCTTCAAGAGATACAATTTCCTTTCAGACAGGCATTTTGACAAACAAAAGCCACTTCAAAGAAACAAGGAGTTTGAAGTATTTAAATTTTCCCGCTAAACTTCAGGCTGAACTCTTTGACGTCACGCATACATTACTAGCTCCAAGATGGCGGCGTTCAGTTGTCGAATTTTGGGCTACTTTAGAGAAAGATTTCGTAGGGATTTAGCGCTCGTTGGAAGCTGAAATTTTGGTGAATAACATATTTTTGTATAACCTTTTTATTGGCATAAAGAAAATAAATGGCCATTCTGGAGTGAACTTCTCCTTTAATTAGATCGTATACTAGCTTGGTTCAAATTCACACTTTATATCAAGAACATATTTCTTTGCACATGACATATAAACGTTACTACTAGGACAGTTTCTCGCTTTTATATTACCGAATTCTTAATAACAGCAGCCATCAGCTGCTTTCCGGCTAATAATTAACGATTTCACAACAGCTTCTTGACACGCGATGTTCCTAAACATATTCCGAACTTGTCTGGTTCATTTTTTTCAGTACACTCGATTTGTTAAAATAAACAGTTAAACTTCAAAATTTTTAGTTTTTGTTGAAAGCAAACTTGCCTGAAAAGCGAATTCGATAGCGTGATTGTGAAACAACAACAGGTCACGCACGGTTTAACAGAACAAACAGACAAATTCCTTTGTCACCCAGCAGATCAACTATAACATTTAAGAGATACAATATCACCCCGTAACAGGAAATTCTGCGAAGATAATTCCGGTGCTATTTCCGATAACAGAGTTAGCTAGCCAAAATTCCGCGAACTTACTGATGGCGTCAATGAACATTCTTCAGTATTCATTATCACATTTTCATTCTTTAGAGTGGTTTTACTCGACCTGTGAAACAACATGTAACAATTAGTGCGTAATAGTCAAAACTTAACAAAAGAAAACAATGGAATTGGTGTGTAATACTATCTAAAAGTTTAGTTACTATTTCACAGGTTAAGTAAAACCGCTCTAATTTCTATATCTTGTCCCATAATTGTAGCAATGGCATACTGAATACTAAGGTATTTGTTAAGGAGCAACGAGAAAGATGAGTAACGGCCGGACTGTTCTAACTTTTATTTTGTCTACAGCAGAAGGCCTTGGGTCATAGAATGTCTTAGAAGGAATAATTACTAAACTAAATGGTATCAGTTGCAAAATTTGCGCAATGTTTGTAATAAATAAATCACTTTAGCACTTTTCAGCACTGACTCGGCGCTGCTTCTTGATAAGGCGAGAGTCATACTACAAAACTAAAAGTCTTCAATGAGGAAATCATCTAAAATTTATGTGTTGAAACTGAAGAACTCATTGCAGCCTTAGAGCGAAAAGATGAGGATGTTTATTGAGGCTTCAGACCTGAAAATCGGCGGTGAGCGGATAATTTTGTAAACAGTTTTCACTGGGCCGTATTAAAGGTCAGTTGAGTAATTCGAATTTCACCTTGTATTTCTGGCCGTATTGTTACTAAACGTTTAATTCGCCGTACATTACAGCAATGAAATTCAGATAATGCGGCGGTGCGGTGATCGCATCTTCCATACTTTGACTCTTGCATTTCTTTCCCTCGTTTGGAAATCAGTTTTGGCTTTTTGTTATTGTAAAAAACAAATTAACGTCAGTTTGTTGTGCGTTTGTCCTGTTATTAATGATAAATTACATCATAACATTCTTGTCAAAGTTTGTTGTAGATCCACTCGCCTAGCGGCCCGTTGACACTGACAATGTTATACGGGGGGTGACAACTCTAACAAACGCTGTTTCGGGACATAGCTAAAATTGTTCCGGGAATCTGGAGATTTTTCCGGGAATCGGGACACTTGGCAATTTTTTCCGGGAAACACACGATAATTCCGGGACAATGCGGGGAATTCTAAAATTTTCCGGGAATGTATCCCAAAAATTCGGGACGATGTTCCAAATTTCCGGGACGACTTAGGTTAAGACCTAGTATTGCTCAAACAGGGTTTCTTAGAGTTGTCACCCCCCGTAATGTTATGGCGCAATGTTATGGCGCAAAAGCTGACGTCAATTTCTTAAATTGACACCATCGATCACTCCATCTTGCTATCTAAACTAAAAGCCTATGGTGTCAAAAATACCTCGTATAACTGGTTTTTTTAAAGTCCTATTTGGATAATCGAAAACAAAAGTGCTTTGTAAATGCTTCTCTCTCGGACAGCAAATCTCTATCTTGTGGCATTCCGCAAGGTACAATCCTATGTCCTCTTCTCATTCTACTTTATATGAACGACTTGCCAAACTGTTTCTCTAATTCACAGCCTAGGATGTATGCGGATGATACACATTTGACTTTTGCCAGTAACGATATTACGCTTTTATAGAAGAATGTATAAATGACAATTTAACTAAAGCTTGTGAATGGCTAATTGCAAATAAACTCACTCTTCAAGTCGAAGACTGAGTTTATGTTGCTAGGATCAAGGCAAAAGTTAAGTACTTTCAGAAGACCACCGTCTTTTACAATTAACAGTGATTCTATAAAACAAGTTGAATTTTCGAAATCTCTTGGTGTATATATAGATCAAAATTTAACTTGGAACGTACATATTGAACAAATTTCCAAAAAGATTGCATTCAGTATTGGCATCCTTAAGCGAAGCAGGTCTTTTGTTCCTTTTGAAACGCTCTTATGCATTTATAACGCTTTAGTAGTACAGCCCATTTCGATTTATTTATTGTAGTGTTGTATGGGGGAACTGCAACAAAACGCTTGCCTCTAAACTTCAAAAACTACAAAACCGCGCTGCGCGTTTCCTGACTTCTTCTTCCTACGATGCCAATGCTGACGATCTCTTTGTAAGACTCGGCTGGAAAAAGCTCGATGTTCAACGAAAATCAAAAAACAGCCACCATGACTTATGGTAAGCGCCCGTAGTCGATCTTTGGTCAACCCTAGAGTTGTCGCCAGTCTTTGAAGAAAACAGGAGGGAAGGTTTTACCTTGACATGTGGAAACTGATATGAAATGACCGATATCTGAAAATTCCATGTTTGCTAGGTAAAGGAGTTATAGCTGTATAAACAAACTGCTTTTTAAATTATCATAAACGTGATGTTTTCCATGAACGGACTGATGCCTTTGGGGCATCCTTGACTTCCAAGAGTCCCTTAGTTCAAACTCGAAGAAACAACACTAAACAAAAATTGCATTGATTTTGCCAAAATAAAACTGTATTATGTAAAAGTACTGCTAAATAGCTTTCATTTGAATGGTCACACACTAGGGTTTTCTCCACAGATATAAAAGTTAGAAGTAAACTGACTTTAAGTATGCTTCTTTTAGGGGTTGTTAGGCTAATTGCTCGTCATTATTTATACGTCATAAGATTTTCGCGTTAAATGTACTTTACCTCAGGCAGAGAATAACAAATCGGTTTTCTTGCATAAACATAAGAGAGCTTAAGGTCCTTAAGATTACAGATACCAAATAGAAAGTAACATTTTACCGATATCTTAGATGTAAAAGCGTGGTGTGTTCATTAAAGATTTAATGCAATTATTTATTCAATATCATCAGTTTGCCCACCGAATGTTCATCAGTATTCAAAGTTATTCGGTTACGCTGAGAAGATCTAGAAACTTCTGTTAGACCAATGCCTGTCTGAGTCTGTCAGTGATTTGTTTCGCAATTAACTCCAGCCGCGTGATGACATCTATGTCATTATATCGTGATAGATTCTAAGTTTGGGTTTCTGGATTATGTTAGTTACATATAATAGCGGAGATTGTTATATCTGCTCTGTTTCAACAAAAGGTACTTAGTCGGCTGATAACAGGGCCTCCAATTCACTTTGGAGTGCCTTGCCATCCTCGATCACAGCTAAGCTGTTATAGGATTGCATGCAGCTGAATTCAGCTGCCAAAAAATGACAAACATGACAATAAAACCAGGACAATCTTTTGAAGCAAAGTGTCTGTTGGAAGTGACCAATACCTGACTTTGACCACCCCTCTAGCAAGCCAGCAATACAATGCCGGACCCTGGGCTCCCTACGGTGTTCGCAGTGGTACTAATTTTGCCGCTATATGTTTGTAGTCGGTTTATTATATTGCTGCTAATAATGAAAGTGGTCAGCGAACCAATGAAAGGAGATAAAAAAGTGAATTGGTTGATAAACAAGTATTGGTAAGGCCTCAATGATCAGAGATTTACATACACTAGCACAAATATATTTGGCAGTTGTCTCGTAATCTCGTAATCCAGACTGATGATGTTGACACCGTGTAGTTGCATGGCGATCGCACAAATGATACAATAAACGACTCGATACAGTGGGTAGCTTGGTTTGTCATATGTTTCGTTAAATCCTTTTTCCGAGCGTACTAAATCCTAGGCTCTATTACCAGCCGCTGTCCCCGAGCAACAACTAGCTTCGTTTGCAACAACATTGAGTGGGTTCCGCTTAATTCCAGCGCAAGCAGGCATAGTATATGGCGGGAAATAAGATGCGCCTTTCACAACTGAAAGAAGCTAATGCATGAAAACCAATAGAAATCGATAACAATCGCCGGGACTCTTTTCGTGAGATTGTTGATTAGGGACCACGCAGGGGGAGGGTTTGGGACGGGGGCTTTATTATTTCCCTCGATTGTTCAGGCCTGTAAATATACTCCTTAATGAAATATATATGCTACCACAAATGAAGACAATCTCCACATTTCGTACACCAATATGAAATATGTAACCTGTATGAAATATCATGTAGTGAATGTTTTTTTTCCTTCTTTATCAGCTTTTGCTTTGAAGTGTTATAAGTGCGATGGCGATGAAGACGATTGCAGCAAGAGCACTCTGCAGGGCAACAAGGACAAGTACCTTGTAGAGTGTTCTTCAGGGTTAGACAAGTGTATAAGGACCTGGCTCCATAAAGATGGCAGTACCGCCGTGACGAACGCCTGCACCAATCAGTTGGGCTGTGATTTGGCGCAAGCCGTTTGCGACAATGTTGATGACAAAGTGGATTGCAAGGTTGGCTGCTGTACCGATGACGAATGCAACGCAGGCTCACCTCTCTCATTCAGCATCTTCCTGTTGACCGTGTGCTCTGCTCTTGGCCTGGCACTACTGATGTAAGCCGCAGACCAAGCCTTTTCCTGTTTGACGTATTCATTGCACCATGATAAAGATTTTCATCTTCGAATAAGAAGGAAAACCTGTATTACTCGCTGCACAAGAAAGCGGTGTTATTTGTACTGTTTAGTTGTTTTAATAAAATTTTCACTTAGAAACGAATTCAAGTTAAAGCAAGAAAGTTGTCAACACAAAACAACTTTATTGTAGATTTTGGTGCATCTCAATTTGTAACTTTTCAATAATTTTCATTAAACTTGAGTTTTAAACTTATCATCCCAGTCTTGTAGTCACGCATGTTCTGCGGGGCTTCAGGTTTTTCGAAATTTTTCATAAAAGCCACACAATTCAGATCAGCCAGGAATTGAACCCAGCCACTCGATTTAGGCCACAAGGCCTCCAAACCACCCTCCACCGTACATCATTATACCATGAGATATCTTACACATCGATTCATTTTCATTATAATCAGCAATTTCTCAACTCAAGACTTCAAAACGAAAAAAAAAGGATTCTGTTTGCTTTTATCGCCGTCGCTTTCATATAACGCCGTCCCTTTTTTTTACCATCGAATGCGTTTCCTAATAATCAGGAAATAATAATCGGGGGAGGGAGGGGAAAATATTAACAGTAATATAACAAGTGCTAAACACGCTATACAAGAGAACACCAAAGTGAGCTCTGAACAATTTGCATTGTTTGAGCTTTTACAGCTAGACTCTTGTGTGCTGGGATAGCCAGTAGAAAGAGCTGTACTACAGGACAGCTTAGTATGACACATGTAGTCTCTTACCCATGAATAGTGCTTTAATATTTTTGGCCCAGGGGGATACTCGGGACTTCAAGTGATGGGGATGATCGAAGGATTTTTTGGGGTTTGGAATTTTCGCTTTGGGGATTTTTTTGGGTAGGAAAATTTGGCAAATATTTTTTTGGGTGGCTTGATTTAAGTAGGGATTTTTTGGGGTATTAAAAATTCTTAAATTCATAGTAGTACCTTGGCTGCATATGGAAGTGTTATTGGGTGCCTCTAGTGTTGTTAAAATGATCACCCCAGATGAGGGAAAGATAAATTCAGATGGTATGATGAACAAACAAATGCAAGCATTCAATTTCTTATGTTTTTAATGTTTAAAATTTTAAGGGTAAGAAATTTGGCGTGGGATTTTTTGGGGTTCAATTTTTGGTCCAGGGATTTGTTTGGGTGTTGCTGCAAGCCCTAGGGATTTTTTTGGGTCTTGATTTTTGCCCCCATTCGATCATCCCCGTCACTGTAAGTTTCAAGTTTCATTTTATATTCACTACACGAAGTAGTAATTTACCGCTGACAAGCGCAAGGGCGCATTTCTTACCATGTGAGCGTTGTGAGCGAAAAAGGTTTTGCTTCATACCAAGGGATTTTGCACAATAACTTTTAAGTACAGTTTTGCTCGGTTAATTCACTCGTATTTCCGTGTTGTAAGCAAGCATATCGTTGTTTTTTTTTTGAGGGGATCGTTCGACTTGGCAAACAGATGACCACATGCGCCCTTGCTTGTATCGACGTTCTTTTCAGTGAGCAAGAACTCGCCAATGGCAATACAGGTTGAGTAAGGTGATTCCAGCAATTAAGAGGCTGTCCGCGTAACAGCGGATAAGGCAAATTTTGGACCTTCACCGATTGCTCTAATATTTTCAGTGAAAGTCGACCATTATATCCCATGAACAAATATCGCATTTATTTGGATCAAATCTTTTATTTTTATTTTTTGCGAGGCGGTTTTCACTGCAACCTCAAAACCACCCAATTTGCATTTGAAGACTACATAATTTAGCATTAAATGTCGGTCGCTGCCAAAGCGTATTTCCTTAACCAAACAAGCTGAATATTTTATATATCAAGGTTTTATGTTTCTTCTATACTTTAACGGTTAAACAATTGTATTCCATAAAATTTTGACTGAGTTATGAATTTTCAAAAACACTTCCGAACGGACTCAGGAATGCGTGACACATAACATACCTGTAGTTGAAAGCGATTTTCTCGAATGTGGGACCTGATCAGAAGTCAAGTCTATTGTATCTCGAAAGTACTAATACCAGTCTAGAAACCTATCGAATAAAATTTGTGGGCACTCTGCACTTCGCGCCATACAGACCAGCAAGATTTTCCCAAATTTTCGCCATTTTGATTAAAACCAAAGATAACGACGGTCCCATTTCTTTACAGGGAACGCCTATAGATACGATCATTACCACTAAATACCACACTGTAGCATGCAAATAAATAATATTTGTCGATTTAGCCGTTTTTTTGGGAAAAAATCTACTGTTGTTGCAGGATTTTCAAAAGAAACAGCTATAAATATCAATATGCAAATTAGCTCTGAAAACGACATTTTGCCTCTGTAATTGCCGAAAACTTTTTTCCTTAAAAATTATTTTACAAGGCAAAGAAATGTTTCTTACCTGAGAAAGATGCCTTTCAGACTATGTAAAAGCGTTTCAGTTTTGCTGTGAGTGATTATTTTCATTTCCCACGCTGCGGCCGGTAACACAGTGTTTGTTTGCTAGGCTGTTGGTTTCACTCTAATTCAATTAAAAGCAGGCAAGTTGTCTACATTTCCAAAGCTCTCTCAGCTCATCCTTAAAATGTCTGAGGTACCTGACTATTTTTGTCAGTGAAAAGTTTATTAAAATGTCTATCTAGTCCACCTCTGTTTTGTATGTACTCAGTTACATGGCGGATCATTGGAATTCACGGGAGTGGGGTGGGAGTCGAGGAGGGGGGAGGGTGACAAATTAATTTCCCCCTGTAAATGTCGAAAAAAAAATCCTAAAACTAAGCCGAAGTACAATATCAAAACGATACTTCGTTAAGTAGTGGATCTTAATGAGGTTAGCCGTAAAGC